>JAIVEN010000020.1:7527500-8777500 GCA_026686845.1 Adenanthera pavonina | reverse complement strand
ACAGCTCTTCATGTGGCTGCAATGCTTGGGAAGGTTGGCATAGTGGAGGAGTTGGTGAAATTAGTCCCAGCAAAAGACCTGGAAATACAAGATTCTAATGACTGTACTCCACTTGCAATTGCTGCATCATATAGCGGAGTCATTCGAATTGCAGAATGCATGATTAAAAAAAACAGCAATACGCTTGGCATTGTAGGGACAAAAAATAAATGGATTCCGGTTACAGTTGCCTTATCTTATGGTCGAAAAGAAATGGGATGTTATCTCTATTCTGTCACGCCTTTGGGAGTCCTCCATGAACGAGCTAAAAATGGCGGCCCCAACGCAATTATGCTTATCCATATATGTCTGCAAAGAGGATATCTTGGTAATATATATATAACTTATATAGCTTGTTCTAGACTAACTCATTTCATACAACATTTCAGTCAATATATGATTTCTTCTCTTTCTCTCTCTCTTTCTCTGTATGTTTATTTGCTGACTTGTTTTGATATTCTATCTCGTTCTTTATAAATAGATATTGTTTGGGATTTGCTTCAACGAGACCAAGAACTGCTTTTTGCACAAACCTGTCGCCCGCAATATTCAGTAATTTCAAATATTGCATACTATCTTCCTCAATTTCGCAGAAGAAGTGAACTTGTGTTCTGGAAGCGATGGATATTTCACTGTTAGTACATATTACTACCTTTAACTATCTTCTTTTTCTTTATGTTATATGTTTCAATGAATATCCATTCACTCATTGTATTTATCCTTTGGCAAATGCATGCTAAAGAAATTGATATATACAGTTTGCCTCTTAATTAAGTACGAATAAATAGGTGGAAACGATCACAAAACGAGTTTGCATAACTGAATAACTTCATTCAATCTTCATTTTCTTTTTTTGATTAATTAATATTTCATTACTTTTTTAATTATTATTTTTTTTAATGAAGCTCACGTTTCTCCATTTATTTGATCTCTCTCTCTCTCTGTTTTTTTTTGGATGGAAGATGTGAGAAAACCATCACCAACATTCACCAATCATATTTATGTGGACATTCAACAAGAAGGCGAAAGTCAAAAGATTCAAGGTTAGACTTTAGAGAGCAAAAGAGAATTGAAGAGATTATATAACAAAATGAATCGTGGTATAATGTTTTCTTATAGTTAATTAGATGATGAAACAAATAATATATGTAAATCGAGTATACCCGAATACAACAATATTCGATCTAAAACCAAAATTATTTATCATTATTTATTTAGTTTTTATTAATTAATATGACAATGACATCAATATAAAATTAAATGATTCCTCACTATTCATTTATTATTTATTGAAGTGATTTTTTAAATGCATGGATATTATTTTTTTTTATAAACAATGCATGGATATTAATTGTATACTTTTTTCGCTTGTGTTTATTTTTAAATTAAACATTCCCTTATAATGCACAAGGCACGTTAATTGGCTAGTTGGATTTTAAATTTGTTTATACCTGGCTATTGGGTATTAAAAAAGTCCTAACCTTAATTATTACAGCGTTCTCTCTTTCTCTCTCTCTCACACACACACGTATAGAATCAATACTTTGGAATCCTTAGGTTAACAAAGTTCCATTGCAAGCTAGGTCTATTACAGAGGCTCATCTTCTTCACCTATAATTTGCTAGGTATGTCTGCGAACTATTGCTTTGGTAATTAGTTGGACAATTTTAGTGTTTCAGTGCTGATAATTAAATTTCATTGACATAAACTTACATGAATTACCAATTATCCAGGAATGAGGAGAATACAACAGATGATGTTGCAGGAAGAACAAGCAAAGAAAATTCAAAGCCTACTTGAAGAGAAAGTAAAACTTCTGGATAGAAGAAAAAAGAATATAGTTGCAAAAGCACTTGATTCTGCCGCTGTGAGTGGGAATGTTGAGTTTTTGTTACAAGTATCAAAAGAAAACCGAGAAATTATAATTGGGTTGAATGTTTTCTTGAAAGCTATTAAACATCGTCAAGCTAGATTTTTCAATCTCGTCCATGGATTTCACTTTAAGAAGGTAATAGCTCAATGGTCACATACATCTAAAACTAGCTTGCTTCATGCGGCAGCCCTGTTGGCTCCTCCGTCCCATCTTAACAGTATCGCTGGTGCAGCATTACAAATGCAAAGTGAAATGCAATGGTTCAAGGTAATAAAAATAAAAGAAAAAAGATTAACGCTCTTGAATTTTTTATACGAATTTTACTGAGATTAATCGATGAAATTGACTATTGACTAATTATATTATAGTACCAAATGATGCATGCTTACTGTCTAGCTATTTCAACCTTGTGAAACATTGTAATTTTTAAAAGGATAGTTTTATGAAGTTCTTATCTTATTAGACATTAATTATTAACTAAAATTTAAAGCCTCTCAATAGTGACCATTTTATCTCTAAGATAGTGTTAGAATAGAGATATTTCGAAAATTTAATTTGTTATTTAATTGTTTCTCAAATATAGGCTGTGGAGTATTTGGAGCCTATAAATATGCTATATCCAGGTCAGGATGGTTTGAAACCTCTAGACATATTCAGGAAATGCCACAAAGAACTGAGGATTGAAGGAGAGAAATGGATGAAGGATACAGCAACTTCTTGTTCAGTGGTTGGTGCTCTCATTGTCACCATCATGTTTGCTTCAGCGTTTACTGTTCCAGGGGGAAACGATCAAACTTCAGGGTTCCCAGTATTTTCAAAAGAGAAGTTATTTATATTTTTCATAATTTCAGATGCATTTTCATTATTTTCCTCTACTACGTCTGTGCTCACATTTTTAGGAATCCTTACTTCACGTTATGCAGAAGACGATTTCCTCTACTCCTTACCTAAAAAATTGATTATAGGTCTTTCTGCACTTTTTCTCTCCATTGCAACTATGATGATGGCCTTTTCTGCAGCCATTGTTATGATGCTACAACAGAGATCACACTTGTGGGTTCTTCCTGTTATTATGTTTGCTAGTTTTCCAGTAATCCTTTTCGTATTATTACAATTCCCTCTTCTTGTTCAAATAATTTCTTCTACGTATAATCCTGTCATCTTCAAGAAGAATGGGGACGAGTGGCCATGAAATGTAATATGTGTGGTTCATATCTTATTATGTTTTTTCTCTATTGAATAAGAAACTTCCCGCAAGTCATATATAGTGTAATATTTGAATATATCTATTATATATATAAAAGTAGGTAACTTGTATAGATATTTTTTAAATAATTTTGGTCTTCGAATGAGGTTTGTTATGATTTTGTGCTTTGGAAATTTTGCTTCACAGTTAGGTTCAAATATTTCTTTTTTTTTTAAAATTAAAAACATCAAATCTAATGAGATTATTTTAATTATAACCAATTATATCTATTTTTTTATAAATAATTATATCCAATTCATTTAAATTATATGTAATTTTTTATATAATTTATTTATACATTTTAATATTTTTCTAGAAAAATCTCCGTAAAAATATTCTAAATTCAAATACCCGAAAACCTATTATTAGATTTTTAGTTTAGAATCATATTTTTTAGATCTATTTCAATTAATTATAATATTTATATATGTGCTTTAATTTTTTCCATAACAAATTATATATGTTTTGTTTAACTTATATCCAATTTTTATATAATTTATTTTTGTTTTAATTTTTCCCTAGCCAATTATATCTATTTCATTTGAATTAAATATAAGTTTTTATACAATTTATTTGTTTGTTTTAAACAATCTTTTATTTTTGTCTCCATGATCTTCTAGCATTCAACATTAAGTTAACAAAAAAAATCTAACAAGATTGATAAGACTTTAGACCAAGTTTAGCCAAGATTAAAAAGTTATGAAGTAAGAAGAGACTTTTATTTATTTTGCAAATCTATGAAATTGCTGCTAATATTAATTGCAATAATAGTCATATTGAGTTTGAAATTACAAAATGAAGATAAATGTAGATACAACCATGGTCTCAATCTTATGGGATCAACGATTGAAATTGATTGGGTAATGAGAGTTGTGTTAGCAAGGCTGACTTCCCAAGAGGGGGGGTGAATTGGGAAGATTGAAATTTTTTTGCACAAAGTAAAGCAAGTGAAGATATCACAGTATAATGAAAATAACGTGTAAAACAGAGCAAGCTGAAAAGTAGAGATAAGGAGAAGAAAACTCAGTGATTTATCCTGGTTCGGTCTATCCACTTGACCTACATCCAGTCCCCAAGACACCTCTTGAGATTTATCCACTATCCAGCAAGAATTTCAACGGGCTTCTTGCTAAAGTCACAGTACACGAGTATGCTCTGTTCTGAGCTCTCTCAAACTCTCTAAGCACTTTCTCTATGTGCTTCCCAATCCCCTTGTGAATACCCCTCATAAGTAAATCTATCTTCCAGATGAAGAGTAGATTGTTTACAAATGAATAACTCTCTTGAATAGAGTAGATATGAAGGTTTAAGTACAAATAATGAAGTTGGAAGGGTAAAAGCTTTTGAGATGAAGATTCAGCAGAAATTCGGTATATACAAGTTTGATTCGTTTTCCACAACTTCAAATGATGTTGTATTTATAGATTTAGGTCTCAAATATCCGTTAGAGACTAAATCTATCCGTTGGGGAAGTTATCCAACGGTTACTCTGAAAAACTATCCGTTTACCAACCGCATTTAATGTTTCTGACATACTGAAATTCGAATTTTGGTTGGCCAACAGACGAATTTCGAAGGAACCGAAGGTTAAAGCTTCCAACGTTAAAATACGAAGTTCGTCTGTCCATAGAGTGAAATTCAAATTTTGAAACTTATAAAATATTTTCACAATGTGACATACGAATTTTCAAGAAGAAAGATTTTCTGTAAATCGTGAACAGTGTTTTCAATTTTCTACAGTACCCTCGAAATTTGAATTTTGGATGCCCAAAATTCGTCTGTCCATTGAACGTTCAAAGAGGCACAGTAGTTCACTTTCTTTGAAATTCGAATTTTGACAGAGTGAAATTCGTCTGTCAGAGACCAGTTTTGAGACTTAAATCATTCTTGATCTCAGATGAACTTTATCAAATTTTCAGACGAATTTCTTCTATTTTCTCAAGTTTTGTTTTGTCTGAAATTCGAATTTTGAAAGAGTGAAATTCGAATGTCACAAAGTAGCTCCTTTGACTCAAATGAAAATTCGAATGTTGCTAAGTCAAAGTTCGTCTGTCAGAGAGCATTTTTCAAACTTAGTTTCTTCTTGATTTCAGATGAACTTTAGCATAGTTTCAGACGAATTTTTTTGGTTTTCACAAATTGCATTTTGTCTGAAATTCGAATTTTGAAACTGTGAAGTTCGTCTGTCACAAAAAGGCTTCTTTCAGACTTGATGAAAATTCAAATTTTGAATGACCAAAATTCGTCTGACAGAGGGACACCTCTCCAGACTTATTCAGTTTTAGCTCGAAATTCGAATTTCCAAAAACAAAGTTCGAATTTCCAACTTGACAGTTCAGTTAAACTTTCAAACTTCGTCTGTTTGCGAGTATTTTTCAAATAAGTAAAGATTTAACTTCAAATCAAGGTTTGAAAACGTCTTTTTCTCAAATCAAAATCTTTTACCCAATCTAAACAAAAACTAAAGATCCTACAAAAGATCTAATAGCAAATACTCAGAAAATCTTCACTTGAAACAGTTTTGATCTCTTTTGATATCTTCAATCCAAGCTCTTAAGTGTTGGTTTGGAATCATCAAAACTCTTGATCCAACAAGTTGTGATTAGAGTTATTGGTGACAAAAGGATCAAGATAGAATTCAATCAAAAGGAAAAAAAATTTTCTATAAAATTCATTTCTAAATTTATTAATTGAGTTTACAATTTGTCATTTAATTAATCAAGAATTTTTTGATCAACGGTGGATCTCACAACTCACATCTATTATTTGATTTTGTAATTTAAATTGAGATCCACATATTTAATAATTTGGTCCACCAAAGTTTCTTGAATAGTTTTCAATTAAAATTTAAATGTTTAACAATTTTAATATTAAAATTAACTAGTATAAGAAATATGAGCTCCAATATATTATTCATAAAATAATATTAAGTTTAATATAATATTGGTATAAATATATATATAAAATATATATATAGAGGAAAATAAAACAAAAAAGTAATATAATAACTATAAGATCTGCTAAATTATTATTCACAAATCAAATTTATTTGTGTCGCACCCATTTTTTAAACTTCCAAAAATGAAAAATTAAAATAAAGTAGAGTCACCACCAAAATTTTTAAAAGAGGAATTTTGGAAAACCTTTTAAAAAATAAAAAATGGTCTACGAAACATAAAGGGTTCGAGAGTCGATTGCGTCATGGGGAAGGTGTTAGGCACCTCATAGCACCCGTTCATAATAATAGTTACCTCAAGTTGATTATACAAAATCAATATAGCCTTAAAATTTTTTATTTACCTTTATAAAACTCGTATAAAGAAAAAAAATAAATAAATAAAATGGATTTATTTACAAAGACAGATTTGACCTAGAATAAAAATCAAAGGTCTATGTACCATAATATAAGAATCAACGTCCATGTAGTTTGGATGTAAAAACTTATCTCAATGGGTTTGTGTTTTTTACGAAAAATTATATATATTTGTTATTTTTTAAAAATTGAACTATAGATATTATATATATAAAAATAATTTAGCTATTTATTTGTTACTTGTGAATAAATTCATGGAGATTCCTAAAATCCTACGTGTTCACTAATTGGTTTATATGCCTATGGAAGCTTTGAAAAACCTCACATAAAATAACTTGAAAATATATTATAAAATTATATTTAAAGAAATATTGTTGTTCAAAATTTTATCAAATTTAAGAAAATCTTTATAAAGAATTTTCCATAAGACGCATAATTTAATTAGTATACCAGCGGAAACACATCGCAACACCCGGTAAATTTAATAATCTAAACATCCATGGAGGTTCAAAAAATCCCACTAGGCAAAAATTTAAAAACATATATATTTCATAAGAAAATATCATATTATCATAATCGCACGAAAGAATAAGAATAATATAATTAATTACCAAACTATCATTATTATAAAACACATAAAAGTTAACTCCTTTAAAGTTATATGTTCCTTTTACCATAACTTTGAAGGATGGGTATTTCAATTGAATTCCATGGTATAGAAAGAGAAGATATAATTATCTAATATCATAACCTTTAGAGAGAACAAAAAAAAAAAACAAAACAAAACAATAAAAGAAAAGAAAAGAAAGAAAAGAAAAAAAAAGAACAAAAAAAAGAGAAAACGAGTTCGAGAAAAGAAAGAAAGAACAAAAAAGGAAAGAAGAAAGAACAAGAGAGAAAAAAAATGAGAAGGAAGAAAGAAAAGGAAAAAAAATAATAAAACAAAAGAAAAGAAAGAAAGAAAGAAACGAAAGAAAAGAAGGAAAGAAAAAAAAAGAGAAGAATGAAAAAAAAATAACAAAGAAATCGTTACAATACTTAAGTCCAAAAGAATATCACGAAGTGTTATTCTACTAATTTAGCCAACATGTTTGGCAAGTATAGCTATAATTATGTAGTTATACACCTCGGCTTATAGAACACAAATCATGATATTGTAAAAATAGGACAAATCTATCTATCACCAACGAGAATGTGCTTTCATTTTTATTAAGAATATTCATGGATATTAGTGTAAGATTTAGTATAACATAAGTTTTGATGATGACAAATATAGAGTAATAAGGAATAAATGTATTATATATATCTGACATATATAATGTTCCTTAAAGAAGTAAAATACATATTAGCATGTATTTAATTATGGTTATAATACATATATCATGCTGTGTGTAAATATATCCATTGTACTTTTACAATGAATAACATAAGTTGGATATATAAATTGGACTAACTACTTGGTTTGTAAGTGTAATATATTAAATGTAGGTTGCTCCAAGTAAGAAGAGTGAGCATTGGGATACAGAAATGAAAATCAATGTCATGCCTCACTCAAAAAAAAAAGAAAAGAAAGGATACTCAAAAAATGGAAGATCAGAAGGGAGCATGCCAAGAAGGAAATGACCAAGTGAAAGTGGAACTCAACTTTTGAAGACATAGTTTCTAGGTATATTTTGTTTTCACTTAGGTCTTGAGGTGGGATTAATTTTTGAAATTACTTAATCTTGTTACCACATGTTTTAAAAGAGTTAGATTAAACAAATCTGATTTTCAAGAATATAGAGTTTGATCTTTGATTAGTGTTTTTAATACATCTCTAAAAATACATATGACTTTGATGTAAAACTTATTTCATATGAAACTAGACTTAATAAAATTTTCAAAGAAGGTTATTTCACTCAAAATAAAGGTCATATGAAAAAGTTATGGTCATTTAAAGTTGAGTAGTGAGATATGAATTTTCAATTTGGACCTCTTATCATTTTTTCGATCATATCTCACATAATACGTTTGTTTTTGAAGTGAAACTTGTTGTATTGAAAGTAGATATTGAGAGCTTTCCAACCATAGGTCATTTGCTTAATTTGGAGTTAAAATGACAGAGTTATAGCTTTTACAAAATTGTCTATAGTGTAAAATTTGAAGTTACGGAGGTTTCACGTCCGATAGATGAATTTCGGGCCTCTGAAATTCGAATTTCGCAGAGAACCTTTGTGCTAAGTTGAGGTTGCCACTGACAGACGAATTTTGGCTTCCAAAGTTTGAGCTTCAGGTCTAACAGACAAATTTTGACTTTTAAAATTGGAATTTCGAAACACCAGAATGTGAAAATACTTCTAGAAAAGCCAACAGACGAATTTTCATATCTAAAATTCGAACTTCAAGTATAACAGACGAATTTTAGCTTTGAAAATTCAAATTTTGAGTATCCAAAAACACGAAAATACTTTTGGAACAGCCAACAGACGAATTTCCACATTCAAAATTTGAATTTCAAAAGGAAGAACTTGTGCCATATTGAGTTGCTCACTAACAGACGAATTTTGGGCACCAAAATTCAAACTTTGAAGGCACTGTAGCAATATGGAACAACTGTTCACACTTACCAGAAGTACTTTAAACTTGAAAATTTGTATGTTCCAACATAGAAACATTTTCTAAAGATGAAAATTCGAACTTTGCTTTATAACATACGAACTTTGAAGTTGAACGTTAAAGTCTTTAACTTTCGGTATCTTCGAAATTCATCTGTTGACATCCAAAATTCAAATTTTAGAATGTCAAAAATATTAAATGTGGTTGGTAAATGGCTAGTTTTGCAGAGTAACCGTTGGGTAATGTCGCTAACGGCTAGATCTTGTGTCTAACGTCTAATTACACTACAAAACTATAAATATAACATCATTTGAACTTATGGGTAACAATCTTAAGAGAGTTTATGCGAAAATGCTGCAACAATTTATAAAATCTTTCTATCTCGGCATTGTTTGAAAAACGCACTTCAATAAAGTGAACTTTCAATGTATTATCTACTCTTCAAGAGAGTTTTCATTCTGTAAACAATTCTTTCTACATATTCTGGGTAGAATCTTAGTGTGGAGAAATACTGAGGGATTTACACATCTTGTAAGGGTGTGAGAAGAGTGGCTTCACAAGTACCTATTAAAACTTGTGGGAATGAACTGAGGCTTCATAGGTGCCCGGATCAAACCTGTGGAATATAGTGAAAAATCTCAAGTGGTGGCTTGGGGACTGGATGTAGGCCAAGTGATTGGGCTGAACCAATATAAATTATTGTATATTATTCTTCATCTTCTCTATTCAGTTGTTGCACACAACTCTCTCTGTTTATCCCTATTTTGTTGCACTCTTAGTGAAATTGGGTTGTGATCCAAAAGAGCGAAAATCTTGCATCACCCAATTCACCTCCCCTCTTAGGTGACTAGTCAACATAACAATTAGTAATTTATTTATAGGACCTCACCAAAATATCATACTTTGGGATCCTTAAAAACAAATTGAAGAAAAGAAAACAAAATAAAACATACTCATCATAAGCATACCTCCACATATTGTGAGTTGTTCATTGGTGTGAATGAGTTGTTCCATGAACCTGTCAAAATATCAAATTTATGATCCATAGAAATATTCAAGAAGATAAGAAGATATAAAATCATATTCTAAAAAGGTTCTACCCATAAAAAAATTTCAAAAATGCAATGAGATGGAATGAAGAAGAAGAGAAGAAACTTCCTACCTTAATCTTTATTGAAAAAAACCAACACCCACTTTCCACTTTTTTTCACTCTCAAACCTCCTTCCCGTACTCTCTCTATTTCTCTCAATTTCTTCTTTTTCTTTCCTCTTTCCCCCCCTTCCATCTCTTCTCATCTTGCCTCTATTTATAGTGCCAAAAAGTAAATCATTCAATTAATACTCTAAAATCACAAAAATCTCTTTTATTATTTTTCTTTGATATTCACATTGAGATTGATTGATTTGCTTTATTTTTTCCATATTAATTTGATATCAAATCTCAATCAACGATTTATTACTTTTTTTTTAGTTTTATGACAATCTCAAAAAGGAGAAAATCATAACTCCTTAAAATATGACAATCTTTGGGAGATATTATTTATTTATTTTTATTATTTTATTTTGTGTAAATTATTATTTTTTTAAAAATAGACCCGGACAAAATACGGTATTCACAGTTGCCCCTCTTTACTTGTTTCTTAGGTGAGAAAGAGAAAAGGTATGAGTTTTGAAGTTCTCACATAAGGAACAAGTAAAGATATGAACACATATTTTGTCCTTCCATGCAATGGAAAGATGACACTAGACTGCACTAGACTGAGCCTTGCTTTGAATTTAAAGCTACCATGCATGCAATATAATGAGGTGACTGGATTGCCCTTGACCTGACTAATGATCAACCTATATGCCTTGCTAGTTTTGTCCATTAAAAAAAAATTTTTTAAGAAAAAGAGTCACTTGATGCCTCACTTTGTTAATTTTTCACCATATAGGTGTTTGCCACTAAAGCGAAGAGCCGTAGGATCATTCGAGATTTGACATTTTGTCATAAATTATGGCATGTGTGAGTACCCAATACATGGTGAACGAAAATAGCTAGTCAAGTGAATTGAAAATTTTAATATTAAAAGGCATTCCCATTGGTCATGCATGAGCTATTCGCAGTCATCAGAAGTTTTCTCTTTCTCTCTCTTTAGTTAAGATTAGCTCTCTTGATTATCAAATTAGACCTAAATCTAGAATTTCCTATCACTTTACTTAAGCCTGTGGGTCCTTAACATTATTGAACATTTTCTAGTATCTCCAGCGTGCCCAAATATATTAGGAACTCAATTTCTTATTTATATGTCTTTAATTGTTTAAGAATTAGATAGTAAGAATAGAAAAATGCATACCCACCCAGAGCAACAAGTAAATTTCACTTTATTTGGACCCATGCTCTAGTGCAATGAAATCATTAGGGATTCTCTTAGTTTCCTCGTACATTTTGTACTTCCCTTTTATTAGGGATATTCTTCTTTCCTGGGCCGTTATGTGCTTTTTTGACTCGAGGATCAAACATTGGTGATGTAGACCCTTGGTTACTCAAGCTTATATAAACCTGCAGCACCAAGATGCTATTAGCACACTCATAGCTCATACGGCATTGTTTGACGCGAAGGACAACACTTTTTGGTGAAATCGCCTGGTTACTAAGCACTTCTTGAGTCAGCAGAGTGGATATATATATATATTTTGTATTTATTTTCCTTTTGGGTTTTTCCAACCTGATTCATTTTCCTCAAGGTGGATTTTCATAGGTCCATACAGGGAATTCTATTATAGCTCTAACATGGGTATATAAAGTTCCACTCTCTTTTCTCTAACTCTTGTAGGTTTTCTGAGGCGTTGAGATCACCGAAGTGAGCTTTACTTCTCTCGACAAGATCTTTTCCATACACACGGCTAGGAATTGAGCCCTAGACATCATGCTTAAGGGACCCAGCTATCTGTCAACTGTGCCGAACCTTGTTGGTTAACACCTATGGATTTGATTGTGTTTAATTATGTTTAAGAGTTCTTAACTTATTTTTGTTAGATTAGCTGGCTTCCCAAGAGGGGGGTGAATTGGGAAGATTAAAAATTTTCTGCAAAATATCAAGAAGGTGAAGAAAGCAATATATGATGGTAAAACAGAGTATAAACAAATAACTGTAAAGGTGGCAGTAAAGAGAAGAAGACTCAGAAATTTATCCTGGTTCGGTCTCTCCACTTGACCTACTTCCATTCCCCAAGTCACCACTTGAGATTTTTCACTATTCTGTAAGAATTCCGTTGGCTTCTTGCAAATGCCTCAGTACAAAGATGTTGCTCTGTTTCTAGAGCTTCACTCAATCACTCTATGTACTCTTACAAAGTGCTCCCCAATCCCTTGTGATATCCCCTCACAAGAAAATCTATCTTCCAGATGAAGATAAGATAGTTTACAAGAATTGAACTCTCTTAAGTAGAGTGAATATGAAAGTTGAAGTACAGAATATTGAAGTGAGAGAGTAACAGACTTTGAGTAATTGATTTGGCAGAGTTTCAGTATATATAATGTTAAAATTGTTACCCACAACTTTAAATGATGTTGTATTTATAGATTTAGGTCTCAACTATACGTTAGAGACAAAATCTATCCGTTGGAGAAGTATCCAACAGTTACTCTAAGAAACTATCCGTTAACCAACCGCATTTAATGCTTCTGACATACTGAAATTCGAATTTCAGTTGGTCAACAGACGAATTTCACAGAAACCGAAGGTTAACAGCTTCAACGTTAAATGCCCGAAGTTCTTCTGTCATGAAGTAAAATTCGAATTTTGATACTTGAAGAATGTTTCTTCGTTGTAACATACGAATTTTCATGTTGAAAGTTTTTCTATTAAGTGTGAACAGTATTTTCAATTTGCTACAGTGCCTTCGAAATTCGAATTTTGGAACCCTAAAATTCGTCTGTCCATAGCTGGTTTATAAGTCATAGTAGCTCGTATAATTCAAAGTTCAAATTTTCAAATGTCAAAGTTCGTCTGTCAGAGAGACATCTTTTCAGACTAACTTCAAAATTCAAATTTATAAATACTGTCATTCGTATATTCTAACAGACTTACAAGCTTAGTTTCTGAAATTTGAATTTTCATGTTCAAAGTTCGTCTGTCAGTGAACAATTTTGAAATTCAATCTAAACTTGGTTTCAGATGAACTTTGACATAATTTCAGATGAATTTCTTTAGTTTTCATAAGTTTCATTTTGTCTGAAATTCGAATTTTCAAAACCCAAAGTTCATCTGTTACTGAAAGCTCCTTTCAGACACTTATCAAAATTCAAATTTCATCAAGTCAAAATTCATCTATCAGATAAGCTTCTCTTCAGACTTGTTCAGTTTCAATACGAAATTCGAATTTCCAAAGCCAAAGTTCGAATTTCCAAGATAACAGATCAGTATTAACCTTTCAAACTTCGTCTGTTGATGGGTGTTTTTGAAATATTCCATGATTTAACATAGAATCAAGGTTTTAAAACATCTTTCCACCAAATCAAAGTCTTTTACTCAAATAAAACACTACTAAATATCCTACATCAAACTTTGCACAGATTTATCCAGAATTTCTTCACTTGAAACCTTTCGAGACCCTTTGATATCTTTTATTCCAAGCTCTTGAAGGTTAATTTGGAATCATCAAAACTTCTTGATTCAACAATTTTGGCACACTAAAATCGACTAAAATTTTCAACCATATAAAGGATCTCCACTTTATTTGACTAGTAGCAACAGTATATTCTCTAAGTCCTATATTGATTGTTATCTTCTTTATATTTAATTTTCAAATCCTCTTGACTCACATCTCATTGTGTCCATATGATAACCAATGGAGTTTTCTCCAGAAATACTATTTTGTTCGCTTGGCCAATTGTTCCCATTTCCCCCAAACTGAGTTGTGGAGTTCAAAAAAGTTTTACGTATAACCTCTGACTTACTTCATTGTCCCGATATTAAAGAGATAACTAAAGCAATGCCTTAGTGGTTTTCAAAATGTGCATTTAAAACTGTGGACCAAACACAACAAAGGCAAGGATGAACATTTATGCATGTGATGTAATGAAGAACAGACTCTTACTATAACTAAACTATATGGGCCTAAGATGGACAATTAAATGAGGACTATTTGGCTCAATCTAATAGAGTGACCAAACAAAATGTCAAGTTAATGAGATGCCCCTCTTTACTTAGTGACTAAGGGAGAATATTGAAAGACTAAGTCGTACAACATTCACCACTTAGGAGTAAGTGAAGATTAAACATTGTATTACGTTTGGGCATAAAAAACAAAATGCGATGTTAGATGGAAGTAAGGTGCCTATTTTCATAGGACTTTGGTGGATGCCTGCCGTTACAGGGGTTTAAGTGCCAGCCAAGACTGAACTTTGGCAATAGTGAAGTGCCTATTTTCATAGGACTTTGGTGGATGCCTGTTGTTACAGGGCTTTGAAAAAGAGGGGCCAACTGGAACTGGACTTTGGTGATAATAAAGTGCCTATTTTCATAAGACTTTGGGGGATGTCTGCCGTTACAGGGCTTTGGGTGCTAGCCAAGACTGAACTTTGGCGATAATGAAGTGCTTATTTTCATAGAACTTTGGTGGATGCCTGCCATTACAGGGCTTTAGGTGCCAACCAAGACTAGACTTTGGCGATAGTGAAGTACCTATTTTAATAGGATTTTGGTGGATGTTGCCATTACAGGGCTTTGGATGCCAGCTGAAATTGGACTTTGGCGGTAGTGAAGTACCTATTTTTATAGGACTTTGGTGGAGGCCTACTATTACAGGACTTTGGGTGCTAGTCGAAATTGGACTATGGCGGTAGAGAAGTGCCTATTTTTATAGGACTTTGGTGAATGCTTGCTGTTACAGGGCTTTAGGTGGCAGTTGAAACTGGACTTTGGCGGTAGTGAAGTACTTATTTATATAGGACTTTGGTGGAGGCTTGCCATTACAGGGCTTTGGGTGCCAGCTGAAACAAGACTTTGGCGGTAGTGAAGTGCCTATTTTTATAGGACTTTGGTGGAGGCCTGCCATTACAGGGCTTTGGGTGCCAGCCGAAACTGGACTTTGGTGGTAGTGAAGTGCCTATTTTTATAGGAATTTGGTGGAGGCCTGCCGTTACAGGGCTTTGGGTGCTAGCCGAAACTGGATTTTGGCGATAGTGAAGTGCCTATTTTCATAGAACTTTGGTGGAGGCCTGCCGTTACAAAACTTTAGGTGCCAGTCAAAATTGCACTTTGGTGGTAGTGAAGTGCCTATTTTTATAGGACTTTGGTGGAGGCTTGCCGTTACAGGGTTTTGGGTGCCAATCAAAACTGGACTTTGGCAGTAGTGAAGTGCCTATTTTTATAGGACTTTGGTGAATGCCTGCCGTTACAAGGCTTTGGGTGCCAATTGAAATTGGACTTTGGCGGTAGTGAAGTGCCTATTTTTATAGGACTTTACTGGAGGCCTGCCGTTACAGGGCTTTGGGTGTGAGTCAAAACAGGACTTTGGTGGTAGTGAAGTACCTATTCTTATAGGATTTTAGTGAAGGCCTGCCGTTATTGGGCTTTGGGTGCCAGCCGAAACTGAACTTTGGCGGTAGTGAAGTGCCTATTTTTATAGGACTTTGGTGGAGGCCTGCCGTTACAGGGCTTTGGGTGCCAGTCGAAACTGAACTTTGGTGGTAGTGAATTGCCCATTTTTATAGGACTTTGGTGTAGGCTTGCTGTTACAGGGCTTTAAGTGCCAGTCAAAACTGAACTTTGGCGGTAGTAAATTGCCCATTGTTATAGGACTTTGGTGTAGGCCTGCCGTTATAGGGCTTTGGATGCCAGTCGAAATTGGACTTTGGTGGTAGTGAAGTGCCTATTCTCATAGGACTTAAGTGGATATCTACCGTTACAGGGCTTTGGGTGCCAGCTCAAACTGGACTTTGGCGGTAGTGAAGTGCTTATTTTTATAGGATTTTGGTGGAGGCCTGCCATTACAGGGCTTTGAGTGCTAGCCAAAACTGAACTTTGGCGGTAATGAAGTGCCTATTTTTATAGGACTTTGGTGGAGGCCTGCCGTTACAGGGCTTTGGGTGCCAGCTGAAACTAGACTTTGGCGATAGTGAAGTGCCTATTTTTGTAGGACTTTGGTGGAGGCCTGCCGTTATTGGGCTTTGGGTGCCAGTCGAAACTAGACTTTGGCGGTAGTGAAGTGCTTATTTTTATAGGACTTTGGTGGAGGCCTGCCGTTACAGGGCTTTAGGTGCTAGTCGAAACTGAACTTTGGTGGTAGTGAAGTGCCTATTTTTATAGAACTTTGGTGGAGGCCTGCCATTACAAGGCTTAAAAAAATAGGGGCTAGTTGGAACTGGGCTTTAAGGGGCCTGCCGTTACAAGGCTTTGAGGGGGCCAGCCAGAACTGGACTTTTAAGGGGCCTGCTGTTACAAGGCTTTGAAAAAGAGGGGCTAGCTAGAACTGGGCTTTGAGGGGCTTGCCATTACAGAGCTTTGAAAAAGAGGGGTCAGCTGGAACTGGGCTTTGAAAAAGAGGGGCTAGTTGGAACTAAGCTTTAAGGGGCCTGCTGTTAAATGGCTTTGAGAAAGAGGAGCCAGCTAGAATTGGACTTTGAGGGGGCCTGCCATTGCAGGGCTTTGAAAAAGAGACTAACATTATCAATATTATTATGCAATACATGTGAATTAAATGTGAGGTGTATACAAAATGATATTGGACTTTCAAAGCTAGATACTCTTACTTTATTTTTTCAAATATGAAAGATGAGTGAAGGATGTAAAGTTTCTCTTTTGATTGGGAAACAGGATAGACATATCTTTATTGAAGTGGGGATGAATGCAAGGTATGCTATGAATGATGAATGGAAGGGGGAAGAGTTTGATATTTTATTTTGCCCCAATCTTGTGCCATGCATGTTTATGTATAATGCACATTATATGGATTTTGTTCTTTTGCCCCAGTCTAGGTGTAAGCTTACATATAAGGTAAGATTTTCTTTTACTTTTATTTGTCCTGGTCCAAATAAAGGCTCATTGGATAAAGAATTGAAAAAAAAATGCATGATTTGCCCCAATCTAAAAATATATACTCATTAAATGATTAGTAAAAGATGCAAGATTTATCTTTTAATTTTTATTTTTCCTAATCTAAATGGAAGCTTATTTTGATGCAATGAATGATTAAAGCATGATGCAAGATTTATTTTTGTTTTCCCCAATCTATATGGAGGCTTATTGAATGATTAGTGGAAGATGCAAGATTTATTTTTTGATTTTTTTTGTTTACCCCAATCTAGATGGAGGCTTATTTATGCATGATAAAAGATGATGCAAGATTTATCTTTTGATTTTTGTTTTTCCTAATCTAAATGGAAGCTTATTTTGATGCAATGTATGAAATGAATGATAAAAGTATGATGCAAGATTTATTTTTGTTTTCTCCAATCTATATGGAGGCTCATTGAATAATTAGTGGAAGATGCAAGATTTATTTTTTGATTTTTTTTGTTTGCCCCAATATAGATGGAGGCTTATTTTAATGTAGTGGAGGATGTATGAGTTCTGCAAATTTGATTCCCTATCTACCCCATTATGGATAAGAGTTTATTCTGATGCAATACATGAAATGGATGCAAACATTCCACTTTTAATAAATAAAAAAAACCTACATCATTTTGTACAAAGTACACACACAAGTCACTCGATGCATATAGAGGGGAGAAGGAAAATGTGTCTACTTATGCATGTCATATTTGATGCAATCAATGTACAAGAATATAGGATTCTTGATCACATGAAAATAGGAAAGTCAATACTTACCTGAATGAGGAAATTCATCCAAATAAATGACTTTCGAAGATACTTTGGGTAAATGGATATTACCAACATGGGAAGGCTATAGTTTTAATTTTCTTAACCGAGATGAACTCATTTAATCATTTTTTTCAAGACAATTTCCTTGCCCCAATTTCATACCATGTGCTTGATATCACCATCCTTTTTGGTCAATATTTATCTTTAATTCTTGAGAAGTTAATGAATAAGACCTACTTTTACTTTATTCAACAATGTCAATGTAGTCATGCATGAAGTTGAATTTAATGGAATGTTAAGAATGATGAAACATATGACCATTTGCATGAATGAGATTTTGGATTAATAGATATGGAGTAATAGAACTAGAAAATGCCCAAATTCTACTATGAAGATTTCTTCAGAAAAAAAAAATGAATGAGAAATGAAGTGATAGAATTGGAAAATGTTCATATTCTATGCTGATGCCCACTTTTCTGAAAGTGGACAAGTGATATGCAAAGAAATGCAAGTGAAAAGATGCCCTAATCCTATATTATGAGCATTTTATTTGAATGACAGAAATGTGAAATAGAGATGAAGTGATGGAATTGGGAATATGCCCTAAATTCTGCAATCAAAATGGTTTTTTTTTTTAACAATGGGAAAATGGGCAGAAGCACATTTCTTGACTAGAATATTCCCTTTCAGAATACTACAATTGATGTGAGTAAAAGATTTTTACTCTAAGTTTGGCCTTTTGTACCAGTTTAAGTTACCTTAGACTTGGAACCCTCTTTCATAAGAAAAACTGTCCCAATTATTTTTAAACAAGTTAAATCTCAATGAGGACTTTTAGGGTTGGTAACTTGATCAAGGTGAATGTGTTTTTGAAAATAAAAGGGATATTAGGTTCAAAAACACCTCACCCTTATCAATCCTTCCACTAATCACCTTCACATATTTCTCTAATAAGATTTTATACTAAAACTCACTTATCAAGAGAGGATTTTTAGGTTTGTAATATGGGTACGAAGAAGAGAATTGCAGGTTAAGAACATAAGGATTTCAAAGGTTCAAATATTAGGATGAGATTATAATGAGTAGGATATTAAAGGCTTATTAGAATGAGAAGGGTTACAAAGGCTCAAACATTCATGTGGGACTAAAATTAAGGTGGCAGTACAATGAAAATGGTTACAAAAGATTGAGTATTCTTGTGGGACTATGATGAGAAATTTACTTTGGAAAACCTGCAATCTTGCAAAACTTGATGTCTCCTTAAAGCCTTAGTTGGTAGAACTTTTCTTCAGCAAAAATCTTTTATTCTATTTTCACTTCTCATTCAATGAGAGTCACTTGCTTGATGATTTTTCTTTTTTCTTTGGGAGAATTTTACTTTGCTATTCTCTCTCCCTTGCTTACTTTTCCAATATCTTCTGCCTGGCTTTTATTATTGATTTTACCCATTACAACATCAAGATTGCTATTTTGTAATTTTTTGTTTATCAATATTAAGGGGTAGAAAGAGGTTTTTAAAAGCAAAAAGTAGCTGAAAATGGTTAGGTAATGTTTAGGGTAGGCAAAAAAAAAATTGATCCTCTATTGACATTTGAATTTTTTAGCATAAAAATATGTTAGATACTTTTCAATAACCACTATTATTGGTTCAATTGGAATGCCTCATGTCCTCGATTCAACTTGTTTGTGGGATTTTTTTTTTCATCTTTTTCTTTCTCTTTTTTTGGAAAAAAAAATAGGCAACATATTTTGCTTTAGATTTCATCTATTTCTCACATCAGTTGAAGTGTTTTTATTTGGAATATTGAACAAAATATGACAATGGATGAATACTTTCTGAGAAATTGATAAGATGAATAAACTAGTAGGAGGAAAGATGGAAATACATGACCATAACATCAATAAAGTCAGTCTCAGTACTAGATCTTTATGTAGTTTGATGAAGATATGACATATTAGAGACTCACTTCTTTTGAAGAATGATCTTTTTGGTGAAGGGTATGATTTGAATTATTTTGGGATAATCTTTTATGAGTGTCTTAAAAGAGTATGTCCCCCAACCCTTAAAGAAATTAGTTCTTCTCATGCTTATATGAGTGATGAATACCTTTCTTATGGTCATGGAGAAGCTTAGATACAACCTTTTGACCCAAAAGCTCATGTTGACTTCCCATCTTAAGGAACCAATAATCCTATATTCTGCAAATTTCACAATCTTTATCATGATATACAAAATGATTATGCATGTGAATGCATGCTTATTATGTTATACAACTAATGAATTGACTAGTGCATTGATTCTGGTCCATTATCATAAAGGAATTATGAGAATCTTGAGCCTTTGCTTAGGTGTGTTTCAAGATTGGACTTTTGAATGATAGATGGCAAGGTGGTATGTTTACTAGATAGGTCTAGGAGTACATGAACTTTTGTTTTCATCAGAACTCATGTTGCTTGTCATGACAATAGATAATTAGATATGAGGCTTTAGTTGTTTTAGTTACAAGCTTGATTAGTTAAAATATTAGTAGGTTACCTTTGGATCCTTCTTACTCTTAATTAATTCATGGAAGACCAATTCTCTCCAGATTCAAGTCATGACTTTTGTAAACCTACTAATATGTTAGCCAATTAGATTTTGGTTTTTTGTTTTGTTTTGCTTTGTTTTTGTTTTTATTTATTTATTTTTATTAATTTTGACACTAGGTTCAAATGTAAGATCACTTTTTCTTGGTATTTATTATTTTTAAGAAGGGGAATTATGATTTTTTTTATACCTTTTGAAAATTAAATGCTTAATATTATTAATGATGCTCATGCCATATATGTTTAAGAGTATGTCATTTTAGCATGTTATCAAGCTAATTTATTTCTTTGTGAAAAGAACGAAAACTCACTTTCTTCCTGATTATGGCGGGGAAGCAAATAGTTAGTGGAGGATCAAAATCCATACACCACATGATTGTATCTTTTAGCATGTATATTTACTTGCTAGTCAAGACTTCCTTTGAAAAAAAATTAGAAGGGAATTTTTGACCTCAGCTAGGTGTTTATTGTATCATAAGGAAATAGAAATAACACTTACTAAAGATCAATATCCAAATGTGATAATGCATTTAGATCTTATCCCTAAAATTTCATAGAAGATTATCAATGGCAATTTAATTTAATTTAATTTATTATTTTTTTAATGATAATTAACTAATGAATGATCAACATCCAAACGTGATTAATACCTTAAAATCTTTATTTTTGATAGAATATTTTCCAAAGTAATTTAGTTCACTTTTAAATTATTATTTATTAATGACACTTAACTAACGGAGGAACAATATCCAAACGTGATTAATACCTTAAGATCTTACTAAAATTTGATGGAAAATTACCAAGGTGATTTAGTCTACTTTTTAGTTATCATTTATTAATGATAATTAACCGATTAAAGATCAATATCCAAAAGGGATTAATGTCTTAAGAAATTTATTCCTAAAATTTGATGGAAGATTGCCAAGGTGATTTAACTTTTTTTTTTGTTATTGTATATTAATGATAATTAACCAATGAAGGATCAATATCTAAATGTGATTAATATCTTAAGATCTTTATCCATAGGATTTGATAGAAGATTGCCAAGATGATTTAGTTTATGTTTTTAGTTATTATTTATTGATGACAATTAACCAATGGAGGATCAATATCCAAACGTGATTAATGTCTTAAAATCTTTATCCCTAAAACTGGATAGAATATAGCCAAGGTAATTTAGTTTTCTTTAGTTATTATTGTTTTTCTTTTATAGTTGACTAATGAAACTAATTTACCCATTAGATAGAAATTCCCACCTTGATGAGCAGAAGGGAAACTATTAGCCTGCGAAAGGTTAACACTACTAAATTTTTGAAGTTGTTAATTATATCTCTCATATCAAAATGAATCACTTAGGCTTATAGGCACGCTAATTTAAAAAGAA
This sequence comes from Adenanthera pavonina, assembly GCA_026686845.1. Taxonomy (NCBI): domain Eukaryota; kingdom Viridiplantae; phylum Streptophyta; class Magnoliopsida; order Fabales; family Fabaceae; genus Adenanthera; species Adenanthera pavonina. The sequence continues at coordinate 8,755,654 of JAIVEN010000020.1, read as the reverse complement.
AAATTCATGATCCTTATAAAGTTTTCCCTTAACATGAGGAATGTAAGGTGCTCATAATCTATTAAGGTTAGGGACCCATAGACAAGAATTAGTTACTAATGCAAACACCATCATTGCATTGTATGATGTTATGCAAAGATTTTGATACACTCTCTGGTGACAAGGCAACGATGTGTCGCCCTTTCCTATTTTTTAATGATGATATGCTATGACAGAGAAGAATATGCTCTCCTTTTTGTCCTATCGTGGGTTAGGCCCTAGGGTATAAGGATATCTGGGCCTAAGAACATCAAGTATTAGCTAACTGGTTGGTTATTAAGGTTTATCTATCAATGTGCCAGTTTTTAGGGTTGGTCTATTATTCTAATAAGGTCCCCAAGCTACCCCCACCATAAAGGCGAATACCCCATTAGCAAACTTGATCCACTGAAAACTCAAAAGTTTTACAGGGACCAACTTTACAAAATGGGTAACTGCTTGGATGAAGTCTTCATAGTAACCTCCTAGGGCTCCAAAAACCCTATGGGGAAATCATTACAACTTCACTAGCCTAAAGTACTTACAGACCCGAGTATAAGGCCTAAAACGTGTGTGAGGAAAGCATACATACCTAAGACCTACAAATTACCCAACCCTCATCTGCTAAGCAGATAACAAAAAGAGAAATATATAAAACAATATATAATAAGCACATTATTCATATAGTAAAAGAAAAAAATTAATAAAATAAAATTATATATCCTAATTATGTGAGGCAAACAAAAAAAATAAATAAAAGGAAAGGTAATTAAAATAAAATTATGGCCACAAAATTTTGTGGAACTAACATATATAGGCTTGACTCTCAAACAGTCCCTAGTGGAGTCACCAAACTGTCACACCCATTTTTTAATCTTCCAAAAATGAAAAATTAACATAAAGTAGAGTCGCCACCAAAATTTTTAAAAGAGGAATTTTGGAAAACCTTTTAAAAAATAAAAAATGGTCTTTGAAACATAAAGGGTTCGGGATTTGATTGTGTCATGGGGAAGGTGTTAGGTGTAACACTCCTCATAACTTTGTTTTGGTATGGTGTGTAGGACCGGAGGAAATCAGGACGGAGGAAGGTTCAAGTGGAGTCTGAAAGAGCTCCACGTCGTGGTGAGAAACAACGCCGTTGTGGCGAGAGGAATTCCAGTGGTGTGTTTATGTCTGAATGAGGTGGTGCCGCGGCAAGTTGCCCTGGAGCCGCGACGAGATTTGGGATTTTTGTTTAAATCTAAATCATTTCGGACGATCGGAAAGAAGGAAAACAGAGGAATCAACGAGGAGCTCTGCTAGGGTTTGGATTTTTCAGCTTTTGGAAGTCATTTTTCACCTTGGAAGCTTGGATTCAAGTTGGTAAGTGATTTCTACTCCTCTCTCTCTATTTTCTTCAGTGAAAATTTGGGGTTTTTCGGTTGTATGTTGGGATTTCCGGTTTGGGATGAAATCCTCTGATTGAAATGAATGAAATGGGGTTAATGAAGTGTGTTATGGTGCTCTTGTTGCTTGGGTGTGAATTTTGAAGGGATTATATGTTTAGAGCTTAACCCTAGGTTGTTCTTGGTTGAGAGTATGAGGAATCCGAGTTGTATGGAATTACGTGATGTTGAATGGTTCTTAGGAGCTTAATGTTGCATAAAAGGGGTATTGGAACCTTGGGTTAGGCCTAAAGTGGTTGAATTGTGATGTTTGGTTTAATGGTATATTGTGTTAATGGAAGAATTACGTTATTATGAATGTTGTTTAGTTAACCGAGAGGGGGTTCAAGTGTGTTGGGCAATTTGAGAAGTTTATGGAATTCATGTGTGTGATATTGATAACCTAAGGTAACCGGGTGTATGTTTGTATTGTATTGTTTGTATGGTATGACAGTACGTATATTTGTGTATATATGCATGTTCCTTTTCATACCACGATATTGATTGCGTATGTGTATGGTTTTTCTACATAACGTGGTATGCACGCCTAGTTGATATGTGATAATAGTATATGTAGTGTATGTATGATGTGTAGCATCCCCATACCATTGCATGCTAGTATGTCCATATGATGTTTATGATGACAATGATATATGTGTGTGTGTGTAGAGACATGTTGGCGTGACATTGACATCATCACTATATGATTGCATAGTGAGAGATTGATGATGTGGTGATGATGATATGATAAAGATCACTGTCGCTAAATCCTCTCCATGGGAGAGCCAGGTGGCAGAGGGAAATATGATATGATGAAATATCCCTGTAACTAAATTCTCTCCTTGGGAGAGCCAGGTGGTAATGGATTTTGGGATGCACCTTCCCTAAATCACCATTAATTCGTGAGGGTCTAGGGGAAGGAGAGCCACGATCTGAACTCTAGTGTAACCATTGGCCGGGTTGCATTAGGGTAAGGTGAGCTTGGTGATGTCCCGAAATCAGTTTTCACCGACTGTTGGAAGGGAATCATCTATTGAAATGTCTTGTGATGATGATAGCTTGTAGTTCTAGCCATGTATGAGGGAGAACATGCATATCATTCATTAGCATTGCATTTCACGACTGTATGGGTCAGTATATATATGTTGTAAGTGGTTGTTCCCGGTTACTGAGACATTATCTCATACCCTTCTCCCATAACTAATCTTTTAGGTGAAGGTTCTGACATTAGTCCTGAGAAGTAAAGGGAGTAGCAGCGGACGTGAGAATATGAGGTCTATGTAGTTTATGTGTATTTTGGATATGTATCTTATGCCATGTAGGATAGAAGGTTTGTAATGAATGGATGTCATCGTAAGGACATGGATATGGATATGGATGTTGTATTGTGGTGTTTTCATGGTTTTGGATACTGAGAAGTCAGCATGTTGATGTTTGTGAGCCCAGAGTGGATTTAGGCCTTGTTAGTGTGTTTTAGGGCCTGTAGCCCGTTTTGTCAAGTTGGGTTTTAAAGGGATCAAATCTCAGAGGAGTGGTTCCTTTGAGGTGAAACCTCTTTGCACAAGTTGGTTTGGGAATTTTGGACCTATATGAATGGTCTTTGAGTGACCATTTGTCTTTGGTGTCAACTGGAGGTGGTTAGTGGTAAGTTTTGGTCAATAAGGGGTGAAAATAGTGTCAAGGGTCCAGAATCTCTATACGGAGTTGGATTGAGGTGAAAGTGGTGTCTATGGCTAGATTGGGACTAGATTGACTTGTAGGAGTTAGAATCAAGTGAATTGGAGGTCGGAGCATAAAGTTATGCGCATCAGAAGTTTGCCCCAATGTCGGACTTTTACTGGTGTGGAAACTAGCATGGGGCGCTGCGGCTCCAGTGTCCAAGCCGCGGTGCCATTGAAGGCTGAAGCGAGTGAAAACAAGGGAGGCCGGAGCTGCAGCGGTACTGTAGCGGTCGCAGCCCCAGCCCAGTTTTTGGTGTCGTTTGGTTCTTTTTCGCTGTTTGAAAGATTTGGGAAGTTGTTTGGGTTGTGTTTGGTTGAATTTTGAAGATTTTGGTTAAGTTTTTGGAGATGTCTGGAGGTAGGGTGTTACATTAGGCACCCCATAACACTTGATCGTAAGAACGATTACTTTAAGTTGATTATACAAAATCAATGTAGTCTTAAAATTCTTTTAATTACCTTTATAAAACTCGTATAAAGAAAAGAAAAAATAAATAATAATAAATAAATAAAATGGATTTATTTAGAAATATAGACTTGACCTAGAATAAAAGTCTAAGGCCTACATACCTTAATATAGGGATCAAAGTTCACGTAGTTCGGATGTAAAAACTTATTTCAATGGGTTTGTGTTTTTTAAGAAAAATTATATATATTTGTTATTTTTTGAAAATTGAATTATATATTATATATATAAAAATAATTTAATTATTTATTTATTACTTGTGAATAAATTCACGGAGATTCCCAAAATCCCATGTGTTCACTAATTGGTTTATATATCTATGGAAGCTTTGAAAAACCTCACATAAAATAACTTGAAAATATATTATAAAATTATATTTAAAGAAATATTTTTATTCAAAATTTTTTCAAATTTAAGAAAATCTTTAAAAAATATTTTCCATAAGAAGCTTCATTTGATTAGTATATTAGTGGAAACACATCGCAACACGCGGAAAATTTATTAATCTAAACATCCATGGAGGTTCAAAAAACCCCACCAGGCAAAAATTTAAAAATAATATATTTCATGAGAAAATATCATATTATCATAATCGCACGAGAGAATAAGAATAATATAATTAATCACCAAACTATCATTATTATAAAGCACATAAAAGTTGCCTCCTTTAAAGCTATATGTGCCTTCTACCACAACATTGAAGGATTGGTATTTCAACTGAATTCCATAGTCTTGAAAGAGAAGATATAATTATCTAATATCATAACCTTAAAAAAAAAACAAAACAAAACAAGACAATAAAAGAAAAGAAAAGAATGAAAAGAAAAAAAAGAAAACGAGTTGGAGAAAAGAAAGAAAGAAAAAAAAAGGAAAGAAGAAAGAAAAAAAGAGAAGGAAGAAGGAAAAGGAATAAATAATAATAAAACAAAAGAAAAGAAAGAAAGAAAGAAAGAAACGAAAGAAAAGAAGGAAAGAAAAAAAAAGCGACAAGAAAGAAAAAAAATAACAAAGAAATCTTTACAATATTTAAGTCTGAAAGAATATCACGAAGTGTTATTCCACTAATTTAGCCAACGTGTTTAGCAAGCATAGCCATAATTATGTAGTTATACACCTCGGCTTATGGAACACAAATAATGATAATATAAAAATAGGACAAATCTATCTATCACCAACAAGAATGTGCTTCCATCTTTATTAAGAATATTCATGGATATGAGTAATTTTTCTATAGGACCTCACCAAAATATCATACTTTGGGATCCTTAAAAATAAATTGAAGAAAAGAAATGAAAATAAAATATACCCATCACAAGCATACCTCCACCTATTGTGAGGTGTTCATCGATGTGAATGAGTTATTCTATGGACCTCTTAAAACATCAAATTTAGGATTCATAGAAATATTCAAGAAGAGAAGAAGATATAAGATCATATTCTAAAAAGGTTCTACTCATAAGAAAACTCCAACAATGCAATGAGATGGAATGAAGAAGAGAAGGAACTTCCTACCCTAACCTTTATAGAAAAAAAACCAATGCCCACTCTCCAGTTTTTTTCACTCTCAAACCTCCATCTCATACTCTCTCTATTTCACTCAATTTCTTCTCTTTCTTTCCTCTTTTCCCCCCTTCTATCTCTTCTCACCTTGCCTCTATTTATAGTGCCAAAAAGCAAATTATTCAATTAATACTCTAAAATCACAAAAATCTCTTTTATTATTTTTCTTTGATATTCATATTGAGATTGATTGATTTGCTTTATTTTTTCCATATTAACTTGATATCAAATCTCAATCAATGATTTATTACTTTTTTTTGTTATGAAAATCTCAAAAAGAAAAAAATCATAACTTTTTAAAATATGACAATCTTTGGGAGATATTATTTATTTATTTTTATTATTTTATTTTCTGTAAATTATTTTTTTTAAAATGGACTCGGACAAAATACGGAGTTCACAATTTTGATATGGCAAAAAGTTATCTATTTGAAATCATATTGATTTTATATTTTTAGAATAAAATTTAATGAGCATATTGGGAAAATTTTTTATTTAATGCCAATGTGATTTTTACTTCATAGTATATATTCAAACACATATGAATGTTGTAACAACTCTCATTACATTATCCCGAACTTAGTCTATAGCTAATCAACTAAAATTGATGATGTGTGCAGGACCAAAGAAACTTGGGTGGAGAAAAGATTAAAGTGGAGACAGAGAAGCTCCACGCTGCGGTGAGACACAGGGTTGCCGCGGTGAGACATAGGATCGCCTTGGTGAATGAGCTGAGTTTCGTGACACTTTTAAGAAAAAGGGCTTCACGTTGCAGTGTACTTAACCACTATCGTGGCACCACATCTCAGATTCCTATAAACCAGAAACATTTAAGATGAACAGAGAAAGGAAAAAGGGAGGAAGAAACGTGGAGCAAAGCTACGCTTTGAGAATCTGGCTTGAGGGAGTGATTTCTGACATCTAGAAGCTTGATAAATTGTTAGTAAGTTATTCTTGATCCTCCTTCTCCATTTTTCTTCAGTTTTTAAGTTGGATTTTCGGGTATATATTTGGGTTTTCAGTTTTGGCTGAATCCTACCGATTAAAATGGATGAAATAGGATCAATGAAGTGTGATTTAGTGTTTATGGTACTTGGGTATGAGTTTTAGATGGAGTATGTATGGTTTAAGCTTAACTCTATGTTATTTTTGGTTGAGGAAATTGGGATTCCGAAATGTGTGTAGTTGGTTAGAGTTTGAATGATCTTTAGGAGCTTAATGAGGTATGAAAATGGTATTGGAACCTTACGTTAAGCCTAAATGGTTGAATTATGAAATTTAGATAATTGTACTATATGTTAATTGAATGTATTATGGTATTGTAGAGGTTGCTTGGTTGATTGGAGGAGTTAAGTTGTGGGTTGGCAATCAAGAAAGCTTGTGGAATTCATGTGTGCGTGGTATTGACAATCTAAGGTAACCAGTCATTTATGATTTATGTGATTATATGTTGATATATATATATATGTATATATGCATGTTCCATTTCATACCACGATATTGGTTGTGTATGTGTATGGTTTTTCTAGATATTGTGGTATACACACGGCTAGTTGAGATAGGATGATTATGTATGATATGTATTTATGATGTTATAGCATCCCCATACCATTGCATGCTGACATGTCCATATGATGATTATGATGATGATATATATATGTGTGTGTGTTTCGAGGCATGTTGGCATGAAATTAGCATCATCACCATGTGCTTGCATAGAGAGAGATTGATGTTGAGGTGATGATGATATGATAGATAATGATGATGATATGATAAAGATTCCTGCCACTAAATTCTCTCCTTGGGAGAGCCAGGTGGTAGTGGATAAGATGATATGATGAAACATCCTTGTCACTAAATTCTCTCATATGGCCAGGAGAGCCAAGTGGTAGTGGATTTGAGGATGCACCTTCCCTAAATCACCACTAATTTGCGGTGGTCTAGGAGAAGGAGAGCCATGGTCCAAGCACTAATGTAACTTTTGGTCGGGTTGCATTAGTGTAAGGTGAGCTTGGTGATGTTCCGGAATCAATCTTCACCGACTATTGAAAGGGAGTCATTTATTTGAAATGTCTTATGATGATGATAGCTTGTAGTTCTAGCCATGTATGAGGAAGAACATGCATACCACTCATTTGCATTTCATTGCACCATGTACACGATTATTCATATTAGAACATATTTCATATATATGTAAAATCAACTTATGTAGTTACAGATTCCCCTTACCATAAAAGCTTGCTGAGGTAAACCAATAATGATAGATTATTATTATTATTATTATTATTATTATTATTATTATTATTATTTCTGGTTGTCTTTGCTGCTGTTAATGCCTAGGTATATCATTGTTGTTCTTTGTTTGGGAAAATGCCAACTAAAGTATGACATTTAGTTAGTGCATTTGTACAAATGCCAACTGAAGTTTTACCGCCTCATTTTTATTAGTGTTTTTTTAATAAATGCTAACTATTGAGCACCAATAAAACTTGTTTCTAGCATAGTGACAGTGGATGTTAATTGTAATGAATCCATTGGAGCCAACTATATACTTTTTAGATCATTTGAATGATGATCCAGAACTTTATGAACAAATGATGGGGATAATTAATAAGTAAGAATAATTATTTATCTTTGATGTATTTAATTTTTTACACTTCTATGTAATAATTCAAATTAGGTTTTGCTTATATCAAGTTTTTTTTCCACCATATTAAGCTTCTTTATTTTTTTATGGTTAAATAGTGCTATGTCAATATTTTGGATGGCATGGGGGTGTAGAGATAATTATAAGGGTAAAATGGTAAAACCTCTAGCTTCCTCATTATATAAATGGAAGAAAGTATGTGTATGTATAAATTTATATTCAATCAACAATTGTTGAGATTAACATTCCCTTTTTGTAATTAATATAATTTTTCTCTTCAGTGTCCAAAACAACTAAATGATAATGACTATGGATACTATGTGATGTTATTCATGAAAGATATAATCACAAATGGTCATAGCATAATCCCATATATGGTATGTAGTTTCATATTTACATTAATGCTTATAAAATTTTACCAATTTTACTTATGTATAATATTTTAATTTATAGTACTTCCCTGATACCTCTTATTCATACTCCGATACTCAAATCAAGGAACTCATCGAATAGTAGTGTAAGTAAGTCCTTGATAAATGCTTGTGAATAGAGAGGTAAGTAATCAACTTGTTTTTATTATGATTAATTTTGTGAAAAAAATTGATTTAGATAATGTCAATATAACTTTTTCTTATATGGTGCAGGTGTGGATGTTGTGAGGAAAAGGGGAAGCTTAAAAAGATAATGTAGTGGTGATGGAATAGCAAGAGAAGGTGATAATTTAGGTGGACATGCTTATATGCTAACTTGTTGGTATAGTAAGGTGGACTTGGTAGTTTTGAACATATTCTTTGTAGTATTGTTGGTAGTTTTGAACATATTATTCTTGTTAGTTTTGGACATATTGTTTTTGTTGGTATAATTGTTCAAAACTTGAGTATAGTTTTGTAGGTATAGTTTGTATCTTAGTTGTTGAAAAATATTAAAAAGTTTGTCTTAGTTGTTAATGATGGTTCTGGACATACTAATTGAGAAGAAAATACATGTTGTTAACAGGCTGCATGTTGTAAATATAGATTAAAGGAGCAAAATGAACTAATTTTTCAAAAAAAGATATTTTTGGTTGAGGTTTCCAAAAACACTAACTAAAGCTTATTTTAAAAAAATGATAAAAGATGGCGTTTCCACTAGAAACACCAACTAAAGCATAAGATTTAGTTGGCATTTTCCAAGGAAACGCCAACGAAGACAATTTTTTTAAAAAAAAATTCAAAAAGATGACGTTTCCAAGATAAATGCTAACTAAAGTTAATTTACCAAATGCCAACTTTTTTGTACCCCTTTTGCGCTTGATTAGATGACATTTTGGAAACGCTGATAAAGGGTAAAAACAAATGCCAATTATTCCTTTTTTTTGGCGTAGTAGAATATTCTTTTTCTTTTTGCCTACTCTAGATTCTCATTTATTAAATAAAACATATGGAATGTTTTAACCTTAGGAAATATGAAGAGAGAGAGGGGGGGTAGATTGAAAAAAAAATAGAGACAAAATTAGAGATGAAATTATCAACAAATTTTAGAGATGAATTGGGTTCTATTTTTAAATTTAGAGATGGATTATTGCTCATTTCTAATTTTAGATACATATTTAGATACGAATATGTTCTATTTCTATTCTTTTTTTTAATTATTTTTTATAATTTTTGTCATGAATTTTGATTGAGATTAGAGATGATTATTGCTCGTCTCTAATGGTTTATTTCCTTCAACAGCAGCTTCTTCTCTCTCAGGAAACATTCTGTCTTCTATTTTTTTTTTCCTTTTCATTAAAGGAATAGCGACGGTGAAGAGATGAAAGTTTTGATGAAGAAGATGGGGAGAGAAGAATAAGGAGTAGGGGTATATTTGTCTTTTTCCATTTTAAAATTTTCATTTTAATTATCAATTTAATATATGCCAAACAAAATTCATGTCCATATTTTTTTTATTTTTTTGAATATGCCAAACATATACTTCCTCCTACCCGTAAAAAAAATTACTAATCTTTCTTTTATTGCTCTCATTAATGTATTAAATTCTAATTTTTTTCTCACTTTTTATTGGAAACTAGGGACAACATAAAAAAATTATTAATATATCATATACTATCTAAATATAATATCTAAATATGATTTATATTTTAAATTAAAATAATTTTTTAAAATATGACTTATATTATCAATGGAGGATGGAATATATTTTTCCCTCAATTTTTTTCTTCATTTTTGAAAGACTTTGCCCGTCAACTTTGTGGGACATGCAATGTCAATTTGAATGTGTGAATTAATTAATGGAAAGAAGCAAAACCTTTCAACTTAAAAGGAAAACTAAAGTATTAAAAATAGAACCTATCATTTATCTTGTTGAGATATTAGTTTAAGTTTTAATGGCCAAACAGATGTCAGATCGGTTGTAAATAAATTAATATATTTAAAATAATATAGATAACAAATATAAAAAAATATTTATCCATAAACATAAAATTAACATTCAATCTAGGATAAAAAATAAATTTTTTAATTTTTTATATTATATAGAAAATTAAAAATATTATTAATAAGTTTCACAACCTAATATTGAAATATAAACAAGTTAGTATTCATCTGTAGTTATATTTTGAAGTGAAAATAATCAATTAATATTATATTTTCATATTATTTGTTAAGTAAATTTATCATTATTAATAATAATATATCATAATAATACTTATATAATATTATAATATAGAAAAAAATTCATACAAAAATAATGCTATTTCGAAATAAAAATAATGTTATTTTATTTTAAAAATTAAAAAAAGAAAAAATTTTAAAAATTTGACCGATTCAATTGATTTTATACTAGTTTGACCAGTTCTTCACTGGTTCTGAATTGAGACAGTTGATAGTTATGGCCAGACTGAACCTGGGATTGGTTCTTGGTTCAGCAAGTTAAACTAGTCAGTTTAGTCTGATTTTTCAAACCTTGAAGAAAACACAGCAGAGTTCGGTGACAAATTAGATGCCATATGAGTTGGACATGGAAGCTTTTTATTGAGGGATGCTCAATAATAAATATGCGAAATAATACGATGGGTTGGGAGTGGGGATGACACCATCTTAAAATCTATGAGGTACTTAAAAAACATTTTATTAATAAATATGCGAAATAAATATGACAGTTGGGAGTTGAGACTGCACCATGTTAAATTCTATGAGGTACCTAAGAATATCTTATATTAAAAATCATAAAGAATTTATAAAATCATAAATTGGAGTGTCAGCTGAATTATTTGAAAAATTGTTAAAATTGTGAGGAAAAGGATAGACAAAAGTATTAATTATTAAATGTCTTGTTCCCTAATTTTGAAGCTGGTTCCATTTTAATTTGACAAAAGCACCAACTTTACATTAGATTTTATTTTAATTTCTTAAATTTACTTTATTTCTTTTTAATTATTTAATTTTTAAAATATAATAAAATTTTTTTCCATTACTAACACTGTTAATTATGTTAACATAAAATGTTGACAAAGTATTCTACAAAGCACTACTTCATGTTGATGTGTCAATTTTCAATGTCAAACCATTAATATCATTATATATTTATTAATCTTAGATCTAAAATATTTTTTAATTAAATTTAAAATAAAAACAAATAATTACAAATAACCAACTTATAAACAAAACCTTAATCTTATAATTTGTTTTGTCATAAAAAATAAATTAAATAAATATGTATGTATTAGAAAATATTTGGTCAGTAATTAATATTTTGCTTGGCCTTAAACATTATTTAAGGGTAAACTAATAATAAAAGTTTTGATTATATTTTAAAAATTAAAGAATTAAAAAGAAATAAAATAAAATTAAATTACTAAAATTAAATTTGGTGTAAAGTTATGGAAATAAAAGTGTACATTTACCCTTTTTTTTATTTTTTTCATTCATTTTACATTTTATTTTAACTAGAGTTTCAGACCTGCTAACCCACGAGGATTTTTTTTTATTGTGTTTCTCCATTGGGTGCAGATTTTTTTAAAGTTTTAACTAAACAAAAATTTTTAGATAGAGTGTTTTTTTTGTTGCCAACTTTTAGTTTTAGGTAGAGTTATAACTTATAACTTTAAAATTTTGAATTAATAATCAGTGGTAACAGCGGGAATGCCAGAAACAGTGAAATATTCGGGGAATAATGGAGTTCCTGTGCAAGCGAAACCTGAAAAGTAATTTGAACGGTTGACAACGTTTGAGAAATTATATCAACTATATCTTTTTTTTTTTCCCAGAGCATCAACAATGTGCCCATTTGATTTATAATTTGTCACAATGGATTTTTGTAAAATAAATTTTATAATGTGATTGTAGTGAAAATTGATTTTAAACTTATAATAATTTGTATTTTTGATAATTTATTTAAAAATTAATTTTAACAAAAGTGATTATATATAATATTTTAATTAAAAATACTTTTAAATGTGTAATAAATCCATTCAACCATCAGAATAATATTACAAATATGATTAGCACGAGAAATAAACCCAAAGTAATTTTTGCTTACCCTTAAAAATTATTTAAGGGTAAATTAATTGGGCTCCCCTCTTGCATATCACATCAACATTGTATTTATTAGTCTTAATAAATTCTCACATAAATTTTGAACTATGCATTAAAAAAATTGAAACCAAAATATATTTAAAACTTAAACTTAGCAGTTAAAAAAGCCTTGAGTATTGTGGGGTTAAAATACTAAAATTAATGGTGTTAAAATATTAAAAATTAAATCTATAGCATGCAATTTTTCTAAATTGAGAGGGTCAATTATATGTAGATCCACCACTACCCAGCTGGATCATATAGCCATGTGATGAAAGGAATTTTGAGTATCCAAGTAATAATTTTTTTAATTTATTTAATGGTGTTGAAATTAAAAAAATTATAATATCTTAAAAGTTAAAAAATTATCATAAAATTTATAATGATTAAGAAAATCAAAATGAAATCAACTTCAAATAAGGAAACTAAAAATATACTTTTGGGTAAATGCCACTCAAATGAATTTGAATCCCATGAAGTACCATTTTCTAAAGTTTTCTAATGATATAGTTGAATTTTGATTTAAACCCTTAAATATATTGGAATCATATAGTGGACCATGTCATCTAGGGATGACTCTCTTCAATTCTAATTTAATATGATTAATTAAAAATATTGACAATCTAAGATTTACCACTTGACCCAACTCTATATTTATTTGTCTTTATCATGTGGCTTGAATCTCTTCCACTACTACAAAAATAGGCTTTCTAGGCGGTTATTTTTGGCTTTTTTTGGCGGTTATGAACCGCCTTCTTTTGGAGTACCATAAAAAATAGTGACTTTCGTAGGCGGTTATTAACCGCCTACAAAAGTCCCATTTTATAGGCGGTTATTCAGGCGGTTATCTGAATAACCACCTACAAAAGCCCTGCTTTTGTGAAAAACGGACTTTTGTAGGTGCTTACCTGTGTAACCACCTACAAAAGCGGACTTTTGTTAGCAATTATTTGTATAACCGCTTACAAAAAAATATCCATTTTTTTAACAAAAATATTTTGATACCAAGTTAAACTAGTATTAAAATATATGCAATCTACCAAACCCATTAACAGAAAAAAAAATTATATTAATAAATATTTACAAATCAATATCAAATTTATTAATAAACCAAAGAAATTACACACACTAATTCACAAAAGCAAAAAATAAAAAAGTAAAGCCTAGAATACAACCTAAACAATCAAGAAAAACACCTAACAAACTATAACAAGTAGCTTTATCTTTTATACATACCGGCATGCTTATAACACAGTAAAATAAAATACATAAAACTTAGATAAAAAGATATTTAATTCCAAAAGTAGTACTCATATCAGCATCCCCAGATCATCCAATATTGGGAGCATATTCTTCTCTTGCTCCTACCACTTAGACAAGAAGCTCTTGCACTTTCATTTTTCTCGTTGAGTGACATTCCAAGCATCTCAACAAGCATTCTAACCTTGAATGTTCTCAACGTCTGGGTGATTGCTATGATAGCATTTCAAACATCTTTAATGGTTGGATCTCGTGGTGCCTCTATAATTTGATTCATAATTGACATCGTTGAATCAAACTCTTCATTGCTTTTAGGCTCTGTTAAAAAGTAAAAAACTTAAGATCTAGGTACGTAGCTAATGAAGAAATTCTACTAGCCATGAAAACTGATGGGATTACCTCTTTTAAATCAATGACAATGACAAACTTAGTCTTCTTTTCTCTATTTCTCTTTCTTTCTTGACCCTATGAAAATCAAAGCAAAGTTTCCTTTCTTTCATGTTTGCAATATTCGTAGAAACATGAAAGTCTTTAAGGTCAATTTCAACTAACTTGTAAATTTAAATCATAAAAAAAAACATTTAGCTCTTTCAGACACATTATGTCCTAAATGACAAGCAGAATCAAATTTAGGGAACTAGTAAAGCAAAATTTGTAGTGATACAGGATCAAATTAAAAGCCTCAATTATCAAATGATAACAAATGATATAAATAAATATGAAAAAGAATTATCAAGTTACTGATGACAATATATCAAGTCAAAAATGTTTCATAGATAACAAATGATACTTCTTTTAATAATGTTCGGTTGAATGAGAAGGTCACAAAGCGTTTGACTTAATATTGTGAATAACATCAATATAAACTTGGTTCAAGATAATTTTCATTGTATGGTCATCAACACATAGAGAAATAGACAGACAGATATTATTACCTGCTTATGCTGTGACTGTTGATAATAGTGTCAACATGATCAGGAAGCACAAGTGCTGAGATGGATCACAACCCAGACAGATTAGAAGAAGCAGAATGAAACACAACACCACGGGTGAATCATACATATAATCCATCCCTCTTTTGTTATTTCAGACTTTTGATTTTGTTTCAAAATTTTTCTTGATTTAGAATTCCATGATTTAGTTTTCCAATTATATATATCCTCATTTATTTATATTAAACTTTTTTTGTCTTCTCTCTCTTTGTTACAATATATAGATTAATTTACTGAGGTATTTTTATCAATGTATACCTTAATTAATAAATTTTTAACCTAGGTGCTATAATCTTAGACAACTAAAGTTTCTGAATGGGATTATATTGAAGTTGTAATATCTTAAAATTTTTTTTTAAATGTTTAAGACTCAATATTTTAAAATCTATAAGGAATTTGTAAAAATGGATATACACCATTTTGTATAATGTAAGATAAAGAGGTCAATTATTTCGGTCAAAAAAAAAATGAAAAAATAATCATTTTGTCCCTAAGAATTATGTAAATGATGATTTTGTCTCAAGGAGTTGAAAAAAAAAAGTTAAAGGCGGTGGACGCCGGAAGAGATTGAAGAAAAGTTTATAAATTTTGGGGCAAATTACATCTAATGATCCGAAAGTTTTAAAAATTATAAATTTATTCCGGATCAAGGGAATTTTTGTAAATATGAAAAATTATAGTCAAAATGAAGCTCTCAATGAGTTAAGACCAATAGAATATAGTATGAAATTTATTAAGATCAAAATAATATTTATTAGGTAATTATGATTTAATATTAATATCTTACCTGATAAATGTCAGTCTGGACTGCAGGAAGAAGCAGTATTCATTCAAGAAAAATGTGTGGGTCTTATATTTGGACCAATTGGGATAAGTATATTATGGTAATTTTATATCCCAATATAATTATAATTAGTATCCCAATAATAGTAAAATATACTGCTAAAGTAACTTTATTTGTCCAGACCGGTTCAGGATATATCTGGATAAGTAATTATCTAAAATTTTTGGACCAAAGTACCCTTAATTTCGTGCTCCACAAGTTGCACATGTCAAAATAGCCTTAGTTTATTAATTTTCATGAAAAAGTAAGAAAAATCAAGACATTTGGTGGCATAAATTGATTGGTCACAAAGTTTATAAATACTCCCCCATGTTGAACATCCAAGGCACTTGAAAAAGAAGGGAGAAGCAGCTGCAAGCAGTGGAGAAAGGAGGGAGTATGTGAGGAGCAAAGGAGAAGGAAAAAGAGAAGGAAAAAGAGAAGGAAAAATCAAGAAAAAATAAGTAAAAATCTTCTCTCGGCTTCTAATGATTTTTCCTTCAAGTTTTGAATGGTTTAAGGTTAGTTTTCTTGAGTTCATCTTCTCCTCCTTTGCTGTAAATTTCATCCAAGATAAGGGAGTTAGGAAAGAAAGTGATTTTTTGCCATAAATTAAAGAGAAAGTATAAGATTAAGTGAAAGGAACAAGGTTTGGTATGTTTGGAAGTAAGAAAATGAAAATCACTTCTTTCCTCTTCCAATCCTTGTTTTGGTCAGTTTAATATGATGGGAAAGAGTTTGATTTTCATTAATTTGATGCTAAAAATGGATTCCCCATGGTCTAAAACCTTAAAGACAAGTATTGACTCAAAGATAGAGCTTAAGATAAAGAGTTTGAGAATTTAAGGGTTTCAAGAGTTTTATGAAAGCTTTTTGTGATTATCCATGAAGTTAGTGGCTTGAGCATGTGTTTAATGATGTTTAGGAACTTGAGGAAGCTTGGGAAAATTAGAGGAAGCTTTGATTTAAAGAGGAAAGCCAAGTGCAAGCACCAAAGGTAGCTAAGTTTCATATTCTTGCTTTATGTTCTTTCATTGTCTTTCTATGATTAAATTGTGTTGCCATATTGAAATTGTGATTTCTTTTATTGGTCTTGGCTGTTAAATGAGGGGTTTTATTCCTTAGGATGTCCATTTTCTAAGCCGTTATGCTGCCGAAATTTTGATGACCAATGTGGCAATTTATTGTTTAAATATGATTGATGTGATTAGATGTGATCAAATGTGAGTTATTTGACATGATTGACATAATTGCATGAAATGTAACTTCCTACTGAGATTGCCTCCAATCTCATCCCCTCAAGTATCCCAAATGACTAGGCACAATCTATGGCAAAGGAGTCCAAAGAAAAGGCAAGGAGAATGAAGAAGAGAATGATGGTTGATGGTGTTTTCAAGCTATAAGTGTATATTTGAAATTATATATAAAACCATGTATATGCTTTTAGATCTGTGCCATTATGCTATTATGTCCTTATGAGCATTATGAAATGTTGGGCATATATTTGAAACATGGAATGATCATATGAGCTTATTATGAAGTCTACTTTGCCATGTTATATTGTTAAAAGTTCATTTTGTAGCAATGAAAGTAAAGTTAATATTGTTTGATCGATACAGGTCAAGTAAGCCAAGTGTTATATATTATCGGAAATTAGAGAGAACAAGCTTTCCAATAAGCTAAAGAACACTCAATTTGGATATGTGTACAATTTATAGTATATTTTTGAAGTTAAGGGTCAAAATTGGACAGTGATGTGAAGGCTGCGAGTTTTACTGAATATATTACTTCTCTTTGAAAAGTGATATAAAATCGTACAGAGTTTAAAAAATTCAATGGTTTAAATTTATGAAAATATTTATCTTTTGAGGTTAATCTACCACTGGTTTGAGTTCAATTGGAGCTGTACAATGAGAGATATACAAGTTTTCCCAAGACTGTTCCACTAAAAGTGATGTTTTGATCTTTAGTGATTCAAATTGATGCTGTGCACTTTCTAGAAAAAATAAATATATAAGAAAAATATAAAGGTAATTAGACATATATATCTTTCCAATGGAATATAGAATTCATGATTTGGATCAGTATAGAGTTAGATATGAATTTTTAAAGTTATGGCCAAAATCCTGAAAAGATAGAAATGACCACTTGTACAGTATAAGTTTGAGCAATAAACTGTACTAATTGGTCAGGTTAAAAGAATTTTTCATATTTTTATCTTATATTTCATGTTTCTAGCTTCATTTAAAGACTTGAAACAAATTAATATGATTTTTCTGGATTAAGTTATGATTTTTCAAAATTTGTCCAGAAAACTTGAGAACCAAATGAATAGTACCACGTTTTTTTTTATTAAATATTTTGGTTCTATTAATGGTTCAAGCTCTTAATATGGGCAATTTGGACATGGTACATACTATGATATATAAGAAAATATAGATAAAAGTAAGGTGTTACAGAAGTTGCATTGGAATGCACCAAATTTGTCTCTTCATGAAGTGGTTGAAGTTGTATATGGGATATGCATGGTTAATGATGTGTGTATTCTCTTGGTGTTCATCTCTTGATCTCTCTTGGTGCATATAAAAATGTGGCAAGGTGGTAAATATTTAATATAGGGAGGCCCAAATAAAAAAGTTGGTAGTATATATATTTTTATGCACCTCGAGAGCTGGAGACAGAATCCAGGAGAGTGCTCTGTTTGGGTAAATGACAAAAAACTTGCAAAAACAACCGAGTTAACTGATTGTATGAGCACTCATTAAACTAATATTTTAATTTACAATGTGGGAGGAGACAAAGATATAATTATAATTTACAAGTCAGACAAGAATATCCATAATCGTGGCAGTCCTCACATTACCAAATATATATAGTTTTAACTGGTTATAACAATTATGTCGGACGTCAAATAAATCTATCATATGTCACACATCGAAAAAAATAAATCATTCAAAATGACTATATAAAAATGAAAAGGAAAATCTAATCGAAAAATTCAAAGGATAGATTAAACAAAATGATCTACTCCCGCATCAATTCATCAGAAGAGTACAGTTGACATACCAATGATTGCATCACAGCAAGAGACAGTATATGTCGATAAATTTTCTATTCTCATGAATCCACTTATTGTGCTAAAAAGTATTAGTACCTGAAAAAAGGCCACTTGTACACATCAAAATAGGAACAAATAATATATTGAAGAGTTGCGTAAAATTATTATCATGGAATGGAGTCTGTTACTGGAGTTATCACCATTTGGATGATTATGGTAATGATTCAAAACACAAATTCAAGCATTTTTTGCGGCCCAAGATGTAACCAAAATAATAAAGGATTTATAGAAAATTTAAAAATAATCAAACCTAGAAGTATACATTTAGAGAATCTCAAGAAGAAAATGCAAGTCACTCAAATTTTAGAGCAGCATGGACCAAAGTTCTTTTTAACTAAATACATCTATATTTGGACTGTTGAGCAATGGTGGTGTACTTGGTTCCCTATCCTTTTCAGACAGATTTGTCTTACGGAATAGTTATGCCCCGTTTGGTAAGCTGGAACCAAGGGGATGGAAGTGGAAACAGAGAAGGAATCCTTGTTTGTGCTCGTTTGGTTCGCTGGATGCATGCTTCCATAGGGAAGCCACTTCCATCAAAATTGATGGAAATGGGCTCCTTAGCCATAGCGATGGAACTCTCTCAAGTTCCATGGAACTATCCGCAGAAGACCAGTTTACCCTTTTGTGTGAAATATAAGATAACGTGGACTTTTAATCCCCACTTTCATTTTCATTTCCTCTTCCTCTTCCACTTCCATTTCCACTTCCACTTCTTTTAAAATCACTTCTGTGAACCAAACGAGGCATTAGGATTTGCCTCTAAAATTGACAGATCGATGTTCCTTTATTGAAGTTTAATCAAGAAAATAGGTCACAGTCTTGCCACTACTAGATATCCAAGATCCCACTTAGAAGGCATTAAAACGCTCAACATCTATGCCCAGTGAGCACTAGAACGTAGTTAATTAAGATCTAACAAATATATGCATATTTGTATGTATGATTGCATTTTTGTCAATAGTAACAAGACATGACAAAAATGTAAGTTCAAAATGCAAACCTTATTTCCAAGCAGTGAGGCTGATGACTTTAACCCCAATCCTATCAGTTGTGAGGATTGCTTCCTCAATATGTTTATTGATTCCCTTAGCAGCAAAGGGTATGAAATACTACAAAATACTATTTTAGATAAAACCAAACACAGATACAAGTTTTATAAATTAATATAGTTACAAGTTTCACTCAAAGATATCTGAAATTGTGATAAAATATTGTTTAAGATAAAACCAAATATAAATACCAACCTGAACTTAATTCGTCGTGTAATTCCCATGCTCTGTCACTAACCGTGTGGCCTAACGCATCAAAGAGAGGCATGAAGAGGACCTTTTGCCAGGCTTATAAAGGCCCTTTTGTACCTACAGCCTGCAGCCTTGTTTAGAACCAAATTAATAACTCCTTAATCCCAGAAAAAGAAGACATTATTAGTTCCCTTGATCATTAAGCTAGTGCATAGTGCATTAAAATTTAAGAGATCTACTTAAACTGAATTTTGATTGGGGTTAATTAGTGATAAACATGAGTGAGAATATATATGTAAAGACTAGCTAGGAGGCCAGGCTGGGGGAGAAGGAGAATTATACAGTTTAGGACCACACATGCAATTCCAAATAGAGCTTCATCATGACTGATGCCTTACCTATCTTGTATAAAACAAGAAAAACAAAATCAATAAGATAGGGAAACATCAGAAAATTATCCCCCCCCTCTCTCTCTCTCGTAATTGTTTTGGGTTTTTATTTTTTTCTTTGAGTGTTTCCTTAGCTTTATTTTTCATACATGAACCGTAGATATGTATATATATATTTACATTATTAGTTTTTGGTGAAATAAATAGGTGGGATTGATATAAGGTCGTCCATGCTGTCAGAGAGAAATGGCTCCAATAATACAGTGGATATGTGTACAGAAATAGAGCAGTACTCACAAGAGAGATCGAATTAAATTAAAGGCAGAGATCAAAGAGAATATGTAGACACTTTCTCAGCCAAACAACATATAAAACAACGAAATTGAGATGCCTATACCACCAACAGATACAATAGCATAAATAATCTGCACACACAATGATACAAAAGTGAAATTGACTTCCTTCACACAATATATATATATAACATCATACATACACTTGGCTTTTCAACTCTGAATACAACACAACACAGCGCGCGCGCACACACACACTTATGAGCGATAATTAATTACTTCCAATAGAAAAGCTCATTCAGAGGATCATGGAAAACCCAAAAGGAAAAATAATAATAATCAGTCCAGAATTCTATTGATAGATGACTTACTAATTTGGATCCTTTATTGTGAGAGCTGCTAAAGTTTCTGAAATTTAACACTAAATATTAGTACTGTACAAAATTATAAAGGCAGCCAAATTGTTCTACCTTAACGGTTCCGGAACAAAAGTACAAGGAGCTTCAAAGCTTTCGAAGCTTTCAAATTCTTCTGTGACATATTCTGCAGCAAGAAATTTGGGAAAGTGATTTCAAATCATCAACAAATAATACTACCTCTTCCATGTTTTTCTCACACATGCTTCTACTTCTCGAAACTTCTTCCTTCATTTTTGGTAATTACCTTATTGAGAGAATACTTACTCGAATGTTCCCTTTATTGGGATATCTTGTAAAGAACATTTTGCCTATGCAGAAAAC
This sequence comes from Adenanthera pavonina, assembly GCA_026686845.1. Lineage (NCBI taxonomy): Eukaryota > Viridiplantae > Streptophyta > Magnoliopsida > Fabales > Fabaceae > Adenanthera > Adenanthera pavonina. The sequence continues at coordinate 8,734,406 of JAIVEN010000020.1, read as the reverse complement.
TTGTGCGAGAACAGGATATCTTGCTGCATGTTCGATCTCAGCCATGACGATCTCGATAGCATTTGTATGCTTGCTATCGTTTACATTCACAATCGGGATCTTCCTTATCTCGTCTCCTTTCTCAGTCTCTGTCTCGATCGTGAGCTCGATTGCCGTTGGTGATGGCAACTTCGTAGGATTTGGTGAGCCAGGGCACATAGGACGGACTGAGTCACAAAGGTTGAGGATAGAGTGACGGAGGTTGAGGATGGGGTCACGGAGGTGGCCGTCGAAGATGCATCGAGGTAGAAAGGGCAAGGAGGCGGTCGAGAACATGACAAGGGAGGTAGGGCAAGGAGGCAGGCTGTATTGACTAGGCAAGGAGGCTGATATAATTGGTTATAATTAAAAGAATCTCATTAGGTTTGGTGTTTTTAATTGAAAAAAAAAATAATAGTGTCAAATTTGAACCTAACTCTAAAGCAAAATTTCCAAAATACAGAATCATAACAAACCTCATTCGAAGCATCAAAATTATTTTAAAAATATCTATACAAGTTACCTACTTTTATATATATAATAGATATATTCAAATATTACACTATATATGACTTGCGGGAAGTTTCTTATTCAATAGAGAAAAAGCATAGTAAGACATGAACCACACATATTACATTTCATGGCCACTCGTCCCCAATTTTCTTGAAGATGACAGGATTATAGGTAGAAGAAATTATTTGAACAAGAAGAGGGAATTGTAATAATACGAAAAGGATTACTGGAATACTAGCAAACATAATAACAGGAAGAACCCACAAGTGTGATCTTTGTTGTAGCATCATAACAATGGCTGCAGAAAAGGCCATCATCAAAGTTGCAATGGAGAGAAAAAGTGCAGAAAGACCTATAGAGGAAATCGTCTTCTGCATAACGTGAAGTAAGGATTCCTAAAAATGTGAGCACAGACGTAGTAGAGGAAAATAATGATAACGCATCTGAAATTATGAAAAATATAAATAACTTCTCTTTTGAAAATACTTGGAACGCTGAAGCAAACATGATGATGACAATGAGAGCACCAACCACTGAACAAGAAGTTGCTGCATCCTTCATCCATTTCTCTCCTTCAATCCTTAGTTCTTTGTGGCATTTCCTGAATATGTCTAGAGGTTTCAAACCATCTTGACCTGGATATAACATATTTATAGGTTCCAAATATTCCGCAGCCTATATTTGAGAAACAATCAAATAACAAATTAAATTTTCGAAATATCTCTATTCTGACACTATCTTAGAGATAAAATGGTCACTATTGAGAGGCTTTAAATTTTAGTCAATAATTAATGTCTAATAAGATAAGAACTTCATAAAACTATCCTTTTAAAAATTACAATGTTTCACAAGGTTGAAATCGCTAGACAGTAAGCATGCATCATTTGATACTATAATATAATTAGTCAATAGTCAATTTCATCGATTAATCTCAGTAAAATTCGTATAAAAAATTCAAGAGCGTTAATCTTTTTTCTTTTATTTTTATTACCTTGAACCATTGCATTTCACTTTGCATTTGTAATGCTGCACCGGCGATACTGTTAAGATGGGACGGAGGAGCCAACAGGGCTGCCGCATGAAGCAAGCTAGTTTTAGATATATGTGACCATTGAGCTATTACCTTCTTAAAGTGAAATCCATGGAGGAGATTGAAAAATCTAGCTTAACGATGTTTAATAGCTTTCAAGAAAACATTCAACCCAATTATAATTTCTCGGGTTTTTTTTTATACTTGTAACAAAAACTCAACATTCCCACTCACAGCGGCAGAATCAAGTGCTTTTGCAACTATATTCTTTTTTCTTCTATCCAGAAGTTTTACTTTCTCTTCAAGTAGGCTTTGAATTTTCTTTGCATGTTCATCCTGCAACATCATCTCTTGTATTCTCCTCATTCCTGGATAATTGGTAATTCATGTAACTTTATGTCAATGAAATTTAATTATCAGCACTGAAACACTAAAATTGTCCAACTAATTACCGAAGAAATAGTTTGCAGACATACCTAGCAAATTATAGGTGAAGGAGATGAGCCTCTGTATTAGACCTAGCTTGCGATGGAACTTTGTTAACCTAAGGATTCCAAAGTATTGATTCTATAAGTGTGTGTTGAGAGAGAGAGAGAGAGAGAGAGAGAGAACGCTGTAATAATTAAGGTTAGGACTTTTTTAATACCCAATAGCCAGGTATAAACAAATTTAAAATCCAACTAGCCAATTAACGTGCCTTGTGCATTATAAGGGAATGTTTAATTTAAAAATAAACACAAGCAAAAAAAGTATACAATTAATATCCATGCATTATTTATAAAAAAAATAATATCCATGCATTTAAAAAATCACTTCAATAAATAATAAATGAATAGTGAGGAATCATTTAATTTTATATTGATGTCATTGTCATATTAATTAATAAAAACCAAAAAATAATGATAAATAATTTTGGTTTTAGATCGAATATTGTAGTATTCGGGTATACTCGATTTACATATATTATTTGTTTCATCATCTAATTAACTATAAGAAAACATTATACCACGATTCATTTTGTTATATAATTTCTTCAATCCTCTTTTACTCTCTAAAGTCTAACCTTGAATCTTTTGACTTTCGCCTTCTTGTTGAATGTCCACATGAATATGATTGGTGAATGTTGGTGATGGTTTTCTCATATCTTCCACCCAAAAAAAAAAATAGGGAGAGAGAGAGATCAAATAAATGGAGAAACGTGAGCTTCATTAAAAAAATAAATAATTAAAAAAGTAATGAAATATTAATTAATCAAAAAAAAGAAAATGAAGATTGAATGAAGTTATTCAGTTATGCAAACTTGTTTTGTGATCGTTTCCACCTATTTATTCGTACTTAATTAAGAGGCAAACTGTATATATCAATTTCTTTAGCATGCATTTGCCAAAGGATAAATACAATGAGTGAATGGATATTCATTGAAACATATAACATAAAGAAAAAGAAGATAGTTAAAGGTAGTAATATGTACTAACAGTGAAATATCCATCGCTTCCAGAACACAAGTTCACTTCTTCTGCGAAATTGAGGAAGATAGTATGCAATATTTGAAATTACTGAATATTGCGGGCGACAGGTTTGTGCAAAAAGCAGTTCTTGGTCTCGTTGAAGCAAATCCCAAACAATATCTATTTATAAAGAACGAGATAGAATATCAAAACAAGTCAGCAAATAAACATACAGAGAAAGAGAGAAAGAAAGAGAAGAAATCATATATTGACTGAAATGTTTTATGAAATGAGTTAGTCTAGAACAAGCTATATAAGTTATATATATATTACCAAGATATCCTCTTTGCAGACATATATGGATAAGCATAATTGCGTTGGGGCCGCCATTTTTAGCTCGTTCATGGAGGACTTCCAAAGACGTGACAGAATAGAGATAACATCTCATTTTTTTGACCATAAGATAAGGCAACTGTAACCGGAATCCATCTATTTTTTGTCCCTACAATGCCAAGTGTATTGCTGTTTTTTTCTATCATGCATTCTGCAATTCGAATGACTCCGCTATATGATGCAGCAATTGCAAGTGGAGTACAGTCATTAGAATCTTGTATTTCCAGGTCTTTTGCTGGGACTAATTTCACCAACTCCTCCACTATGCCAACCTTCCCAAGCATTGCAGCCACATGAAGAGCTGTTTCGCCTTCTGAATTAAGTTGTGCTTTAAATGCCCCAGGATGTTTATCAATGATTGCTTTTGTAGCAGACCAGTTGTCATCACATATAGCTTTGCAAAAATCCGCCTCCTCAAGATCTACTTGCTCATTAGTCAATGTAGTCCCCAATTATTATATAAATACCACACGTACACAGAAAGATGGATAACGAGATTATTATATTCTAGAGGCACTCACCTTGGGAAGGAGAATGTGGTCGATTGTAGGCATGATAGAGATTATCCCAAGCATCTTTGGCTTCAGAGGCACCTCTTATAAGAGAGAGATTGTCAAGCCCACATGAGATACGAATGGCGTGCAATGCTGCAGTATTCTTTCTACTCCATCTCGCAAACTCTTCCACACAATCTTTGCACTAGTGGAAAAAAGCCTTTTTAGAATGGTTGAAATGAACTTTTTAGAATGGTTGCCACGTAGTTGTAGAAACAGGGATTATAGAAAATACGGCATTTTAGAACAGTTGTAGAACCGTTCTAGAAATTAATTTCTAGGATGGTTGTGGTCACAAAACCATTCTAGAAAGTCTGCTTTCAAGGACTGTTACAGCCTTATAATAGTCATAGAAAGTCACTGTTATGACTTACAACTCTCCTAGAAAGTAAGCATTTTAAAAAAAAAATGAAATTACAAATATGCAATCATATTAATTAATAAGAATATATTAGCACTTGTTTCTTTCACACACATTCAAAATTTTACATTATACCAATCAAAACAAATATTACATTATACCAATTAAAATAAATAAAGATTCTTGACAAATTTAGCATTCAACAGCATCCCTTCATCATATTTATAAAATTTACTTTCCTTTAGTCTCAATTTTTTAGTAGGTATGCAAGATCAATTCCTCAACTATATATTAAAACACATACCTTAAAAACAATTTTCCTATCACTTTGAGAGCTCCGAGATTCAACAACCTACAAGGTCAGTACAAAAATATTAATATTAGCATAATTAAGCAAAATAACATTTGTAACTTTAACTGTCTTTAATGTTACACTTTATGCATTGAAGACTAAAATTATGAATAGAGCAATAGACCATTACAACTAATAAGAATAAGTAGTTTAACAACATTGTAATTAAGGGCATAGCAAATATCTATACAATCAATTCACCAAAAAATTACTGTTACTTGCTTGAGACTATGAAGAGTGATATGCCTTTACTATATATGTGTTTACAAAGAAAATTATCTTTACAAAACCATAGTAAAACATTTCACATGCTAAACTGCAGAATTTCACCCTTAAAAAAAGTAGTCAAACAAAAACCATCATACATTTCACTTTGAACCATGAGTGAAAAATGTTGGTTCACTTTTGGAGGACTTACCCTGTCTTTAATAATTTTGTTGCCACTGATATTGAATGCTGAAAGCAATGTATAAAACCCTTCAACTAGAGGCACTAAATTGGAAATTGAACATGGCATCTTTGTTTTGGTAACATAGGCATGATGTGTCATAGTTTTCAATTTACATGGTACAAGAAGTTAAATACTAGCCAAGCTGAAAAATTTAGGCCTCTGAGTTCTACAATGTCCTATTCAGAGTTTGTTGCTGGCTCAAGCCAAATCACATCCAATGATATCCTCCATCACTTTTGTCTCTATATTAGGGTCCTTCCTTGATTTCATACTCTCATTAAAAAAAATTAGCAATACATATGAAAAGATATATTCACCAATTGCTTCAAGCCCACAAGGTTGCTAGTATTATCAACCAATAATTTCCTTGGAAGATCACATCCTTTAAAACAGTCAGATAAAAAGACTGACAAAAGAATATATAAGTTTGATCAAATGACATAGATGACATAAGGGATGCATACTGCTATTGTGCTATTCTCGTATCCATTCTCATGCCTTCTATCATGTCCCTAAAAGGCTATAATAGAGGGAAAACTCTTTATTCTTATTGTGGATTCCACAAGCTAAACGTCAACCCAACTTACCACAAAATACTGTGAGCACACTGGACATTCATAAGGCTTGCCCTTCTCCAGCCAAAACCAGACAACATCATGCTCATCCTCTGTAGTCAACTAAAACAAGTTGTTCACCTCAATGCCATGACCAGATTATACTATTTTTCACCAACTAGTGAAAGGTGACATAAGGAAAGACAAGAAGCACTCACCGCCTCCACTATTTAATTAGTCAAAATGAAAATCCGAAGCCAACATAAAACTGAAAGTGATATTTCCACTCAAAACAAAGAATAAAATCATTCTTAGAATAAGAAAAACTGCCAGTTGATGCATTTAGATGGGGCATGAGACAAGCTAGAAATAATAACACAATTTACACAACAACCCAATCACATAGTGCATGCATTTTGATGCGTCCATGCCTAAGGTGTGTCCAACATGTATTTAAAATCTACCAAAATAGTATCCACATCTTTGAGGAGTCCAAGAAGTGTTTTCTATAAAATATGATTCAAGAAGCTTCTGTTATGTTTGAAAGCCCAAGGAACTTTTGCCTACAAAAGACTAAACTAAACACAAAGGAAAATTACTTGCACTTGATTACAAACAACACAATGATGAAGCAGGAAAATAGGTGAGCCAAAAGTTATGTTTGAAAGCCCAAAGAACCTTTGCCTATAAAATTATCACAAAGCATAACAGTATTGATAGGGCATTTATTTATTATCTCAAGTATAGTTTTCAAACAAAAGATAAAGGGGGAAAACATAATTTTATAACAGCATATGTACAAGACAATGTTGTTTTAAAATATCAATTATAAGAAATTCTCCATATATTGGCATAAAGGACGTGACTTTATGTTGCTAGATAAAGCAACAATATAAAGCTCTACTGCTTCTGTATGCTTTCTCAATTTAAAATATACATTTCCTACATTCTGTTGTTAATAGGAATAATAAGGACAAAATGTGTCCCCAAAACATTGCTAATAGCATGCCTTTCTACATAGGATGAAGGCCATGAACTTGTAGTCTTGTACATCTAATGGGCAAATAAATGTAGTCCCTATAGCCTCTACAATGCAAGTGAGTCAACCCTCCAGTAATAAATTTGACACAACATAATGCTATAGTATAAGCAAGACAAAGCCTCAAGTTTATTCATGGGGAGGGGACTGAACTTGTATGGAAGCCATCATTATGAGGGGAGAAAAAAGTAATAAAATCCAACAATAATTGCTTGTTACCCGTACAAACTTCATTTGTAAGACTGCTTGTAGCCAATTAGTGATATCTTGATGTATGCTTCCTTTTCCCTATGTATCTTTGCCATCCAACATCTTTCTTCCTTCTTTTTCATTAATTATCTCACTACATGTTTGTGTGCCTATGTATTTCTACATCAATTTAACAGAACCATTCTTTTATACATTAACCAACATTATGAACTATTATAAATAAAATATAATGAAGTATAAAAGAATTTCTAGCTATCATTACATTCTAATGCAATACACAGGCAAGTAGCATCTCCTATAGAGCTACTATATCTAATAAAGACAGCAACCAAATCATAGGAAAAACACATATCTAATAAAATTTCCCGCATGCCATTGCAATCTATTGAGATTCATTAAAGAAAGTCCTCTTATCATAAATCAAATACAAACAAATTTATTAGAATTCTTGTAAAAATCTTTCTAACATGCATTTATAATACATAGCCTGTAACAGAAGATACCAAAAGATGAGGGCTCACTTTTCTGTCTCTGACAACCATAAAACTATCTTCCCTTCTTCTCTCCCTAAATAACACAACAAAAAGCTATCATTTTATAGCATTGCTAGAATAAAAGATGACAGAACAGGAAAACATATACATGACAAATCATTTGCGCATCACCTGGTATCTTATAAACATTAGTAGACTGAGGATTAACCTAAATCAGAATAGAGGAAACATTTTGAGATATAGTAATTTGGATACAGTATTTTAATTGTACCCACCCTCACATTCATGCCAATCTACAATTGTTGAGAAGAATTATATAATTTTACCATTGAAATAAACCAGTATCATAAAACAAAGTTTATATGTAAGTATTCTATTTAACTTAGATCAGTGATCAATTGGAATAAAATGGAAAGCCATAGAAATTATCCACTAAACTAAGTTTTGTCTTCCATATATATAAATATGATTTCACTTGTAGATTCATCCTTCCTAACGGCTGCATGAGGTTGTCAATATTTAATTAAAATTGTACATATCATTTCAAGTCTATTAACTTAATGTATATCATGATGTGTGAAACTGGGAGTTTAAATCATGTTATATGTTTGCCTATTCTACAATAGTCGCTACAGATTTACTGGAAAAAAAAATTGGCAGAATGCTAATCTTGTTCCCTAGTTTCTCCAACATGGTTCTGAGTTGTGGGATCCTGAATTTAGATTGTTCATGCTTTTGTTGGTTTTGTTCGAGCTTGTTTACTGGGGGTATTTGTTCTGTTAGCCTTGCTTGGGTCTCTGTTAATTGCCAATTGGTTGGGTTCTCCAGCTACATACTAAACTGGTTTAGAAAAATGCCACTGGAGTTATTTATTGTGGAAATCCCATGAATGTTTTGCCATCCCTAACTCATTGATTCTGTGATTATTGGATGTTTTACTGCTAGAGCATTATGCGGGGATGGAAATTTAAGCTTTGAATGACCCTTTGTTTGTTTTGATTGTGAATTTTATGCTGTTAGGAAAGGGTCTGAGCTTTGGGAAATTGTCTTAATATTTGGACTTGTTTTCTTAAAGGCTTGAGTTAGGAAGTGGCTTTAATATCTTTGACTCGTTTTTTGGGGCCTCTGGGCCTGGGAATTTGCTTTAATATTTTTTGACTTGTTTTCTCATGGGCCCGGGCTTGGAATTTGCTTTAATATTTTAACCTGTTTTCTTATGGGCTTGGGTTTGGGAAATTGTTTCAGTACTTCGGTCTGTTTTCTTATGGATCTGGACTGGAGAAATTGTTTCAATACTCTTGTCTGTTTTCTTATAGATTTGGGCTTGGGAAGTTGTTAGAAGTATTTGGGACTGTTTTCTTATGAGCCTAACATTACGAAATTCGTTGGCCCAAACATGAATCATGAATGTAGGTTGTTCCATCTTGGTTGATTCGTGCTTAAATTCGCAACTTAACTGTCCACTACACGCTTTATTGTTTGTAGAGCAAATTTAAGTACTCTTATCCGGTTGTCCTCTAGGTTATAATTTTTCGTATGTTATTGTTTTCTAAAAAGTAAACGAAATAATAAAAGAAAATACTTATAAGTGGGAATATCTAGGGTTGTTCACAAAAGTTTCTAGGGCTTTCGCAGACCCCTAAAATAATCACACCGTATGAGCCTACGGGGCTACGCGAGTGTATTATAAAAATATATTTTAATTGCTCCCAATGACCTTTCCTTTCAAAATATCATTTTCTCATAAAAAGTAAATAAGACAATAAAATAATAAAATAAATAAATGATTGCTCATATAACTACACCACGTGAGTTTTCGGAACCCACGCAGGTATTTAAGTTTACTGAGTTATCGCGTAAGATTGCGAATCCACGTAGATATATCAGTTAAATGACTCTTTTTAAGAAAATAATTATATTTCATAAAAAATAAATTATGATATCTTAACAAGTTTTTCCCAATTTTATCTAAAAATATATAATAAAATTTTCATTTGAAAAAAATATAGTAGTATTTTCTAAAGTTTTAAAGGTACAATAAAATCTTTATACCGCGAGGTCTTAGAACTTCCGCAGGTAATTAAAGAATCGATCTATCGGGTACGACTGCGAGTTTGCAACGGATAGATTGGTTTTTCTCTTTAAAAGAAGAATTGTCAAAAATACAAAAAAAATGATGATTTTTCAAGAGTCGAAAATTAAATAGAAGCATTTTCAAGAATTAAAGAAAAATAAGAAAAATGTTTTCGAACAAAATAAAATCGGAGTAAGTAAACGGAATTAAATTATCTTTTGCAAATTAAAACACACCAACTCAATCTCAGAAAATCATTTTGATTGCAAAAAAATAAATTATTTTCAACCAACTTTCTCATTACAAAATTACACAAAAATTTAAAAATTAAAAAAATGTCAACCAACTAACACGCATTTTTAGTCCCGAACTACGTGGACTTTGATCCCCATCGCAGGGTACGTAGGCCCCAGGCTCTGATCCTGGGTCAAGTCTGCCTTTGTAAATAAATAAATCTTTTCTGATTTATTTGGTGTTTTTTTCCTTAATTTAATAAATATTTACCAATTTATTTTTCCAAGTCCGCCTTTGTAAATAAATAAATCTTTTCTGATTTATTTGGTATTTTTCCCTTAATTTAATAAATATTTATCAATTTATTTTTCCAAGTCCGCCTTTGTAAATAAATAAATCTTTTCTGATTTATTTGGTGTTTTTTCTCTTAATTTAATAAATGTTTCTCAATTTATTTTCTCAATTCCTTTTCCTCGTTTTGCTTAAATATCCTCAATTCTAATCTAATTTATTTTCCTTATTTTTCAAATTTTCCAAATTTTCTTAATTTTCTTCTTCTTTACCCTTTTTCTCGCATATGAACGATAAAATGAAAATCAAAATATATTTTTAAGCTATATTAATTTACACAGTCAATGTAAGGTAACCGTTCCTAGGAACGGGTATTGTAGGGTGCCTAACACCTTTCCCACACGCAATCGACTCCCGAATCCAACTCTGACTACGCAAACCATTCTTTCCTCTTTAAATAGGTTTTCTAAGATTTTTCCTTAAAATTTTGGTGGCGACTCCTCACAAGTCGGTTTTCACTCGAAAACCAAATTTGTTCTCTTTTTTCATTTCGTCGCATTTTTCCAGATGCGACAATAATGTTTTTGGTAAATTTTTCTTAACTTATGGCATTTTGTTATATAATTTTTTTTATATGTAGCATTTGGCTCAATTTCCCACCGATAGAAGAGCTGGCAACTTTTTTTGGGGGCCAATTCAGACAAAAAATGAATTAAATCTAATAAAATAGTTAAATAACTGAGTTGAGGCCTGTATTTTGTGTTTTCCTGGCTCTTCCAAAGAGAAGAGTAAATATAGTATTTTTTTCTTTTGTTTTCATGGAAAGGATCAAATCAATAAATTAACCAAGAAGAAGAGCATAAAAGAGAACTATATTTATATCATTCTTTTATCATCCATCACCTCTTTACAAGAAGGTGAGAGTTGATGAAAGAACTAAAAATCATTTAGACTACCCTGTGCTAGTCTAACTAATGGTGTAAATAGTTTTATTCCTTAATTAATTAACACGCGGTGGTGATTTTAAATTTTTGGTTCTATCATGTTCAAAAAAAAAATGTAACAAGAAAGAAAGGGCTGACCCACGTTCTTCACTGTGGGGCAGTTGCCCAACTTATAGGGGGAAAAAAATTCATACGTACGACTATCCTGAAGTTTATACCTTTGCTTTAGAAAATTTTTATTTATGCCGCATAAAAAATTTTATATGCCGTTATTCAACTTTTTAAAATCTCGAACATATATATTTAGAAATATAATTTTCTCTTACATTAATTACAAACATAAATTTTATAAGAGTTATAAAATATAATAAAATATATTTAAGTTTTTCAAATAAAATTATGGTCTTGACTCCATAAGAATTAGTAATGAGATATTCTTTAAATCAATTGTCAGACAAGCATGATCTGTACACTCTAATTCTTTTTTTTTTTCTTTTAAATACAAATGACCAGAAGCATCACAAATATTTTGGCCTAAGGATCCATAAAAATCATAATACTTGAAAGGATTAGTATTGCAACAAACTAATAGCTACACGTTACAACGTTTCTTTAACTTTTTAATCATATTGTGCTAACCAATGATGGTGACAGATCTAATCAAAACAAGACTAGTCATATAATCCGTGAAGATGTGAAGTGTCACTCAAATTTTTTTTGAAGCAAACAAAGCACTTCGTCGGCAGAGATTGGAAGCAAAACGATTTGAAGCCGCAAATCTAAAATATATGTGTGTGTAAAGAACAGAACTGCAAAGGCAAAACCTGATGGCTGGAGATGACGGTGAGACCTGAAGGCTAGTGTTGCACAGCACGACGACGACGGTGAGGGTGAGCACCAGTGTGAGGTGGAGGCGGGAGTTGCAGCTGGATGCAGAGTAGAAGACGCTCAGATGAGCGAAGGATTGAAGAGTGAGGAAGGAATGTAATTGACTGGTGCAGGTCAATATGCTCCTATTGGCAGTGGCAGGGGCAGAGGCAGGGTTAAATACGTTGGGGGGCAATTTTTTTAAAAGTTGATATATACAAATTTAATTTTTTATTTTTGATATTTATTAACAATAAGTTTTTCAAAATTAATTTTATGATATAATAAAAGGATTATTGCATAAAAATGAGCTACGTCTCATGAAAAAACAAATGAGCTACGTAGGATAAGGCCGAAAAAGTGTATGCATTTTGATGGAATGCATTAGCAGTTATATAATTATTGATATACAAACCTTGAACAGCAGATGCATATTAGGATTAACAATCAAACCTTTTTATTAACATGATGTTCTAATATGAAAACATTGGAACAATATTCTATGTCAGATCTGCGAATCGAGGGGGTCAAGCTTTTCTTTTTTTTGGATAAAATAGTTGGGGGTGGCTTCGTCCCTGCCTATTGGAATGTAATTGACTTTTGATAAGCAAAGTTGGTTAGTATGAATTCATGTTCTGTTTTGTTGCCTAAATTTTTTTTTTTTGCGCTTTATTTTGTGGTTGTTACATTTTAAATATAAAATGGTACCCTGGGAAAATTTATTCCTTTACTCTGTAAATATTTTTTTTGGCCGCTAAAGGCCTTGGCTGTACTTCTGTTTTGTTAATATTAGCATTCCTTCTTCCAAAACAGAATGTAATCGTACCCCTGGATTAGTACACCTTTATTTCTTATCCTTAATCGCTAGTTAAAATTACAAACACCCATGTTTTATTTTTTATTTTTGTGGCAAAAGTGTATCTTTGATCTTTTATTGTATATTTGAGAGTTCAGGTTTTGAATGGAATGAAACGAGGTGAGATGGCTAATGAGTTCTATTCATTAATTGTTTGAAAATTTTTGTTTTTTAAAAAATAAAAGTGAGATGATAAAAAATAACCTCTTAAATTACTATTAGCCATCATAAATTTAATTATTTCCCCAAATTAGGATGTCAATAATGGGATAACATGAAATTGATATTATAATTACAAAATTACATTTAGCTCTATACCTCCAACTCTATGAAAACATGTATCGTGCCTTTAGCTTCTCTTTCATTTTTTCCACTACATCATCCTTTCTCCTCTTACTCCCTTCATTACGATAGACTTGCTTCCTTTTTTTCTTTACTATACCAAGGTATGATTTTCTTTCTCATTTATTTTATCCATAATTTTACTTTTCTCTTTAACCAAAGTTTCTTAATTTCTTAATTAATGTTTGTTTGTCAATTCATTTGATTATTGAATTGTTTTTACCGTGATAAATATATGATTAAAATTTAAAAACAAATTTGAAAAATTTTCAAACTAAAAGCTCTAATACTTTTATCTAAATTGTAAAAGTATACTTTTTGTCAATTAATTTTGATGGAGGTTTCAATATGACTTTTTAGCTTTATTAAGTTTCATTTTAATCTTTTGACTTTTAAAATGTAGTAAAGATTTCTAATTATTAACACTGTTAAATTAAATAAATCAACAGAAAATGATAGTAATTTTTTAGCCAATCATAACGTGATATGCTCATAAAAAAATTTATTTCATTATATATTTATTAATTTTATAATTACAACATTGACAAGAAAATCTTATAATTATAATTTAAATAGTTATAACCTTAAAATAAAATCTAATTGTCGTAGGCTTCCATGCATCTTTCACATCAATAGTGGAGAAAAATTAATAGATCGAAAACTTAGTGCAAATTTAGATTATATTTTGAAGATTATAATTATTTGTTTTAAGACTTTAAAATTATCTTACATATGAAAGACTCACGGAGACCTACAATAAAACTATACGATCTTTTGCCAATGTGGTTATATTTATAAGATTAATAAATATATAAAAAAAATTGATAAGTTATCTTTTGAGCATGTAAATAGGAAGTTTACTTATTTAATGGTGTTATTAAATAGGAAGTTTTTTTCACTACATTAAAAAGAAAAAAAAAGACTTTATTGATAAAGGTAAAACTCATTTCAGTAATCTCTACACTTCAAAGGGATTAGTCTTCTACTATCGGCAGAAAACATTTTAGTCTTCTGCTATCGACAGAAAACATACCTTGATGTTAAAAAAAATACACAAAAAAAAGATTAGAATGAAACATAATAAAATTAAATGAATAAAATGAATCTCACACAAAATTAAGGGACTAATAGTTCACTTATACCTATCCAAATTACACTTATAAGGGTAAAATTAGAAAAAAATGGGTTATTATCAATTTCATTCAATCTATTTTATAGCAACTTATGGTGGTCAAATGTTATTGAAAAAATAACTTACAGTGGTCAAAATAAATCATTCATTTTCCCTATAAAACTTTCAAACAATAAAAGATTCTATTTCATTCCTCTTCATTTCATTCCATAATTATAAAAGACCATTTTATACAATTTCATTAATTATCATTTTATTCCATTTCGTCATAAATTTTCAAGCAAACCCTTACTTTTGTGGGAGAATGATAGTTAAGAACCAAAACTTTGAATTAATACCACTAACAAACTCATGGTTTTAAATTTAACAAAATTTGATTATTAAATAACCTAAATACCCTTCTTGAAATAATAATGTCAAATGGCTGAAAAAGAGTATCAAAACTATACACAAAATATCAAATCTTTTAATATAAGTGTCAAAATAACATAGGCTGATAGTTGTAATTAGTGAAAAAATTTTATTTCTTGGTGTAAAATCTTAGAATTACAATGTCAAATGACTTATGAAAAGTGTAAAAACTGGGGAGTGTAACTTCTAATTTTAAAGATATGGAGTATCAAATGTTAAATGTTTGACACTCATCCTCAATAATTTAACACTTAAATTTCAAGATTTGGAAATGATCTCCAATCGTTTTATACTGAATAGTTTATGCTCACTAAAATTAGCAGTCTTACACCTAATTTTTGGCATTTTTCATCAATCATTTAACACTGTCATTTCGTGATTTAATACTAATATTCTCCTATTTTACACTAAAGAGTGAAACTTCACTAGCCAATTACAACTGTTCGTTCATATTATTTGACACTCAACTTAAAAAATTTGACAATCTTGCACTCAAGATTTGACACTCTTCCTTAACAATTTGACATACATATTTCCGAAAGAGCATTTAGTTAATTTAATTATCAAATTTTGTTAAGAACCATGAGTTTGTTTTTATCATTTCAAAATTTGAGTTTGTTAGTGACATTAATTTAAAGTTTTGATATCTAAGTGTCATTCTCCTTAATTTCATTAAGTTTCATATTATTTTCAATTTTTAAAATGTAGTTAAAAAACTTCTAAATGCTTAACAATGTTAAATAAAACTAATAAAAATTGATATCCTACATATCCGAAATACATATCATTAGTATTGTTATGCATTAATTAATATCATAATTATAATTAAAATCTTTTAAATCTTAAAATAAATAATTACATCCTTAAAAATATTTTAATTTAATAATTAATAATTAAAAATCAATAATTAATAAATTTTATTGCTTTACATCCTTGATATAAATAAGCTTTATTTTTTATGCTGTAAATATTTATTTTAAGGCTTTCAAAATATTTTAATTATAATAATAACATTTTAATTATAAATTTTATTTTTTAAAACTTTAAATGTTATTCATTTTAAGGTTAATTTTTCAATTTTTTAATTTTTAAGGTATTAATTGTTAGAGATAGTTTGAAAAACTTGAGCCCCACATTGGATGAGAGTAAGACTTATGAAGTATATATAAGAGAGAGAAGATAAAACATGATAAAATAATTATGGAGGGAAAAAGACTAGGTAGATTTAAATATTATTTATTTAATATTTAATTTAAAGCACTTAACACGTAGCGCGTTGTTATCGTTAAATTGATCTAATGGTAGAGATCTGGTCTGGCATAAATTTGAGATTAATATATTTAATTAATCATTTTTTTAAGAAACGAAATTTTTAAATAATAATGTTTTGAAATGGCACATTAATATTCTGAAATAGCATATTATTTAATATTCTATTTCAATTTGATCACAACGTTTCAATTACAACGTTTAGAAACGAACTAGTTGATCAATAATGTTTTAATTTTCTATTTCAATTTTTCACTATTATAAAAGGGTTAGACCAGAAACTGAAAGCATCCTTCACATTCTCTCCACTTTCTTATAATCTTTCTGTTTCGTTATGTGTTTCAAAGTATTTGAAATTATTGTCAGATATTTTTTAAACTTAGAATAATTTCTATGGGTGATTCACTAGATCCCTACAGTAAATCTAGTGAGGACGAATAATACCTTAAGAATAGTGGATTATTATACATTTTTGGGCATTGGTTGTTTTCAATTACTGTTTATAACAATAATTATTTAAGACATAAAAATATTTTAATTTAATTATTATATTAAGTTATATATATATAATAATGCTATGATGAAAGGAATTTGGAGTATGCAAATTATCAATTTTTGTTAATTTATTGACTGATGTTAAAAATTAAAAAAAATTATAATATCTTAAAAGTTAAAAAATTATAATAAAATTTAAAATACTTAAAAAATTAAAATGACACCATAATTAGGAACTAAGCATATACTTTTCTCTTTCTTTTTTTCTCACGATTTTAACAATTCTTCCAATAATTCAGCAGACACTCCAGCTCATAGTTGTACTATGGTGCAGTCCCAGGCCATCATGTTTATTTACTATATATATTATTATTTATTACGATATTAAATATACCATATTTTACTTTAAATTTAAATATAAGATTTTATTTAAATATAATATATTTCTTCCGGTCTTATATATAAGATCTTTTATTCTAATCCTAAATATAAGATCCTTTACAGTATACGAGGTAGTTAATTAGTTTTAATTTCAATTTTTAATTCATATAATTTGGTTAAAAGGATTTTATATTAATGACAATAGAAAATAATATTTATCATAAATTATTAAAATTATTCATACTTAATTCAAGAAAGAGAAAATTTTAATAAAAATAATTTTAAAAAAATTATAAATTTTGAAAAAAATTAAAATAATTAATTAATTTTAATCCCAATTCTTAATTTATATATAATTTGATTAAAATAGTTAAAAAGATTTTAGATTTTCTTTTACATGGCTATTCAATATACTGAACTTATCTTATTCAAGTTGTAAGAACTTTAATAGAATCTAAATTAATAATAGACACTGTAAAGATAAATATCTCTAGCAACTTACACTACTATATTTCTAGGATTCAAAGTCAGGACTTCAGGTTGGAAGCTCTTGTTGAACGATCGTGGTTTAAAAAGATTTTAGATTAACTACTAGGGAACATTGGGCGTACGTCATCCAAGTCGTCGCCGTACCCTGTTTTACTTTTCAGCTTACAGGCTTTTCTTTTTTCCATTAATTAATTGACCAATTCAAAGCCACAATACAAGTCCCATAATGTTGACGGAAATATAACGGTCTCATATGGGCAAAAGGTATGTTATATACACACACATACATATTAATCTTATATCTTATAGTAAATGATAAAATTGTCACTTAGCTTAAATAGATCATTAACTTCAAAATTTGCCCCATTAGTTGGGGTCCCTTCTATAATAATAAAAAATTAAATATTTCAGTATATTATGGTTTATTCAATTCTATAACTCAATTCATTTTGATAAAATATTAAATAAATCTACTTAATATTAGTAGTTGTAACTTAATAATTAATTTGACTATTGATTAATGCTAATTCAAATAAAAAATAAATTAACCCAACATTTTGACAACGCTCATGTTATTAATCTGCTGCTACGTGATTGTGTATCCTCTTGAAGAGCTTTTTACCAAAGCACGGAATCTAATCAATCTATAGAGATTGGAATGTGTTTGTTGGTTTTCTACACAGAAATGCTAACATTAGTGCCAAAAAATCAGCTAACAAAAAAGATGGGGTACATGCGGTGAGACAAATCCAATTTTTAATATAAATTCTATATATTAAATTTTCTCACAAAATTATAAGACGATATGATGCAGATATCTTTGGAGTTACTCAATCTAAATATTAGATCTGAAATTACATATAAAATTAGTTAGAAGGAAATCTCAGAAAATAATCTATGCAAATAGTTCTTCCAACTAATTATGAGACTCAGTAATTGAGCCTTAGATTTAGCCTCAACTAGTCGGGGAACCAGAGCGTATGTTAAACTCAACTCAGTCTGTCTCTATTTAAATAACCTTAGCCATTATCGGTTATTTAAATTTGAATTTGAATTCAAATAAAGATAAAGATAAAATCAAGACTGAGTTTATCCCTTATTCCTTAAAATCACTCAACTGACAATATCTTCTCTTGAAAATAAAGACCACATTAAGTTAAGATATATTTAATTAATTAAACAATATAAATATATAATTTGAATAAATTCAAATTAAACATTATTAAATTAAATATATTCAACACATGCTCCTGATATGTTCAAAAGAGTTTGTTGTTGTTATTGTTTTCTTTTCTTTTCTTTTTTTAATATTCTTTTCTTGGATCTATCTACTTTAAGTATAAAATTTATTAGAATCCAAACTAATCAAAATTAAGTTACGTAAAATTATAAAGAGTGACAAAACTCTATCACTAAATACTTAATGTGGCTGCATTCCTAGATTTTGAACTTAAGATCTCTAGTTAGTGATGTGTATCAAAAAATTGTTGTTGATTATAAGGCATATATATATATATATATATGTGTGTATACACACACGTTTTGCCCAAATCAGGCCTTTATTTTATAATTAATCTCATGACCTTTTCAAGAGAATTCGTTCCTTTCTCTCGCAAAGCTCCAAACAATAAAATGTTCTGTTTTATTTCACTCCATTTCATACCATTTTATACAATTTCATCAATAATTATTTTATTCTATTTTATTATAAACTCTATACTTTTAATCTTATTGAGTTTCATAATATCTTTCTAATTTTTAAAATTTAGTAAAAAAAATCTCCCTAATTCTTAATATCATTAAATAGATTGTCAAAAATTGATAACTTACAAGTTCTTTTCTTTTTGGCGGCATAACTTACATGTTCAAAAGACATATCATTAGAATCATTATGCATTCATTAATCTAATAATTATAATTAAAATATTTTAAGCCCTAAAACAAATAATTTTTATTGTTTTAAATCCTTGAAATAAATAATCTTCATTTTTTATATTGTAAATATTTATTTTTAGACTTTCAAAATATTTTAATTACAAGAGAAAATTTTTAATTATAAGTTTTATTTTTTACCAACTTTTAAAGTAGTCACTTTTAACGTCTTAAATTAATATATTTTTCACCATTTTACTTTTTGAAGGCATTAATTATTTAATAATTAAAATATTTTAAATGTAATTATTATATTAATTTATATATAGTAATATTATGATGATAGGAATTTTGATCATGTAAGTCATTATTTTTCATTAATTTATTTAATAATGTAAAAATTTAAAAAAAAACTGATAATATCATAAAAGGTAAAAATTATAATAAAATTTAAAATGGTTGAAAAAAATTAAAAGATAAAATTACATTTTTAGTCCCTAAACTTTATATCAGGTTTCATTTTATTCCCTTAACTTTATTTTATTTTTTAATCCTTTAACTTTTAAAATATAATCAAAACTTTTTTTTCATACATCGAGAGTGTTTGAACCCTTGATCAAAATATAATCAAAACTTTCTTTTTATACATTGAGAAGATTTGAACTCTTGATCTCTACTCATACCCTACCCTACCCTTACTACCTGAGCCAGCCTCATGTGACTAAATATAATTAAAACTTTCTTTATCACTAACACTATTAACATAAACTACAGATAAAATATTTTCAAATGCTGACAAAGTATTTTTTAATACTTACAATTTTATCCAACTCATTTTTTCAACAAAAAATTATAAGATTAATTGTTTGTTTATAAGTCAATTATTTGTAATTATTTATTATTTATTTTTAGTTTAATAAAAAATATCTTAGACCTAAGATTAATAAGTATATAATAATATTAATGATTACTTTAACAATACAAACTAACATGTCAATATTAAATAGTATTTTGTAAAATATTTTGTTAGTATTTTATGTTAATATAGTTTAGCATATAGTTAATGATGTTAATAATTGATATTTTTTATCATATTTTAAAAATAAATAATTAAAAAAATAAAATAAATTTAAGGGAACATAATAAAATTTAATGTATAATTGAGGAATCAAAAATATGTTTTTATCAAATTAAAATGGTACCAACGTCAAAATTAGGGAACGAGACATTTAATACTTTTGCCTTTCCTTTTCCTCACATTTTTAACAATTTTTCAAATAAATAATTCAGCTGACAATCCCACTATGATCGTACTATGGTGCAGTCCCAACCCGTCATATTTATTTCACATATTTTATCTTATTTAAATTAGAAAAAATAAATAATTATAAAAATTATAAATAATTATATATTGAAGTTACTAAATAAAAATTTTTTTTAATAAATACTTATATTTCAAATAAATATATTTAAATTAAATTATGTATAAGTGATTATGAGGATAAGTGTTCATTGATAAATAATTATAAAAATAAATTATTATGCCAAGAATAATTTATGAAATAGAATGAAAGGTCGCTCTCATATATTATAAGAAAATAAAAGAAATTTTATATATATTAAAAATATTTATTATATTTTTTAATTTTTAAAAAAATATTAAAAATTTTAATTTTATTTCTATTAATCCTATTATATAATTTATAATATTAATAATATATAATTGAGGAAAAATAATAATAAATTATTAAATATTTTTTGTATTATAAAATAAAAAAATTTCACTTCGTGGGACATGCAATGCCACCTTGAATCGGTCAATTAATTAATGGAAAGAAGCAAAGCCTGTCAACTTAAAAAGAAAACAGAGCAGAGTACGGTGACAAAGTGGATGCCGTATGATCCAGCTGGACAAGGAAGCTTTTTAATGAGGGTTGCTCAATAATAAAGTTGTCAGCGCTGCCGTTGTGAGGGAGAGGGAAGATAGCGGAGAAAAGGAGGCACAAACCTGACGGAAAGGTGCGAAAATCGGAAGGGGTTGGGCCTGTGAATAGACCTGCAAAGATGGAGGGAGGAAAAGCGATGGTGGTCATGAAAACCCTGTCGCTGTCCAGAGAAGAAGAAGGCAGTAGGAGAGGAAAACTTGCAGTGGGTGACTATGGGCTTTATTTGTAAATTTGCTGCATGTGCAAGGGCATTTTAGTAAAAAAAAAAATGTTCTTGGAACAGCTCACATTGCGTGGTGATGAAGGAGCACTTCCAATGTTTAATGAAACAAGCCCAATCAGATTCCATACCCCTTGTTTATCCAATGACGCATTAATGTTAAGTAGTATCGTCCAACACTTTATAATAATGGATTGGGTCATATAATTGAATGCTTTTTTCCATCCAAAACATAAAGTTCTATTTGATTAAGATAGGAAGTTAAATTAATTAAATTTATAAAAAATTTATATTATTTTTTAATATTATTTTTAATAAAAATAATCTCTAAGACAATTTTTTTTCTTACAAATTAATTAAAGATAAAAATAAATAAAAAAAAATCATTAATGTATTTAACTTTATCCAAATAGGACTTATATTTAAAATAAAAAAATTTTAATATAGCACCTATATTTTGGTTTTGAGGGAGTAAATCATAATAAGTTGCAATATTTAATTTTTGGCTATTTAGAAAGAGACCCCAACTTCTTGAACAAATTTTGGTGTTAATAATCCCATTTAAGTTAACTGAGTGACAATTTTGCCATTTAATGGCATATTATTTAAGCTAAGGGATAATGTCGTTGAGATGCTATGGTTTAACACATCAAAATACCGAATTTTTTTTTGGAACAATATTAGATTTTTAGTTTTGGATTTTTGAAATCTTTTATAACCAAGTTTAGAAAAAAAAACCAAAAATAGGCCCAGCCCATTACCATTCAAGTGAAGTAGTTCGTTCCATGTAAGGGACCAAAACAATGCATCGTTTTGGACAAGACACCAGAAGCTTGAGCCTGCATTCAACGATGTGTCGTTTTGTACCATGGAAAAACGACTTCGTCTAGGCCCACAGTTTGACCTAATTTGACTTGTTTGTAGGCCCACAAATTGACCTAGATTTTTAATAGAAAATAAACTCTTTTAATTTATCTAAGAATTGAGAGGTTCAATTCAATCTTAAGTCCAGTGCGTATTTTTCTATGCTATATAAACTTCATTTGAATTTAAAAAAATTATAAACTTCGGTTATAAGTGTCATTATGCCAGATTTGGATTTTATTGACACTTTAGTTGTAATGTTTGAAATAGAGACTTTTCAACACAAGACCTCCTTCCGAATGCCAAGAGTTCTACAGTGAGACTTAATTGGAAGGATTGTGAGAATGATGCAGGGTAAAGCTTGCTCTTTTATGTGCATCTAAAAGTTAATTTAGGAATAAAAGTCTTGCTTCCGTGTTTCGTACCATCTTCATGAGAAGAGTTCCACCATCAAATTTGAATTCATGATGTTAAAAAGGATGACTTATAATGGTTAGGTAGAAATCCAACCTTGAATATCTGAACATTGCAAAGTGGGTCATACCACGTTTCATGTAAATAAAAGAGGGAACTAAAAGGAGAAGATAATTATATCCTTCTTACACATAAGCTGTTTGTGTTTTTGTGAATTCCACTACTGGTTGCAATTACTTCCAAGCTATGACCTTTTTTAATAAATTAAATTAAAATAATTGAAGGGTCCTCTTATTGAATATTTCTTTTGTTGTTTTTCTCTCTGTCTTAATGGGAGCTACCCTGCTTATCTACAGCAATTGATGTGACTCTATCCATAAGCAAAAGGTATAAATTATTTAGCAATGCTGATCTGTCTTGTTTTCTAGAAATGGAAGATCTTTATAGGTTTGAATTCATGTCCCAGGATACATTTTTAAATTGAAATAGAATCTCAGATTCACCAACTTGAGCAGGAAGCATATAGTGTAGTTTTACGAGCCTAAAAAGTTCAAGTTGATGCTATTATTTGGATGCATTTGGTTATTTTCTTTTAAATATTCTATTCTTTTCTATATGTTTGTAACCAACCACTCAGGTTTTACCTTTGTACTCTGATTCTGCAATGGATAATATCTTCTTTTTTACTTTATTGTCTTTTTAGTGCTTAGTGCTAATTTTTTCTGTTGGAAGATTGATGTTGTATTGATTAAGTTAACGTTGTTCTGTTTTTACCTTTAGTTCTGTTCTTTTTCTCCTATTCACAAATACAATGATTTGCTGCTAATTGCACTTCTTCCTGAAACATGTATTTCTTGGGTAATGAGGAAACAGCTGTTATTATTCTGAATTGTTTAATTAAATATTAATTTTTTTAAAAGATTATTACTTTCTTGATTTTCGATTATGATGATTGTTTCAATTTGTCTGTATTCATATCATACAGTAAATTGCATGTTGCTTTATGCAAGTTAATTTCGTGTAATTCTATCTTATATCAGTGACTCTCAAGTGTAGAACCATATAGCCTACCAAACATCTACAAAGTTCCATGGAGTGCAACCTTCAGCCATTACTGTTATCATGATATAAAATAAACACAAACATTAATTACAAATTTTTGTTTTTGGAAACTCCTATAGGAGTTAGCTACACACCTCATATAAAAGACAAATGAATAAATGCAAGAATATATGCATATCTTAGTTAAAAAGTAGGGAAAAAAACTATAAATAATGAATTTCCATCAAGCTCATTAGTTCCTAAATTACTAATGATTAAACGATGGTTCATCAATGCCCTATAATTATGTAAACTAACAGATTTTTTTTTTAAATTATAACGCCAATAATTACAATAGAACTTCTCATTATAGTCTAATTCGTTCCTTTTCTTTTAACAGGTTTTGTTCCATTTTAAAATAAATAAATAATACCAAAAAAAAAAGTGCAGTTCATCCATGTTGTCTAATCCCATTGTGTGCATGGCTGTCCACAATTTAGAGTACCAAAAAGTCTTAATTCTTTTTTTTTCCCTGAAATTCATTAGTCAGCTACTACTTTAAAACTAATTAATTTGACATAATCAGATCAATTCATTAGTCAGCTACTACCCACATCTCCAACATGTGCTCTGAGGCAAAAAATAAAAGCGGTTAATTATATACCAAATTAAGATTTAAGAGGAGACTTCTTATTTAAAAGGAAATTATACATATAGTAAGATATAAATTCTAGATATATTTCATGGCCACTTCTTCACTCTATTCCTAAAGATGACTGGAAAATAAGTAGAAGAAATTATACGAACAAGGAGAGGAAATTGTAATAAGACAAAGAGGGTAACAGGAACACTAGCAAGCATAATAACAGGAAGAAAAGCCCACACGGCCGATCTTTGATGAAGCATCATAATAATGGTTGCAGAAAAGGCCATCATCATAGTTGCGATGGAGAGAAAAAGTGCAGAAAGCCCTATGATTAATTTTCTGGGTAATGAGTAGAGAAAATCTTCTTCTGCATAGCGTGAGGTAAGGATTCCAAGAAATGTGAGCACAGAAGTAGTAGAAGAAAACAAAGACAACGAGTTTGAAATTAGAAAGAATATAAATAGCTTTTCTTTCAAAAATATTGGGCATCCTAAAGTTTGATCGTTTCCTCCTGGAACTGTGAAAGCTACAGCAAATGTGATGGTGACAATTAGAGTCCCAACTACTGAACAAGAAGATGCAGTATCTTTCATCCATTTCTCTCCTTGATCCCTCAATTCTTTGTGGCATTTTTTGAACAAGTCTAGAGGTTTCACGTTACTGCGATTTGGATAAACTAAATTTGTAGGTGCGAACTTCTCTATCGCCTGTATTTAAAACAATCAACAATAAATTAAGTAAAATTTTTATCTCTAAGATTGCGTTAAAAATAAAGATATTTCAAACCTTTACATAATGATTAATGTGTAATAATGTGTTAGGACTACGATAAACCTCCTTTTTATAGTCTTAATATTTCACAAGGTTTGTGCAAAAAAATACATATATATTTCACAAGGTTGTAATAGTACAATAAGGCATAAGCATGCATGCACCATTTTAATTTAATATAATTAGTTATAGTCTATTTAATTGATTAATCTTTGCAAGATTCATATGAAAAGTCAAAAGCATCAATTTCTTTCCTAACCTTAAACCATTGCATTTCACTTTGCATTTGTAAAGCCGCACCAGAGATGCGATTAAGATGGGAGGGAGGAGCCATCTTGCCAGCAACATGTAGCATGTTATTTTGAAATTGATCTGCCATCGTTAATGCTGAATTCTTGAAGCGAAATCCGTGGATGAGGTTGAAAACCTCAGCTTGACGTTGTTCAACAGCTTTGAAGAAAACCCCTGCTATTGTTTTTTTGAAAGCCATTGGTTCTAGGTTTGCTTTTGATACTTGTAACAAAAACTCAACATTCCCCTCCATGGAGGCCTTAATAAGTGCATTTGCAACTATATTCTTCTTTGTTTCATCTAGAAATATTACATGCTTGCAAGCTAGGCTTAGAATTTCAGCTGCTTGTGCATCTCGCAACTTCAGCTTATATATTTCCTTCATGCCTGGATAATCGATAAGGAGATGAGCCTAATAAGTTATAGGTTAAGGATCATGTCGATTAAGTTTAATTAACAGAACTTCAATATCAAAAGTATCCAATTTATTCTAAAAGTAATAGTTTGCAAACATACCTAATAAGTTATAGGTAAAGGAGATGAGCCTGCGTATGAGACCTAGTGCTGTTACAATGGAAAGCCGTTAGCCCCAAGGATTTTATGTATAGGATTAACTTTGTGTGCGCGTGTGTACTGCAAAAATTTTGGAAAGAACTCATTTTAAACTCAAAAAACAGGTCTAAATGAATTTTGAATCCAGTTTCTATAATTTGGCATAGTCGATTTTGAGATATATTATTTTATTTTATCATTCGAAAGAAATCTGCAAGTCTAACCTTGAATTTTTTGACTATTGCCTTCTTGTTCAATGTCTATACTTGCTGATGGCATTGGTGTACCTTCCACCCAAAAAGAGATCAAATTAAAAAAAAATGGAGAATCATAGGTGTCATTAAATAAAAGAAATAATGAAATCATTACTAGAAAAGAAAATTGATCAATAAAGTTAATTATTCAGTTATCCAAATTTGTTCTGTGATTGTTTTCACTTATTTACCATATATGACGCAGCTAAGAGGAATATCTTAGACCACTAGAAAAAGATTAAAGAGAACAGAGTATAAAAAGGAGAATAATTAATGAGAAAATGATGCATCATGCAATATTCAAGCACATAAATATATACAAAATATTGTACTCCCTTCGTTTCAAAATGTAATGACCATAAACATAAATTCTAAGAAAGACTTAACCGAATGGTGTAGAACTAGAGGAGGAGTCAAATTGAGCAAGGAGGCAAATTTTGTAATGACATCATGGCAAAGTGCAAGGCTGCTGCGACAAGATATGCCGGATTGGGCTTCTAGGCCAAGTCAGTAGGCACTAATGTGAGTTTAAGTGACATTGTGACACCAGTCAAAACATCTGTTTAAATCAAAAGTTGAACAAGTCGCCAAAATGAAGAGAAAAAAATGAATAAAATGAAAGAGTAGCACTAGGGTTTCAAATTTCAGGCCTTGGGACTCAATTAACTCAAGTCGGAACCCTAGACAAATCCAAGAAAATCACCGAACAACCTGAAGAAAAATGAAGAGGAAATGTGAGGGATGATTTACAAACAAGATTTAAGCTTCTAAGGTTCGGTGATTTTCTTGGATTTGGCTAGGGTTCCGACTAGAGTTGCATTTCTACCAATTAATCTATGATTAAATGCCTTGTTGATGTATTATTGGACGTGTTTAAGCTATAAGTTAAGGATTTTAAGTGTTTAAGTGATATATTCCCCAAACCCTAAGCCTTAAATCTTAGTATTATTGGGAATCCGAATATGTGGAAGTATGTTATGGTTTTATGGATTGTTTTAGGTGTTTTGAGATATTGGATTGGATTGGGAAGCTTTGTTTCAGCCGGATTATACTTTGAGTTGGAAATTGTGTATGCTAAAGATTGTGAATTTGTGAAGATAATGAGAATTTGATGATGTATAGGTTGTAATATTGCACAATGGGATCTCTTGACTTCGAGTTGTAATTAGAAAGCATTGAATTGGTTGTGATTGCTCTTTTAGCCTACCGAGGTGTCGAGTAGGTTGGACGGTTAAGATAACCGAGGTGTTTTTTTCATGTCTTCTAATTAATTATATGTGTTTAGTTCTTTTCATATCATGATATACATGTTTTATGTATAAGTTTTGCTCTTTCATAACATGATATGTCTCGTAGCTCGAATATGATCATTTCTTTTTATATCATGACATGTGCAGCTACACAGCTAATAAGTTTCTTATCCTTATCCTATTTTATGATGAAAATAACTGTTGGTATTTATGAATATATAACAATACGAATATGATGATATTGACATGTTATTGGTTATGATGCACCCCATGCTTTGTTGTATACTTTATTATGGCATGCTGCCATGATAGAAATGATACATGTGTAGATGTGTTAGCATGTATTGGGTATTGTCACATGATACACATTGTTGGCATATATATGGTTTAGGTGAGGATACTCTATATACCACGTGATATGTTAATATGCTAAATAGCACATGAGGCCTTGTGTTTAGACGGTGCGACTTATGTTATTCTAGTCACTCAATAGTCATCTTATAGCCAGAAGACTCAGGTGACTGTGAATTGGGATGAACCTTTTCTAAATAGCTACCAATTCAGGTGATTTATGGGAAGGACATCCATGGTTCAACCTTTGGTACAATGGTTTTTGACCAGGTCATGACCATTGGAAGGAGAGCTGGGTGGTGACCCTAAAATCGGTCGTCACTGGCCGTTGAAAGGGGGCCACTGGTTAACGTTACTTTATCATAGTAACTAACTCATGGTTCTAGCCATGTATTGATGGGTGTTGTGTCAGCATATCATGCATGTTATATTTATATTGATTATTACATTTGATTACTGTTATGAAAGCACGTCTATATGTTTATATAAGTGTAAACCATGGTTACTAGGACATATGTCTCACCCCATGGCTAACAATTCCCAGGTTAAGGATCCAGTACCAGCAAGGAAAAGACCAAGGAAGGCTTAAGAAATGAGGATTGAGAAAACTAGTGGATGTTGGGGTTTACCCCCTTCTCGTTATTGCTGTTTTGGTTATGTTATTAGTAAAGTGACATTTATACTGTTGTGTAATGTATTGTGTACCTGACTTATCTTTGTTTTTCTAGGGTAGAATTGTTGTGTGGCCCCTCTTATACTTTTTACACTTGGTGTATCGCCCTTTGTGTGTTGACAGGCTTATGGTTATGGTAGTGGTAAGATGAATGTCAATTATGTTATATATGCGGTATGTGATGTTTAAATCCATAATGTTTGATTGTGTTGGACTTGAGATTGGTGACTCCAAGTCCCTTTGAGTATGTAAGTTCGAACTGTGATCCTGGCGTAGTTATTAGATCCTTAGTGTGTGAAATGGGTATATAGCCCATTAGCTTGATTTGAGGTTCAAGGGGGTCAAAACTCGAATGAGTGGTTTCTTCAAGCTAAAACTTGTAGGCTTGGTTGGTGTCTATGGTTGAAATGGGATTAGAGTGATCTGTAGACTTTGGAATCAGGTCAATTAGAGGTCAAAACGCGAAGTTATATGCATTGGAAGTTCTTCAGATGTATTAGCAATTTGTCATTGGAGCCGCGGTGTCATAACTGTGGCTGTGACACTGTGGGTCTCGGGTTCCATTCTCATTTCCTCCAGAAATGTTCTTTGCCGCAGCACCATTTTGCTTTTCTATATTTTCTCCCCTGTTTTGAAGTATATTTAGGTATATTTGAGGTTTTTGAGTATAAGTTATTACATTTTGGTATCAGAGCAATAGTTTAGGTCATTGTTTCTCTTCTCATATCATGTCTATGTCAACACTTTGCTTGTGTTGTGGTTGTGTACTCTTATACTCCTTGGTTTCTTGCTAGACTAAAATCTCGATATCTGAATTGTGTTGCTACTGTGTATAGGTCACTTATTGCTCAATGTGGTAGGCCTAACAATAATGAACTCCTAAGGGAGATGCATGCAATGATCATTGGTTTGAGCAATAGTGTTCAGATTTAGGAAGAGGTAATGACCATGATGCAAGAAATAATTGAACGACAAGAGTATATAGAACTTGAGGAGGAGCCCCAAGGAGAGGCAGAAATGTTTGTTGATTTGAATGTTGCTAGGGATGAAGGTTCAAGGAATCAAAATCAGGTCTCGTGGATAGAAAGAGGCATATCCAAATAGCTAAAAGATTTTAGAAAGCTTAATTCTCTTCAAGTTATTCATATGACAGGTGGAAGGCACAATGCCTACTAGAGGGTGCTCGTCCCGAGTTGAAGGAGAGATTGTTTGTGGTGGATTTCACCTCATTCGAGGATTTATGTGCTAAGATGAGAATAATGGCAAGGAGAATGAAGGAGTCTGAGAAAGAAAGGAGGAACTCTATGGTTAGGGTCTTTTCTCAATTGGGCCTTATTGGGGGTACTAGTAAGAGAGGTAGTTATAGTGGCAGCAGTAGTGGCTCTTGGAGGTCGAGAGATTCTTTTCCTCTAGGTGGTTGAAATAGAGGTAGTTTCAATAGGGGTGCTCATAATAGGGGAGGTTCTAACTACAGTGGGACGAATAAAGGAGATATGGTGCTATCCCAGCCCAATTCTGCTAGCACCCCTAGGCCATGTGAGAAATACGGAATGTACCATGGAGCATGCCATTGTTTGATTTGCTACAACTGTGGGAAGCTAATACATGTTTCTTGAGGTTGTACTACCCTAAAGCAAGATGGCCCTGCAAAGAAGCTAATAATACTAGGAAGGGTCTTTGCCATCATACAACAAGAGGTGGATGCTATGCCAAATATGATACAAGGGCTTTACTATTCATTTGTTATTTGATTATGGTGCCTCGCACTCTTTCATTTCATTTGATTGTGCTCAAAAGTTGGGTATGGTGGCCACTGAGTTTCCTTTTGATCTGTCCATCTCGACGCCTACTGGGTTCTCTGTGAGGACCACTCAAGCATGTCTAAATTGTGTGGTGCATTTTTAGAAACGGAGTATCACCATGGACTTGATCTGCCTACTATTGAGAGGGATTGATGTCATCATCGGTATGGAATGGCTAAAGGCCAACAATGCTATTCTAGATTGTGCCAAAAAGATAGTGTCTTTGCCAATGAATGTTCTTGGTTCTCAGGGTAGTAGAGAAGGTCTCACCTTTCTTATGCTCAAGTAGAGAAATGTCTATGTAAGGGATGTCAAAGGTTTTTGGTGTCCTTCTCGGTACAGGAAGAAGTGGAAGAAGGATTGGAGAATATTTCTGTTGTTTGTGATTATCCTGAGTTGTTTCCTAAGGAAATTTCTAGGTTGTTGCTGGAGAGAGAATATTTTTCTATCGATTTAGCCCCTAGTACTAGCCCTATTTCTAAGGCACCCTATCAAACGTCACCAGCAGAGTTGGTGCAGCTCAAAAAGCAGATCGAAGAGTTGTTTGAGAATGGTTTTGTAACATCCCTAAAAAGTTAACTAAACTAAAAATATATAAGAAATTCACAAAAACAGATATCATTTTGTGTGAAATAGAGTAAAAAAGTTATTTTTCCCCATCGGATGGATAAATGAGAAATTATGTTTTTCCCCCTAAAAATTATAAAAATTACCCTAAGAATGAAATATCGAGGTGAAGTGAAAATGTTCTTGGGGAAAATTATAGTTAAAAGACCCAAAAAAATTAGAAATTATTTTATCCCAAGTCAGGGGTATTTTGTAAATATGCAAAATTATAGTCAAATCGAAGCTCTTAATAAGACGAGTCAAACAGTATTAGCACTAAGGGTTAATATTTAAGGATAAAGAAATAATCAATGCTAAAGGTTAAAAAATAATTTTTTACTAAGAAAACTGCTTTTTAATCTGCAAAAGCTAAAAAAGTAAAAAGAAAGCTATTGGACACCACAAAAGAAATTGTTAAGAGACAAGATAATAAAGTAATACTATGTACAAGTTTACTTTAATCCTGCACTTATAAAGTGATTATATACTGCAAAAAGTAAATTTACCGATCTAAGTATAAAGTATCTAACACATGGTATTATTGTATTGGAAAAATTATGCTATATTTTGGAGATAATTATCCCCCAATTAGATGTCACTTGTCAGCCCACAAATAACCAAAATGGTGTCTTAATGGTTAAGGAAAAGGGAAACTTAATTATTAAGTTTTCTTAATTAATCAAGGATTAGCAAAAGTAATCTTAATTAATTGCCTTTATATATACTCTTAACTCCACCATTTGTACGAGACACACACTTAGAGAAGAGAGGATGAGTGGTATGAACAATTGCAGGAAAGAAAGGCTATGAAGGTGAAGGAAAAAAAGAAGAAAAAGGGAAAGAAAATCCAAGGAAAATGGTAAGTTTGAGCTAGTTTCCTTGAATTTTATCCTCCTTCACTTGCTGTCCAATCTTGGCCTAAGCATAACAATAAGAGGGAAGGAGTTTTTGAACCATAAATTGATGAGAAAGTATGGCATTTTACCAAAGGAAGCAAGATATGTGAGTTTTGAAGCAAGTAGTTGAAAAACCCATTTTTCCTCTTTGGTACAGATTTTGCCCAGCTCCAAAAGTGTGTCTTTAGGTTGAAATTTCATTAATTTGATGGCAAAAATGAATTCCCCATGATGAAAAACCTTAAAGACAAGCATTGGCTCAAAAATTAAGCTTAAAATAAAAAATTGAGTCTTTAGGTTTTTAAATGAGACTTTATGAAGTAGTTGCTTGTTCTATGGCTTGAACAAGTGTTTGATGATGTTTAGAGACTTGAGGAAGTTGAAGAAAGCTAGAGGAAGCTTTGGTTTAAAGAGGAAAGTCAAGGGATATCATCAAAGATAGCTAAGTTCCATTCTTGCACTTTATTATTATCTTGCTATGTTAATGTTTTGAAATGTGCCATATTGTTTTCTTGTTGTTTGATTGGTTGATTTGGCTGCTTAAATGAGGGATTTTGTTCCTTGGGATACCATTTTCTAATCCGTTATGCTACCGAATTTTCTATGAATAATGTGGTGTTAAATGTTTTAAGCATGATTTTTATGATGTTTTCATAATTTGCTTGATAATATAATGTATGGAATGTGACTTGCTACTGAGATTATTATAATCTCACCCCATCAAGTATCAACATGCTAGGCCCAAGCCATAGCAAAGATATCAGAAAGCTAAGAGGATGGAAGAGAAACATGATGATTGTACAAATTGTGACAATTGTGAAGTATCATTTGGACAATTTGTATTAAATCATGTAAAAGGTTATGACTCTATAATTTAGCATGGTTATGTTTCCTTGTGCCTTACATGATGTTTAGTATGGAGTGGAAACATGTTTTGATGACATAATAGGCATGTGCAATTAGTTTTGCTAAGAGATGCTTCTTGTTGTCTAAGATGACCAACCATGAAAGAAATAGGGTAATCTATTTGAAACAAAGCATCCAATATAATGTTATATGTGCTTTAAAATTAGACAAAACGATCTTTAAAAGAAGCTAAAGAACACCTAAATTGGGCATGTGTATAATATATAGTGAATTTTAGAAAATAAGGGTTAAAACTGGACAGTGTTGTGAGAAAATTATGATTTTTGCCATATGTAATGTTTACTTTAAAAGGCAGTAGAAATTTGTATAAAATTCCAAAAATTCAGTGGTTGACATTTATGAAAATATCTATATTTTAAATTTAATATGCTAGTAGTTTGAGTTCAATTAGAGTTGTACAATGAGATATATGCAAGTTTTCCCAAGACTGTTCCAGTAAAAATGATGTTATATATGATTCTTAGTAATTCAAATTAATGTTGTTTCCTGTTTAGGCTGAATAAATCTACAAAAAACATATGGCTGTAAGTAGACATATAGAGCTTTTCAATGGCATAGAGAATGCATGATTTGGCTCAGTATAAAGTTAGATATAAATTTTTAAATTTATGACAAAAATCCCAGAAAAGAGAAAAATAGCCATTTGAACAGTAAATTTTATGCAATAAATTGTACTAATTGGTATGACTATGTTTGGTGATTTTCTTGGATTTTGTTAGGATTCCAACTTGGGTTGCATTTCTACCGATTAATCTGTGTTGAAAAGCCTTATTGATATATTATTGAACATGTTTAAGCTCTGGGTTAAGGATTTTAAGTGTTTAAGTCATATATTTTCCAAACACTAACTCTTAAATATTGGTATTATTGGGAATCCGAATTTGTGGAAGTACAATTATGGTTTTATGGATTGTTTTAGGTGTTTCAATATATTGGTTTGCATTGGAAAGCTTTGTTTCAGCCGGGTTGTGCTTTGAGTTGGCAATTGTGTATATTTAGGACTGTGAATTTGTGACGGTAATGAGAATTTGATGATGTATAAGTTGTAATATTGCTTAATTGGGATCTCTTGACTCCTGGTTATAATTGGAAAGTATTGAATTGGTTGTGGTTGCTCCCTATGACCTACTGAGGTGTCAAGTAGTTAAGGTAACCGAGGTGTTCTTTTCATGTCTTCTAATTAATTATACATGTTTAGTCCTTTTCATATCATGATATACATGCTTTATGCATATGTTTTTCTCTTTCATAACATGATATGCCTCATAGCTCAAATATGGTCATTCCTTTTCATATCACAATATGTGCAACTACACGGCTAGTGAGTTTCTTATCCTTATCTTATTTTATGATGAAAATGGCTATTGGTATTTATGAATATATAACAATACGAATATGATGATATTGGCATGTTATTGGTTATGATGCACCCCATACTTTGTTATATACTTTATTATGGCATGCTAGCAAAATAGAAATGATATATGTGTTGATATGTTAGCATGGATTGAGAATTGTCACATGATACGTATTGTTGGAATATATGGTTTAGAAGACGATACTCCATATACCACGTGGTATGCCAATTCACTAAATAACATATGAGGCCTTGTGTTTAGATGGTGCGGCTTATATTATTTTAATCACTACATAGTCATCTTATGGCCAGGAGATTCAGGTGGTTGTGAATTGGGATGCACCTTCTCTAAATAGTCACCAATTCAAGTGGCTTAGGGGAAAGAGATCCATGGTCCAACCTTTGGTGTAATGGCCTTTGGTTGAGTCATGACTATTGAAAGGAGAGCTGGGTGGTAATCCCAGAATCGGCCATCACTTGCCATTGGAAATGGGCCACTGGTTAAGGTTACTTTATCATGGTAACTAACTCATGGTTATAGCCATGTATTGATCGGTGTTATGTCTGCATATCATGCACGTTGCATTTATATTGATTATTACATTTGATTATTATTATGGAGGCATGTTTGTATGTTTGTATATGTGTAAACCCCTGGTTACTGGGACGTTTGTCTCACCCCATGGTTAATAATTCCTAGGTGAAGGATCCAACACTAAAAAGGAAAAGACCAAGGAGGGCTTGGAAAAGGAGTATTAGGATACTAGTAGGTGTTGGGGTTTACCCCTTCCTTGTTTTTGTTGTTTTGGTTATGTCATTAGTAAAGTGATATTCGTATTGTTGTGTAATGCTTTGTGTACCTGACTTATCTTTGTTGTTCTGGGTCGAACTATTGTGTTCCCCCTTTCATACTTTCTATGCTTGGTGTATGGCCCTTTGTGTGTTGATGGGCCTATAGTTATGCTAGTGGTGAGATGAATGTCAACTATGTTCTATGTGTGGCATGTGATGTTTAAATCCCTAATGTTTGATTGTGTTGAACTTGAGATTGGTGACTTCAAGTCCCTTTGAGTATATACGTCTGAACTATGATCCCGATGTGGTTATTGGGTCCTTAGTATGTGAAATGGGTATATAGCCCATTAACTTGATTTGGGGTTCAAGGGGATTAAAACTTGGAGGAGTGGTTTTTTCGGGCTAAAATCTTCTTGAACATATTCCTTGTGTCATGTGTGACCTATTAAAAGGGTCTATAGGTGCCAATTGCCTATTAGTGGCAATTGGAGGTGTTTAGTTTTTTATTTTGGTTAAAAAGTGACCAATTTGATTTTAGGGTATCCAAAAACTCCATACGGAGGTGTTTTGAGGTGTGGTTGGTGTTTATGGTTAGAACGGAATTAAAGTGACATGGGCTTTGGAATCATGTCAATCGGAGGTCAGATCACGAACCGGAAGTTTGTCAGATGCATTAGCAAATTGATTATGAAGATGGAGTATAATAGATAGTTATAATATCTACTTGGTTATTGCAATCAGGCATAGCTTGGAGCAGGTCAAGATTATAAGTAGCAAATGGTTGAAAAGATTTTAATTCTAAAGCATGTATGCATCTTGCAAAAGGATAAATGCAATGATGAGAGGAGAAAAGAAAAAAAAAAGATAGTTAAAAGGAGTAATATGTACTAACAGTGATAAATCCATCGCTTCCAGCATACAAGTTGATCTCTTCAATTGCGAAAAGGAAAGGCTGCAATAAACTCAATTATTGATTCCCCATGTAGATCTTGTGCAAAAAGCAGCTCTGGGCATCGTTGAAGCAAATCCAAACCAATATCTGTTTGTATAGCATGAGACGGAATATCAAAACAATGTCAATATAAACATAATGAGCTTAAAAGTAAAAAAAAAAATCATATATTGACTGAAATGCTGTTAACATGAGTTCTTCTCCAACCATCTTGAACTAGCTGAATAAGTTATATTACCTATGTCTTCTCGACCGAAACACAGTTTAAGAAGCCTACGTCCTAAGGGGCTATTTTGTGGTTGGAGGACTGCCAAAGGGGTGACAGAATAGAGATAATGTCCCACTTCTTTGTGACCATAAGCAAAAGCAACCATGACAGGAATCCAGGCTTTATATGAAATTGGAATGCCAAGTGTATTGCTATTTTTCTTGACCATGCATTCTGCAATTCGAATGACTCCACTAAAAGATGCAGTAGTTGCAAGTGGAGTATAGCCCTGACGATCTTGTATTTCAAGGCATTGGGGTGGAGCTAATGTCACCAACTCCTCTACCATGCTCACGTGCCCATACTTTGCAGCCAGATGAAGAACTGTTTCACCATCTAAATTAAGTGGTGCACTTAAGGCACTAGGATGTTGACCAATGAATTTTTTTACAGCAGACCAATCGTTGTCACATATAGCTCTGCACAAAACCCCCACGTCAAAATGCTCCTCTTCATTCATCTCTGTAATTAATCAACAATTCATGCATTAATTACAACTATATATATATAATATTAATGAATTGTATATATCTTAAAATCATCACATATAGGGAAACTAAATGTTGATCCACCGATGGATCCAAAGAAACAAAGACCATATACATTTACAAGTTGTATTTCTTGTCATCTTCTACTTTCCATTTCATTAAAATTTATTTTCGCATAGCATTTGCAATTCTCAAATTATACTTAGAATTGCATTCCGTTTTAAGTTAAAATAGATTGCTAGCTCATATAAGTCATAACATATTTCTCTAGTCACCTCTGGAACAAAACAACCTAGATTACATCCATTACACTACATTTTCACTTGTATCCTAGTTAATTAAATTGTTTAACCCTCACCATACGGTTGTCACGGGTTGATTAAAGAACTCAATCTTTTATATTACCTTGTGCTAGCCTAACCAATCGAGCAAATATAGTCTCATTCCTTAATTAATTAACAAACGGAAATTTTTGGCTCTATCATGTTTAAAAAAAGTATAACAAGAAAGCAAGGGTTGATCCACGTTTATCACTGCGAGGCAGTTGCCCCACTGATTATAGAATGTGTTTGGATTAACTTATGTATAAGTGATTATAAGAATACGTACTTATTTATAATAGATTATTAGAATATTCGATTATGTCAAAAGTGATTTGTGTTTGGATATTTTGGATAATAAGAAGGAAAAGTGAAATAAGTGATTATAGGAAAATAAGTAATTATTATAAGTAAAAAAAATCAGTTTCATCCATAAGCTTATTTAAGATATAAATACTTATTAAAAAGTAGCTTACATTTGAAAATTCCAGTACATAATCACTTATGGGATCCCTCCCATAAGTAATATATATCTCATAATTGATTATCAAAACTATCCAAACAGGCACATAGAAAAAAAAAATTCACATGGCTATCCTAAAGTTATTTTCCTTTATTTAACTTCATAAAATCTCAAACACGTATATCTAAAAATGTAATTTTCTCTTACATTGATTACAAAAATAAATTTTATAAAACTTATAAAATATAATAAAATATATTTAAGTTTTTCAAATAAAATTATAGTCTCTACTCTATAAGAAATAGTAATGATATATTTTTTCAAATCAATCCTTAAACAAGCATGAATTTGTACACTAATTTTTGTTTTAATGCAAATGACCAGAAGCAGCACAAATATTATGGCCTAAGGATCCATAAAAATCATGGTATTTGTTAGTATTGCCTCAAACTAATAACTACGCGTTACAACGTTTCTTTAACTTTATAATCATATTGTGTTAACTGCTAATCAACAATGGTGACTTCTCATATAATTTGTGAAGATGTGAAGTGTCACTAAAATTTTTTGTTCTGACTGTGGCATGGATAATGTTTGTTAAATATTAGCTTCGGACAACAAGCTGCTTAAATGACCTATAATGGTAATGATTGTAAGCATGATAGCTACGTCACATGCACTTTTAAAACAGCTTACTCTCTTGACTCTAGTCAAAGAAAGTATGACCATTACAAAGGTTCGCAATTATAATGTCACGAGGCCCATCCTATCCAATCTAACTCACATATAGTTTGAAATTATATTTATGCTTTTGTAATTATTATTAATTAATTAACTTAAAGAATGTCTAAAAAAAATGAATCCCAAAATTGAAAAAAAAACTCGCAAAACGTGGCCTAATAACTGGTATTCGCTGTTGCGATATGCGGTTTAAATTGAAAAACTCTATGCTTTTAGTCTTCAAGTGCTCTTTTTGCTTCTTATTCTTGGTCTGTCAAGCACACAAACTTAATCTTAGGATATAATATTAGAACATATATCACATAAAACGTATACTATTATACAGATAGTGGCTTCATCAAGCACACAATTAGCGTTAAAAAAAATCAACAGGTATAGGCCCATGTAAGTTCAACAAAATGTAATGCAACTGATAAACTATGCAAACAGAGTTTGAAGCAAACAAAGCATTCCATCAACAGAGATCGGAAGCGAAACGATTTGAAGTAGATATCTAGGGGAAAAAAAACTTTTCAATAAAGAACAAAGCATGTTTCCTCAACAACTAACAGATAAAAACCAAATGAGGGCTATCTGAAGCAGATTTGAAGCAGAAAATCTTTGAGAAAAAAAAATAGAAAGAACATAAGTGCAAAGGCAAAACCTGCTGGAGACGCACAGGATGATGACGACAGTGAGGGCAAGCACTGGCAGCAATTGAGGCGTAGGCTGTAGTTGCACTGGACGCAGAGCGGAAGACGCTTAGATGAGCGAACGATTGTGGAGAGTTCGGAAAGTTAGGAAGGAAAGTTAGGAAGGAGTGTTATTGACTCGTGTAAGTCAATATGTTCCAATTGGCAGAGGCGGAGCCAGGGTTAAAACTGAAATCCATTGTGACCATGAAGATTTGTGACCAAATATTGTTCATATTTAATTTAATTTTATTATTATATTTTTAATATATTTTTTATTTTCTTAGATTCATAATATAAAATTAAAATAAATTTTATAACGGTTAATTTTTTAAAAAATAATGATATAATTTAAAAAATAAAAAATAAAAATTTTAAATCTAAATCATTTAATTTGACATGCGCATATAATATCTCATTTATTTTATTATATATTTATTAATGCTATAATTATAACATTGACAAAACAATCTCATAATTATAATTGAAATAATTTTGAAGTCTTAAAAATAATTATAACCTCAAAAATAAAATCTAAATGCATCTTAAGCTTCCATGCATCTTTCACATCAATAGTTCAGAAAAATTACCATATCAAAAACTTACTACTGCAAATTTAGATTATCTTTTGAAGGCTATAATTATTTGTTTTAAGAATTTAAAATTACTTTAAATATGAAAGATACACGGAGGCCTGCCAGTGTGGTTATATTTATAAGTTGGCAAAAAAAAATTGGTTATATTTGTAAGATTAACAAATATCAATGTTAAGAAAATCAGATCGATTACTAAACTAATCAAACTAGCGGTTCAAGATTCAAAAGTTTAATTCAGGTCGAACCAATATTAATTAAAATAATATATTTTAAATAATACATATAAAAAATGAAATAAACGTATGAGGTCCATTTCTAAGACTTTTCTAATTTAATTATATATTAATTATTTATTATAATATAGTAAATCATGTAGGAAGCTAATTTGAAAAAATAACTTGTAAATAGTATTGTAATGTTATATAATTTATTTTGAGCTTCATATTTTGCTTATTTATATATTTTTTTTTCATAACATGAGTTAAAAAACTAGTTTAACATAAAAATATAAATATGAAAGATAAATTTCAAATTAAGAATTATTTTTTTGGTCAGCAAATTTCCAATTATTAATTAACTAATAAATAATATTTTTCCATTAAATGACATAATAGTACTATTAAATTATATGGGAGAAGGTAATTAAAAAAATAAAAAATAAAAAGGAAGGTCGGTCTGCACGATCTATATGTACATGACATTAGGAATTTCATATGCATTAAATTTGTGTACAGAAAAAGTGGGTTCAAAATTCAAATGTTAATTTAAAAATTAATAATAAATGAAAAGTGAACACATTGAACGGTCACGTCACGACTGGGAAAAACAAAAACAAAAATTCATTAAATGATTTCAATCACAATGCAAATAGTAAGCCCGTGACCTGTGAGTATCATAGAAAAAATGTAGTAGTCAAGGAAAAAGCAGTGGAGTCTGAAGAGCAAGGAAAATGCGGTGGTGTTCGAAGAGCACACCTGAGGTTGTTGGGTTATCATCGATGCCACTGTTATCGCCAATCACCTTTAGTTTTGACTTATATCAACTTTTCAAATGCTTCTTTGGCTGATTATTGCTTGTTAATCATGATTTTCTTGCTAATCTGGTGGTATTTTCTTCTCTTTTACTTTTTCTTTCTCCTATTCCTCCTCCTTCTTTGATTTTTCTTCATCTCCTTCTTTTCTTTTGGTCATATTTTTCTTCTCCCCAGCGCCCATTTATTTTTCCTCCACCGTCTGGTTCTTCACCTCTGCTTTGTTTGGACCTTGATTGCTGAACCGTTAAAACCAGTGAGACCGCCAGATTTACCGATTTCAACCGGTTCAGAACTGAGTCAGCCAGTTTATTGCCGATTCTATAGATTCTCGGTCTTCTCATATAGCCGGACCGGACATGTGGTGGGTTGGTTGAACCGATTAAATTGGCCAATCGATCCAATTATCAGAACATTGACAAATATATAACAAGGTAGGAGTCCCTGGAACGGAAGAAACCACGGTCGCCTACAGAAGAAACCACGGCCACCTGAGCCGCGAGAAAGATGAAAGTTGGAAAGGAGAAAACCGCGATGAGGAAAGATGAGAGAAAACCACAAAGAGAAAAGGAGAAACGGAGAAGATAGAACGCCCTGGAAAGAAACTGAGAAGAGGTCAGCCACACGCCCAACCCGCTTGGAAATAAGCAACCCACCCGACCCAACTTTAGGAGGAAGAGTAAATGAATAGTAGAAGGAACAGTAAACTTTCCTTCAGTTTTTTATATAGTTAAGATATTCATGAATTATCTTTTGATGGCAAGTCTTTAATTTCCGTTACCTTATAAAATGGTGTTAATAATTGAGAAGCTTTTTTAATATATTTTAAAAGTTAAAAAATTATGATAAAATTTAATAAAATTAAATGATCAAAAATGCAACCTCGCACAATATTTATGAATTAGCTTTTGAACATGGCGAGTTTTCATTTTCCATTAACTTATAAAATGGTGTTGATAATTGAGAAGTTTTTTAATACATTTTAAAAGGTAAAAATTATAATAAAAGTTAATAAAATTAAATAATCAGAATGTATCCTCACACAAAATTAAGGAACCAACAATTCATTTATACATGTACAAATTAACTTATAAGAGTAAAATTAAAAAAAAAAGAGTTATTATCAATTCAATTTCATCTATTTTTTAATAGCTCTTAAATAATAGTTAAATAAAATTATTTTTTTATTTTTTTCCACTTTATTTTATCATCCTATATTATTTCATTTCATCATAAATCTTCAAAAGCACCCATAATTTCATTAAGTTTCATATTTTTTAATTTTTAAAATACAGTAACAAACTTCTTAATTCTTACACAGTTAGACTAACAAAAATTGATATCCTACATG
Organism: Adenanthera pavonina; assembly: GCA_026686845.1. Taxonomy (NCBI): domain Eukaryota; kingdom Viridiplantae; phylum Streptophyta; class Magnoliopsida; order Fabales; family Fabaceae; genus Adenanthera; species Adenanthera pavonina. The sequence continues at coordinate 8,692,796 of JAIVEN010000020.1, read as the reverse complement.
TTTGAAAGACATGCCATTAGTATTATTATGCAATAATTAATCTAATAATTATAATTAAATATTTTAAGGCTTAAAATAAATAATTACATCCTCAAAAATATTTTGATTTAAGATATTATAAATTACAAATTTAAAATAAATAAGTTTGACTGCTTTACATCTTCCGAATGTAGTTTATTTTTTATCTGGTAAATATTTATTTTAAGACTTTCAAAATATTTTAATTATAAGAAAAATATTTTAGTTGTAGGTTTAATTTTTTTACCAATTTCAAAAGTTATTCATTTTAAAGTTAAATTAACAAATTTTTCAATTTTTTTATTTTTTAAGGTATTAATTATGAAAGACATAAAAATATTTTAAATGTAATTATTATATTTATCAATATATACAATAATGCTATGATGAAAGGAATTTTGAGTTTGCAAATTACCATTTTTTTGTTAATTTATTTACTGATGTTAAAAAGTAAACAAATTTATAATATCTTAAAAGTTAAAAAAATTATAATAAAATTTAAAAAAATAAAAATGAAACCGGGGAACAAAACTTATACTTTTGTCTTTCCTCTAACTAATAATTCAGATGACACTCCAATTCATAATCGTACTATGATGCACCCCCCTCATCAAAAAGCTTCCATGGCCAGCTGGGTCATACGGCATCCGTACTCTATTTGCCACCTTTCCTGTAGTACTGAATGACTTTGCTTCTTTCCATTAATTAATTGACCAATTCAAAGCCGCGAGCGATGCATGTATGTCCCACAAAGTTGACGGAAATATAAAGAACCGTTTGCGCAAAAGGTAAGCTTGGCATGTCTATTTTATATATATAAGTATAAAGAAAACTGGCATCTCATGCTCCTATGTTAGTATTTTAAAAAAATAGAAAATTTTAAATTAAAATATAACAATTAAAATATGTTCTGAAAGTGTGTGATTTGCTAATTATTACTTGTGGTATATTATCTATTATATCTATTAAAATTAATGGTCACAAAGACAAGTTGTTGGTAATGTACCCCTCCCATGGCATGTCAAAAGCATGAAATTCTCACACGTGACCTATCAAAGACACATTTTATTATTTTTTATGCAAAATTAATTAATAAAAATTAAAAAAATTAATTTTTGATTTGTTAAATCTAATTTCCAGTTATTATTTCATGTATATCTCAATCTAATAATATTGAAATTAAAAAATAAAAATATCACAATGACTTTAATATTTGAATCTAAATATATTTTATTTGTATCTCTATAAATATCCTATACAGCTCATGACATTTTTATATTGAAGATCTTTTTTTTCCGACATATATTGCTTGTTGAGTTTGGGATGGAATCTATAGAGTACTGTTATCTTCATGATGCATCTATTTTGATTCATTGTTAATTGACAATGTATGCTACATCGAATATTACTTCATCTGGTTCTCTTAAATTTTATGTGGTTTCAAGTTCAAAGTTTTTTTTTAAACTTTTGTTGTTGATTTTAGCATGTATGAGGGGTTTTACTATTTTTGTTTTTGTATTTCTCAATGTAATTTGTTGTATAATTATTGTAGAGAATTTGTGGCAATAAAATATATCTTATTTTTCATAATGTCTATGAATTGATCAACTTTTAGATGATAATATTAATATTACGATTCTATTGTTGAATCATTTAAGTTTTTTAATAACCAATTCACCAATTAATTCCTTAAGTTCATTAGAGTCTTTTAATTAATTCCTTAATTGATTCTTTAAAATAAGTTTGCATTTTGTTTCGTTTCATTTAAATGTTCAAAATAAATGTAACATCAAATTTGATTATATTATAATTTCAATGTTTAATGTATGATTATATTTTTTTAAGGGTGTAATGTATCATTTGAATGTTTAATTATATTATAATCATTTAAGTGATAAAATAAAAAATTGTTAATTTTAAATAGTTGAGATTCTTCAAGAATTTGAAAAGATTGTTATAAAAATCAATCCCTAATTTAATATATAAAAGTAGTTTTCTGATTATTTAATATTATATATGATATTGTTAATTTCTTGGTAGTATTTATCTATTATATAAAAATAGTTAAATTTTTTTACGTGATGAATATTTAAATGATAGAATTTGCAAGATATGAAATACATGGATATTTCAAGTTTCTTTATTAATTTTTCTAATTGGATATTTTCAATCATTAAAAAAATAAAATTAATTAGATAAGGCAGAATCAAGATCATTTTTGGTTTTATTTTTTCATATAATCATTAAGCTTTTTTACTACATTAATTTTAACTAAAAAGAATTATTGAGATATAGTAGAAATTTAGTGGCCATAAATTTCGCTTAATCAGTCAATACTAATAGTATCCTTTTAACAGATGATATTAGCAGATTTGGTGGCAACAAATTAGTAGTAATAGATTAATGGATTGTAATTATTATTATTATTATTGTTCACCTTCATATCAACATTCAGTTAAGATAAATGGGAGTTAAGATAGTTAACTACCAATTTTCAAGTTAAGCAACTTCAAAATTTTCAATTAATAGATTATATAATTTATATAATTAATACAATATAATAGATTTTTATCAATGATGTATTCAATCCATTGATTTTGTATATATAATAAATTAGATACTTTATTTAGTCAAATAGTTATATGAAAACTATAATAAATTACTCTAATCCTAATCAACATTAAATCATATAATTCAACAAATTTCCTAATTAATATAAATTTTTAAATCAATATTAAATCATTCAATTGTCGAACTAATCAAATTAATACAAATTTTATTTAAGATTGGCTAAATAATTTAAATGGAATTTTAAATCAATAATTATTTAATAAATTTTAATAAAAAACACAACTAATTACCATTAATTTTGTTCGGTAATTAGGTGATTTAATTTTTTTTAAGTTATATTTGAATGAATATATTAAAATGAAGCTATCTTTAGGAAATCAATTTGCATTTAATATAATTTTAGATTTCAACTTAATTTAATTTTAGAGATTATGATGCTTCTGATTAATATATGTTTTTTAATATTAAATACTAGATACATAGATAAATTGCTACAAATCAATCTTAGACCTTCAAATCAATTTTATGAATATATTTTTTTGTATAGTATTCTAGGTATTAAGTGTAAAGATTGATTACTTAATCGATGATAATTTGAGTTCAAATTTTAAGATTTGAGAATCCATCTAATTAAATTATCATTTCAAACTAAATAAAAATCAAGGAAAACAAAATTTATAGCTTTAACAAAATCAATAATTTAAAAAAAAAAGCAATTTGCTATGGATTGATTATTATTCATGATTGTAAAAGAAAATAATATCTTTTTTATTTACTTAAATTTGATTTTATTCATACATCTTAAAAGCAAAATTATAATCATCAAAGAAAATGCCAACTTTTTATAATTTTTAAAATAATTTTTGTTAGATATGCTGACTTCTCAAAAGGGGAGGTGAATTGGGAAGATTAAAATTTTCTGCAAAAGTCAAAAGTATAGTGAAGACAGAAGAGACAGTAAAACAGAGTATAAAAGAATAGCAATGTAAGAGAAGTAAAGAAGAAGTGTAGACACATATGTTTATCCTGATTCGGTCTCTCTATCTTGACTTACTTCCAGTCCCCAAGCAACTACTTGAGATTTTTAACTATCCTGCAAGAATTCAGTGGGCTTGCTGCAATTGCCTCAGTACAACTTTGATGCTCTGTTCTTAGAGCTTACAACCTCTCTCTTTGTGCTCTAACTAAATGCTTCCCAAATCCGTTGTGATATCTCATCACAAGAAAATCTTTCTTCCAGATGAAGATAAGATTGATTACAAAAAATGAACTCTCTAATTTAGAGTGTATATGAAAGTTTAAGTGCAGAAGAATGAAATATGAGAGTAAGAGACTTTGAGTTAATAATTTGACAGAGTTTTAGTATATACAATGTAAATTCATTACCCACAACTTTAAATGAAGTTCTATTTATAGATTTATGTCTTAACTATTCGTTAGAGACAAGATCTAACTATTAGAGACGTTACTCAATGGTTACTTTGAAAAACTATCTGTTTACTAACCGCATTTAATGCTTCTAACACTCAAAACTCGAATTTTGGCTGGTCAACAGACGAATTTCAAAGATACCGAAAGTTAAAGACTTTAATGTTGAACTTCAAGGTTCGTCTGTTTATGAAGTAAAGTTCGAATTTCTATCTTTAAAAAATATTTCTATGTTAGATCATACGAATTTTCAAGTTAAAGTTCTTTTGATAAGTATGAATAGTTGTCCTATATTGCTACAGTACCTTCGAAGTTCAAATTTTAGTGCCCAAAATTCATTTGTCATTAGGTAGCTCAATAAGGCATAATAGTTCATCTTTTCGAAATTTAAATTTTCAAGATTCGAAGTTCGTCTGTCAGAGGGAGCTCTTATCATATGTATTTCAAAGTTCGAATTTCTGAAAACTAACATTCGTATGTCAACAGATTATCATAACAGACTTATAAGCTTTGTTTCTAAAAATTCAAATTTTCAAAGTCAAAATTCATCTGTTAGTGGGCTAATTTTGGACTCTTTCTAAATATCATTTTCAAATGAGTTTTGAATTATCCTCAGACGAATTTTTCATTTTTATGAATTGTGTTTTATCAGAAATTCAAATTTTCAAATCACAAAGTTCGTCTGTTAGAGAAGTATATTATCTAACTCATGCCAAAATTCAAATTTCTGTGCTTAAAGTTCGTCTGTCAGAGGAATCACTTTTCTGACTAACTTATTTTCAATTCGAAATTGGTATTTCAAAAGTCAAAGTTCAAATTTTCAAAGCAATAGATAAGCTTTAACACTTTAAAATTCTTCTCTTAGTAGGTGTTTTTCAGATGTTCTATGAATTAACATGGGATCAAATTTCTAAAAGCATTCTTTTATCAATTCAAAGCTTTTACTCAAGTTAACCAAGGTAGGAAGTCCTATATTTAATCTTGTGCTAATTTTACTTGGATTTCTCCATTTGAGATCTTCCATGCACTTTTGATATCTTCCATGCACTTTTGATATCTTCTTTCTAAGCTCTGAAAGGTTAATTTGAAATCATCAAAATACTTGATTCAACAATTTTTTTTTGAATGGATAACACAATTTAGCTTGTATAGATATTTTATGGGATTTTTTATTTAAATATTATTTATGTAATCTATTATATATGTGAAAAATTATAACAAAAAGCTAGAAGCTGATGCTATCACCTCAAAAGAAATTATGAATTTTAAGGCTTACATGTTAAATGATATTTAATTTTTTTTCAACCACTTTCAATATTAATTGAGGTTTCCAATTAATTTATTAGGTTTGTATAAATTGAGGATCACATATCTTAAATTTGATTTTGTTATATTATTTGTTTGTTATTTACTATTATCTCTAAATAAGAATTAAGATATACACAATTACAGTTTGAAAATGTAATTTTAATTAATATTGTGTTTGTAACAGATAATAAAATCAATTTAGCAAAAAATTAAAAAAAGATGGTGAAAAGAATCGACATATCTCTAATTGAATGGTGAAAAAATAAATTATGATTATATTTTTCTTAATTTCCATATGTTTTGTATGATTATATAATAATTTATAATTTTTAAATTAGTTGTAAGTGATGTATTTTTATCTAAAAGTGCCCTTTATAAGAGACTATTACGATAGTATATGATTATCATCAAAATTAATTTTTTTTATTAATTGAATCATGAATTTTTGCCTATAAATACATTTGTAAATGTATCATTAAAAATATATTTCGATCAAGATAGGAAAATCTATTAACTTTAAGCAAACTATAATATAAAATATAGAAAATCTAAAAAGATAATATATTTAAAATCATAAATAAAAAATGCATAAAATCTCCAAAAATAATATATTTAATTAATAATTATGTTTCAATTAAAACAATTTTTTATTATTATTTGTAAATTATTTAATTTAAGAATTTTTGTGTTTGCTTACTTGATGATGCGGATGTATACAAAAATTTAAATGATTTATATATGTAAAATAATATTTATCTATCTACAATATTCTATGTGATATCCACAGATTTATTATTGAATTAAAATTAAAACTAATTATATTATTATCTTTCTACTCTATAAATAATTGTATTAATTCAAAGTGAATTAGGGTGATCATCTTTCATTGTATTTGAGAGAGCTTTTTTCATCTGCTGCAACTCTTCCTATGTTATGTTGGGAGAGTCATCATTTGCCGTGTTTAATTCACTCCGTTATTAATATTTCTTCTATATGCATTTAATTAATGACTATAATCGGATTATTTATAAATGTGAATATATACAATTTTGATGTTGGTAATCTAATTTCTTATAGATAGTAATCAGATTATCTTAATTTGTTTAATAATAGTCATCTAAATTTTTATAGAACCCAACTCTGATGATGTTTAATATTCATTTTCTATTTATTTTTTTATGATTTTTATCTACAAATACACAAACACATACAGATGTTTGTGTGTGTTTAATTTAATATTTAATTTGCCATCGTATAATATTTACATATTTGGGATTATACTGTTTGATCTCCTGATAAGTTTACTCTCCTACTATTAAAGTTTTTTTTTCTACACATACATATTTGAATTGTGAACAGGTTTCTTCAAAATAAATACTATATAAATGCTTTACAAAATCAATGTGATCTCTACTAAAATTGATCAAAGGAAGATTTAAAGAAAATGTAGTTTACATTTTAATGCAGAGAATATTTCCAATTAATTCTATAACATATTTTATACATGATCAATGACTATTGTCATTTAAATCAAAAAGATTTCATCCAAGTTCACATTTATTGAATGTGTTGATAACATTTATTTAATAGGGTATTACTCTCAAATATTCATCAGAGATTTTTTTAATATTTTTTTATATAGTTTATGTATTTGATTTATACCATTATATATATATAGTGTTATATTGTATATAGTTTATACACACCCTAACGGATGTATAAAAATTTTTATACTTTCCTATGATGATGTGGCTTATTAATTTTAGTTGCAAAGTATGCATTTAACAATTTTAAATTTTCAATATTGAATTACTTTTTCCTTACCTTTTTTTATCAAAATATTGGATTAAAATATGCTTTAAAAGACCTAATTAGAATTTGATTTGCTACCCTTCACTAGTTTTTTAATATTAACATATTTGATTCCTATACTAAATACTAACTAATTTTTAATATTGTTTTTTCATAATCATATGTAATTGATCCTTAATCATATTTAACGGTAATCATAGTTAATAAGTTTTTTTTTTATTTTCAATCTTCATATGTGAATCCTATATTTATGATTTTTTGTTGAATTTTGAATATATAATGGATTTGATTGATTTTGGCCGAAAAAAAAAGGATTTGCTTTATTAATATAAATAATTGGTTTATATTTAACTTTGTTATGATTTTAGGAAAAAATATAAATAATTATTTTTTTCCAAAAAAATATAAATAATTAGTTAAGTTTAAAAATATGTGTCATTTTCATTTTTTCTATCTAATAGATTTGGACAACCCACACATTGATTTAAAATTTAAATTAAAATAGAGAAAATTCATGGAATTAGTTAGAATTTTGACTAATCATCAATCAAATATTAATTCATTACTAGAGATAAGTTCATATAGTGGTGCATTTAAAAATTTTTCAAATTTTAAATTTTAAAAGATATTAAAAAATTTTTTAGAAAATATGGAGAGATGATGTTAAGAGAAATAATAGGAAAGTTAAGATTAAACAAATTCAAAAGTGAATTAGATCCCCATCCCTTTTCTTTCTTTATTGCATTTTGATTTAGAGTTATTTTCTTAAACTTGGTTTGTAATTGGTTAGGATATTTTTTAGGATTGTACAATGAAATTTCTGTTTATTGGTTAAAAAATTGAAATGGAATGAATAATTAATACAATTATAAAAATGAAAAATTAAAGGGGAAAGAGGGAGTCAGCATAGATAACAATTACAGAGATAGGTTAAATTATAGGAAAAAATTTTGGATAGTGGGTTGATTTGAATGAACAATCAATGATGTAATTTGTTGATTGAAAAATACGTGAATAGATATTAAATATATATATATATATAAATATATAAAATTAAGATACAATGCCACACATACTAAAAAATTAAACAGCCCCATAGGTTACTCACATTTTGCATCACAATATATATATGTTTATATGCTTTTTGTTATATGTAGACTTATTGGTTAATTATAATTATTAGTTATAATTATATAATTGATCTAAAGGTAAAGTAAAATTGTTAAGTCAACCAATTATCAATTGAGATATTGTCATAATAGAAGAACCCTTATTTGTAAATACTAATTGGATATGAAATTTGAATAAATTCAAAAATTAATAATATGAACAAGTGTTTTTGTTAAACACAATAATTAAATTATTTGAAAATAACATTTTACTTTTTATATGAAATAATTTTTTTATTAAATACATTTAGTACACAAAATCTCCAAAGGACCAAAGATTTCAATTTTAGTGTAAAATTTTTCATATAAAATCAAATGGTAGTAGAAATTTTTATTAATAATTCTAAATTTAATTCAAAAACATTTTATTAGAGTTTGACCTCAACCTCATCAATTAATTAATGCCATTTATTAAATTTCAAAACTTATTATAATAATTAAATGATACAACAGCAACAAACCTTAATAAGACAATTTTTAAAATTTAGTTTGATATTTTACTAAAATATGATTAAAATATAACTTTAACTTAAAGTTTGACTAAAAGTTCATTTTGTTGAGTTAAATAGGTGATTTTTTAGTTGTGGTGGTATAATTTATTTTTGAATATGACACCTAATGTAATTGATGAACAACTCAGCACAAGATGAGATCAAGCTGGTAAGATTGGGTTGGACTAAATTAAAATTAGCCTAGATCTGTAAAAGGCACTAGAAAAAAAAAAAGAATGGCCCATTGGAATACAAATCACAAAAGTTAAATAAATGATTTAAGCAAATGGATGAATATTCTTCATATGTATATCAAATTCAAAAAATTGTATTGGGCAAAACATAAAAAATTTCATAACAAATCTCAAAATAAACCTAATATACAAAAATAAATGATGAGAAATAGGAATTAATGTGCACAACTCAAAATATACCTTCAAAGTTGAAGCAATGACAAGTAAAGCATGACAATAGTACTTAGATCTTTTTCACTTTTGACATTCAAACTATTCAAATTAATCATGAGATGTTGAATAGCGTTGGGAGATGAACGACGAGTAAATATGGGAAGGAAGCTTTGAGGTTCACTATCATAGCCCTAGAAATATCTTAAAACTATGTAATCCTTCAGTTATAAACATTTCTTTCGTAGGTAAAGTAGTTGTATTTGGTGGGGATTTTAGACAAATTCCACCTATAATGTCAAGAGGAACTCAGGAGGATATAATTTTTGCTGTTATTAATTTATCTTGCATTTGGAATCAATGGAAACTCCTCACTCATAAGAAATATGAGACTCCTTCCAATATATTCATCTGATGTCAATAGAGAAATACAAGAGTTTGCTCATCGGATTTTTTCTATAAGTGATAAAACAATTACTGATCCTAATGATAGGATCACTAATATTAAAATTCCTTATGACTTTTTATTGGATATCTTAAATGATCATATCATATAAATTGTAGAAAACACATTCAAATCTCTATGAGAAATTAAATATCTCATCTTATTTTTGAGATAGAGTTATATTAGGTTATACTTTGTATGTTTGATAATGTTAATGAATGAATGTTATCTTTATTATCAAATGAAGATGTGGTGTACTATGGTTTTGATAGTATATTGAAAGAAAATGACAATATGGATTTTGTTAATAATCTTTATTTCACTTAATTGTTGAATTTAATTTCTATGTCGGGTCTTCCAAATTATGAAACTAGGTTAAATGTTGGAGTGCTTATTATTTTTATGAGGAATATTCATTGGGTCTTTGTAATAACACTTATTTTATTGTTACACAAACTAACAAGTATGTACTTCAAGTTAAAGTCATGTCTAGATCAAATGCATGAACAGCTAAAAGTTTGTACACTCAGAATATCTATGATTCCATTATATTCAAGAATACCATTTATTATGAAAAGATGATAATTTCTTGCAATGTTAGCTTTTGCTATGACTATAAACTAGAGTAAGAGATAAAGTCTATACAACATGAATTTGTACTTGCCAAAACCTATATTTATACATAGATAACTTTATGTTACTGTATCCCGTGTACGACCTAAAAGTGGATTAAAGGTATTGATTTTATATCAGGATAGCAATTTAAGTGACACAAATTCAAATGTTGTGTACAAAATAATGTTTAATAATCTTAACTGATAATTTTGCATTATCATTTCTTTTATGACCACTTATTATTAATGCATTAATCACTTTGTAATGTTATTTTATTCTTCAATTATATGTATAATTTTATCATTAAACATGTTTAAAAAATACAAGCAATTTTATTGACCCTGTGCATCACACAGGTTACATATTAGTTTAACCAAAAAATATAAAACCATGATATGAATTTTGTTTGGTATTCCTCATGCACAATATAAATCACGTTTTAAAATTTATTTTAATACAAAATATAAAATATATTTAGATATCATATGATTTATTAATAATTTTTTTTCAATTTTATTCTTGATTTCAATTAAGAAGTGAGAGAAAAAAAATTAGGATTTAGTATATCCAATAGGAATAAGGACTACAATTTTTTTTAGATAAATTTAATGAGTTAATTAACTTTCAACTTATTTCTTTGATAAATATAAAATTTTTAAAATATGACTTATATTATAAATAAGGAGAGTATATACATTAAATTGATAGAATGAAAATTTAAAAATATAAAATGTAAACATAACCGTATACGTTATTCTTCTCTCACCATCTTTTTCGTCGAAAACTTTCATCTTTCCACGCCTGTTTGGATTATTTTTTTTATAAAAGGTCTGTTAAAAAAATCATAGTTTATAAAAATTAAGTTTAGATAAAAATAGAAAAACTTACCACAAACCTGTCTGGATAAAAAAAATGGTGGTTAAAAATTATAGTTTGGTTTACCAAAAAAGCCCTCCATCATTACTCCTAGAGCGAGAATGACACTTAGGACCAAAATTTTTTATTTAATGCCACTAACAAGTGCAAATATTATGAAATGACAAAAATAGACTCATAATCCTAAACTTACAAAATTTGATTATTAAATTATCTTAATATCCTTTCTGAAATAACAATATCAAATAATTTAGTAACAGTGTCAAAATCTAGGTACAAGAATGTTAAATTTTCGAAGTTAAGTATCACATAACATGGGTTAACATATCAATGTAAAACGAAAAGATATTAGTGTCAAATCATTGAAGATGAATGTCAAACATTTGTCATTTGACACTTCTTCTTCCAATTTTTGACACTTCTTAACAGCTATTTAATATTATCATTCCAAGATTTGACACTAATTTTCCCCATTTTATACTGAAGGATGAAATTTCGCTCACTAATTACAACTGTCCATCCATGTTATTTAACACTCAATTTAAGGAATTTGACACTTTTGTACTCAGGTATATATTGATAATCTTATTCAGACATTTGATACTACACTATGTAGCACTGATATGGGTACGTATATCGGATACAATACAGCATGATATGAAAGATATGTCATTTTTTAAAATTTTAAGATACAGGTGTGGGAGATATTTATATATATATATAACATATGTAATACTATATATATAATTATTTATATATATAATTAATATATCTACCTATTAAGATAAAAATGGATATTAATTATTCTAAAAATTGCAGTATAAATATTAAATAAACTCTAAAATATTTATAACAATTTCAAATATCCATATTTTAATGTAGTATAAAGTGGTATAGATAAATATGTATGCACAAGTATGGTATCGTATCATATCATATATCGGATATGAGTGTGTCTACTTTTTTTGAAGTATCAGTACTTCATAGACACTACTATTCTAGAAAGGGTATTTAGATAATTTAATAATTAAATTTTGTTAAATTTAGGATGATGGGTATGTTTTTATCATTTTAAAATCTTTGGATATGTTAGGAACATTAATTTACATTTTGGTCCCTGGTGCATATGATTCTCAATAAGGAAACCAGGGAATATTGCTTTTCCATTAATTAACAAATAAACCAAAACAAAATCCATGTATTCCTCTTCCATTGAATAAATAATAAAGCCTTCCACTATTAAAAGCAAATCATAGTAGCCCTACTCAGAGATTAGACAGAATTATCGTTGTCGTTGGCTGAGCAGCCTAATAGGTGAATCTATGTGTTGTTGCAAATGCTTCTTTCAAAGCCGATAATCAAGCAAAAATTACAATCAAGAACAAACTAATGTTGCGTCTGTGAACAGTTCGGCAAAGATGGAGGGAGGAGAAGTGATGGTGGTTATCAAAACTCCGTCGCTGTCCGGAGAAAAAGAAGGTATAGGAGGGGAGGAAAATTTGCAAGGGGTGACCATGGGCTATATTTGAAAATTTACTGCATGTGTAAGGGCATTTTAGTAAATAAATGTGTTCTTGGAACGGCTCACATTGCATTTTGATGAAGAAGCACTTCCAATGTTTATGAAACAAGCCCAATCGGATTCCCTACTTCTTGCTTATAGTCAACCAATGAAGCATTCACGACCGGGCCCACCACCCAAAAACAAAAAAGGAACTACCACGTTGGGGACACTATCTCTAGCTTGAGTCTACATTGAAACATTTTATCGAAAAAAAAAGTCTACATTGAAATCATTGTTGTCAGAATCATATCGGATATTGAATCTAACAAAATATTGGTTCAATGTTCAATCAAGGTTAAATTGGGGTCGGATCAATAGTGATTAAAATAATATATTTAAAACAAATAATATAAGTTTAAACAAAATTTATAACTTAATTAAAGTCTCAAACTAAATAATATTAAATTATTAATCTATTATTCACCATAAATAAATTATTAATAAGTTTTATGACTCAATATTTTAATTTAAATAAGTTAATATTCATCTATAATCATATTTTGAATTCAAAATAATAAATTAATAATAAATTATTTATTATTTATTAAGTAAATATATAATTTTTAATAATTATATATTATAATAATACTTATATAATATTATAATATCTAAAGAAAACATATTTTGCACTAAAAATGATGTTATTTTATCTTAAAAACTAAAAAAAATATTTTAAAAAAATTTGAAAAAAAATAATACAGAACCGGTTCTTGACCGGTTCAGAACAGTACCGGACCGAACTAGGCACTAGTTCTCGGTCCGACCAGTCGAATCGGCCTGTCTGGTCCAATTTTACTAACAATGATTGAAACACTTACATTGAATAGAGTGGATATCGCTAAATTAACGGTCAATTTTTTTTTTAGGGGAAAGAATATCACTAACATAACACATAATTACAAAAAAAAAAAATAGATAAATAAAAAGAGGAGGGGAGGAAAAAAAAACACTTCTCATAGAGATCACTACCCTAAAACAAATTGGACAGAACTATAAAAATAGTAAAACTTTACCACCAAATATTTAATATAAATGTACTTTTAGAGTTTAAAGTGAAGAACATATACACACAAAAAGTTTGTTGTTGATTGTTGGGCATAGTTGGCAAAATGGTTGGCAATATATTAACATTTCTATGTACAGAACCAACACATTCCAACCTGTATTGAGTGTATTCCAAGCTTCAGTAGAATGCTCTTCAAAAGGATGATTGACACAATAGCAGCAGATTAATAACGTCAGTATTGTCAGAATGTTGGAATAATTTTAGTTTTATGTATGGTTTAACATTAATTAATAGTCAAAATTAATTACCAAGGTACAACTATTAATATTAAGTAGTTTTGTTCAATATTTTATAAAAATGGATTGAGTCATCTAATTGAATAAACCATTATAAGTTATAATATTTAAATTTTGGTTATTATGGAAGAGGTCCCAATTCACGGGTCAAACATTTGGAGTTAATGACCCTATTTAAAATAAGTGACAATTTTTCCATTTAATGGCATATTATTTAAGCAAAGGGACAATGTGGTTGAAGTGCTATGGTCTAACATATCGAAATACTGATTTTTTTTTTGAAAAATATTAGCATTTCAATTTTGCATTTTTTGGACATGCTTCTTCGATTAAATAATGTTTTGGGCCAATGCGTCAGAAATCACGTTTCAATATTTTTTAAGCATTTTGTAACCATGTTTAGAAAAAACAAAAATAGGCCCAGCCCATTACCATTCAAGTGAAGTTAGTTCGTTCCATGGAAGGGACCAAATCAATGCATGTTTTGCACAAGACAACGGAAAGCTTGAGCCTGAATCCAACGATATATCGTTTTGTGCCCAGGAAAAACGACTTCGTTTAGACCCACAGTTTGACCTAGTTTGACTTGTTTTTAGACCCACAAATTGACCTAGCCATATTTTTAATCAAAAGTAAACTCTTTTAATTTCTCCAGGAATTGAGAGGTTCAAATCGATCACGAGTTAAACACAGTACATCTTTTTCTATGTTATATAAACTCCATTTGAATTTAAAAAAAAAACAATACAAATTTCAATTATAAGTGTCACTACGTCAGATTTAAATTTTTTTGGCAATTAGTTATAATGTTTGAAATAGAGACTTTTCAACGCATGAATGTCGTAGGGTAAAACTTGCTCTTTTATGCGCATCTAAAAGTGAATTTGGGAATAAAGGCCTTGCTTCTCTGTTGCATACCTTCTTTATGAGAAGAGTTCCACCATCAAATTTGAATTCATAATGTGACAAAGGATGACTTATAATGGTTAGGTAGAAATGTAACCTTGAATGTCTGAACATTGCAAGGTGGGTCATACCGCGTTTCATGTAAATTAAAGAGTGAACTAAAAGAAGAAGATAATTATATCCTTCTTGCACTTAAGCTATTTGTGTTTTTGTGAATTCCATCACTGCCTGCAATTAGTTCCAAGCTATGGCCTTTTTTATATAATTAAAATTAAAATAATTGAAGGGTTCTCTTATTTAATATTTCTTTTGTTATTTTTCTCTCTGTCCTCATGGAAGCTACCCTGCTTATCTACAGCAATTGATCTGACTCTATCCATAAGCAAATGTATAATATTAATATCTTCTTTTTTTACTTTATTGTCTTTTTAGTGCTTAAAGCTAATTTTTTCTGTTGGAAGATTGATGTTATAATGATTAAGTTGTTCTGTTTTTAATTTTAGTTCTGTTCTGTTTCTCCTATGCAGAAATATAATGATTTGCTGCTAATTGCACTTCTTCCTGAAACATGTATCTAATGAGGAAGGGGCTGTTATTGTTCTGAATTGTTGAATTAAATATCAATTTTTTTTCAAAGATTACTTTCTTGAATTTTGATTGTGATGATTGTTTCAATTTGTCTGTATTCATATCATACAGTAAATTTCATGCTGCTTTAGGTAAGTTAATTTCATGTAATTCTATCTACATATCAGTGATTCCAAGTGTAGAACCGTATATTAGTGACTAATCTTTATTCTGGCTCTGGAAATGTGAAACTATGACCGAATACATCAATTTTGCCGCAAAAAATGCCAAACAAACTTCAAAGAGGACAATGCTATAGTTCTTATATCCAGCTTTTCTTGATCTTACAAATTATGACCATTGTTATAATTTTTTAGACCACATCCAGTATATAGGTTCAAGATGGTAGTATTGATCATCGGTAATGAATCTGTCAATTTGGCACGAAACAAAAGAAAGAAAAAAACCTAACAATCTATTGATCTTTTTTTTTCTCAGGAAGAACATGCTTCCTTTTCAAATTTACATTTTTCCCATCTGAGTTTTTCCTTGGCGACCCGCAATGCCAATTTCCGAATTGAAGTGCATAATTGTTGATCGCACTGGTATTTGTAACGCGTGTTTTACTTAGTGATAATAATCATTTTTTTTATTTTGTCTATACATAACTATGGAAGAACTCAACACTTCATTGAGACACTTAAACATGGAAAAAAAATCGGCTAAACAAGGAAGAACTCGGATCCAACCCAAAGCTCACGAAAATCACCCATAGAACTTGAAGAAAGTGGAGAGGAAGATGAGGAAATCACATTATCTTGATGATTCAAGCATCCCCAAGCACCAAAACTCGTCCTCAAGTTCAAAAGTGAAAACCTTAGCAGAGGAGCTCTGGTACTCACGGCCAAAACACTGTTCCAGCTATCTCGACGTGCACCCTCATGTATCAGTTTTTCTTTGCATGCTGCAGCACAAATATCTCATGTCACAGCATGGTGCCATTTTTTTTTTGGACTAAACTTGAAAAATTTATAACTAATTCTAAGAAAATTATGTTGGATTGATCTTTAGCTTGTTTTAAAGCTTGGGGAGTCTTCCATACAAGAAAAATATAAACATGAACATTCACCATGAGAATCACTCCCAAAAATTTTGGGAACCATGGATGTCTTAAAAGAAAACAATTTTTCCCTATTTTATTTCTCCCATGCCTCCGTGCAATTTGAGCTTCTAAAAGAAAAAGAAACCCAACTCGATCAATTAATTATCAATCCAAATATTTAGGGTTGTCACAAATAGCAATAGAGGACTCACTTTTTTTCTTCTCCAAACTCCATCTATCTTCTGCCTTCTTTGTCTCCTTTTAGTCATCTACAGCCATTGAGTGTAGCTTGTGGTGCTAGTCTGAATGCTCCCAAAATTTGAGTCTTGAGAAACTCTACATCAAGATCTACCCTGCGATGTGTTGATTGTGACTAAAAACCCATTTGGAGTTTTGGGAATGAAGAAACTCGAAGAGACGATATGGGGTTTCGGTGATTGAAGCGAAGTTGGTCTATTTTGAGCTCAAGAATGGGGGATTTTGGCAGCAAGGTCAATTCTAAGTTTTGCTAATTTTCTCTAATTTCCCTCTAGAAGGTTATTGTAATTATTATAATAACTATTTTCCTTCTTTTGTTGTGGATTGTGATATATATTTCACAATTGCTTATATGTTTAATTTATAATCTTTTTCTAGAGAAATTTTCATGTTTTAGTACTTGGATTTTTGAAATATATGAGATTTGATAATCTATATAAAACTGTATGATGTGAATACACAATGAAAGTTATGTATGATGAGTTGATGGAAGAATTTAGAGAATCAAATGAAGAGAGATAAAATTATATTTCCAACTCTGATGGGTTTAACCGACGTCTGGGACTTCAATTAGGATTGAGTTAAATTACTATGATTTTGAAATTAAGATGGAGACTAGCATTGCACTAAAAAATAGTCTAGGGTGTAAGTAGTGACTTTGAGAGTATTTCAAGGGTACATTTGCATTGATTACCACGTAAGATTTTTTTCCCAACTAAAATGCCATATAAATTGCTAGCTGGGATGACTTGGTTAAAAAAAAAAAAAACAACACATGGCATGCTAACGGTAAAAGAAAATGGATCTCTAACGGTAGAGATGACATTACTACAATTTTAAAAGAAGGAGGATAACTTTGCACCAAAAAATAGTTTAGGGACCAATAGCAATTTCAGGAATTCATTGGGGATAGATTTGCATATTAACCGTAAACTTTATACACTCTAGTTTACGTTCCTTTATATGTATATTATATAAAATTAAATACCAATTCTATCTTTTTTATATTTTATGGAGTCTAAAAAAATAAAGCAACACTATTTATGATATATTAATAATTCAATACGATTTACTTATATGTCAATAATAAAATTGAAATTTGTTACATATTCATTTTAAGTTGTTCAATAATGCTCTCCCTTTACATCAAATCTTGGTTGATCATCATTTGCATATATTAAAGCAGGTTGTGTTTTTGTGATCATTTGACTGAGGATGTAGAGCATGTTTTTCTTAATTAGATGCCCTTTGTTAGAGCTTTGTGGTTTGGCTCTTCATTGGGAATTAGGACTCATGAAATTACAGATTGCCTTTTGTCTTGGATGTGTGATATTCTACACTGAGGATAGCATGTTAATGGCATTGGTGAGCAATATCTTGTTTGTTATCTGGTTCCATAGAAATCAAGTGATTCACAAAGGTAAAAATGATATTCATATAGTGCTCAGCATGGTGAATACATTGTAGAGGCAATGGGTTGAAATTTTTCCAACAATATGCATGGTTTTATCAGAAAGAGGAACTTTCAGTTTAGAGGTAAGCTTTTCAAATACTGAAATGGAAGGTTTATCAAAATTTTGGTGAAGAGAAAGAGGATTGGGAGAAGGAAGAAATGGATAGCTGAATCACATATTTACTTTCAGGGGTCTTGGATTTATAGCTTCCTTTATGATGGGGTTCTATCAGTGGAACTTCATCTGCTTCAATGGGGCTAATTTGAACATTTTTATTGTTTATCAAGAGTTGGACGATGGTAGAAGATTTTCATCTGCATCCAATTCAAATTGCCGTTCCCAGAGAAAGTTATAAGTTAATGCTTCTTGGGAAATTACATGATCCTTATTATATTAGAGCTTTTCTTCAAGATATTTGGTTTTTTCTGAGGATTTTTCTTGTTTGGGATGTTTATGTTCTTAAGGTAATAGTTGTTTCAGCGGAGAAAAAAAGAAGGTTGTTACATATTTTAAATTTTATATTTAACATTTTATAAGTCGATATTTTACTCCCATTGTGTCCCCATCCTTGCGACAATCCCATCAATATGCAAAGATTCGTGTATGATTGTATCATGATTATTGAAAATAGAACTTCATAAAAAAAGGAAAATAGAACAAACCTATAAAAGTTATCAAGTACATATTTAAATATAACTTTAATAAATAATGTTATATAATTTAACTAAAATAGCTTCACCTATAAATTTGTAGGGAAGAACATGTTGAATTAGAAGTTATGATGATTTTAAACAATTAGAACTTGGAAGGAGAATATCAAAGAAGTAAGAAAGGATAAAGTGAAGAAATCCAATGAAGAACAACTGAAGATTTAATTTTTAGGATTTCTTACTTTGTATACTAGGTAAAAAGCTTTGAATCTTACTTATTTATGTTACTATAATGCTTAAATGAGTTATTTCAAAGTTATCAAAGGATAAAATCCGTTAGAATTGAGAAATATTAGCCAACAGATAAATTTTGATGTTTGACTTATGTTTATTTTGTGCAAAATTTGCACTTTACTTGGTAAAATTTGAAGTTACAGAGGTTTTATCTATGATAAATGAATTTTGGTTTTAAAATTCAAATTTTGGTATAAGCATTGTTAGTGAAAGTGTGCAAAATTTACATGAAGTATAGTCAAAATTCAAATATTGGTGAAGTTCAAAATAAGTTTAAGGTCAACTCCTCTGACAAACAAAATTTAGTCTTCAAAGTGCGAATTTTAAAATGAGAACTTGAAAGTCTCGTTAGAGCATATCTCTAATAAGCGAACTTTGAAGTTCAACATTTGCTCTTCAAAGAGAAGAACTTTTTTGCCATGTTTAACATGCCTTTGATAGATGAATTTTAGCTTCTGAAATTTAAATTTCGAAGTGCTTTGTGAAAACGTGAGACAACTGTTTAAACTTTTCAGACATACTTCCAATATAAAAATTCGTATGAACTAACATGAATTATCTTTGAAAACTCAAAATTCGAATGTTACATTAAGATGAATTTTGAAGTTCAATGTTAAAGCCCTCAACTTTCTATCTCTACAAAATTCATTTGTTGAAGCCGCAAAATTCGAATTTTGGTATGTCAGATCCATTAAATGTGGTTGGTGAATGGTTATTTTTATAAAGTAATCATTGGCTAATGTCTCTAACGGCTAGATCTTGTATTTAACTACTAGTTAAATCGCAAATTTATAAATGAAACTTCATCTGAAGTTGTGAATAATGAATTTAAGTTTATTATTGCAAAAACTCTACTAAATTTCTTTGTCAAAACTTTTTCATCTACACACCATATTTATTATGCCATAACTTTCATATTTACTCTTTCTTAGAGATTATTCACTTTTGTGTTAAATCTTTTCTTCATCTAGAAAAAAGATTCTTTGTGAAAGGATTCACAAAGGAAATTGGGAAACATTTATAAAAGTGTTAAGAGACATTTTTTTAGAATAGAGCACAAGCATTATACTATGACATTGCAAGTAGTCCACTGAATTTTTATAAATAGTGAAAAATCCCAAGTAATAGCTCGAGGACTGAATGTAAGTCAAGTAGATTGGACCGAATCAAAATAAATCTTTGAGTCCTCTTTTCTCTTATCTTACATATATATTCATTTTCATCATACTCCTTTTTTTTTTCTTTGCAAACTTTTGCTTTCACTGTTATATTCCATTTTTGTAGAAAAATTGTAAACTTCCCAATTCAGCCCACTCTTGCGAAGCCAATATTCCTAACAAAGAGAAGCCTCTTGCACATTTGATTATCAAAGAATTAATTTGATAGCTAATATTTAGAAGTTGTATTTTTTTGGCTGCATATTTACATTATTGTATATTAACTTGCAACCAAATGAAGAATGTTTCTGATTGCATGTGTTTTGTAGAAGCGATATCTATATGGGCAATTGAGGGAGTTTCTCACCAGAAGTGACAAGGTAGTCATGGTAGTATTGATGGTCCACCAACTTGTAGTAACTATTTTGATGCCAATCAAATTGGAAGAGGCTGATGAAGTTTTTTATATAGATAGGTTGACTATCTTCTTGGGAATTTTATTTAACCCAATTTTTTGGCTAGGCTATTTTCTACTGGGCTAGAAAAGTAATAGTCATCTAAATTATATTTTTTAATTTTGAGGAAAACAATTGTAGGTTATTATGTCTTGCATTTTACTTGTACAAATTCTTCCTCTTTTTTATAATATACCTCATTTTAAATTTAGTGGCACTTACATAAACTTCCAAAACAAATCCTTGTTCAAGTCTTCTGCCATTTCCACTAACATTCTTGAATTAACTACACATCCATCCTCAACATGTATATGTGTATATATATATATATATTTCTAATGCTTCTTTGGAAGTTAGAAGACCATTTTTTTTTTTGCTAGGATAATTGAAGCCGGAGACAAATTGAAACAAGGTGTGTTTAGCTTGAAGGTTTTTGGATATCATTTTCTCTTTAAAGTTTTGTGATTATGTATTACCAACCAGTTTTGTTATATTTCATTTGCCATTTCTCTTCTATTGTAGCACAGTAGCTACTATGATTAATTGAAGTTGAAAGCCATATATATTTGAATCTCCCTAAAGGACTCAAAAGACACTTTCCTACTCAAGCTTGAAAATACTTCTATCAGTTACATTAGTAATTATATTCTCATATTTGTAAAAAAAAATTAAGATTAATAATTTATAAATAATATTAAAAGTAGACTACAATATATTATATATAGTTATCAAACCTTGATATAGGGTCTACTTCAATAACCAAATTATCTTCCTACATTACTTGGATTGTTGATTGGTCTTACATAATTGAGAATAAGGGCTGTGAGAGTCTGATTCTTTCTCCCCTATCTTGAATGAAAATAAGGCCTATGAAAAATAGGATGTGGGCGAAACTTCTAAAATAGGAATGAATCTGTTTACTGCTCGATTAAGTATTTATATTGATTGGAGATTTGGTTGTCCATCTGCCTTATACAATTGGTTATATATGCATTTAGATTATTTATACTTCAAGTTTGATTTGTTCATTCATTGACGTTTAGTTAGATCGTGATGGATTGTAGTTGGTTAAACGCCAGAAGGACTAGTGATGAATATGAGAATGGAGTTGATCAGTTTCTAGAATTTGCTAAAAGAAATGTTCCTAATAATAACAAGAGGTTTTACTACCCTCTTGTAAAATGTTTGAATGGGAAAGGATTAAGTATGGCAGAAATAAGAAACCATCTAATTTGTTTTGGGTTCAATTAGAATTATTCACAATGGCTATTGCATGGAGAAATAGAAATGCCAAATGTGTTTGAAAATGAGGAATTTGATGTGGATTTGAATGATTGAATAAAGGACATGATCCATGATGTAGGAGTAGAGTATTTTGAGTGAGTACATACATATGATAGCTTGTGGAATGTTGTAGGGAAGCCTTTATACCCAGGTTGCAATAAATATACACAAATATCAGTGGTACTGAGATTGGTCAACTTGAAAGTGAGAAATGGATGGAGTGACAGTAGTTTCACTGGTTTGCTTGAATTGTTGAAAAATATGCTTCTAGAAGGTAATGAACTTCCAGACCATAACTATAAGGCAAGAAAAATCCTTTGCCCAATGGGTATGAAGTATAAAAGGATACATGCTTGCTCTAATGACTGCATATTGTACAAAAATGAATATGAAGTGCCACATGAGTGTCCAACATGCAGGTCATCACGCTACAAAGTCAAGGAGTGTCCTTCAAAGGTGTTATGGTATCTTCCAATAATACCAAGATTAAAGCGCTTGTTTGCTAATGCAAATGATGCAAAGAACTTGAGATGGCATGTAGATGAGAGAAAATCTGACGGAATGCTTCAACATCTAGCTGATTCTCCTCAATGGAAAATAATTGATAAATTGTTTCCTGATTTCGGCCATGAGCCAAGAAATTTGAGTCTTGGACTCTGTATAGATGGAATAAATCCTTATAGCAACCTTAACAGTATGCATGGCTCATGGCTTGTTCTTCTAGTGGTTTACAACCCACCTCCTTAGTAGTGTATGAAACGCAAGTACATCATATTGTCTATGATGATTTCAGGTCTAAAACAGCCAAGAAACGACATACATGTCTACTTGAGACCTTTGATTGAGGACTTAAAGGTATTATAGGAGGAAGGTGTTGATGTGTTTGATGCATATCACAAGGAGTCCTTTAAGCTTCGTGCCATGATCTTTTGCACGATAAATGACTTTCGTGCATATGGAAATTTGTCTGGATATAGTGTTAAAGGCCATAAAATATGCCCTATTTGTGAACATGGCACATGCCACAAACAACTTGAACATGGAAAGAAAACTGTCTACCTCGTTTATCGAAGATTTCTCAAAAGGAACCACTCTTATTGTAGATTAAAAAAAAGCTTTTAATGGCCCATAAGAGTATGAAAATGCTCCAAAGGCAATAACTGTACAGCAATTTTATCAACAAGTGAAAGACATCAATGTGATCTTCGGTAAGAACCAGAAGCTTGCAATAGAGAAGAATTTATGGAAAAAGAGGTCTATCTTCTTTGACCTTCCATATTGGTGGAGTCTTGAGGTTAGACATAATCTTGATGTGATGTATGTTGAGAAAAATATGGGAGAGAGGATTTATTTGCCTCCAGCTTGTTATACATTGTCTAAAAAAGAGAGAAGAAGTTTTGTGAATGTTTACATGACATCAAAGTACCACAAGGGTATTCTTCAAATATCAAGAGGCTCATAGCAATGAATGAAACTAGTAGGCTTAAAGTCTCATAATTGCCATGTCTTGATGCAACAATTATTACCATTAGCTATTTGGGACATATTACCAAAAAATGTGAGACACACTATAACCAGATTGTGTTTCTTCTTCAATGCTATATGTAGCAAGGTGATCGACCTCCATAAATTTGATAAATTGGAAAATGATGTTGTTATTACCTTCTGCCAACTTGAAATGTACTTTCTACCATCATTTTTTGACATTATGGTTCATTTAATTCCTTATTTGGTGAGAGAGATAAGGCTTTGCGGTCCTATTTATTTGAGGTTGATGTACCTATTTAAGCAATACATGAAAATCCTGAAAGAATATGTGAAGAATCCATATTGGCCTAAAGCATCTATTGTTGAAAGATATGTTACTAAAGAGGCAATTGGGTTATGTAGTGAATACTTGTTAGCAATAAAAGCCATTGGACTTCCAAATTCCCACCATGAAGGAAGAGGTGCATGTAAGGGTACAAAAGGACTTAGAGTGAAGAGCATAGGTCATAAAGAAGTGGTACAAGCACATTTATACATCTTAACACTGATAAAGTTCAGCCTTACTTAGCCAAGCATAAAAACATTATCACAGAAAAAAACCCTCAGAAGAGCAATAAATTGTTGGTAAATGAACACAATAGGACTTTCAAATTGTGGTTCAAAGAGCAGGTTATGAATGATGACAACATTTCTAATACAATAAAATGGTTAGTCAATGGGCCATTCTTTGAGGTCATATGTTGGAATGGTTATGACATCAACAGGTATTCATTCTATACAAAAGCCCAGGATGACAATAGCACTATGCAGAACAGTAGTGTTATGGTGGTAGTAGAAGTGATGCATTTTTGTAGTGTAAAACATAAAAACCTTATTTGGGCAACCACATCATATTTTGGGGTTATTGAAGAGATATGAGAGGTTGACTACATAGAATTTAGAGTTTCTATTTGCAAATGCAAGTGGGTTGACAGTAATAATGGTGTTCAAATAGATGAGTTAAGATTTACCTTGGTGGATCTTGATAAGGTAGGTTAGAAGGAGGAGCCTTTTATCCTAGCAAACCAAGCGAAACAAATTTTTTATGTATTGATTCAACTAATAAAAAGTGCTATGTTGTTCTCCAAGGAAAAAAAAACAAACTATTAATACTGAGAATGATGAATCAAATTATGATATTGATAAGACCCTTCATTTCTCTACATGGCTACCTCAGTTGAATGGAGAAGATAAAGTAAATGATGTACATGTTGGAAGACGTGATCATCATGAAGGGATTTAGGAAAATATCCTTACATAAGGTTATTTTGGTCACACACAAAATCAAAGTGTAATTTCATTTATTATTTTAATTTCATTTTTGTTTTGAATTCATTTCAATTTACTTACATTATTTTGTTTATTGTCTAGATAGGCACATGGATACCTCTAGCGATTCCTCCAGCGATTTGGAGCAACCTACCATGATTGCTAGCAAGAGTGCAACTAGTAAAGGGACCAAAACAAAGGTACCATGAGGATGAGTTCCTTGACCAAAGCTCGAGTTAGTGGACAAAAATTACATGTTGACCTCACCGAGTTAGATTATAAAAGGCATAATGGAAAGACTCAATTTGCAAGGTTTTTAGGTGATTTGGCTCATAGTAAAGTTAATATCTTGTTCTATGATTGGAAAAAAGTACCAAAAGATGTCACAAAGAAAATTTGGAATGCTATCTTGTTATATTACTTTGTATTGATACGTTTTTGTTCCAATTTTATTATAAAATTAGTTATTTTCATTGTATGAGTGTGTTACCATGTAGATCACTCACGACGTTCCTACTACGAAGGAGATGGGGAAGAAATTATTAAAGCGAGTGGGGAAGCAATGGAAGGACTCTAAATCAAGCCTTACTAGCAGATACATATATGGTGCATTGAAGTACAAGAATCCATGCACCACGTATGAGTACCTAGATGAAGAGACATGGAAAAAGTTTGTTGAGAGTTGGCTAACAATTGAGGTTGAGGTAATTAAATTAGTCTTTTTTAGTATTTGAATTGCATTATTGAGTAATAACTAACAATGTATTGGTTTCATTTGTACGAGAAATGAAGAACAGCTGTTCAGGCTAAGCAAAAGCTAACTGGCTATCCTCACAACTTGTCTCATGGAGGATATAAGTTACTGGAGCATAATATGATGTAGGAGAAGTTGATAGAAAGGCAAAAAGCTGCAATTTCAAACACATCCAGTCTTAATTCTCCTCCATCTCCTATAACTGGTGCTCAAAAATGGGAAAGGGCGAGTAGAAATAAGCATGGGCAATATTTCACCCCCGAGGCTAAAGTGGTTGGTGAAAAGATTGTAAGTATATTATAATCAAAGTAATTATATAACTTCAATGGTGAGATTGCTAATTATATATATGCTACTAGTATGGTGTAGGATTCTCTTGAGGAGGCAAGATATCTTAGCAACTACTTTAGGTAAGGATGAGCACCCAGGTAGTGTTAGGGGCATAGGACAAGGAGTAGGTATAAAGAAATATTTTGGATCTAGGAAGCAAGTTGTGCCTGAGCATAAGTTGAAGCAAATGTTGGATAAGAATACAGAGGAAATAAAAGCTTGAATGCATTAGATAATGGATTCAAAGATGGAAGCCATGAGATAGGATATATTATCCATGTTCTCTACTGTTCATTTACAGCCACCTGTGTAGGAACCACCTGTCGAGATGACACCTTCTCCTATGATCCATAGCACGAAAGATAGTTCCAATAAGGGAGTAGCATGTGATCTATTTTTGGATGTTCTCATGAGGTGTATTATAGCTTAATGCCGAGTTTATACCACAATATCAACCCTCCACCACTAGCAAATACCAAAGGATCAAGTAAAGGTGCCAATTGAAAATGTCATTGAACCTCATGCACATGTGCCATTTCCTATTGATGAGTTATGACAGTAGCATAATTTCCAGGAAATTTTATTTTATGGCCTAAAAGGTTTCTTACAATAACCATGCCTCAGGTATAAAAAACCTTATAATTCTCTTGTATTTAATTATACAGATATAGTTTGAGAATAAAATTCATTTTTATTTGCTTAATTAGGGTAGGAGCAGGGGGAAGGATTTGTAGGATTCAATGTCTCAATCTCAACCCTATGACTCACATGCTATCACAAAAATGGGATCATTAACATGATTAAAGACAGAAGTTTCACAATTTAGTGATGATGTTCCTATTCAAATTGAAATAACTTCTGGAATTATATTGAAAAGAATGATGTCTTAGATTTCCTAAACATGCAGTACCTGGATATATCCATTTTATCCCTTTGGATCATGTAAGTTTATTTTCATTACTATTGCATTTCTCCGTTCATGCATTTCTAATCAGTTACATTTCTATGCATTTAGTTTTATTTTATTTCTTTAATAGGGTTCTTGACCAGTATTGCACCCAATCACTACTACAAAAATAAGTTTTATTGAGGCATAAAAGTAGGTAGTTATTTTACAAAATGCCTACAAAAGTGAAGCGGAAAGCTTTCATAGACGGTTATTTAAATAACCATCTATAAAAATATGATTTTAATAAAAATAAAAAACAAACATAGGAGGTTTTATTGAGAATTACCTACATATCTTATTTTTAAATAAAAAAAAAAAGAAAAGTAGGCGGTATTAAAAAATAACCGCCTACTTTAAAGAATTAAAAAAAATTCTTGCCCTTTGTTTTAGTAGAACTTTGAAACCCTCGTAATCATCGCTCTCTTTCCCTTCGCTCGATACCCCACTATGAATTTTCGGCACTCTCGTGGCAAGCTCTCCTTACCATCGGCATTTTTCCCATTATCCATGGATTTTGAGATTGCGCTCTTACTTCCCCTTACCCATCAACTGTCATCTCCTGCACAGCCTGCTCATGTTCGATACTCTTCACCATCCTCCAGCACCTTTGTCATGCATCTCTCTTCCCCTCGCCATGCCTTCGTTTTGCCATCTCTCCTAGTTCTCCACCATGCTTAGTCGTTGTCCCACCATTCACCAGTACGCTTATTAGTGCAAATTTAGATCCATCATCGTAATCTCATAGTGCCTCTACTATCCACTCTCAAGTTACTATCGACCTGTATTGTTGAATAGATCATAGATTTCTCACGCCACTATTCAAATTTGTGAAAATCGGTTGAACTGAGTTCAAAAAGTGAAAGTGCCGAAAGAGGAGAAAAGAAATCGGAGAGGCTTAGTTGAACACCCATCTCAAACACATCATTGAGGCATTTTGGTAAGAGTTTTTGGACTTATTTGTTTGCTTTTGTTGGTGATTTGCAATTACCCTTATGTGATTTGGTTGCTAAGATTGCCTAATTTTAGCGATTCCCCTATCTTGATTTGCTTGCTTAGATGACTCTCTTGATTTGTATGCTTTTGTCAGTGATTTGCAATTATCCTTATGTTTTGGTTGGGTTTGTGGTCTTGGATCACGTTATTGGCTTGTTGGTTGATAACTTCAATTAAAAAAATATTTGCCCATATAGTGCATGTTTTTCTAGTAATTGTCCTGTTTTTGTATATTAATAGTTGTTTGGATATTATACTATTTTGGTGAGCATTAAATGTGATATAGCTTGTTGATTCAATGATGAGACTCCTTAAGCCTTCGTGATGGTTTGTTCCCCACCAAGTTCAAAGTTTTAACTTGTGGTACAAATGTTCTTTAGTTTTTTGACTCCAATATAGGTATGTACGTGTTCAATTAATCTAATGAGTTAGAAATGAATAGTAATGATTGTTTTTCTCATATATATATATTAATTTAAGTTTGTGAAACAGAGAAAAAAGGGATGGGGCATGGAGAGGCAGGATGGTGGCTAGAGCAATTTGATACTATGGACATGGATCACAATGGACTGCTTAACTTTACCAAGCTTAGAGAGTAATACATAATGATATATATATATACATATAATTGATTTTTTTGTCTATTTTATTTTGAAGTTTTCATGGTTTGATCATAACAAATATGATTAGTGAGGTGTTGGGGGTTAGGTTGATGCAACTTCTTGCAACCAGAAGGCAGCAAGAACGAAGGAATGTACAAATGTCTATTGAGAGATAGAATGAAGAAAGCATTAGTTGTTCATGGAGGTAATTAGTATAAGGTTGAAATATGATTAGTGGTATGTTTGATTGTGATATATATCTATGTATATGTATATAATGTACATACACTACGCCAAAATATGTCTTTGTTGGCAGTTATTTTGACTTTTATTGGCGGTTAAAAACAGTCAAGTATGTTAGCGCCGAGAAAAACTGCACCTTTCATTGGCGGTTATAAACCGCAAAAAAAAGTTACATTCATTTGCGGTTATATATTATAACCGCCAACAAAATTCAAATTCCTTTGCGGTTATATGTAATGACCGCAAAGAAATTTTGACTTTAGTTGGCGGTTATATACATAACCGCCAACTAAAGTTAGAAATATTATTTTTTAATTAATTTTAATTTTAATTTTAGTTGGCGGTTATACCAACTAAAGTTAGAAATATTAATTTTTAATTAATTAATTTTAATTTTAATTTTAGTTGGCGGTTTTGAATTAAACTAAATTTTATAAATTTTTTTATTTAAATTTGAATATTTGAATTTAAATATGAGTTGGTGGTTCTAATTTATAACCACTAACTAAAATGTTGACATTGGCGGTTGTATTAATAACCGCCAACGAAAGTTCTTATTTTTTTTTCCTATATTTTATTATTTTTATAATCCCTCGAACCTGCTTCAGTGTCAATATGCAACAGAACCAAATACCCATAACTAAAAGATATTTATCTAAAGCAAAAGTTATATTATATTCAAAATGTCTCAATAAAAAGTTATAGACAATATTTATATCCAATTGACAAGAGCAAAAAAAATGATATAACAGACCTAATTAACATTATCTAGTAACTAGATTTCCAAAAGTATCATATATATCAGGCCAATCTATAGCTTCTACACTAACAACTAATATATATACACATGACCAAAAGCTACATATCAAATTATCTGCCATATATGATGACCAAGAGAATAAAAAAAGCAGGTATCTTCTAGCTTTTAGAAGTCATCAGTCTATGCTTCTTCCCTTGTACTGCCTACAACATGATCAATTTTAAATTCATAAGCTATCTAAAACAGATTATAACCACCAATTGAATGTAACTATATGATAGAACCAAAACCAAACAGATATAAAGTACAACCAAACAACTACAAATAACACTAGAATGTGTTCACTTATACCCACCTCCTAAGTCCAACCACATATATGCTCCACTCCTTTATGAGTTCTTTTATCCGAGCTTCAGAGTATCCCTCAGAGTATGTATCCGAAAAATACTGAAAATAAAAATATTACATATTACAGAAGCAGTTTATATTATTAAAATTTTATATAAATATCATAAAAATGAATTATGTACATACCTTGGAGGGGATCGAGATTTGTCGATGTAAAATGATATCTTTCATGTATTTCAGCACATAGTATTCCCAATTATTATCATTAGATTGTTTCGGACACTGAATAAAATTATATGAATATTAGATTAATTACGATAAATATTAATCTCAATAGTTGATTGAGTATTAAATTATAAATACCTGAATACGTGTCCATTTATACAATAAGGCCGGATCTGGTGGAGTCTTTTAGTTGTTGGGCTTACTATTGTTGCTTAGCCCATGTACTGCTTGAAACATACTCACAGCTCTATTAAGCATTACAAAAAAAAATTAATATAGAAAACAATTGAGGTTAATAAATAGAAAAATACAAAAACACATAATATAATTGTATATTCTTACTGATTTATCATCTCTAGCATTTGTGGGTGCGAGTCTGGCGGATTTCCTTTGGGATCCAAAAAATATATTTTTGGTTTGATTGGTTCAATACAAATCAACATCCAATGATTCCTAGGAGAAAAATTTACTAGTTTTAGCAAAGAAACTTAAAATAAAGCAGTCCAACATGAAATAAGACATTACTTAAAAGTTTAGTGATAAGTGACTTACCCCTCCATAAATGGTGCCAAAAATAACACCCCTTCACCCCTTTTTGCAGTTAATG
Organism: Adenanthera pavonina; assembly: GCA_026686845.1. NCBI lineage: Eukaryota > Viridiplantae > Streptophyta > Magnoliopsida > Fabales > Fabaceae > Adenanthera > Adenanthera pavonina. The sequence continues at coordinate 8,662,059 of JAIVEN010000020.1, read as the reverse complement.
CATTCGCCACATCCTGTGACTGTTTTGTGATCTTTCTCTATGGCATCAAACCCGATGTATAAGCTGAAATATCTTGTGGGTGGATGAAGGCAAATCTGTCGATCAGCTGAGAAGGGACTAGAATTTTTTCATACAAAAATCTAAAATGGAAAAAGTAATAGATTAGTATCACATAGTCAAATGAAAGATCAATTCATTTATGTTAATTTCAATACCTGATATATATGTTAATATTTTGTACCCCAAGCCATCCATGATCAATGATGTAGGAGATCATATCTTTAGTTATCACTTCAGATACTTCCTTACCATAAACCCCAACATCATAAGGAATGTGTATCACTTGCCACAACCCCATTGTTAATACACCATTAAGCAATTCATGATTTTGTGAGTTTGATGACTGAGGCTATCCCTTCGTTGGTGCAATGATAGACTCCCCCGATTGTCTCGACAACTTTTTTCCCTTGACTCGTTCTTGTGGACTGTACAACACAAATAGTCAATTGATTAACATACAAACAAATTGTAATTAATTGGCTTGTCAACTAACATATACCTTTTTCGGTGGAGCAATAGTAATGAGATTCACAGGCCATGCTACAAATCCACCCATGATCTGTTCTACCGTTCTTGCTCCCTCGATAGGCACAGGCAACCTCACTGTCTCTTCTTCGGGAAGTGCAATCGATACTCTAACATGTTCTGTAGGCAAGGGTGCATTGTGAAGCATGTCCCTTGGGATGTTATGCACATGCCCTTTTGCAACCACACGCCGGGGGTTATCCAGCCATAATAGACAATGTCCTATACCCTATACCAATCATAACATTAGAAAATATTGTTATATATCAATAACTAACTATAAATTTAGTTAATAAGAGAAGCAATTAACGGAGGGAGATGCTCAGATGGAGGAGTACAACTATCTTTCACACTAGGACTGACTACAACCCCTTGGATCCCCTGTAACGCAGCTTGTTTGACCAACAACTCAAGCTGGGCTAATCGTCTATTCATGTTAGATTGTGTTTCATGTTGTTGTTGGACGATTGCCTCCAATTCAAGAACCCTAGCTGTAGCGTCAGAGTGGCGGTGTTTGGTCTCGAAATGGGCGCTGTTTCCGTGCGTGGCATAAAGCCACGCACAGCTTGCGCGGCCACACACAAATTACTGTGGCCGCGCAGGTTTTTTTTTTTAATTAAAAAAAAAAAAACGGTCCTCCCCTCACATAATCCACGCATTCCGTGCGTGGATCTGGCCTCCATGCACGGAATTGCGTTCCTCCCGAAATAGGCCTTATTGGTGACACCAAATCCAGCACCTCTAACACGTCCAGGGTGTTCAGGGAGCTCCAGTGCTTGGCTAAGTACATCCAACCCTGAGCCTTACTCGCCTTCAGAGGTCTAATTTGAAATCTGGATCTGTGAAAATAAAACAAGAAATAATTTTTTGTCCTTCTAAAAAATGAGAGTTCAAATCATTGTTGTAAGGTAGTACTTACTATGTTTTCAACAACTTTCTGAATATTCTCCTTCTTAATAATCCCTTTCTTTTTTTTCCTGGATTCTGACCATAGCTCATGACGGGGTACTTTTGTCCGCGTGGATCCCTCCTTCAATACCTATGAATTCACGGAAATAATAATTGTGCATTCGAATAAATTTAAGTATTGACAAACATAAGATATACATGCACTTACCATCTTCCTCTCTACTCTAGAGCATCCCAGACGGCTGGCTCGGTAAGGGTACTGCTGACTCTTTGCCCTTTGACTATTTGGTTCACTTAATTTCTGAAAAAATTTCAATACTAAAATCAAATAATTATAAACAAAGAGGATTAGAATATTTAAATATAAACAGGAAAAATGGTTCACCTTAAACTTCTCCTGACGTCGCAGATTGATAAAGCCATCCCAGTGTTCCTGTTTTATGTAGATTCTTAATTTCTCAGGTGGATGCTCAATGATGTTACCAGCTTCATCTTTCATAAAGTGCCTCATCAAGATATATTGAAAATTATGCATCGAAATCCTTGCCTTTTGATATATATATACACTCTATGGCTTTCATCAACGTCAAAAGCGGACAACAAAACAAAATACTCAAATTAATTATAACAGGTTTGCATACATAAAAAAATGTAGCTAAGTGCTGAAATTAATTATAATTATCACTATGTCTTGGAAAACTAAATCCTTAATAACAAATGGAACTTTTCTCCAATCATCCCATTTTGGATGGCTGATAGGCACCTTCAACTTTGCAACCACTCCGATATAACTACTTAACTTCTTTCCACCTTCATTGACTAGATGATTTTTGTAATTCCATTCCACATGGATCTTGTTTCCAGTATCTCATGCATGGCAAACCTCTTTCATTACTGTCAAACCATGTCGGTGCTTCATCATCTCTCGTTGTAATGTGACATGCTTTGCCATATTTACCTGTAATAATATCAAAATGATTAATTAAATAATGAAAAATAAATGACATAACAAAATAAGAAGATCATTATATTAAATAATGAAAATAAATTGAAGCCAATACATATATGTTTAAATAAAACCTTTTCCTCTTTCTTGTTCTACCATGAATGATTCCTCCCCTCCTTTTCATGATCCAAATCCCCTCTTTATGATCATATCTCGTATAGAGGGCATCATCTCTAGTAGAACCAACATCAAATGATGCCCCATAAAATGGATCATCCTCAATATCTTCATCCTGTTGGTCTCCACCTTGATTGTGATGATCAATTATTTTGTTGGTTAACATGACAATCAACCACCTCTTATTAGCAGGATCAGGGACATAAAACATCTATTGAGCTTGAGATGCTAAAATAAAAGGCTCATCTTTGTACCCTATCTTATGAAGATCAACCAGAACGAACCCTGACTCATCAACTTGAAGGTCATTCTTGTTGTCAACCCACTTATAACCAAAAACTGGTGCTCAAAACAAGATGTAATCCAACTCCCATATGTGCTCAACTACCCCAAAGTATGACATATTTGCAAAAATAGGGTTTCTATCTTTGGCACTAGAAATATGCATTGATTGAGCTATAAGGGTTACCCCACTGTTTTGCATTATGCTGATCATCCTGCTCTTTGGTATAGAATGTGTAGCCATTTATGAGGTAACCGGTGTAAGAGAAGACATACATAGATGGACCATTAGCTAACCATCTCAACTTGTCTAAAACTGAACCAGGATTCCTTTCCCACTCTGAATTAATATGATCTCTCAGCCAATCTATAAAAAATCGATTGTGTTCTTTCGATATCCAACTCTTATTCTTATTGGGGTTTAAGCTTCTAAGTTTCTCCTTGTGCATTTCTACATATGGAAGAACCTCATCAGAGTTGTGCAAAACATACAAGTGCGCTTGCTCCCACTGGGTCCTGGATATGCTAACAATTTCCTTTCCCATAATCCCTTCCCCAAATGTTCTTCCCATGTGATGATACTTAGGAAGGCCAATGTTATCAACATTGGATAAGTATTCGGTGCAAAATTCAACAGCTTCTTCAGCTATATACCGTTCAACAATACAACCCTATGGTCTACTTCAGTTTTTCACATAACCTTTTAATATCTTCATGTAATGCTCAATTGGGTACATCCACCTCATATAAGCTGGACCACATAATTGTGTCTCCCTAACTAGGTGAACCATTAGATGAACCATCATATCAAAGAATGAAGGCAGGAAATACATCTCAAGTTCGGACAAAGTGACAACAATGTCTCTTTGCAATGCCGGTAACTGCACAGGGTCAATCACTTTGCTACAAATATACTTGAAGAAGAAACATAGTTTAGCGATTGTCCCTCAAACTTTTTTGGGCAAAATGGATCGAATAGCCACCGGAACGAAATTCTCCATCAAAACATGGCAATCATGAGACTTCAGACTCTTTAACTTCAAGTCTTTCATAGAAACAAGGTTCCTAATGTTTGAGGAGTACCCTGGAACTTTAACCCTATCAAGAGACTTACAAAAAGTGATTTTCTCTTTTTTAGATAGTGTATATGCCACCGTAGGTAGATAAGTACGGTGTTTCTCCTTCACTGGTGCCAACTCTCCTTTTATTCCTATAGCAACTAAGTCCAGCCTTGCCTTCATGCCATCTTTAGTCTTTCCCGGCACATTAAGTAATGTACCGATAATACTTTCACATACATTTTTTTCTATATGCATGACATCAAGGAAGTGCCTCACATACAAAGAATTCTAATATTCCAATTCAAAGAAAACTGACCTTTTCTTCCACCCACTAGTATCAAGGTATCGCGCCAAAGGCTTCCTAAAGTTGTCATTCAAATCCTTTACCTTGTCAAACAATTGCTTACCACTTAATGGCAAAGGTCCTTTTCCTTCTTCTGTATTCCCATTAAATGCTTGTCTCCACCACCTATAATGATGTCCCTCAGGCAAAAATCTACGATGTCTAAGGAAGACAAATTTTGAACCATGCTCCAACCATATCGAATGTGTTCCTTCTTCACATATAGGGCATCCAAACTCTCCTTTGATACTGTAGTCTGACAAATTACCATACGCAGGAAAATCATTGATTGTACCAAACAACATAGCTCTTAATTTGAATGTCTCTTCCCTATATCCGTCATACACCTCCACACCCTTCTCCCACAGTAGCTTCAAATCATCAATTAATGGAGCCAAATATACGTCTATATCATTTCCAGGTTGTTTGGGTCCAGAGATTAACATAGATAACATCATAAACTTCCGCTTCATACATAGCCAAGGTGGTAGATTATAAATAACCAAAATCACGGGCCACGTACTGTGAGTACTACTCTGCATACCATGCGGGTTCATTCCATCAGTACATAATGCAAGGTGTAGGTTTCTATCTTCTACCCCAAACTCTTTATTTTGACTATCAATTTTTTCCATTGTGGAGAATCTGTAGGATGTCGATACTTTCCATCTTCAATTCTTTCATCCGCATGCCATGTCAAGTGCTTCGCAATTTCAGGACTTTTGTATAAGCGTCTAAATCTAGGTATGGTAGGAAAATACCATACGACCTTCGTTGGACTCGATTCTTTCTTCTTATATCGTGGGGCGTTGCATTTAGGACATCTGTCGAATAATGCATGTTCTTTCCGAAATAACACACAATCATTAGGATAGGCATGTATCCTCTCATAGCTTATCCCAATAGAGCATAGCATCTATTTAGCCTTATATGTTCGGCTAGGAAAGTCATTACCCTCTGGCAGCATATCCTTCAAAAGTGCAAGCAAATCTGTGAAGCTTTTATTACTCCATCCATTACCCGCTTTCAAGTTGTACAACTTTAACACAGCTGACAATATTGTGAATTTAGTACAACCATAGTATAATGGCTTTTCTGCATCACTTTTCAACCTGTCAAACATCTCAGGACAATCTTGAAGCTCATTCTCAATCACATTCGCCATCTCTTCAAGACAGTTAGCCTCAAATGTGGTTGTGTCAAAATCATTCAATCCACTATATCCCGACCTACTATACCTATCATTCGTTTCACCATGCTTTGTCTAACGTCTGTAACCTTGATCAATTCCATGACACACTAAATGATCTTCCAAGTCCTCTGCACTAACTAGCTTCCCATAACAACACTTTAAGCAAGGGCATAAAATGTTATTAGGATCATCTGCATGCTCAACTGTGAAACTAATGAACTCCTTCACTCCATCCCTATACTCCTGAGTCAAACGATTCATAGACATCCATGACTGATCCATACTTCTGAGAGGTGTATCAATTTTGGCAAAGCCTCCTCTAAAAGTTGAGGGTGCAATAATTCTACAACAATATCTCACAAGAAAGTTAGACTTTCCAATTATAAGTACGACCATTTTTCAGCCAATCCCAAACAGCCTAAGCTATATAATCATAATCAAAATAATATAGAAATAAAAAAAAAAGCTACAGATAAAGGAAGTCAATGCATAGATAGAATATAAATTCATCTAGAATTACAGATTTCCATAACCAATACGACAAGATATATGTTATAAATGAAGTTCCAAATAAACTATAGAAACAAAAAGGCTAGGAGAAGATTACTTTGATTTACCAAACAAATACATTACAACCAAAGAGCTATTCATTGAATATTGAAATCTTTTTTGTGGTTATGCTTCCTCTATTATTAACTTGCCATCCATAATTCACAAAATTTTATAGCATTACTAAGTCATAAACACATTACAAGCAAAGAGCTAACATGTTTGATAAATAAACTAAGCTATAGGCTAGTTTCATGTAACTATGGTTAGGTGGGAGTATTTGGATTTATTTACAGTATATCTAACATGTACACCACTAGTTATAAATTCAAACAGAGTTCACGATGGTCACATGTACAAAACCTATTGTGCACAATAAATTCAAGCTGATCCCACCATAACATGGTATTGATCTATATAATAACTCTTGAGTGAACATAATTGATATAAAGATCAAAAGTTAAAATCAATACCTGTGAATAATTTGAAGAAATGACAGATCTATTCTCCTTGGCACAATAAACACCAGATTTCTTTGAAAGATATAGGCTTGGCCTAATAAACACTCAAAGAAATTAGTTGTAGGCATCACACCAATAATTTTACAATATGACCAAATGCAACTAAGTAATTTCTTTTGGATTTGTGGATTAACATGTTTAAGGCATGTTTAAAGAAAAAAAACTACGAAAGTCTTGAAATGAGAAGCTGCATAATTCTCCCCATGATGAAAAAAAGCCCAAGATGATAGCTTACCTACTCACTAATCTCTGGATCTCAATCAGCACCACTTTTTAGATAGGATAGACACTAAAGAATCAACAATTCTAGCGAACAACCTAGTAAAATCAACATGCACAATGATTAAGTAAACAATATGAGAATATTAATGAAAAGAAGTGCACAAGAAACCACAGTAACTCATAATCTTCAAATTATTCAAAAAAAGAGATTCAGAACCAATATTACAGCTTCCAATCAATAAAAGAATCCACACTTTATGTAATGTGTAAAAAATCCTATCTTATTTATCTGCATGAGATTTAGTTTGGTAGTCTCTTAATTCTCTCTTACTAATTGGGTTTTAGAAAAATAAAATAATATTTTTTATCAAAATCACTTGAGAAACCTTGATTATCATAGTATGTAACTAACGTATAGCAATAATTTAACGTGTGGTATGAACCCTAATTCAATCATTCGAACAGTAATGATAATGTCATGAAGGAAAGATCAATCAGTTTTTTCATTAATAGTTAGAATAAAACTTAAAAGGAACAAAGTCAGAGGCAATCACAGGAAAATATCTAAGACTTTACTTTCAAGTATAAGCTTTTTCAAAGGACATGAAAGGAAAGAAATAAGACCTCTGGGGAGAAAGTAATGCAGCATATTTATGAAATTACAGCTTTCAAGCCCAAAAACCAAGAAGTGGCCTGTGCTTTGTCCTTGCATATCTAGTCAAAAAGCGATAAATTTGACAAGAATTGAAACTGGAATTAGAATTTTTAAAAAGCATGAAATGTTTATGAATAAAGCAAAAACACATATTACCAGATCAAGTGAGTATTCACCATTTGCATAAATTAGAGAAAATGAATGGTACTCCTTCCCAATTTGACTTAACTTTTAGGACTTTATCTGAAAATGGGGAGCAATTTATTAGACTAAAACAAGTTAGTTCTTTTTCTTAGACTCATGTGGACAGTGAAATAAGTGAAAAGGCATTAATGTTTGTTTCATGCATTTCCCTATTGTTGAATAATTTTTGTAACTGCACTCAACCGCAAGTTTTTTTCCTGCTGTCCTGAATACCAAATCAAATTTTTCTCATCCTGAAATTAGGGGAAAGAGGGACATATTTTAGTAACCTTATCATAAAAGACAGGAGAAAATAATAGGAATAAATAGAATTATACAGGGGATATATTTGTGCTTGTGAAAATTTCTGTCAAGAGACAATGTACCATGGAAGTAACAATTGACAGCAAAAAAGCACAATGATTAGAGACCAAAAATCTAATTTCTTATTAACAGTGATTTTCTAAAAGGCAGGATTTAAATTTCCATGAAAAGTCATCATGGAATTATATATAAGGTGCTTTTGTTGACAAGTCTACAAGTCCAGTGTTTTTGCTTGCAATTAAGTCACTTAAAAAAGTTGGCTAAGTCAACAATTCAAAATCCACACAAAAAGCATGGGGATGATTCTGGTAACCTAATAGAGGACCAAACCTATTGTGCAAAATCTAATCAATCATACACACCATGAACCCTAGACAGGCCATTTGACCATGATTTATTATGCTAATACATATAGTAACAAATAGAATCCATGCCATTAAAAAAAATACAAACAGAAAGAAAGGACATGGCCTCTTGTCATTGGACAATGAAGTATTGAATATTATTAAGTTGTACTGCTATAATTCTCACTAATTCATATAATTTAAATTTACAAAAATGAATGTATATAATATATTTAAAAAATATAAAAAAATGTCCGCAAAGATAAAATGTGAATTTTGCATATAGTTATTATTTTGTATCACTTTTCCCCCCATATATATTAACAGCAACAACAGTCTTATCTCATTAAGTGAGATTAATATAATTTTATTAGATTCTGTAAAAACCTAACTCTAAAGATATAATATTTACTAGGAGATTCCGCTTTGTAACTTTCTTAAGTGTTTCTTAGTTTCCATTTACTTCTTTTTATTGGGTTAACAATTATTACCTTATACTTTCATCAAATTTTAAAACTTGTATACAATCTCTAAGACAACCATATTTCAAGTCCTACATCATCAAGCTACTACGCATAATATACTAAAATATATATATATAAAGTATGAAAATAAAGAAGAACATACCTATACACATGCATGGTTCCCTCCCGTTGAGTACCAAAGGCTCATTATCCTTCTGCCAAAGCTTCTCGTGTCTTCTCACCCAGATAACTCAGTAAATTGCGACTGCAGTTAATTTCATTATCACTGAACTTATCAGATCTGAATAACAATAAGACAACAAAGTAATTAACTATACCTGCCTTTAGTGTGGGTACAAGAGCAAAATGTAGTTCGAATCTAGGTGCCTTTGAATTTGATTGAAGAAGGAATGTTTGCTTCAGAAGTGAGATGACACTGGATTGGGGAGGAACGAAGTTTACTGCTTTTTGGCGGAGATGTCACAGATAGACTGGACCGATGAAGTGTGACCTAGAGAGATGCTGAAGGTGGAGACTGGTAGGAAGAACAACCGGCCGGCGTGGAGGTGGAAATTGGACAGGAGCCAGAGACTTGTGGAGTGACGGCAAGTAAGAAATTTTTTTTCTGAAGTACGTGGCCGAAAGATTGTTTCTGAAGTACGTGACCGCACTCGAGAAATAGATTAGGTTAAGACAAATGTAGGCAGTTATTTAAAATAACTGCCTACATTTGTTTTTTAAAATTAAACCTAGGAGGTTATTTAAAATAACCGCCTAGGTTTATATTTGTATTTTTTTAATATTAAATAAAATGAAGGTGGTTATTTAAACTAACTGCCAATGTTTTATTTAAAATTAAAATTAAAAAAAATTATATTTAAAATAAATGTAGGTGGTTATTTAAAACAACCGCCTATGTATTTTAATATTTCTAAAAAAAAAATGTAGGCGATTTTTTTAAATAACCTCCTTCTTTATTTACTCCATATATTTTTATTTTTTTATTTTTAAATTATTAACAAATTTGTAGACGGTTATTTAAACAACTGCCTATAAAAATCTCCCTTTTGACATTTCTTTGCGTTTTTACAAATAACCGTCTATATAAATGCGCCAACAATTTTCAATTTTGTAGTAGTGATATAAATGAATGGATAATTATAATAATGGAAAATTAAATTTCAACAAGTTGCAAGAACATGTCTATAGTACGTACATGAGTTACCTTGAGTTTGAAACTGGTCGGAAGAATGTTCCTCAATCACACCACAAGTTTCTTGAGCTTGACGTTGACCAAGACAAGTAAGCTTTTTCTTTCTTTCTTTCTTTTTTTTTGGGTTCTTGGGCTTTGGCAATATCAATATCTGTTGGGTTTCCTATGAAAATGGAAAACATTATGCATAAGTTATGTTTTAAACAATGGGATTTATAAGTTAATTTATAAATATTTTTTTACCTAAAGCTAATTTATATATGTCTGTGATGTATAATTCTTGTATGTGTAGGGGAGGTACCTAATTCAATTTAAAAAAATAAAGTTACCCCAACCAATGTGCTATAATTAACCAAGATAAAATATTTTAGGCATGTTTATTGCATCCAAACATTTGGTCTTCTCTAGCTGAAGAAATGGCATCTCAAGATACATGTTATTCTTGAGTAAAATACAATTTAAAACATGACTTCCTTGTGGATTTGTAGTGCAGGGAAATAGGTTTAACTATCAATAGTAATGCTACATAGGTGGAAGTTAGACATTGTTGATCTATTTGAAAATTGTATATGTGGGAGTTTAAAAGAGTAGAATAAGATCCTGTTAAACATTTTGCTGCTGTCTTTGATTTTATGACTTCTTCATTTCCAGTTCCTATTGGCATGTGTTAATCTACTTATATTGCTTTTGTAATTTGCTCTATACTTTTATTTGCATGTAATTATTATGCCTCTGTTTTGCGTTGTTGCTTTAAACTATTATTTTTTGTTGTTACAGGATGTTCATCACACTTGCAAGAGGCTTAAAATTATGAAGGGTTCTAATGCCATTGGCTTGGGTATGCATTTTAAATGATGATTCATTTTGTAGTACTAATGTTATTCTTTTGTTTACTATCATTAAAAGCTCTACATCAATGTATACAACAATCATTTCCCCGACGTTTAAAAGTTTTGTACTGAAGTACGGTCATTGCCAAAATGAAATAGATATTATCTTTATTGAGATATAGTTGGACATACCTTTTGCTGTTTTGTTATCCAGGTTGCAGCTATTTGTAGGACATAAGTTTGAAACCTGACGTTTAAAAGTTTGGCCAGTTCTTCTTGTTTTACCTGGCAAGTTTACGTATTTTCTGATTGTGGGCACTCATTCTGCTTTAATTTGTGAAGTGCTAATCACTTGTTTCCCTTGTTTTTCCTATCAGTTGTACATTGACTTTTGCATATTCACTTCAGTTGCTTCTCCAATTATCTTCAAGGGAAAATCTCTCACGTGAGTTTTCTTCAAATCATGTATTTATGTTATCAAGTTTGCAACCTGACAAGTTTTTATAAGTACTCTCTTATTGATTTGGTCTTCTGGAAGTGAGGAAAACATTGGGGATCATTAAAGTATCTTATTATTTGGATTGGTATTCACTCAATGTGGCTTACTGTTCATGTTTTGTACCTACTGGTCATAATAACAACCTTGTGTTCATTTGTTCATTTGTTCATAGTGACTTCACGTAGAAACAAGCAATTATTGGACTCTACCATTTTGGTTCCCTTTTTAGTTATATAGTAATGTTTGTGTTGCATAATGGTTTGCTGTGAATAGAGGCATTTTGCCTGCTATAGATTTGCTGGGTGACCACGCATTGGGGTAAGTTTTCACTATAGTAATTGGCTCCTTGATGAGCAGCCAAAATATAATCATGTTATGGAACATGCAAGCTTCATTAGCTGATCTTCTTTTTTTGGATAATAAAAGGACATAGACTAATTTGGCTTGTATTTATTTTCAGTTTATGTTAGGTGTATGGAACAATCTTGGCAAGACCTACATATGAAGAAGATCAAAGATTTTAGATTCAGTTTGGTTAATCCTTGCTATCTGCTACTGCTAGTTTATTTTTGTTATGGTTTCTGTTAGATTGTATGTTAGGTGTTTCTTTTTTTATTGTTTAAGTTGTATCCTAAGTCTTTTTTTTTTGTTTTTTTGCTTTTGTGGATTAACGTATGTAATTTCTTTGGTTTATTGATAAAGTTAATATTAATTTGAAGATTTTTTTAATATAATAAATTTTTTGTCAATGGGTTTAGTAGGTTAATATTTTGATACTGGATTAATCCAGTATCAAAATATTTTTTTTATTTATATAACCGCCTATAAAAATCACCTCCTTTTATGGTACTCCAATAGTAGGCAATTCATAACAGCCAAGAAAAGTTAAAAATAACCACCTAGAAAACCCATTTTTGTAGTAGTGAATTAAGAAGAAATGAGAAATATGAATTCGTTTGTCCATATCATATCCAAAGTATGGGGTTTGGAGAGGGTGACAGGGAAAACTACATTGGAAATATAATTATAGAGAGCCCTAAGTCATGTTGGTTGGTGCTAGTCCATTATGGGTAACAAGTCTGAAAATCATATACAAATAAGTAGTTGTGATTAAACTTTCTGTAATTGATATGATATTAACATTAATTGATATATTGTAGTAATCATTGGATGTTGTGGGTGTTATGCCTTGAGCAGTGCACCACCTACTGGTTTGATTCTTATAAAGACAAGAAAGATGGCTCCCAAGAAAAGAAGAAAAATAACTCTAGTAAAAATGATGGAAAAACACCAAAAGTAAAAAATGGTGGAAAAGCACCTAAAGAAAAGAAGAATGGAAAATCACCCAAAGATTTTAGTGATGTAGTTCAACTATAAGTATATATTTGTGTAAAACTCTGGTTTGTGATCACATGTGACATATCAAATAGATTTTAGTCTACAATTTACTTTCTTTCATGTATTTGATTATAGGGCTATGAAAACATATGAAATAAGGGATGGGAAACACATACAAGAAGCCAAAAATAACATAATGAAAATATCTAAATGTACATATGTAGTTTATCCTAACCTTAAAGAAAATTAATCCAAGTATTTTGATTTTGCTCATTTTCTTTGTTGATTTTTAATCTCTCTACCTGCTGAGGGGAACAGAGTATGGTTTACTATGTGTTATGAGAGAAATGTATGGCATAATTATTGGTAATGTTGACTCATTATATAAGGTAATTATATTATCTATAACTTTGTTTTTTTTCCCTTATGACTTCTCACTATGAGTTGTGTTGATATAAGTTTTAAACTTACAACACTTCAATGATGACCGTCCCTATCTCCAGTAAGAAATTGACTACATTTGGAACATGTGGTCATAATTTCTTTTTTGATTCATTTGAATATATTTTGTTATCACATAGATTAGTTTTGATTGATTGGAATAGTTTAGAACAATATGTTAAATGTTGTATATATTAATGCCTTGTAACTATCTATACACAACCTATATTTACAACCTATAGGGCTGTTTTTGATAAAAATTACATGCAAGGGCTTCTTTTCTATGTCTATTTTTTTAAAAACAGCCTTAAAAAGTTGTTTGTTGTATAAAGGTGAACTTACTTTCTATGGTTGTTGTTGTAAAAATAGCCATAGAAAGGTCACTTTTCTACGCCTATTATTTGGAAAGGTTACCGTAGAAAAGTGACCTTTCTATGACTGTTAGTCAAATAACAGTTGCAAAAAGACATTACTTTTTATGGCTATTTTTTAATAGACGTAAAATGATATACTTTTTATGTCTATAACTTTTACGTCACGTCAAAAACAGATATAAAAAACCCAAAATAACAGATGTAAAATGATGCTTTTTGTAGTAGTGAATAGAGAGAAACAAAAAAGGAGAGAGAAAAAAACTCAAATGAGGGAAAAAATGAAAAACTTGATTAAGAGAATTAACTGAAATTATAATTTAAATCAATAATCAAAGTTTTAATACAACTAAATAGTTCTTATTTATAGAGTTCAAATTCTAGTCCTACTAGCTAGGGTTCTAAGATAAGGTATCTCTTTTTAAAAAATCTTAAATCTAAATAAAAGATAATTTCCAATTTAAATAACTAAATCCTAGAAATAAATAAAAGAAAAAATCTAAATCCTAATAAATTTAAATTAAATCTAAAAAATAATTTAAATATCCTAATAACATATTTATGTTTAAAATTTTAATTATTTAATGATAAAAATAAATAATCCTAATTATTTAGGAATTATTCATTCTTTATCAATATTCCTAACCCGTCCTCTCTCATGCAGTTGGCTATTGAAATCATCAAAGACATTGATGCTCATCTTTCCCAGTAATAGCCATCTTTCAAGCCTATCTTTCATTATATCTTATTCATATCTTGAGACATGGGAATTGAATCTTCTCTCATGCAGTTGGCTATTGAAATCAAAGACATTGATGCTCATCTTTCCCAGTAATAGCCATCTTTCAAGCCTATCTTTCATTATATCTTATTCATCTCTTGAGACATGGGAATTGAATCTTCTTGATTTATTATCACTACACCAGAATTTTTCCTTGGTTCTTCTAAACTGCCAACAAATTGAGCACCAAGGTAAGTTACGTTGTCGGCTGTTTATAACTGCCAACAAAAAATAGGTTTTTGTTGGCAGTTCTACATAATAACAGCCAATAGAGGTCTTTATTAAAAAAAAGGAAAAAACCCTTTTGTTGACTGTTGTTATATAGTAGAACCACCAACAAAGAGTCTTCTATTTTTTTTTTTTAAAAAAAAAATCAAATCATTGATAGCCACAAAGCAAACGGCAACATCTAGATCAAAATCATTTTTTTTGATAATCCAGATCAAATCCAATTTGCTAGAAACAGATCATTGATTTCGATTGAGGTAAATAAAATAATCAATTTCACAAAATCAAACCATCAATTTCAAAAAATATAAAATTTCACATACCACAACCACTATTTTCAACAACAATCAAATTAAAAAATATCATAATGTACAAAAATCGTAAACAAGCTGGATAGCGATTGCATGGATGTGTAGCTTTCAACGCACTAGTACAAAAACTCAATTTTATGTCCCATTTTTTATGTCGGTTGTATGAGGAACGGACTCAGAAAAATGATAGGTGGCATTTTTATAAATAAAATTATTTATGTTGTCTCTTTTACATTGATGCTATTGACAACGGACGTAAAAATTTAACAATTGACGTAAAAATGGAAAATTAAAATCAATTTAATTTAATTTTTTTAAAACACATTTTCTTTAACTATTATCTCCAACAATTGCTCCCTCACCTTCTCCTCCACCGCATTGGGAACCTAGACATCCATTGGGTCTTCTCTCCATACTACTGTTAAACTCACCTCTCTCACCTTTGTGGTCATTCGAAGTGGAAGTGGATCCGGTGCACTTCTTTTTCCGGTGCACTTCTTTTGAAGAAGTGCACCGTGTACATGTCTTATTTAAATAATATTTTCTTTAATTTTTGCCATTAGTAAGCTTGTTTCTTCCATTCTCTTCTCTCTTTTTTTTTTTGACACAGTAGCTAAATAAATCAAGACACATTTTTATACTAATAAATATTTTTTCATGTACCTGAGAAAATATCAATACTTTAAAACACTTATCAATTATAAAATAAAATGTTGTTAGAAAAAATTAAAAATAAATTAATTTTTATACAACTATTTAGTATCAATATTACAAGAATAGATTTAAGTATTGTTAAATTTAATTGGGTAGTTCTTCCAATATGATTTTTTTTATTTATAATGTTTAAACTCTCGACTTTATTTAAGGAAAATTAAATTACTTTTATTTAATTCAATCACGTTGATACTCATTTTGATATTAAATATAAGAAAATTTTAAAAAAGTTGTATTAGTAAAAGAATAAAAAGAAAAATGTATAAATCTAGTATAATAAATGAGATATTCAATAATATTTCTCATTAATTTAAAGAAAATTATAATTTTATAAAAATTTTCTTATATTTAAGAGCGGATGGAGTATCAAAGTAGTTGGGTTAATTGAAAGAACTTGATTTCCCAATAAAATGGATAATAAATATTTTTTTCCATTCACAAGGAAATTAAGTTCCTTACACTTAATCCAACTACTTTAATACTCCATCCGATCTTAGATATAAGAAAATTTTTAGAGTTATAACTTTTTTTAAACTAATGAGGAATATTATTGGAATATTTCATTTATTACACTAGATGTATAAATTTTTTTATATTTTTGACTAATACAACTTTATCAAAATTTTCTTATTTTTAATATTAGAATGAGTATCAATAAGGTTGGATTAAGTAAAAGTAACTTGATTCCCCTTAAATAAAGTTGAGGATCTAAACATTATAGATGAAAAAAACCATATTAGAAGAGCTACCCAATTAATCTTAACAATACGTGAATCTATTCTTGTAGTATTGATACTAAATAATTGAATAAAAAATTAATTTGTTTTTATTTTTTTTCAATAATATTTTATTTTATAATTGATGAGTGGTTAAAGTATTAATATTTCTTCAGCTACATAAAAAATTATTTATTAGTTATTAGTATGCTACTGTATCAAAAAAATTTAAAAAAAAAAGAGAAGAGAACTGGAGAAGCAAGGTGACGCGTAGCAAAAAAATAAAGAAAATATTAATTAAATAAGAAGCGTACGTGGTGGATCCGTTTTTATATTTAGCAATTGAAATAACAGGCATCACTTCTTTCTATCATGTGATATTCAATCAATCTTATTCAACATATTTTAAAGGTTGCACACGTTTGGGCTCTCTTTCTGCACCAAACCTTGCAGCACAGTGAAGCACTTTCGGTGAATAGAACCAGAAGATGAATTGGATAGTAGCCAATTTTGGAAAAACCGGTAAAGCTAGCTTTCCAGTGTTATATAGTGATCAATGGCACGTGGGAGGAGGGAGGGAAAAATAGACAATTTTGACTGAGAAATATATTGCCGTGCTTTCAAAAGGAACCATCACAATGTGTTAAGAAGAGGACAGCCTTTCTTGCTAAGAAAGCATGTGGATGATGCAGAATATTACCCACTTTGCCCTTTTAATGGTCTTTAATTATTGACCCAACACAGTTCATGTGCTGCATGATTGTATTAGAAATAGAGATTGTATATAAAACATATTATTTATACTTGATATAATAATTTAAGCTATTTGTTTGAGTCATTCAAGGGTTGGAGCCATAGTCCATATAGTATACAACACCCCTCACGATTTCTTCCTTGGCATTGTATTCAGAACCTGAGGAAATAAGACAGAGGAAGGCTCAAGTGAAGTCTGGAAACACTCCACGCCGCGGCAAGAAGAAGGTCCGCCGCGGCGAGAAGCAATTCCAGTGGCATTGTTCCGGATGAACTTGGTGGAGCCGCGGCGAGGTATGCTGGATTTGCGGCGAGGATTGGAAAATTTGTTTAAATCCAGATCAGTTCAGTCGAACAAAAAAGAAAGAAACGGAGGAAACCGAGGGAGACTGCGAGGAGCAGTGCTGGGGTTTGAGATTTCTAACTTCTAGGAATGATTTTCGGATCTCAAGAGCTTGGATTCAAGCTGGTTTCTCTACTCCTCCCTCTCCATTTTCTTCGGTTCAGATTTGGGATTTTTGGTGTTAAGGTTGGATTTCCGGTTTGGGGACGAAATCCACCGATTGAAATGGATGATTTGAGGTTAATGGAGTGTATCTTGGTATTCTTATTGCTTGGATGTGAGTTTTGAAGGGTGTATGTATGATTTGAGCTTAACCTTAGGTTGTTTTCGGTTAGAACTCTTGGGAATCCACAGTGTATAAGGTTGTGTAGTGTTTGAGTGATCCCTAAGAGCTTATTGATGCATGAAAGGGTGTTGGAGCCTTGGGTTAGGTTAATGTGGTTGAATTGTGATGTTTGGTTTATTGGTATATTGTGTTAATGGATGAATTGTGGTTTTATGAAGGTTGTTTGGGTAATCGAGAGGGGATCACGCGTATTGGATAGTTCAAGGAAGCTTGTGGAACTCGTGTGTGTGTGTGGTAACGACAATTGAGGTAACCGGGTGTTTGTTTATTTGTATTGTATCATATATTGGTATGTATGTTTATGTATAAATATGCATGTTTCTTTTATACCACGATACTGATGTGATTGTGTGTATTGTTTTCTATATATCGTGGTATGCACACAGCTAGATGATAGCTATGATGTTTATGATGATGATGATGATGATTATGATTATGATTATGACTTTGGCATGACATGACATGATGCATACATATGATTGTGACATGATGATGATGATTATATGATGATAAATGAGCATCACCACATGGCATTGTGAGGCCTTGATATATGGCGGATTGGGTGGTGATGATGTGATGATGATATGATATGATGACATATGTTAGGGTGGATAAGGATGGGATCCCTGCGGCTAAATCCCCTCTGATGGCCAGGAGGGAAAGGCGCGCAGTGGACTGCACCTTCCCTAAATCGTTGCCAATTCATGGTGGGAAAGGGGAAGGGGAGCCACGGTCCGAACATTAGTGTTACTTTTGGCCGGGTACGCTAATGGGAGGTGAGCTTGGTAATGTCCCGGAATCAGTCTTCACCGACTGTTTGAAGAGAGTTACCTATACGAAATGTCCTGTCATGATGATAGCCCGTGGTTCTAGCTGTGTGCGAGGGAGACATGCATACCATTCATTGCACATTGCATTCATGAGTTGTATGAAATGTATATACATATATATATATATATATTTGTGTGTGATTGTCCCCGATTACTAAGACACTGTCTCACACCCCTCTCGAATGACTAACCATTCAGGTGATGGTTCTGGCACTAGTCCGGAGAAGACGCGGGAGTAGCTTTGTATATGGTATAAGTCTATGTAGCGTGCGTGTATTTTGGATAGTGTATCTTGTGCCAAGTAGGATAGAATGGTTTATAATGGATAAATGTTATAGTTGAGACTGGATATGAATGTATGTATGTTCGTGTATGTGGTATATGGTTCTTGGTGGGAAAAGAGGTTATTTGTGGTAATACATAAGTTGTAGGTTGTGTGTTGTGTGATGGGAGTCGAAGTTTGGCCTATTTAGAATGTTTGAGGGCCTGTAGCCCAAATTGTCAAGTTGGGTTCCAAGGGGTCGAATCTCAGAGGAGCGGTTCCTTTGAGGTAAAGCCTCTTTGGACATTTTGGTTTGGGGGTTTTGGACCTGTATGATTGGTCTGGGAGTGTTCATTTGCCTTTGGTGGCAATTGGAGGTTGTTAGTGGTGAGTTTTGGTCAATAAGTGGCCAAAATGGTGTCTAGGGTCCAGAATCTCCAAACAAAGTTTGTTTGAGATAAAAGTGGTGTCTTAGGATAAAGGAGGACTAGATTGACTTGTAGGAGTTGGAATCAAGTCAATCGGAGGTTGGAATATAAAGTTATGTGCGTTGGAAGTTCGCCCCAGATTATGAAAGTTGCTGATATGGGATATCAGCATGGGGAGCCGTGGCTCCAGAGTCTAGGCCGTAATGCCAGTGAATCCAGAAGCGATGGAGAAACGGGGGAGGTTGGAGCCGCAGCGGTACTGTAGCGGCTGCGGCCTCCAGCCCTATTTTTGGTGTTTTGGGAGTCATTTCTGCTGTTTGAAGTTTTGGAGAGTTGTTTCGAGGTATCGGGGTTGTGTTTGGTTAGAGTTTGAAGCATTTGGTCAAGTCTGGAGGTAGGATGTTACATTTTGGTATCAGAGCAATGGTTTTGGGCCATTATTTCTGCTTGAAGCACTACTTGGCACAATTTTAAATACATAGACTATATTCCCACTACAATGCTAGTCCAAAACTATATAATTGAATGTGTTGTTCTTGTGTGTAGGAAGAATGTCTCGAAGAGGGAGACAGAGTAACAGTGACCTGATGAGGCAGATGCATGAGATGTTGGCTGGCCTCAGTAATCAGGTGAATACTCATGGGGAGACGTTGAACAGGTTGCAAGAGAGAATGGATAGGCAAGAACAAGGGGATGTGAATGAAGAAGCTGGTATGTTTATGGACCTGAATGCATGAGAAGATGAAATTGTGGTGGAGCCTGAAAAAGTCCCAAGGGTTGGAAGAAGGGGTATCTCTTCACAGCTGAAGGACTTTCGGAAGTTTAATCCTCCGGCTTTCGAGGGTACCATGGATGTGTCACAGGCAGAGAATTGGATTGAACAAATGGAGAATATCTTCAGTGTGATGGATTGCACCTTAGATCAAAGGGTGCAACTGGCGGTCTTTAAGCTTGAAAAGAAAGCTAAACGTTGGTGGAGAAGTATTCTCCCAAGTGTTGAAGCGATAAACCATCCTATGAATTGGGGACAGTTTAAGGAACGGTTCTTTGCACACTACGTCCCTCCAGTCTTAATGATGCAAAAGGAGGCCGAGTTCCTAACTTTTCAATAAGGGGATCTGTCAGCGGATGATTACATTGATCAGTTTTTGGACTTGGCAAAATATTCCACTTATCTGAATAATTATCCTGACGATAGGTGGATGGCTCAGAGGTTGTTTGTGGGTGCCTATTCAGAGATTAAGAAGCGGCTATCTGTGGTGGAGTTTGTGTCCTTTGAGGACTTATGTGCGAAGATTCATGCCCTGTATAGACGGATGAAGATGGCTAAGGAGCATAGAAGGAATTCCATGATTCGGACATTTTCTCACCTAGGACCTACAGGAGGAATTAGTAAAGAAAGTGGTTCAGGAAGTGGTAGCAGTGGTGGCAGTACCGGTTCTAACAGAGGAAGAGATCGTCATAATTGAGGCCATCATGGCAATGGCAGAGGCAGAGGCAGGTTTGGTAGGGACCAGCACAACAGAGGTCGGTTTGGCAAAGGACCTTTTTATCGAGGTGGCTATGAACAAGGGAGTTCCAGTCAGAGTGAGTATGCAAGAAGGGACCCCACTCCATCTCAGTATAGTTTTGGTAGTACATCGAATCCGTGCACAAAATGCGAGTTTAGTAATGGTGACCGTCCATGCTTGATTTGTTTTAATTGTGGGAGACCGGGTCATATGTCACGGAATTGTCATGAGCCAAAGCATGAGGATGAGATGAGGAGACCCACGATGCTTGAACGAGTTTTCGCCATCACCCGACAAGAAGCGGATGCAGCGCCTAACATGATTAGAGGTAAACTTAAACTTAATGGTTATTCTATTCATGCTTTGTTTGACTTAGGTGCATTGCATTCCTTCATTTGTTTTGATTGTGCTCGGAGATTGGGTATTGTGGCAATGGAGTTGCCTTTTGAGTTATCGGTAGCCACACCCACGGGAGTTTCATTAAGAACCACTAAAGCTTGTTTAAATTGTGTACTTCATTTTGAACATCGAAGCACTACTCTGGATTTAATTTGTTTGCCATTGCAAGAGATTGACATGATAATTGGGATGGATTGGTTGGAGGCGAATAATGCCATTCTTAATTGTGCTCGAAAGACTGTGTCTTTGCCGATGAACATCCCTAGTGTTGAAAGGGATGAGAATATCTGTTTGTCCTTTGCCCAAGCTGACAGGTATCTGAAGAAAGGATGCCAAGGGTTTCTGGTTTTCTTCTCAGTGAACATGGATATGCAAGGAGGTGTTGAAAGATATCCGGTTGTGGATGAATTTCCTGATGTATTTCCAGAGGAGATTACTGGTTTACCCCCACCACGAGAACTGGAGTTTTCCATCGAGTTGGTGCCCGAGACTAGTCCTATTTCAAAAGCTCCATATCAAATGGCACTGTCTGAATTGAAAGAGCTAAAGAAACAGCTGGAGGATTTGTTGAAAAGAGGTTTTATCAGACTTAATGTCTCACCTTGGGGAGCTCCAGTGTTGTTTGTCAAGAAGAAGGATGGCAGCCTCAGGTTGTGCATTGATTACATGCAGCTGAACCAAGTGACGATCAAGAATAAATATCCTTTGCTTAGGATTGAGGACTTGATTGATCAGTTGGCAGGTGCCTCCATATTCTCTAAAATCGATTTGAGGCCAGGATACCATCAATTGCGAGTGCGTGCTGAGGATGTGCCTAAAATGGCATTTCGGACTCGATATGGTCATTATGAATTTCTCGTGATGCCATTCAGGTTGACCAATGCCTCGGCAATCTTCATGGATAATATGAACAGGGTGTTTCGGCCGTATTTGGATAAATTTGTGGTGGTTTTCATTGATGACATCCTGGTTTACTCCAAGAGTGAGGAAGAGCATACGCTTCATCTTCAAATTGTGTTGCAAGTATTACGGGATCACCAGCTGTATGCTAAGCTCAGTAAATGTGAGTTTTGGCTACGGGAAGTGAAATTTCTGGGTCATGTGATTTCTGCAGAAAGTGTGGCAGTAGACCTTAGTAAAGTGGAAGCAGTGTTGAATTGGGAGAGACCGAGATCGGTGACTGAAATTCAAAGTTTTCTGGGATTGGCTGGATATTACCGAAGGTTCATTAAGGGATTCTCTCAGCTTGTTATGCCATTGACTAGACTCACCCGTAAAGATTGATTTTTCATTTGGGATGACAGGTGTGAGAGAGAATTCCAAGAGCTGAATGTTTGTCTAATGTCCACCTCAGTGCTCATTATCCCTAACCCGTCAGAGTCATTTACTGTTTACACGGACGCCTCTAAGAAGGGTCTAGGGTGTGTTTTGATGCAGCAAGGCAGAGTTGTGGCGTATGTTTCAAGGCAGTTGAGGCCTCATGAGGAGAACTATCCTGCTCATAACCTTGAGCTAGCGGCTGTAGTGTTTGCCTGAAATTGTGGAGGCATTATCTCTATGGCGCTCAATTTGAGGTATTCAGTGATCATAAGAGTTTGAAGTATTTGTTTGATCAGAAAGAGCTGAACATGAGGCAAAGGCGTTGAGTTGAATTCCTTGTGGACTATGAATTTGCTCTAAAGTACCACCCTGGGAAAGCCAATGTTGTGGCAGATGCTTTGAGCAGAAAGTCGATCCATATAGCCACAATGATGTTAAGAGAGCAACAGTTGCTGGAAAGCATGAGAGATATAAAGTTATCTATCAATGTCCATCCTGGAGTACTAGTAATGAGTTCCATCAGTGTATCAAGTGATTTATTGAGGAACATCTGCTATGCTCAGATAGAGGATGACTATCTTTTGGGCATTCGTGAACAGGTTGAAATAGCGGAGACCTAGGACTTTGATGTTTTAGAGGATGGTATCATCCAGTACCGAGGTCGGATTTATGTGCCAAATGTTGCAGGGTTGCATGAAATTATTTTGGAGGAAGCTCATAAGAGCAAGTATACTATTCACCCAGGCACCACTAAGATGTACCAAGATCTGAAGCGTGGTTATTGTTGGCCAGGCATGAAGAAGGACATCGCAGAGTTTGTGGCAAGATGCCTAACTTGTCAGAAGGTAAATATTGAACACCAATTGCCTGCAGGTATGTTGCAATCTCTGGAGATCCCGGAGTGGGAATGGGATAGTGTTTCCATTGATTTTGTGATAAGATTATCGAGGACCTCTTTAGGACACAATGCGATATGGGTCATTGTAGATAGATTAACGAAGTCAGCCCATTTTCTTCCAATTTGGGAAACTATTTCAATGGAGAAGTTGGCCCAGTTGTATGTGAATGAAATTGTAAGGCTGCATAGAGTCCCGATAAATATTGTGTCGGACAGAGATCCTAGGTTTACATCCAGGTTTTGGAAATCTCTTCAGAAGGCCATGGGTACAAAGTTGAGTTTCAATACTGCTTATCACCCTCAATATGATGGGCAGACTTAAAGGACTATTCAGACTCTGGAAGACATGCTGCGGGCATGTGTTCTGGAGAATAAAGGCAATTAGGATCAGTTTCTGTCATTGGTAAAATTTGCCTACAACAACAGTTTTCACTCAAGTTTGCAAATGGCTCCGTATAAAGCATTGTATGGCAGGAAGTGCAGGTCGTCGTTGTGTTGGGTTGAACTTGGTGAAAGGAGTCTTTTGGGCCCAAATATTGTGGATCAAACCTCTCAGCAAATAGAAAGTTTTCGTCAGAAGCTTCTTACAACTCAGAGTCGGCAAAAGAGTTATGCGGACAAGAGGAGGAGACCATTGGAGTTTGATGTTAGAGATCAAGTGTTTTTGAAGGTCACTCCTACTATTGGTGTTGGAAGATCGATTCGAACCAAGAAGCTTACTCCATGGTATATGGGCCCATATCAAATTCTGGAACGAATTGGGCTAGTAGCGTATCGAGTGGCACTACCCCCTAGTCTTGCTGGATTGCATGATGTTTTCCACATGTCTCAACTCAAGAAGTATCACCCGGATCCGTCTCCTATAATTGATGATGAAGCAGTTCAAGTACGAGAGAATCTGACTTTTGAGGTCGCGCCATTGCAAATTCTGGATGTTAAGGAAAAGCAGTTGAGGACTAAGACTATTAAGTTGATAAAGGTCCTATGGAGCGGTTTGACATCCAATGATATCACGTGGGAGACGGAAAATTCCATGCTGAGAAAGTATCCAGAGTTCTTTGCTTGAGGTAAGTGTTGAAATTTTGAGGCCGAAATTTTTATAAGGAGGGGAGAGTGTAACACCCCTCACGATTTCTTTCTTAGCATTTTGTTTAGGGCCTGAGGAAACAGGACAAAGGAAGGCTCAAGTGGAGTCTGGAAACACTCCACGCCGCGGCGAGAAGAAGGTCCGTCGCAGCGAGGTATGCTGGAGCCGCGGTGAGGATCGGGAAATTTGTTTAAATCCAGATCAGTTTAGTCGAACAAAAAAGAAAGAAACGGAGGAAACCGAGGGAGACCGCGAGGAGCAGTGCTGGGGTTCGAGATTCATATAGCAAACTGGAGTATCATTTGTTGTTATGGCCTTCAAGCTTGTATATCAAGCTGACATGGACTTTTAACACTAAGTTGATGTTTTCTTCTCTTCACATGATATAATATGCATATTTCCCTATTGCCAAGACCTTCATTTATCTTCAGTATGTACCTTTAGATTTTGTATCTTTAAGAATAGTCCAAGACATATAACAAAAAGAACCACTAATAAATAAATAGTAAAACTCTTAAAGCTTTGAAACACTTGCTTCATTAGCATATTTTTTTCAGGCCATGCAGATCTGATTTATTGGTTGGTACTGTCTGAAACAGAATCATGAATGATTCATCACTCAATCGTTTCAGCTTCAAGCTACTGTTATGAAGTTTCAAAACCAAAACATAATGGCCATAAAAAAAGCAATGTGCAACTCCCCAATAATGGCCAAGTTTAATAGCTAATAACCTCCCATAACTCCCCTTTCCTGTGTTTAATGTGTTGTTTACAATTCCAAACTAGAAAGCCCTTGAGTAATTAGTATAAATAGCCTACATACTACAAAGATGACAAAGGATAGCATTAACAGAGAGTTTTCTTAAATTTTAGAGTATTTTTACTCTTGTTCTTGAGTTCTATACCACTGTCTCTCATTGGTTCAGTTATTTTTATATCATTAGGAGGTAATATGCATTAATAACTGGAATATATGCTACAATTCAAGCTGAGTTGGGACCTTTTCTCTTTGCACAGGTTTGTTAAGCTCATTGTTATTCGGATTCACTACAACTTTAAAAATAGGGCAAACAACTCATTCTCCTCTTGTGGCCTATTCTTAAATTTCTCCAGCTGCTGGACTACTTTTTTTGTGTGCCTGTGTGTGTTGCTTTAACTTTGTAAGGTATAGTTCTTTAACTGAATCTGAATCCTACTATATTTACTATCATTTCGGCTACAGAATTCTAGCACAGACGACCATATATTGTTGCAAGTGCCAGGCTTGTTATGGAATCTTTATGGCACATTGAGGAAGTGATTTTTGCCTTTACTATAATGTATCTCACCTCCCTTCATTTGTTTTCATTATCCTGCTCTTGTGGTTAATAAAATTCCTCACTGATGAACTTTTGGTCGATTAACTTGTATGCCTGTGTTTGAATTCAAATGAAATTATATGCAGATTTGTTTTGCAACTTTTGGTTGATTAGGGAGAGATACATAAAGTGATTGAGTCTTGTGAGGGGAAATTGAATCGTATATACACATAGATCCGTGTTCTTGAATCTTAATGTATAAATTGAACCATTTAGTCCTTGTGGTTGAGTGCAATTGTTAGGCAACTACGGGTCATTGATCTTGAAACTGTTATATTATTTGCTACACTTATTGCAATTCTGCTTTGAATGAAAGTAGTACTCCATATGCCCATGATTTTTGTGTGGAAACTTGACATACTGCAAGGTTTGGGTGTTGTTGCACATGCATATGTACTGTTTGAGCTTGAAAAAAATGCTCCACATGGCCATTTTTTAATGTCAAAATTCTGGTTTGTTAAGTGTTCTAAGATTCTCTAATAGCTCTTTCATTGGTATGGGCTAAACTCTCACCTTGCTCTTGATTATTTTAGCTATAGAATAGACCTTGCTGATTGATACTGAGTTGAGGGAATGATCTATCCTCTATTCGTTTTGATCATATAAGGAACTGAAATAAAAGAAAATTTTGATATTGAGGCTTGAGTAATATTTTCATATTTTGGTGAATTTAAAGTACAAGTTCATATGTTCTTACGTACCTCTCTTCTTGTTGCCATAAAAGCTGTCAAGGTAGGTGCTACTGCAGAAGGAATAAAAGTGAGAGACTATGCTTGGCATGGTTATGATCCTACTTCTGTTGCAAGAATGTCGGATGTAACTTACTACACTTTTTATCTTCAGTTTCTGTGGCGTGTTTCTTTTTCTTGGATTAAACAAGAAAAAGTATAGAAATAAGGGGAAATAAGGAAGTCAAAATTGACATACTTCCCTAAGCGTTCCCTGTGAACTTTAAATACAAAAAGATACCCATACATTGCTGCAATAAGTTAGAATATGGAAAGTATTGTGGTGCTATTATTCAATTTATGATAGTAGGTAAACGGCTTGTGATATAAATTCAATGTGCAGGTAACTCACCACCAGGAATTTGAGATGGGTTTCTTTTGCCATTAAACCTGCAGAGATGCTCGTGAACTATATTGTTACATGAGATGACTTTGTTTTGTAGTACAAAGTAGACTTTTTACAAGCTTACTGATGTTAATGTTCTTTGAGTTAATGTTCTTTGATGTACTAGGATCCAAGAAAACATAAGATAAATACACCAAAAAGTAAATATATATGCCTGAAGTTTAGTCAAGGTAATCAAATGATGAACCAAAATTTCTTCTTATTTGTATATTATTTTATGCTTAGCATGATTGCTTCAAAACATCTAGTTGCAAAGCTCTCATGAATTTGGGTTGAATATTTATCAACAAATTGATGCATCTTGCATCAATATTTTCATCTTCATATTTCACTTTACTGGTGCCACAAGAAATGATGGTTAAGAATGATGCTTAGCATGATTTCTTTTGAAGAATGCTTTATTATTCTTCATTAGTTGTATATATCATTTTCTTTCTTAATTTGGTGACAGCCTGGCTAAAAAAAGGAATTATCTTTCTATGTATCAAATGGGAGAGCTTTGGGAGCATTTTCTGAAGGAAGCATTTCCAAATACTAGAAAATGATTTTCTATATTGGTTATACAACCGATCTAAAATTGGTTATTTTTTACACTGGTCAGATTTATGTTTCCTATACAACCTGACGTAAATGAGCTAAAATAACCGATGTAAAAAATACTTTTTATAGTAGTGATAGTTTTGTTATGCCATGGGTGCTGAATATGGCTTCTCCATGGATGGATAGTGAATAGCTCATGAAGAAAAATGGTGAAGTAGGTCTAGTGGTGGGAAGGATTTTGATGTCGAAGATCCATATCTCACCTTCACCCAAATCTTACCATTGCTACCTTGTTGCCATCTTAGGATCTAGATCTAGATCAAAATCAAAATGAGCTCATATGTGAAGGTCACTACTATTGTCGAATAGAAGGTGTGGTGTGGCAAACAAATCTTGCCTTCACACAAATCTCGTTGGTGCTACCTTATTGTTGTGCAAACTGGCGAGAGAGGAGAAAGTGAAGGAAAAAGATATTTCTGCATAAGCCACTATGGAAAGAGAAGAAAAAAGAATAATGAGAGAGAGAGAGAGAGAAGTTTTTGGAAAGTGAGAATAAAAAAATAATATTAAATAGATATGAGAGAGAGGATGATTGGTTAAAGGATGGAAAAAAAAAGTTAAGAAAGGGATCATTGGATCTCTGATTGGGATCCTGAAAGTATACAGGATTGATCATAGTAGTAAAAAATATCCTGGAGTATTCCAGAAGTTGAACCTAAGGGAGGTTATGATTCACTCAATGAAGTAATTTTAGTCACTATGAGCAATTTTTGAAAAGTTAACCAAAGACTAAAATAAGAGTAAAACAAGATAAAAGGCAATTATGTTGAGTTTAATTCAATCAATAAGAGCTTTAGGAAATTGGGGTTCATCTTCCAAGGTTAACTAAAGTTACTTTTAAATTGACTCCTTTTGTAATTATAATAACATTTATTTCTAAATTATCTTAATTACACTTCAATCAGTTAGTCTTTATTTAATTAGGTTCTAATTCACTCTCATACAACCAAAATTTCTAATTAAACCTTGAAGTTATAACTAAGTCACCATAAACACCTAATTCTATCTCTAGAATTTTTATTTATGTCTATCTCTCTAGGTTTATGTTCACTTTTCACCTTGCAGTCTGTCAAGCTTACCTATAGAATGAATTTCATGGTAGCCTGTCACAAAATCCAAAATGAAGCACAAAAGAGACAAACATAATTAAACATAAATATATTGAAAGAATTTAATCAAGAATAGGAGTCATAATCTCAGAGTAAACTTTAATTAATCCCAGTTAGACTACATTCTTATCCTTAACTGGGAAAATTAGTTATGCAAAAATATTGTTCTTAATAACAAAATAACAATAATTTCCCAAAACAACCGAACAAAAACTAAAGGAAGAGAATTAGTAGATGAAGAGAATGATTCAGCCGCACTACACCTTCAATTCTTCTAGATTTGCCTTCAGAATGCTCCCTCTAAGCTCCAAAGACTTTAGAATAGTTCTTCTAGGGTTTAGAATAAGTGATCGTGTCCTTTTTTTTGTTCTAAAACTATTTATTTATAAGTCTCGTGCGATACTTGTGGATAAGATTGAATGTGGCTACTAAATGACGTCACTCGGCGCTGTGTTCCTCTTCTTTGTCTTCAGCCAGCGCCGAGTGAATCACTTATCTTTTTTTTCTTTGCACTTCATTTGGTGTCGGGTGATATGCTTATTTGGTTGACCCGGCACCGGATCAATCCGTGATTTGGGTCCTCCATGCCTCCTCACCCAGCCGCAGGTGAGGCCATTAATTGTGATAGGATGAGCTTGTTCTTGAGCCTTCTTTTCTTTCTTTTTCACTCTAAAATACTCAAATGTCCTGAAAGTTTTCCTAAGATGCAAATATATCTTAAATTATATAGAATCATGCAAAAATTACATCAAAACTCAACATTTTTCAAGGAAAACAACATCAAATGTGGTTATTTTGTAATTATAAAATAGACACATCAAATCCTCCCAAATTTGAATCTTTGCTTGCCCTCAAGCAAATACTAAGCATGAGCTCAAATAATTTTTCTACATAAACCTCACATCCACCTATTCGCAAAATTTGAGAACAACTTGCTACCAATCCAGGAGAAGAGTACAATGTATATATGGAATATTAAGCTTAATATCTAGCTAATAGATATTTAATCATATTCACAAAACCATGGTGTGTGTGTGTACTAAATAGCCTATAATTAGTGTCAACATCCAGCTAGACAAGAAGATTGAAAATTACAATACTTATTTAAAAACTTGCAATACCTCAATCAAAAATCCTATGAGTGCCAATTCAATAACCAGGAGATCCTCAAGTTTCATTTTATGCACCAAGCATTTTTTTTTCAATGTTATTTTTCCCCGCACATTTAGTACTGCTCTAATTTTATTTGGGGATCATTGTCTTTCTTTGGCCATCATGCGCCCTTTTGATGTGAAGGTCTCACATTTGTGATGCGTACCCCCGGTTACATTGGTTAACATCACTTTGGCACAAAGATGCCTTTGGCACACTCATAGCTCACTTTGCACCATTTTATGTGAAGGACAACACTTTTTGGTGAAGCCCCCTGGTTACTAAGTATAGGTCGAACCAACGGAGTGGATAAATTTTCACATATTTTTTTTTAGCTTCCCGAGTTATTTCTCATAAATAATAATACTCATGAATTCTAATTGAATTTATGTAAGTACAAAAATAAATATATAATCCACTATCTTACTTATTTGACTACTTATTTTCACCTCTCATAAACTAGCTATTAGTGCTCAAATTTAGATTTCATGATTCCTTACTTATTATTAATTGGCTGTTTACCTCACTTAATCAAACAATGAAGCTCAGACTCATGACTTTCAAGGTAGCAAGTATACTTAAATAGTAGGAGATAGACATGTATCAAATTAAAAGTAGAAATAAAAGAGAAGAATAATAAAAGTGAAAAATTTTCTTAGCTCGCCTAAAATTTTTCTAATTATTTTCCCCCTCACACGTAGCACAAACACTGTCCTCAGTGTTTAAAATAAAAAACAAGAGAGAGGAAGGGAAAATAAAACTAATACTCCCTTGGATTATGCTGATGATTCAGTTTTTCAACAATTGTTTTGCAGCTACATCTCAAGTATGATTCTATTTAGACAAACTTTTCAAAGAGGGAAGGGGTGAAGCAGATCAAAAGACAATCAAAAGAAAAGAAAAATCTACTAAACTAACTAAAAAAATGGAAAAGAAAGGGAAAGACACAGAGATAAAGGAAAACTAAGTGATCTAAATCACTATGGTAGAGGTCGGTTGGCCTGGATAACTGATATAGCAATGCTTCAGTACGCTGCCGATGCTCTTTATCCTTTGGTCACGTTCAGCTTGCTCTTGTCGCATCTCATCAATTGTCTTCTCCATGTGGGTTATCTTCTTTAAAAGTTGCTTTAATAGGTTGCACTTCAGTCGTTACTACTGACCGTAGATAGCTGGTTGTGCTAGTTTGGGGCCATTATCTGGTTGTTTTGGGGCTGCCTCAGCCATGTTATTTTTTGGGGAACTGGCTGTGAGGGCCCCTCACCTCTTTTTCTCCAAACCCTTCCACTTTTACATATCCCAGGGAGTCAAGCGTCTTTTTAGATAGTACATCATTATCTGCTGGCGTTCTAGCGACCTCCTCACAAACATCAACTCCCGCAGCCTCAATCATAAGATTAATTAGGATAGGAAAAAAGAAGGTTGTCTTTTTGCGTTTAGCCTGGAGACTTCCTTGATAGAACGGATGATGATATGGGCCAGTGGTATCCCTGGGATATTACTCATACCGTGTCTAATTTTGTGGAGGAAGTACAGATCAGTGAACTGTAATTCATTCAGGCTACTCGCTCATGTTATGATGTTAAAGCTCATGAGATAAACGAGTAACCTGTGATGGACGGCCAATGACTTTGCGAAAAGGGCTTGCCAATTAGTGCCCCTGGTAGACACCCACTGGATCTGCAGATCAGTCATGACTTAGAGGATTATCCAAGTGGGGTCTAAAAAAATCCAATCTCCACTAGAGTTAAAAATGATACCCTGTTGCGAGAGCCCTAAAAGTTGTGATAAATGTTCAGGTGTGATGATGACTGGAATGCCTTTGATTGATGAAACTATGCTATGTTCAGTTTTTGAATCTTTATTTTCAATGTTGTCATGGAATTGTTTGCTCAAGTCTGGGAAAGAGGGTATGAGAATACCGCTCCATCCAAGTCTTTTGTATGATTGGCTCAGATGAAATTGTTCTTCAATTGCTAGATGTATCATCTTCTCATAAATAAAGGGGTTGTCTTTCCTGGTATTATATCATGCCTCATTGTTTGGACTTGTAAATCTCTGAGGTTGGAGTGGAGGTTGAGGTTAATCAACTGCTGATCGAGAGGAACTTGCTCTAGATAAGCTGCCTCAGGAGGAACTTCCTCTTAACATATGTGTACCTGAAAAATAAAGTGGAGGCTCTCTTAAAGTGAAAATCATATCAAGAACGCAATTAAGTACCTAACTCGAGCATTATCTGAATAAATTAGTAACCAAATAATTAATGCGAAAGTTAAGTTCATAATTAGCAGTCTACGACTATATGCCAAAAGATCAATAGTAGTAGTGGTCTTACCTAGGAAGATAAGAGATATAATAAGAGGGTGGACCACAGTAGCAAGCATGCAAATATTCATATCAATACCGGCCAATGGTGGCCCACACTATCACACAAGAAGAAAGGTGAAATAACAACCTAAAAGAGAAATTGATTATTTTCATGAAACAAACCAGTGGGACCCTTAGAATGAACAAGGCAAAACTTAGTATTATATAATCAATGCAACACACCTAAGAGATCCATCATTTTCAATAAGAATTCATGCATAGGCTAAAAGGTAATCCACTAAGTGGACGGTGGCCTCTCAGCTCAGCAACCAATAATAAATAAATCATGCAAAAGTAAGATCCAGAGAACATGCCAAAGGGATGTATAGACAGAGTATGATCAATTCAAAGACAAGATTAAATCGCATGAAGATAAAGCCACTGCTTCACACAAGAATCAAGATCAACATAGCAAAGATAATATGATGAGCACAGATCAAAAGCTATCAAAACCATGCGCAGAAAGACAATGTCCAAGTAAATATATATGAGTCAATTGTTAGTTCTTATAAACCACACGACATCAATTAAAGAAATCATGCATACAAAGCACAAGGTGTGGTTCAAGAATGCTTCATGGCCTTCCATTCTGTACAATTTTCACTGTGTCAATAAGAACCAGATAGAAAAGTGAAAATACACATACCTTAAGCCAAGATTCAATTCTTTAGTGCTTAAAACTCAGAACCTTCTGCCCCAAATGTGAAATACCAGTGAAGAACACACCGATGATGTTGACATTGCCACAACCATGGTGGAGAGGCTCAAAACCGAAAAACAAACAATAGATAAGGACTATGGTGAGTTTAATTGGTGAAATGGGATGGATTGGGTTGGAGATGGAGGAAAGGTGCTGAAAATTACCCTTTGGTGGTGGAGGAAGGGCTGCATTGAAAGAGATGGGTTTTTGAGGTCTTGGGTTCATAGAACCCGAGTCCACTGGGTGCTGGGGGGGATCCATTTTAATGGACCTGGCGCCGAGTAGTTTTCAGACATTTTTTAAGCCCAAAAATGTTTACAATTTCTTCTTTTAGCAATGACAAAAAATCCCTTTGAAGGACTAACACTTCCCCCTTACAATTGAAATTAAACACTAAAAAATAAAATAAATAAATAAAATTTAGGAGGGTTGAAAACTTCCTTGACTTGTTGCTAAACCTTCTTGTCTAGCTCTGAGAAGAATTCCACTCAAGTGACTTAGAAAACAAAAATTAGGATGAGACAAATATAAAAAATAATGAAAGGAAGAAAAATTGGGTTGCCTTCGAACAAGTGCTAAATTTAGCGTCCATAGCTAAATGAAGACATGGCAAAGATGACAAACTTTATTCAGAGGAATTGATTGTGTTGCATCAACTGGTTCCCTTTCATAATATATTTGTAGCCTCTGACCATTAACCACAAAGCGATTTCCATTAGTCCCTTGAACTTCCACAGCCCTGTAAGAACACACATCAATAACTTCAAATGGTCCCGACCACCTGGATTTCAATTTTCCTGGGAAAAATTTAAGATGTGAATTGAATAACAACACTTTCTGTCCAACCTTAAATTCCCTTTTTAAAATCCTTTTGTCATGCCAAGCCTTAGTTCGCTCCTTATAAATACGAGCATTCTCAAAGGATTCCCTTCTAATTTCATCCAGTTCATTCAATTGGAGTGACCTTCTCTCACCTACAGCTTTCAAGTCATAGTTCATGGTACATATAGCCCAACATGCACGATGCTCTAACTCTACAGGGAGGTGACAAGACTTTCCATAAACCAATATATAGGGAGATATTCCCAAAGGTGTTTTAAATGTAGTCCTATATGCCCATAATGCATTATTTAATTTTTGTGACCAATCTTTTCTAGATGCATTAACTGTCTTCTTTAGAATGCCTTTGAGTCCCTATTAGAAACTTCAACTATCCCACTAATTTGAGGATGTTAAATAGTGTTAGTTTTAAGGTGACACTTATATTTCTTTAACAGGGATTTAAATTGATAATTTTGAAAATGCACCCCATTATCACAAATAAAAGCTTGAGGAACACCAAATCTAGCAAACAATTGTTTCACAAATTTAACCACACTAGCACTAGTATTATTAGACAGTGCAATTGCTTCTACCCATTTAATAACATAATCAACACCAACTAAAATGTATTAGTTACCATTAGAAGGAGGAAAGGGACCCATAAAGTCAAGCCCCCAAACATCAAATGGCTCAACTTCTAGAATTCCAGTCTGTGGCATCTCATGATACTTGCTAATGGAACCTGTCCTCTGGCACTTGTCACATTTTGTCATAAAGTTTCATGTATCCTTGAAAAGGATAGGCCAATAAAATCCACTTTGTAGCACCTTTGCAGCCATCTTGTCAGGACCATGATGTCCACCATATGGAGAGGAATGGCAATGTTCTAAGATAGGAGTCATCTCTACCTCTAGCACACATCTCGCTATAATACCATCCGCACATTGCTTGAAAAGTTATGGATCATCCCAAAGGTAGTGCCTTACTTCTGCTAAAAATCTCTTCTACTGATGAAAATTTAGATCCTCTAGAATAATATCTGCAACTAGAAAATTAGCTATGTTAGCAAACCAAGGCACAAATAACGAATATATTGCCTACAATTTTTCATCAGGAAACTCCTCCTTCATGGGAATATCAGATTTGGGCACATGCTCTAGTCTAGACAAATGGTCAGCAACCAAGTTTTCATAACCATTTTTATCTCTAATTTCCCAGTCAAATTCTTGCAAAAGCAAAATCCATCTGATCAAATAAGGCTTAGCATCCTTTTTCCAGATCAAATATCTAATAGCTGCATGATCAGTGTAAATAATGACTTTTGAAAGAGCAAGATATGATCTAAATTTATCCAGAGAACACACCACAGCCAAAAATTCTTTTTTAGTGGTAGCATAATTGAGTTGTGTATCATCTAAGACCATACTTGCATAATAAATTACATGCAACTTCTTGTCTTTTCTTTGTCTTAGCACTGCTCCAATGGCATAATCACTAGTATCACACATTAGTTCAAAAGGAAGACTATAGTCAGGGGACACAACAATAGGAGCAGAAATTAAAGCCTTTTTCAAATGATTGAAAGCATTCAAACAATTGTCATCAAAGATAAAAGGCATATCTTGGACAAGTAAATTGGTTAAAGGCTTAACAATTTTAGCAAAATCCTTAATAAAGCGTCTATAAAAGCCTACATGTCCAAGAAAACTCCTAACAGACTTTACTGTTATAGGAGGAGGTAGGTTTTCTATAACTTCAACCTTAGCATGGTCTACCTCAATCCCTTTTGCAGAAATCTTGTGCCCCAAAACTATACATTTATGTTAGATATGCTGGTTTCCTAAGAGGAGGGTGAATTGGGAAGATTAAAATTTTTTGCAAAAGTCAGAAGAGTGATGAAGGCAAAAATAATGGTAAAACAGAGTATAAAGGTACAGTAAGGTAAAAGCAGTAAAAGAGAAGAGAAGACACAGATGTTTATCTTGGTTTGATCTCTTTATCTTGACCTACGTCCAGTCCCCAAGCAACTACTTGAGATTATCCACTATCTTGCAAGAATTCAGTGGGCTTCTTGCAATTACCTCAGTACAGCTTTGATACTCTATTCTTAGAGCTTACAACCTCTCTTTTTGCACTCTAGTTAAGTGCTTCCCAAATCCCTTGTGATATTTCCTCACAAGAAAATCTTTCTTCTAGATAAAGATAAGATTGATTACAAAGAATGAACTCTCTAATTTAGAGTGTATATGAAAGTTGAAGTACAGAAGTATGAAGTATGAGAGTAAAAGACTTTGAGTTGAGAATTTGACAGAGTTTCAGTATATACAATGTAAAATTCGTTACCCATAACTTCAAATGAAGTTTCATTTATAGATTTAGGTCTTAACTATACGTTAGAAACAAAATCTATCCGTTAGAGACATTACCCAATGGTTACTCTGAAAAACAATCCATTCACCAACTACATTTAATGCTTCTGAGACTCAAAATTTGAATTTTGGTTAGTCAACAAATGAATTTCACAGATACCGAAAGTTAAAGACTTTAACGTTAAACTTCAAAGTTCATCTATTTAAGAAACAAAGTTCAAATTTTCATCTTTGAAGAATATTTCTATGTTGGAACATGCGAATTTTCAAGTAAAAGTTCATCTGATAAGTGTGAACAGTTGCCCCATATTGCTACAATGCCTTCTAAGTTTGAATTTTGGTGCCCAAAATTTGTCTGTCAGTGGGCAGCTCAATAAGGCACAATAGTTCATCTTTTCAAAATTTGAACTTTCAAAGTTCAAAGTTCGTCTGTCAGAGAGACCTCCTATCAAACTTAGTTCAAAGTTCAAATTTCTGAATACTAACATTCATATGTCAACATATTATTATAACAGACTTGCAAGCTTTATTTCTAAAGTTTGAATTTTTAAAATCAAAGTTTGTCTGTTAGTGAGCTAATTTTAGATTTTTTTTAATCTTCACTTTCAGATGAGCTTTGAAATATCCTTAAATGAATTTTCAATTTTTATGAATTGTAGTTTATCAAAAATTCAAATTTTCAAAACTCAAAGTTCGTCTGTCAGAAAAGGCTCTCATCAGACTCATGTCAAAGTTTAAATTTTTGCATTTAAAGTTCGTCTGTCAGAGGAATCTCTTTTCTGACTAACTTATTTTCAATTCAAAATTCGAATTTCAAAAGCTAAAGTTCGAATTTTCAAAGCAATAGTTCAGCTTTATCACTTTAAAGTTCGTCTGTTAGTAGGTATTTTTCAAGTATTCTATGAATTAACATGGAATCAGATTTCTAAAAACATTCTTTTGCCAATTCAAGATCTTTTACTTAACTTAAACACAGTAATAAATTCTATATCTAATCTTGTACTGATTTTACTTGGATCTCTCCATTTGGGATCTTCCATGCACCTTTGATATCTTCTTTCCAAGCTCTAGAAGGTTAGTTTGGAATCATCAAAACACTTGATTCAATACTTTATTCACCATGAAGTGAGATTTTTCCCAATTAAGCACTAAATTTTGCTCCTTGCATCTCTACAAAACTCTTGCAAGATTAGACAAATAGATATCATCAGAGGGACCAAACACAGAAAAATCATCCATAAAAATTTCAATTATATCGTCAACCATATCAGAAAAAATAGTCATCATGCACCGTTGAAAGGTAGCAGGTGCATTGCAAAGACTAAAAGGCATCCTCCTATAGGTAAAGGTGCCATAGGGACAAGTAAATGTGGTTTTTTCTTAATCTTCTAGGGCAATGGGGATTTGAAAGTATCTGAAATAACCATCAAGGAAACAATAATAATCATGCCTAGCCAGTCTTTCGAGCATATTATCAACAAATGGCAAGGGGAAATAGTCTTTGCGCATTGCCTTATTTAATTTCCTATAATCAATACAAACACGCTAACTAGTAATCATTCTTGTAGGAATGAGTTCATTCTTTTTATTTGGTACCATTGTTATTCCGCCCTTCTTTGGAACAACCTACATAGGACTCACCAAAGAACTGTCAAAAATTGGATAAATTATACCTAGATCAATGAGCTTGAGAACCTCGGTGTGCACAACTTCTTTCATATTAGGATTCAATCACCATTGATTCTGCACTTTTGGTGTATAATTTTCCTCCATTAAAATCCTGTGCACACAAATTGAAGGACTAATACCCTTTATATCAGAGATACTCCATCTAATAGCAATTCTATGCTCCCTTAGAATTCTCAATAATTTTTCTTCCTGCTTAGAACTCAAATTAGCAGAGACAATAACAGGAAAACTACCAGAGTTACCCAAAAATGCATATTTCAAATGAGATGGAAGTTGTTTTAATTCAACTTGAGGACGTGAATTTTCAAAAGGTGGTGGAAGTGACTTCCCTTATCCTAATTCCTCAAATTTCCTACAATGCGATATGTATATATAGGACTTGAACCTTCTAATTTCATCATAGAATCAATAAAATTAACATCTTTCACCTGTTCATTGAGGTTCAATGTAATGCATGCTTCTAGAGGATCTTTATATAAATGTTTAACAGCATGCTCTTCAATTAGTTTATCAATTATATCAACTAAAGCAAGAAGCTTCAGTTTCATGAAATTTTATAGCCCTCGAAAATTTAAATTCTTCTCGCTCATTACCTACTTTAAGAATTAATTTCCTAGCAGGTACATCAATCAAGGCACTAGCAATTAACAAAAATGGCCTTCCAAGAATTAAAGATACATCTAAATCATCCTCAGTATCCAATACTATGAAATTAGCATGAATAATAAGATTACCAACTTTTACGAGCACATCCTCCATGATTCCCATTGGATATCGTACTGATCTATCAGCTAGTTATAGAGTCATACCTATGGGCTTCAGCTCTATAACCATGAGTTTCCTACACAAAGAATAGGGCAATAAATTAATACCTGCTCCAAGATCACATAAGCAATGTTTAACAAGTTGAGAGCCAATAACATAAGGAATAGAGAAACTTCCTGAATCCTTTAGCTTTTGTGGCAACTTCTTTTATAAGATGGCACTACATTCTTCATTCAAAGGTACTAAGGCATAATCTTCTAGACTCTGCTTGTTAGATATTGGCTCCTTAAGAAATTTGACATAAGAAGACATATTCGCTAGTACTTCAGCAAAGGTGATGTTGATTCGAAGCTTCTTGAACATCTCTAGGAACTTCTTAAATTTGACATCCTGCATTTTCTTTTGAAGGCGTTGTGGAAAAGGAATAGGAGGAATGTATGGTTTAACTTCAGGAGGTGTAGCATGCTCCTGAGTAACATCTTTGGATTTGAGTTCCTCATTGCCCTTCTCGTGTTCGCCCTTTTTTAGACTCTCCTCTTTTTCCTTTGAATTTCTTTCTTCTCTCATTGCTTCTTTTAACTCCTTTCCACTTCTTAGTGTGATTGCCATAGCTTCCTCTTTGGGATTCAACTCTATGCTTCTAGGAACTGTCCTAGATTCCTTTCAGCTACTAATTTAGCAAGGTGATTCATCTGAACTTCCATATTTTGAATTGCAGCTTGGGTGGCATTATTTGTAGTAACTTGGCTAGACATAAATTGATCAAAATTTTTATTTACAGCTGGTTGGCTAACCATAAATTGATCCAAGTTTTTGTTAGTGGATGCCTGACCAGCTAAGATTTGGGAGAACATCTCCTCTGGCTGCGAAAGCTTCCTTGTGGATGATGCAGGTAATTAAGGAGGTGCCCGAGTCTTATGTTGCTGAAATCCTAGTGGTACTGATGGATTTTTCTAAGAGAAGTTTGGATGATTTCGCCACCTAAGATTATATGTGTTTGAATATGGATCATTTTTCCTTTGCATTAGTTATGGACATTCAGCATTGGATCCCAAATAATTGACTTCTGCATTTCCTTCAATCATATGTACACATGTGTTAATAGTATGGCTTGAACTCCTGCATGTAGAGCATGACTCTTTATGAAGATTACGATTATTGCTCTGTTGTTGGAAAAGAATAACCATATGTTGATTTAACTTTTCTAGTTGTGCAGACATGTCAGAGCAATATTTAACTTCATTGATAGGTACTCTCCTGCTTCGTACTCCCTTTTGTCTGGTCTGTGTTGCCACTTGATCATAGATATTCATCATCTCTTCAGCAGTTAGATTACCATCCCTTGCAGCAATGTCCACTAGAGATTGGGAAGTAGAGCACAGATCATTATAGAATAGTTTGGCAATCAACAAGTCGTGGAATCCATGGTGTGGATACTCATATAAGTAATCCTTAAATTGATCCTAGGCTTCATAGAATGGCTCGCCCTCTAGTTGTGCAAAGAGATATATTTTATCCCTTAGATTTACAGTTATCTGAAGAGAGTAAAACTTAGCAATGAATGTATCGTAAATCTCCCTCCATGATGTCAAGGAGTTTTTTGGTAGATTAAGAATCTATCATCGAGCATTATCCTTCAAGCAGAAGTTGAAGCATCTCATTTTAAGTTCCTCTAAAGTCAAACCATTTAGAGGAAGTTGGTCAATCCGGTTATAAAAGTCCTTCAAAAAACCCAACGTGCACTACTACAAATTTGGGAATAGTTGGCGTTTTTTTTCAAATTTATTGGCGTTTTAAAAACGCCATCTAATAATGCGCTGATGAAAGTCTTTAAAATACAATGGCGTTTAAAAAACGCCAACGTTTCTTCAAAATTTAGTTGGCGTTTATTGATAAACGCCAACTAAAGTGAGACTTTAGTTGGCGTTTTTGTTAAAAACGCCAACTAAATACTGAAGAAACGTTGGCGTTTATAAATAAAACGCTAACTAAAGTAAGACTTTAGTTGGCGTTTATCGATAAACGCCAATTTTTCTTAAGGTTTTATTTGGCATTTGGAACAAAAACGCCAACTAAAGTCTCACTTTAGTTGGCGTTTATCAATAAACGCCAATGTTTTTTATGATCTTACATAGCGTTTACCATTAAACGCCAACGTTTTTTATCATTATTTTTTTTATATTTTACAGTTACGCTACACAACCTCCAGTTATTCATTATCAACCAGATCCAGTGAACCCAGAAATTGGAGTAAAACATAACAAGATGGAGTAACATATATTATTATATTTATAGTACCGGCCAGTGGAAATTCCAGTGATCAATTAAGAAGCAAACTAATTAAAAAAAGAAAACCATGAATAAATTTCAGTTATTGACAACAGAATGTGCAGGAAGAAGCCAAGAATACAAGCAAAGGTGTTAGTATCTTTAGGATTAATTAAATTACACTTGCATCACATAATGAGAGTGCCCCTCAAATATCTGAGTACAAACCCAGCCTTTCTCCCAATCCCAAAGCTTTTTGAGCATATATCAGCAGATGGTGACAGCACGTAAGGAAGGGTAGGATGAACTGCCACACACCTAATGTAATCTGTATGTGCCTCGAAAACTTTAACTTTATCCATTGTGTTGTAATTATATACATGAATGAACATATCATCTGCTCCAGCAACCACCCACTGTTTGCGTGCAACAATTTTGGCCGACCTAACTGCAAAATCATGCATGCTGTACTTGAGCTCCATTGTGGTATTTTGAGTTATAATAATAGTGAGAAAAGATACACTTTCAAACAATTT
The DNA here is from genome assembly GCA_026686845.1 of Adenanthera pavonina. Classification (NCBI taxonomy): domain Eukaryota; kingdom Viridiplantae; phylum Streptophyta; class Magnoliopsida; order Fabales; family Fabaceae; genus Adenanthera; species Adenanthera pavonina. The sequence continues at coordinate 8,620,814 of JAIVEN010000020.1, read as the reverse complement.
TGGCAGTACAGGTAAAAATTTGTTTGCTACAGAAAAAACAAGGATCATGTACCTGGTAACTCAGTAACCTCAAAAGACTTGGCCAAGGAAATGGTGAAAACAAACATGGGGTATCCAGAGCCATAGTTATGAATTTCACAATTCTAATCTGTCAGTTTGAATAGAAGAATGCAAAAGGCACACAAGAAAATTTATTCCACTGCAATATATCCACCATAATTATTACAACCCTCAATTGGCTAAAACGTACTAACAAGTTATAACAATACACAGGATCTCAATTAAAAAATTTTCAGGTACCTGAGATTGGGAGTTCCAAATATAGACAGTTCCCGAGTATAAACTTGCCAGAATCCTGTGGTAGCCATGGCAAAATCACACATTTCAGCAAAATAGCCAACGATAAACTATTTACCAATCCTATGTCATCAGTAACCCTGTTGACAAATTCCATGACTAATATTGATATAATTCTCACAGATGCCACACAGTAGAAATAATCAAATTAAGAAAGCAACTATAGAATTTTAAATTGCAGCATGGTTAAATTTACCTCTCTATTCATAGGCACTTATCAAGGACGAAGTTACACCACTCTTCGATGAGTTCCTCTATTTGCGTATCAGAGTACTCGGAATAAGAGGTGTCAGGGAAGTACTGTAAATTAAAAAATTATAAATAAGCGAAAATGGCAAAATTTTATAAGCCTTAATGTAAATATAAAATTACATACCGTGTCTGGGATTATGCTATGACCATGTGTGATGATATCCTTCATGAATAACATCACATAGTATCCACAGTCATTATCATTTGGTTGTTTTGGACACTAAAGAGGAAACTTATATTAATTATACAATACAGAAATATTAATCTCAATAATTGTTGATTAAATATAAATTTATACATACCCGTATCTTCTGCCACTTATATAACGAGGAAGCTAAGGGTTTTACCATTTTGCCCTTATGATTATCTCTACAACCCCGGCCCGCTCGAAATATTGACACAGCACTGTTTAACCATAAAATATAAAAAATGTTAGACTGAGCAAAACCTAGCTAATTGGAATTATTACATATAAGTATGAATCATTAAAAACATGAAAAATAAATCTAGGTTCCTTACTTATTAATTATCCCCATCATTTGTTCGTGAAGTTCCGGATCATAATTCAAAGGATCCAAAAAATAGATAGTTGGCTCCAATGGATTGATTGCAATTAACATCCAGTGTCCACTATGAAAAAATAACCAGTGTCATTAGGAAATTATAATTCAGCAGATGAAGTCAAATACATTAAATCCTGAGAATTTACTTACACATTATGATACGGAACCAAGAATAAGACATCTTTGTCAGCCCTTGCAGTGAATGCATCCGCAATTAACTGCTGCTGTTCAGTAATCTTACTGTCCGGCAATTTTGAAGTATAAGCAGCAACCTCTTTAGGATGGATGAATATAAATTTGTTTGTAAGATTGCAAGGCTCCAAAAATATCTCGTAGAGGTATCTAAAGTTTAGAAACAAAATAAAAAGCAACATAGGTTAATATGAAGGCCTAAATTGAAAAAAATTAAAACAAATAGATTAATATCAAGTACCTTATGTACAAGTTAACATTCGCAACCCCAATCCACTTCCGATGGATGATGTAATCAACAATTTCAGTGTTGATACTTTCAAATACCACCATATTATAAATGTTCTTGGCAAATTTCACACGTTTTTCGACTTTGCCCTTAAGTGAATGTGGTAGAAACTTTACAATCATCCTTCGAAAGGTGTCTGGAACTGGATGCCTGGGCGGCTGCATGAGTGGTGGAGCTACTGATTCCTTCGAATGTCCTGAATCTCCGACCTTACTCTTCCCCTTCAACTAAGCAACAAAGTGGGAAATTTTGAGATTAACCACCTTAATATACACATAACAATAGTATATGTCTATAGGTCATCTAATATGAACCTTTGAATGTAGTGGCTCATTCAAGACATCTAGTATCAAGTTAGTATACTTTCAAGTAACATACCTTTACTAATGGAGCAGCAGTGATGAGGTGTGCGGGCCATGCTACGAAGCTGCCCAATGCCATTCCTATTGTTTCCATATCCCCCGCAGGAACAGGCAACCTGGTACCCTCCTCCCTAACTACCTCAATCGACACTTTTAGATGATTTGTAGGTACGAGTGCATTGTGAAGCATCTCTTCAGGGCTATTATGCACATGCCCCTCCGCAACCACACGTCGATTAGGTGTTTCTAACCATAGCTGGCAATATGATTGACCCTGTTCCAATCAATGCATTAGAAATCAACCATTTATTAGGGGTAAAAAAAAGTTATCTTTTAACTTGTTCATGATAGCAATTACCTGAGGGAGATCGTGAGGGGTAACAGTGCAACTATCTTTGGCACTAGCCGACACTGGTGGTGTCCCTTGCGTTCCCTGTAGTTGAAGCACCATGTTCGTCAATTCAGCTAATCGGAGCTGCATCTGAGATTGAGTCTGATGTTGTTCCTGAACAATAGCCTCCAATCGGGCAACCTTTGCAGCATCTGATGATGATCGAGGCCCAAAAAAGGCTTTGTGTGTCACACCAAACCCTGTACCCCTAACACGACCAGGATACTCAGGGACCCCCAGTGCCTTACCAAGTATGTCCTGCCCAACGCTCTCCTGCTCACTAGCTTGAGGCATCGAATTAGAGAGTTCATTCTGTGGAAGAAAGAGAAACAAAATATAAATTTTGCAACTAAATATTAAGTATTTGAAAATATATATGTAAATAAAATATATAATACAATAATACTAACTATTGACTCGGCAACTTTCCGAACGTTGTCATTGTCAATTATCCCATCCTTGTTCTTGCGAGATTCTATCCATAGCTCATGGCGTTCGATTTCCCTCCCTTCTGACCCCTCCTTTGATTGCTATGTTTGATCACAAATAAGCAAATGTGTCAGTATTTGAACATAAGTGTCATTCATAGAACAATCAACTATCAAACCACGTACCATCTTAACCTCTATACCATGGTATCCTTGACGACCCCCTCTATATGGGTATTGCTGCTTCTTGGCTCTGTCACTATTGGCTTGGCTTAATTTCTGAAAAGTTATGCAGAATATTAGTTTTAGTGTAACAAAAACTAAGATAAAGTACATATGATTAGGTTTATGTCCACCAAAAAAGTCGCAATAAGAATATTCAATGAAATGACATACTATGTTAATAATGCACACAACAAAGCAGACTTTTATTCAATGACTAAATATATGTACTATAATTAATTTAAGACCAACAATGACAGAAATGGTTTACCTGAAAAGATTCTTCATGACGCCTAGCAACAAAAGCATTCCAGTGTTCCTATGTAATGTACAACTCAAACAACCGAGGTGGATGAACAGCAGAGTTGCCAGCTGCATCTCTCAAGAAGAATCTAGTGAGAATGGATCGAAAATTTCGGAGTGCGACACCAGCCTTCATATATATGTGTCTCCTGTGACTATTATTGATGTCAAAAGCAGACTGCAACATGCATTACTGAAAAGAATTATTATCTGTATATATGTACACACATTAAAATCAAATGACATACTATATTATTACCTCTATATCTTCGAAAATACTATTCTTCACAGGATCAGGGACTTTCCTCCAATCCCTGTGAGGATGGGAGATTGGAACCTTCAACTTCGCAGCGACCCCAATATAACTGCTCAATTTTTGTCCACCCTTTTGTATTGGATTGCCTTTGCGATTCCATTCGACATGAATCTTTTGGCCAGTGTGTCGGGCGTGTATCACCTCTTTCAACACAGTCAAGCCACGCCGGTGCTGTTTGATATATTTCTGTAGCTCTTCTTGACCATCATCAGCACCACGATCATGATCCTGAGCAGAAGGGGTTGCCATTTACCTACAATAAAATTCCAACAAACATGTAAGATATCAAAGAAGGAAAAAAAATTAAAGCAAATACAACACATAAAAAAAACTAATAAAACCGTAAGGCAAACAATAAAACCGTAAAGCAAATTATACATGTCGAAGGAAATAAAATTCAAACTAAGGCAAACAATAAAAAATATTCGATAATTCAAACCTTTTCCTCTTTCTTTTCAGATGTTCACTAATCCGTCCCCTCTTCCAAATCCAAGTACCTTCTTGATGGTCATCTCTCACATAAAGGGTATCATCTCCACCAGGATCAGTATCAAGTGATGTCCCATGGAAAGGATCATCCTCAATGCACGCACCTTGATAGTCTTGACCATCATCTAAGGTGTCAATTATTTTGTTCGTTAGCATAACAATTGACCACTTCTTATTAGCAGGATCAGTGACAAAAAACACTTGTTGGGCTTGGGATGCTAAAATAAAAGGTTCATCTTTATACCCCACCCTATTAAGATCCACTTGAATGAACCCTGAATCATCAACTCGGAGGCCGTTGTTGTTGTCAACCCATTTACAACTGAAGACAGGTACCTGGAATGAGATGTAGTCCAATTCCCATATGTGCTCAATTACCCCAAAGTATGACATGGGTGCAAAAATGGGGTTTTTGTCTTTAACACTAGATATATGCATTGATTGAGCTATAAGGGTTATCCCACTATTTTGCATAATACTCTTATCATCTTGCTCTTTTGTATAGAACGTGTACCCATTGATAAGATAACCAGTGTAAGATCGTACATACATGCTTGGACCCATAGCTAACTGTTTCAACCTGACCGAAACTGAACTAGAAGTCCTCTCCAACTCTGTGAGGATGTGATCACGCAACCAATGTATAAAAAGTCGATTATGTTCTTTTGATATCCAACTCTCATTCTTATTAGGGTTCAAGGTTCTAATTCTCTCCTTGTGCATTTCCACATATTCATCAACCTCATCCGAGTTGTGCAAGACATACAGGTGAGCTTGCTCCCACTGTATCCTAGAGATACTAACTATTTCACTTCCCCGAATCCCTTCACCACTTGTTCTACCCAAGTGACGAGACCTTGGAAGCCCAATGTTATCAACACTCAATAAGTATTCAGTACAAAATTCAACAGCTTCTTCGGCTATGTACCTTTCAACAATACATCCCTCTGGTCTACTTCGATTTTTCACATACCCTTTCAATATCTTCATGTAACGCTCAATCGGGTACATCCATCTCATATACGCTGGACCGCACATTTGTGTTTCCCTAACTAGGTGTACTGTTAGGTGAACCATCATGTCAAAGAATGAAGGCGGGAAATACATCTCAAGCTCACACAAAGTGACAACAATTTGTCTTTGCAATGTGGGCAACTTCCTAGGGTCAATGACTTTGCTGCCAATAGCCTTGAAAAAGAAACATAGTTTCGTGATTGTCCCTCGCACCTTTCTCGGCAATATGGATCGTATACCCACCGGCATCATATGCTCCATCAAAACATGACAATCATGAGACTTTAGACTCTTCAACTTCAAGTCTTTCATAGATACAAGGTTCTTGATATTTGATGAGTACCCCTCTGGAACTTTAACTCCATCAAGGAATTCACAAAGAGATACTTTTTCTTTTCTAGATAAAGTATAAGCAGCTGGTGGAAGATAAGTACGCCGTTTGTCCTTGATCGGTGCCAATTCTCCTCTAATTCCCATAGCAACCAAATCCAGTCTCGCCTTCTTACCATCTTTGGTCTTTCCCTTCACATTGAGTAACGTACCAATAATGCTATCACATACATTTTTTTCTATGTGCATCACATCAAGGAAGTGCCTCACATACAAGGACTTCCAATATGGCAAATCAAAGAAAATTGACCTTTTCTTCCACCCACTTGTCCTAAGGTGTTTGGCAAAAGGTTTCCCAAAGTTGTTAGTCAAATGTTGTACCTTTCGAAACAGGTCCTCACCGCTTAACGGAACAGGTTCTCTTCCGTCTTCTACATTCCCATCAAATGCTTTTCTCCACCCTCTATAACGATGTCCCTGATGCAAAAATCTCCGATGCCCGAGAAAGACAAATTTCCCACCATGCTCCAACCGAATCGATTGTGTGCCTTCTTCACATATAGGGCAACCAAATTCTCCTTTGATACTATATCCAGACAAATTCCCATACGTTGGAAAATCATTAATTGTACCAAACAGCATAGCTCTCAAATTGAATGCTTGCTTCCTATACCCATCATACACCTCTACACCACTCTCCCATAATAGCTTCAAGTCATCAATTAGTGGAGCCAAGTATACATCTATATCATTTCCGGGTTGTTTAGGTCCAGAAATTAACAAAGACAACATCATGAATTTTCGCTTCATGCATAGCCACGGAGGCAAGTTATAAATCACCAAAATCACGGGCCATGTACTGTGTGTACTACTTTGCATACCATGCGGGTTCATTCCATCAGTAGATAATGCAAGACGTAGATTTCTAGCTTCTGCCCCGAAATCTTCATAGTCACGATCAATTAATTTCCATTGTGGAGAATCTGCAGGATGTCTAAGCTTCCCATCTTTAATTCTATCATCTGCATGCCATGTCAAGAGCTTCGCATTCTCCACACTGTTGTACATGCGTCTAAATCTAGGTATGATGGGAAAATACCAAACTACCTTCACTGGACTCGATTCTTTCTTCTTATAACGTTGGGCATTGCATTTAGGACACTTGTCTAATGATGCAAATTCCTTCCGAAATAAGATACAATCGTTAGGACAAGCATGTATCCTCTCATAGCTCATCCCTATAGAGCTTAACATTCGTTTAGCCTCATATGTTCGGCTAGGAAGCTCATTATCCTCTGGCAGCATATCCTTCAAAAGTGCAAGCAATTCTGTGAAGCTCTTATCACTCCATCCATTGCCTGCTTTCAAGTTGTATAGCTTCAACACAGCTGACAATATCGTGAACTTAATGCATCCAGAGTACAATGGATTTTCTGCATCCCTCTTCAACCTACCAAACATCCCCGGACAATCCTTAAGTTCATCCTCAATCACATTGGTCATCTCTTCAAGACGATCGGCCTCAAGTGTGCTTGTGTCGAAATCATTCGATCTACAGCTCCCACTATACGTATTACTGCTATAATCATTATTCGTCTCACCATGCCTTGTCCATCGTGTGTAACTTCGATCAATTCCATTACAAATTAAATGTGATTCCAAGTCAGTTGCACTAACAAGCCTCCCATAGCAACACTTCAAGCAAGGGCATATAATTTTTTCGGGGTTATCAGCATGCTCAACTGCAAACCTAACAAACTCTTTCACTCCATCCCAATATTCCTGAGTCAAACGATTCGCAGACATCCATTTCCGATCCATACTTTTATTAAGTTGTGTAACCTTTTATAACTTCTGTATAAATTTTGGCAGTGATCTTCCCAAGTTGAGCCTCCCAATAATTCTACAATACAACACCAACTTACAGGCCACGTTATTTCATATGGATTAAATACCATAACCCCATGATTAATACATTAATATTCTTGCTACATAAAAAAAACTAGATTCATTAATTGTACTACAATTATTTGTTTTTCCTAACTTTACTTTCTGATTTATTAAAGCATATGTTACTTTTCAAGTCCTTAACTAGCAAAAATATTCAACAACATAGACAAAAAAAGAGTTCCAATTATATGTTGCCAACCATCCAAATCAACTATCCATAGCTTTTCATTTACTAAATTATAACTTTGAAAGACAAACCAGCAGCATAACAACTAAAGAACCATAGCATTAACCACTTAGCAAAAATCACCTGACGTAGCTAACTAATACAAAACTTTTACATAAACATAATCAGGAAGCATACCTCAGACAAAGTAGATATATATCTGATGGGCTAGCACTACAAATTCTGTCAATATGAAACAAGCGCACCAATGACACCTTCATACAAGTGAAGCAACAAGTTAAATGAAGGTCAACCACAAAGTAGTTTGGTGGTGCGTCCACATATGCATGTATGAGTAAGGAAAGATATATATATATATATATAGTAAAATAACACTATTATTATAGAAAAAAATTAAAATAAAAACTATAAATCTAAAACATGTAAATTAAAATTAAACGGTCCAAATTCACCCAGAATGATGAGTATTGGGTACTCATACATAATCAAATTACCACTCATGGAGATGCTCTCGGTGGTTCAATTTCTTTTAGCCCAATTAGGAACAGTTTGATACAGAATAGACATAATGGTCAACAAACAAAATCAAGATATATGGATTGTATAAAAAAAAACGCAAGATAATATGGTGGTTGATTGTATAGTATATTTGGGGATCCAGGTTTCGACATTTCTTCAATGAACTAATGAAGTCTTTGCCATCAAGCATTGAAAAGGAAAACAAATTACAATATGGGCAATGACTCATATGAATTTGACAGAAACAGCCACGAATATGAGAGCGTCAGTGGGACAATATGGGGTTACCTCAAAGCTGGCCGCCGTCCGCTGTTGGGTCTGGGAGGGATTTCGAGTTCCTCTGAGAGAATAGAACTGGGCCTCTTTCACTCCATTCACCGTGACCGTTGACAGGGAGAGACGCTACGAGATCAAGCGATTTCAGGTTGAAGGGGATTTCGGAGGAACAATGCCGTGGTGGAAGAGGAAAGACTGTAAACTTTCGACGCGTGGTGGCCGAAGAGCTGTGCCAGAACAGAGCTATGGCAGAGGAACAGCTTCAGAGCATGGTGGGAATGAAGACGGCACAATTCTGAGAAAATGCGATATAGGGTTCTGAGAAGAGATTTAAAACAACTTAGTTAGCGTTTAACAATTAAACGCTAACTAAATATAATATACATGGCGTTTATTATGTAAACGCCATCTAATATTCATAACTTAGATGGCGTTTATCACATAAACGCCATTTGAAATTTATACTTAGATGGCGTTTCAATATTAAACGCTAACTAAAAGTTTAAAAATAAATTAAAAAAAAAATTTCGGTGGACCTTGGTTGGCGTTTATGAAATAAACGCCATCTAATAATTTATATTATTTTATTAATTTAGATGGCGTTTTTCTTATAAACGCCATATAAAGTCTGAAATTAGTTAGCGTTTATCATAAAACGCCAACTTTAGTTTTACATTATGACTGTAGATGACGTTTATTTTTAAACGCCATCTAAAGTTCCAAAAATAGATGGCGTTTATTTTTTAAACGCCATCTAAAACTGGACTTTAGTTGGCGTTTATTTTGTAAACGCGAACTAATACGCTTGGTTTGATTTTTATTGCCGTTTTTCTAAATAAACGCCAACTATTCAGCGCCAATAAATCCTGAATCTGGCGTAGTGGTGTCTTTGCCTATTCGGCCATGAAAGTGTGGCAGTGAGTTTAAGTGAGTTGTCTTAAACTTATAGTTCTTTGCGTTGTTAGATAGCCTGATACATAATGGGCTATCATACACTGCAGGCTTGTCTGTATCCCTTCAAAATACATGATTTGGATTTTGAACAATTGGATTTTGATGAGGGATTATTTGGTCATCTTCAAGTGGACTATTGACACCATCAAGATTACCATTGTTTGCACGACCGTTTTGAGCCATCTCTCTTCTTCTAGATCAATTTGCCCTGCAAGTACGTTCAATTTCAAAATTAATAGGAGTCAAATCAAAAAGCACTATTGAGACTTTTGGATCTCAATAACATGGGAGAGAAAAATAAAAATCCAAGGAAATCAATGAGAGAAAAGAAAGACTAAAATTAACAATTCAGCAAATCTGTTAACCTCCCCAGCAATGGTGCAAAAAACTTGATTTGGTTCCAGCAAGTATACAGGGTCATCATAGTAGTAGAAAATATCCTGAAGTATTCCAGGAGTTGAACTCAAGGGAGGTTATTATTCACTCAATTAAGTAATTTTAGTCACGATGAGCAATTTGTGAGAAGCTAACCAAAGACTAAAATAAGAGTGAAACAAGATAAAAAGCAATTATGTTGAGTTTAATTCAATCACTAAGAGTATTAGGAATTGGGGTTAATCTTTCAGGGACAATTAAAGTTAATCTTAAATTGACTCCTTCTATAATTATAGTGACATTTATTTCTAAATTATCTTAATTATCTTTCAGTCAATTAGTTTGTATTTAATTAGGTTCTAATTCACTCTTGTGTAACTAAAATCCCTAATTAAACTTTGAAGTTATAACTAAGTCACCATAAATACCTAATTCCATCTCTAGAATTTTTGTTTATGTCTATCTCTCTAAGTTTAGATTCGCTCTTCACCTTTCAGTCTAGCAAGCTTACCCATAGAATAAATTTCATGGTAGCCAGTCACAAAATCCACAATGAAGCATAAAAGAGACAGATATAATTAAACATAAATATATTGAAAGAATTTAATCAAGAACACGAGTCATAATCTCAGAGTAAACTTTAATCAATTCCAGTTAGACTACATCCCTATCCTTAACTGGAAAAATTAGTTACACAAAAACATTATTCTTAATAACAAAATAACAATAATTTTCCAAAACATTTGAACAAAAACTAAAGAAAGAGAAGTAGTAGATGAAGAGAATGATTCAACCTTACTACGCCTTCGATTCTTCTAGATCTTCCTTCAGAATGCTCCCTCTAAGCTCCAGAGACTTCAGAATAGTTCTTCTGGGGTTCAGAATAAGTGATTGTGTCCTTTTTTTTTCGCTCTAAAACCATTTATTTATAAGTCTCGTGCTATACATGTGGATAAGATTGAATGTGGCTGCTAAACAACATCACCCTGCGTCATGTTCCTCTTCTTTCTCTTCAGTCAGCACCGGGTGAATCACTTATTTCTTTTCTTTCTCTATACTTCACCCGATGCCAGGTGATATGCTTATTTGGATGGCCTGGCGCAAGGCCAATCTATAATTTGGGTCCTCATGCATGCCAGGCGAGGGCATTAATTGTGACCGGATGAGCTTGTCCTTGAGCCTTCTTTTCTTTCTTTTTCACTCTAAAATGCTCAAATGTCTTTTAAGTTTTCATGAGATGCAAATATATTTTAAATTATATAAAATCATGTAAAAATTATATCAAAACTCAACATTTTTGAAGGAAAACAATATCAAATATAGTTATTTTGTAGGTATAAAATAAACACATCAATCTCTTTTTATTAATTGTCACATATAGTATTATGTGGCCTGTACTTTTTCTAAAATAATGATTAAAATAAATGTAGGTCTTTTTTTTGTGATTATCTAAAGAACTACAAAGCAATGTTCTTTTTTTTTTTGGAAACTGGACTTTTGTTTGTATTTCTTTTGTGGTTTTAAAAACAACTACAAAGAAAAGTGAGGCTCACTTTCTTTTGCGGTTATTTTTAGAATCTTACTTTTTTTTTGTGGTTGTTTTTAGAACTATAGTGAAAATCTCAAATTTTCTTTGCATTTCTTTTAATAATCACAAAGGAATACATACCCACATTTCCCCCTCATTTTTCTTAAAATATGCTTGTATAACAGCCAATATTTATATGCCAAAGAAAGCCACTTATTGCGTAGTGTATATATTGAGGTGTTAATTTCAAAGAAAAAAAGGTACAATGTGTGAGATGGTGAACCTCATATTGTAACCTTCTTAATCAAATTAGCAATTTCAGTTCCTCAGAATTGAGAGGTTCAAATCCTGAACTCCATATGAATAAAAGGCAACTTCAGTACGAAGTTGTTGCAATGCTTGCAGTGTCGCTTGTTCTTATGTATTTCGATCAGCTATGCTATTCTTTTACGTCATACGAGACTTGAGATTTATGGTTGAGTGAGTATGATCTGTTGTTTGTTATAAAGTCTACTTGTTGATTCTAAAACATTTCATATACTAGCTCGTCTTTTTACCTTGTTTATTATAATTCTATAATGCTCTAATTCTCACAATTTTTATAGTGACAATTTAGGACTTTCATTGCAGCCAATAAATTTAATGATGAAATTTCATTTCAGTTTCAGTATTCAGTATTTGGAAAGTTTTAGGATTGACCCACCTCTTATAACAAGGAACTAAAAATTTAAATTTGATGAATGCATGCATGTTGTCCCTCCTATATATCACTTTCTTAAAGTTGCGAGCAACTAAGTTGTAGTTATTCAAACAAAAATACCCAACTTCTTATACCAATATCCAAGACTTACATATACATATGACTTGCGAGAAGCTTCTTTTCAATATAGAAAAAACATATAGTAAGATCTGAATCGCATTACCAAAACAAAGATATGAATCACATGTATTACATTTCATGGCCATTTCTCTTCCTTTTTTTCGAAGATGCCCGGACCATAAGTAGAAGAAATTATTTGAACAAGAAGAGGGAATTGTAATAAGACAAAAAGGGTTATTGGAACACTAGCAAGCATAATAACAGGAAGAAAAGCCTTTAATTGTGATCTATGTTGTAGCATCATAATAATGGTTGCAGAAAAGGCCATCATCATAGTTGCAATGGAGAGGAAAAGTGCAGAAAGACCTATAATCAATTTTCTAGGTAACGAGTAGAGGAAATCTTCTTCTGCATAACGTGAAGTAAGGATTCCTAGAAATGTGAGCACAGACGTAGTAGAGGAAAATAATGACAAAGCATCTGAGATTATGAAAAATATGAATAACTTTTCTTTTGAAAATATTGGGTACCCTAAAGTTTGATCGTTTCCCCCCGGAACAGTAAAAGCTGAAGCAAACATGATGGTGACAATGAGAGCACCAACCACTGAACAAGAAGATGCTGTATCTTTCATCCATTTCTCTCCTTCAATCCTCAATTGTTTATGGCTTTCTTTGAACAAGTCTAGAGGTTTCTTGTCATCATTATTTTCATACAGTAAATTCGTAGGATGCAAACCTATATTTAAAAAAAAGTCAAATAAAAAATTAGAATTTCAAAATATCTCTATTGTAACACAATCTCAGAGATAAAATTGTCGCTTTTGAGAATCTTTAAATTTTAATTAATGATTAGTGTCTACTAGTGTGTAAGAATTTCATAACCTCCTTTTCACAATCAAAATATTTCACACTAGGTAGACAGTAAGCATGCATAATTTGATATTATAATATAATTAGTCAAAAGTCAATTTCAGCCATTAATCTCAACAAGATTCATATAAAAAAATCAAGAGCATTAATCTTTTTTCTTTTGTTTTTTTTTTTCTTACCTTGAACCATTGAATTTCACTTTGCATTTGTAATGCTGCACCAGAGATGCTGTTAAGATGAGACGAAGGAGCCAACATAGCTGCCATATGAAGCAAGTTATTTCCAGATTTGTATGACCTTTCAGCTAATACTTTCTTAAAGCGAAATCCGTGGAGGAGTTTGAAAACCTCAGCTTGACGAAATTCAACAGCATTCACGAAAGCGTAGAACTCAAATAGTTCTCGGTTTGCTTTTGATACTTGTAACAAAAACTTAACATTCCCATTCATGGCCGCAGAATTAAGTGCTTTTGTAACTATACCCTTTTTTCTCCTATCTAGAAGTATTACATTCTTTGGAATTAGGCTTAGAATTCCTGCTGCTTGTACATCTTGCAACTTCATCTTATATATCCCCCTCATTCCTGCATAATTGGTAACTCATGTAACTTTATGTCAATGAAATTTAATTATCAGCACTGAAATATTTTAAGTGTCCAACTAGTTGCGAAAGAAATAGGTTGCAGACATACCTAGCAAATTATAGGTGAAGGAGGAGAACTTCTGTATTAGACCTAGCTCTGTTGCAATGGAAGCTCGTTATACTAAGGTTTCAAAAGAATTAATTCTATACGTGTGTGTGTGTGAGAGAGAGAGAGAGGGAGGGGGAGAGAGAACGCTGTAAAAATTAAGGTTAGGACTTTTCTAATACCCAATAGCCAAGTATAAAAAAATTTTGAATCCAACTAGAGCAAACATAACGTGCCCTGTGCATGATAAGGGAATTTTTTTTAACACAAAAAGAAAAAAGACAGTATCCATGCATTTAAAAAATATACCTCCATAAATAATAAATGAATATTATTGTGGGATCATTTAGTTTTATATTGATGTCATTTTCATATTAATTAATAAATAGTAAATAAATAATAAATAATTCTGATTTTTATATTAGTTATTAATGTTGTAATCGGGTATACTCGATTTTTGTATATTATTTGTTTCATCTTCTAATTAACTGAAGGAAAGCATTGTACCACAATTCAGTTTGTTATATAATCTCTTCAATTCCCTCTTACATTTTAAAGTCTAAACTTGAATCTTTTCGCACTTGCCTTCTTGTTGAAGGTCCACATGAAGATGATTGGTAAATGTTGTTGACGGTATTCTTATATCTTGCACCCAGAAAGAAGAAATCAAAAAAATGTAGAAATGTGAGCTTCATTAAAAAATAAATAATTACAAAATCATGAAATATTAATTAATCAAAAAAGAAAATGAAGATTGTGTGAAGTTATTCAGTTATCCAAAATTGTTTTGTGATCGTTCCTCCTATTTAGTTGTACTTATTTAAGTTGCACACTCTATATATCAATTTCTTTAACATGCAACTGGCCAAAGGATAAATGCAATGAATGAATTCTTCATTAAAAAATAAAGAAGATAGTTAAAGTAGTAACATGTACTAACAATGATATATCCATCGCTTCCAGAACACAAGTTGATTTCTTCTGGTAATTCGAGGAAGATAGAATGCAACATTTGCAATTACTGAATGCTCCTCATCATCTTGTTCGAAAAGCAGTTCTTGGTGCCGTTGAAGCAAATCCCAAACAATATCTATTTATATAGCACGAGATAGAATATCAAAACAATTCAGCAAAATAACATAGACAGAGAGAAAAAGATTGAAGGAAAAGAAATCATATATATATTGACTGAAATTGTGTGAACTGAATTCTTCTTGAACAAGCTATATAGGCTATATATATATATATTACCGAGATATCCTCTTTGCAAACATATTAAGATAAGCTCATATGCATTGGGGCCAACATTTCCAGCTGGTTCGAGGAGGACTTCCAATGGCGTGACAGAATAGAGATAACGTCCCATTTCTTTCCGACCATAAGTAAAAGCAATTGCAACCGGAATATTCCTCTTCACTGTTGAACCTAAAATGCCAAGTATTTTGCTGTTTTTATTGATCATGCATTCTGCAATTCGAATGACTCCACTAAATGATGCAGCAATTGCAAGTGGAGTATAGCCATTTGAATCTTCCATTTCAAGGTATTCTGGTGGGACTAATCTCACCAACTCCTCTACTATGCCTACGTGCCCAAACATTGCAGCCAGATGAAGAGCTGTTTGGCCATCTGAATTAAGTGATGCATTCAAAGCCCCAGGATGTTTATCAATAAATGCTTTCGTTGCAGGCCAGTTGTCATCACATATTGCTTTGTTAAAATCTGCCTCGTCAAATTCTCCTTGCTCATTTGTCACTGTATTCACCATTAATACCACTCGCACACACAAAGGAATGAGATTTATATATTCTAGGCACTCACCTTTGGGAGGAGAATGTGGTTGATTGTAGATATAGAGATTTGTAAGACTTAATCCATATATTTCAAATAAATCAATACATAAAAAATCCTACAAATAATTTAGGCAACAAAAAACTAAATACCTTTTGCCATGTTAGAAGATTTGGTGCGGTGATCCACTAACTTTATAATCTGAAAACTAATTTGAAGCCATAGATTACAGTCAGAAGAAATAATTTTACCAAAATCCTTCTAATTAATGAAGAGGCACAATAATGGAGATTGAAGAATAGCTATCACTCGTTAGGGAATCTCTAATAGTGCAAAAGTAAGAGTGTCTCACATGTACGCTCAACTCAATCTCTTGATCTCTTATAATGTAACCATCATAGGTTATTAAACAAATTAATAATTTTGACCGAGCAAACCTTAGATAGGTAATTTACAACCAATTTATAACAAAGGACCACCATTTTTTAAATATTTAATTAATCATAGAATTAGAATATGTAATTTAAATAAGAGAAAATGACATTAAGATCAAAACTTTTAATTAATATCATTTTATGATCAAAACATTCTAAACTGACGGAAAGGGACCATGGTCTCAAATTGATTAAAATTTAAATAGAAAATTATCTAAATGCCCTTGTTAAAAAATTTTACACTCAACATTTTCTTTTTACTACTCGTCTTTCACGATTTGATACCGAACTTTCCGAGTTTTACATTAGTCACACAAAAGAATTCTACTCGCAGAATTTTATGCTCAACTTTCACGTTTTACTACTCATGTTCCATGATTTGACACTGAAAAATCTCGATTTTACACTGAACACATTATAATCACTAATGAATTCAACTAATTAGTTTCATAATTTTACACTCAACATCCAATTTTTACTGCTTATATTCCATGATTTGATACTCAACTTCCTTAATTTTACACTAAGCTTTCTCAACTGAATTCTTTCGTTATGATAATGTGTTCAGTGTAAAATTGGGAAAATTCAATATTAAATCGTGGAAGACGAGTAGTAAATTGCGGATCTATATTGAGTATAAAACTTTTTAACAAGGACATTTAAGTTATTTTTTATTTAAAATTTTGATCAATTTGAAACTATGGTCTCTCTTTCTATGATTTTGGAATATTTTGATCTTAAAATGATATTAATTAAAAGTTTTGGTCTTAAAGAGTCATTTTCCCTTTAAATAATCCTTATTTATATACTCTGAACTTCATATAGGAATATAATTAGAATTATACCAAGATTCTGAACTTGAAATTGAACCAAATGAGCCCTACGTATTTTTTCCATCCAAGAACTAAATATGGCATAGAAAGAATCACACATACACATTGTTTCTAGCGAGCTAGCTACCACTTCCTTCGGCTACCACCGCCAACACCCATACCACATCTACACAATAGATCAATCCAGTTAGAGGATGGCCAATCAACAATGTTCTCTCCTCTCCATTTCCCTCTCGTTTCTATTGACGAAAATGACACGGTGAAAGGATGGCTGGTAGAGGGAGGTAATGAATGGACAATGGCAAAATATGGAAAAAGAGGGAGGGCTGAGATGGTGGAGGGTATTTGAATCCAAAGATTAATTCTTACCACTGGGCATGAGGATGAACGAAATTGAGTGAAGGAGAGTGAGGATTCCTATATTTGTTGGAAAGGGCATTCTATAACGAATGGGGATTCAAACTACAAATGCAAACAAACAAATTTCGTATGGGAATATAATTAGGATTATACCAAGATTTCAAACTCTTGGAATTCAACCAAATGAGCCCGTATACAATATTTTTTCCATCCGACAACTCAATATGGCATAGAATGAATTACACATACACATTTTGTTTCTAACCAATATTTTTTTTGGCCACTGTTTCTAACCAATATTATGATACCTAGATCAGGCCAATCTGTTCCACAACCATCAAGTCGAATTTAGTCCGGTTGAGTATTCCAAAAATTGAAATATGTAAAAATTGGCCAAAAATCAATAAAATTCAGTTGAAAATTGATAAAGAATAATTCTTTTCAGTTGTATCAAGTTAGATTTTAACAAGATGATTTCTAACGCATTCAAATCACGTATTGGGAAAAATAAATATTTCACCGATCAAAAGAAGGAAAAACCATATAGGCATGCACTTACCAGTTGCTGATTGCTCCAGGATTATTCACACGCTATGCCCAGATCGAAGTCACGATTATATATTTATGAGTGTATCTCTCAGAAGCCATAGCAATGGCTTGTTACTTTCGCAGCTTGCTCAGTGCCCGCAAACAAACACATTAAGATATTTATAGCCATTTCATTTATTTGGTGTTCATATGGGTTGAGATATTTAATTGGGGAGATGAAATTGAAATAAATTAAACTAATCAAGTAACAAAAATAAATAAAGTGGAATGTTTCAACTGCTCCAAATAAAATAAGTCGTGTTCACGTGATAAGGTGGAAAATTGGGGGAAAAAACAAGGATGTGTTTGTTGGGCTCAAAGAATAGAAAATAAGTATCATGTTCACATGATATTGTGGAATAATGGAAGATGTAAAGTAAAGTAAGAGGAAAGGAAATTAAAATAACGAGGGTTTTCTTTTATTCATAATAGAATAGAATGAAATGTTTTATAAAAGATGAATAGGAAATACTTTGTTTATGATTCATAACATTTTATAAATAATATAATAGTTGGCAAAATAAAAATTTTAACGCCTTTAAATAAAAAATGATTATCTCTTTGTTATAATAACAACAGTATGAAAAAATATTGTCTTTTATTTTGATGCAAGTAAAATATATTATCTTCTCTTCTGTATTTAGTACCAATTGGTAGAATTAGCTATTTTAATTTGAATCCCTTTGTCCAAATGATTAGCAAGTGACGACAAATTTTATACTTTTCCTTCATCGTGAAACATGAAAATATAATTGTTTTGAAGAAAAGAAAATTAAATAAATAAATGGAAAAAGATTATGTTTGGTCCTTAACTTTGAGATAGGTTTCACTTTGATGCTATATATTCAAAAGATAATTTATTAATATTATTATAAATTGATTGAAACATATTTTCAACGATTGGCAAGAAATATTATTGTAATTAAAATGATTTTAAAATCTTAAAATAAATTATTATAACCTTAAAAATGAAACCTGAATTGCATAGCTTCCACATGTTTATGCATCAGTAGCAAGGAAAAATTAATGCAATTTAACTTATTTGTATTTATTTTAAGTTATAATTATTTGTTTTAAGACTTCGAAATAATTTCTTTTTTTTTTTTAGCCAGACTTCGAAATAATTTCAGTCATAAGACTTTTAGCCATGATGATGGTGATGATGACCACGACGACGACGACTTCAAATGATTTAAAATAAAATATGTCCTTTCCCACTTCTTTTTTTTTTTTAACCACCATCCTTTCCCACTTCTTTTCTCTGCGTTTATCAGTTCGAACAATAAACCGAAACTAGTCAAGTTCCATTGAGTTTCGTCTTTTCCCACTTCATTTCTTTGGTTAACACTTGTCTTAATAACAATTCAATTCTGAAAAACATAAATCAAGACCATCAATATTAGAATGGTATAAAAAGTTTTCAAGATTGATACAATATTCTTCCAATTCATCATCTTCTGAAGTTCTAAAAATTTGCGACAAGTAAAAAACGAAAAATGGTTTAATATTCAAAAATCATTTGAATCTACTATCCGTAGAAAAAATAAATAAATTAATCTAATATGCATGAAGAGGAGGATATAAAGTTGATTTTTTGGAGCCTATGGCTATTGCCAACGTTGGCACTATTTACTTACCCACGTCCCTGCAACGCCAGAGGAGGAAGGAAGAAGGAAGAAGGAAGAAGGAAGAGAACGATAAATGAAAGCGTAAAATATATTGTATTGCACGAGACTTGATAATTAGGCCTTTATGGAATCTGTTACTATCACGAGGCTAACTGGCCAAAAGCACACATGTGGGTCAAGTGGTCAACCCAGATATAGTTCTTTTTCAAAATAATTAGCAAGTGGCGATGAATTTTATACTTTTGTTGCATTCGTGAAACAAAAAAATATAATTGTTCTGAAGAAAAGAAAATTACATAAATAAATAATATAAATTTTGTTTTGACAAGTTGCGATGGAGCCTTTGGACTTTGGCAAACTCCAACTCAGCCACACATTAAAAAAATGACTCAACAAAAAAAATATAATTGCAAATTGACTCATAAAAACAAATACAGTGCTGAATCCCTTAAATATGATTTTTTAATCTCTAGCTACATGTATGGAAAAAAACTTTATCAGGAAAGATAAATCCCACTTTTTGGTAATCTTTATGTCTCAAAAGAAAAATGTCTTCAGGTGTATTTGGATTGGATTATGTATAAGTGATTATGAGAATAAGTAATTATTCATAATAGATTATGAGAATAAATGATTATGTCAAAAGTGATTTTTGTTTGGATATTTTTACCCCATAAGTGATTTTGAGAAAAGAAATATGTTTAGATATTGAGATTCAAATGATTATTGGGTGGATAATGAGAAGGAAAAGTGAAATAAGTGATTATCATAAATAGAAAATAGTAGCTTATGGAAATAATCACTTAAATTGTCATAAGTGATTATTTTGATCTGGGTTGTGTTTGGAAACTGGCGGCATAATTATTTTTTTTACTCCATAAGTGATTTTTAATCTTATCCAAACAGGCACTTCAACTGTTAATAATTTGGAGATACACTTGGTGTTCACCGAAAAAAGGAATAAATAAATAAAGAGCTCAAAAAGTTTAAGATCTCTCATCAATCATAATTAAGTGATAGTCATAGAGAAAATCAGGATATTAAATAATTAATTGTGATGAACTCTTTTAGAGGCTTTATAATGATGCGTGATTGCAATAATGCCCGCCGGTGACAGTAGTATTAAATGGTTTAAAATAGAATAAGTCTTTAATTTCCAGTCATCTCATTTTTTATATTTTTTCCTCTTTGTTTTTTTTTTTCTAATTGGATTGACGGAACTCGATAAAACCACCTGTTACAAATGGCAGCCCAAAGTCCTTACCTTCTAACATATATAACTATACACTCTTATACATGAATTATTAACTTTATTTAAAGCAAATTGAATCCATTTCACTTAACCCAATCATCATTGGTTTCTAAGTTTTCTTTTGCAACTAGGTCTTTTATATTTTTTTCTTTTTTGTTTTTTTTTTCCTAATTGGACTAATGGAACTTGACAAAACCACTTACAAGTTCTTACCTCATAACCTATATAACTATACACTCTTTGTATATGGTTATTATTGTTTCATACTATACATGAATTATTAACTTTATTTAAAGCAAATTGAACCCATTTTACTTAATTTAATCATCATTGATTTCTAAGTTTTCTTTTGCAACTCATGTTTGATCACTCCGTGATATTTTAAATGTGTATAGAGTTTTCGAACCCGTTTGATTTTCACTTTGCAAACTTGATTTAGAATAAAATATAGTTTATCAAAATAAAATTTGAATAAAAGTAAATTTATAATAATATCATTTATATTTAGATATTTTTTGTTGTAAAAAAAATTTAACAAAATGATTGTGGGATAAAAATATATTTGTAGACTGAAAAATAAATTTTTCATCCCGATGGCTAGAAATAGGTTTAAAGGCAAGAGTAAACTTATAGGATGGATTTTTAAAATAAATCAAACACAATATTAGATCAAACTTTCACCAACCCCAAAAATTTTCCGAACATGGAATTCGTTTACTTCTTGTTCATTTGGGTTGACACGGAATAATGGCAGCGGGGCGAATAACATAATAAGCAGAAATGCAAAATGCGCCAGCATGATCACGTGATGAGGGAGGGAGAGAGATATATAGTGGGACTCCAGAACCTGGAACCAAAGGGAGCTTGCTTTGGTTAGAAGACACGTGCCCTGTGAAGGTTCAGACGGCCACGTGGCAATTGGACATCAAGCTCGATGAACGTGTATATGATCTCTCTTTTTTCCTGACCTGAGTGTATAATCGATAACCTGGAATTGACGTACAGAGATTGTTGGATAGGAGCTTAAAATAAGAGAATACATCTCACCCTAGTCACACCTAGTTTAGTTGACCGATTATGGAACAGCTGGCAACGACTTTCTTTTCCCCCAACAACCGAAGATAGCAACAAAAGAGGACAAAAGGTGTTCAATGTAATGTAAGTATTATTTTCAGACCAAAAAAAATTAAATATGCTAAGATAATTGATCTCTTAAATATAAGAGATCATAAATTTAATTTTTAGTCATTTATATGAAAAATATTTTATTAAAAAATAAAAAACTTATTTTAATAATTTTTACTTCCTACAAATTTTTTTTCTATTCACGGTTGAGCAGCTAATAAAATACTTAAATAATGGGGCGGAGACCTCGCATCTTGTGTTGGAGACCTCGCATCTTGTGTCGACTTGGCTCCAAAGAGAAGAGTAAACATAGTTTTTTCTTTTTCTTTAGTCAACAAGTAAACGTAATTCTATTCTTTAATTAATTAGCATGTGGTGGTGAATGTAAATTATTTGGTCTATATATCATGTTTAGAAAAAAAAAAAAAAAAGCAACGAGAAAGCATAATTGTTCTTTGCATGAAAAGTGGGGGTAATCAAATGTACAGATTTATGTGGCGGACAACAAGTTGGCAAGTGGCTGAAAACTTTTAATACATATATTGTTTTACACAATATTCGATTTAAAAAAATGAAACCAATAAAAATAATTAAAACCAAGAAAGAAATTGATGAAAAATATATAAGAACATTTCTCAAAGTGAAATGTTTAACAATCCTTATTACATTGTCCCTGACCGACCAAGAGTCTTTGGCACTGTATGCAGTATCGGAGGAAACAGGACGGAGGAAAGGTTCAAGTGGAGGCTGAAAGAGCTCCACACCACGGCGAGGAGAAGGGCCACCACGGCGAGAGAGCTCCAGAATGACATTTTCTGACTGAAACCAACGGCGTCACTGCAGGCTTTCCTGGGGCCGCAGCGAGAATCAAAAATTTTGTTTAAATCGAAAACATTTGAGTCGGATAGAAAAGAAAGAAATGGAGGGAGTGACGGAGAAGTAGTGTTAGGGTTCGAAGTTTTCGGCCTTTGGGAGTAATTTTCTAACCTCTTGGAGCCTGGATCTTGGTAGGTAAGTGATCTCTACTCCTCCCTCTCCATTTTCTTCGATTTTGAGTTGGGTTTTCTCGGGTATATGTTGAGATCTTTGGTGTTGGCTGAATCCCACTGATTAAAATGGATGAAAATGGGATAATGGAGTGTGATTTGGTGTTTTTGATACTTGGGTATGAGTTTTAAAGGAAGTATGTATGGTTTAAACTTAACCCTAGGTTATTTTGTAACACCCCTCACGATTTCTTCCTTGGCATTGTGTTCAGGATCGGAGGAAACAGGACAGAGGAAGGCTCAAGTGGAGTCCGGAAACACTCCACGCAACAACGAGAGCAATTTCAGTGGCGTTGTTCTGCTGAACGTGGTGGAGCCGCGGTGAGGTATATTGAGGCCGCGGTGAGATTCGGGATTTTTGTTTAAATCTGGATCATTTCGGTCGATCGAAAAAGAAAGAAACGGAGGAAACTGAGGGAGACCGCGAGGAGCAGTGCTAGGGTTCGAGATTTCCGGTGTCTAGAAGTGATTTTCGGACCTCAAGAGCTTGGATTCAAGTTGGTAAGTATTCTCTACTCCTCCCTCTCCATTTTCTTCGGTTAAGATTTGGGGTTTTCAGTTGTAAGGTTGGATTTCCGATTTGAGGTGAAATCCACCGATTGAAATGGATGATTTGAGGTTAATGGAGTGTGTTTTGGTATTCTTGTTGCTTAGATGTGAGTTTTAAAGGATGTAGGTATGATTTGAGCTTAACCCTAGGTTGTTTTCGGTTAGAGCTCTTGGGAATCCGAAGTGTATAAGGTTGTGTAGTGTTTGAAAGATCCCTAAGAGCTTACTGATGCATGAAAAGGGTGTTGGAACCTTGGGATAGGTTAATGTGGTTGAATTGTGATGTTTGGTTTTGGTATATTGTGTTAATGGAGGAATTGTGGTTTTATGAAGGTTGTTTGGGTAATCGAGAGGGAATCACGGGTATTGGACAGTTCAAGGAAGCTTGTGGAACTCGTGTGTGTGTGGTAACGACAATTGAGGTAACCGGATGTTTGTTTATTTGTATTGTATTGTATATTGGTATGTATGTTTATGTATAGATATGCATGTTTCTTTCATACCACGATACTGATGTGATTGTGTGTACTATTTTCTATATATCATCGTATGCACACAGCTAGATGATAGCTATGATGTTTATGATGATGATGATGATAAGTATGATTATGATGATGACTTTGGCATGGCATGACATGATGCATATATATGGTTGTGACATGATGGTATTGATTATATGATGATACATAAGCATCACCACATGGTATTGTGAGGCATTGATATGTGGTGAATTGGGTGGTGATGATGTGATGACGATATGATATATGATTATATATGTTAGGGAGGATAAGGATGGGATCCCTGCGGCTAAATCCCCTCCAATGGCCAGGAGGGAAAGGCGCGCAGTGGACTGCACCTTCTCTAAATTGCTGCCAATTCGTGGTGAGAAAGGGGAAGGAGAGCCAAGGTCTTAACATTAGCTTTACCTTTGGCCGGGTATGCTAATGGGAGGTGAGCTTGGTACTGTCCTGGAATCAGTCTTCACCAACTATTGGAAGGGAGTTACCTATACAAAATGTCCTGTCATGACGATAGCCCATGGTTCTAGCTGTATGTGAGGGAGACATGCATACCATTCATTGCACATCGCATTCATGAGTTGTATGGAATATATATATATATGTATGTGTTTGTCCCTGGTTACTGAGACATTGTCTCACCCCCTCTCTCCCATGACTAACCTTTCAGGTGACGGTTCTGACACTAATCCGAAGAAGACGCGGGAGTAGCTGTGTATGTAGGATAAGTCTATGTAGTGTGCGTGTATTTTGGATAATGTATCTTGTGCCAAGTAGGATAGAGAATGGTTTGTAATGAACATATGGTTATTGTTAAGGATTATTATGATTGTATTGTATGGCTATGTATGTTGTATGTACGGTTGCAGGGTTTTGGATGTCGAGAAGTCTGTATGTTAGAGTTGGTGAGCTCAGAGTGGTTTTGAGGCCTTGTTGATTTGTTTAAGGGCCTGTAGCCCATTTGGTCAATAAATGGCCAAAACGGTATCTGGAGTCCAGAATCTCCAAACGGTGTTGGATTGAGGTAACAGTGGTGTCTTGTGATAAAGGGGGACGAGATTGACTTGTAGAAGTCAGAATCAAGTCAATCGGAGGTCAGAGAATAAAGTTATGCGCGTCGGAAGTTCACCTCAGATTATGAAAGTTGCTGATATAGGATATCAGCATGGGGTGCCACGACTCCAGAGTCCAGGCTGCAGTGCCAGCAAATCTAGAAGTGATGGAGAAACAGGGGAGGCAGGAGCCGCGGCGATACTGTAGCAGTCGCGGCCCCCAGCCCTATTTCTGGTGTTTTGGGAGTCGTTTCCGCTATTTGAAGTTTTTGGAGAGTTGTTTTGAGGTATCGGGGTTGTGTTTAGTTACTTTTTGAAGTATTTAGTCAAGTAATGGAGGTCATTAAAAGATCATGTGAAGGAACATAAGAAGAAGGAATAAGTTTGGTGAAACTAACCTTATTCTCACTCTCTCTCAAACAACTCTCAATTATCTTTTCACTCTTAACTTTTTGCTCTCTCTCATTTCTCTTTTCTCTCTTTTTCTTCCTCTTTTTCTTTCTTTTCTTACTTTTCTTCTCACTCAC
Organism: Adenanthera pavonina; assembly: GCA_026686845.1. Classification (NCBI taxonomy): domain Eukaryota; kingdom Viridiplantae; phylum Streptophyta; class Magnoliopsida; order Fabales; family Fabaceae; genus Adenanthera; species Adenanthera pavonina. The sequence continues at coordinate 8,595,434 of JAIVEN010000020.1, read as the reverse complement.
TCTTCTTGCACTTTTGACATTTTGTTGGACTTTTACTTTCTTATTTCTCTCATTTCTACAATTCTTATTTTTCCACTTTAGCTCATGGGCTTTTTCCAAAACATGATAACAATTTCTATCATACCCATTCAAGCTAATATCATAGTCTAAATCTCCAATCACCATGTCAATATGCTCAATCACATCAATGCAATCATAAGATCTAATTTCCAAAGGAATCACACTATTAGCACTACTTGAAACTAGCATGCTATTATCCAAAGAATTTTCCCTCAAATCATTAACAACAAATAAATCATGTTTCTCTTCTAAAAGTTGCATGCGATCATGGTTAATTTCATTAGTACAGTCATGAAATTCATTTTCCAATTGATGCAAATTAGAAACACCACTAGAATCAAAAGTACTAGCAACCTCTAGATCAATATTCTCCTCTAGTTGATGCAAACAATCAATCTCTTCAACATAAACAACATCATCAAAATTATTGATATTTTCATATTCAACACATTTATACTTGCATTCCAATTCGATTGATTCATTGCAAGAAATATCATCAATGCAAACAACATCAATATTCTCATCAGAATTATCACATCCTAAATCACAAGAGATATCATTATTAGAATTTTGAGGTTTAGGCATACCTGTATCAAATTCTCTCATTACATCATTAGTTGTTGAAGTGGTAACAATGTCATTATCCACTTGATCATCTTTCTCCATGTGGGAATCACATGAATCTTGGACCACGGGCATTTGCATCTCCTTGGAATGTTCTGTTGAAACAAGAGTTTTGATGATTCTAAACCAACACTCAAAAGCTTGGATTGAAGAAATCAAAGGAGATCAAAGCTATCTCAAGTGAAGATTTTATGAGTACTTGCTGGTAGATTTTTTGTAGAGTCTTAGTTCTTGATATGATTGGGTAAAAGATTTTGATTTGAAGAAAAAATATTTTTAAACTTTGATTTTATGTTAAATCTTGAAATATTTGGAAAACACCCACAAACAGACGAAGGTTGAAAGTTCAAACTAAACTGTCAAGTTGGAAATTCAAACTTTGCCTTAGGACATTCGAATTTCGAGATTAAACTGAACAAATCTGAAGAGATGTCTCTCTCTCAGACGAATTTTGGTTTTTCCAAATTCGAATTTTCATCTAGTCTGAAAGAAGCCTTTTTGGACAGACGAACTTTACAGTTTCAAAATTCGAATTTCAGACAAAATGCAATTTGTGAAAACCAAAGAAATTCGTCTGAAGCTATGTTAAAGTTCATCTGAAATTAAGAAGAAATTGAGTTTGAAAAATGCTCTCTGACAGACGAACTTTGACTTTGCAACATTCGAATTTTCATATAAGTCTGAAAGAAGCTTTTTGGACAGAAGAACTTTACAGTTTCAAAATTTGAATTTCAAACAAAATGCAATTTGAGAAAACCAAAGAAATTCGTCTGAAACTATGATAGAGTTCATCTGAAATCAAAAGGAAATTAAGTCTCAAAATTGATCTCTGACAGACGAATTTCACTACGTCAAAATTTGAATTTCGAAGAAAGTGAACTACTGTGCCTCTTTGAACGTTCAATGGACAGAAAAATTTTGGGCATCCAAAATTCGAATTTCGAGGGTACTGTAGAAAATTGAAAACACTGTTCACGATTTACAGAAAAACTTTCTTCTTGAAAATTCGTATGTCACATTGAAAAAAATACTTCATAAGCTTCAAAATTCGAATTTCACTCTATGGGCAGACGAACTTCGTATTTTAACGTTGGAAGCTTTAACCTTCGGTTCCTTCGAAATTCGTCTGTTGACCAACCAAAATTCGAATTTCAGTATGTCAGAAACATTAAATGCGGTTGGTAAACGGATAGTTTTTCAGAATAACCGTTGGATAACTTCCCCAACGGATGGATTTAGTCTCTAACGGATATTTGAGACCTAAATCTGTAAATACAACATCATTTGAAGTTGTGGGTAACGAATCAAACTTATTAATACCGAATTTCTGCTGAATCTTCTTCTCAAAAAGTTTTACCCTCTCAACTTCATTATTTGTACTTAAACTTTCATATCTACTCTTTTCAAGAGAGTTATTTCATTGTAATCAATCTACTCTTCATCTGGGAGATAGATTTACTTGTGAGGGGTATTCACAAGGAGATTGGGAAGCACATAGTGTAAGTGCTTGGAGAGTTTGAGAGAGCTCAGAAACAGAGCATACTCGTGTACTGTGGCCTTAGCAAGAAGCCCGTTGAAATTCTTGCTGTATAGTGGACAAATTTCAAGAGGTGTCTTGGGGACTGGATGTAGGTCAAGTGGATAGACCGAACCAGAATAAATCATTGAGTTTTCTTCTCCTTATCTCTACTTTTCAGCTTGCTCTGTTTTACACGTTCTTTTCACTATACTGTGATATCTTCACTTACTTCACTTTGTGCAGAAAAAGTTCAATCTTCCCAATTCACCCCCCTCTTGGGAAGGCAGCCTTACTAACAAGTGGTATCAGAGCCCGGATTCCCATTCAAAGGATTTTACAGTCCGGAAACAAAGATGGCTGGCTTTGGAGAGAGTATACTTCCTGAAAGGAATAACACTAACAGACCACCAGGCTTTAGTGGAGAGCATTATGGGTACTGGAAGATGAGGATGCAGATCTACCTCCAATCAATTGATCTTGACATCTGGTCAGTCATTGATAAAGGAGATTTCGTCCCAATGGCTCTAACTGAAGATGGAAGATACAAAGAGAAGCTGGAAGCAGAATGGAGTGATGAAGACAGGAGGAGAGTCCTGCTGAATTTTAAAGGAAAGCATTGTTTAGTCAGTGCCCTGAACCAGAACGAATTCTACAGGGTCTCACAATGCACCACTGCAAAAGGAATATGGGACACTCTGCAGATTGCACATGAAGGGACATCTGGGGTCAGGGAGAACAAACTCAACACATGTATTGGAGAGTATGAGAGCTTCAAGATGGCTGAAGGAGAAACTATAAAAGAGCTCCAAAAGAGATTCATTCTCATTGTGAATCTACTAAAGAGTCTAGGAAAGGAATACTCTCAATCAGAGAAAGTAAGAAAAATCCTCAGAGCACTTCCTCTGGAATGGCAGCCCAAAGTGACAGCAATAGAAGAAGCCAGAGGAGAATCAATGGCCTCTGTCACAGCTCTCTTTGGCAGCCTTGAAGAGTATGAAGGAAAAATTAAAGCTCTCAAGGAAGTTGGGATGGACAGAAAGAAGAAAGGCCTTGCCCTCAAAGCTGCTGATGAAAAGGAAGAAGAATCTGACGAAGAGGATGGGCTGGATGAGGAAACTCTGGCTATGATGGTCAGAAAATTCAGAAAATTCTACAGCAAGAAGAAGAACAAGAGATTCTTCAAGAAGGTAGCTGCTGGGGAAAGCAAGAAAGAGGCAAAAGAACCTGTGACTTGCTATGAGTGCAAGAAGCAGGGACACATAAAATGGGACTGCCCCCAATTCCTCAAGAAGCAAGAAAAAGAAAAGAAAGGTGCTGACAAAGTGAAAAAGAAGAAAGCCTACATCTCATCCATATGGGGCAACAGCTCAGATGAGGAAGAAGAAGATGAAGATGAGATTGCCAACATTTGTCTAATGGCACTTGCCTCTGAAGAAGCTGCACCCTCATACAGCAGTGATCAGGATGAAGAGGTATATGAATCTGAACCTTCCTATTCTGAATTGCTGGATGCTTTTCATGAGCTTCATGATGATTTCATTAAAGTTGCTAAAGAACTAAAACTGGCAAAGAAGAAAATAAATATGCTGGAATCTCAAAACACAATCTCTGAAATTACTTCTTTACCTACTGCTGAATCTGTTTGTTGTACTTCATGCACTGAACTTAAACAAACTAATGATTACTTAGTCAAAAGCATGTCTAGACTCACTAGAGGTAAAGATATGCTGTTTGCCTTGATGGGGAGCCAAAGAATATCACAAGGAAAAGCTGGTCTTGGCTATGACCCATGTGCTGTCAAGGAAAAGATTAGGAAGAAAAATCAAAATGAATATATGAGACATTTTGTGCATGCTAAGAACAATAAAAAGAAAGTTAATGCATCACCTCACATTGAAACATATGATCAACCAAGGCATGCTAGACAAAAGTATTACCTGCACTGTTTTCTTCTTGCATCTCAATCTAGCAGTCCTTTCACTACCTGTCATTTCTGTAACAAAAAGGGACATATTTCCAGTTCTTGTGATTTGAGGAAAAATGGACTTGGCAGGAAGGTTGGATGGGTTCCCAAAGTTGCATCTGCATCTAGGGAAAAATATACTGACCAAAAAGGACCCAAGCAAATTTGGGTACCTAAAAGGAAATCATAAACATTGTTTTGCAGATCTGTCTCAAAGCTAAGAAAAGCAACAAATGGTATATGGATAGTGCCTGCTCAAGTCACATGACTGGTGACAAGGAGAAGTTCATCACCCTTAGAGACAAGAAAGGAGGAAAGGTGACCTTTGGAGGTGATCAATATGGTAAAATTGTTGGTATTGGCATTGTGGGCAAAAATCCTGAAACATCCATTGAAGAGGTGCTGTTTGTGATTGGCCTCAACCACAACTTACTAAGCGTGAGTCAGACTTGTGATAAAGGAAACTGGGTGCTGTTTGACTCAAAGTTTTGCCTGGTCATCAGAAAAAGTGATCACAGAGTAATCCTCAAAGCTTAAAGTGATGGTAACTGCTACACTATTGACCTTGATGAACTTCCTCCTTTAGATTCTGTATGCTTAATCAGTCAGAATAATGATAGTTGGCTATGGCATAGAAGATTAGCTCATGTGAACATGAATCAACTGTCTAAACTGATTAAAAATGAGCTAGTAACTGGTTTACCAAAAATATCTTTTGAAAAGGATAAAGAATGTGATGCGTGCCTAAGAGGAAAACAAACTAAATCATCCTTCAAATCCAAAAACATAGTTACCACAACGAGACCACTTGAATTGCTGCATATGGACTTAATTGGACCTTCTAGGGTAAAGAGTCTAGGTGGTAATCTGTATGTGCTTGTAATTGTTGATGATTATTCTAGATTTACTTGGACATTATTTCTTTCTTCTAAAAGTGATACCTTTGATGCATTTGTAACCTTAGCCAAGAAAGTACAAAATGAGAAAGGTATCTCTATTGTATCTATCAGGTCAGACCATGGAGGAGAATTTGAAAATGCATACTTCCTGGAGTACTGCAATGAGCATGGGATTGACCACAACTTCTCAGCACCAAGAACTCCTCAACAAAATTGAGTGGTAGAAAGGAAGAACAGAACTATTGGAGAGATGGCTAGAGCTATGCTGAATGAGAAGGAGCTCTCTCAAGTGTTCTGGGCTGATGCTGTAAATACAGCAAGTTACATCATTAACAGAGCTTACATAAGACCTATCCTTGGGAAGACTCCATATGAGCTGTACAAGGGAAGAAAGCCAAATCTGTCACACCTCCATGTGTTCGGGTGCAAATGCTTCATTCACAACAATGGCAAAGAAAACCTAGGTAAATTTGATGCCAAATCCGATGAAGGTATATTTCTAGGCTATTCAAGTAGGAGTAAGGCTTATAGAGTTTTTAATAAAGGATCAAATGCAATAGAAGAATCCGTGCATGTGGTTTTCATTGAAAATGAAACTGTTTCAAAACATGTTACCAATGAGGATGATCTTGATTTCAATTTTGAAAAACTGGGCCTCTCTGATGAAAGTAAAAATGAACCTCCAAAGATATCTGAATCTGTTAACATAGAGGAAGATATTCAGGAGCAAGAGTTTGATGAAAATAATGAAGAAACATCTCAAGAACCCCCTAAAGCTTGGAGATATCAAAGGAATCATCCTGTTGATCAAGTAATAGGGAATGTTCAAGAGAAAGTCAAAACCAGAAAACAGTTAAGGGAACAGATGCTCAACTGTGCTTTCATTTCTCAAATTGAACCCAAATGTACTGAAGAAGCCTTAACTGATGATTACTGGATTTTGGCCATGCAAGATGAATTAAATCAATTTGAAAGAAATCAAGTTTGGGATTTAGTTCCAAGACCCAAAAATCATCCTGTTATTGGTACCAAATGGGTTTTCAGAAACAAACTTGATGAATCTGGAACTATAATCAGAAATAAAGCTAGATTAGTTGCTAAAGGGTATAATCAAGAAGAAGGTATTGATTTTGAAGAAACCTTTGCACCAGTAGCCAGATTAGAAGCTATAAGAATTCTACTAGCTTATGCATGCATGAAAAATATTTTGTTATATCAAATGGATGTAAAAAGTGTTTTTCTGAATGGATATATCATGGAAGAGGTTTATGTAGATCAACCTCCAGGTTTTGAGGATTCTACAAAACCAAACCATGTCTATAAACTGAAGAAAGCTCTTTATGGATTAAAACAAGCTCCCATAGCATGGTATGAAAGATTGAGCAATTTTCTGACTGAGAAAGGGTTTAACAGAGGCAAAGTTGACACAACTTTATTTACTAAGAAAGAGAATAAAGATTTACTAATTGTCCAAATCTATGTTGATGATATTATTTTCGGTGCTACTAATGAAACTCTTTGCAAGGAATTTTCTAAGTTAATGCAGGGAGAATTCGAGATGTCTATGATGGGTGAACTCAATTTCTTCCTTGGATTGCAAATCAGACAGCTTAATGATGGTATCTTTCTCAATCAATCCAAGTATCTAAAAGAGCTGTTAAAGAAGTTTGGAATGGAGAATGCTAAGCTAATGGGAACACCTATGGCTACTGCAACCAAACTGGACATGGATGAAAATGGGAAGATGTTTGACATTACTCAGTGCAGAAGAATGATTGGATCCCTGCTGTACCTAACTGCTAGCAGACCTGACATCATGTTCAGTGTCTGCATGTGTGCAAGGTTTCAATCATGCCCCAAAGAAACCCATGCAACAGCTGTGAAAAGAATTTTTAGATATCTTACTGGAACATCACAGATAGGTCTTTGGTATCCAAAAGGCAATGGAGAAGATCTCAAAGGATACACTGATGCTGACTTTGCAGGATCCAAAACTGACAGAAAAAGCACAAGTGGAACTTGTCAGTTTCTTGGAGGATCCCTGGTTTCATGGTTCAGCAAAAAGCAAAATAGTGTGGCCTTATCCACTGCAGAAGCTGAGTATGTTACAGCTGGAAGCTGTTGTGCCCAAGTCATCTGGATGAAACAGCAGCTTGAAGATCTAAAGGTTAAAATAAAAGAGATACCAATCATGTGTGATAATCAAAGTGCCATAAACATTACCAAGAATCCTGTCATGCACTCAAGGACGAAACATATTGAGGTTAGGCATCACTTCATAAGGGATCACGTTCTAAAAGGAGAAGTTAAGCTGGAATACATCCCAACAGAGGATCAACTTACTGATATACTCACAAAACCTCTATCAGAAGACAGGCATTACAAAATAAGAAAAGAATTGGGAATGGTAAATCCCAATGAATTGTAAGTTATACTTATGAAATTCTCTTTTTAGAGTTTTAAATCTTACAAATCAATTCTAACTTCAGCATCGGAGAGTGTTTAATTTAAGTTGCAGGTGCTCATCACAAGACTGAACTGCTATACTCTTGAAGATTTGAGCATATCAAAATGGAACAACCAGAAAGTGAAGTAAACAACGAAAAACCTATGTTCTGGATCCATTCTGTAAGTTCTTAATGATGATGCTTATATTTGAAATGCTGTTAAATGTATGTTGTTTCATAAAACTGTGTTTTATACTGGTCAACGTGGTCAACATTCGAATTTTAAGTGACCAACAGACGAACTTCGACCTGTTACACTTTGGAACAGTTCTCACTGATGCCTCGAAATTCGTCTGTTGAATATGGAAGTTCGAATTTTCAAGAACAAAATTTTCAAAGATATGGTTGTCCATCACTGTTATACGAATTATCACTTCTTGACATACGAATGTTGGACAACCTTTACAAAAGATGAAAAATTCGAATTTACAGTTCAAAATTCGTCTATTGAATCATGTTCTTCATGATGAATGCTTGAAAGATGATGCTCTGCATGCTTAATTCGTCTATTGGTTGTGGTTTTGATTGTTGATGCTGTTCTCACTTCAACATTCGAACTTTGTTGAAACAAAATTCTTCTGTTGTGCGAGTACTGCTTGTTTCAAGTCACTGTCAGACGAACTTTCAGATGAAAATTCGTCTGTCAGTAAGCCTTGCTGAATGGTTTAACTTGTAACTGCCCGAAGTTCGAATTTAGACCCCTCAAAATTTGTCTGTCAGACGGTTACATACGTTAAATCCGACGGTTCTCCAGAGAACAGACGCAACCCTATTTGTAACCTCTCTAAGTCTGTTCTGATTCTCTCTTCAATCCTCTTAACTCCTGTCCAAAAACCGTCATTCTTCACCGTTTAAACTTCCAATCGCATCCCATAAACCTATCCTTAACCACATTCTGCATCATTCAACCGAGAAATGGCAAGAGTCAAAATTCCTGGAACAGGAAAAGCTGTGACTCGTCCAAAGAGGAATGTCAAATCTCAATATGCTACAAAGGAAGGAGAGAAATCTAAGAGAAAGGCCGAACCCAGTAAAGCTACTCCGTCTAAACGCCAGAAATCTTCATCCAAAGCAGAATCTCAGAAAACTGGACCCTCCTCTTCAAAAAGTGCTGAACCTTCTATCCCTGCTGCTGCCTCTTCTGCATCTTCCAGTACTGAATCTGGAGAGTTCGAATTGACTACACTACCACTGTGGAGCACTCCTGAGATTCAAGAAGAGTACACTACCAAGTTTTCCAATAAAAATGTAATCAAGCTTCACTGTGTAAATATGGAACAATTTCTGATATCCAACAACTTTGATGCTGCAATATGGTTGATAAAATATAGAAATCTGTTGGAAATAGCTGAAAAATATGATGATGAGGTAGTGAAGACTTGGTATGCCTCTCTTAAATATAACAGCAAGAAAAGGAAATGGGAGGTCACCTTGAGATCAAGGACCATTTGGCTTGCTGATGAAACCTTCAATGAGGTGTTGGAAATTCCAGGTCAAGATGGGCTGAAAGTTGACATCACAGCCTCTGGTTATATGGATGAGGCTAGCACAGCTGACGAAGAAGGTGAGCCCTTCCTATATTACAAGGAGAGCACTATCTTGGACACCTTGTTCAGAAGAAGGGAGAATAGGCCCACAATAAATCTGTTGAAGCCCACAGATCTAAGTGTACAAGTAAGGATTCTGCACTACATTGTGTCTAGGATCATTTTCAATAAAGGTGGAAGCTTCAATTTGATAACAAGGGCAGAGGCTCATGTAATGACTGCCATCATACGTGGGAAGCTGATCAATATGGGTCATATCATTCTCCAGCGAATGATAAAAGCAAGAGATCAGAGGAAGGATTCCATACTCCCCTATGCAGCAATTATTTCAAGAATCCTGCAGCATGCTAGGATTTAGCACATTGAAAAGGGGAAAGGAAAACTCACTGAGGCATTCAAAGAGGAAGAACTGCAAAGAATGGGGATTGAAAAGGATAAAGGACGATGGGTTGGAAAGGGAGCAGGAAAATCTGAAGACTTGTTCTTTATTGCTGATGCTTCCCTCCAAAAAGAAGGCACTTCTGAGGCCCCGAGCAGATCTGTACCTCAGCCTTCTCAGCCTATTCCATCTCCCTCCAGGCCTACTCACCCTCCTTCCACTCCCTCCTCACGGGTCAAGCCAACAAAGATCACTGAGTTGTTTGACAGTCTGTCAACACTCATTCTCAGCATTAGGGATGAGCAAAACACTAAATTTGCTCATCTACAAGATCAGATCCATCAGTTGGCTGTGAATATGAAGGTGGTGGCTGATGCCTATGAAGAGATTAGAAATGCAATTCCTACCACTTCAGCTCCACCTCAGCCTGGTATCCCTGAGCCTACTCTGTCTCCATCTCCTGTGCCTCCAAGTCCTTTTGAGCTGGATTCCCCTATCCCTGGTGTTGGTATGCAAGAGACTGAACCAACTGGCATGCCAAAGGCCTCCAGCAATGAGGTAAGTCCTGGTCCACCCTTGGACTATGGCATGGAGGAAGAGGGTCTGCAGGAAACAAGCCCAATTGAGCAGAGTGAAGCAGTTGCTCAGGACTCTATCCTTTCCACCCAAGAGTCTGAGCAAGTTGAGCAGCTAGTAGCATCCATTTCTGCTTCACCATTTCTGCAAGCTGCACTCAATGAGGAAAGGAGCATTGTGCCTGTTATTGACTTTGCTGCTATTGCTCACAATGCCCTTCTGCTAGCTCAAAGGAGAAGGCTTGAAGAAATGTTTCCTCCTCCTGAAACAGTCTCTACTTCTCTTGCTGCTTATGGGCTGTCAGAAGAACAGAGAGCTCGGCTAGCTCTATCCAGACAGGAAATGCAAGAGTTGCTTGTGGTCTCTGATGATGATGAAGATTCTAGTCCTGAGACTGCTGAGCCTCCTGCACCAGTTCAGCCTGATATTCCCTTTGCTCCTGTGCCACTTCGTGCTATTCCTGTCTCTCAGATTCCTCCTCCAGCTGATTTTGTTGGCCTTCCTGATGATGCCAAAAAGGGGGAGAAGTCTGGGCAAACTGGAAAGCCTTCTGCTGAGCAATCTGGGAAAGGGAAAGGGAAATACTACAAGAAGACCAAGTCCAAGAAGAAATAATTGTAAAATTGCTTAGAAATTAGGCTTGAGTCCTCTTGTTGCATTTTGTGTTGTTTTGTATTTTGTGTTTGAACCTTGATTAATATGTTTCTGTACAAGCAACTCTTGATTAAATGAATGGATCTCTTTGTTGCGATATTTTTTTCCTTAAATCTCTTCACTTAATCTGTTGATTTAATATCTTATGCATATGTTGAGGGGGAGCTTGTGAAAGCAAACCCAAGTACTAATCCAGTTTGTGAGTTATTTTGTCATCATCAAAAAGGGGTAGAATGTTGAAACAAGAGTTTTGATGATTCTAAACCAACACTCAAAAGCTTGGATTGAAGATATCAAAGGGGATCAAAGCTATCTCAAGTGAAGATTTTATGAGTACTTACTGGTAGATTTTTTGTAGAGTCTTAGTTCTTGATATGATTGGGTAAAAGATTTTGATTTGAAGAAAAGATATTTTTAAACTTTGATTTTATGTTAAATCTTGAAATATTTGGAAAACACCCACAAACAGACGAAGGTTGAAAGTTCAAACTAAACTGTCAAGTTGGAAATTCGAACTTTGCCTTAGGACATTCGAATTTCGAGATTAAACTGAACAAGTCTGAAGAGATGTCTCTCTGTCAGACGAATTTTGGTTTTTCCAAATTCGAATTTTCATCTAGTCTGAAAGAAGTCTTTTTGGACAGACGAACTTTATAGTTTCAAAATTCGAATTTCAGACAAAATGCAATTTGTGAAAACCAAAGAAATTCGTCTGAAGCTATGTTAAAGTTCATCTGAAATTAAGAAGAAATTGAGTTTGAAAAATGCTCTCTGATAGACGAACTTTGACTTTGCAACATTCGAATTTTCATATAAGTCTGAAAGAAGCTTTTTGGACAGACGAACTTTACAGTTTCAAAATTTGAATTTCAGACAAAATGCAATTTGAGAAAACCAAAGAAATTCGTCTGAAACTATGATAGAGTTTATCTGAAATCAAAAGGAAATTAAGTCTCAAAATTGATCTCTGACAGACGAATTTCACTACGTCAAAATTCGAATTTCGAAGAAAGTGAACTACTGTGCCTCTTTGAACGTTCAATGGACAGACGAATTTTGGGCATCCAAAATTCGAATTTCGAGGGTACTGTAGAAAATTGAAAACACTGTTCACGATTTACAGAAAAACTTTCTTGTTGAAAATTCGTATGTCACATTGAAAAAAATACTTCATAAGCTTCAAAATTTGAATTTCACTCTATGGACAGACGAACTTCGTATTTTAACGTTGGAAGCTTTAACCTTCGGTTCCTTCGAAATTCGTCTGTTGACCAACCAAAATTCGAATTTCAGTATGTCAGAAACATTAAATGCGGTTGGTAAACGGATAGTTTTTCAGAATAACCATTGGATAACTTCCCCAACGGATAGATTTAGTCTCTAACGGATATTTGAGACCTAAATCTATAAATACAACATCATTTGAAGTTGTGGGTAACGAATCAAACTTATTAATACCGAATTTCTGCTGAATCTTCTTCTCAAAAAGTTTTACCCTCTCAACTTCATTATTTGTACTTAAACTTTCATATCTACTCTTTTCAAGAGAGTTATTTCATTGTAATCAATCTACTCTTCATCTGGGAGATAGATTTACTTGTGAGGGGTATTCACAAGGAGATTGGGAAGCACATAGTGTAAGTGCTTGGAGAGTTTGAGAGAGCTTAGAAACAGAGCATACTCGTGTACTGTGGCCTTAGCAAGAAGCTCGTTGAAATTCTTGCTGTATAGTGGACAAATCTCAACAGGTGTCTTGGGGACTGGATGTAGGTCAAGTGGATAGACCGAACCAGAATAAATCATTGAGTTTTCTTCTCCTTATCTCTACTTTTCAGCTTGCTCTGTTTTACACGTTCTTTTCACTATACTGTGATATCTTCACTTACTTCACTTTGTGCAGAAAAAGTTCAATCTTCCCAATTCACCCCCCTCTTGGGAAGTCAGCCTTGCTAACATGTTCAACCACACTTTTAGCTTTGGAGGGCATGTATTTTTTTCTCAAGACTGCTCTCATTTCATTCCATGTTATAATGGAAGGTTCTCCATTCATAGCTCGTCTAGTTTCCATCCGTTTCCACCAAGCAGCAACCTTTTTACCCAACCGAAGGTAAGCACATTGTGCCTTCTCTATTTCGGAGTAGTTGCAACATGCGAAGACTTGTTCAACTTTTCTTTCCCAATCCAAGTAACCATCAGGATTTTTCTCATCATGAAATAGTGGGATCTTCGGTTTGATCTTGCTAAGAACATCCATGTGAGCAGGAGCCTTTGGATTACACCTTGCTTTGGTTTTAGAAGAAAACTCCAAGCGATCCAATTTTGCATTTACTTTCTCAATTTGATCATTGAAAGTCCTTAATAAGGCCTTAAAATCAACTTCTCCAATAGCCATGTTTATAATCTGAATTGTTAGTGAAAATACAGGAGAAAATGGACCTCACCACTCCCTCACGTGTTTCACTCAAAATAATGTAAATGCATTCGTGTTTCACACTAAATTAAGGCTTTTTCAAATATGATGCAATTTCTCTCTTGCCTTTTTCCACTCAAAACTTGCTTTCTTATGAGAGTGCTAAATTAAAACCACAACTTCAATCAAAAGGATATTAGTTTTAAAGAAGTGGCAATCACAGAAAATAAAAGTTCAAAATTGAAGTTCTCAAAGATCCTAATTTAATTAAACAATAACCAACATAAAATGAGTACAAAGGAACTGAAATTTCCAACAAGAGAATTATGAAGGAAATAGAACAAAGAAGGATGACAACTTATAGGAACTGATAAGGAAAGAAATCTGAAGCAAAGAGAAATTATAGATATTTTAATGAGACTTGCCACCAAAGTTGATAAATTAAGTCAATCAAGCCTCAAATCAAATCCAATCAAATAATATTTTTTTTACTACCTTTTTTTTGTTGCTGCTATATATATATATATATATATTTTTTTTTCAGCAATAAATCTCACTTTTTTTTTTCAGAATTTTTTTTAATTTTTTTTTCAGCTATTTTTTTTTGTTGCTGCTATATTCCTTTTTTTTTCAGCAATCAATCTATTTTTTTTTCAGATTTTTTTTAAACAGTAACCCGAAACAGTACCCTGTGAATAGTACTCAAAAAACAGTGATGATGAACAGTATGAACAGTGACCCCGAACAGTGGAAAACAGTATGATGAACAGTGCGCAACAGTGACGGTAAACAGTGACGCGTATGGATGAACAGTGACGCAAAAGAATTTCCAAAAGCAACAAAGATGTGAAACAAGGAAAAAGGAAAAAACAAAAAACACACCTTGATTCGCAAACCTAAGCTCTGATGCCAAATGATAAGTGAACCCTTGTGGAACCCGTCCAAAGAACCCACTTTGATATGTAAGACACTCGGATCGTTGCAATTTCAAGGAACACGAAAAACTGAGAAATAGAAACAGTAAGAAGAAAACACAAAAGATATGTTGGTCGAAGTGAATTAGAACCCAAGAGAACCGGTCTCTTGAACCCTAGTTCCGGTGACGCCACAAAGATTGACCAATTCCTTGATAAGTTATAGTATTCTCTCTAACACTCAAAGAATCGCAAGAGGAAACTCACAAAAGTATGAAACTTTAATCATTCAAATCTTCCAAAAAAACGTACATGAAAGTTAACCTTAAATAGGCAAGGTTAAATCTAACTTAATAAGCTTAGAAACCCTAATTAATTTGGGCTCAAGTAATCCTAATAGGATTAGGAGACTTTGGGCTCAAATAACACTCCTATTGGACCTAGAAAACTAATAAAATAAAACTCTAAAATAAAATAACGAAAATTCATAAAAAAATAATAAAATAATACCTAAGCCCTTATAAACATGCCAACACATTAATGAAGTCACATGTTTGGCACATGACATGTTTATTTACAAGGTGGGCTATCAAAAAGACTACTATTTGACTAATTGGGCTTTATTAATTAACAAAGTTCAGCCCATAATTAATAAAAATGAAATTAATACTAATTAAGCCCAATAATGCTTAAGTCACATGCTATTTTAGTGAAGCACATGATCTTTTAAGTAATCTCTTCCAATGGGCTTCTCTTGGGCTTGAATCTTTCCAAGTGATAAGGCCTCCTACCACGCTCTTGAATTTGTCCAAGCCATCCTCTATCATAGGATGTTACATATTTTCGTTTAAGGATTTGGGAATCCAAAATGTATGGGATTGAATTGTACCTTAATGGTCTCTAAGAGCTTAATAATGCATGAAAATGGTGTTGGAACCTTGAGTTAGGCCAAAGTGGTTGAATTATAGAATTTGGATATTTAGATTGTATGTTAATTAAGGATTTTATGGTATTGTAAAGATTGTTTGGTTGCTCGGAGAAGTCAAGTCATGGGATTAGGGTTCAAGAAAACTTGTGGAACTCGTGTGCGCATGGTAGCGACAATTGAGGTAACTGGGTGTTTGTATTGTTTGTATGGTTTGTATTGTATAGTAAGATATGATAGTATATATATGTATATATGCATATTCCTTTTCATACCACGATATTTGTTGTGTATGTGTATGATTTTCTATATATCGTGGTATGCATACAGTTAGTTGGTATATGATGATTGCATATATTGTGTATGTATGATGTGTAGTATTCACATACCATTGCATGCTAACACGTCCATATGATGTTTGTGATGACGATATTTATGTGTTTGAGGCATGTTAGTATGACATTGACATCACCACCATATGATTACATTGTGAGAGATTGATGATAAGGTGATGATGATATGATAAAGATCCCTGTCGCTAAATTCTCTTCTTGGGAGAACCAGGTGGCAGAGGACAATATGAAATGATGAAACATCCCTGTCACTAAATCCTCTCCTTAGAAGAGCCAGGTGGCAATGGATTTAGGGATGCACCTTCCCTAAATCACCACCAATTAGCGGTGGTCCAGGGGAAGGAAAGCTACGGTCAGAGCTCTAGTCTTCACCGACTATTGGAAGGGAATCTCCTATTTAAATGTCTTTTGATGACAATAGTTTGTGATTCTAGCTTAGTATAAGGGAGAACATGTATACCATTCATTAGCATTTTATTGAACCATATGCACGATTGTGTGAATCAATATGTATATATATATATATTGTGTGTGATTGTTCTCGGTTACTGAGATTTTGTCTCACACCCCTTTTTCATGAACTAATATTTCAGGTTAAGATTCTAGCACTAGTCCGGAGAAGGTAAGGGAGTGGTATACCGATCATGGCTATTGCCAAAACTGCCATTACATTAGCCACATCCTTGCAGGTTAGAGGAGGAAGGAAGAAGGAAGAGAAGTATAAATAAATGAGAGCATAAAATGTATTGTATTGCATGAGACTTGATAATTAGGTCTTTGTGGAAGATGTTACCATCACGAGGCTAACTGGCCAAGAGCACACATGTGGGTCAAGTGGTCAACCCAAATATAGTTCTTTTTCAAAATAATTAGCAAGTGGCGATAAATTTTATACTTTTGTTGCATTGTGAAACAAGAAAATATACTTGTTCTGAAGAAAAGAAAGTTGCATAAATAAATAATATAAATTTTGTTTAGACAAGTTGCGATGGGGCCTTTGGACTTTGGCAAACTCCACGTCGGCCACACATAAAAAACAATGACTCAACAAAAATTATTGCAAATTGACTCATATAAAAACAAATAAGATGCTAAATCCTTGTAATTCAATTTCTAGCTGTATATATGGAAAAAACTTTATTAGGAAAGATAAAATTCACTTTGGTAATCTCTATATCCCAAAAGGATTAGTTTTCAACTATTAATTTGGAGAAACCCTTGGTGTTCACTGAATAAAGAAATAAATAAATAAAGAGCTAAAAATGTTCAAGATCTCTCATCACTCATAACTAAGCGATAGTCATAGAGAAAACTAGGATATCAAACAGGATTGCAATAATGCCCGCCTGTGACAGCAATATTAAATGGTTTAAAATAGAATAAGTCCTTAATTTCGAGCCACTCATTCCTATGTGTCGGTATTCTTTTTGTTTTTTTTCTTCTAATTGGATTGATGGAACTCAGACAAAACCACATGTGGCAGCTCAAAGTCCCTACCTCCTAGCCTGTATAACCACACACATTCTTTGTATGTGTTTATGTTTCAGACTATATATGAATTATTAACTTTATTTAAAGCAAATTGAACCCATTTCACTTAACTCAATCATAATTGATTTTTAAGTTTTTTTTTTTCAACTCATGTTTGATCGCTTCGCGATATTTTAAAATTTTGAGCCCATTTGATTTTCATTTTGCAAACTTATGTTAAACTAAAATGAAATTTATTAAAAGAAATTTAAATAAAAATAAATTTATTATAATAACATTTATATTTGGATGTCTTTTATTATAAAAATAAGTTTAACAAAATAATTGTGAGATAAAAATATATTTACAGGTTTAAAAGTAATTTTTTTATCCCATTGACTAAAAGCATCTTTAAATGCAAGAGCAAGTTTATAGGATGAATTTCTAAAATGAGCAAAACTTTTACCAACCCAAAAATTTTTCCAAACATGGAATTCGTTTACTTCTTGTTCATTTGGGTTGACACGGAAAAATAGAAGCAGGGCGAATAACATAATAAGTAGAAATGCAAAATGCGCCAGCATGATCACGTGATGAGGGAGGGAGAGAGATATATTGTATCGTTTATTTTATCGGATGTCCCCGAAGTGACGGAAAGTGATATACTGTGGGATTCCAAGAACTTGGAACCAAAGGGAGCTTGCTTTGGTTAGACGACACGTGCCTTGTAAAGGTTCAGATGGCCACGTGGCAATGGGACATCAAGCTCGATGAACGTGTATATGATCTCTCTTTTTTTCTGACCTGAGTGTAGATCGATAATCTGGAATTGACGTATTGAGATTGTTGGATAGGAGATTAAAATAGGAGAATAGATCTCACGCTAGTCACGCCTACGATTATGGAACAACTGGCAACAATTTTCTTTCCCCCAACAACCAAAGAGAGCAACAAAATAGGACAAGAGGAATTCAATGTCAGTATTCCCCCGTTATTATATATAAAATTTTTTATTTTGATCTTAAAAATAAAATTATTTATAATATATAAGATAATATTTATTATATATTTTTAAATAATATTTTTATTTAATATATTTAAAAAAAGAAAGAGATTAAATAAGGGTAGTTTTAGAAAAATATTAAGATTTTTAAAAAAATCGAGGTGGTTAATTAGTTTTAATTCCAATTCTTAATCCGCGTGATTCTGTTAAAAGGGTCTTATATTAAGAACTAAAGAAAATATTATTTTCAAATGAAAAATAGTTAATTTAATTTTAAATAAATTGTCCTGGCTTTAACTTTTAGTCGTTTATATAAAAAAATACTTTATTAAGAGATAAAAAACTCATTTTGAGAATGATCTCTATCTCTTAAAGGATTTCTTTTTAATTTTCAGTTGAGATACTTTAGATGCTCATTAAAAAATAAAAAAAATACATATATATAATAAAATACTTGAATAATGGAGTGGAGGCCTCGCATCTTACGTCGGAGATCTCGCATCTTGTGTCGACTTAGCTCCCAAGAGAAGAGTAAACATGATTTTTTCTTTTTCTTTTGATCAACAAGTAATCGGAGTTCTATTCTTTAATTAATTAGCACGCTGTGGTGAATGTAACTTATTTGATCTATATATAATGTTTAAAAAAATGCAACAAGAAAGCATTATTGTTCTTTGCATGAAAAGTAGGGGGAAAAATCAAATGTTTGGATTTATGTGTGGGACAAGAAGTTAGCAAGTGGCTGAAGACTTTTAGTACATACTCCCTCTTGTATGTAAGATTATTTTAACCGAATTACGCAGATTAAAAATTAAAATTAAAACTAATTAACTACCTCAATTTCTCTAAAAATTTTAACTTTTTTCCTAAATTACCTTATTTAATCTCTTTCTCTTTCTCTTTGGATATATTAAATAGGGGCATTTTTTGAAAATGTATAATAAATACTACCTCGTATATTGTAAAGGGTCTTATATTTAGGATCAGGACAAAAGATCATATATATAGGACCGGAGGGAGTATATTGTTTTACACAATATTCGATGTAAAAAAATGAAACCAATAAAAATAACTAAAACCAAGGAAGAAATTGATGAAAAAAATATAAAAGAACATTTCTCATGAAAGTAACTGAAACTGAGATGCAACATGGTAATGTCACAAAGAAGAAAAGCTGTAAATAAAGAATTTCTATAGGCTATTTCTCAAGATGACAGGATGGTTCATCAATGGCCTGTAGACTATATTGTTATGTAAACTAACAGAATTTATTTTTCAATTATAACACCAACAGTCTTTTTGGCCAAAATTATAGCACAAATAATTGCTAGAAATTTTCATAGTCTAATTCATTCTATTTGAAAAGAAATACATAATACATTTTAGTATTAAATACACAAATATTCTTTTTATCAATGAAACGTAAAGGCATTTTTTAAAAATATGATAATTCACTAGAGAAGTAAAATTTTCCTAGGATATGCTTTGGAAAAGTCAAATTACTGAATTAAACTAGTCTAACTTCTCAAAAAGTTACATATTTTTTTTTTTAAATCAAGCAGTATATACTTTTCACCAAATTTAAATTTTCCTGTTTATATCCCTCATACCAAGCAACCCTTACATTTCTTTCATCATGAAACAATAAAATATAATTGATTTGAAGAAAGGAAAATTAAATAAATAAATGCCAAAGCCTATTTTTATCCTTTACTTTTCATCCAACTAAAAAGACAATTTATTAATATTATAAATTTATTAATCTTATAATTATAATCATTGGCCAAAATATTGTTATAGATAGAATGATTTTAAAATATTAAAATAAACTATTATAACCTTAAAAGTTAAACCTGAATTGAATCGCCAGGCTTCCATATGTCTTTTGCACTTGCAGTTAGGAAAAATTAATGCAATTGAACATATTTTTACTTATTTGAAGTTGTAACTATTATTTTTAAGACTTTAAAATAATTTTAAGATTTTTTAGCTAATCATTATAATCATAAAATTAACAACCACAACAAGTTGTTTCTTTTTTCGAATATTTTTCAATATACTGAGTCACCATTTTCCATTAACTTATATAATGAAGTTAATAATTAAAAGCTTGGATTACATTTTAAAACTTCAAGGGTTATAATAAAACTTTAGAACAATTAAAGAAGCAAAGTGAAACTTGTATCAAAATTAAGGGATCAACTACAAGTAGATTTTGCCTCAATAAATAATACAAATTTATGTTGACTAGAGTTGGCTAGTGGAATTTGGTCTTCGACCAAGTCTATCCCAACTTTACATTTAAGCAAACAAAAAAAAAAAGAAAGTAAAAAGTGATCAAGGTGCTAACTGCAAAAATAAATAATTGTTATTAAACCAATTTGATGCTTAATAATGATGGGTGGTTGGAATTTCACCCCCTGGTTTGAAATAAAATAAGTCCTTTCCCACTTCATCGCCCTAAAATTAAGAAGCCACTCATCAAGAATATAACAAAGAACCCTGGAACGTATTTTATTCAGCTGGTTCAAAAGATCCAAATTAAAATCAAATATCTTTAATGAGAGGATAAAATGTATTGTATTGCATGAGAATTGATAATTAAGGTCTTTATGGACATGTTTAGTGCATGACTACGGAGATCACATTAAGAGAACGTCTTAACAAGAATGGAGGGAAGATGTAACTATCGTGAGGCTGAATGGCCAAGAGCACATGAGTGCGCATGTGGGTCAACCTATAGATATAGTTCTTTATCAAAATAACTAGAGCAAGTAGCGATAAATTTTATACTTTCTTTGCATCGTGAAACAAGAAAATATACTTCTTTTGAGAAGAAAAAAATTAAATAAATAATGTAAATTTATTTTGGACAAGTTGGGAATGGGGTTTTATACTTTCGTTGTATCGTGAAGAAAATAAACTTGTTTTGAAGTAAAGAAAATCAAATAAATCAATAACACAAATTTATCTTGGACAAGTTGGGAAGGGGACTTTGGACTTTGGCAAACTCTAGCTCAGCCACACATTAAAAATAAAAAAAAATTAAAAAAAGGGTGATTGCAAATTGACTAATATAAATATAAATAAAGACCCAGAAAGGCTTCAAGAACTCTCAACAGGAATTCACATTCCATACTCATCAACGTGAAGAGAAATCTGGACCATCCAATTTTAATCTGGATGGTCCAAATTTAAAATTTTTTAATTTTATTTTTAAATGATAATTCTATTTTTAAAAAAAATAATCAATTATAAAATTATTTTTATTTTAGATTATACATCAAATAAAATAAAAATATTTTTAAAATATAATAATAAAATTAATTTAAATCAGGATGATCCGGATTGTGATAAGGATATTTGATGAGCACCAAATGTGATTTCCTCTCATCAGTAATAACTAAGTGATAGTCATAGAGAAAATTAGGATAATAAATAATTGTGATTAACCCATTTAGAGACTTAATCATGACGAGTAATTGCAATAATGCCGACCGATGACAGCAATATTAAATGGTTTAAAATAAAATAAGTCCGCCAGCTCATTGCTGTGCTTTTATCAATTCGAACTATATATGAATTATTAGCTTTTATATATAACTTAATTTTAACCACTTTACACTAAAAAAATTAGTTGAAGTTAGTTAGGGGTTTTAAAATTTTCAAATATTATTAAAATTTTTTAATATTATCCTTATTAAATTATAATCATATTATAATTATATTTCTTTCAGTTTCTCTCTCTCAATCGTAAATATTCCAGGTAAAATAGATAAAATGAATAATTTAATACAATAACTTATACTATATTTTAAATAAAATAAATTTTTATAAGATATGCCTCGTATATAAAAATAGAGGGAGTAGCAGTGGTAGGATGGCAAATGACATAAGCAAAAGATGCAGAATGCCAAACGTGATCATGTTGTAAGAGATGGAGAGAGATATATGGTGGGTCTCCAGCAACTTGGAGCCAAGGAGCTTGCTTTTATTTGAAGACACGTGTCCCATTAAAGTTCAGAGAGCCAAAAGGCATTAATGGTAGATCGAGGTCAACGAACGTGTATGCTCTCTCTCTCTCTCTCTCTCTCTCCCGTTTTTCTGATCTGAGTGTATGATCAATAACCTAAAGTTGACGTATTAAGATTGTTGGATAGGAGATTAACACATGAGAATAGATCTTTTCATAGCAATTTGAATTTTTTAATGATGTTATTTGAATATTTCTATTGCATTTTTTGGGATGCGAAATAGAATTAGAAAAACACTTTATAAATAAAAACTTTTCTTTGCCAAAGTAAATAAAAACATTTTTTTATATCATTAAATGGTACCAATGGATACAATTTGTTATTTTTAATTTGATTCCAAAAGGAAGAAGAATAGGAATTATAGTTCTTTTTCCAAATAATTATCAACTGGCTATAAATTTTACTTTTGGTGCATTGTGAAACAAGAAATTATAATCGTTTTGAAGAAAGGAAGATTAAATGAGTAAATAATATAAATTTATTTTGGATAAGTTGGGAAGGGGTCTTGGTACTTTGGCCAAAAGTTCAATTCGGCAACCTATGAAAAAGACTCCAAAAAAAATTAAGGTGATGGCAAATTGACTCATTAAAAAATAAAAAAAGAGCTAAAAAGGTTTAAAGAACTCTGATCACTAAGCAATAGAGTCATAGATATAACTAATAAGAGACAAGGAAATGGAACACTAGCAAAAATAAATAATTTTGATTAACCCATTTAGAGGCTTAGTCCTGATGAGTGTTATCAATTCTCATTTACTACTATGAAACATTTCATCTGCGGGCTTTTCTCCAATTCTCACAATATAGTGACACTTCAATTAATTATCATCATTGCATTTTAGAGGATATATTTAATCATGACATATATATTTGTTAACCCAGAAAGAAGAAATCAAATAAATGTAGAAATGTGAGCTTCATTAAAAAATAAATAATTACAAAATAATGAAATATGAATTAATCAAAAAAGAAAATGAAGATTGTGTGAACTTATTCAGTTATCCAAAATTGTTTTGTGATCGTTCTTCCTATTTAATTGTGCTTATTTAAGTTGCACACTCTATATATCAATTTCTTTAGCATGCAACTGCCCAAAGGATAAATGAAATGAATGAATGAATAAAGAAGATAGTTAAAGTAGTAATATGTACTAACAATGATATATCCATCGCTTCCAGAACACAAGTTGATTTCTTCTGGTAATTCGAGGAAGATAGAATGCAACATTTGCAATTGCTGAATGCCCCTCATCATCTTGTGCAAGAAACAGTTCTTGGTGTCGTTGAAGCAAATCCCAAACAATATCTATTTATATAGCACGAGACAGAATATCAAAACAAATCAGCAAGATAACATAAACAAAGAGAGAGAAAAAGAGTGAAAGAAAAGAAATTATATATCGACTGAAATTGTGTGAAATGAATTCTTCTTGAACAAGCTATATAAGCTATATATATATATATATATATCTATATATATATATATTACCGAGATATCCTCTTTGTAAACATGTTAAGATGAGGCTGTATGCTTTGGGGGCAACATTTCCAGCTGGTTCGAGGAGGACTTCCAATGGCGTGACAGAATAGAGATAACGTCCTATTTCTTTTTGACCATAAGTAAAAGCAATTGTAACCGGAATTTTTTTCAATGTTGAACCTAAAATGCCAAGTATATTGCTGTTTTTATTGATCATGCATTCTGCAATTCGAATGACTCCACTAAATGATGCAGCAATTGCAAGTGGAGTATAGCCATTTGAATCTTCCATTTCGAGGTATTCTGGTGGGACTAAATCTCACCAACTCTTCTACTATGCCTACGTGCCCAAACATTGCAGCCAGATGAAGAGCTGTTTGGTCATCTGAATTAAGTGATGCATTCAAAGCCCCAGGATGTTTATCAATGAATGCTTTTGTTGCAGGCCAGTTGTCATCACATATTGCTCTGTTAAAATCTGCCTCGTCAAAATCTACTTGCTCATTCGTCACTGTAGTCACCAGTTATTATATCAATACCACGCGCGCACACAAAGGAATGAGATTTATATGTTCTAGGCACTCAACCTTGGGAGGAGAATGTGGTTGATTGTAGATGTAGAGATTTGTAAGACTTAATCCATATATTTCAAATAAATCAATACAAGAAAAATTCCTACAAATAATTTAGGTAACAAAAAACTAAATACCTTTCGCCATGTTGGGAGGTTTGTTGCAAGTGATCCACTAACTTTTTAATCTGAAAACTAATGTGAAGTCATAGATTACAGTCAGAAGAAATAATTTTATCACAATCCTTCTAACTAATGAAGAGGCACAATAATGGAGATTGAAGAATAGCTATCACTAGTAAGGGAATCTCTAACCACAACAAAAAATTTGATTTTCGGCGAGGACAAAAGTCATTTCCAAAAGTCAGAATGTCGTCACCGAAAACTTTCAGCGACGATAATTTTGTAGTCGGCATAAGTCTTGTCACCGTAAGTTTCGGCAACAACAAAAAATGTCGCCGCCAAAAGTAGACATTTGGTGGCGAAAATAGTTGTCGTTGAAAATGTAAATTATCGTCGCTGAAAGTTTGTCGTCACCGAAAGTTATCATTTGGCGATGACATAATTGTCGTCGCTGAAAGTCGACCTTTGGCGACGACCAAATTGTCGTCGCTGAAAGTTGACATTTGGCGATGACATTTAGTCACCGCCGAAAGCCTATTAAACACCATTGCCACATCATCATCACGTCACCCTGGGTCCACTGCCACATCACCCGGGGCCCACACCATGTCACCACCAAAGTACTGCCATGTCACCGTGAGCCTATGCCACGTCACCCTGGGTCCACCGCTATATCACCCAGGGCCCACACCACGTCATTGCCACATCACCATGGGACTACCACCATGTCACTGCCACGCCACCGCAAGCCCATGCCATGTTACCGCCATATCACCCTAGGTCCACCGCCATGTCAGTGCCACATCACCGCAAGTCCACGCCATGTCACCGCCACGTCATATAATGCTATCAAATGTGTTCACCTAGGTTTCGAACTGATAACCTCTTACTCCCAAAACTTTATAATCACTCTTTTACCAGTTGAGTTGAAATGTACTTGCGATCGTTATATGAAATATTAAATATATATTATTTATCAACACACTAATATACACACATATATTTATAAATCAATATATTATTAAAAAATACACATTTGTTTTATTTTCAATTACTAATTTCATAAAATATTTTATTTAGATATACTTATATTTATATGAATATTTATATTTTGATTTTTTATTTTTAAATCTTAAATAATTTTTCTATAAATATATTTGTTTTTTTTGACAAGAAAAAATTGTTTTCTAGCTGACTTTTAAATTTGACTTTTATTTATAAAAAAAATAATTATATATATAATATTAATGATCCATATGTATTAATATTATATTATTTTATGTTATTTTTCGCATAGTCATATCATATATTATATTATTTGATAAATTATTTTATATATGCTTAATATATATTAGAGGTGAGATGTGATTGGGTAGGAGTGGATTTTATACCAACTCGTGGTCTGACTCGAAGTTTTGATCGAGTATCATATATATCCATTTTTTTTCAAAAGAAAATTAGAAAATTGAACTTCTACTATGATGGTATTTCCAACAAAATATGTTTAATACTTGATGAAACTACATATAAATATAAAAAATAAAAAAAAAACCCTTAGGCCAGGTCAGGCCAAGTGATCTGAGAATGTTGCTCGAAACCTGGCCTGACCCTGTCAAACGGCTCTGCCCGATGCTTAAGTTTTGGTTTCTTGTTAAAATGACCGGATTTGTTTTTAGTTGGGTTGTTTCAGGTTGGACTAAATTGATTGGATTCAGGTTTATTCTCTCACCCCTATATATTATATATAATATAATAGGAATTTGGAAAAAAATTATTATTACAAATATTGTATTTTTGATTATCATATGATTTAAAAGAAAATGTAATAAATTCAACCTGTTATGATTGGGAGAATAAAAAAGATCAAAAAGGTTGAGATAGTGAGAAAGAGAATTTGCTAATACTTGTTTTCTAAATATCGTCATTACTTATTAATTAGGAAAGTAGATTAACAATCCATAAGCATTTTTCCTCTATGTGACATTGTTCTGTTAGACTTTTACACTATATGAAAATATCTACACTACCAACACCCATAGGAGTTTGGGCTGAGAATTTCAATCATAGCATGACTAATTATTATTTTAGATATATTAACTACTGATTATTGTCTTAGTATGTTACTACTTCATCAATTGTTAATAGTAATAAATAACATTAATATTAATTTATATGTTAAATATATTAGCAATTAATTACTTAGCCTAATAAAACTTTCCCCAAATATAAGATCGATCATATCAAATAATTAGATATTAGTTTGTTCTTCTAATCCCTCTATTAATTAAAAAAATTATCCTAATAAGAATAATATATTTCATTAATTAAGATGAAGGAAAAGTAAAGATAAATGTGGAATAGATTCAATAGTTTGACCATTCAAATCTTTAATCTCAAGCAGAAACAAAGCACTTTCAAAATGTTTAAAATAATTCAAATGAATTTGATTAAAAAAAATCAAATAAAAGGAAATAGTAAAATACTTTGATTTTAACAAAAAATATTAGATATTTTTCATAATACAAAATATATGTAAAATATATTATTTTTTATTATAAAATTGTATCGACATAATACAATTATTATTTCAATTTGTTATATATTAATTTTCAAAGTAAAAATAATAAAAATTTAAAAAATTAGCTTTGACAGAAACATAGTCGCCGCTGAAAGTATGATTTTCGGCAACGACAGAAAAAGTCATCGCTGAAAGTATGCTTTCGGCGATAACAGAAAAAGTCGTCGCTGAAAGTTATACATATGACGATGACTTTTTTTTGTCATCGCCGAAAGTCACACTTTCGGTGACGACTTTTACTTTGAAAAATGGAAGGAATAGAACAAAAGCATCAACGTGATTTTGAATATGTATTATCTTCAATATTCATCATGCTAAGAAACAGAACACTTCCCCAACACTGTCACCCAAAAAAAAAAAAACCTTCTGCGACGCCACTGAAGCACTTTCTCATAACCTGTATATTTATATTGAATCATTGCCCTTGAAAGCTCGGGATATCTCGTTACATCAACCGGTTTTTTCCATATAATAAATGTTGGAAATAATAACTGGTTTGAAAAAATAAATTATTGACATGTGGTATGAGTATGGGTGTTGGATTAAAATCATCTCTAATGGTTGTCTTCTAATCTGGAATATTCAATCCTATTTAAGTTTTAAACTGTCATAACGGTTCAAATTAAATGATTGTTTAAATTTCATTATGAAATTTATATGATTGTAACCATTGGTTTAAAATTATATAGGTTGTTTAATTTTCATAAGTGCATATATTATTATATAAACACAAGATTAGAAGGTGTGAGAGAGACATCAAAGTGTGAACAAGCGCTACATTCCTCTTGAAATCCTACTCTAAAACTTCAACTAGTTATATCGAGGAGATTCTGAAGGTTGCTGTGCGGACATCTCTGGAAGTGTTTAAGATAACTCCTAGAGGTGATTTGCTACAAATTCAGCAGCAAACATAGTGGGGGTAAATATAACCTTAAGGATGGTGTGATTTATACACATTTCTAAGCACATGTTTTCTAACAATATAATTTTCTAAGCACATGTTTTCTAACAATATAATTTTCTAAGCATATATTTCATCTTCTACATGCATAACAATCTTAAGGTGATATTTGTTTTATAGAAGATGATTTGATTTGAGGTGCTATTGAAGCTTTCTTCAATTTCTTTAGTTAAATGGATACGAAGGAATTGAGATAAGTATTTATTCTATTTTCCTTTTGATTGTTTTTTTGTTAAAGAAAGCGCGAAATTCAAATTTTGATTCATGTGAGGGATGATATTTTTGAATCTAGTAACTGTGATTCGTGCCCATGTGCCTTGATACTGTCACAAGAATAAACAAAATTGGTTTTATATAATTACTTTTGTTTGAAGGATAGCATAAAAAATTCCCATGATTAGAAATTCAATGGTGGTGACTCTTCTTGTAACACCCTACTTCCTGACACCTCTTGAATTGACCAAGAACTTCAAAATTCAGCCAAACGCAAACCTGACATCTCAAAACCACTCTTCAATGCCTCAAAACAGCGGAAACGACCTTAAAACCACAAAAAACTAGGCTAGGGCTGCGGCTACTGGGGCCGTGGCCTGGTCTTTGGAGCCGCGGCGCCCCATGCTGATATCCCATATCAGCAATTTCCATCTTCCAGGGTGAACTTCTGACGCGCATAACTTTATGCTTCGACTTCCGATTGACTTGATTCCAACTCCTACAAGTCAATCTAGTCCCCATCTATCCAAAGACATCACTTTTACCTCAATCCAACTCCGTATGGAGATTCTGGACCCTTAATACCATTTTGGCCACTTATTGACCAAAACTCACTACTAACAACCTCCAATTGCCACCAAAGGCAAATGGACACTCACCGACCAATCATACAGGTCCAAAACCTCCTAACCAACTTGTTCAAAGAGGCTTCACCTCAAAGGAACCACTCCTCTGAGATTTGACCCCTTGGAACCCAATTTGACCAAACGGACTACAGGCCCTAAAACATACCAACAAGGCCCAAAATCACTCTCAGCTCACCAACACTAATAGGCAGACTTCTCAACATCCAAAACCATGCAACCAAACATACAACATACATAGCCATACCATCCATCCATAATAATCCTTAACAATAACCATCCATACATCTATTCAATCCTCATACATAACATTCATCCATTACAAAACCTTCTACCTTACTTGGCACAGATTACAAATACGAAATACACACACTACATAGACTATTCCCATGTACATAGCTACTCTTGCGGCTTCTCCGGACTAGTGCCAGAACCATCACCTGAAATGTTAGTTTATGGGAGAAGGGGTGAGACAATGTCTCAGTAACCGGGAACAATCACACACAAATATATATATGTATATTCCATACAACTCATGAATGCAATGTGCAATGAATGATATGCATGTCTCCCTCGCACACAGCTAGAACCACGGGCTATCATCATGACAGGACATTTCGTATAGGTAACTCCTTTCCAACAGTCGGTGAAGACTGATTCCGGGACATCACCAAGCTCACCTCCTACTAGTGCACCCGGCCAAAAGTAACACTAATGTTCGGACCGTGGCTCTCCTTCCCCTTTTCCACCACGAATTGGCAGCGATTTAGAGAAGGTGCAGTTCACTGCGCGCCTTTCCCTCCTGGCCATCGGAGGCGATTTAGCCGCAGGGATCCCATCCTTATCCTCCCCAAAATATATCATCATATTATATCGTCATCACATCATCACCACCCAATCCGCCATATATCAAGGCCTCACAATGCCATATGGTGATGCTCATGTATCATCATATAATCATCATCATCATATCACGATCATATGTATGCATGATGTCATGTCATGCCAAAGTCATCATCATAAACATAATCATCGTCATCATCATCATAAACATCATGGCTATCATCTAGCTGTGTGTATATCACAATATATAGAAAACAGTACACACAACACATCAATATCGTGGTATGGAAGAAACATGCATATATATATATACATACACAAATATACATACCAATATACAATACAATACAAATAAATAAATACCTGGTTACCTCAATTGTCGTTACCACGCGCACACGAGTTCCACAAGCTTCCTTGAACTGTCCAATACACGTGAACCCCTCTCGATTAGCCAACAACCTTTATAATGCCACAATTCTTCCATTAACACAATATACCAATAACCCAAACATCACAACTCAACTACATTAGCCTAACCCAAAGTTCCAACACCCTTTTCATGCATCAATAAGCTCTTAGGGATCACTCAAACACTACACAACCACATACACTTCGGATTCCCAAGAGCCCGAACCAATAACAACCTAGGGTTAAGCTCAAATCACACATACACCCTTCAAAACTCACATCCAAGCAACAAGAATACCAAAACACACTCCATTAACCTCAAATCATCCATTTCAATCGGTGGATTTCGGCCAAAACCGAAGATCCAACCTTACAACCAAAAATCCCAAATTCTAACCGAAGAAAATGGAGATGGAGGAGTAGAGAACACTTACCAACTTGAATCTAAGCTTCCAAGGTCCGAAAATCACTCTTAGACACCGGAAATCTCGAACCCTAGCATTACTCCTTGTGGTCTCCCTCGGTTTCCTCCGTTTCTTTCTTTCCCATTCGTCCGAAATGATCCGAATTTAAACAAATTCCTTGAATCTTGCTGCGGCTCCAGCATACCTCGCCGTGGCTCCACCTTGTTCAGCCGATCAATGCCATTGGAATGGTTCTTGCCGTGGCGGCCCTGCTTCTCATCGCGGCGTGGAACTCTTCCAAACTCCACTTGAGCCTTCCTCCATCCTGTTTCCTTCGGTCCTGAACACAATGCCAAGGAAGAAATCGTGAGGGGTGTTACACTTCTAACTTTTGTCGTATGCTTTAATCTGTTTGAATCCTCACGTTGCTTAGTTTCATAATTTCATTTGGTGGATAGATGAAAACTGGGTTATAATCTATTTGACAATTATTTAAAAGAAATGGCTTTCAGAAATTCCACTAAATGGTTAGTTTTCCATGTTACATGATATTTGTTAAATTGTGAATTAATCAACAATGTTATTTGTTTTAACGGATTAATGATTGCGTGAAGGAAATAAAATTATGTATAAAGACTGGAGGTCTTGAATTTGCATTCATTTGTTTCGAAATTAAAATATTAGTTTGCTTGTTGGATTCAGTGGTGAAATGGGCCATTGTCTCACGATTGAGAGGTTTCTCAATTCTGGAAATAATATGGTATAAATGATTAATTTTTCATATGAAACATGATTACACGTTTTTTTGAACTAGCTTTCATCATGTGTGAAATTAGTCTAGATAAATGTCATAACTTCGTTCATAATTTATTGGCAAAATTGTTATTTGAATTTTATGGGAAATAAAGTTGGAATTGGTTTCCTATAAGGCTGAATTTCAAACACAGTTACTTGGTTATTTAAATATTATTGATGGATGAACTTTGAGAAATGGCTTGGCAATTTAATAAATATTTAAGAATAAATATTAAAAAGTATTGAAACTGAATCATTGATGAATCATGGTAACAGTAGCAATAATTTGCTTCAAGGATGTGTATTCAGTATTTGATGTTGGAATAAATATTTAATATTGCATCAGTTGAAATATATTATTACAAGTAAAGAAAAGTTAATGTCTTCCATGTGGATGTATATACATTTGTGACTTAGTGATTTTTATCTCATATTTCACTTTAGAGGGAGAACCTTGAAACTATTTCATAATTTTCAATATCGGAGTAATATAGTCATCTTTAGAAATTTCATGCTAAATTAAGGATGTTTATGGGCTTGTCATGATCTTATGGAACTTGAAATAGTCTTGTTTGATTATTATGATTGCAGTAATTAAATAACCCATGAGATGTATGTATGATTACATATTTACATCTCAACTAATTATATTAATGTTCTTTATGTGAATTTAGAAGCATTTGTCATTTAGTCACTGTTACAAATGAGGAGTATGATTTAAAAGAATCATGATTATCTAGAATTTCAAACTCAAAAACATATTGATTATGAAAGGCCCTATTAAAAAAAATAAAAATAAAAATAATAAATTAATAAAAGCATTAATTTTTGGTAATGATGGGCAGCCATCATTTAGTACATGAGTTTTTGTTTTGTAAATATTATAGTGGGATATGTATTTGTATTTTGAATATATATATATATATATGTATATTATTTGAGAAGCGGTCTTACATAACACATACTCATGATATGTCATTGTATTCAGTTGATGGAAATAGAAATTTATGGAGAATTTTACGTACAAGATAGGAGATAATATATTGAGGCTGTCTTGTTGAATATTCATTTATCATATAAATTAAATTATGGAGTGAAAGTTTCATGCTTTCAAGAAAGAAATAGCAAGAGGTATCAGGTATTAAAAAAAATTTCTAGAACTATTTTCCAGTAGGTTTTGAAGAATACATTGACACTGGTTGGGTAACTAGTAGAAGTAACTATAAGTCAACTTTTGGTTGGCTTTTACCCATACAAGAGAATCCATCTCTTGGACATAAAAGAAAAGGGTCTTGTATAAATCATTGTAAAAGGTGTCAAAATTTGTTGCCTTGACAACAAGAGACGTAAAGAATGAACATGTGACACCTTACTCCCAAATACTTCCTGACTTAATCAAAAACTTCAAAAACCAACCAAACACAATCGAAACATCTCATAAAAACTTCTCAAAACCTCATAGTAGTGGAAAAACATCCCAAAGACACCATAAATTGGATTGGGGCCGCGACTGCTACAGTACCACCATGGCTCCGGTCTTCCCTTGTCTCTCACTCGCTACTTGAACTCTTGGTGCCATGGCTTGACTTCTGACGCCCCCTGCTGGTTTTCATACCAACAAATTTTAACTTTCGGGGCGAACTTCCGATATTCAGAACTTTATGCTTGGACCTCCGATTGACCTGATTCTAACTACTACAAGTCAATCTAGTCCCAATCTATCCATAGACATTACTTTCATTTAAATCCAACTCCATATAGGGACTCTGTGAACATTACACCATTTTGGCCACTTTTTTACCAAAACTCATGACTCACAACTCCCATTTGCCACCAAAGGCAACCTGACCATTTTGAACCATTTACACAGGTCTTAAACCACTTAACCAACTTGTCCCAAAGAGGTTTCACCTCAAAGGAGTCATTTGTCTAAGATTTGACGTCCTTGAACCCAAAACAACACAATGGGCTACAGGTTCTAAAACACATCGATAAGGCCCAATTCCATCATTGGGCTTACAAACACTACCACATTGACTCCTCAACACCCCAAACCACACATACATCACCATCCATCATATACATCACATACAACATATTTCCATAACATGCCAATAACAACAACTTCAATAGAACAACAATATCAATGTCACCACTTAGTTACAAACCATCTATCCTACTTAGCACAAGATACATATCCAAGAATACATATACACTACATAGACCTAGTATTCCCATGTCCAATGCTGCTCCCTCGCCTTCTCTGGACTAGTGCCAGAACCTTCACTTGAAATGTTAGTTCATGGGAGAAGGGTGTGAGACAATATCTCAGTAACTGGGGACAACCATACACACACACACACACATATATATATATATCTCATATAGTCTCATGAATGCAATATGAAATGGAATGCATGTCTCCCTCCACACAGCAAGAACCATGAACTGTCATCATAACATGGCATTTCGTATAGGTAATTCCCTTCCAACAGTCAGTGAAGACTGATTCCGGAATATCACCAAGCTCACCTCTCATTAGTTCTCCTGGCCAAAGGTAACACTAATGTTCGGATCATGGTTCTCCTTCCCCTTTCCCACCACAAATTGGCAGTGATTTAGGGAAGGTGTAGTCCACTGTGTTTCTTTCACTCCTGGCCATAGGAGGAGATTTAGCCACAGGGATCCTATCCTTATCCTCCCTAGTCATATATCATTATAATCATATAATATCATATATCATTATCACCACCTGATCGCTATATACCTTAAAATGTTATGTGGTGATGCTCAAATCGTATCATCATATAATCATCATCATCATGTATCACAATGTCATGCATGCATCATGTAATGTCACATTATCATCATTATTATAATAATCATCTAGCGGCGTGCATACTATGATATATAGAAAATTATACACACAAACACATCTATATTGTGGTATGAAAGACACATGCATATATGGACAAATATACATAATATCATACAATACATGCAATACAAAACAAACACTCGGTTACCTCAAGTTGTCAATACCATACACACATGTGATTTCACGAGCTTTCTTCAACACCAGTCCCACGATTAATCTTCTTTAGTTATCCAACAACCTTAACAACATTATTATACCTTAATTAACATATAATTCGATTATCCAAATTCCACAATTCAACTACTTTACCCTAACCCAAGGTTCTAATCCACATTCATGCATCATTCAGCTCTTAGAGATCATTCCAACACTACTCAATCATATACACTTCGGATTTCAAGCTTCCACACACAATACCAATCTAGGGTTAAGCTTAAATCATGCATAAAACCTTAAAAATTCACACCCAAGCAACAAGAACACCAAATCACACTCCATTAATCTCATTTCATCCATTTTAATTCACGGATTTCGGCCCAAACTGGAAATCCCAACATATAACCGAAAAGTCCCAAGTTTAAATCAAAGAAAATGGTGAAGGAGGAGTAGGGATCACTTACTAACATAAATCTAAGCTTCAAGAGGCTAAAAACTACTCCTAAGGGTAAAAAATCATGAGCCCTAGTAGAGCTCCCTCGGTTCTCCTCTGTTTCTTCCCTTTCTTTTCGTCTGAGATGATTCTAATTTAAACAAAAACTGCAACTTCCACTGCAGCCCCATAACAGTCCACCACTGTGCTACCACGTTCAACCAAAACATGCCACTGGAACTCGCTCTAGCTGCGGCGCCCTGCTTCTCGTTGCAGTGTGGAGCCCTTTTCTTCTACACTTGAACCTTCCTCTGTCCTATTTCCTTCGGTTCAACACACAATGCCAAAGATAAGTGTCATGAGGGTTGTTACAGAACATGAGTGAAGAATTCATTATTTAACTGAAGCTATGGCCACAGCAGATGGTGGTCACATTTCTTTACATTGTAATAATGAGTAGCTATATCTAAGGTCTACAATGATAAATCTAGACATAGAAGTTTAAGGCATGATTATTTTATACATTTAATTTTTTATGGAATAGTAGAAACAAGTACTCAGTAAATATTTCCAAGAGGGTTCACCAAAATTGGTGATAACATCAAGAGGAATGGGATTAATTATGACCCCTTAATTTTTAGTCATCAAATCTAGTTTTCAATGTTCAATGGATAAAAACAAGTTATTGATAAGTAATTGGGTACTAGAGTGATAATATATAGTCATTTCATGTCTAGTGCATAATATAAGAACTTAAGTGTTCAGGGTGAGTAAAACTTTTAATGGAAAGGAAGCCAAAAGGATTAAGGCTTAAGGGAATCCACTTATGTGAACATAAGGAGTTGTGCTGCTCTTAACAAGAATTTGGGTATGATTCTTGGAAATGTTCATGAACAGCCTAGAGTGAAGCACATGGCCATTAAAGTGCAAAAATTGCTTATGAACTTTTGGAAGTTATATATAAATCTATGTGTGTGGTATTTCTGGTACTAATGTAAGAATTGCGGTTCAACGCTTTGAAACAACTATCAATTTGTTAATTTGAGATACTTACACAAATGGTATGTTTAAATCGAAAGATACCTATCTTTATGCATAACCTTATGAATTAGAGAGGATACTTATTTTTGTAAACTAAGTGGGGGATTGTTGGAAAACTAAGTTATTGACATGTGGTATGAGCATGGGCGTTGGATTAAAAT
This sequence comes from Adenanthera pavonina, assembly GCA_026686845.1. Classification (NCBI taxonomy): domain Eukaryota; kingdom Viridiplantae; phylum Streptophyta; class Magnoliopsida; order Fabales; family Fabaceae; genus Adenanthera; species Adenanthera pavonina. The sequence continues at coordinate 8,559,909 of JAIVEN010000020.1, read as the reverse complement.
GAGATCTAACGATTGTCTTCTAATCTGGAATATTCAATCATATTTAAGTTTTAAACTGTCATAACGATTCAATTTAAATGATTGTTTAAATTTTATTATGAAATTTATATGATTGTAACCGTTGATTTAAAATTAAATATGTTTAATTTTCATAAGTGCATATATTATTATATAAACACAAGATTAGAAGGTGTGAGAGAGACATCAAAGTGTGAATAAGTATTATGTTCCTCTTGAAATCCTACTCTGAAACTTCAACTAGTTCTGTAGGGGAGATTCTGAGGTTGCTGTTTAGACATCTCTGGAAATGTTTGGAGTAACTCCTAGGGGTGATTTGCTCCAAACCTAGCAGCAAAACATAATGGGGGCAAATATCACTTTAAGGATAGTATGATTTACACATATTTCTAAGCATTTATTTTCTAACAATCTAATTTTCTAAGCATATATTTTATCTTCTACATGCAACTTTCCTAACAATTAAACACAATGTATATATGTATGGCAGAATATAATATGGGATATAAGTAAAGGCAATTAACAGGAAATCAAATAACGTGCTAGGATGTGTGTAGGTGGAATAAAATAGATCACACAAATATTTTATAAATAAAAAGCATTTTCATACTTACAAATAATGAAAAATTAATCAATATAAAATATAAAATTTATAACAAATAATATAATTTACAAGTCATGAATAATGTGGTTCATTTATTAGATTCTATGCAGTGTACTGAGAAACATGTTCAATTAAATTAAATATAATAGCAATAATAGAAATTATATGTTTCTATGTTGATGCAAGAAAAATAAACTCATTTATTTTAAATTATTGTTTCTAATTTTAATTTTATATTTTAAAATGTTGTGAAAAAAAAGTCAACTTTTAATTAGGTGATGATTTTACTGTAACAACTCTCAATACATTATCCCGGACTTAGTGTCTAGCTAACTAAGTGTAATTGGTATTGTATGCAGAACCAGAGGAACCAGGATAGAGGAAAGAATCAAGGTGGAGAAAAGGAGCTCCACGCTACAGCGTAAGACAGGGCCGTCATGGCAAGTGAGCTGTGATTTTTGGAAATTCTTTAGGCCGAGAGCATTCATGCCGCGGCCAACTAACTGGAGCCACAGTGGGAATCAAGAAATTAGTATAAACCAGAAACATTTCGGATGAACAAAAGAAGAGAAACAGAGGGAGCAACAGAGAGTTTCTACTAGGGCTTGAAAGATCCGACCCTTGGCATTGTTTTTTGACCTCTAGAAGCTTGCTAAGTCATTGGTAAGTGATCTCTACTCCTTGCACTCTATTTTCTTCAGTTTTGAGTTGTGTTTTCTCAGGTATATGTTGGGGTTTTCAGTTTTGGCCAAAATCTACCAATCAAAATGGATGAAATGAGGTTAATGAGGTGTAATTTGGTGGTTGTGATGCTTAGGTGTGAGTTTCAGAGGGAGTATGCATGATTTAAGCTTAACCTAGGTTATTCTCGGTTGAGGAAATTTGGAATCCAAAATGTGTGTGGTTGAGTAGAGTTTGAATGGTCTTTAAGAGTTTAATGATGTATGGAAATGATGTTGGAACCATAGGTTAGGCCTAAATGGTTGAATTATGGAATTTGCATATTTGGATTATATGTTAATTGAGGATTTTATGGTATTGTGAGGTATTTGATTAGCCGAAAGGAATACGAGTATGTTGGACATCCCAAGAAGCTCGTGGAATCGCGTGTGTATGGTATTAACAACTAGAGGTGACCAGGTGTTTGTATTGGTTGTATTGTATGTTATGATATATATGTGTGTGTATGCATGTTTCCATTCATACCATGATATTGTTGTATGTTTATGTATGATTTTTCTATATATAGTGGTATACACACGGCTAGACATATAGTGGATGATGATTATGATGATGATTTGAGATGATGATAATGATGATATGACATTACATGATGCATAGCATGCCATTGAAAATAAGAAGATGATGATTACATGATGATACAACATGAACATCACCACATGGCATTGTGAGATATATGATGATTAGGTGGTGATGATGGTATGATATATGATGATATAATGATATATGATAAGGGAGGATAAGAATGGTATCCCTACAGCTAAATCCTCTCCTATGGTATGGAGAGATAGGCGGCAGTGGATTGCACCTTCCCTAAATCACCACCAACTCAAGGTGGTCTAGGGGAAGGAAAGCCACAGTCCGAGCACTAGTGTAACCTTTGGGGAGGTTGCACTAGTGTAAGGTGAACTTGGTGATGTCCCAGAATTAGTCTTTACTGACTATTGGAAGGGAGTCACTTATATGAAATATCCTGTTATGATGATTTCTAGCTGTGTGCGAGGAAGACATGCATTTCATTTCATTGCATTCATGAGATTGTATGAGGTATGTATATATATGTGTGGTTGTCCCTAGTTACTGAGACATTGTCTCACACCCCTTTTCCATGAACTAATATTTCAGGTGAAGGTTTTGGTACTAGTCTAGAGAAGACAAGGGAGTAGTGTACCTGATGTGGGAATATCAAGTCCTTGTACTGTATGTGTATATGGTCTATATATGTTGTGCTAAGTAAGATAGTATGATTGTAATGGATATAAGGATCCTAATGTTTGTAATGATGGTATTATATGGATGTGGATTGGTGTTGTTATTGCTTATATAGGTTGGTGTGTTGAGGAATCCATATGGTAGTGTTTGTGAGCCCAAAGGCGGATTTGAGCCTTGTTGGTGCGTTTTTGGGTTTGTAGCATATTATGTCAATTTGGGATTTAAGAGGGTTAAATCTCAAGGGAATGGTTCCTTGAGGTGAAACCTCTTTGAACAAGTTTGTTAAGTCGAATAGGACTTACATGAATGGTCCATAATTGTCAAGTTGCCTTTGGTGGCAAATAGGAGTTGTAAGTGATGTGTTTTGGTCGAAAAGTGATCAAAATGGTTTCAAAATCTCCAAACGGAGATGGATTGAAGTGAAATTAGTGTCCATGGATAGATTAGGACAAGATTGACTTGTAGGAGTTGAAATCAGGTCAATTAGAGGTTGGAGCATAAAGTAATGCACGTCAGAAATTCACCCCAGAAATTGAATTTTGTTGATATGGCATCAGCAAGGGGGTGCCACAACGCCAGTGAACCTAAGGGCTCTGAGGCCATGGTGGTACTGTAGTGGCTACAGTCCCAACTCAATTTTGTTGTCCTTTGGGTATTTTTCTGCTACCGAGATGTTTTGGGAGGTAAAAGCGAGGTGTGTTAGTTGTGGTTGGCTGGATTTGAAATTAATTAGTCATGTTTGGAGGCTATGAATTAGTAGGGTGTTACATTTACGATCCATTAACAGAGGGAGAAACAGAAATGAAATATACAAAATAGAAGGCATGATGTAGTTGTAACACAACTTTTAATTTTACGGAAATAATTTTATGTATTTCTTTTTTTTTAAAAAAAAAAAAGTGGAGCTTTATATAATTTAGACAAAATAAAGAGATCGTTAGTGTATCTAATTTGCTGGTGTGCTCATTAATCTTTTTATTTTTTTTGGTTTTGCATATTAAGCAAATTAACCGTGGTAAAGGAAAAAAAATTTTTACTGTCTTTTCAAAGTTAAGAAATTAAACAGAAACTTAATAAAATTGAAATTTCAAATCAAAAGATGATATGAAATTACAGGAAAAGAGTATAATTTTGGGTTTTGGCTTTTTGTTTTCAAACATTTATTCAAAATTCAGCATAAATGTATTGCCAACAGTAAGCATTCTTTTTAAATAATGATACTTTTTTTTTGGTAAAATGTAAATTACCTTTACCAAGAACAAAAACTTACATCATCTAAAGGGATAGGAAGGGGTCTATTCCTTTAGTATCAAAACCTTAAGATGAGCAAATTAAGCAAATTTATACATATTTGGATAGCCTAATACAAAAGAAAGGACAACTAAGCAATTACTAAGCTAGATTAAGTCTCTTTAAATAAGCCTACTCCTGTGCTTTAATCTTTCTAGAAAAGCAGTATCTAGTTCTCACAGTGATTTCCTCTTTCATCATATGAAAAATCATATTGATTTTTTTCTTCTCATCCCTAAAGATCCTGTGATTCCTTTCAATCCACATATGATAGATTGTAGCTGCAACAACAGACCAAAGTATGTTTCTTTTGATTTTCCTATACCTGAATTCATAAACAAAAAATTTGATCCATCTATTAAACTCAGCAGGCAAGCTAGTACAATTAACCCAATTTGCAACTAGTTTTAGCAATTGTTTTGACCAGCGACAGTTAAAGAACAAGTGTTCCCCTATTTCCTCCTCTATCTCACAAAAAATGCATTTGTTATCAGTCACTTGGATGTGAAGTTTTTACACCCCACTTTTAGTTAGAAGCCTTCCCCTTAATGCCAACCACATTATAAAAGAATGCTTGGGTATATTGAATTTTCCCCAGGCAATTTTCCCCCAGTGAACAATGGCTTTATCCCCAGTTAACCATCTGTATCTAGATTTTACAGAGTAGTTTCCATTACTCTCCAAAGTCAATTTACCCCCTTAAACCTGTTGCCATTTTATCTCTTATATTCACAATTTTTTTCCAATGCCAACTAGTGTTTTGCTTGATTTGGTATTCCCAAAAGTCATTGTTTTTCAAGTAGACTTCATTTGTCCACTTTACCCATAGGATGTCTATCTTGGTGGCCACTACCCAACCATATTTAGCTATTGCAGCTTGATTCCAAGTTTGACATCTTCTAAAACCCAACCCTCCATGATTTTTCCCATAGCAAATATCCTCCCAACTCACCAGAAATGAACCAAGAGCATTATCTTTTTTACCCTAAAGAAAATTCCTACAAGTTCTTTCCACTTCTTTAACTATAGATTGGGGAAGGATGAATATAGAAGACCAATAAGTGTGCATAGTCAGTAAAATTGAATTTACTAGTTGAGCTTTCCCTGCGTATGACAATTGCCTTGTAGACCAGCTTCTAATTCTAGTTGTTATCTTTTCAATGAGGTTCTGAAAGTCTCCCTTTGACCACTTTGTTAGCGAGAGGAATTCCAAGTTATTTCAGTGGAAAATCCCTAATATTAAAGCTAGTAGCTTCCTTTAATTGATCCTTGAAGCTGTCATTTACTCCCCCCCTTCCCCCCCTCAAACAAAAATTTGTGATTTCTAAACATTTGCTTTTAGTCCTGGTGCTTCTAAAAACTCCTTGAAAGCTGGCATAAGTACCTCAACTAATTTTAAGTTGGCTTTACAAAACATAAGAAAGTCATCTACAAAACACAGGTTCATTATATTGTTGTTTCTACAAAGTGGATGAAATGAAAAACCTGGCTGTGGACTTTGCAGTTTCAAGATCCTGGTCAGACAATCCATCACAATGACAAAAGAAGGGGGGATACAAGGTCACCTTGCCAGAGTCCTCTACCACCAACAAAATAACCTTTTATTTCTCCATTGATAGTGATAGAAAAAGTAGTAGTAGTGATGCACCACATAACCCAAGCAACGAATTTTGGAGGAAATTTCAAAGCTACCAGTAGATCATTGATGAATTTCCAATCAACAGTATCATACGCCTTTTTTAAATCTATTTTTAATAAGCATCTTGGGGATGTGTTCTTCCTGCTGTACATTCTTAAAAGGTCCTGGAAAATAAAGATGTTATGTGCAATAGCTTTCCCTTGTATGAAAGCACCTTAGTTTTGATCAATTAGCACTAGTGGAGTAGGCTTTAATCTCTCGCATAAGACCTTTGAGATACATTTATAAAGTGTAGTGCAGCATGCCATGGGTCTGAAGTCACTTGGAGAATTTGGTGCATCCACTTTTAGAATTGGTGAAATTAAGGTGCTATTAAGCTATTTGGAAAAGTAGCCAGAGTGAAAGAATTCAATCACAACATTAGTATTCTCCTCACCAACAACATTCCATGCATATTTAAAAAAACCACTATTATAACCATCAGGTCCCGAGGATTTATTCACATCTACAAAGAACATGGCATATGTGACTTCCTCCCTTATGACAAGTTGCAACAAGTTGAGTTGTTGATCAGCACTCAGTGTTAGTCCTTGTCTACTGCTATAATACTCAAAGCATAGTACTAGAAGAGCTGCCTAACATATTCTTATAGAATTTCACAAAAGTTTTAACAATTTCTTCATGATTCTGTACCCAAGCACCCTCTGCATTTTGGATAGCATGAATTCTATTTTTGTACTTTCTTTCTTTGATTATTCCATGGAAGTATTTGGTATTTAAGTCTCCTAATCTGATCTAATTATCGTTTGCTTTCTCTTTAGGTAACTCTCAAAGCATATTGATAATTGAGTAAGCTTTCTACTCGCATCCTTTTCTCTTTGCTACAGTTCCAAATTTTGAGGGTCATCTTGGATAATTGATTGCAGATGCATTAATTCTTCTCTAATAGCTACAACTCTTTTTTGAATGTCAAAAAATTTAGAATTACTTAGGGCTGAGAGATGGGGCTTCAGATTTTTCAATCTTTTGATAACTTTGTACATCTTGTTTCCTCTTAAATCTTTCTTTCATATTTGCTGAACAGTAGGTGTAAAATCTTTGGACAACCCCCACATGTTAAAGAATTTAAAGTGCTTCTTTTTTGGTGGAGGGGAGTTGTCCAAGTTTGTTAGCAAGGCTGACTTCCCAAGAGGGGGGGTGAATTGGGAAGATTGAAAATTTTCTGCACAAGGTGAGGTAAGTGGAGATATCACAGTATAATGAAAATAATGCGTAAAACAGAGCAAGCTGAAAAGTGAAGATAGGGAGAAGAAAACTCAGTAATTTATCCTGGTTCGGTCTTTTCACTTGACCTACATCCAGTCCCCAAGACACCTCTTGAGATTTATCCACTATACAGTAAGAATTTCAATGGGCTTCTTGCTAAGGCCACAGTACAACGAGTATGCTCTGTTTCTGAGCTCTCTCAAACTCTCCAAGCACTTTCACTATGTGCTTCTCAATCCCCTTGTGAATACCCCTCACAAGTAAATCTATCTTCCAGATGAAGAGTAGATTGATTACAATGAAATAACTCTCTTGAAAAGAGTAGATATGAAAGTTTAAGTGTATATATAGAAGTTGAGAGGGTAAGAGCTTTTTAGAAGAAGATTTAGCTTAAATTCAGTGTATACAAATTTGATTCGATGCCCACAACTTCAAATGATGTTGTATTTATAGATTTAGGTCTCAAATATCCGTTAGAGACTAAATCTATCCGTTGGGGAAGTTATCCAACGGTTACTTTGAAAAACTATCCGTTTACCAACCGCATTTAATGTTTCTGACATACTGAAATTCGAATTTTGGTTGGTCAACAGACGAATTTCGAAGGAACCGAAGGTTAAAGCTTTCAACGTTACAACACGAAGTTCGTCTGTTCATGAAGTGAAATTCGAATTTTGAAACTTATAAAACATTTTCACAATGTGACATACGAATTTTCAAGAAGAAAGATTTTTGGTTAAGTGTGAACAGTGTTTTCAATTTGCTACAGTGTCTTCAAAATTCGAATTTTGGTATCCAAAATTCGTCTGTCCATTGAACGTATAAAGAGACACAGTAGTTTACTTTCTTCGAAATTCGAATTTTGAAAGGGTGACATTCGTCTGTCAGAGAGCAATTTTGAGACTTAACTCATTCTTGATCTCAGATGAACTTTAACATAGTTTCAGACGAATTTCTTCTATTTTCTCAAGTTTTGTTTTGTCTGAAATTCAAATTTTGAAGACTCAAAGTTCGTCTGTTGTAAAGAAGCTTCTTTCAGACTTATATGAAAATTCGAGTGTTGGAATCTCGAAATTCGTCTGTCAGAGAGCATTTTTCAAGCTGAATATCTTTTGATTTTAGATGCACTTTGTCATGGTTTCAGACGAATTTCTTTGGTTTTCACAAACTTCATTTTACTTGAAATTCGAATTTTGGAAGTGTGAAGTTCGTCTGTCACCAGAAAGGCTTCTTTCAGACTAGATGAAAATTCGAATTTTGAACCACCAAAATTCGTCTGACAGAGAGCCATCTCTTCAGACTTAATCAGTTTTAGCTCGAAATTCGAATTTCAAAAGGCAAAGTTCGAATTTCTAACTTGACAGTTTAGTTTAAACTTTTAACCTTCGTCTGTTTGTGGGTGTTTTTCAAATATTCAAGGATTTAACATAAAATCAAAGTTTGAAAACATCTTTTCTTCAAATCAAAACCTTTTACCCAATCATAACAAAAACTAAAGATCCTACAAGAGATCTAACAGCAAATGCTCAGAAAATCTTCACTTGGAACAGCTTTGATCTCCTTTGATATCTTCAATCCAAGATCTTGAGTGTTGGTTTAAAATCATCAAAACTCTTTCATCAACAAAGTTCACAATAGTAGGGGAATGATCTGAGATACACTTAGGTAAGAATAAAGCCTCAAAATCCATGAATTTATTCATCCAGCTTTCATTTATCATTGTTCTATCTATTTTTGAAATAATTCTACCATTATCAGTATGCTTATTATTCCATGTGTATCTACATCCTCTTCCTTTTAGCTCTTTCAATTGGCATTCATCCACAGCATCTAAGAAGTCACTAATTTCACGAAGAGCAATTGATGAACCCTCAATTCTATCATTTATTTGCAAAACACTATTAAAATCACCCATAGCAAGCCAAGGAAATGATAAAACTTGTGATGTAACTTTTAAATTTTGCCACAAAGGTTTTCTATCATTTATAGTATGCAACCCATATACAAATGTCACCAAAAAAGTTTCATTAAGAGGAAACCATTTAACCATGCAGTTAACATGTTGAGGGGAACTATCTATAATCACAACCTATGAGACATTAGGGTCCCATATAACCCAGATTCTATCTCTGTTACTATATTCAAAGTTAATATAACTAACACAGAGGACCAATATTTAGTGAGAACTATAATGTCCGGCCGCTATTCGGGATTGATGACTGTCCCCACAAATCAACATAAGCTATTTCGGTGTGCTTTGTCCTCACTCACACACCTCTTTCCCAGGAGGTCACTCATCCCAGAATTGCTCCAAGTCAAGCATGCTTAACTGAGGAGTTCTTAAGGGATAGGCTACCGAAAAGGTAGATGTACCTTGTTGGTCTGGGTAGTACCTATCAATTCCTTTAAGCTATCCTTAACCATATAGTCCCATACATATACAGTCTCTGGATCCCTCTCATTTTGGTATGCATTCAATTCATTCATATGCCCCACCCCCATAGAAGCCTGCCCGAAGCCGTTCCTTATCCGTGCCTTTTCACTTTTTACCTTACACCCCCTTTCTTACATCGGCGATCATTCCCTGCCCTCATTAGCGCCCGAATGTCACATGCCCATCCGCTTCCGTGTGGTTTGTCCTCGAACCATACCGTACTGAGAGAGGCTGGGCTCTGATACCACCTGTAACGTCCAGCCGCTTCATTGGGATTGACGACTATCCCCACAAACTAACACAAGCCCTTTCGGTGTGCTTTGTCCTCACTTACACACCTCCTTCCTAGAAGGTTACCTATGCCCAAATTGCTCCAAGTCAAACACGCTTAACTGAAGAGCTCTTAAGGGATAGGCTACCGAAAAGGTACTTTGTTGGTATAGGTAGTACTTATCAATTCCTTTAAGCTATCCTTAACCGTATAGTCCCATACCTATACGGTCTCTGGATCCCTCTCATTTCGGTGTGTATTCAATTTATTCATATGCCCCTCCCGCTTAGAAGCCTGCCAGGAGCCGCTCATTGTCTGTGCCTCATTACTTTTATCTCACCCCTACTTTTCTTGCACCGGCGATCACTCCCCGCCCTCGTCAGTGCCCGGATATCACATGCCCACCAGCTTTAGCTTGGTTCGTCACCGAACCATACCATACTGAGAGAGGCTGGGCTCTGATACCACCTGTAACGTCCAGCCACTTCATTGAGATTGATGACTATCCCCACAAACTAATACAAGCCCTTTCGGTGTGCTTTGTCCTCACTCACACACCTCCTTCCCAGAAGGTCACCCATCCCCAAATTGCTCCAGGTCAAGCACGCTTAATCAAGGAGCTCTTAAGGGATAGGCTACCGAAAAGGTAGGTGCACCTTGTTGGTATAGGTAGTACCTATTAATTCCTTTAAGCTATTCTTAATCGTATAGTCTCATACCTATACAGTCTTTGGATCCCTCTTGTTCCGGTATGTATTTGATTTATTCATATGCTCCTCCCGCTTAGAAGCCTGCCAGGAGCCGCTCCTTGTCCGTGCCTCATTACTTTTATCTCACCCCTACTTTTCTTGCACTGGCGATCACTCCCTGCCCTCGTCAACGCTCAGATGTCACAAACTCCATGCTGCGGTGAGACAGTTACATATTTGAATATTTTCTTTGAAAGACATGGCACCGCGGCGAGCTGTTTTGAGGCAGCGATGAAATTTGAAAAATTTGTTTAAATTAGGAACATTTCAGTTTAATGTGGAATGAGAAAATGTAAGGAGAACGGAGGAGCTCTACTAGGGCATGGGAAATCCGGCCAAGAGAGATAATTTTGGAACTCAAGAGACCTCGATCTTTGTTGGTAAGTGATCCCTAGCCTTCTCTCTTCTCTTTTCTTGTTTGTTTTCGGTGGGAAGTTGAGTTGAAGCTTAGGGTTTTCGGTTTGAGCAATTTTCACCGATTAAAATGCTTGATTTTGTGTTGTAGGAGTGTTTTGTGGTGTTAGGAAGCTTTGGGTATGAGTTTTGATTGGATTATAATGGGTTTGAGTTAAACCCTAAGTTGAAATTTGGGAAAAGAAGTGGAAATCTGAAATGGTATATGTTGGTGTGTGCTTGAGTGGTTGTTTACGGTTTGATGGTATGTGTGTATGTTGTTAAAACTTCGGGTTAAGCTTGGACAGCTAGATTGTGAATTGTAGTGTTATGGGAGTTATATTAATTAAAGGTATTATATTGTTGTAATGGTAGATTAGCTAATTGGAGGCATATAGTTCATGGTTGGGGTGCTCTGGAGGTTTGCCTAAGTCCCTGCGTGCGTGGTGCTGACAACCTGAAGTAACCGGGTATTTGTATTTGTGTTATATGTTGATATATATATGCATGTCTCCATTCATACCATGATATCATTATGTGTATGTGTATGGCTTTTCCTATATATATCGTGGTATGCACATGGCTAGATGATATAGTATATGATGATGATGTACATATGTTGATGTGACATTATGTGAATTTATGACAATGATAAGCATGATTTTGTATATATGCATACATGACTGTGGCATTCTCATAACATTGCATGCTAGCATGGCCATGATGATGATTGTGATGATGATATACATATATGCGTGGTTCGAGGCATGTTAGCATGGCATGCATCACCACCCATGAGCATAGTGAGATACAGTTGATTAGAGGTGGTGATGAAATGAGATATGATGATGTGATAAAATATCTTTGCCACTAAATCCTCTCTTTGGGAGAGCTAGGTGGTAGTGGACTATGATATGATATGATGATGATATGATTTGGTGATAGGATGAGATCTCTGTCGCTAAATCTTCTCTTATGGCTATAGGAGAGCTAGGCGATAGTGGACTGCACCTTCCTTAAATCACCACCAATTCGCGAAGGTCCAAGGGGAGGAGAGCCACGGTCCAATCATTAGTGTGACCTTTGGCCAGGTGCACTAGTGTGAGGTGAGCTTGGTGATATCCCGGAATCAGTCTTCACTGACTGTTGGAAGGGAATCGCTTATTGAAATGTCGTATGATGATGCCAGCTTGTGGTTCTAGCTGTATTGATGGAGACATGCATTAAGGCATGCATCTCATGACATTGGCATTGTACTGCATCATTTGCATATGTGTGTGGTATTGATGATATTATATATATATATGTGTGTATGTGTGGTTGTCCCCAGTTACTGAGACATTGTCTCACACCCTTTCCATGACTAACCTTTCAAGTGAAGACTCTGGTACTAGTTCGAAGAAGATCAAGGAGTTAGCAATCTTCGGGAATTCCAAGTATAATTAGTGGTTGTAATTTAGTTTATGTAATTCTATGCCAAGTGGGTTGTTATAGCCTGGTTATCTGGATGAGTGTCTTGGGAGTATAAAGAAGTATATGATGATATTGATGGTGTGGACCTTGGTATGGGTCAATATTGTTGGAAGTGTGTCTGTGAACCGGATTGGCTGTATGTGAGTTTTGGGCATATAGCTCATTATGTGGTTTTGGGGTTCAAGGGGCTCAATTCTTAGAGGAGAGGTTTCTCTGGGGTAAAACCTCTTTGGACAAGTTGGTTAAGTCAAATAGGACCTGAGTGAATGGTCCTTGAGTGTCTATTTGCCTTTGATGACAATTGGAGGTGATAGATTGTGGGTTTTGGTCAAAAAGTGGCCAAAACAGTATTGGGCATCGAGAATCTCCAAATCGAGTTGGATTCGAGTGAAATTGGTGTCCATGGTAAGAATATGGCGAGAGTGACCTATAGGAGTTGGAATCAGGTCAATCGAAGATCGAAGCATAAAGATATCCGCGTCAGAAGTTCACCCGGCAATTCAGCAATTTGCTAATACAAGTTTTGATGCTTGGACTACGGCTCCAGAAAGCCAAGCCGTGGCGCCAACAAGTTAGTAGGCATCAGAGAATCTGTGAAGGGTTGGAGTAGCAATGCCACTGTAGTAGGCCACGGCCTCATCCTATTCAGGTGCCTTTCAGGTATTTTTCCGCTGCTCTAAAGTTTTGGGAAGCTATTTTAAGATATCTGGGTTGTGTTTTGTTGGTTTTTAAAGTTCTTTGGTCAAGTCTAGTGATGTTTAGAAGTAGGGTGTTACAAGAACTTTCATGTAAGCATTAATTGAAAGCTTAGTTTCCACTTTACCAAAAAGGCCAATACTATGAACTTTACAAAAAAGAGATATTTCTCTCTATTTCTAGGAGCTATTCAAGAGAGATTTCTCACTATTTCTAGGGGCTGTTCATCCCCCTAATATTTCAAATAGCTATTCTGTCCATTATTATTTACCTGCCTATCTGCAAGTGTGAGTTGATGATCTTTTCTGGTTCTATTTTCAAGAGCAAGATTTAGAATAATTGCTTTGCCTTTTCCATGTTCTGTGTATCTATTTGATTGATTGTTTTTCCTTTTACTCATAGTCTGCCAATGTTGTTCAAGCTTATTTTGAGGACTTTCAAGTTTATTTATATGTGTAGATTTGTCTTATGTCCCTTCAATGACAGAGCCACTATTATATGGTTCCTTTTGTTCTATAATTGCAGTTTTTGGTCTTTATTCTTCCTTTTGCATGTGTTTCCTACAATCCCTTGTCTCATGTCCATAGTCTCTTCAATCGTTAAAAAAGACAGGTTTCCATTCATAATCTATTCTTTGTTCTATAACCACTCCATTTTCATTCTCAAATGGAATAGTATTAGGAAGAAAGACATTTATATTGATTTCCACTATGACGATTGTATAGTTTAGTCTTTCTTTATCTGCTATCATCTGATCAACTAGTATTAGTGTCCCAATTGGACTAATAACTTTACATCACTACTACACTGACCACTTTTAAGATCGGGTGAAATAGGCTTTCTAGATCGGGTTTGCTGCAGATGTAGAAGTGACCGATGTAGAAAACTTTGTTTTTCTACATCGGTTATTTAACTGATCTAGCAAGTATTTTCTAGATCGGTTGTTTTAAACACCCGGTCTAGAAAATCATTAAAAAAAAATAATGAGCACTTTCTAGATCGGTTTTGAAGTGATGACCGATCTAGATAATTATATTTTCTAGATCCGTTATAACTTATAACCGATCTAGAAAGTGTCAAATTTTTTTTTTAATAATACTCATTGAATTTTATACTTATCATCCATATTTACACACAGAATGTAAATCAATTTAGATGCAACTAGCTAATACTAATAATACATTATAATTTGAACCATATTTACTTTCTATGCATAAGTTACAATCTATTAAACAACATCACTGTACAAACAAAAAAATTGTACGAAATAGCCCAATGTCTTTCAAATTTAAAGGACTATAATGCCTTAAATTAGCCTAAAAATATTACAGCATAAAATCATCAAGATAACAAAAACTTATCATGACCAATCTTGTGCTTTGTTTCGAACATAGTTGGCCAACAAAATAGCTTTCATTTCAATGTCCATCCTACACAAAGATCATAAAGAAATATCTATATCACTTAGAGTTTTAATCTCAATGTTATATCTTCTTTTCAATGAAAAAAATCATCATCTTTCTCAATAGTTCCCATTTTTAAAGGAAAAGAATTAAATTCTACTTTGAATTGCCACTTATCTAATCATCACTAACACCTCTTTTGTTTATATGAAACTCTTCTTTCCTTTTTTTTTTTTTGCCAAAATGAAACTCTTCCATTATAACTAATAAGAGATCCCAAAAATTAATCAACCCCCATTCTTTTGTTTATAATAACTAATCAGATACCCCAAAATGAGATGCCACCATTATATATATATATATGAATATATAGAGAGAGATATATATATATATATCTTCCATTTTATGCAGTGCCAATAGCCCAATTTGCAAAATTAAAACACCACTTATTCCACCTAAACCAACTACTTAGCATGAAGATCAATTAGCCAACTCTAGTGAACATAAAAGTATAACAACATACATCAAGACAAAGTTAATAAATTTAAAGTACGTGATTTACAATTGCATGGACATGTTTCAACTCACACGTTTGAAACTTATTTAGAAAGTTTGTGCAACCAAATCTAACCTTCACAGCAAAGTGGTTTCCAAAAAATAGCTTGCCCAACGCCTTTGAATGCCTTTAATTTCCTCTTCAGAAAAGGAGTCCTCATTGTCGAATATCTATAAGTTCAAAGCATATCAAAACATGAACTCACAAAGGAACAAAACTAAGTTTTGTAAGCTATAATTACCTTTTCAAATGATTCAATAATTCCTAAAGTGATGATATTGAACATATATATCATCACATAATATCCACACACTTTGTCTCCCACTTGTTTTTGACACTACAAATAAACAAAAATAATGAAATAGCTAAGCCCTTCCTGCTTAAACCTAGAAGCACAAATTCTGAAGGTTATGCTGCGGTTTCCCCTACAAACATTTAAATATAGTTCTAGCTCCAAGAACTGAAAATGAGTGTGAATAATCTTTTGGGTTTCCTGATTCTCTATCTGATGGGAAGATGTAGCTATGTATAGCATAAAAGCTCACACAGAAAGTCTCCACATACCCGACCTGTACCAAATAGACATGAAAAGAAGCTGCCAAAGCATGTTAGGAATACTCAGGAGATTTACCTTGGATCCAGGAATCTCAGACCAATTCACAGAAATTTCTGAAACTGGGATTCCAAAGCATTTGCACAGGTAGACTAATTCAACATCAAAGCACCACCTGTAGAAAATGAATGTTAACATTACTAAAATCTAGAGAAGAAGTCCAAAAATCACTTTCACCCAATCACTCTACCCTGTTGAGGGTGTTCACACTACGTAATCAGCAGAAGA
The DNA here is from genome assembly GCA_026686845.1 of Adenanthera pavonina. NCBI lineage: Eukaryota > Viridiplantae > Streptophyta > Magnoliopsida > Fabales > Fabaceae > Adenanthera > Adenanthera pavonina. The sequence continues at coordinate 8,544,323 of JAIVEN010000020.1, read as the reverse complement.
ACCACTCAAAACATGCTAATAAGCCAAACATATGTATTGAACAACCATATTTCACCATAGTTGATCCATATCTTCAGTTGCTTAACAGCTAACTTTTCTGGCATCTAGTAGAATAGCTGTAGAATGTCAATGTGCGGATAGGAAGAAAATTAACCTCAAATTGAACCACATAGTGCAAAGACTGACAAACCAAGAAAAATGCTACTAGGTTGAGGAAAAGGAAAAACTGTTAATGACATAGGGGTTAATAAGATAAATATGTAATTGATAAAGTGGGAAGGTCAGCGGCAAAGTGTAAGCTTAAAAAAGTATAGATTTAGAAGCTGAGTAACAAAATAACAAATTATTTTTCGTACTTAAAAATATTCTGGATTTCAATAGTGGATATTCTTATATCTATTTCGGGGAGAAGACAATGTCAATATCCGATAACAATGGAGGGGAGAGACAGAGGGGAACTGGTTCTAGGACTGAAGGCAGAAGAAAGAGAAAACAAGGCCTAGTCAACAGACCTAGGAACATAGCAAAACTACTAAAACATAGGTCGAAAAGAATTCTAGAAATGAAAAACATTCAGTAAATTATAACAAGGTGCAGAAAAACTAGGGCAAATCCCACATAATAGCCTAAAAATGATAAAATGATAAAATGATAACAGTAGTACATATAGTCATATGGATATGTGGAAACAACAAATCTGTCAAATCCCACATAATAGCCTAAAAATGATAAAATCATATCCTAACAATATAAAGATAAAACAGAATACTCTAGTAGTATATAGATAATGATAGCGTTAATAAGTTATGGGCTTTGGTTAAACTACGCCCATTCCCAATACAAGGAAATATTATTGAGACCCTTAGAATACTGATATCCGATACACTTCTTAAATATCACATACAAATAAAAAAAGAGGTAGTTACAGAAGATTGGACTTTGCAAGCAATTAATTATAATAAGTAAGAGCTACCAATCTCCTTTTATTCATGAGTTTATTAATTTAAAAATAGTTACCTTCTCAAGCGGACATTTGTGAAAAGCTTTCTGGCTACAGCCCTTGTAAACATCTCAAAACCACACTGGAAGTACAAAGTCAATTTCGAAAGAGGAACTAAAAGCACCACCAACATGAGGCAAAAAGGACAGACATTACAAGCGCAGGAAAGACTAAAACCTATTAAAGTTGATAGGCAATCAAGATGCAAATAGTCATTTCTGAAGAAGGTACTAGAAGGCTAGCCACTAGATATAGAGAGAACCATATGCTAGTCATAAGAGTACTGTGTTGTCAGACTGAGGTCAAAAATTAAATGAAGGAAATTACCTGAGTATCATGAATTCCAGGACCAGCAACCAAAAGAACCAAAAGATGGAAACCCTTCATCAGAAAATTACGATGCCACTTCCTCTGGAATTATTAAAGCTAAATAGTTCAACCAAGATGATCAAGACAAGAAGTATGACAGCGATTAAAAAAAAAAAGAATTGGCAAGACTTAACTGTAGCCAAGGCCTTCTCCTCTAGATGAGCCCTTGAACCAAATGCAGCAATAGGGATATCAGATATTCTAAAACTTGAATCACTAGTGGCTGAATCTCCACTCTTAAACTCCTGTTTTGCAAGGGATTGGATCTGCAGGGTAAAAAAAAAATTAAACAATGCATATCAACATATAGCACCAGAAATAAAATACTGATTATAAGCAAATCTATGGAAACCACAAATAAAGCATTGCACCAACATGATTTTCAAGCTTTTCTAGGTTAGTGACCTTAGTTGCTCCATCAGCATCCAGCTTCAGAAGTAATTCACCACGTGAATGAAGCATTCCCTGTAATTCAATGCTTTCACAATTAAAAACCATTAATTAAATGTCAATGAGCACAGAGTCTGATGCAAAGACATTCATTATAAGGAGAAATTTCTTTAATTTTTTAAACTAAACTCACTTTTTTGATTGCTTCCCCCTTGCCATGATTTTTGCCGAGAAGAATAACCCTTACATTGTCAACTATATATTTCCTAACGAAAACAAATGCTACTCTTTTAGTCCCATCAGCACTTCCATCATCAATAATGACAACCTGCCCAAGTATACATTGATTCAAAATAAATAAAAGAGAATTTTCTTAAAAATTTAAAAATCTGATGGATATAAGAGGCTACAGGATCAGAATTATGTTGGGAGGACCAAGCTCTTTAAGACTTACAACAGAATGAAGAGTAAACAAGCCCTAGAAGCTCAGGGTAATAACCTGAAAGATGAGGGGTAGATTGGGGAGAATCAAGAAAGGGCTGCCTTGCCAGGTAGTGCTAGCATGTCAGGGAATTAAGAATAGGATGGGGGAACATGGTAGGGTATGAAAAAAGTATGGGAGTGAGTGGTGAGGACTGGTCTCTCAAATACTAGCGTCTAGGGTGCTGTTTCATTGTTTCCCCTTTCATGTGGGACCATGTTTCTGTATCCTCAGCACGGTTTTGAGCTAATTTTCCATTAATACAGAGCATATACATATTTTCATTGCATTTCAGTGTCTTAGTCAAGCCTGAGCACAACAAAATCATATAGAAGATAAGTTGGGCTGGGAGATTCATAATTCTTTATCATAATTTGCTTTGAATGAGTATGAAAAGTACTTTCTTGACATTTTGTGAAACTCATGCAGAAATCACACCTTCTTATTTATGCCATTTTGCTATGATTTTCCACACAAGTTACACAAGCAATATAATGAGAGTATGATATCGTCTCACAAGGAAGATCAATCAAGTACCAATCACCTAATAATCCCTATTATCTAGAAAATAAACTAGAAAAGTTTGATGGATTAATTAACAACTATGAATCAGAATTGTAAACACAAAAGTGATTAACTAAATTATGAAAAAGGGGCCTGTACCCCAACCCCATCTAGTAGATATAACACACCATACCACCCAGCCCCAAACTTCACAGAAATCAAATGCTCAATATCAACCCACTGATTACCCTCAATGCAGGTGTGAATGTAGTTCTCAGGGTTAAAATCCCCTAAACTCTGAGCTATATGTATGATGAGTCCATTGACTACAATCTTACCCTTGATTCCTTGGGGAACATGCCATAGGTGCTTCAACAACCACTCCCCAATGTTCAGGAAAATGCCCTCACCCATGCATGATAAAAAGTAAACTTCATTTCTATTAACCACCCTAGTGCTCTCACTGCACCCATGTAGAGAGTGGACAATTAAGTGGTGGACATATCTATGTGAGTGTTTTAAGACAATTTGCACCCATGTTTCAACAGCCACATTTTCCCAGTAAACATTGGGGCTAAAAATAGGAGTGCCATGCACAACCCATCATCATAAAAAGCCAAAGATCTGGTTCAACTGCACCAAGTCTATACAGAAATTTCAGCTAAATAGTTTAAACTATTTAGGGAAAATGAACTTACACACTTTGGAGCCAACTTCCAGAGATTTTTTTTTTCTTTTAAGTTATGAAAAATCATCTAAAATCAGTCATGCCAACATACCATTTCAGAGCTTCAAACAATATTGTCAAGAAAATACTGCCAGTGTGCCTTCTAGGCAGAGTCAAATAATTATATGAAATGCAAAATTATTATGATTCATTGCATTACTCCATGGACTATACATCTTCTATACTACTCTATATTTAGGCTGTTAAATTACTAACTAATGAGCCAGAATCTAACTAAATTCAAAAAAATATGCAATCAAAAACTGTTATTCCACACTTCAATCAATTGAGCATGAAAGCAAAGAAACTGGTGATACCTCGTATGAAAATGAAGGATCCTTTAAGGCACGTTGTTGAAGATAACTACAAAGTAAAGGCATAAATATCACTATAGTTCCAAAAAGCAATTCTCAGCAATAGCGGTAATCTGGAAAGACTCCATTACTTCTCAGGACAAAGTACTTAAACAACAAAACACACCATTCTAACAAGTCCCAAACTACAATGATATGTTAAGCAAAATTATTTAAAATGATATAACAATTGCATATCAACACATTAACAAAATTTAAAAATTATATAATTTTGTTTGTAAAATATAAATGATTGTATAGAAGTCAACATAAATGCTATTTTTTTTAATAAATACTGTTCTGTTTTTAAATAAAATATAACAAAGCTAAGGATGAAATATTAGCATATATATGTTGTTTAAGAAAGTAAAAAATGTAAATACTCCAGTTACCAGGAATACATTTAGAAAAAAGCTATAATTATTTAACAAAAAATCATGTCTTGAGTTGACCAAGCCAAACCACTGGTTCATATGCCAGTTCACTCATTTATGAAAAAGACAACAGATGGACTGTTTCAGTTACCTTTTCACTAGTTGAACCAGCTAGTTTAGCCTAACTTCTAAAACTAAGCTAGTTAACTACTAGTGCTTGATAACTGCCAAGAACAACATCAATCCAGAAGCTATGTTGTTAAACAAAGGCCAAAGATTGGTTTTTATTAACACCTCCAACAAGCTCCCTCACAAGAAAACCATTTTCAACTTGGCATTTGGATAAAGCAGATGTGACTAAAATGGAAAGTACCAAGAATCTAATTTCACAGCATTTAATCATAGAACTTCCAATAACATGTGAAGGACCACCTTAATACAAAGGCATAAGTTCTTAACTGAAGAGTGAAGACCCAAGATATGGTTATATCATATCCATAACACAAACAAATGTTATTGCAGTATAAAAAATTGTTATCACTTATCAACATCAAACTCTGCTAGCAATCAACTTTAAAAAAGTGAGTCAGAATGCCCTATCATTGGACCATACATCATGATCCACTAAACATTAAATAATGCCTGTCAAGCAAAGAAATACGTCACTAAACTTACCAAAATATGCTTTTTAAGAGAAAATTTATGAGGCATAGAGAAAAATTCATGATGAAGTTAATGATCCTAAGTGATTATTGTTATATAATTGCCCAATATTGTTCTATTAATTGTCATGTAAATCAGTAAACAAGGCATAAATTTAAACTTACATGTGCAATGAATTGGCAAGATATTCCATGAGAACTGACTCTAGATCCACCATATCATTCACCTACATAAATGACATGTATGTCCAAAAGAATCATCAAAACTTTGAAAATTAAGACAGAGAAACGAATCAGATCAAGGTTATTATAAGAAGCAAAATCCAAGACATTTATAATCAAAAGTAATAGAAGAGTATAATAGTACACAAGTTATTTGACTTCATCTCTCTGTAGAATTCTATGTCTGTCATAATTTTACAATATTATAACGTCATAAAACTATAATGAAGAAGCTACTGAGTTAAAAACTAAACACTGGCAGATTTAGGAGTCTTGTAGTTATCTCTTAGTATTATTCTTCTAATTCATTTTAGGATTATTCCCTAGTTTCATTCTGACAATAGGAATAGGATTGCTATTTATCTTCAGATTGCTTTGCATTTCATCGTAATTTCCAGGAGTTTATCTTTCTTTAAACTCTTTCAGAAATTATAAATAAAGGAAGGTACAGGGGTATGTGTTCTTTGACGGTCCCTAAGCTATTATGATCAGGTTTGACGTCCATATCTCGTAATACTTACAACATAGCCATCTAGAGTCCAGCTTATGACATCCCATTTGATTGTTATGTTTCCATTGGATCAAGTGCATCATACGCTTCTGTATAAACAATCAGGACAATAAAATCAGATTTATATCATAACAAGAAAAAGTAATTATACCAGAGTTGTATTTGTTTTAATTAATTGTTTCTCCAGTAGAGATTATAAAAGGGGGGAAAAGATACGGAAACAATGCTACAGCCATGATCATAATCAAGTTTATTCAAGTTAGACAACGTAACAGTTTGATGCTTTAACTCTTCCTCCTTTTTTTTTTCAGCTTTTAAAGATGCTAAAAAAGATTTGTAATTATGACCCACCAAATATGATCTTGATGTCTTTAACTCTTCCTCTTTGAGTTCTGCACTCAATTCAAGAACAAGTACAAATCTCTATAAAACTAAGTTACAATCTAAATAGCAAGTTAGAGTTATAAAAAAGCAGTAATAGAAGAAAGATAGAATTCCAATTATCAGTTCAGATCAGTAAGAGAACACTTCCAAGAACTTAAAAAAAGGAAGAAAAGAAGAGACTAGAAGGAGTGGTACAGTACCTATGGAAGTGAATGTGCAACAAGAGAAGAGTTATTTGAGTAACAAACATAGCAGTGTGACCAAGAAAAAAAAAAGATTGAATCACAAAAGATGAAATATACATTCTAAAGTTCTCCACGATATAGCACTACTAACTCAATGCATTATCATACAAAGAGCTCCAAACCTCTGGAGCAGCATAGTTTGGGCTTTCACAACTTGTCTTAAGAAAGTGATCATCATGTATGATATTGCTCAAACCAAAATCAGCAATTTTGACATTGCATTTGGAGTCCAAAATTGAACATTGAGAAATTTCTATAGAAACCTAGTCTAATTATTTAATAAAAAAAACAAAATTACCATTTCCTTATATGTAAGTATAATAGTATATGGTTTACATATACATGTTTATACAACTATTTATTATCATTTTGGTCTATGTAGACTGTTACTTTTAAATTCTCTACCCTTCTAAATCTCAAGAAGTAAAGAGATGCCCCTTTATTTTAATTATCATATACGAAAGAATTTCTCACGCTACTATGCCAATTCATAATTGTGGGTCTAACTTCTTTTTCTTTAAAAAAAAAATTATAAGAACAAGATAAAGGTGGGGGGAAAGAGTGTTCAAAGAATAAACATTAAGGGTGCCCTACTTGATCACATATTGTTATGATGCATTCATAATTGTGGCTTTTGTTTCCTACTTGGTCACAGGATGAAATTCAGAAAACATAACTATTCCTCTCCAATCTAGCTCCTTCCTTTTTCCATTTAGCTAGAGCACTCGATTCCAATATAAAATAATAACCTTGATAAGTGTGTCCTTTTGGGATTTTTTTTTGTGAACTTATGAAGTAGATTATCAGTAGATGTTGATCAGCTCAAAACTAGTGCAAGGAATGACATCAATACTTTCACAGTAAAAGACAAGAAAACAAAGTCTCAAAAAATCCCAAAAGAACTGAAGCTTTACAATTTGCTCAATCATTCCCCTCGAAACTTTGAAGCTTTACAATTTGAATGCTCCTTCCAAATGCATTCAGTAGAAGCACTCCTTTGTTATAAACTTATAACACAGACCATATCAAAGTTCTTTTGGCTCTTTTTAATGCATAACAAATGAAGGAAGTTACATAGGAATCTACTTTATTTGTGTGTGTGCTTTCTTTCTTTCTTGAACAACATATATTCTTAGATAAGTCTACTAGTTTACATAGATTAAACTGATTATAAATTAACAAGTATGTACAAAAGTATATTCTGGACATATTGATCTATTTATTTATATTTTATATATCAAATCTAGTATCAAATGCATGTTTATTTTTCATATCAGAAAATCGATAGACATTTGTAGGTTTATTTTAAGCTAGCTAGTTATCATGCACCCATCACATAGTTCATCTAAAAAATTTACTTATGTAATCCAAGTTCAAGCTTCCATACATTGTGCATTTAAAAATAAAGGAAGATAGATATATTTATAATCTTTTGGAGGGTTAAAACATGATGAAATGAAAGTAGTCCAAAAAGTTGCATACTGAAAGTTAATAATCAAACTTAAGCAAAACATGTTTTCTAGTTGCTAAAAAAAAAGAAAAAAGAAAATCAAGCCATTAGTAATTTTCATAAACATGCGTCACTATACCAAAAAAGTCGTGTATATCAATTTTGCATCCTTTATCATTTTCGCATCCTTGCTGGTGAGAGTAGTATATATCAATTTTGCATAGTTTATCAGTTTTCATGCGAGAATTGGAATCATAACGTACTTAACTATGACTAAAAATTCCCACAAATAGATGGTCCACGAATGATGGCATCAAAGATATAAAATCAGCAACCAAAATTCCTAGAAATTTTCCAAAATTTCCAAATAAATTCAGAATTGTTAAAAGGAATTTAGAGATATGTATCAAAGCTTCCAAAATGATTCAAGATATACAATCAGCAACCAAACTCGAACTATAGGGCCACGAACTACTGAAAATGCATTGAAGATGCTTGAGAGTAAGGGTTTGGCCGAAACTATGTTGACAAATTGAGATTTCACAAACAGAGCTCATGGCAACAAAGAGAACAACAATGAGAACTTAAGACAGAGAAGCAAAATACAGGCTCACGATTTTTGGGAGCAACTCTAATTCACCGACAAAGGTTGAAGGAGCACTAATTTGCGGTGTGAGAAACAAATTGCAACATCGAAGGAGGAGGTAGAATACGGGCTTGCAATGTTTGGGAGAGGTCGATGTCACAATCCGATGACCCAACACAGAGACGAGGAATGAGATGTTTAGCTGTGACGGAGGAATGCGTTAGAGTGGAAGCTAGGTTTTGTGATAGAAGGGATTCGAAAATGACAAGAGTAACTTTCGGTGGATTGGGTTATGGTCAAATATTCTAGACCGGCTGTAACTTTTAACTGTTCTAGAGAGTCAAAATTGAAGCTTTTATTTACAAAAATACCACCGGCTATTTTTTTAGACCGGTTCTTTAAATAACCAATCTAGATTGTAGATATAAAAAGCATATTTTGTACTAGTGCATAAGGCATCATGCTAGAATAGTTGGCTTTCCAAGAGAGGTGAATTGAAAAGTTCAAAATTTTAATGTAAAAATGTAAGTTCATAGTGAAAGCAAAAATTTGCAGATAAACAGAGTATAGTGAAAATGAATGTAAATGCAAGAGAAAGGAAGAAAGAACTTAAAAATTTATCCTAGTTTGATCTAATCCAGTTGACCTACGTCCAATCTCCAAGCCACCACTTGAGATTTTCACTATCTATAAGAATTCAACAGGCTTCTTCCAATGCATCAGTATAGACTCGTGCTCTATTCTTAGAAAACTCAAATTCTACACTCAACACTCTTACACGTGTTTCTCAATTCTCTTTGTGACTCGCCTCCCAAAGAATCTTTCTTCCAAATGAAGAAAAGTTTTTTACACAGGATAGATACTATCTAGAATAGGATGGATATGAAAGTTAAAATACAGTAAATGCTATGTGTGGGTAAAAGGCTTTGACACAAAAATTTAGTAGAGTAATTGCAAAGATGAACTCAAATTCATTATTCACAACTTCAAATGAGGTCCTATTTATAGATTTGTGACTTAACTAGCTGTTAGATACAAGATCTAACTGTTAGAAATGTTAATCAATAGTTACTCTGTAGAAATAGCCATTCACCAACCGCATTTAATGCGTCTGATATGCCAAAATTCAAATTTTATGGTACAACAGACAAATTTCACAGAGAGAGAAGGTTAAAGATTTCAACATTGAACTTCAGCATTCGTCTGTTCAAATATGACATTCAAATTTTAAGTTTGTTATAGATATCCCATGTTAGAATATACGAATTTTTATATCAGAAGTGCATCTGTTGAGTCTAATCAGTTGTCTCATGTTTTCATAATGCACTCGAAATTCAAATTTCAAAAGCTGAAATACGTCTATCAGATGCTTGTTCAACATGGCACAAAAGTTCTCCTCTATGAAATTTGAATGTTGCAAAGTTCATCTATCAAAGGCATGCTCTAACAATACTCACAAGTTCTTATTTTGAAATTCAAATTTTGAAATCCAAAGATCGTCTATCAGAGAGGTTGACTTTGAACTCTCTTTGAACTTCACCAACATTCAAATTTTGACTAAGTTTCATATGAATTTTACACATATTCACTAACAATGCTTAGTCTGAAATTCAAATTTCATGACTGAAATTTGTCTGTCAGAGATGAAACCTCTGTATATTCAAATTTTACTAAGTAAAGTTTGAATTTTGCACAAAATATACATGAGTCAATAGCAAAATTATCTATTAGTCACTATTTTTCAAATTTAACATATGCTAACATAGGATAACTGTGAAATCATTTGTTTAAATGTTGTGGCAACAAAAATGAATGAGAATTAAAGCCTTTTACCTAGTGTATATAGTGAGAAATCCTAATTGATTAAATCTTCACACATTCTTCATTAGATTTCTTTACTTTGTCATTTGATACTCCTTTGATATTCTTCTTTCCAAGCTCTAGTTGTTTAGAATCATCAAAACTTTTAATTCAACACATCAGGGCTTTAATATCTATGGTCAAGGTCTAGCAGTTTGATCCAAATTAGGACCTTCCCAGCCTCCTTTTTCATTTGTTGGATTTCCACATACCATGGTTTTACTATCAGTGGCTTCTTGTCAAAATGATTGATCCCATTCTCCAATACCTCCATACTTGCTTGTTGTGAGTTGAATTTAACAAACATGCCATTTCTTATAAGCATAATCCTTTGTATGCCATATTTGCCCCAAATTCTCCTCAAGTAACCTTGCATGACCTGGAAAGGGGAATTTGTAACTAGAACAAAGCAAACAATAGCTGACTTCCAGAATTCCATTTCCTTTTGAACATCATCAGTGGTAATTTTCCCCACTTTTAGGTCCCCTGAACCAACCGGTTTTATATATTACAGTTTACATCCTACATTTCTCAATTTGGATATGTCAAATTTTTCCCAACAATTTCCTCCCCTAGGTTTCTCGTTCGAGCTCTCTTTTTCTGTTTCCTCAGCCCAATTTAATTTTTTCCCTCATTAAACCACTGATCTATTTTTGCCTTAATTCTTTTGTTCTATTGAATGGTATTTAACCTAGGAAATTCTCCAATGAGCCCCACAAGTTCACTAAGTTTTGTCTCAATAGCTTCGCTTATAAAGGTAGGATTTTTAGACTGACACTTACCTGTTTGGGGTTGGTCTTCAAAACCATATGGATCATCTAAATCCTTTGTCGTTCTGCTCGGGTTGGACTTACTTAGAGATCCTACTGTTGGAGAGGCACTGTCCACTTTAACTTTTGAGCCCTTTCGCACCTTGATAGTCGACTTCTTCCTCCTAACCATGGCCGATCGATAGTGCACATTAAGAAGGTGAGCTTAACGTGCGCCGAGAGAAAAAAGGAGAACTCTGAGCCACTCTAACAATGATACTTAATATTGTACAAAATCAACCTATATCTCTCAATATAAATAATATATATTTATTTTAATTACCAGAAAAAAATACATATTTTCAGTACCAAGATTATATAATATTTAGCGAAATAACATATTTATTTTAGTTAACTGCATTAACAAAATTTAGCAAAATATATTATATTTGAGAAACAAGGCCTCATGCTGCTTCTTGGAAAACACTAATTGATAATGATATATAATATTTATCATTATCAATTAGTGTTTTCTTAGATTCATAATGTAAAATAAAAATATTTTTATAATGGTTACTTTAAAAAAAATATATGCTATCATTTAAAAAATTAAAAATCAAACTTTAAATAGGAACTATTCAAAAATCTCATCATAGTTACAGTTGTAGCAATAAGCACTGAATGAAGATCTGCATTAAAGACATGGGAGGCCAAGGTTTTTCAAAGTTGATATGTATGATTTTAATTTTTTTAATATTTATCATCAATAAGTTTTTCAAAATTAATTTTATAACATAACAAAAGTATTATTACATAAAAATGAGCTACCCGATCTCATGAAAAAAAAATGAGCTAAGTAGGATAAGGCCAAAAAAATGTATGCATTTTAATGGAATGCACTAATAATTATATAATTATTGATATACATACCTTGAATAGCATATGCATATTAGGATTAACAATCAAACCTTGTTATTAACAAGATATTCTACTGGAACAATATTCATAGTCAGATCTGCAAATGGGGGGCCAAGCTGATTTTTTTTTTCTTGGAGGCAATATATTAGAAAAATTCTGATAAAAAAGTTGGGGTATGGCTTCGTCCCTGCCTATTGGAATGTAATTCAATTTTAATAACCAAAATAGGTTAGTATGAATTCATGTTCTGTTTTGTTGCCTAATTTTGTTCATTTGCGCTATGTTTTGTTACAGTTTAAATATAAAGTTACCCCGTTCAAATTTGTTCCTTTGCTCTGAAAATATTTTTTGGCCGTTAGAGGCCTTGGCTGTATTTCCGTTTTCTTAATATTAACATTCTTTCTTCCAAAAAAAAAATGTAATTATACCTCTGCATTATTGTACCTTAATTTCTTAATCCTTATTGGGTAGTTACAAACACTCATGATTTTATTTATTTATTTTGACAAAAGTGTATCTTTAGTCTTTTTACCCATAAGAGAAAAATAAGAAGAGATAAAAATTATGAGAAAAAATAAAAGATTATCTAGATCCTCATTTATTTTCCCTCAAGTTTTTTCCTCCCACATTTTCTCTCATTCCAAAGGGAGTCTTAGTGTATATTTTAGAGTTCTAGTTTTGAAAAATATGGAATGACTAAGGAAGCCCAATAAGTTCTGCCTATTGTCTGGAAATCATTTTTTTTTTCTTCAAAGGAAGTTTGATAATAAGGAATGACCTTTGAAACCAACGTTAACCACCATAAACTCCATTATTTTGTCCTCAAATTGGGGATTAATGATGAAATTCTTAAAATTAATATCACAATTACAAAATAACCCCTAACTTTATAAAAACATTTATTGCACCTTTAGCTTTCTTCTCATTATTTTCACTACGTCAACCATTCTCCTCTCACTCTTTCCAGTACGTTTGGCTTGCTTCCTTTCCCTTTATTATACTAAGGTATAATTTTCTTTCTCTCTATTTTATCCACAATCATGCTTCTCTTTTCAATCCAACTTCTTTCATCTATTAATTAGTGTTTATTTGCCAATTCAGAATTGTTTTTATTGGGACAAATATATGATTAAGATTTAAAAACAAATTTAAATTTTTTTTCAAACTAATAGTCACAAATACTTTTATCTAAATAGCGAAAGTATATTTTTAGTCCTCTAATTTTGAGGGAGGCTTCAATTTGTTCTTTTAATTTTGTTAAGTTTTATTTTAATCATTTAACTTTTAAAATATAGTAAAAAAATTTCTAATTATTAACACTTTTAAATAAGTTAACAGAAAATGAAAATTTGACATGCTTATAAGATATCTCATTTATTTTATTATATGTTTATTAATGTTATAATTATAACATTAACGAAAAATTTTATAGTTGTAATTGAAATAATTTTAAAATCTTAAAATTAATTATAATAAAAATAAAATCTAAACGCATTGTCGGCTTTCATGCATCTTTCACATCAACAGTTGAGTAAAATTACCATATCAAAAACTTACTACTGCAAATTTGGATTGTTTTTTGAAGGCTATAATTATTTGTTTTAAGATTTGGAAATTATTTTAAATATGAAAGAAACAAGGAGGCCTACGATATAATTATAGGAAAAAACTTATATCCTGTTAGATATGTACTTTTCATGCTGTTATCTGATAGATGAATGTCACGTATCCTATTTTTTCACCAACTCATTTTTATATCACTTTATACTTTTAACGGTGTTAACTATGGAAAAAAATCGTACAGTTACAGACTTGTGCAATCTCAGAAAGAATCCTGTTCTCTCCATGGAACCTTCAACAACTCTTTCTCCCCCAAAACACTCCTTTTCTTTCTTGCCGATAAATCTTCTCTATGTGGCAACGTTAATTAATCTCTCATGTTTTTCTTTGTCACTTATCCCATTAAACCCAAAAGTTTTTTCTCTCGTCAATCCATCACTGTGCTTCGAAGTTTGGTCCCTCAAGCCTCACTCACTAAGAAGTAAGAACCCCCGAAAACACCTATTCCAAGAAGACCTGACCATGCACATGGATTAGGAGATTGGCAATGGCAGTGACAGTGATAATCCTTTGTTATTCAAAAAGCTAAGCACTGTGAGGTTTTATCTGAGACCTCTAGGACAGTTGAAGAAGGAAAGAGATCAAGGAATGAGGAGACATGGTTTGAAACCATCAGGTCAACCTGTGGACAACCTGTATGACGCTAGCAACCACTGGTTAAAGATAGCAAAGTTATCCTCCACGTTATAGGAGCAAGAATGGGGAGAGATCTTGGGATCTCAATAATCTTTGTTAACCTTTTCTTTAAGTTTTTTAGCACCGTTATATTTGAAAATGTGATTTGAAAAATGAGTTGGAAAAAAAGACATGTGGCATATTTTCATTAGAAAACAGTACCAAAAGTATAAGGCAACAGCACTTAAATTCCGTCCTTAATTATATTATCTCTTGCCATTGTGGTTATATTTAAAAGATTCATAAATATATAGTAATAGTGATGTATTATCTTTCGAGCATGCCAAGTCTTTGTTTTCCCTTAACTTACTTAATGATGTTAATAATTGAGAATTTTTTTAATACATTTTAAAAGTCAAAGAATTATGATGAAACTTAATGAAACTAATGGATCAAAATGAAACCTCACACAAAAGTAAGGAACTAACAGTACACTTCAAATATTAAACTACATAAGACACAGATTAAAGGTTCAATTGTTCAATCATGATCTAGTTAGGATTGGACTAGTAATAATTAAACTGATATATTTTAAACAAATAATATAAGTTTAGACAAATTTTATTTCTTAATTAAATTATCAAGCTAAATAATACTTAATCATAAATATATTATTAACTATGAAAAAAGTATTAATAAATTTTATAACTCAATATTTAAATTTAAGTAAGTTAATATTTATCCATAATAACATTTTATGCTCAAAATAATTAACTAATCTATTATTATATTGTTTATTAAGTAAATCTATAATTTTCAATAGTTATATACCATAATAATACTTATATAATATTATAATATAAATAGAATAAATATTTTGTGCTAAAAATAATGTTATTTTATCTTAAAATTAAAAAAATTAAGAATTTAAAAATTGGATTGGTTCAACAAGTTTTTAGGCCAATTCAAGGTTGGTTTTACTAGTTCTTGACCAGTTCTGAAATTAGCTGGTTGTTTCCCATGTCTGAATTGTCCTAGGAGTTGGTTCCCAGTCCAATTAGTTGAACCAACCGATCCAATTCTAATAACACTAAGTACTCTCATACCCATAAAAATTAATTTATAAGGGTAAAATTAAAAAAAAGAGGTTATTATTAATTCAATTCCATCTATTTTATAATAACTGTTAAATAGTGGTCAAATGAAATCATTCATTTTGTTCCATTATGCTCTGTACCATTCTATTAATATCTATTTCATTTCATTTTATTGTAAATTTTTGAACGTACCCATAATTTCATTATGTTTCATATTGCTTTTTAATTTTCAAAATGGAGTAACAAACTTCATAATTCTTAACACCGTTCAATAGACCAACGAAAATTGATATCCAACAAGTTGAAAGAAATATATTAGTATCATTCTGCATCAATTAATCTAATAATCATAATTAAAATATTTTAAGGCTTAAAATAAATAATTACATCTTTAAAAATATTTTGATTTAAGACATCAAAAATTATCAATTCAAAATAAACAAGTTTTACTGCTTTACATCCTTGAAATAAGCTTTATTTTTTATGTGGTAAATATTTATTTCTAGACTTTCAAAATATTTTAATTATAAGAAAAGCATTTTAATTATAAGTTTTATTTTTTTGCCAAATTTAAAAATTTATTCATTTTAAAGTTAAATTAATGTATTTTTCAATTCTTTATTTTTTAAGGTATTAATTATTTAAGACATAAAAACATTTTAAATGTAATTATCATGTTAATCAATTTATCCAATAATGCTATGATGAAAGGAATTTTGAGTATGAAAATTATCATTTGTTGTTAATTTATTTACTAATGTTAAAAATTAGGAAAATTTGTAATATCTTAAAAATTAAGAAATAATAATAAAATTTAAAATATTTAAAATAATTAAATGGAGACCAGGGAACGAAACATATACTTTTGTCTAAGGCTGTTCAAAACCGAATTAAATTGACAAGGCCGAACCAAAACAACAAAAAATGATTCAAACTGAATTGAAATGATGTCTATTTCAATTTTTTCCCTATTGAAATCAACTCGGTTTGGTTTAGTTCAGTTTTAGTGCAGTGAAACTTGAACCAAATCAAACTATACTTGATAACTGTAAAATATATAAATATGAACAATTACTCATAACCACACCTATTTTGTTTTAATTTTCAAAGTAGATTTTGGTTAGTAAATTATTTCGATATAATTTATATTTATAAAATGTCTATATATAACATATTTAATTTGATTTTTTAACAAGAATGATATTTTTTTAAAAAAAATTCGAAAGGCATAAATCAAATTAACCTGAATTAAAACGAATCAAACCGATTAGAATTCAAACTGATAAGGTTCCAAGAGAAAGTAAATAGATTGGTTTGGCTCGGTTTGGTTTTTACCAAAAATCGAATGAAATTACACCCATGAATACTCTTACTTTTGTCTTTTCTTTTCCTCACAAATTTAACAATTTTTATTTTTCTAATGGTTCAGCTGACACTCCAACTCATGATCGTACTATGATGCAAATTCCCTACTTCTTGTTTATAGTCAACCAATGCAGCATTAATATTGAGTAATTTTGTTCAACACTTCATAATAATGGATTAGGTCGTATGCTTTAATACTCCCTTCCAATAAATAATTTTAATATAAAACTTATATTTTGAATTTGAAGGAGTAAATTATTATAAGTTGAAATATTTAATTTTTGGCTATTAAGGAAGTGACTCCAACTTCTTGACCAAATTTTGGAGTTAATAATGGTATTTAAGCTAACTTCTTGACCAAAATTATAAACTTCCTAATTCACCCCCCCCTAGGAAAGTCAGCATTCCTAGTAAAGAGAAGCCTCTTGCACATTTGATTATCAAAGAATTAATTTGATAGCTAATATTTAAAAGTTGTATTTTTTTTGGCTGCATATTTATATTATGGTATATTAACTTTGCAACCAAATGAAGAATGTTTATGATTGCATCTGTTTTGCAGAAGCGATATCAACTGAGGGGGTTTCTCACCAGAAGTGACAAGGCAATCAGTGGTTATAGATGCTCCACCAACTTGCAGTAACTATTTTGATGCCAATCAAATTGGAAGAGGCCGATGTAGTTTTTGATACAGATAGGTTGACTACCTTCTTGTGAATTTTATTTAACCCAATTTTTTGGCTAGACTATTTTCTACTGGGCTAGAAAAGTAGTAGTCATCTAAATTATACTTTTTAATTTTGAAAAACACAATTGTAGGTTATTATGTTTGTCGAACCCAATTTTTAATTTTTCAAAAATAAAAAATTAAAATATAGTAGAGTTGCCACCAAAATTTTTAAAAGAGGACTTTTGGAAAACCTTTAAGAAAAATAAAAAAAAATTGTCTACGAAGCATAAAGGGTTCGGGAGTCGATTGTATCATAAGAAAGGTGTTAGGCACCCCATAACACCCGTTCATAAAAACAGTTACCTTAAGTTGATTATACAAAATCAATGTGGCCTTAAAATTATTTTAATTACCTTTATAAAACATATATAGAGAAACAAGAAAAAGAAGCAAAATAAAATAAATAAATAAATAAATAAAATGGATTTACTTACAAAGACAAACTTGGCCTAGAATAAGAGTCTACAGCCTACGTACCCTAATATAAGGATCAAAGTTCATGTAGTTCGGGGTAAGAACTCATCTCAATAGGTTTGTATTTTTTAAGAAAAATTATATAGATTTCTTATTTTCAAAAATTGAATTATATATATTATATAAAAATTATTTAGCTATTTATTTATTACTTGTTAATAAATGCACGGAGATTCCCAAAATCCCGTGTTTACAAACTGATTTATATACCTATGGAAGTTTCTAAAAACCTCATATAAAATAACTTGAAAATATATTATAAAATTATATTTAAAGAAATACTTTTGTTTAAAACTTTATCAAATTTGAGAAAATCTTTAAAAAAATATTTTCCATAAAAAATGCATAATTTATTATTATACCAGCGGAGGCGCGTTGCAACACGTGATAAATTTATTAATCCAAACATTCATGGATGTTCCAAAAACCCCACCAGGTAAAAACTAATAATTACATTTATTTAATGAGAAAATATCATATTGTCCTAATCGTATGAGGGAATAAGAATAGTGTAATCAATCACATAACTATCATTATTATAAAGCATATAAAAGTTGCTTTCTTTAGAGCTATATGTGCTTTCGACCACAACTTTGAATGATAAATATTTCGACTGAATTCCATTATCTTGAAAGAGAATATGTAATTATCTAATATTATAACCTTTAGAAGAAAAAAAGAAAGAAAAAAAAACAAAACAAAACAAAAGAGAAAAGAAAAGAGACGAGAGGAAAGAAAGGAAAAAAAGAAAAAAAAAAGAAAAGAAAAAAATGAAAGAAAAGAAGGAAAAATAAATAAATAAAAAATGAGAAGAAAGAAATAAATAAAACAAAACTCATTACAATGTTTAAGTCCGAAAGAATATCATGAAGTATCATTCCATTAATTTAGCCAATGTGTTTGGTAAGTATGACCATAATTATGTAGTTATACACATTGACTTATGAAATACAACTCATGATAAAGTATAACAAATTTATCCATTATTAACGAGGATACGCTTCTATCCTTATTAAAGATATTCATATGTATGAGTAATTTATTTCTAGAACTTCACCAAAATATCATACTTTGGGGTCTATGGAAACAAATTGAAGAGAAGAAAATAAAATACATCACAAGCATACCTCCACCTATTATGAGGTGTTCATCGGTGTAAATAAATTGTTCTATGAATGGAAATATTGAAGAAGAGAAAAAGATATAAGATCATATTCTAAGAAGGTTCCACCCATAAGAAAATCCCAACTATACAATGAGATTGATTGATATGGAATGAAGATGAAGAGAAGAAATTTCCTACTTTAAGCTTTTTCGATAAAAATAACACATACTTTCAACTTTTTCTTCACTCTTAAACCATCCTCACTTACCCTCTCTCTTTCACTCAAATTCTTCTTTGCTTTTTTTTCTCCCCTCTTTCTCTTCTCACATTGTCTCTATTTATAGTGCCAAAGAGCAAATCATTTAATTAATACTCTAAAATCACAAAAATCTCTTTTATTATTTTTATTTGATATTCACATTGAAATTGATTGATTTACTTTATTTTGTTTCATATTAATTTGATATCAAGTCTTAATCAATGATTTATTAGTTTTTTTTAGTTTTATGAAAATCTCAAAAAAGAGAAAATCGTAACTCCTTAAAATATGGCAATCTTTAGGAGATATTATTTTTTTTACTGTTTTATTTTATGTAAATTATTTTTTTTAAAGGGACCCGCACAAAATAGAGTGTTCACAGTTGCCCCTCTTTACTTGTTTCTTAGATGAGAAAGAGAACAGGTGTGTGTTTTGAAGTCCTCGCATAAGGAATAAGTAAAGATATGAACACATATTTTGTCCTTCCATGCAATGCAAAGATGACACTAGACTCCACTAGACTTAGCCTTGGTTTGAATTTAAAGCTACCATGCATGCAATACAATGAGACGATTGGATTACCCTTGACCTGACTAATGATCAACCTATATGCCTTGCTAGTTTTGTCCATTCAAAAAAAATTTAAGAAAAAGAGTCACTTGAATCCTTACTTTGTTCCTTTTTCACCATATGAGTGTGTGCCACTAAACCGAATAACCGTAAGATCAAGCGAATTGAAAATTTTAATATTAAAACATATTCCCATTGGTCATGCATGAGTTATTTTTGGTCATCAAAAGTTTTCTCTTTCTCTCTCTTTATTTAAGATTAGCTCTCTTGGTTATCAAATTGGACCTAAATCCAGAATTTCCCATCACTTTACCTAAGCCCATGGGTCCTTAACATTATTGAATATTTTCTAGTATGTCCAGTGTGCCCAAATAAATAAGGAACTCAACTTCTTATTTATATGCCTTTAATTTTTGTAGAATTAGATAGTAAGAATAGAACAATGCATACCCACCCAAAGCAACAAGTAAATTTCACCTTATCTGGACCCATGCTCTAGTACAATGAAATCATCAGGGATTCTCTTAGTTTCCCCGTACATTTTGTAATTCACTTTTATTGGGGACATTTTTCTTTCTTGGGCCGTTATACGCTCTTTTGACGTGAAGATCAAACATTAGTGATGCAAACCCTCGGTTACTCAAGCTTACATAACCTGCTGCACCAAGATGCTATTAGCACACTCATAGCTCATATTGCACTATTTGATGTGAAGGACGACACTTTTTGGTGAAATCCCCCGATTACTAAGCACTTCTTGAGTTAGCAGAGTGGATATATATATATATATTGCATTTATTTTCCTTTTGGGTTTTTCCAACCTGATTCATTTTCCTCAAGGTGGATTTTTATGGGTCCATACAGGGAATTCCATTATAGCTCTAACATGGGTATGTAAAATTCTACTCTCTTTTCTCTAACTCTTGTAGGTTTTCCAAGGTATTGAGATCACCAAATTGGGTTTTACCTCTCTTGACAAGGTCTTTTCCATACACACGGTTAGGAATCCAATTCTGAACAGCTTGCTTAAAGGACCCAGCTATCTGCCAATTGTGCTGAACCTTGTTGGTTAACCCCTATAAATTTGACTATACTCAATTATGTTTAAGAGTTCTTGACTTATTTTGGAACACTAAAATCAACTAGAATTTTCAACCATATAAAGGATCTCCACTTTATTTGACTAGTAGTTATTGTATATTTTCTAAGTCCTTTCTTGGTTGTTATTTTCTTTATATTTCATTTTCAAATCCTCCTAACTCACATCTCATTGTGTCCATACAATAACCAATGGAGTTTTCTTTAGAAATAATATTTTGTTTGCTTGGCCAACTATTACCATTTCCCACAAACTAGGTTGTGGAGTTCAAAAAAAGTTTTGCATATGACTTCTAACTTACTTCATTGTCCCAATATTAAAGAGATAACCAAAGCAATGCCTTAATGTTTTTCAAAATGTGTATTTAAAACAGTGGACTAAACAAAACAAGGACAAGGATGAACATATATGCATGTGATGCAATGAAGAACAAACTCTTACTATAACTAAACTATATGGGCCAAAGATGGACAATCAAATGAGGACTATTTGGCTCAATATAATAGAGTGACCAAACAAAATGTCAAGTTAATGAGATGCCCCTCTTTACTTAATGACTAAGGGAGAATATTGAAAGACTAAGTCGTACGACATTCACCACTTAGGAGTAAGTGAAGATGAAACATTGTATTATGTTTGGACATAAAAAAAATTAAGTCTAATGTTAGATGGAAGTGAAGTGCCTATTCTCATAGGACTTTGGTGGAGGCCTGCCGTTACAGGGCTTTGGGTGCCAGCCAAGACTGGACTTTGGCAATAATGAAGTGCCTATTTTTATAGAACTTTGGTGGAGGCCTATTGTTATAGGGCTTTGGGTGCCAGTCAAAACTGGACTTTGGCAGTAGTGAAGTGCCTATTTTTATAGGACATTGGTGGAGGCTTGCCTTTATAGGGCTTTGGGTGCTAGTCGAAATTGGAATTTGGCGTTGGTGAAGTGCCTATTTTTATAGGACTTTGGTGGAGGCCTGCCATTATAAGGCTTTGGATGCCAGCCGAAACTGGACTTTGGCAGTAGTGAAGTGCCTATTGTTATAGGATTTTGGTGGAGGTCTGCCGTTACAGGGTTTTAGGTGCCAGCCAAAACTAGACTTTGGCGATAGTAAAGTGCCTATTGTCATAGGACTTTAGTAGAGGCCTACCGTTACAGAGCTTTGTGTGCCAGCTGAAATTGGACTTTGGCAGTAGTGAAGAGCATATTATTATAGGTCTTTGGTGGAGGCCTGCCGTTATAGGACTTTAGAAAAGAGAGGCCACCCGGAACTGGGCTTTGAGGGGCCTGCCGTTACAGGGCTTTAAAAAAATAGGGGCCAGCTGGAACTGGGCTCTAAGGGGCCTACCTTTACAAGGCTTTAAAAAAGAGTGGCTAGCCGAACTGGGCTTTGAGGGGCCTAATGTTACAAGGCTTTGAAAAAGAGGGGCCAGCCGAAACTAGGCTTCGAAGGGCCTGCCGTTACATGGCATTGAAAAAGAAGGGCCAACCGGAACTGGGTTTTAAGGGGCTTGCCCTTACAGGGCTTTAAAAAATAGGGGTTAGCCAGAACTAGACTTTGAAGGGGCCTGCCATTACAAAGCTTTGAAAAAGAGGGGCCAGCCGGAACTGGACTTTAAGGGGCCTGCCATTACAGGGCTTTAAAAAAGAGGTACCTAGTATGATGAATTCCATTGTATTATGCAAGGCATGTGAAATGAGAAATGATGCTAGGCTTGCAATGCTGAATATATCTTTTCTTTATTTGTCTCAAAAGATGAGTGAAGAATGTGAAATTTCTCTTTTAATTTGGAAGCACGTTCTCTGTGTGCCCCAATTTAAGAGGGAATGAATGTAATGCATACAATGAAAGGAGCAAGAGTTTTTTTTCACTTTGTTAAATAAGTATATGAGTAGAGATTATGCTTTGTTTTCCAATTGTGCATGAGGATTTCTTAATTTTACTAGTTTTTGGAAAAGGAAGAAAATCTAAAGGAAGTATTGTCGTGCCCTTTTTAGAAAGCATCTAACCAGGAACCCTCATTGTAATGCATATTTTGATGATAGTAGTGGCGCAAGCATTTGATATATGAGGGAGATGTTACTTCTGATTCTACATGATCTATCCTTGAAATTTACCATCAAAATGAATCCTCAATAGTATTGAAATCGTGAAAGTTAATTTGGAGTAGACCACATCACATTAAGCGATTGTTTTAATAAATGTTGTCCCTTTATGAATGCATTGATAAATGTGCTATTTGAAAAGGGATATTTCTAAAGAGACAAAGAAGAAAGGGAAAAGAAGGAAGGAAAAACCTGTGAAAATGCATTTTTATTGAGAAGATGAAGTACAATGGCAATAGTCAAGATATCATGTGAGTATAAAAAGACATAATATGAATAGTCTTCCTTTGGAATGTCCTTTGCAGATGGCTCTGTGCATGTCCTCTAAGGATGTTGCCAAAGATATGCATTTCATGAGTATTAAGTGAGTCTTTTTCCAAATGGAGCTTCTAGCATCTTTTAGGCATAATATTTCTTGACAACATTTGCATTAATAGGTCTTGGTAATTCTTGACCATCCAGGTTAAATAGAATTAATGCACCTTCGAAGAAAGCATTCTTGACAACATAAGGACCTTCATAAGTTGGGGCCTACTTGCCCTTGCTATCTTCTTGATTTAGCAAGATGTTTTTCAGAACCAGATCACCAACTTTAAATTCTTTCTGTTGGAATTTCTATTGAAGGCTCTTGCCATCCTTTTTTGGTATAATTGCCCATGGCATATTGTCATTAGTCTTCTTTCTTCAATCATGTTTAGTTGTTCAAATTGAGTTCGTATCCACTCATTCTCTTCTAAATCAGCTTTAGCTAATATTCTTAAAGATGAGATTTCCACTTCAATAGGTGTCACGGCTTCTAGGGAATAAGGGATTGTCCCTGTTAAGGTACATACAGTGGTACAATAACCATGTAAGGCATATATGAGCATTTCATGCCAGTCCTTGTTAGCTATAGTCATTTTACCAATGATCTTCTTAATGTTCTTATTTGCCGCTTCAACTGCTTCATTCATTTGTGGCCTATAAGGTGTTGAATTGTCATGTTTGATCTTGAATTGTTCATAAAAGCCCTTGAATGCTACTATATTTAAATTAGATGCATTGTCCGTGATGATTCTTTTAGGTAGGCCACAACGACAAATGATATTTGTCTTTAAGAACTTGATGAACACTTTTGGGATAATGCTAGAGAAAGAATTAGCCTCAATCCATTTAGTGAAATAATCAATGGCAACAAGGATGAAATGATGCCCATTGAATGCTTTAGGATTGATTGGTCCAATAACATCAACGCCCCACATAGAGAACGGCCCAGGGGAAACCATATTATATAATGGGGATGGAGGAACATTTATCTTGTGTAAGTATATTTGACACTTGTGGCATTTCTTAACATAGTTAATGCAGTCCTTTCTATCGTTAGCCAAAAATAGCCACATCTTTGGCTTTGCTTAGCCATTGTATGGCCATTTGCATGTGTGCCACATATACGTTCATCAATTTCTATCATGACCTTTTGCGCTTCTTTTGTATCCATGCAACATAGTAAGGTACCATCATAACTTCTCTTATATAAAATACCATTGCTAATAAAGAAGCTCATAGCCAAACGACGAATGGTCTTTTTGTCATTTTCAATGGCATCGATTGGGTATGTCCTGTTTGCTATATAGGCCTTAATATCATAGAACCATGTCTGACTATCATTTTCCTCTTCAATATTTATATAATACATTGGACAACTTCTGGTTTCAATTCAGATTGGCTAAACATGGACACCAGTGTCAAGTTGAATCATTACTACTAATATAGCTAAAGCATTAGCAAAACAATTATTATCTCGAGTCATATGATGAAAGTTAATAACCTCAAATTGCTTGATCAACTGTGTTAAAAGCCCTTGATAAGGAATCAATTTTGAATCCTTAGTCCTCCATTCCCCCTTAACTTGATAAATTATAGGAGCTGAATCCCCAAAGACTTCTAGACTTCTTACTCTAAGGTCAATGACTGCTTGAAGTCTACTAACACAAGCTTCATATTTTGCTATGTATTTAGTGCAATTAAATTCCAACTCGATAGCTATAGGAAATTTTTTCCCTTCTAGAGACACAATTACTGCTCCAACCCCATTTCCAAATGTGTTAGCAGCATCATCAAAATACATCTCCCATTGATTATCTTCTTCACTTTCTTCTATGTCACATATGTCTTCATCAGGGAATTGAAAGTCTAACGGATGCTAATCGTCTAAAGGATTTTCTACTAAATAGACAACAAGCACACTTCCTTTTACAGAACATTGAGTCATGAATTTGATGTTATACTCAGACAATATTACTTGCCATTTAGAGACTCTACTAGCTACATATGGCCTCTCGAATATATACTTTAATGAATCCATTCTAGAGATTAACCAGGTGGTGTTGTAGGGCATATATTGCCTTAATCTCCTTGTAGTCCATACTAGCCTATAACAAGTTTGCTCAGTTGTCTGGTAACATGATTCACAATCATTAAACTTGGCTCAGTTGTTGCTTAGATGATAGATTGCCTGTTCCTTTTGCCCAGAGTCATCATGTTGTGCTAGTATAGCTCCTATTGAACCAGAGCATATTGTTAAGTAAAGGATCAAAGGTTGTCCTAGTGTAGGAGGAACTAGAATTAGGGAATTTAATAGATTATCGTTAATTTTGTCAAATGATTGTTGAAAATTATCAGCCCATCTCTTTGTTGTTTTTCTTTAGCAGTTTCAAAATTGGCTCACAAGTTGCAGTCAAGTTTGCAATAAATCTGGCATTATAATTTAGCCATCCTAGGAAACTTTGAACTTCTTTTTCTGTCGGAAGAGGTTGCATTTCTCGAATTGCTTTTACTTTATTGGGATATACTTTTATCCCTTTTAGGCTTATAATGAATCCCAATTATTTTCCAGAAAGAGCTCCGAAGAATCATTTATTAGGGTTCAGCCTGAGCTTATATTTGCGCAATCTTTCAAACAATTTTATAAGGACTGTGACATGACTTTCCCCTTCAGTTGACTTAGCTACCATATCATCAACATATACCTTAATCTCCTTATGCATCATATCACGAAATCACTACACCAAAACAACTATTTTCTCATAGCCAACACCTGTGAGAAAATTGGCAAAAATCCATGAGAAACATCTTTCTCACGGACTTTCTTATGATAAATCATGCATGGGAAAAGTGCTCGTGGGAAAATTCACTTTTCTCATGGATTAAGCTGTGAGAACTTTTTCTCATAGATTTCTCATGCAAACCAGCCATGAGAAAATGTTCACACAGATGACTTCTTGTGAGAATTTCCCTCAAACTTTTCTTACATGAGAAATTCTCACGAAAATATGTGCCATGAGAGTATCTCATGGAAAAATATTCCATGAGAATTTTTCATGGATTATGTCCATGAGAAATATTCTCCCGTGACATAATGATAGTTTCTCACATAATTTCTTATGGAATATTTTGTGAGAACTCTTTAAATTTTTGTAATACCTGAATTGTTTCTTCTGGTTACCAACCTGTGATCAAATTTTACAACACAATGGATAGTGGCTATTTCAATATCAAATAGAAATCAACAATAGCAATTTTTTATTATCATCACAATCAACATAAACAACCCAAAATATCAGTTTATATTACTTGAGGAACTAATAATATGTAAGACAATTCATTACAAGTATCATAATTGTTTAATAGCTACTCTATTTTTGGTAAAAAAAAATAGCTACTCTACTCTTCATATCACCATCATCATTCACTTCCCTCCTCCTCATCATCATCATCACCTTCCTCATCATTTTCATCAAAAGTATCATCATCCTCATCATGAATTCCTCATTCATTTTGAATTTTTTTCCCACATTTTTTCTCATGCTTTTTTGTGTTCCTCATTGAGTTTGGCCACTACTATGGCCAAACTTTCCTCATAAACTTTTGCTTACTCAGTGAGTTTGTCCTGAAATTTCTTTTCGAAAGATTCTTTGATTTATGCAAGCTCACCGGAGCTGTGGCTAAGTGTCCCATGAAAACCATGAAGACCAGCTTGTGTTCCAAATCCGTACACACGCCCTTTCTTATTTTTCCCTTCAACAACATCGAGCTACACATGATTGTCGGAGACATTTAAGTCTAGATCTTGACTTTGTTTTAGCTGCTCAAATTTGTTCTACAACAACAAAAAAACCAAATTGTGAATCACATATATATAATATGAAAAACAATTTGTTAATTAAAAATAATAAAACCTTTACTTACATAAGTGTCAATGGCTTGTGGTCGAACCCAACCTCCTTTCTGCTCATTATATTAGACCTTTTTATAAACTTTTGGCACGGAGACTTCCTGTCCCAAATCAACTTCCTACATCATTTGGACAAAATTCATGTAACTTAAAACATTAAAACTATATTAATATAACAATTTCAAATATGGCTTACCATGTTTCTTTTGTGTGATGAACATGACTTTCTTCCACCCCTATGTATACATGCATCAGCATTAGCTGCCCGGTTGGCTTTATTACGTTTCGATTTCTTCTTAAAAGCGAGAGTCTCCCAGTGTTTTTCTAAGTTGTCTTGAACTATTTGAGACATCCAAGTAGCTTTTCTTTTTTTACGGTGAATATCCCTCAAGGTGTAACGTATTTTATCACTACATTTTTTATGCCAAAGCTTTCATATCTGCTCTTCCAAAATAGGATCCCATGCACAATGCGCCTAAAGTAAAAACACCGAACACTATGCAAATGAAAAAATAACTATGTTCTTTATACTTTAAAAAATGATTACAATATTAGCTCACCTTAAATTCCTTAAACCATAAATTTTGAACTCCTTCAGGCATACTACTAAAATTGGGCTATGCCTCATTGTAAAGGCCATGCATAATGTTAGTTAACATTGATCCAGTCTCTTCGGAAGGAAAAAACCTATGAAAAGTAAAGTATCTAGAAAAACAAAAAGTAACATTATGATTTGGAATTAATAATTGAAATGAATATAGAATATACTTCCTTTTCAGTACCATTAGGTCAAATCATTAATCGACCGTCACTCACCCTAGATCCATCATCATATAGAATTTGACTTGAAGATGAAGATACATTCATACCTATCCCATGTAGGGGAGATCTCTTTGAGCCAACAGTAGCAGAGATTCCTGGGCTCAACTGAATGGGTAAGGAAGGAAAGGAAGGTGATGCAGACTCCAACCCTTGTGTTACTAGTGATGGTTGGGTCAATGATGGCTGAATGGGTGGTGATTGGGATAATGATGGTGTAAATGATGTTAGCGAAGGAAGTGATGATCTCATAACCTTGCTTTTGCCCTTCCTCTTCTTTTTATTACCATTGGATCTTCTATCCATGTTTGGCTGAGAAGGTGAATCTAAAATAAAAAAATTAAAGTGTTATGAATATGCATATTTAATAAATAATAGTAATTAATTTCATTATAAACATGCATATGCATATAGTTCAAATGAAAAGAAGTAAAAATGACACTAAGTTATCCACATTATATCAATCGTTTGCTAAATAGTAATCACTAGAAGGATTCTCCTCAGTTTCAGATGAATCAGTATGCAGTAGCTCCTCATCTAAATTTTCATCGTTTGATTTTGTTGATTGAACAATGTCATCTATAGCTAACGTAATATGTGCACCATCTACTTCTTCACTCAGAGCCGTACTATCTCGTAGATCATGTTCACTAAGGTCATCATCAAGAGAATCAATTAAGTGAGGCTGAGAAATAGCTTCATCTTGGAAGGGTGCATCTTCAACATTATCATCATCATCATCATTATTAGGAACATCAATCCTATTCCTTGCTTTTGTTCTTATAACAACAAGCCAATCTTTTTTACTGGGGATTGATTTTGGATACAATGTAAAATAAACTTTTTCAGCTTGTTGGGAAAAGATAAATGGATCGTTCCCCTTGTATGTCATTTTCTCATTGACTACAACAATTCCATATCTAGGGCAAACTCTAGTCCCTTGATTAGTATGATCATACCATTTGCAATTGAAGATCGTCAAATGCATAAATGGACTACTGGTAAATTTCAATTGTATTATGTCCTTCAACACACCATAATAAGATAATTCAACTTGACCATGGATAATGCCTTTGACACATACACCACTATTGTTGGTCTTCCTCCTTTTTGCCCAAGCATCTGTATGAAACTTCTAGCCATTCACAATCCATTGATCAAACCTTTGCACATCTCTCATAAGACCCCAGCCAAAGAAATTAATAACTCATCTGTTATCCCATTTGAAGGGTTTAGAACCTATTCAAAGTAAAAACATTAGCATTGATACAATATATATATGTATATATATATAAATAAGTGTAGGAAGTAAGATAAACTTACATAAGTTTTAAACCATATAGGAAATTCAGAAGAAATACGCTTTTCCACATCCTCCTTTGACAAATTCAAAAATAGTTCCTCAAAATGCTTAAGGAAAGGGTTAACTTCAGGGCAATTGAGAAGAACATACAATGCTATTGAACTATGCTCACTCTTTGTAAGATAAAAAGTTTTTTGAGTTGTTCTTCCATGAGGCTGGTCAGGATAGTTGTAGATAGAGATAGGAGGATAAGCATCATGCTCCCCACCATCATCATTTCGAGGAACTCTCCGAGTTCTTGATTGAACATGTGTCTCAAAATAATAGGAGCAGAAAGTTGAAGTTTCTTTAAGTACGTATACTTCACAAATAGAATCTTCAACATGGGCTTTATTTTTTACCTTTCTCTTTAATGTGTACAAAAACCTTTCAAATGGATACATCCACCTGTATTGTACAGGTCCATCAACTATAGCCTCATACACCAAATGACTAGGTAAATGCTCCATCATATCAAAAAAACTTGGGGGAAATATCCTCTCAAGTTGGCACAGTATAATAGGAATGTTCTACTCCATTACTTCAAGACCACACTGCCCACTTTTGCTCCATACTAAATGCATATGTAGCCTTGGGTTTCATTGGTTTACCATTGCCTGACTTCTCCAAGTGTAAGGAGGGTCGTTCACAATACTTGGCTATATCCAACCTCACATTGTCATTATCTTTTGTCTTTCCTTTCACATTCATCAATGTATTAAACTCATCATTGTTGAATCAAGAGTTTTGATGATTTCAAACCAACACTCAAGAGCTTGGATTGAAGATATCAAAGGAGATCAAAGTTGTTTCAAGTGAAGATTTTCTGAGTATTTGTTGTTAGATCTCTTGTAGGATCTTTAGTTTTAGTTGTGATTGGGTAAAAGATTTTGATTTGAGAAAATGTTTTCAAACCTTGATTTGAAGTTAAATCTTTTCTTATTTGAAAAATACTCACAAACAGATGAAGTTTGAAAGTTTAAACTGAACTGTCAGGTTGGAAATTCGAACTTTGCCTTTGGAAATTCGAATTTTGAGCTAAAACTGAATAAGTCTGAAGAGATGTCTCTCTGTCAGATGAATTTTGGTCATCCAAAATTCAAATTTTCATCAAGTCTGAAAGAAGCCTTTTTAGTGACAGACGGACTTCACAGTTTCAAAATTTGAATTTCAAACAAAATGCAATTTGTGAAAACCAAAGAAATTCATCTGAAACTATGTTAAAGTTCATCTGAAATCAAGAAGAAATTGAGTTTGAAAAATGCTCTCTGACAGACGAACTTTGACTTTGCAATATTCGAATTTTCATATAAGTCTGAAAGGAGATTCTTTGAGACAGACGAATTTCACTCTTTCAAAATTCGAATTTCAGGCAAAACACAACTTGAGAAAACAAAAGAAATTCGTCTGAAACAATGTTAAAGTTCAACTGAGATCAAGAATAAATTATGTTTCAAAACTGGTCTCTGACAGACGAATTTCACTCTGTCAAAATTCAAATTTCGGAGAAAGTTATCTACTGTGCCTCTTTGAACGTTCAATGGACAGACGAATTTTGGGCATCCAAAATTCAAATTTTGAGGGTACTGTAGAAAATTGAAAACACTGTTCACGATTTACAGAAAAACTTTCTTCTTGAAAATTCATATGTCACATTGTGAAAATATTTTATAAGTTTCAAAATTCGAATTTCACTCTATGGACAGATGAACTTCATATTTTAACGGTTGAAGCTTTAACCTTCGGTTCCTTCGAAATTCGTCTGTTGACCAACCACAATTCGAATGTCAGTGTGTCAGAAACATTAAATACGGTTGGTAAACGGATAGTTTTTCAGAGTAACCGTTGGATAACTTCCCCAACGGATAGATTTAGTCTCTAACGGATATTTGAGAACTAAAACTATAAATATAACATCATTTGAAGTTATGGGTAACGAATCAAACTTGTATATACTGAATTTCTGCTGAATCTTCTTCTCAAAAGCTTTTACCCTCTCAACTTCATTATCTGTACTTTAACCTTCATATCTACTCTATTCAAGAGAGTTATACATTTGTAAACAATCTACTCTTCATCTGGAAGAAAGATTTACTTGTGAGGAGAATTCACAAGGGGATTGGGAAAGCACATAGAGAAAGTGCTTAGAGAGTTTGAGAGAGCTCAGGAACAGAGCATACTTGTGTACTGTGGCATTAGCAAGAAGCCCGTTGAAATTCTTGTTGTATAGTGGATAAATCTCAAGAGTTGTCTTGGAGACTGGACGTAGGTCAAGTGGATAGACCAAACCAGGATAAATCACTGAGTCTTCTTCTCCTTATCCTTACTTATCAGCTTACTCTGTTTTACTCATTATTTTTATTATACTGTGATATCTTCACCCACTTCACTTTGTGCAGAAAAATTTCAATCTTTCCAATTCACCCCCCCTCTTGGGAAGTCAGCCTTGCTAACAAGTGGTATCAGAGCCCGAATTCCCATTCAAAGGATTTTACAGTCCGGGAACAAAGATGGCTGGCTTTGGAGAGAGTATACTACCTGAAGGGAACAACACTAACAGACCACCAGGCTTCAGTGGAGAACATTATGGGTACTGGAAGATGAGGATGCAGATCTACCTCCAATCAATTGATCTTGACATCTGGTCAGTTATTGAAAAAGGAGATTTCGTCCCAATGGCCCTAACTGAAAATGAAAGATACAAAGAGAAGCTAGAAGCAGAATGGAATGATGAAGACAAAAGGAGACTCTTACTGAATTTCAAAGCAAAGCATTTTTTAGTCAGTGCCCTGAACCAGGATGAATTCTACAGAGTCTCACAATGCACCACTGCAAAAGTGATGTGGGACACTCTGCTGATTGCACATGAAGGAACATCTGGGGTTAGGGAGAACAGACTCAATACATGTATTGGGGTGTATGAGAGCTTCAGAATGACTGAAGGAGAAACTGTAAAGGAGCTCCAAAAGAGATTCACTCTTATTGTGAATCAATTGAAGAGCCTGGGAAAGGAATACACTCAGTCTGAGAAAGTGAGAAAAATACTCAGAGCTCTCCCTCTGGAATGGCAGCCCAAGGTGACAGCAATAAAAGAAGCCAGAGGAGAATCAATGGCCTCTATCACAGCTCTCTTCGGTAGCCTTGAGGAGTATGAAGGAAAAATCAAAGCTCTCAAGGAAGCTGGGCTGGTCAGAAAGAAGAAAGGCCTTGCCCTCAAAGCTGCTAATGAAAAGGAAGAAGAATCTGACGAAGGAGAAGAGCTGGATGAGGAAACTCTGGCTATGATGGTCAGAAAATTCGAAAGATTCTACAGCAAGAAGAAGAACAAGAGATTCTTCAAGAAGGGAGCTGCTGGAGAAAGCAAGAAAGAGGCAAAAGAACCTGTGACTTGCTATGAGTGCAAGAAGCAGGGACACATAAAGTGGGACTGCCCCCAATTCCTCAAGAAGGAAGAAAAAGAAAAGAAAGTTGCTGACAAAAGGAAGAAGAAGAAAACCTACATCTCATCCATATGGGGCAACAGCTTAGATAAGGATGAAGAAGATGAAGATGAGATTGCCAACATTTGTCTGATGGCACTTGCTTCTGAAGAAGCCACTCCCTCATGCAGCAGTGATCAGGAAGAAGAGGTATATGAATCTGAACCTTCCTATTCTGAATTACTGGATGCATTTCATGAGCTTCATGATGATTTCATTAAAGTTGCTAAAGAACTAAAATTGGCAAAGAAGAAGATAAACAAGCTGGAATCTCAAAGCACAATCTCTGAAATTACTTCTTTACCTACTGCTGAATCTGTTTGCTGTACTTCATGCACTGAACTTAAGCAAACTAATGATTACTTAGTTAAAAGCATGTCTAGGCTCACTAGAGGTAAATATATGTTGTTTGCCTTGATGGGGAGCCAAAGAATTTCACAAGGAAAAGCTGGTCTTGGCTATGATCCATGTGCCGTCAAAGAAAAAATTAGGAAGAAAAACCAAAATGCATACAAAAGACACTTTATGCATGCTGAGAGCAATAAGAAGAAAAATAATGCATCACCTCATATTGAGACATATAATCAACCAAGGCATGCTAAATAGAAGTATTATCTGCATTGTTTTCTTCTTGCCTCTCAATCTAGTAGTCCCTTCACTACCTGTCATTTCTGCAACAAAAAGGGACACATTTCGAGTTCCTGTATTTTAAAGAAAAATGAACTTAGCAGGAAAGTTGAATGGGTTCCCAGAGTTGCATCTGCATCTAGGGAAAGATCTACTAACCAAAAAGGACCCAAGCAAATTTGGGTACCTAAAAGGAAAACATGAATATTGACTTACAGGTCTGTCTTAAAGCTAAGAAGAGCAACAAATGGTATATGGACAGTGCCTGCTCAAGTCACATGACTGGTGATAAGGAGAAGTTCATCACCCTTAGAGACAAGAAAGGAGGAAAGGTGACCTTTGGAGGTGATCAATATGGCAAAATCGTTGGTATTGGCATTGTGGAGAAAAATCCAGAAACATCCATTGAAGAGGTGCTGTTTGTAATTGGCCTCAACCACAATTTGCTAAGCGTGAGTCAGACCTGTGATAGAGGAAATTGGGTGCTGTTTGACTCAAAGTTTTGCCTGGTCATCAGAAAAAGTGATCACAAAGTAATCCTAAAAGCTCAAAGGGATAGTAACTGTTATACTATTGATCTTGATGAACTTTCTCCTTTAGATTCTGTGTGCTTAATTAGTCAAAATAACGATAGTTGGTTATGGCATATGAGATTAGCTCATGTTAATATGAATCAGTTGTCTAAACTAGTTAAAAATGAGCTAGTTACTGGTTTGCCAAAAATATCTTTTGAAAAAGATAAAGAATGTGATGCATGCTTAAAAGGAAAACAAATTAAATCATCCTTCAAATCTAAAAATATAGTTACCACAACTAGACCACTTGAGTTGCTGCATATGGACTTAATTGGACCTTCTAGGGTAAAGAGTCTTGGTGGTAATCTGTATGTGCTTGTAATTGTAGATGATTATTCCAGATTTACTTGGACATTATTTCTTTCCTCTAAAAGTGATACCTTTGATGCATTTGTAACCCTAGCTAAGAAAGTGCAAAATGAGAAAGGTATTTCTATTGTTTCTATCAGGTCAGATCATGGAGGAGAATTTGAAAATGCATACTTCCTGGAGTACTGCAGTGAACATGGAATTGACCACAACTTCTCAGCTCCTACGACTCCTCAACAGAATGGAGTAGTGGAAAGGAAGAACAGAACTATTGGGGAGATGGCCAGAGTTATGCTGAATGAGAAGGAACTTTCTCAAGTGTTTTGGCCTGATACAGTGAACACAGCAAGTTACATCATCAACAGAGCCTACATCAAACCCACCCTTGGAAAGACTCCATACGAACTGTACAAGGGGAGAAAGCCAAATCTATCCCATCTCCATATGTTCGAATGCAAATGCTTCATTCACAACAATGGGAAAGAAAATCTTGGTAAGTTTGATGCCAAATCCGATGAAGGTACATTTCTAGGCTACTCTAGTAGGAGTAAGGCATATAGAGTTTATAATAAAAGATCAAATGTGGTAGAAGAATCTGTGCATGTGGTTTTCATTGAAAATGAAACTGTTTCAAAAGATGTTACCAATGAGGATGATCTTGCTTTCAACTTTGAAAAACTGGGAATTTCGGATAAAAGTAGAACTGAACCTCCAAAGATATCTGGATCTGTTAACGTAGAAGAAGATATCCAGGAGCAAGAGTTTGATGAAGAGAACAATGAAGAAACATCTCAAGAACTCCCTAAAGCTTGGAGATATCAAAGGAATCATCCTGTTGATCAAGTGATAGGGGATGTTCAAGAGAGAGTCAAAAGCAGAAAACAGTTAAGGGATCAAATGCTAAACTGTGCTTTCATTTCTCAAATTGAACCCAAATGTGCTGAAGAAGCCTTAACTGATGATTACTGGATTTTGGCTATGCAAGATGAACTAAATCAGTTTGAAAGAAATCAAGTTTGGGATTTGGTGCCTAGGCCCAAAAATCATCCTATTATTGGTACCAAATGGGTTTTTAGAAATAAACTTGATGAATCTGGAACAATAATTAGAAATAAAGCAAAACTGGTTGCTAAAGGGTATAATCAGGAAGAAGGCATTGATTTTGAAGAAACCTTTGCACCAGTAGCTAGACTAGAGGCTATAAGAATACTGCTGGCATATGCATGCATGAAAAACATTTTACTATATCAAATGGATGTAAAGAGTGCTTTTCTGAATGGATATATCATGGAAGAGGTCTATGTAGATCAACCTCCAGGCTTTGAGGATTCTGCAAAACCAAACCATGTTTATAAACTGAAGAAAATTCTTTATGGTTTAAAATAAGCCCCTAGAGCATGGTATGAGAGACTGAGCAATTTTCTAAGTGAAAAAGGATTCAATAGAGGCAAAGTTGACATAACCTTATTTACTAAGAAAGAAAATAAAGATTTACTAATTGTTCAAATTTATGTTGATGATATTATTTTCGGTGCTACTAATGAGGCTCTTTGCAAGAAATTTTCTGAGTTAATGCAGGGAGAATTCGAGATGTCTATGATGGGTGAACTCAATTTCTTCCTTGGATTGCAAATCAAACAGCGAGATGATGGCATCTTCCTTAGCCAATCCAAGTATCTGAAAGAGCTGCTAAAGAAGTTTGGAATGGAGAATGCCAAGCCAATGGGAACACCTATGGCTACAGCAACCAAACTGAACATGGATGAGAATGGGAAGATGTTTGACATTACTTAGTACAGAAGAATGATTGGATCCCTGATGTACTTAACTGCCAGCAGACCTGACATTATGTTCAGTGTCTGTATGTGTGCAAGGTTCCAATCATGCCCCAAAGAGACCCATGCTACAGCTGTGAAAAGAATTTTCAGATATCTCATAGGAACATCACAGATGGGTCTTTGGTATCCAAAAGGCAATGGAGAAGATCTCAAAGGATACACTGATGCTGATTTTGCAGGATCCAAAACTGACAGAAAAAGCACAAGTGGAACTTGTCAGTTTCTTGGAGGATCCCTGGTTTCATGGTTCAGCAAAAAGCAAAACAGTGTAGCTCTATCCAATGCAGAAGCTGAGTATGTTGCAGCTGGAAGCTGTTGTGCCCAAGTCATCTGGATGAAGCAGCAGCTTGAGGATCTTAAGGTTAAAATGAAGGAGATACCCATCATGTGTGATAATCAAAGTGCCATAAATATCACTAAGAATCCTGTCATGCACTCAAGGACGAAACATATTGAGGTTAGGCACCACTTCATCAGAGATCACGTTCTAAAAGGAGAAGTTAAACTGGAATACATCCCAACAGAGGATCAAACTGCTGATATACTAACCAAACCTCTACCAGAAGACAGGCATTGCAAAATAAGAAGAGAATTGGGAATGGTAAATCCCAATGAATTGTAAGTTATTCTTATAAAATTTTTTTTGTAGAGTTTTCAATCTTAAGATTAATTCTAACTTGAGCATCGGAGTAAGTTTAATTTTAGTTGCAGGTGCTCCTTATGAGAATCAATGGCTGAAAGTTTGAAAGATTGGAGCACTACAGAGTGGAACAACCAGAAAGTGAAGTAAATAATGAAAATCCTAAGTTCTGGATCCATTCTGTAAGTTTTTAATGATGATGCTTATATTATAAATGGTGTTAGACGTATTTTGCTTCATAAACTGTGTTTTTATACTGGTCAACGTGGTCAACATTGGAATTTTAAGTGACCAACAGACGAACTTCGACCTGTTATACTTTGGAACAGTTCTCTCTAATGCCTCGAAATTCGTCTGTTGAATAATGGAAGTTCGAATTTTCAAGAACAAAAATTTTCAAAGATATATTTGTCCATCACTGTTATACGAATTATCACATCTTGACATACGACTGTTGGACAACTTTTACAAGAGCTGAAAAATTTGAATTTTCAGTTCAAAATTCGTCTGTTGAATCATGTTCTTCATGTTGAATTCTTGAAAGATGAAGTTCTGCTTGCTAAATTTGTCTATTGGTTGAAGTTTTGATTATTGATACTGTTTTCTCTTCAACATTCAAACTTTGTTGAAACAAAATTCCTCCGTTGTGGTTGTACTGCTTGTTCCAAGCCTCTGTCAGATGAACTTTCAGATGAAAATTCGTTTGTCAGTAAGCTTTGCCAAACGGTTTAACCTGTAACTGCCCGAAGTTCGAATTTTGACCCCTCAAAATTCGTCTGTCAGACGGTTACATACGTTAAAATCGACGGTTTTCCACAGAACAGACGCAACCCTATTTGTAACTCCTCCAAGTCTGTTCTGATTCTCTCTTCAATCCTCTTAACTCCTATCCAAAAACCATCATTCTTCACCGTTTAAACTTCCGTTCGCATCCCATAAATCCATTCTCAGCCACATTCTGCATCATTCTACTGGGAAATGGCTAGAGTGAAGAATCCTTGAGCAGGACAAGCTGGGACACGGCCAAAAAGAACGATCAAATCTCAATATGCAACAAAGGAAGGAGAGAAATCCAAGAGAAAAGTTGAACCCAATAAAGCTACCCCTTCCAAATGACAAAAATCATCATCCAAGGCAGATTCTCAGAAAGCTGGACCCTCATCATCAAAATCTGCAGTTCCTTCGGCTGATACTGCTGCTGTGACTTCCTCCTCTTCTACACAATCTGGAGAGTATGAGCTTACTACACTGCCACTTTGGAGCACTCCTGAGATTCAAGAAGAGTATTCTACCAAATTTTTCAGCAAAAAGGTAATCAAGCCTCACTGTGTGAATATGGAGCAATTCTTAATATCTAACAACTTTGATGCTGGAATATGGTTGATAAGATATAAGAACTTGTTGGAAATTGCGGAAAAGTATGATGAAGAGGTAGTGAAGACTTGGTATGCCTCTCTTCAATACAACAGCAAGAAAAAGAAATGGGAGGTCAACTTGAGATCAAGGACCATTTGGCTTGCTGATGAAATATTAAACGAGGTACTGGAAATTCTAGGAAAAGATGGGCTGAAAATTGACATCACAGCCTCTGGATATATGGATGAGGCTAGCACAGCTGATGAAGAAGGTAGCTCCTTTTTGAATTACAAGGAGAGCACTATCTTGGACACCTTATTCAGAAGAAGGGAGAACAGGCCATCGATAAATCTGTTGAAGCCCACAGACCTAAGTGTGCAAGTAAGGATCCTGCACTACATTGTGTCCAGGATCATTTTCAATGAAGGTGGAAGCTTCAATCTGATAACCAGGGCTAAGGCTCATGTAATGACAGCTATCATACGTGGGAAGCTAATCAATATGGGTCATATCATTCTCCAGCGTATGATAAAAGCAAGGGATCAAAGGAAGGATTCCAAACTCCCCTATGCAGCAATTATTTCAAGAATCCTGCAGTATGCTAGGATTCAACATATTGAAAAGGGGAAAGGGAAACTCACAGAGGCCTTCAAAGAAGAGGAACTGTAAAGGATGGGTATTGAAAGAGATGAAGGAAGATGGGTTGGAAAGGGAGCAGGGAAATCTGAAGATTTATTCTTTGTTGCTGATGCATCCCTCCAACAAGAAGGCACTTATGAGGCCCCTGGCAGATCTGTACCTCAGCATTCTCAACCTATTCCATCTCCCTCCAGGCCTACTCACCCTCCTTCCACTCCCTCCTCACGGGCCAAGCCAACAAAGATCTCTGAGTTGTTTGAAAGTTTGTCAACACTCATTCTTAGAATTCGGGATGAGCAAAATGCCAAATTTGCTCACCTGCAAGATCAGATCCATCAGTTGGCTATGAATATGAAAGTGGTGGCCGATGCTTATGAAGAGATAAGAAATGCAATTCCTACCACTTCAGCTCCACCTCAGCCTGGTATCCCTGAGCCTACTCTGTCTCCATCTCCTGTGCCTCCAAGTCCATTTGAATTGGATTCTCCTGTCCCTGATGTTGGTGTGCGAGAGACTGAACCAGCTGGCACTCCAAAGGCCTCCAGCAATGAGGCAAGTCCTGGTCCTCCCTTGGACTATGGCATAGAGGAAGAGGGTTTGCAGGAATCTAGCCCTCTTGAGCCTACTAAAGCAGTTGGACAAGACTCTATCCTTTCCACCCAAGAGTCTGAGCAAGTTGAGCAGCTAGTAGCATCTATATCTGCTTCACCATTTCTGTAAGCTGCACTCAATGAAGAAAGGAGCATTGTGCCTGTTATTGATTTTGAAGCTATTGCTCACAATGCTCTTCTGGAAACTCAAAGAATAAGGCTTGAAAAAATGTTTCCTCCTCCTGAACCAGTCTCTCCTTCTCTTGCTGCTTATGGGCTTTCAGAAGAACAAAGTGTTAGGTTGACTGGTCACCCAAGAGGGGGGTGAATTGGGTGATGCTAGATTTTCGCTCCTTTGGATCACAACCCAATTTCACTAAGAGTACAGCAAAACAGGGATAAACAGAGGTGGTTGTGTGCAGTAGCTAAGTAGAGAAGATGAAGAACAATACACAATGATTTATACTGGTTCAGCTCAATCACTTGGCCTACATCCAGTCCCCAAGCCACCACTTGAGATTTTCCACTATATCCCACAGGTTTGATTCGGGCACCTGTGAAGCCTCAGTACATTCCCACAAGTTTCAGTAGGCACTTGTGAAGCCACTCTCCTCATACCCTTACAAGATGTGTAAATCCCTTAGTGTTTCCCCACACTAAGATTCTACCCAGAAAATGTAGAAAGAAATGTTTACAGAATGAAAACTCTCTTGAAGAGTAGATAATACATTGAAAGTTCACTCTATTGAGGTGGGTTTTTCAAACTATGCTGAGATAGAAGGATTTTACAAGTTATAGCAGCATTTTCGCATAAACTCTCTTAAGATTGTTACCCATAAGTTCAAATGATGTTATATTTATAGTTTTGTAGTGTAATTAGACGTTAGATACAAGATCTAGCCGTTAGAGATGTTACCCAACGGTTTACTCTGCAAAACTAGCCGTTACTAACTTTATTTAATGTTGCTGACATACTGAAATTCGAATTTTGGATGTTAACAGACGAATTTCGAAGGAACCGAAGGTTAAAGCTTTTAACGTTGAAATAGCGAAGTTCGTCTGTTCATAAAGTGAAATTCGAATTTTGAAACTTAGAAAACATTTTTACGTTGTGACATACGAATTTTCAAGAAGAAAGTTTTTCTGTTAAGTGTGAACAGTGTTTTCAATTTGCTACAGTGCCCTCGAAATTCGAATTTTGGAAGCCCAAAATTCGTCTGTCCACTGAACGTTCAAAGAGGCACAGTAGATCACTTTCTTCGAAATTCGAATTTTGAAAGGGTGAAGTTCGTCTGTCAGAGAGACTCTTTTCAGACTAGCTTCAACATTCGAATGTTAGAAGACTTGTCATTCGTATGTCAATGTTTCATTTCAACAGACTCAAAACATAGCTTCTGAAATTTGAATTTTAATGTTCAAAGTTCGTCTGTCAGAGAGTAGTTTTGAAACTTAAATTATTCTTGATCTCAGATGAACTTTAACATTGTTCCAGAAGTGTTTTCTTGTTTCTGGAATTGTGGAATTTGAATTTTGAAAGTGGAAAGTTGTTTGTTGGTTGTTTTAGAAGTATTTCCATGTTTCTGCAATCGCGAAATTCGAATTTTCAAAGTGGAAATTCGTCTGTTGGTTGTTTCAGAAGTGTTTTCACGTTTCTCCAATCGCGAAATTCAAATTTTCAAAGTGGAAATTCGTCTATTGGACCTGAAGTTCGAATTTTGCAAGTTAAAATTCGTCTGTCAGTGGCAAGCTCAATTCTGCACGAAGGTTCTCTTCGAAATTTGAATTTCGGAGGCCCGAAATTCGTCTGTCGCAACGGAACCTACGTAACTTCGAATTTTGCACTGTAGACAATTTTGCAGAAGCTATAACTCTCTCATTTTAACTCCAAATTAAGAAAATGACCTATGGTTGGAAAGCTTTGAATGTATACTTTCAAATGAAAGAAGTTTTACTTCAAAAACAAACGTGTTTTGTGAGATATGATCGAAATAGTGATAAGAGTTCAAAACTGAAAATTCATATCTCACTACTCAACTTTAAATAACCATAGCTTTTTCATATGATCTTCATTTTGAGTGAAATAACCTTCTTTGAAAAGCTTATTAAGTCTAGTTTCATATTAAATAAGTTTTACATCAAAGCCATATGTATTTTGAGAGACATATCAAAAATACTAATCAAAGGTCAAACTCTGAATTTTTGAAAACCAGATTTCACTAACTGTGCTTGACTCGAAATTCGAATTTCAACACCTGAAATTTGTCTGTCAGAGGTAAGATCTCTGGAACTTCAAGTTTCAGTCAGCAAAGTTCATATTTTCACAAAGTATATGAAGTTTAACTTCTCAAAATTCGTCTGTCATCAGAGTTTTTCAAATCTAACTTATGCTAACATCATATTTACTTAATCTAACTCATTTAAAGCATATGGTAACAAGATTAAGTGATTTTCAAATATTAATCCCACCTCAAGACCCAAGTGAAAATAAAATATACCTAGTGACTAGGTCTTCAAATGTTGAGTTCCACTTTCACTTGGACATTTCCTTCTTGGCATGCTCCCTTCTGATCTTCCATTTTTGGAGCATCCTTTCTTTTCTTCTTTCTTGAGTGAATGCTCACTCTTCTTACTTGGACCAACCTATATTTAATATATTACACTTACAAACCAAGTAGTTAATCCAGTTTATATATCCAACTTATATTATTCATTGTAAAAGTACAGTGGATATATTTACACATAGCATGATATATGTATTATAATCATAATTAAATACATGCTAATATATATTTTACTTCTTTAAGGAATATTATATATGTCAGATACATATAATGCATTTGTTCCTTATTACTCTATATTTGTCATCATCAAAACTTATATTATACTAAACCTTACACAAAGAGCTCAACTAGCTCTTTCCAGGCAGGAAATGCAAGAGCTGCTTGAGGTCTCTGATGATGATGATGAAGAACCTAGCCCTGAGCCTGCTGAGCCTCCTGCACCAGTTCAGCCAGAGATTCCTTTCGCTCCTGTCCCTTTTCGTGCTGTTCCTATTTCTCAGATTCCTCCTCCAATGGACTTTGTTGGGCTTTCTGATGATGCCAAAAAGGGGGAGAAGATAAAGCAAACTGGGATCAAGCAAGCTGGAAAATCTGCTGAGTCATCTGGGAAAGGAAAGACATACAGCAAAAAGTCTAAGCCAAAGAAGAAGTGATTGTTTTAGATCTTAGGCTGAATCTTTCTGTTGTATCTCGTGTTTGTTGTTTAATTGTATTTGCTTGTTTGATGTCTTAAGAACTGATCTTAAATTGAAATATGTATTGCAACAATTTGATTAAGTAAATTATGTTCTTGGTTGTAATGTTTTGGGCTTTGAATCTCTTCACTTAATCTGTTGGAAATGATATCTTATGAACTGTAATGCATATGTTGAGGGGGAGCTTGTGTAAGCAAACCCAAGTACTAATCCAGTTTGTGAGTTGTTTTGTCATCATCAAAAAGGGAGAGAATGTTGAATCA
Organism: Adenanthera pavonina; assembly: GCA_026686845.1. Taxonomy (NCBI): domain Eukaryota; kingdom Viridiplantae; phylum Streptophyta; class Magnoliopsida; order Fabales; family Fabaceae; genus Adenanthera; species Adenanthera pavonina. The sequence continues at coordinate 8,501,563 of JAIVEN010000020.1, read as the reverse complement.
AGAGTTTTGATGATTCCAAACCAACACTCAAGAGCTTGGATTGAAGATATCAAAGAAGATCAAAGTTGGTTTGAGTGAAGATTTTCTGAGTATTTGCTGTTAGATCATTTGTAGGATCTTTAGTTTTTGTTTTGATTGGGTAAAAGATTTTGATTTGAGAAAAAGATGTTTTCAAACCTTGATTTGAAGTTAAATCTTTACTTATTTGAAAAATACTCACAAACAGACGAAGTTTAAAAGTTTAACTGAACTGTCAAGTTGGAAATTCGAACTTTGCCTTCGAAATTCAAATTTCGAGCTAAAACTGAATAAGTCTGAAGAGGTGTCTCTCTGTCAGATGAATTTTGGTTGTTCAAAATTCGAACTTTCATGCAAAACTGAGAGAAGTCTTTTTAGTGACAGACAAACTTCACACTTTCAAAATTCGAATTCCAAGTAAAATGAAGTTTGTGAAAACCAAAGAAATTCGTCTGAAACTAAGTTAAAGTTCATCTGAGATCAAGAATAATTCAAGTTTCAAAACTGGTCTCTAACAGACGAATTTCACTCTTGCAAAATTCGAATTTCGAAGAAAGTGAACTAATGTGCCTCTTTGAACGATCAATGGACCGACGAATTTTTGGCATCCAAAATTCAAATTTTGAAGGTACTGTAGAAAATTAAAAACACTGTTCACGATTTACAGAAAAACTTTCTTCTTGAAAATTCGTATGTCACATTGTGAAAATGTTTTATAAGTTTCAAAATTTGAATTTCACTCTATGGACAGATGAACTTCGTATTTTAACATTGGAAGCTTTAACCTTCGGTTCCTTCGAAATTCGTCTGTTGACTAACCAAAATTCGAATGTCAGTGTGTCAGAAACATTAAATACGGTTGGTAAACGGATAGTTTTTCAGAGTAACCATTGGATAACTTCTCCAACGGATAGATTTAGTCTCTAACGGACATTTGAGAACTAAAACTATAAATATAACATCATTTGAAGTTATGGGTAACGAATCAAACTTGTATATACCAAATTTCTGCTGAATCTTCTTCTGAAAAACTTTTACCCTTTCAACTTCATTATCTGTACTTAAACCTTCATATCTACTCTATTCAAGAGAGTTATTTATTTGTAAACAATCTACTCTTCATCTAGAAGATAGATTTACTTGTGAGGGGAATTCACAAGGGGATTGGGAAAGCACATAGAGAAAGTGCTTAGAGAGTTTGAGAGAGCTCAGGAACAGAGCATACTCGTGTACTGTGGCATTAGCAAGAGGCCCGTTGAAATTCTTGCTGTATAGTGGACAAATCTCAAGAGTTGTCTTGGGGATTGGACGTAGGTCAAGTGGATAGACCGAACCAGGATAAATCACTGAGTCTTCTTCTCCTTATCCTTACTTATCAGCTTACTCTGTTTTACTCATTGTTTTTATTATACTGTGATATCTTCACCCACTTCACTTTGTGCAGAAAAATTTCAATCTTCCCAATTCACCCCCCCTCTTGGGAAGTCAGCCTTGCTAACACCCATATGTCTATTCCCTGTAGAGCCTTTAGCTGGTCCTTCATCTCTCCTAATTCTTCCTTCCATTCGTCATTTTTAGCCACTATTGAAGGGATTTGGAAGGCTTATATAGGGTCTTCACCAGGGAATTTTGTTTCAAAAGCTCCTTGATCTTGGGAATCTTTCAACTTATTCTATGTTGAATCTACTTTTGGAATTGATTAGCTTCCTTCTCGATATCCTTTGATGAACTTGTCTTTTCTATTAGGAGGATCATCACTACTTTTTGCTTTCCAAGCAGTGGGTAAACATTTCATCATTTCACTCATTTCTACTATTTGAGCCTCCATAGCAATTATTCGTTCATCTAAGGCAGTAGGTTCATTCTCATTAGTTGAACCCATTTGGCGATTTTGGAAACGTGTGTTGTAGAAATGCATTGGGGGTGCCTGGTTAGATTGCTTTTGCTTTGGATGCGCAATGTTATTTTACCTATTCAAAATAATAAATAGTTAGATTTTATTTATTTATTTTTTTTCTTTATGATGTAAATCTAAGAGGCATTCAAAAGATCTGTAACTACTAGTGGAAATAGCCCATTTACCATGATGGATTGGTCTCCAAGGCCTAATTCAAGGACAAGTATGGTGTTTCCAAGTCTCAATCCAAGTTCAAATGAATTAATCCACCAAAAGACCATGTTTTAAAGAGCTCATGGACAAAAGAGTTATTCAAGAGCTTACAAGAGTAATTTGGAGTTTATATCATTACAATGAAGGCCCATGGTATCAATATGTACATGGAGGAGTCTAATGAAACCTTAAGTATTCTTATTCAAGCCCAAATGCAAGCTCTTCTAGCCCATGGAATTAATGTGACATGAATAGTATTTTGGGTTCATTAATTAGTTGTTTAATTGTGTTTTGTTTTATGTTTAATTAGGTAAAACTTGAATTATTTAAATAAGCCCATTTGTGGAGTCTTTATTGGGTTCCTATTGTATTTCCAAGGGCCAAATTAGTATTTTAAGTGTCTTAGGTCCATTATGACTACTTGGCTCTCAAGTAGGTCATAAATTAGGTATGTTTTTTAGTCAAAAAAGTCACTTTCTTTGTGGCTCTCAAAAATTGACTTTTTTTAAAGTAATTTCCATATTTATTTAGTGTTATTTAGTATCTTCTAAAATGTTCTTACTTAGTTAGCAAGTTGGAATATTCTAGAGTGATTTAGTTTCCAAATAAGTGAGATTCTTACAATCTCATAAGATTTAATCTCACAATTTAAGTAATTTTTATTCCTTAGCTTTAGGAATAATTAATTACCTATTTTTTAAGATTCTCTAATCATTCTAGAGGATTCTAGAGGTCATTCTAAATATATGTATTTAGACTTGCATTTTTTTAACAAGTTAAATAAGAATTATTTTTCTTCAATTCTCTTGTGTGTGAATTATCTGAATTTATGTTCTCTTGAGAACTCGTGATCTACCAACCAGAGTGATCGACCGAGTTGGTGTCATCGTTAGAGCTTAGGAACTAAGTTCCTTGGTTCTAGCACATGATCATTAACTTGTTCTTGTTCGTGAGATTATTTCCACTGTATTTTTTGGTTTGTTTGGTCATCCACCAAGAGGGCCATATCACTTTACTTAGTGAATTACCTAGCATCATGTTGGCATAAGGGTCTTTAGGCATGAACAACCTCTATTCCTTGTGAGAACCATATTATTCTTTTAAGGGACATAGAGTTGACAATTAAAATAGAAGGATATTGGATCTCATCCCTGTTCAAAGCCAAAAAAAGTTTCCTATCTAAATAAAAATTACAAATCTCCATAATTTGAATGATGTTACAATATTAACTTAGCTATACGCTTAAGTTCTTTTATAACTTGATTGCATAAAAGGAAAAATTTGGTGATCTTTGTTGAAGTACTTGAAGGTAAAGCCATGGCTTTAGCACGCCTAAATGCATCAACAAATTCTGGAATTATGAAGTTGGCAAGCACGATCAACTTTCTACATTGCTCCATCCATTCTTTCACTTCCTCTATCCATTCTATGTAAAGTGACCTCCAACTCTCCATGGCTTCTATCTGCTGGTTGAGTTTCTTGATAAAGTTTTGGGTGGTCTCGGTAGGACTCTCTCTTACTGAAGTGAGCTCATCCATCTTCTCCTCTAATTGTTGGGTAAGCATGTGTATCTCTTGCTCTAATTTTTCACGTGGCCCACTTTCTCAAAGTTCTTCCCTAAGTGCATTATTCTCTCTGACTAGCTTGACTAGTCTAGTTCAGGTATTCTACATTTTTACGTCATTGTCTTGCATCTTTCTTGTCAATCTTGTATATTCCCTTTTTAATTTTTTAACCTTAGAATCTTCTTGAGGATCCTTTCTTCTTTTCTTCTCTTCTAATCTCTCTTGTAACTAGATGCATTCTTTTCGCAATCATTTCAACTTCTCTTGACTTTTGGAATCTGCATCTACTAGCTATTGTAATTTATTCTCTCTTTCTTCCAAGCACTTTGTCAAGTGTTCATTAATTCCAGCATATTATTCCTTAACATAGGATTTCTGGGAGCATAAGTAGGATTTGACCCATTTATCATATCCTCATTAGATTGTATATCCAGGAGTTGGATTCACCACTCCTTGCCCAAATTTAGCTTTCCCTTTGTACACAACCCTTCGCCATGCTTCTCTAATTTTCTGGCTTAAAGGTTTCATTTTAAGCTGCCCATGTCGAAAGTATATCTCTTGCACTTCTTCCTCAATGGCACGTGTTGCTCGAATGCCGATTGTCTTAATGTAAGTAAGGGATTATAGTTAACACATCCCCTAGGTCCCATCAGAGGTATGTTTGGAAAGTCATAGTAACAGTACATAACTCTTTCATCCCACCACCAATCTAACATCCATGGGATGGAATCTTCTTTTAGCTCAATAAAAATCTTCATCAAATCATCATGAGTTAGTTCATCAATTGGTGGTCGACTCTTAAATGGGTCAAATGGATTTTCTAACAATTTATTCCTTCTTCGGAAGTGACATCCTTTACCAAAAAGGTGACCTAACATCCATATGTCTAACATGTTAGTTCAGTTGGCTTCTCAAGAAGGGGTGAATTGGGAAGTTTAGATTTTTCTACAAAAAGTAAAATACAGTAGTAATAATAGAAGTTGTTGAAAAATAGAGTATAAGATATAAAAAGCACTTGCAAAGTAAGTGAGAAGAGGACAGAGATTTATCCTAGTTCGGTCTACTCCACTTGACCTACATCTAGTCCCCAAGCCACCACTTGAGATTTCTTTACCATATCTTGCAAGATTTGAATGGGTTTTTGCAAAAACTGCAGTACAACCCCAGCTCGAACTTTGAGCTGAATAAACACTCTCATTCTTCTCACTCAAGAGTAAAAGCAAATCTCTTAGTGTATCCTCATACTAAGTGCTATCTACAAGTGTGTAGAGATGCACATGTCAAGATATGAAAACTCTCTCTCAAAAGAGTGGATATGAAAATTTAAGTACAATGAATAAGCTAAATAGAAGGTAAGTAAGCTTTGAAAGAATCAGTAATCAATTCTGCAGCATTTTGGCATTTATATATTTTTCCTCATTACCCAATAACTTAAATAAGGTCCTATTTATAGTTTTAGAGCAAAACTATCCATTGGAAACAAGGATTGGCCGTTACTCTCAGAAAAATAGCTGTTCACCTACTGCATTAAATACATCTGACAGAGGTTATGCAAACAATGGGTGACCGTTGGCTCTTTTTTTCAATGTAGACCTTTTGTTATGTGGATAACCTATCTAGGTTATGCGGATAACATTCATCCCAAAATGATTAAGTTTTAACTCAAGAACATTTTCATGAAAACTTACCCAGTTATTATGATAACACTAAGTTTTTCTCAAACTGAGTTTTTGTAAAACTTAGGTTATCAGGATAACCTCTCAAGGTTATGCAGATAACCTATTTTGCTGAAGAAGAATCATGAGTTTTGTAACGTAGGTTATGTGGATAACCTCCCTAGATTATGTAGATAACCTATTTAACTGAGGAAAGTCCAAGGGCACTGAAACATAGGTTATGCGAATAACCTCCTTAGGTTATGTGGATAACCTATTTAACCGAGGAAAGTCTAACTGCTCTGTAACACACGTTATGCGGATAGCCTCCCTAGGTTATGTGAATAATGGGCTGCATAGTACACGTGGCCTTCACTGTTCACTCCCTTATGTGAATAAGATGCCACCTTATTAGGATAACTATCTGGACAATCCTGAGAACATGGTGCACAGCTATGTTATGTGGATAACCTCAATCTTTTTTCATGAAATCGAAGAAGAGACACTTGGAAAAGCTTTGAGATTGAGCCATAGTCCATAGAGTACATGCATATTACAAGAGCAAGCTTTTTTCCTTGGATTCCTTAATTTGTATGTTATGCTACTTTTGATTTTTAATGGACATTCACTAGTCGAAATGATGTCTCTTGGTTCAAAATGAATCATAATGAATGCTTATTGAGCCCCATTTTAGGTGGCTTCCTCAGCTGTTATACTATTTTTAGCAGTATCAGCTTTTGAATGTGCCATTGCCATTATGTCTTTGAGATTCTTTTCAAGAGAGAAAAAAGAGAGTAAAAGCAAACATTTTTGGGTTGGGTACTAACACTGCTCCTACCTCACATGATCCCTAATACAGTCAACAAAGTACAAATGCTCTGACCATGAATAATTTTCACTTACCTCTATTTGTATTTATACTTATATATCTATAAATTCTTATCCAATCCATAAAGTTTAATATTTATAAGTCATAAATATTGTGATTTAAATTAACAATTACTAGTAACAACTCATGTGAACAGTGTATTTTGCACTAGGATTTGTATATCTTTTCATTAGAGGCTCCAGTTTTGGCTTGTAATGCACATTAAAATGATGCAGGATTTTTTTTTTTTTGAGTGTGCTGATTTTTATTTTTCCTTTCTATTCCATGATCTATTATCAGATAGACCGAAAGTGGAGTATCTGGGGAGAAACAAAGGTAAATACTCTGACTTTAGTTTTACTTACCAAACTTGATTCCTTTTTTGATAGTTTACTGTGGAATTAAAAAACTTTGAAAAGTTGGTTGTTTGCCCCACTACTAGTTTAAGAAAACCCTTCATTTTTTCTTTTTTGGTTTTAGAGGTGGGTCTTTCAGAATGATGGAGGTGACAATTAAAAGGTTTGTTAATATTTCTTTGAAGCTATCTTAAATCTTTGCCTTAGTGTTAGGCGTCAGGTTGCCAAATATGATTGAATCATATAGCAAACTGCTGTATCATTTGTTGTTATGGCCTTCAAGCTTGTGTATCAAGTTGACGTGGACTTTTAACACTAAGTTGATGTTTTCTTTTCTTCACATGATGTAGGATGCATATTTCCCTATTTCTAAGACCTTCATTTATCTTCAGTATGTACCTTTAGATTTTGTATCTTTAAGAATAGTAAAACTCTTGAAGCTTTTAAACACTTGCTTCATCAGCAGATCTTTTTCAGGCTATGCAGATCACTGTCGCTCGTTGGTTCAGTTACTTTTATATCATTGGGAGGTAATATGCATTAATAACTGGAATATATGCTATAATTCAAGCTGAGCTAGGACCTTTTGTGTTTGCACAAGTTTGTTAAGCTCGTTGTTATTTGGATTCACTACAACTTTAAAAATTGGGCAAACTACTCATTCTCCTCTTGTGGCCTATTCTTAAATTTCTCCAGCTGCTGGACTACTTTTTTTGTGTGCGTGTTTGTGTGTTGCTTTAACTTTGTAAGGTATAGTTCTTTAACCGAATCTGAATCCTACTATATTTACTCTCATTTCAGCTACGGAATTCTGGCACAGGCTACCATATATTGTTGCAAGCGCCAGGTTTGTTAAGGAATCTTTATGGCAGATTGAGGAAGTGATTTTTGCCTTTACTATAATGTATCTCACCTCCCTTCATTTGTTTTCATTATCCTGCTCTGCTTGTGGTTAATAAAATTCCTTACTGAAGAACTTTTGGTCGATTAACTCGTATGCTTGTGTTTGAATTCAAATGAAATTGTATGCAGATTTGTTTTGCAACTTTTGGTTGATTAGGGGGAGATATATAAAGTGATTGAGTACAATTTAGTCCTTGTGAGGGGAAATTGTACCATATATACACATAGATCCGTGTTCTTGAATCTTAATGTATAAATTGAACCATTTAGTCCTTGTGGTTGAGTGTAATTCTTAGGCGACTACGGGCTGTTGATCTTGAAACTGTTATATTATTTGCTGCACTTATTGCAATTCTGCTTTGAATAAAAATAGTACTCCATATGCCCATGATTTTTGTGTGCAAAGTTGACATGCTGCAAGGTCTGGGTGTTGTTGGACATGCATACGTACTGTTTGAGCTTGAAAAAAATGCTCCACATGGCCATTTTTTAATGTCAAAATTCTGGTTTGTTGAGTGTTCTAAGATTCTCTAGAAGCTCTTTCATTGGTATGAGCTAAACTCTCACCTTGCTCTTGATTATTTTAGCTATAGAATAGACCTTGTTGATTGATACTGAGTTGAGGGAATGATCTATCCTCTGTTTGTTTTGATCATATAAGGAACTGAAATAAAAGAAAATTTTGATATTGAGGCTTGAGTAATATTTTCATATTTTGGTGAATTTAAAGTAAAAGTTCATATGTTCTCACGTACCCCTCTTCTTGTTGCCATAAAACCTGTCAAGGTAGGTGCTACTGCAGAAGGAATAAAAGTGAGAGACTGTTTGGCATGGTCATGATCCTACATCTGTTGCAATAACGTCGGAGGTAGCTTACTACACTTTTTATCTTCAGTTATCTTCTGTTTCTGTGACGTGTTTCTTTTACTTGGATTAAACAACAAAAAGTATAGAAATAAAGGGAAATAAGGAAGTCAAAATTGACATACTTCCCTAAGCGTTCCCTGTGAACTTTAAATACAAAAAGATACCCTTACATTGCTGCAATAAGTTAGAATATGGAAAGTATTGTGGTGCTGTTATTAAATTTATGATAGTAGGTAAATGGCTTATAATATAAACTCAATGTGCAGGTAAGTCATCACAAATTTGAGGTGGGTTTCTTTTTCTCTAAAATTGCCATTAAACCTACAGAGATACTCGTGAACCATGTTTTTCTTTTTTTGGCCAATCGTGAACTATGTTGTTACATGAGATGACTTGGTTTTATAGTACAGAGTAGACTTTTTACAAGCCTACTGATGTTAATGTTCTTTTCTGTACTAGGATCCAAGAAAACATAAGATAAATACACCAAAAGCAAATATGCCTGAAGTTTGGTCAAGGTAATCAAATGATGAACCAAAATTTCCTCTTATTTGTACATTATTTTATGCTTAGCATGATTGCTTCAAAACATCTAGTTGCAAAGCTCTCATGAATTTGGGTTGAATATTCATCAACAAATTGATGCATCTTGCATCAATATTTTCATCTTCATATTTCACTTTGATGGTGCCACCAGAAATGATGGTCAAGAATGATGCTTAGCATGATTTCTTTCGAAGAATGCTTTATTGTTCTCCATTAGTTGTATATATCATTTCCTTTATTTGGTGACAGCCCGGCTAAAAAAGGAATTATTTTTTTATTTAAAGTAGAAAAACAAGGAGAGCTTTCCAGCGTTTCCTGAAAGAAGCATTTCCAAATAATAGGAAATGGTAACGTTTTGTAAACGCTTCTGAATCCCGAAAAGAAATGTTCCCAAAACCCAAATATGTAGTAATGCCAGCGTTTGACCGTGTTTTCTGAATCATGAAAAGAAGCGTTTCCTATTTGACAGTGTTTTCTGTTTTCTTATTTTCAAAACAGTTTTACAAAACTGTTTTGAGAACAAGTTTTGAAAACAAAAAAACAAAAAAATATGTTTAAATAGTTGTTTTCAAAATCATAACTAATAAGTGATAGATGAGTTATTCAAAATTTATAACTTTATCATTAATGAGGTGGATGTTTTGCACCTTTTCTTGTGTTTTCCAGAATAAAAACTATAAAACATCTTAAAGTTGTTCTGCGTTTTCTGTTATTTTGTTTTTCTGTTTTCTAGAACAGTTTATAAAAAATAGGTTTACCAAACAAGTTTTCTGAGTTTTCTGTATCCGAAAACAGAAAAATTGCTTCGGAAACACGAATCAAACAGGCCCGAATATTTTGTTTTTTAAAAAAAGGAGCAATTTCTACATCAGATGTATATTTAACTAACATAGAAAATGATTATCTGCATTGGTTATACAATCAACCTAGAATTGCTTAATTTTCCATCGGTCAGATTTAGGTTTCCTATACAACCTGATGGAAATGAGGCTAAAATAGTCGACGTAAAAAATGTTTTTTTTACTAGTGATAGTTTTGTTATGCCATTGGTGCTGAGTATGGCTTCTCCATGGATGGATAGCGATGGCTCATGAAGATAAATGGTGAAGTAGGTCTAGTGGTGTGAAGGATTTTGATGTTGAAGACCCATATCTCACCTTCACCCAAATCTTGCCATTGCTACCATGTTGCCATCTTAGGATTTAGATCTATATCAAAATCGAATCCACAAAACGAGCTCATCTGTGCAGGTCACTACTATTAACAACGGAGGGCATGGTGTGGCAAACAAATCTAGCCTTCACACAAATCTCATCGGTGCTACCTTGTTGCTGTGCAGGCAGGCAAGGGAGAGGGGAAATTGAAGGAAAAAGATATTTCGGCAGAAACCACTGTGGATAGAGATCAGAAAAGATTGATGAGGGAGAGAGAGAGAGAGAGGTTTCTGGAAAGTGAGAATAAAAAAATGATATTAAATAGATATGAGAGGGAGGATGATTGGTTAAAGCATGGAAAAAAAAAGGGTGAGAAAGTGATCGTTGTATCTCCTTTTATCAATGATCAGATATACTAATATGTAGCTTGTACTTTTTCTAAAATAGAGATTAAAATAAAGGTAGGACTTCCCTTTGTGATTATCTAAAGAACTACAAAGGAAGGTTCGTTTCTTTTTGGAATTGGATTTTTGTTTGTGTTTCCTTTGTTGCAGTTATTTTTAGAACAACAGTGAAAAATCTCAACTTTTCTTTGCATTTCTTTTAATAACTGCAGAGGAATCCTTACCTGCATTTTCCCCTCATTTTTCTTAAAATTTGCTTACATAACCGCCAACATTTATATGCCATAAAAAGCCACTTATGGTGCAGTGTATGATATTGAGGTGTTAATTAGAAAGAAAAAATGGTACAATGTTCGAGATTGTGAACCTCATATTGTAACCTTGTTAATCAAATCAACAATTTCAGTTCCTCAGAATTGAGAGGTTCAAATCCTGAACTCCATTTGAATAAAAGGCAACTTCAGTACGAAGTTGTTGCAATGCTTGCACTGTCGCTTGTTCTTATGTACTTCGATCAGCTATGCTACTCTTTTACGTCATACGAGATTTAAGATATATGGTTGAGTGAGTATGATCTGTTGTTTGTTAGGAAGTCTACTTTTTGATTCTAAAACGTTTCATATACTAGCTTGTCTTTTTACCTTGTTTATTATAATTCTATAATGCTCTAATTCTCACAATTTATATAGTGACAATATGGGAATTTCATTGGAGCTAATAAATTTAATGATGAAATTTCATTTCAGTTTCTGTATTCAGTATTTGGAAAGTTTTAGGAGTTACCCACTTATAAAAAGAAACTTAAAATTTAAATTTGATGGATGCATGCCTGTTGTCCCTTCTATATACCACCTCCTTTCTTGAAGTTGTGAGCAAATAAGTTGTAGTTATTCAAACAAAAATATCCAACTTCTTATACCAATATCCAAGACTTACATCTACATATGACTTGCGAGAAGCTTCTTTCACGTAACCAAAAGAAAAAGATATGAATCACATGCAGTACATTTCATGGCCATTTCTCAACCTTTTTGTTGAAGATGCCCGGACCATAAGTAGAGGAAATTATTTGAACAAGAAGAGGGAATTGTAATAACACAAAAAGGCTTATTGGAACACTAGCAAGCATAATAACGGGAAGAAAAGCCTTTAATTGTGATCTATGTTGTAGCATCATAATAATGGTTGCAGAAAAGGCCATCATCATAGTTGCAATGGAGAGAAAAAGTGCAGAAAGACCTATAATCAACTTTCTAGGTAATGAGTAGAGGAAATCTTCTTCTGCATAACGTGAAGTAAGGATTCCTAGAAATGTGAGCACAGAGGTGGTAGAAGAAAATAATGACAAAGCATCTGAGATTATGAAAACTATAAATAACTTTTGTTTTGAAAATATTGGGTACCCTGAAGTTTGATCGTTTCCCCCTGGAACAGTAAAAGCTGAAGCAAACATGATGGTGACAATGAGAGCACCAACCACTGAACAAGAAGAAGCTGTATCTTTCATCCATTTCTCTCCTTCAATCCTCAATTGTTTATGGCTTTCTTTGAACAAGTCTAGAGGTTTCTTCTTAGCATCATTTTCATACAGTAAATTCGTAGGATGCAAATTCTCCACAGCCTATATTTAAAAAATGAAGAAATAACAAATTAAAATTTCAAAATATCTCTATTGTAACACAATCTGGGAGATAAAATTGTTACTTTAGAGAATCTTTAAATTTTGATTAATGATTAGTGTCTACTAATGTGTAAGAATTTCATCTAAAAAAATTCAAGAGCATTAAGATTTTTTCTTTCTTTATTTTTTTTTCCTTACCACAAACCATTGCATTTCACTTTGCATTTGTAATGCTGCACCAGAGATGCTGTTAAGATGGGACGAAGGAGCCAACATAGCTGCCATATGAAGCAAGTTATTTCCAGATCTATATGACCTTTCAGCTAATACTTTCTTAAAGCGAAATCCGTGGAGGAGTTTGAAAACCTCAGCTTGACGAAATTCAACAGCATTCACGAAAGTGTAGAACTCAAATAGTTCTCGGTTTGCTTTTGATACTTGTAACACAAACTCAACATTCCCATTCATGGCGGCAGAATTGAGTGCTTTTGTAACAATAATCTTTTTTCTTCTATCTAGAAGTATTACATTCTTTGGAATTAGGCTTAGAATTCCGGCTGCTTGTACATCTTGCAACTTCATCTTATGTATTCCCCTAATTCCTGGATAATTGGTAACTCATGTAATTTTATGCCAGTGAAATTTAATTAACAGCGCTGAAATATTATAAATGTCCAACTAGTTGTTAAAGAAATAGTTTGTAGACATACCTAGCAACTTATAGGTGAAGGAGATGAACCTCTGTATTAGACCTAGCTCTGTTGCAATGGAAGCTCATTAAACTAAGGTTTCAAAAGAATTATTCCCTCCGTTTCGCTATATAGTGCACTTTTTTAAGAAATTAATGCTTCATAATATAGTGCACTTTATGAATTATGTAGTATAATTTTTTTCTTTTTCTAAGATTGTCCCTAATTAATAAATCCAAATATTTGTTTATTATTAAAATATTTCATTTCCAAAGCATTTAATGAAGGTAATTTGAGAAAAGATGAGAAATTTTGTTAGTTATTAATTATTGTCTTGGTCTGTGTGCAGTAGTTAAAAGTGCACTATAAACTAGAACGGAAGGAGTAATTCTATACGTGAGAGAGAGAGAGAGAACGCGCGCTGTAAAAATTAAGGTTAGGACTTTTCTAATGCCCAATAGCCAGGTATAAAGAAATTTTGAATCCAACTAGAGCAAATATAACGTGCCTTATGTATGATAAGGCAATGTTTATTTTTTTTAACGCACAAAAGAAAGACAGTATCCATGCATTTGAAAAATATACCTCCATAAATAATAAATGAATATTATTGTGGGATCATTTAGTTTTATATTGATGTCATTTTCATATTAATTAATAAATACTAAGTAAATGATAAATAATTTTTTTATGTTATTTATCAATGTTGTAATCGGGTATACTCGATTTTTGTATATTATTTGTTTCATCTTCTAATTAACTGAAGGAAAACATTGTACCACAATTCAGTTTGTTATATAATCTCTCAATTCCCTCTTACACTTTATAGTCTAACCTTGAATCTTTTCACCCTTGCCTTCTTGTTGAATGTCCACATGAAGATGATTGGTGAGTGTTGTTGATGGTATTCTTATATCTTGCACCCGGAAAGAAGAGATCAAATAAATGTAGAAATGTGAGCTTCATTAAAAAATAAATAATAAAAAAATAATGAAATATGAATTAATCAAAAAAGAAAATGAAGATTGTGTGAACTTATTCAGTTATCCAAAATTGTTTTGTGATCGTTCTTCCTATTTAATTGTGCTTATTTAAGTTGCACACTCTATATATCAATTTCTTTAGCATGCAACTGCCCAAAGGATAAATGAAATGAATGAATGAATAAAGAAGATAGTTAAAGTAGTAATATGTACTAACAATGATATATCCATCGCTTCCAGAACATAAGTTGATTTCTTCTGGTAATTCGAGGAAGATAGAATGCAACATTTGCAATTACTGAATGCCCCTCATCATCTTGTGCAAGAAACAGTTCTTGGTGTCGTTGAAGCAAATCCCAAACAATATCTATTTATATAGCACGAGATAGAATATCAAAACAAATCAGCAAAATAACAAACAAAGAGAGAGAAAGAGTGAAAGAAAAGAAATTATATATTGACAGAAATTGTGTGAAACGAATTCTTCTTGAACAAGCTATATATATTACCGAGATATCCTCTTTGTAAACATGTTATGATAAGGCTATATGCTTTTGGGGCAACATTTCCAGCTGGTTCGAGGAGGACTTCCAATGGCGTAACAGAATAGAGATAACGTCCTATTTCTTTTTGACCATAAGTAAAAGCAATTGTAACCGGAATCTTTTTCAACGTTGAACCTAAAATGCCAAGTATATTGTTGTTTTTGTCGATCATGCATTCTGCAATTCGAATGACTCCACTAAATGATGCAGCAATTGCAAGTGGAGTATAGCCATTTGAATCTTCCATTTCGAGGTATTCTGGTGGGACTAATCTCACCAACTCTTCTACCATGCCTACGTGCCCAAACATTGCAGCCAGATGAAGAGCTGTTTGGCCATCCGAATAAAGTGATGCATTCAAAGCCCCAGGATGTTTATCAATGAATGCTTTTGTTGCAGGCCAGTTGTCATCACATATTGCTCTTTTAAAATCTGCCTCGTCAAAATCTACTTGCTCATTTGTCACTGTAGTCACCAGTTATTACGTCAATACCACGCGCACACACAAAGGAATGAGATTTATATGTTCTAGGCACTCAACTTTGGGAGGAGAATGTGGTTGATTGTAGATATAGAGATTTCTAAGACTTAATCCATATATTTCAAATAAATCAGTACATGAAAATTTCCTACAAATAATTTAGGTAACAAAAAACTAAATACCTTTCGCCATGTTGGGAGATTTGTTGCGGTGATCCACTAACTTTTTAATCTGAAAACTAATTTGAAGTCATAGCTTACAGTCAGAAGAAATAATTTTATCACAATCCTTCTAACTAATGAAGAGGCACAATAATGGAGATTGAAGAATAGCTATCACTACTCAGGGAATCTCTTAACAGTGCAAAAATAAGTCACATGTACGCTCAACTCAATCTCTTGATCTCTTATAATGTAACCATCATAGGTTGTTAAACAAATTAATAATTTTGACCGAGCAAACCTTAGATAGGTAATTTACAACCAATTTACAAGAAAAGACCACCATATTTTAAATATTTAATTAATTATCGAATTATAATATTAATTTAAATAATCCTTATTTATATACTCTGAACTTCATATAGGAATATAATTAGAATTATACCAAGATTCTGAACTTGAAATTGTGAAGTAGTTTTTATTCCTTTACATTCAAAACCGGAGGTCGTATCGGCCAACAAAATTATTTCTAACGCATTCAAATAACTTATTGGAAAAATAACCATACCACCAATCGAAAGAAACAAAGACCAGAGGCACTTACCAGTTGTAGATTGCTCCAGGTTTCAAAGACTGGGCCTAGAGTTATCAAAGTGATCACGATTATATATTTATGAGGGAAAGACTTGTAAAACATTTGGTATATATATTTATAGTCATTTGGTTTACTTCTTGCATATTCGTCTGGTTGAAGACATTGAAGCACCAGGTGCTTTCCTTGAATTAAAGCATCAACGTGACTTTGAATTTGTATTATCTTTAACACACACTGCAACATTGCATGTCCCGAGAAAGATAAAATTTGTCCCCACAATCTCACCCCACTGATACGCTTCCATTGAACGCTGGGAATCTCACTAAATCAACGGTTTCTTCTTCTTTGTTTCTTTTTTTCATACAATAAAACGCGGCGTATAGGTAAAGCATTCTGGTTTTTTTCTTTTTTTTTCTTTTGGTGTTGGGGGTTGGTCCCAAATAACACTCTAACCTTTACCGGATGCCAGATCACTGAATCTGGATTCGTTTAGAGGATATGGTCAATGGAGGATGTAAAGTAAGCAGAAACGAAATCAAATAACCAGCTAAGATATGTTTGTATTTTTTATTTTATGTAAATTTATTTATTTATTTATAATAATAATAATATTATTATTTTTATTATTTTGGGATGTGTTGGAGGATTCTAGTTTGATCTCTACTCTATATTTACGTTTCTTGTTTGGTAATATGTCCATTATCATGCTGAAACTTCAAACTTTCCTAACTTTAGATCTTCCGCACAATGCATCATTGTATCTTACTAAATCAGTTCTATGCCCAACAATCAGAACCACATTATTTATTAATCATTAGAAAAATCCAAAAACATCTTTATTCAATAATTATTCTATAACTAGGTGGGTCCTTATGTAATGCACAGTCTTAGGAACAATGTGCATAATTTATGAAAACTTTATTATAAATTTTATATTTTATATTGATATTTGATGTAATGACATTGATATAGATGATGGTAAAAAAAAAAAACATTGATATAGATAATTAGATAAGGCCTTTTGTTTACTATTATAATTAGAGGATTTCTTTTTTAGTATCAGACATATCAATCTTCAGCTCATAACTGAAAGATAAATTTTAAATGCAATTTTCTTTTTCTTTTTTTTTTTTTTAAGAATACTGGGTTAAAGCCTAAAACAAAACAAATTTGTAGGAAAATTAAACGAGGGGTATTAGTCCCTAAAACGCCTTTGGCTTCTGGAAATTCTCTACACACGCTGTGATCCACCATTTACAGACATATATATACACACACACACACAATTAGACTGTGTCTATATCTAAATTGAATTAGTAAACACAGAAGTAGGCTTTTAAAAAAAATAGTTTGAACCTTTTAAATGAAAAGCAGAAAAATGTTTGAAGAGTTATTTCTTATTTGGAGTTAAAAAATGCTTGAATCTAAAATAGTTAGTAGAGACAGATAATAATTGAAAATCAAATTTATGCATTAATTCTGTTAACATGTTTAAGAGTGTCTCAACCAAACAACTGTTATTGTTGTCATCAAGTGATTGTCTAATTCTAAATGAATTATTTATAAAAATTAAAATTATATACATTTTTTGGGGTCATAAATACATTTGTTTACTCTGAAACAAATGTTCACCTTTTCTTTAATTGGTCAAAATATTATTGGAGCGAGGGAAGCACTCACTTGGAAGCTTTGGTAATGGCTTTTTACTTCTTGTTTTCCAGCTAGCTCACAATACTCTGACACATTTGGGATATTTATAGCCATTTCATTTATTTCTTACATGTTCGGATGGTTTAAGACATTTAATAAGTTGGCCAAAGAATAAAACGATACTCTTTCTAGGATATAAGAAATAAATAATTATATTACTAGAGTTAAAATAACAATCACACATCATAAATGTATCACAAAAGAAATTTATTTTTCAAAAATATTTTTGTTTAATTTTTCTCATAAATGAAAATTACAAATAAATCTCTCTCTTACTTAACTCCCTTCATAAAAGTAATTTTATTTTAATCATGAATAAAATTGAAAAAATATATTAATTAATTAAACAAAACTCATTTATCTCTTATATTTTAAAAAAAAGATAGAAAAACATCTCGTAGAATGGAGTGAGTATTTAATAATGATATTTAATAAGTTGGGAGAAGAGAATGAAAAGGATGGCAAATCCATGCTTTCCTGCGGCCTGAAGGAAAGCACCAGACAAAACAGGAAAGAATTTTTTTTTTTTTTTGTTGGTCATTAGGAATTTTGTTCTTTATTGATAGAGACAAAAAGAAAAGGAAGGAATGGAACAAAAGCATCAACGTGATTTTGGAATCTGTATCATCTTTGATATTCATCATGCTAAGAAACAGAACATTTCCCCAGCTTTGTCACCTAAAAAAACAAAAAACCTTCTCCAACTCCACTGAAGCACTTTCTCATAGCCCATATATTTATATTTATATAGAAACACTGCCCTTGAAAGCTGGGGATCTCGCTATATCAACAGCTTTTTTCTATATAATAAAACGCAACGTATATATGTATGGTGGAATATAATATATAGGACAAACGTAAAGTCAGCAGACAGGAAATCAAATAAAGTGCCAGGATGTGTTTGATAGGTAGAATAAAATAGATAATACAAATATTTTATAAATAAAAAAGCATTTTCATACTCACAAATAGTGAAAAATTATAATAAATAGCATAAATGTGGTACATTTATTAGATTCTATGCAATATACAGAGAAATATGTTCAATTAAATTAAATATAATAACAATAATAAAAATATATATTATATGTTTCTATGTTGATGCAAGAAAAATAAACTCATTTATTTTAAATTATTATACTTCTAATTTTAATTTCATATTTCAAAATGTTGTGAAAAAAAGTCAGCTTTTAATTAGGTGGTGAATTAACGGTGCATTAATAGGGGTGAAACGGAAATGAAATATACAAAATAAAAGGCATTTTGCAGTTTAACACAAATTTTAATTTTATGGAAATAAGTTTATGTAATTTTTTTGTTAAAAAAAGGAGGAGCTTCTTATAATTTAGACAAAATAAAGGGAAAGTTAGTAAAACAGAACCATGAATGGCCACCCACGGTTTCAGGAGTTATGAATCAAACCAATAATAAGCAATAATAAGACAATAATGCATTGTTTTGTAACCCCATAACATCCCTTTCAGAATCAATGATTGTTTTGTAACCCTGTAACCTCCTTTTCAGCTTCTTTAAAGTTATATCCTTTTAGAGTAGTACAAATAGGAGGTCTTAGTTGTGTTATGGGAAAGCAATTAACTGTGGGTTTCTTTTCTATTTAAGAGTGTTTCCTCTCTTTCTTTGAGCTCTGTGCTAGTTTTGGAATTAGAACAAGGTTCCAGTTTTGGAATTACAAATTGGCTACACCCTTCCATGCGCCGCACGCGCTTGCTAATGGTTAAAGATGACCATGTCAGCTGCCATGTTAGCACTAAGTGTCCAGTCAGCGATACAACAGCCAACAGCCACTTGACATATGCTAATTGTGCCACAAAAGCAACCCCAGTCAGCCACTTTTCCTAAAATTTCATTTTGACTCCTCATTTTTTTGAAATTACATTTTACCCCAAATTTTTTTGAAATTATACTTTGACCCCTCAACCTTTTGAATTTCTACTTTGCCCCTATAGTCGCTGAAATTCTACTTTGGCCCTAAATTTTTCTGAAATTTCAATTTGACCCCCAAACTTTCACAAAATTATACTAAAGCCTTATACTTTCCAAAATTTCACATCCACCCTAAATTTTCGAAAAAAAAAACCACTTCGACCCATTTTAAAATCTTCCTCCCAAATATAACTTTAAACCTTTCCAAAGCCTTTTCAACACCCAAAACTTCAATTCTAGCCTATCCTAGCTAACAAAATGCCTCCAAGATCTAGACCTGTGCATAAAGTTGAGATTGAAGAGTTGAGAAATCAAGTTCAACTGCTATAGGAGCTTGTGAATGTTAACGAGCCTAGTTGGAGGAACATGGAAGGCAAAGAGAAGAAGATTCAGATAGTAGCAACACTCCATTAGATGGTAATCACCGTTCTCAAATACCAATATATCACAGCAGTGATATCAAAGTTGAGATTCCAGACTTTGAAGAGAAGCTCCAAACAAATGAATTTCTAGATTGGCTCCAAATAGTGGAAAGGGTATTCGAATACAAAGAGGTGCTAGAAGATCAAAAAGTCAAGATTGTTACCATCAAGCTCAAGAAGCATGCTTCTATATGGTAGGAGAACCTCAAGAAGAAACGTCAATGTGAAGGCAAAAGCAAAATACAAACATGGGAAAAGATGTGTTGCGAGCTTACTCATAAGTTTCTACCTGATCATTATTACTAGGATAATTTTATTCAATTGCAAAATCTAAGCCAAAAGTCTTTGTCTATGGAAGAATATACCAGGGAATTTGAGAAGCTCATGATGAAGTGTGATATTCAAGAAAAAGAAGAGCAGATGATAGCCCGTTATCTTCGAGAATTGAACACTAACGGTTCCCATCTTGTCTATCTTCAGCAATATTAGACTCTAGATGATGTCATCTATTTAGCAATCTGAATCAAAAAGTAGTTGCCCAAAAAGTTCTCCTATAAACTAGGTTCCTTTACCAAAAGTGTTTTTAATGGACATAAAACACAAGTTTAGCAACCTAGTTCTTCTAGCCTCCACCTAAGGCTACCAGGGAATCTAACTCCAAAGCACCTAAGTGTTTCAAATGCCAAGGGTTCAACCACATTGATTCATATTGTCCCAACTGCAAGGTTGCTACTATTGTTAAAGGGAAACCTTGTGCAGCATCCGATAAAGGAAATGAGGTTGTCTTTGATGAGGAAAAGCCAGTTCTTGAAGAGAAAGAGCCGGTGTATGATGAAGAATTTATTTCCATTGATCATAGATAATCATTGGTGATTAGACAAAGTTTGCATGCAGCACAAATAAAAGAGGAACCATGGCTTTGACATAAATATCTTCCATACTTGTTGCATGGCTTAGGGCAAAGTTTGTGATGTCGTCATTGATAATGGAAGCTATGAGAATGTAGTGTCCAACTACATGGTGGAGAAGTTGAATTTGACTACTCAAGCTCATCCACATCCATACAAATTGTAATGGTTCAACAAGGGAAGCAAGGTAAAAGCCTCTAAGCAATGTCTTGTTTTATTTTCAATTAGCAAGAAGTACCAAGATGAAGTTTGGTGTGATGTTGTTCCTATGGATGCTTGTCATCTTCTTTTGGGAAGACCTTGGCAATATGATCGTCGTGCTCTATATGATAGTCATGCAAATAACTATTCCTTTATGAAGGATAGGGTAATGATTAAGCTAGCTCCACCACCGCCTAGTGCATGCAACCAAAGCAGAAAGGAATCCAAGGCATTAGTTTCCTTAGTCACCAAGAAGCAGCTCAAAGTGTCAAAGGTGGAAGCCTAGACCCTAGGTCTTGTTCTATTGTTCGAATCAAACAATAGATCTACTATTCTGCCAAAGTTGAATAGTTGTTAATTGCGTTTTCAGATGTCATTCCAGATGAGATTCCTTAAGGATTACTGCCTACGCGAGACATCTGACATGTTATGGACTTTGTCCCAGGAGCAGTAATTCCTAATAAGCCTGCTTGCAGGATGAGTCCACAAGAACATGCTGAAGTCGAACGGCAAGTTGAAGAATTATTGAAGAAAGGCTTGGTTTGTGAAAGTGTCAGCCCTTGTGTTGTACTTGTTCTTCTAGTTCCTAAGAAGGATGAGAGTTGGAGAATGTGCATTAATTGTCGAGCAGTAAACAAGATCACTATCAAGTATCGGTTCCCGATACCCCGGTTTGATGACATGTTATGTAACACCTTACTCTTGAACACCTCCTGACTTGACCAAAAACTTCAAAACCCAAACAAACACAACTCAAACTTCTCACAAAAACTTTCCAAATGTCAAAGTAGCGGAAGGAAACCCAAAAAGGCACTAGAAACTGGGTTGGGGCTGTGGCCGCTATAGTACTGCCATGGCTGTGACCCCCTTCTTTTCCTTTGGATGCCCATTGACTTGCTGGCACTGAGGCTTGACTTCTTGGCACTGCGATGCCCCATTGCTGATGTAACATCAGCAAAATTCATCCTCTGGGATAAACTTCTAACGCGCATAATTTTATGCTCTGACCTTTAGTTGACCTAATTCCAACACCTACTAGTCAATCTTGTCACAATCTAACCATAGACACTAATTTCACCTCAATCCAACTCTGTATGGAGATTCTGGACACCTGACACCATTTTGGCCACTTTTACCAAAACTCACCACTCACAACTCCCATTTGCCATCAAAGGTAACCTAGCCATTCAGGACCATCCACACAGGTCCTAAACCACTTAACTAACTTGTCTAAAGAGGTTTTACCTCAAAGGAACCACTCCTTTGAAATTTGACTCCCTTGAACCACAAATTGACAATGTGGGCCACTTGCCCAAGCTGGGCTCATGAACATTACCATATTGACTTTCCGACATCCAAAACCATACATGCACCATAATACTACATACTCATCACATTCATATTATACCAACAACATCAATATCATTACAACCATCCATAATCTCATATCTATTACAATACACTATCCCACTTAGCACAACATACATAAACAACACAAACACTGCACAGACTTGATATTCCCACGTCCGGTATGCTACTCCTTTGCCTTCTCTGGACTAGTGTCAGAACCTTCACCTGAAATGTTAGTTCATGGGAAAAGGGTGTGAGACAAAGTCTCAGTAACCGGGGATAACTACACACACACATATACAACTTATACAGTCTCATGAATGTAATATGAAATGGAATAAAATATATGTCTCCCTCACACAAAACTAGAACCACGAGCTATTGTCATATCAAGACATTTTGTATAGGTAATTCCCTTCCAACAATCGGTGAGGATTGATTCTGGGATATCACCAAGCTCACCCCCCACTAGTACACCCGGTCAAAGGTAACACTATTGTTCAGATCGTAGTTCTCTTTCCCCTAGACCACCTCGAATTGGTGGTGATTTAGTGAAGGTGCAGTCCACTGCCGCTTAGCTCCCCTAGCGATAGGGGAGGATTTATCGACAGGGATCCCATCCTTATCCTCCCTTATCATATATCATATCGTATCATCTTATATCATATCCTCATTACCACCTAATTCGTCATAGATCATAATCTCACAATGCCATGTGGTGATACTTATGTTGTATCATCATATAATCATCATTATCATGCATCACAATGTCATGCATGCATCTTGTCATGTCACATCATCATCATCATCTCTAATCATCATAATAATTATCATACCCTATGTGTCTAGCTGTGTGCATACCACGATATAAAGACAAACCGTACACACACGTATATCCATATCGTGGTATGAACGGAAACATGCATATATACACATATATACCAACATAATATACATATATAATACAAACAATACAAACACTCAGTTACCTCAGGTTGTCAATACCACACACGAGTGAGTCCATGAGCTTCTCGAGTTGTCCAACACACTTGAACCCTTTTCGGTCAACCAAACAATCACTACAACATCATAATACCTCGATTAACATAATATACAATTTGATCAAAAACCACAATTCAACCATTTAGGTCTAACCTAAGGTTTCAACACTACTTTCATGCATCATTGAACTCCTAGGGACCATTCAAACACTACTCAATCCTGTACACTTCAAATTCCCAAATGCCTTAACCAAATATAACCTAGGGTTAAGCTCAAATCATGTATATACCCTTCAAAACTCATACCTAAGCAACAAGAACACCAAAACACACTGCATGAACCTTATTTCATCCATTTTAATCGGTGGATTTTGGCCAAAACTGAAAACCCAACATACATCCGAGAAAACCCAACTCAAAACTGAAGAAAATGGAGAGGGAGGAGTAGAGATCACTTACTAATGAAGATTCAAGCTCTTGGATGCCGGAAAACACTCCTAATGGTAGGAAAACTCAAACCCTAGCACTGCTCCCTTAGTTCTCCTTCGTTTCTTTTCCATCTGTTTGTCTGAATGACTCTAATTTAAGAAAAATTCTTTACTGTCACCGCGGCTCCAGAAAAGCTCACCTTGTCGCCACTACTTTTATCCAGAAAATGCCACTGGAGCTCGCTCTCATTTTGGCAATCCTGCTTCTCACCGTGGCGTGGAGCTCTTTTTCCTCCACGTTCTTTCTTCCTCCGTCCTGTTTCCTCTGGTTCTGGATATAATGCCAAAGACACTTAGTTAGCTTGGGACCAAGTTAAGGACAATGTATTGAGGGTTGTTTCATGTTATACTAGTTGTATGGTGCCACTACCTTTTTCCAAGATTGACTTACGTGGTGGATATTATCAGGTCAAAATTTGGCCAGGAGATGAATAGAAGACTGCTTTCAAAACTAGAGATGGACTATACGAGTGGGTTGTGATGCCCTTTAGTTTGTCCAATGCTCCCAGCATATTCATGCGACTAATAAATCAAATACTTCACCCTTTCATTGACAAGTTTGTTGTTGTTTACTTTGACAATATTTTTATTTTCAGTAAGAATCAAGTGGAGCACTTAGAGCACCTACGGCAAGTCTTGCAAGCTTTTTGAGAACAAAAATTTTATGCCAATCTAAAGAAATGCATTTTCTTGTCCAATAAAGTTGTTTTCTTTGGCTATATCATCACTGTAGAAGGTGTTCGAGTTGACCCCAGCAAAGTTGAGGCCCAGTTGGCCAACTCCAAGATTAGTCCAAGAAGTTTGAAGTTTTCATGATTAGCTTCTTTCTACAGGAGGTTCATCCAAAATTTTAGCTCCATTGTTGCACCTCTCACAGACTGCATCAAAGGAGAAAACTTTCAATGGATTGAGCAAGCTTAGAAAAGTTTTGAAGAATTGAAGAAGCATCTGATGGAAGCACCAATATTAGCCTTTCCTAATTTTGACTAGATGTTCGAGGTTAGCTGTGATGCCTCCAACACTAGAATTGTTGCCATCTTGAGTTAAGATGGATATCTAATTGCATTTTTTTTGTGAGAAACTCAATGATGCCAAGCTCAAATATTCTACCTATGATAAGGAATTCTATGCCATTATTTGAGTTTTACAACATTGGAGTCACTATCTATTGAATAAGGAATTCATCCTTTATTCTATCCATGAGACCCTCTAGCATTTTAATTCCTAATAGAATATCAACTACAAACATGCTGCTTGGAGTGAACCCTTGCAGGCTTATCCATTCCTTCTTAAGCATAAGGTGGGGATTTTGAATTCAGTAGGAAATGCACTTAGTCGTCGTCATACTTTATTGTCTACCATTCAAGCCAAAGTTATTGGCTTTGAGATTATCAAGGAGTTGTACCAAGATGATTCCGATTTCCATGAAGTATGGAGTACCACCAAAGCTTAACCTTTCTAGAAATACTGCAGACATAAAGGGTACTTATTTTAAGGGAGGGTCCTATGCATTCCTCAATCCTCATTGTGAAGGGCAATTATCTGGAAGACCACAATGGAGGGTTGGTGTAACATCCTACCTCCTGACACCTCCTTTACTTAACCAAAAACCTTTCAAACAGCGGAAACGACTCCCAAAACACCAAAACTGGGATGGGACCACAGCCGCTACAGTACTGCTACGGCTCCGGCCTCCCCTATTTCTACATCGCTTCTGGATTCATTGGCGCCGCGGCCTGGACTCTGGAGCCTCGGCGCCCTATGCTGATATCCTATATCAGCAACTTTCACATTCAGGGGCGAACTTTTGACGCGCATAACTTTATGCTCTGACCTCCGAATGACTTGATTCCGACTCCTACAAGTCAATCTTGTCCCCATCTATCCAAAGACACCACTTTCACCTCAATCCAACTCCGTATGGAGATTCTGGACCCTCAACACCGTTATGGCCACTCATTGACCAAAACTCACCACTAACCACATCCATTTTCCACCAAAGGCAAATGGACACTCAAAGACCACTCATACAGGTCCAAATCCCCCAAACCAACTTGTCCAAAGAGGTTTCACCTCAAAGGAATCACTCCTCTAAGATTTGACCCCTCGGAACCCAACTTGACAAACCGACTACAAGCTCTAAAACATATAAACAAGGCCCCAAAACCATTCAAGCTCACCTACACTAACATACAGACTCCTCAACATCCAAACCATGCAACCATACATACAACATACATAAACATACGTACATCCATCTATACCAATCATTTATCAATTCCTTTGAGCTATCCATTACAAACATACTATCCTACTTGGCACGAGGTACAATATCCAAATTACACACACTACATAGACCCAGTATTCCCATGTTTGGTACTACTCACACATCTTCTCCGGACCAGTGCCAGAACCGTCACCTGAAAGGTTAGTCATGGGAGAGGGGTGTAAGACAATGTCTCAGTAACCGGGAACAACCACACACAATATATATATACTGACCCACACAGTCGTGCAATGCAATGTTTATGAATGGTATGCATGTTCTCCCTCATACACGGCTAGAACCACGAGCTGTCGTCATCACAAGACATTTCAATGGATGATTCCCTTCCAACAGTCGGTGAAGACTGATTCCGGGACATCACCAAGCTCACCTTACTCTAATGTAACCTGGCCAATGGTTACACTAAAGCTTGGACCGTGGCTCTCCTTCCCCTGGACCATCACGAATTAATGGTGATTTAGGGAAGGTGCATCCCTAAATCCACTGCCACCTGGCTCTCCCAAGGAGAGGATTTAGTGACAGGGATATTTCGTCATATCATATTATCCTTTGCCGCCTGGCTCTCCCATGGAGAGGATTTAGCGACAGGGATCTTTATCATACCATCATCTCATCTCATATCATATCACCATCACCTCATCTTCAATCTCTCACTATGCAATCGTATGGTGATGATGTCAATGTCATGCCAACATGCCTCTACGCATATATATATATATATCATTATCATCGCAATCATCATATGGACATGTAGTATGCAATGGTATGGGGATAATACACATCACAATATAACTATACAACCATCATACATCAAGTAGCGGTGCATACCACAATATATAAGAAAACCATACATATACACAATCAATATTGTGGTATAGAAAGGAACATGCATAAACATACAGATATACGTTCTATCATACCATACAAGCAATACAATACAAACATACACCCAGTTACCTTAACTGTCATTGCCACACGCACACGACTTCCACAAGCTTCCTTGCACTGTTTAATACACGTGAATCCCCTCTCGATAGCCAATCAACCTTCACAATGCCACAATTCTTCCATTAACACAATATACTAATAAACCAAACATCACAATTCAACCACATTGAACTAACCTAAGGTTCCAACACCCTTTTCATACATCAATAAGCTCTTAGGGATCATTCAAACACTACACAACCTCATATACTTCAGATTCGCAAGAGCCCTAATCAAGAACAACCTAGGGTTAAGCTCAAATCATACATACACCCTTCAAAACTCACATCCAAGCAACAAGAATACCAAAACACACTTCCTTAACCTCAAATCATCCCTTTCAATCTGTGGATTTCATCCCCAAACTAGAAATCCAACCTTAATACCGAAAATCCCAAATTCTAACTGAAGAAAATGGAGAGGGAGGAGTAGAGAACACTTACCAACTTGAATTCAAGCTCTTGAGGTCCGAAAATCACTCATAGACACCGGAAATCTCGAACCCTAGCACTGCTCCTTATGGTCTCCCTCTGTTTCCTCCGTTTCTTTCTTTCCCGATCGACTGAAATGATCCAGATTTAAACAAATTTCCCGAATCTCACCGCGGCTCCATCACGTTCAGCCGAACAATTGCCACTGGAAAGATTCTCACCACGGAGTAGAGCTTTTCCAGACTCCACTTGAGCTTTCCTCCGTCCTATTTCCTCTGATCCTGAACACAATGCCAAGGAAGAAATTTTGAGGGGTGTTACAATTGGCAAGTCATTTTGGCCAAAATAAAACAGTGGCATTAGTCAAAGAAAATTTCTATTAGCTAAGGTTTGAAAGGGATGTCAATAGACACATACAAAGATGCAAAACCTATCATTTGGCTAAGTCCCAAAGCTAAAACACTGGATTATACATGCCTCTTCCAGTTCTCGAAGCACCTTGGGAAAATATGAGCATGGATTTTATCTTGGGTTTACCTCGGACTCAAAGACAAAAAGATTTTGTAATACTGCTTGTGGACCGATTCTCAAAAATGGCCCATTTTATTCCTTGCTAGAAGACAAATGATGTTGTTCAAGTTACAGACTTATACTTTAAAGAGATTGTTTGTCTCCATGAAATTTCTAAGACTATCACCTTTAATTGTGATGTCAAGTTCCTTAGTCACTTTTAGAGAACATTATGGAAAAAGATGGGAACTAAGCTCCAATTTAGCAGTGCTAGTCATCCCTAGACAGACAGATAAACTGAGGCTATAAACCAAGTTCTCAATAATCTTCTTCACAGCTTTGTTGGGAAGAACTTGAAGCAGTGGGATCTTATCCTTGTTCAAGTTGAATTTGCCTATAGCAACTTAGTCAACCAAGCAACTAGAAAGTGCCCATTTGAAGTTGTTTATGGCACTTGTTCACTCAGTCCGTTAGACTTGACCCCTTCAATTGATAAGCATCAATATAACTTTGAAGCAAACCAAAAGGGCAAAGGAAATCAAGAAGCTAGATGAGCAAGTTCGTGAATGAATCCAGAAATAGAACTTGAGATATGAGACCTAGCAAGACCAGCATCGGAGACAGCAAACTTTTAATCTGGGAGACTTGGTTTGGATACATTTGAGGAAAGAACATTTTCCTAAACAACCAAATGGTAAGCTGTCCCTTAGAGCTGATGGACTGTATAAGATTGTGCAAGAGATCAACAATAATGCATACAAGGCAGAATTGCCTGGTGCTTATGGGGTCTTTGCCGCTTTCAATTTTGCTGACCTATCTCCCTACATTGATGATGATGCTGAGTTAGACTTGAGGGTGACTCACATCTAACTTGGGAAGAATGAAATGGAACCATGAATGGCCACCATGAATAGCCACTAATAATAAGCCAATAATGCATTGTTTTGTAACCTCGTAACCTCCCTTTCAGGATTGATGTTCTACTTTAAAGTTATATCCTTTTGGAGTAGTATAAATAGGAGGTCTCAGTAGTGTTACAGGGAAGCAATTAATATTGAGTTTCTTTTCTATTCGAGTGTGTTTTCTCTCTTTCTTTGAATTTTGTGCCAGTTAGTATATTATACTCTGTAAGCATTCTTTTTTTTTCTTTTTTGCAGGTTAAGCAAATTAAAGGTGGTAAAGGAAAAAAAATTATTATAAAAGTCAGTTTAACACAGACTCCTTGATTTGTTGGTGTGATGATGCCATTAAAATTATTATAAAAGAATTAAAATATAGTTTTATGTAAGAATTCTTTTTTCTTTCTTTTTTTTTGCATGTTATGCAAATTAAAGGTGGTAAAGGAAAAAAAATTTTACTGTCTTTTCAAAGTTAAGAAATTAAATAGAAACCTAATAAAATTAAAAATTCAAATTGGAAAATGATATGAATTAAAGGAAAAGAGACTACTTTTGGGTTTTGAATATTTATTCAAAATTAGGCATAAATTTATTGCCATCAGTAAGATTTTTTTTTTCTAAGAATGATACTTAATATTGTACAAAATCAATCTATGTCTCTCAGTATAAATAATATATATTTAATTTAATTACCAAAAAAAAACATATTTTGAGTACCAAGATTATATACTATTTAGTCAACTGCATTAACAAAATTTAGCAGAATATATTATATTTGAGAAACAAAGCCCCATGCTGCTTGGAATACACGAATTGATAATGATATATACGTATACATATTTTTGGAGCGAGTGAAACACTCACTCGGAAGCTTTGGCAACGGCTTGTTACTTCTTGTTTTGCAGCTAGCTCACACGAATTAAATTAAATATATATTTAATTTAATTACCAAAAAAAACTTGTTTTGAGTACCAAGATTATATACTATTTAGTTAACTGCATTAACAAAATTTAGCAGAATATATTATATTTGAGAAACAAAGCCCCATGCTGCGCGCTTGGAATACACGAATTGATAATGATATATACGTATACATATTTTTGGAGCGAGTGAAACACTCACTCGGAAGCTTTGGCAACGGCTTGTTACTTCTTGTTTTGCAGCTAGCTCACAATACTCTTGATACATTTGCGATATTTATAACCATTTCGTTTATTTCTTACATCGTTGGATGGTTTAAGACATTCAATAAGTTGGCCATAAAAATAAAACGATATTTAATAATTGGGAAGAAGAGAAAGAAACGGTCGCAAATCCATGCTTTCCCGCGGCCTGAAGGAAAGCACCGCACCAAAAGGAAGCAATTCTGTTCTTTATTGATAGAGACAAAAAGAAAAATGGAAGGAATAGAACAAAAGCATCAACGTGATTTTGAATCTGTATTATCTTCAATATTCATCATGCCAAGAAACAGAACACTTCCCCAACACTGTCACCAAAAAAAAAAAAAAAAACCTTCTCCGACGCCACTGAAGCACTTTCTCATAACCTGTATATTTATATTGAATCACTGCCCTTGAAAGCTCAGGATATCTCGTTACATCAACCGCTTTTTTCCATATAATAAATGTTGGTAATAACTAGTTTGAAAAAATAAATTATTGACCTGTGGTGTGAGTATGGGCGTTTGATTAAAATCATATCTAATGGTTGTCTTCTAATATGGAATATTCAATCCTATTTAAGTTTTAAACTGTCATAATAGTTTAAATTAAATGATTGTTTAAATTTCATTATGAAATATATATGATTGTAACCATTGGTTTAAAATTAAATAGGTTGTTTAATTTTCATAAGTGCATATATTATTTTATAAACACAAGATTAGAAGGTGTGAGAGAGATATCAAAGTGTGAACAAAGACTACATTCCTCTTGAAATCCTACTCTAAAACTTCATCTAGTTATATAGAGGAGATTCTGAAGGTTGTTGTGCAGATATCTCCAGAAGTGTTTAGGATAACTCCTAGAGGTGATTTGTTACAAATTTAGTAGCAAACATAGTGGGGGCAAATATAACCTTAAGGACAATGTAATTTACACATATTTCTAAGTACATATTTTCTAACAATCTAATTTTCTAAGCACATGTTTCATCTTCTACATACATAACAATCTTAAGGTGATATTTGTTTAATAGAAGATGATTTGATTCGAGGTGCTATTAAAGCTTTCTTCAATTTGTTCAGTTAAATGGATGCGAAGGAATTGAGATAAGTATTTATTCTATTTTCCTTTTGATTGTTTTCTTGTTAAAGAAAGCGTGAAATTCAAATTTTGATTCATGTGAGGGGTGGTATTTTTGAATCTAGTAATTGTGATTCGTGCCCATGTGCCTTGATACTGTCACAAGAATAAACAAAATTGGTTTTATATAATTACTTTTGTTTGAAGGATAACATAAAAAATTCCCATGATAAGAAATTCAATGCTGGTGACTCTTCTAATTTTTGTCGTATGCTTTAATCCGTTTGAATCCTCACGGTGCTTAGTTTCATAATTTCATTTGGTGGATAGATGAAAACCGGGTTATAATCTATTTGACAATTATTTAAAAGAAATGGCTTTCAGAAATTCCACTAAATGGTTAGTTTTCCATGTTACATGATATTTGTTAAATCGTGAATTAATCAACAACGTTATTTGTTTTAACGGATTAATGATTGCTTGAAGGAAATAAAATTATGTATAATGACTGGAGGTCTTGAATTTGCATTCATTTGTTTGGGAATTAAAATATTAGTTTGCTTGTTGGATTCAGTGGTGAAATGGGCCATTGTCACGATTGAGGTTTCTCAATTCTGTAAATAATATGGTATAAATGATTAATTTTTCATATGAAACATGATTACAAGTTTTCTTGAACTAGTTTTCATCATGTGTGAAATTAGTCTAGATAAATGTCATAACTTCGTTCATAATTTATTGGCGAAATTGTTATTTGAATTTTATGGGAAAAAAAGTTGGAATTGGTTTCCTATAAGGCTGAATTTCAAACACAGTTACTTGGTTATTTAAATATTATTGATGGATGAACTTTAAGAAATGGCTTGGCAATTTAATAAATATTTAAGAATAAATATTAAAAAATATTGAAACTGAATCATTGATGAATCATGGTAACAGTAGCAATAATTTGCTTCAAGGATGTGTATTCAGTATTTGATGTTGGAATAAATATTTAATATTCATCAGTTGAAATATATTATTACAAGTAAAGAAAAGTTAATGTCTTCCATGTGGATGTATAAACATTTGTGACTTAG
The DNA here is from genome assembly GCA_026686845.1 of Adenanthera pavonina. NCBI lineage: Eukaryota > Viridiplantae > Streptophyta > Magnoliopsida > Fabales > Fabaceae > Adenanthera > Adenanthera pavonina. The sequence continues at coordinate 8,469,578 of JAIVEN010000020.1, read as the reverse complement.
TGATTTTTATCTCATATTTCACTTTAGAGGAACAACCTTCAAACTATTTCATAATTTTTAATATCGGAGTAATATAGTCATCTTTAGAAATTTCATGCTAAATTAAGGATGTTTATGGGCTTGTCATGATCTTATGGAACTTGAAATAGTCTTGTTTGATTACTATGATTGTAGTAATTAAATAACCCATGAGATGGATGTATGATTACATATCTACATCTCAACTAATTATATTAATGTTCTTTATGTGAATTTAGAAGCATTTGTCATTTAGTGACTGTTACAAATGAGGAGTATGATTTAAAAGAATCATGATTATCTAGAATTTCAAACTCGAAAACATATTGATTATGAAAGGCCCTATTTCAAAAAAATAAAAATAAAAATAATAAATAAATAAAAGCATTAATTTTTGTTAATGATGGGCAGCCATCATTTAGTACATGAGTTTTCGTTTTGTGAATATTATAGTGGGATATGTATTTGTATTTTGAAAATATATATATATTATTTGTGAAGCGGTTTTACATAACACATACTCATGATTTGTCATTGTATTCAGTTGATAGAAATAGAAATTTATGGAGAATTTTACATACAAGATAGGAGATAATATATTGAGGCTATCTTGTTGAATATTCATTTATCATATAAATTAAATTATGGAGTGAAAGTTTCATGCTTTCAAGAAAGAAATAGCAAGAGGTATCAGGCATTAAAAAAAATTTTCTAGAACTATTTTCCAGTAGGTTTTGAAGAATGCATTGATACTACTGGTTGGGTAACTAGTAGAAGTAACTATAAGTCAACTTTTGATTAGGTTTTACCCATACAAGAGGATCCATCTCTTGGACATAAAAGAAAAGGGTCTTGTATCAATCATTGTAAAAGGTGTCAAAATTTGTTGACTTGACAACAAGAGACGTAAAGAATGAACATGTGACACCTTACTCCCAAACACTTCTTAACTTAACCAAAAACTTCAAAAACCAACCAAACACAAATGAAACATTTCACAAAAATTTCTCAAAACCTCATAGCAGTGGAAAAACATCCCAAAGCCACCAGAAATTGGACTAGGGCAGTGGCCGCTACAGTACCGCCGCGGCTTCGGCCTTCCTATGTCTCTCACTCGCTACTCAAACTCTTGGTGCCACGGCCTGACTTCTGACACCCCCTGCTGGTTTTCATACCAGCAAATTTTAACCTCCAGGGCGAACTTACGACATGCATAATTTTATACTTTAACCTCTGATTGACTTGATTCTAACTATTACAAGTCAATCTAGTCTCAATCTATCTATAGACACCACTTTCATTTAAATCCCACTTCGTATGGGGACTCTAGGCACCTGACACCATTTTGGCTACTTTTTAACCAAAACTCACAACTCACAACTCTCATTTGCCACCAAAGGCAACCTATCCATTTTGGACCATTTACATAGGTCCTAAACCCCTTAACCAACTTGTTCCAAAGAGGTTTCACCTTAAAGGAATCATTCCTCTGAGATTTGACCCCTTGAACCCTAAACAACACAATGGGCTACAGGTCCTAAAGCATATCGACAAGGCCCAATCCCACCGTTGGGCTCACAAACACTACCACACTAACTCCTTAACACCCAAACGATACATACATCACCATCCATCATATACATCACATACAACATAATTCCATAACATGCCAATAACAACAACTTCAATACAACAATAGTAACAATGTCACCACTTTGTTACAAATAATCTATCTTACTTTGCACAAGATACATATCCAAGAATACATATACACTGTATAGACCTAGTATTTCCATGTCCAATGCTGCTCCCTCGCCTTTTCTGGACTAGTGCCAGAACTTTCACCTAAAATGTTAGTTCATGGGAAAGGGGTGTGAGACAATGTCTCAGTAACCGGGGACAATCACACACACATATATATATCTCATACAGTCTCATGAATGAAATATGAAATGGAATACATGTCTCCCTCCACACAATAAGAACCACGAGCTGTCATCATAACAGGACATTTCGTATAGGTAATTCCCTTCCAAAACTTAGTGAAGACTAATTTCGGGACATCACCAAGCTCACCTCCCATTATTGCACCTGGCCAAAGGTAACACTAATGTTCGAATCGTGGTTCTCCTTCCCCTTTCCCACCACAAATTGGCAGCGATTTAGGGAAGGTGTAGTCCACTGCGCGTTTTCCTGGCCATAGGAGGTGATTTAACAGCAGGGATCCTATTCTTATCCTCCCTAGTCATATATCATCATAATCATATCATATCATATATCATTATCACCACCCGATCGCTATATACCTTACAATGCTATGTGGTGATGCTCACATCATATCATCATCATAATCATCATCTAGCTGTGTGCATATCATGATATATAGAAAATCATACACATAAACACATCTATATCGTGGTATGAAAGAAACATACATATATGCACAAATATACATAATATCATATAATACTAAACAAACACCCGGTTACCTCAGGTTGTCAATACCACACACACACGTGATTCCATGAGCTTTCTTGAACACCAATTCCACTACTAATCTTCTTCAATTGGCCAACAACCTTAACAACATTATAATACCTTAATTAACATACAATTCAATTATCCAAATTCTATAATTCAACTACTTTAACCTAACCCAAGGTTCTAACCCACATTCATCCATCATCCAGCTCTTAGAGATTATCCCAACACTACTCAATCATATACACTTTGGATTTCAAGCTTCCACACATAATACCAATCTAGGGTTAAGCTCAAATCATACATAAAACCTTCAAAACTCACACCCAAGCAACATGAACACCAAATCATACTCCATTAACCCCATTTCATCCATTTCAATTGGTGGATTTCGGCCCAAACCGGAAATTCCAACATATAACCGAAAAGTCCCAAGTTTAAATTGAAGAAAATGGAGAAGGACGAGTAGGGATCACTTACCAACATGAATTTAAGCTTCAAGAGGCTGAAAACTACTCCCAAGGGTCGAAAATCACGAGCCCTGGTAGAGCTCCCTCGGTTCTCCTCCATTTCTTTCCTTTCTTTTTGTCAGAGATGATTTTGATTTAAACAAAAACCTCGACTTCCACTGCGGGCCCATAACAGCCCGCCATGGTGCCACCATGTTCAGCCAAAACATGCCCTTGGAACTCGCTCTTGCCACTGTGGCCTTGCGTCACATTACGATGTGGAGCCCTTTTCTTCTATATTTGAACCTTCCTCCGTCCTATTTCCTTCGGTTCTACACACAATGCCAAAGACAAGTGTCATGAGGGTTGTTACAGAACATGAGTGAAGAATTCATTATTTAACTAAAGCTATATATTTACATTTCTTTACATTGTAATAATGAGTAGCTATATCTAGGGTCTACAATGATAAATCTAGACATAGAAGTTTAAGGCATGATTATTTTATAAATTTAATTTTTTATGGAATAGTGGAAACAAGTACTCTATAAATATTTCCAAGAGGGTTCACCAAAATTGGTGATAACATCAAGAGGAATGGGATTAATTAAGACCCCTTAATTTTCAGTCATCAGATCTAGTTTTCAATGTTCAATGGGTGAAAATAAGTTACTGATAAGTGACTGGGTACTAGAGTGATAATATATAGTCATTTCATGTCTAGTGCATAATATAAGAACTTAAGTGTTCAGGGTGAGTAAAACTCTTAATGGAAAGGAAGCCAAAAGGATTAAGGCTTAAGGGAATCCACCTATGTGAACATAAGGAGTGGTACTGCTCTTAACAAGAATTTGGGTTTGATTCTTAGAAATGTTCTTGAATAGCCTAGAGTGAAGCACATGGCCATTAAAGTGCAAAAATTGGTTATGAACTTTTGGAAGTTATATATAAATCTGTGTGTGGTATTTCCAATACTAATGCAAGAATTGTGGTTCAACGCTTTGAAACAACTATCAATTTGTTTATACTTTGAGATACTTACACTAATGGTATGTCTAAATCGAAAGATATATCTTTATGCATAACCTTATGAATTAGAGAGGATACTTATTTTTCTAAACTAAGTAGGGGATTGTTCGAAATAATAACTAGTTTGGAAAACTAAGTTATTGACATGTGGTATGAGCATGGGCGTTGGATTAAAATGAGATCTAACGATTGTCTTCTAATATGGAATATTCAATCATATTCAAGATTTAAACTATCATAATGATTCAATTTAAATGATTGTTTAAATTTCATTATGAAATTTATATGATTGTAACTGTTGGTCTAAAATTAAATACGTTATTTAATTTTCATAAGTGCATATATTATTATATAAACACAAAATTAGAAGGTGTGAGAGAAACATCAAAGTGTGAACAAGTATTATATTCCTCTTGAAATCCTACTCTGGAACTTCAACTAGTTCTATAGGGGAGATTTTGAGGTTGCTGTTCAGACATCTCTGGAAATGTTTGGACCAACTCCTAGGGGTGATTTGGTCCAAACCTAGCAGTAAAATGTAATGGGGGCAAATATCACCCCAAGGATAGCATGATTTATGTAACACCCTACCTCCTGACACCTCTTGAACTTAACCAAAAACTTTAAACATTAACCAAACACAACTTCGATACCTTGAAACAACTCTACAAAACTTCAAACAGCGGAAACGACTCCCAAAACATCAAAATAGGGCTGGGGGACGCGGCCGCTACAGTACCACCGCGGCTCCGGCCTCCCCTATTTCTCCATCGCTTCTGGATTCACTGGTGTCATGCCCTGGACTCTGGAGCCGTGGCGCCCCATGCTGATATCTCCGGAGCGAACTTCCGCCATGCATAACTTTATGCTCCGACCTCCGATTGACTTGATTCCGACTCCTACAAGTCAATCTCGTCCCCAGATATCCAAAGACACCACTTTCACCTCAATCTAACTCTGTATGGAGATTCTGGACCCTTAACACCATTTTCGCCACTCATTGACCAAAACTTACCACTACCCACATCCATTTTCCACCAAAGGCAACTGGACACTCAAAGACCACTCATTCAGGTCCAAATCCCCCAAACCAACTTGTCCAAAGAGGTTTCACCTCAAAGGAACCACTCCTCTGAGATTTGACCCCTCGGAACCCAACTTGACAAACGGGCTACAGGCCCTAAACCATAACAACAAGGCCTCAAAACCATTCGAGCTCACAAACACTAACATACAGACACCTCAACATCCAAACCATGCCACTATACATACAACATACATAAACATACGTACATCCATCCATACCAATCCTTTATCAATTCCTTTAAGCTATCCATTACAAACATATTATCCTACTTGGCACGAGGTACATTATCTAAATTGCACACACTACATAGACCCAGTATTCCCACATTTGCTGCTACTCAAACGTCTTCTCTAGATCAGTGCCAGAACTGTCACCTGAAAGGTTAGTCATGGGAGAGGGGTGTAAGACAATGTCTCAGCAACCGGGGACAACCACACACAATATATATATACTGACCCACACAGTCGTGCAATGCAATGTTAATGAATGGTATGCATGTTCTCCCTCATACATGGCTAGAACCACGAGCTGTCGTCATCACAAGACATTTCAATAGATGATTCCCTTCCAACAATCGGTGAAGACTGATTCCGGGACATCACCAAGCTCACCTTACTCTAATGTAACATGGCCAATGGTTACACTAAAGCTCGGACCGTGGCTCTCCTTCCCCTGGACCATCATGAATTAATGGTGATTTAGGGAAGGTGCATCCCTAAATCCACTGCCACCTGGCTCTCCCAAGGAGAAGATTTAGTGACAGGGATATTTCATCATATCATATTATCCTTTGCCGCCTGGCTCTCCCATGGAGAGGATTTAGCGACAGGGATCTTTATCATACCATCATCTCATTTCATATCATATCACCATCACCTCATCTTCAATCTCTCACTATGCAATCGTATGGTGATGATGTCAATGTCATGTCAACATGCCTCTACGCATATATAAATATCATTATCATCGCAATCATCATATGGACATGCTAGTATGCAATGGTATGAGGATGCTCACATCACAATATAACTATACAACCATCATACATCAACTAGCCGTGAATACCACAATATATAAGAAAACCATACATATACACAATCAATATTGTGGCATAAAAAGGAACATGCATAAACATACAGATATACGTTCTATCATACCATATATACAATACAATACAAACATACACCCGGTTACCTTAATTGTCGTTGCCACACTCACACGAGTTCCACAAGCTTCCTTGAATTGTTTAATATACGTGAATCCCCTCTCGATAGCCAATCAACCTTCACAATACCACAATTCTTCCATTAACACAATATACCAATAAACCAAACATCATAATTCAACTGCATTGACCTAACCTAAGGTTCCAACACCCTTTTCATACATCAATAAGCTCTTAGGGATCATTCAAACACTACACAACCTTATACACTTCGGATTCGCAAGAGCCCTAACCAAGAACAACCTAGGGTTAAGCTCAAATCATACATACACCCTTCAAAACTCACAGCCAAGCAACAAGAATACCAAAACACACTTCCTTATCCTCAAATCATCCCTTTCAATCGGTGGATTTTGTCCCCAAACCAGAAATCCAACCTCAACACCGAAAATCCCAAATTCTAACCGAAGAAAATGGAGAGGGAGGAGTAGAGAACACTTACCAACTTGAATCCAAGCTCTTGAGGTCCGAAAATCACTCCTAGACACCGAAAATCTCGAACCTTAGCACTACTCCTCGCGGTCTCCCTCGGTTTCCCTCGTTTCTTTCTTTCCCGATCAACTGAAATGATCCGGATTTAAACAAATTTCCTGAATCTCGCCGCGGCTTCAGCATACCTCGGCGCGGCTACAGCATGTTCAGCCGAACAATTGCCATTGGAAAGATTCTCGCCGTGGCGGCCTTGCTTCTCGCCGCGGCGTGGAGCTCTTTCAGACTCCACTTGAGCCTTCCTCCATCCTGTTTCCTCCGATCCTGAACACAATGTCAAGGAAGAAATCGTGAGGGGTGTTACACTCTCCCTTTCTTATAAAAATTTTATCCTAGAAATTTCTACTCTTACCTCAAGCAAAGATCTCTGGATATTTCCTTCGCATGGATTCTTTAGTCTCTCATGTGACATCATTGGATGTCAAGCCGCTCCATAGGGCCTTAATCAATTTAATAGTCTTATTCCTCAACTGCTTCTCCTTAACATCCAGAATTTGCAATGGCGCGACCTCAAAAGTCAGATCCTCTCGTACTTGAACTGCTTCATCATCAATTACATAAGACGGATCCAGATAATACTTTTTGAGTTGAGACACATGGAAAACATCATGCAATCCAGCAAAACTAGGCGGTAACACCACTCGATACGCTACTGGCCCAATTCTTTCCAGAATTTGATATGGACCCATATACCTCGGAGTGAGCTTCTTGGCTCGAATCGATCTTCCAACACCAGTGGTAGGAGTGACCTTCAAAAACACACAATCTCCCGCATCAAACTCCAATGGCCTCCTCCTCCTATCCGCATAACTCCTTTGTTGACTCTGAGCTGTAAGAAGCTTCTGACGAATACTCTCTATTTGCCGAGAGGTTTGATCCACAATATCTAGGCCCAAAAGACTCCTTTCACCGAGTTCAACCCAACACAACGACGACCTGCACTTCCTGCCATACAATGCTTCATACGGAGCCATTTGCAAACTTGAGTGGAAACTGTTGTTGTAGGCAAATTCTACCAACGGTAGAAACTGATCCCAATTGCCTTTATTCTCTAGAACACATGCCTGTAGCATGTCCTCCAGAGTCTGAATAGTCCTTTCAGTCTGCCCATTAATTGAGGGTGATAAGCAGTACTGAAACTCAACTTCGTACCCATGGCTTTTTGAAGAGATTTCCAAAACCTGGACGTAAACCTTGGATCTCTGTCTGACACAATATTCATCGGGACTCCATGCAGCCTTACAATTTCATTCACATACAACTGGGCCAACTTCTCCAGTGAAATAGTTTCCTGAATTGGAAGAAAATGGGCCTACTTCGTTAATCTATCTACAATGACCTATATCGCATTGTGTCCTGAAGAGGTCCTCGGTAATCCTATTACAAAATCCATGGAAACACTATCCCATTTCCACTCTAGGATCTCCAAAGATTGCAACATACCTGCAGGCAATTGGTGTTCGATCTTTACCTTCTGGCAAATCAGACATCTGGCCACAAACTCTGCAATGTCCTTTTTCATGCCTGGCCACCAATAACCACGCTTCAAATCTTGGTACATCTTAATGGTACCTTGGTGAATAGTGTACCTGCTCTTATGAGCTTCCTCCAAAATAATTTCACGCAACCCCGCAACATTTGGCACACAAATCTGACCTCAGTACCGGATGATACCATTCTCTAAAACATCAAAGTCCTGGGTCTCTGCCATTTCAACCTGTTCTCGAATGCCCAAAAGATAGTCATCCTCCATCTGAGCATAGCAGATGTTCCTCAATAAATCACTTGATACACTGATGGAACTCATTACTAGTACTCCAGGATGGACATTGATAGATAATTTCATATCTTTCAGGCTTTCCAGCAACTGTTGCTCTCTCATCATCATCGTGGCCATATGGATCGACTTTCTGCTCAAAGCATCCACCACAATGTTGGCTTTCCCAGGGTGATCCTTTAGAGCAAACTCATAGTCCACAAGGAACTCAACCCAACGCCTTTGCCTCATGTTCAGCTCTTTCTGGTCGAACAAATACTTCAAACTCTTGTGATCACTGAATACCTCAAACTGAGTGCCATAGAGATAATGCCTCCACAATTTCAAGGCAAACACTACAGCCGCTAGCTCAAGGTCATAAGTAGGATAGTTCTCATGAGGCCTCAACTACCTTAAAGCATACGCCATGACCCTGCCTTGCTGCATCAATACACACCTTAGACCCTTCTTAGAGGTGTCTATGTAAATAATGAACGACTCTGACGGGTTAGGGATAATGAGCACTGGGATGGATGTCAGACAAACCTTCAGTTCTTGGAATGCTCTTTCACACCTGTCATCCCAAATGAAAGATCGATCCTTACGGGTGAGTCTACTCAATGGCATAACAAGCTAAGAGAATCCCTTGATGAACCTTCAGTAATATCCAGCCAATCCCATAAAACTCTGAATTTTCATCATCGATTGCGGCCTTTCCCAATTCAACACCGCTTCCACTTTACTAGGGTCTACTGCCACACCTTTTGCAGAAATCACATGACCTAAAAATTTCACTTCCCGTAGCCAAAATTCATACGTACTGAGCTTAGCATACAGTTAGTGATCCCGCAATACTTGCAACACAATCCGAAGATGATGCGTATGCTCCTCTTCACTCTTAGAGTAAACCAGAATGTCGTCAATAAAAACCACCACAAACTTATCCAAATACGACGGAAACACCCTGTTCATATAGTCCATGAAGATTGCCCTGGCATTGGTCAACCCGAATGGCATCACAAGAAACTCATAATGACCATATCGAGTTTGAAATGTCGTTTTAGGCACATCCTCAACTCGCACTAGTAATTGATGGTATCCTGACCTCAAATCGATTTTAGAGAATACGGAGGCACCTGCCAACTGATCAATCAAGTCCTCAATCCTAGGTAAAGGATATTTATTCTTGATCGTCACTCAGTTTAGCTGCCTGTAATCAATGCACAATCTGAGGCTACCATCCTTCTTCTTGACAAACAATACTGGAGCTCCCCAAGGTGAAACACTAGGTCTTATAAAACCTCTTTTCAACAATTTCTCAATCTGCTTCTTTAGCTCTTTCAATTTAGACGGTGCCATTCGATATGGAGCTTTCGAAACAGGACTTGTCCCGGGCACCAAATTGATAGAAAACTCCAGTTCTCGTGGCGGGGGTAAACCAGTAATCTCCTCTGGAAACACATCAGGAAATTCATTCACAACTGGATATCTTTCGACACCTCCTTGCATATCCACGTTCACAGAGAAGAAAACCAAAAACCCTTGACATCCTTTCTTCAGATACCTGCCAGCTTGAGCAAAGGACAAACAAACATTCTCATCCCCTTCAACACTAGGGATATTCATCGGCAAAGACACAGTCTTTCGAGCACAGTCGAGAATGGCATTATTCACTTCCAACCAATCCATCTCAATTATCACATCAATCTCTTGCAACAGCAAACAGATTAGATCCAGAGTAGTGCTTCGGTGTTCAAAATGAACCACACAATTCAAACAAGCTTGAGTAGTTCTTAATGAAACTCCCGTGGGTGTGGCTACTGACAACTTAAAAGGCAACTCCATTGCCAAAAGACCCAATCTCCGAGCACAATCAAAAGAAATGAAGGAATGCGATGCACCTGAGTCAAATAAAGCATGAATAGAGTAACCATTAAGTTTAAGTTTACCTCTAATCATGTTAGGTGCTGCATCCGCTTCTTGTCGGGTGATGGCGAAAACTCATCCATGCATCGTGGGTCTCCTCATAGCATCTTCACGCCTCAGCTCATGACAACCTCAAGCAATATGTCCTGGTCTCCCACAATTAAAACAAACCAAACACGGGCGATCACCATGGTTAAACCCACACTTTGTGCACGGATTTGATGTACTACCAGAACTGTATTGAGATGGAGTGGAGTCCCTTCCGGCATACTCACTCTGACTGGAACTCCCTTGTTCATAGCCACCTTGATAAAAAGGTCCTCTACCAAACCGACCTTTATTGGACTGATCTCTACCAAACCTGCCTCTTCCTCTACCATGACGACCTCGATTGTGTCGACCTCTTCCTCCACTAGAACCTGTACTACCACCACTACTACCACTTCTTGAACCACTTTCTTTACTAATTCCTCCTGTAGGTCCTTGGTGAGAAAAGGCCCGAATCATGGAATTCCTTCTGTGCTCCTCAGCCTCCTTCATCCGTCTATACAAGGCATGAATCTTCGCACATAAGTCCTCAAAGGACACAAACTCCACCACAGATATCCGCTCCTTTATCTCTGGATGAGCACCCTCAAACAACCTCCGAGCCATCCGCCTATCATCAGGATAATTATTCAGATAAGTGGAATATTTAGCCAAGTCCAAGAACTGATCAATGTAGTCATCCGCTGACAGATTCCCTTGTTAAAAAGTTAGGAACTCGGCCTCATTTTGCATCATTAAGGCTAGAGGGACGTAGTGTGCAAAGAACCATTCCTTAAACTGTCCCCAATTCATAGGAGGATTCATCACTTCAACACTTTGGAGAATACTCCTCCACCATCTCTTGGCCTTCTTTTCCAACTTAAATGCCACCAGTTGCACCCTTTGCTCCGTGGTGCAATCCATCACACTGAAGATATTCTCCATTTGTTCTATCCACTCCTCAGCCTGCAACACATCCATGGTACCTTCGAAAGCCGGAGGATAAAACTTCTGAAAGTCCTTCAGCTGTGAGGAGATACCCCTTCTTCCAACTCTTGGAGCTCTCTCAGGCTCCACCACATTCTCATCTTCTCCTGCATTCAGATCCACAAATATACCCGCTTCTTCATTCACATCCTCCTATTCTTGCCTATCCATTCTCTCTTGCAACCTGTTCAACGTCTCCCCTTGAGTATTCACCTGATTACTGAGGCCAGCCAACATCTCATGCATTTGCCTCATCAGGTCACTGTTACTCTGTCTTCCTCTTCGAGACATTCTTCCTACACGCAAGCAATAACACATTCAATTATACGATTCTAGACAAGCGTTACTGTGGGAACATAGTCTATGCATTTAAAATTTGTGCCAAGCAATACTTCAACCAGAAACAATGGCCCAAAACCATTGTTCTGATACCAAAATGTAACACCCTACCTCCTGACACCTCCTGAACTTAACCAAAAACATCAAACATTAACCAAACACAACCCCGATACCTTGAAACAACTCTACAAAACTTCAAACAGTGGAAACGACTCCTAAAACATCAAAATAGGGATGGAGGCCGCAGCCATTACAGTACCGCCACGGCTTCGGCCTCCCCTATTTCTCCATCGCTTCTGGATTCACTAGCACCGTGTGTAACATCTTACTTTTATCTATATTTTCCCATATATTAGAGTATGTATAATGTCCAGTTAGCTCATATTAAGAGCTTGAACCATTAATAGAACCAAAATATTTAAATTAAAAAAAACATGGTACTATTCATTTGGTTCTTAAGTTTTCTGGACGAACTTTGAAAAATCATAACTTAATCCAGAAAAATCGTATCAATGTGGTTCAAGTCTCTAAATGAAGCTAGAAACATGATATATAAGATAAAAATATGAAACTTTCCTTTAATCTGACCAATTAGTACAGTTTATTTCTCAAACTTACACTATACAAATGATCATTTCTCTCTTTTCCAGGATTTTCGCCATAATTTTAAAAATTCATATCTAACTCTATACTGAGCCAAATCATGCATTCTATATGCCATTGGAAATATATATATATCTACTTTCCTTCATATTTTTCTTATACATTTATTTGGTCTAGAAAGGGCACAGAATCAATTTGAATCACTAGGAATTAGAACATCACTTTTACTGGAACAGTCTTGGGAAAACTTGTATATCTCTTATTGTACAGCTCCAATTGAACTCAAACCAGTGGCATATTAACCTCAAAAGATAAATATTTTCATAAATGTGAGCCACTGAATTTTTGGAGCTCTGTACGATTTTATATCACTTTTAAAATAGAAGTAATATATTCAGTCAAATTCGCAGTCTTCACATCACTGTCCAGTTTTGACCCTTAACTTCAAAAATATGCTATAAATTGTACACATATCCAAATTGAGTGTTCTTTAGCTCATTGGAAAGCTTGTTCTCTCTACTTTCAGAGCATATATAACACTTGACTTACTTACCCTGTCGTGGTCAAACAGTGTTAACTTTGCTTTCATTGCGACAAAATGAACTTCTAACAATATAACATGGCAAAGTAGACTTCATAATAAGCTCACATGATCATTCCATGTTTCAACTCCATGCCAAACATTTCATAATGCTCATAAGAACATAATAGTACAAGAATACAGATCCATATGCATATACATAATTTTTATACATTATTTCAAAATATGGAATCATAGCTTGAAATTATCATCAAGCATCATTCTCCCCTTTCATTCTCTTTGCCTCCTTGATCTCCTTGACATTGCTTGTGCCTAGTCATTTGGGATACTTGAGGGGATGAGATTGGGGGCAATCTCTGTAGCAAGTTACATTTCATGCAATTATATCAATCATGTCAAATAACTCACATTTGATCACATTTAATCATATCAATCACATTTTAACAATAAATTGTCACATTGGTCATCAAAATTTCGGCAGCATAACGGCTTAGAAAATGGACATCCCGGGGAATAAAACCCCTCATTTAACAGCCAAGACCAATCAAAGAAATCACAATTGCAATATGGCAACACAATTTAATCATAGAAAGACAATGAAAGAACATAAAGCAAGAATATGAAACTTAGCTACCTTGAAGCATTCCTTTGGCTCTTCCTCTTGAATCTTATGCTTTACCACTTGGTTCCCCCTCCTTTAAGAACTTACTTGGGCTTTATCAATTCCTAATACACCATTAAACACTCACTTTATTCACTGGTTTCATGAGTTACTTCTTAAAGACTCACAAAACCCTAGAATTTCATTTTCTTCACCTTAAGCTTTTTATTTAACCCCATACTTGCTCTTAAAGTTTTGGACCATGGGAAATCCATTATTACCATCAAATACATGAAAATCCATCTCCTTCCCACCTTATTAGTCTGACCAAAATCTGTTCTTAAGAGGAAGAAATTGGTTTTTCACAAAACTTACTTAAATCATACTATACTTGCTTCCTCTTGCAAAATCTCATATCAAATCATGATTTTATGACTTTAAAATAACTTTTCTTTCCATTAATCATGATTGGGCAGATTAGAACAGTGGATGAAGGAGAGAAAATTTCAAGGGAACTAACTCATAGAGCTTAGGAACTATGCTAGAACACTTAAAGATCACAATAGGTTTGCTTATCAATTTTCCTTGCATTTCTTCCTTATTTTTTCTTCTCTTTTTCTTTCCTCCTACGTAGCTTCCTTTCTTCATCACTTTGCTGCAGCTTCTCCCCTTCTTTTCTTGCCCAAATATGACACACACATGAGAGCCAAGGAGGGAGTATTTATAAACTTTGTCAACCAATCAATTTATGCCACCTAAGCTTCTTGATTTTTCTTGAAAATGACATAATTAATTGAATAATATAATTCTATCATGTGCAGCTTGGTCAGCACGAAATAGAGGGTATTTTGGTCCAAAAATTTTAGTTATTTACTTATCCAGATATATCCTGGACCGGTCTGGATAATTAAAGCTACTTTAGCAGTATATTTTACTATTATTGGGATACTAATTATAATCATAAAATCACCATAATATAATTATCCCAATTGGTCCAAATATAAGACCCACACATTTTTCTTGAATGAATACTGCTTCTTTCTGCAGTCCAGACTAACATTTATCGGGTAAGACATTAATATTAAATCATAATTACCCAATAAATATTATCTTGATCTCAATAAATTTCATACTATATTCCAATGGTCTTAACTCATTGAGAGCTTCATTTTAACTATAATTTTTCATATTTACAAAGATGCCCTTGACCTGGGACATTTTTATAATTTTTAAAACTTCTGGGTCATTAGGTGTAATTTTCACCAAAATTCATAAAATTTCCTTCATTCCACTCCATGCGTCCACCGCGTTCCTTTCTTTCTTTTTTTTTTCATTTTCCCTTTTTTTTCTTTTCCTTTATTTTTTTTCTCCTAAGGGTAAAATGGTCATTTTTTCATTTTTCCTTCTAACCGAGATAATTACCCTCTTTACCTTATTTCATGCAAAACGGTGTCTGCCCGTTTTTATAAATTCTCTATACATTTTTAGTTATTTAATATTTTAGGGATGTTACACCGTGGCCTGGACTCTGGAGTCACGGCGGCCCATGCTGATATCCTATATAAGGATATCAGTAACTTTCATAATCCAGAGAGAACTTCCGCTGCGCATAACTTTATGCTTCGTCCTCCGATTGACTTGATTGTGACTCCTACAAGTCAATCTCATCCTCATCTATCCAAAGACACCACTTTCACCTCAATCTAACTCCGTATGGAGATTCTGGACCTTTAACACCATTTTGGCAACTCATTAACCAAAACTCACCACTACCCACATCCATTTGCCACCAAAGGCAACTGGACACTCAAAGACCACTCATTCAGGTCCAAATCCCTCAAACCAACTTGTCCAAAGAGGTTTCACCTCAAAGGAACCACTCCTTTGAGATTTGACCCCTCAGAACCCAACTTGACAAACGGGTTACAGGCCCTAAACCATAATTACAAGGCCTCAAAACCATTTGAGCTCACCAACGCTAACACACAGACACCTCAACATCCAAACCATGCAACATACATACAACATACATAAACATACGTACAACCATCCATACTAATCCTTTATCAATTCCTTTAAGCTATCCATTACAAACATACTATCCAACTTCGCACGAGGTACATTATCTAAATTGCACACACTACATAGACCCAGTATTCCCACATTCGCTGCTACTCACACGTCTTCTCCAGACCAGTACCAGAACCGTCACCTGAAAGGTTAGTTTATGGGAGAGGGGTGTGAGACAATGTCTCAGTAACCGGGGACAACCACACATGTAATGCCCCTCACGATATCTTTATTGGTTTTGTGTTCAGGAGTGGAGGAAGCGGGACAGAGATAGGTTCAAAAGGAACCAGAAAGAGCTCCACGCCACGGCGAGAAACAGGGCCACCGCGGCGAGAGACCTTCCAGTGGCATTGTTCCGGATTAGTGGTGGAGCCGCGGTGAGGCATTCTGGAGCCGCGGCGAGAGTCAGAAAAATTGTTTAAATCCGGATTAGTCGAACGCGAAAGAAAGAAAGAAAACAAAAGGAGCGACGCAGAGAGACGAGGAGCAGTGCTAGGGTTCGGCATTTTCGGTGTGCCGGAGTGATTCTCATCCATCGGGAGCTTGGATTCGAGTTGGTAAGCGTTCCCTACTCCTCTTTCTCCATTTTTCTTCGGTTGAAATTTGAGATTTCCAGTTGTATGGTTGGATTTCCGGTGTGGGGAGAAATCCACCGATTGAAATGGATTTTTTGAGGTTAATGAAGTGTGTCTTGATGTTCTTGTTGCTTGAATGTGAGTTTTGAAGGGTTTGTGTGTAATTTGAGCTTAACCCTAGGTTGTCTTCGGTTAGAACTCTTGGGAATCCAAAGTATATGAGGTTGTGTAGTGTTTGAGTAATCCCTAAGAGCTTATTGATGCATGGAAAGGGTGTTGGAACCTTGGGTTAGGTTAATATGGTTGAATTATGATGTTTGATTTGTTGGTATATTTTGCTAATGGAAGAATTGTGATATGGTAAAGGTTGTTGGCTAATCAAGAGGGGTTCACGTGTATTGGACAGTTCAAGAAAGCTTGTGGAACTCGTGTGTGTGTGGTAACGACAATTGAGGTAACCGGGTGTTTGTTTATATTGTATTAATTATGTTGTATGATAGTACGGATACTTGTATATATATGTGTGTGTGTCTCTCTTTCGTACCACGATATTGATGTGTTTATGTGTGTATTGTTTTATATATCGTGGTATGTATACAGTTAGATGATGATTATGTTTATGATAATGAGATATGTGATGATGATGTTGATATGATATGATGCATACATGACATTGTGAGACTGTGATACATGGCGGATGGAGTGGTGATGATATGATGACGATATGATATATATGATATATATATATATGTTAGGGAGGATAAGGTTGGATCATATATATATGTTAGGGAGGATAAGGGTGGATGCTATATATGATATATATATGTGTTAGGGAGGATAAGGATGGAGCCCCTGTGAGGGCGACATGCATGTCATTCATTTCATATTGCATTCATGATTTGTGTGAGATATATGTAAATATATATATATATATTGTGTGTGTGGTTGTTGTTCCCGGTTACTGAGACATTGTCTCACCCCCCCTTCTCCCATAAACTAACCTTTCAGGTGACGGTTCTGGCACTAGTCCGGAGAAGACGTGGGAGTAGCTGTGTACATGGGAAGTCTATGTAGTGGTTGTATGTTTGGTTAATGTATTATGTGCCAAGTAGGATAGAGAATGGTTTGTAATGGATAATGATGCGATTGTGACTGGTTATGTGTGGATGTTTATGGATGTGGTTAGTATGGTTGAATGTTATTGAGAAGTTTGTGTGACAGTTTTGGGGAGTCCAGCGTGATGTCGGGCCTTGTTGGTTTGTCAAAGGGCCTGTAGCCCGTTTGGTCAGTTGGGTTCCAAGAGGTCAAATCTCAGAGGAGTGGTTCCTTTAAGGTATAGCCTCTGTGGACAGGTTGGTTTGAGAATTTTGGACCTGTATGATTGGTCTGGGAGTGTCCATTTGCCTTTGATGGCAATTAGAGGTTGTTAGTGATTAGTTTTGGTCAATAAGTGGCAAAAACAGTGTTAAGAGTCCAGAATCTCCATACGGAGTCGGACTGAGGTAAAAAGGGTGTCCTTGGATAGATGGGGACTAGATTGACTTGTAGGAGTTGGAACCAAGTCAATCGGAGGTCGGAGCATAAAGTTATGCGCGTCAGAAGTTCACCCCGAGTGTTGGATTTACTGATATGGGTTATCAGCTGGGGGCGCCGCGGCGCAGGTAGTCAGCCGCGGCGCCATAGGAGGCAGTAGCGATGTTGAGACAGGGGAGGCCAGAGCCGCGGTGATACTGTAGCGGCCGCGGCCCCAGCCCAGTTTTTGGATGTTTTAAGTCGTTTTCGCTATGTTTATGAATTGGAAGAGTTGTTTTGAGATGTCAGGGTTGTGTTGGGTCAGATTTTGAAGTTTTTGGTTAAGTACAGAGGTGTAAGGAGGTAGGGTGTTATATTTTGGTATCAGAGCAATGGTTTTGGGCCATTGTTTCTGCTTGAAGTACTACTTGGCACGATTTTTGAATACATAGACTATATTCCCACTGTAATGCTAGTCCAGAACCATATAATTGAATGTGTTGTTGCTAGTGTGTAGGAAGAATGTCTCGCAGAGAAAGACAGAGTAACAGTGACCTGATGAGGCAGATGCATAAGATGTTGGCTGGCCTCAGTAATCAGGTGAATACTCAGGGAGAAACGCTGAACAGGTTGCAAGGGAGATTGGATAGGCAAGAACGGGAGGATGTGGATGAAGAAGCTGGTATATTTGTGGATCTGAATGCAGGAGAGGATGAAACTGTGGTGGAACCTGAGAGAGCCCCAAGGGTTGGAAGAAGGGGTATCTCCTCACAGCTGAAGGACTTTCGGAAGTTTAATCCTCCGGCTTTCGAAGGTACCATGGATGTGTCACAGGCGGAGAATTGGATTGAACAAATGGAGAACATCTTCAATGTGATGGATTGCACCTCAGAGCAAAGGGTGCAACTGGCAGTTTTTAAGCTTGAGAAGAAGGCCAAGCGTTGGTGGAGGAGTATTCTCCCGAGTGTTGAAGCGATGAATCCTCCTATGAATTGGAGGTAGTTTAAGGAACGGTTCTTTGCACATTACGTCCCTCCAGCCTTAATAATGCAGAAGGAAGCCAAGTTCCTAACTTTTCAATAAGGAAATCTGTCAGCAGATGATTACATTGATCAGTTCTTGGACTTGGCAAAATATTCCACGTATCTGAATAATTATCCTGATGATAGGTGGATGGCTCAGAGGTTATTTGAGGGTGCCCATCCCGAGGTTAAGGAGCGGCTATCTGTGGTGGAATTTGTATCCTTCGAGGACTTATGTGCGAAGATTCGTGCCTTGTATAGACGGATGAAAGAGGCTAAGGAGCACAGAAGGAATTCTATGATTCGGGCCTTTTCTCACCTAGGACCTACCGGAGGAATTAGTAAAGGAAGTGGTTCAGGAAGTGGTAGCAGTGGTGGTAGTACAGGTTCTAGTGGAGGAAGGGGTCGTCATAATCGAGGTCGTCATGGTAGAGGAAGAGGCAGGTTTGGCAGGGATCAGTCCCATAGAGGTCAGTTTGGCAGAGGGCCCTTTTATCGAGGTGGCTTTGAACAAGGGAGTTCCAGTCAAAGTGAGCATGCAGGAAGGGACTCCGCTCCATCTCAGTACAGTTCTGGTAGTGCATCGAATCCGTGCACAAAATGTGGGTTTAGTCACATTGATCGTCCTTGTTTGGTTTGTTTTAATTGTGGGAAACCGGGGCATATGTCGTGGAATTGTTGGGAGCCACAGCGTGAAGATGCGACAAGGAGGCCTACGATGCCCGGACGAGTTTTCGCCATCACTCGACTGGAAGCGGATGCAGCGCCTAACTTGATTAGAGGTAAACTTAAACTTAATGGTTACTCTATTCATGCTTTGTTTGACTCAGGTGCATCGCATTCCTTTATTTCTTTTGATTGTGCTCGGAGAGTGGGTATTGTGGCGATAGAGTTGCCTTTTGAATTGTCGGTAGCCACACCCATGGGAGTTTCATTAAGAACTGCTCAAGCTTGTTTGAATTGTGTGATTCGTTTGAACATCGAAGCACTACCCTGGATCTGATTTGTTTACCGTTGCAAGAGATTGATCTGATAATTGGGATGGATTGGTTAGAGGCGAATAATGCCATTCTCGACTGTGCTCGGAAGACTGTGTCTTTGCTGATGAATATCCCTTGTGTGGAAGGGGATGAGAGTATGTGTTTGTCCTTCGCCCAAGCTGGCAGGTATCTGAAGAAAGGATGTCAAGGGTTTCTGGTTTTCTTCTCTGTGAAGGTGGATATGCAAGGTGGTGTCGAAAGATACCCTATTGTGAATGAATTTCCTGATGTGTTTCCAGAGGAGATTACTGGTTTACCCCCACCACGAGAACTGGAGTTTTCCATTGATTTGGTGCCCGGGATTAGTCCTATCTCGAAAGCTCCATATCGAATGGCACCGTCTGAATTGAAAGAGTTGAAGAAACAGATTGAGGAATTGTTGAAGAGAGGTTTTATCAGACCTAGTGTTTCACCTTGGGGAGCTCCAGTGTTGTTTGTCAAGAAGAAGGATGGTAGCCTCAGATTGTGCATTGATTACAGGCAGCTGAACCGGGTGACGATCAAGAATAAATATCCTTTGCCTAGGATTGAAGACTTGATTGATCAGTTAGCAGGTGCCTCTGTATTCTCTAAAATCGATTTGAGGTCGGGATACCATCAATTGCGAGTACGTGTTGAAGATGTTCCTAAAACAGCATTTCGGACTCGATATGGTCATTATGAGTTTCTTGTGATGCCATTCGGGTTGACTAATGCCCCGGCAATCTTCATGGATTATATGAACAGGGTATTTCGGCCGTATTTGGATAAGTTTGTGGTGGTTTTCATTGATGACATTCTGGTTTACTCCAAGAGTGAGGAAGAGCATGCGCATCATCTTCGGATTGTGTTGCAAGTATTACGGGATCACCAACTATATGCTAAGCTCAGTAAGTGTGAGTTTTGGCTACGGGAGGTGAAATTTCTGGGTCATGTGATTTCTGCAGAAGGTGTGGCTGTAGACCCTGGTAAAGTGGAAGCGGTGTTGAATTGGGAGAGGCCGCAATCGGTGACTGAAATTCAGAGTTTTCTGGGTTTGGCTGGATATTACCGAAGGTTCATTAAGGGATTCTCTCAGCTTGTTATGCCATTGACTAGACTCACCCGTAAGGATCGATCTTTCATTTGGGATGACAGGTGTGAGAGAGCATTCCAGGAGCTGAAAGTTTGTCTGACGTCCACCCCAGTGTTCATTATCCCTAACCCATCAGAGCCGTTCACAGTTTATACGGACGCCTCTAAGAAGGGTCTAGGGTGTGTTTTGATGCAGCAAGGCAGAGTTGTGGCGTATGCTTCAAGACAGCTGAGGCCTCATGAGGAGAACTATCCTACTCATGACCTTGAGCTAGCAGCTGTAGTGTTTGCCTTGAAATTGTGGAGGCATTATCTCTATGGCGCTTAGTTTGAGGTATTCAGTGATCACAAGAGTTTGAAGTATTTGTTTGATCAGAAAGAACTGAACATGAGGCAAAGACGTTGGGTTGAGTTCCTTGTGGACTATGAGTTTGCTCTAAAGTATCATCCTGGGAAAGCCAATGTTGTGGCGGATGCGTTGAGTAGAAAGTCGATCCATATGGCCATGATGATGATGAGAGAGCAACAGTTACTGGAAAGCCTGAGAGATATGAAGTTATCCATCAATGTCCATCATGGAGTACTAGTAATGAGTTCCATCAGTGTATCAAGCGATTTATTGAGGAACATTTGCTATGCTCAGAGGGAGGATGACTATCTTTTAGGCATTCAAGAACAAATTGAAATGGCGGAGACCCAGAACTTTGATATCTTAGAAGATGGTATTATCCGGTATCGAGGTCAGATTTGTGTACCAAATGTTGCAGGGTTACGTGAGATTATTTTGGAAGAAGCTCATAAGAGTAAGTACACTATCCACCCAGGTACCACTAAGATGTATCAGGATTTGAAGAAAGGTTATTGGTGGCCAGGCATGAAAAAGGACATCGCAGAATTTGTGGCAAGATGTCTGATTTGTCAGAAGGTAAAGATTGAGCACCAATTGCCTGCTGGTTTGTTACAACCTTTGGAGATCCCAGAGTGGAAATGGGACAGCGTTTCCATGGATTTTGTGATGGGATTACCGAGGACCTCTTCAGGACACAATGCGATATGGGTCATTGTGGATAGGTTGATGAAGTCAGCCCATTTTCTTCCAATTCGAGAAACTATTTCAATAGAGAAGTTGGCCCAGTTGTATGTGAATGAGATAGTAAGGCTGCATGGAGTCCCGATGAATATTGTGTCGGACAGAGATCCTAGGTTTACATCCAGGTTTTGGAAATCTCTTCAGAAGGCCATGGGTACGAAGTTGAGTTTCAGTACTGCTTATCACCCTTAATCTGATGGGCAGACTGAAAGGACTATTCAGACTCTGGAGGACATGCTGCGGGCATGTGTTCTGGAGAATAAAGGCAATTGGGATCAGTTTCTGCCGTTGGTTGAATTTGCCTACAACAACAGTTTCTACTCGAGTTTGCAAATGGCTCCGTATGAAGCGTTGTATGGTCGAAGGTGCAGGTCACCATTATGTTGGGCTGAACTTGGTGAAAGGTGTTTTTTGGGCCCAGATATTGTGGATCAAACCTCTCGGCAGATAGAGAGTATTCATCAGAAGCTTCTTACAGCTAGAGTCGACAAAAGAGTTATGCAGACAGGAGGAGGAGACCATTGGAGTTTGATGTTGGGGATTATGTATTTTTGAAGGTCACTCCTACTTCTGGTGTGGGAAGATCAATTCGAGCCAAGAGGCTCACTCCGCGGTATATGGGTCCATATCAAATTCTGGAACGAATTGGGCCAGTAGCGTATCGAGTGGCGCTACCGCCTAGTCTTGCCGGATTGCATGATGTTTTCCACGTGTCTCAACTCAAGAAGTATCATCCGGATCCGTCTCATATAATTGATGATGAAGCAGTTCAAGTACGAGAGGATCTGACTTTTGAGGTTACACCGTTGCAAATTCTAGACGTTAAAGAAAAGCAGTTGAGGAATAAGACCATAAAATTGTTAAAAGTCCGTTGGAGCGGTTTGATGTCCAATGATGTCACGTGGGAGACTGAAGATTCTATGCGGAGGAAGTATCCAGAGATTTTTGTTTTAGGTAAGAGTTGAAATTTCGAGGACGAAATTTTTATAAGGAGGGAAGAGTGTAATGCCCCTCACGATATCTTTATTGGTTTTGTGTTCAGGAGTGGAGGAAGCGGGACAGAGATAGGTTCAAAAGGAACCAGAAAGAGCTCCACGCCGCGGCGAGAAACAGGGCCACCGCGGTGAGAGACCTTCCAGTGGCATTGTTCCGGATTAGTGGTGGAGCCGCGGTGAGGCATTCTGGAGCCGCGGCGAGAGTCAGAAAAATTGTTTAAATCCGGATTAGTCGAACGCGAAAGAAAGAAAGAAAACAAAAGGAGCGACGCAGAGAGACGAGGAGCAGTGCTAGGGTTCGGCATTTTCGGTGTGCCGGAGTGATTCTCATCCATCGGGAGCTTGGATTCGAGTTGGTAAGCGTTCCCTACTCCTCTTTCTCCATTTTTCTTCGGTTGAAATTTGGGATTTCCAGTTGTATGGTTGGATTTCCGGTGTGGGGAGAAATCCACCGATTGAAATGGATTTTTTGAGGTTAATGAAGTGTGTCTTGATGTTCTTGTTGCTTGAATATGAGTTTTGAAGGGTTTGTGTGTAATTTGAGCTTAACCCTAGGTTGTCTTCGGTTAGAACTCTTGGGAATCCAAAGTATATGAGGTTGTGTAGTGTTTGAGTAATCCCTAAGAGCTTATTGATGCATGGAAAGGGTGTTGGAACCTTGGGTTAGGTTAATATGGTTGAATTATGATGTTTGATTTGTTGGTATATTTTGCTAATGGAAGAATTGTGATATGGTAAAGGTTGTTGGCTAATCGAGAGGGGTTCACGTGTATTGGACAGTTCAAGAAAGCTTGTGGAACTCGTGTGTGTGTGGTAACGACAATTGAGGTAACCGGGTGTTTGTTTATATTGTATTAATTATGTTGTATGATAGTACGGATACTTGTATATATATATGTGTGTGTCTCTCTTTCGTACCACGATATTGATGTGTTTATGTGTGTATTGTTTTATATATCGTGGTATGTATACAGTTAGATGATGATTATGTTTATGATAATGAGATATGTGATGATGATGTTGATATGATATGATGCATACATGACATTGTCAGACTGTGATACATGGCGGATGGAGTGGTGATGATATGATGACGATATGATATATATGATATATATATATATGTTAGGGAGGATAAGGTTGGATCATATATATATGTTAGGGAGGATAAGGGTGGATGCTATATATGATATATATGTGTTAGGGAGGATAAGGATGGATTATATATATGTGTTAGGGAGGATAAGGATGGATTATATATACATGTTAGGGAGGATAAGGATGGGATGATATACGTGTTAGGGAGGATAAGGATGGAGCCCCTGTGAGGGCGACATGCATGTCATTCATTTCATATTGCATTCATGATTTGTGTGAGATATATGTAAATATATATATATATTGTGTGTGTGGTTGTTGTTCCCGGTTACTGAGACATTGTCTCACCCCCCATTCTCCCATAAACTAACCTTTCAGGTGACGGTTCTGGCACTAGTCCGGAGAAGACGTGGGAGTAGCTGTGTACGTGGGAAGTCTATGTAGTGGTTGTATGTTTGGTTAATGTATTATGTGCCAAGTAGGATAGAGAATGGTTTGTAATGGATAATGATGCGATTGTGACTGGTTATGTGTGGATGTTTATGGATGTGGTTAGTATGGTTGAATGTTATTGAGAAGTTTGTGTGACAGTTTTGGGGAGTCCAGCGTGATGTCGGGCCTTGTTGGTTTGTCTAAGGGCCTGTAGCCCGTTTGGTCAGTTGGGTTCCAAGAGGTCAAATCTCAGAGGAGTGGTTCCTTTAAGGTATAGCCTCTTTGGACAGGTTGGTTTGAGAATTTTGGACCTGTATGATTGGTCTGGGAGTGTCCATTTGCCTTTGATGGCAATTAGAGATTGTTAGTGATTAGTTTTGGTCAATAAGTGGCAAAAACAGTGTTAAGAGTCCAGAATCTCCATACGGAGTCGGATTGAGGTAAAAAGGGTGTCCTTGGATAGATGGGGACTAGATTGACTTGTAGGAGTTGGAACCAAGTCAATCGGAGGTCGGAGCATAAAGTTATGCGCGTCAGAAGTTCACCCCGAGTGTTGAATTTACTGATATGGGTTATCAGCTGGGGGCGCCGCGGCGCAGGAAGTCAGCCGCGGCGCCATAGGAGGCAGTAGAGATGTTGAGACAGGGGAGGCCAGAGCCGCGGCGATACTGTAGCGGCCGCGGCCCCAGCCCAATTTTTGGATGTTTTAAGTCGTTTTCGCTATGTTTATGAATTAGAAGAGTTGTTTTGAGATGTCAGGGTTGTGTTGGGTTAGATTTTGAAGTTTTTTGTTAAGTACAGAGGTGTAAGGAGGTAGGGTGTTACAACACACAATATATATATACAGATCCACACAGTCGTGTAATGCAATGTTAATGAATGGTATGCATGTTCTCTCTTATACACGGCTAGAACCACGAGCTGTCATCATCACAAGACATTTCAATAGATAATTCCCTTCCAACAGTCGATGAAGATCGATTCTGGGACATCACCAAGCTCACCTTACTCTAATGCAACCCGGCCAATGGTTACACTAAAGCTCGGACCGTGGCTCTCCTTTCGCTGGACCATCATGAATTAATGGTGATTTAGGGAAGGTGCATCCCCAAATCCACTGCCACCTGGCTCTCCCAAGGAGATGATTTAGTGACAGGGATATTTCATCATATCATATTATTCTCTGCCGCCTGGCTCTCCCATGGAGAGGATTTAGCGACAGGGATCTTTATCATATCATCATCTCATCTCATATCATATCACCATCACCTCATCTTCAATCTCTCACTATGCAATCGTATGGTGATGATGTCAATGTCATGCCAACATGCCTCTACGCATATATATATCATTATCATCGCAATCATCATATAGATATGCCAGCATGCAATGGTATGGGGATGCTACACATCACAATATAACTATACAACCATCATACATCAACTAGCCGTGCATACCACAATACATAAGAAAACCATACATATACACAATCAATATTGTGGTATAAAAAGGAACATGCATAAACATACAGATATACGTTCTATCATACCATACAAGCAATACAATATAAACATACACCCGGTTACCTTAACTGTTGTTGCCACACTCACACGAGTTCTACAAGCTTCTTTGAACTGTTTAATACACGTGAATCCCCTCTCGATAGCCAATCAACCTTCACAATACCATAATTCTTCCATTAACGCAATATACCAATAAACCAAACATCACAATTCAACCACATTGACCTAACCTAAAGTTCCAACACCCTTTTCATGCATCAATAAGCTCTTAGGGATCACTCAAACACTACACAACCTTTTACACTTCGGATTCACAAGATCCCTAACCAAGAACAACCTAGGGTTAAGTTCAATCATAGATACACCCTTCAAAACTCACATCCAAGCAACAAGAATACCAAAACATACTTCCTTATCCTCAAATCATCTATTTCAGTCGGTGGATTTCGCCCTCAAACCGGAAATCCAACCTTAACACCGAAAATCCCAAATTCTAACCGAAAAAAATGGAGAGGGAGGAGTAGAGAACACTTACCAACTTAAATCCAAGCTCTTGAGATCCGAAAATCACTCCTAGACACCAGAAATCTCGAACCCTAGCACTGCTCCTCGTGGTCTCCCTTGGTTTCCTCCGTTTCTTTCTTTCCCGATCTGGATTTAAACAAATTTCCCGAATCTCGCCACGGCTCCAGCATACCTCACCGCGGCTACAGCATGTTCAGCCGAACAATTACCACTGGAAAGATTCTCGCCGCGGCGACCCTGCTTCTCGCCGCGGTGTGGAGCTCTTCCAGACTCCACTTGAGCCTTCCTCCGTCCTATTTCCTCTGATCCTAAACATAATGCCAAGGAAGAAATCGTGAGGGGTGTTACAATTTACACATATTTCTAAGCACATATTTTTTAACAATCTAATTTTCTAAGCACATATTTTATCTTCTACATGCAACTTTCCTAACAATAAAATGCAACGTATATATGTATGGTGGAATATAATATAGGATATACGAAAAGGCAATTAATAGGAAATCAAATAATGTGCTAGGATGTGTGTAGGTGGAATAAAATAGATCACACAAATATTTTATAAATAAAAAAGAATTTTCATACTTACAAATAATGAAAGATTAATTGATATAAAATATAAAATTTATAACAAATAATATAATTTACAAGTCATGAATAATGTGGTTCATTTATTAAATTGTATGCAATGTACTGAGGAACATGTTCAACTAAATTAAATATAATAGTAATAATAGAAATTATATGTTTCTATGTTGATGCAATAAAAATAAACTCATTTATTTTAAATTATCATGTTTCTAATTTTAATTTTATATTTTAAAATGTTGTGAAAAAAAGTCAACTTTTAATTAGGTGATGATTTTACTGTAATAACTCTCATTACGTTATCTCGGACTTAGTGTCTAGCTAACTAAGTGTAATTGACGTTGTATACAGAACCAAAGAAACCATGACAAAGGAAAGAATCAAGGTGGAGAAAAAGAGCTCTACGCTATGGTGCAAGACAGGGCCATCATGGCGAACAAGCTGTGATTTCTGGAAATTCTTCAAGCCAAGAGCATTCATGCTGTGGCCAACTAACTGGAGCCATAGGGGGAATCAAGAAATCGATATAAACCAAAAATATTTCGGGTGAATAGAAGAAGAGAAATGAAGGGAGCAATGAAGAGGTTCTGCTAAGGCTTGAAAGATCCGACCCTTGGAGGTGTTTTTTGACCTCTGGAAGCTTGCTAAGTCATTGGTAAGTGATCTCTACTCCTCACTCTCTATTTTCTTAGGTTTTGAGTTGTGTGTTCTCATGTATATGTTGGGGTTTTCGGTTTTGGCCAAAATTCACCAATTAAAATGGATGAAATGAGGTTAATGAGGTGTAATTTGGTGGTTGTGATGCTTGGGTGTGAGTTTTAAAGGGAGTATACATGATTTAAGCTTAACCTAGGTTATTCTCGGTTGAGGAAATTCGGAATCTGAAATGTGTGTGGTTGAATAGAGTTTGTATGATCTCTAGGAGCTTAATGATGTATAGAAATGATGTTGGAACCATGGGTTTGGCCTAAATGGTAAAATTATGGAATTTGGATATTTGGATTGTATATTAATTGAGGATTTTATGGTATTGTGAGGTATTTGATTAGCCGAAAGGGGTACAAGTGTGTTAGACATCCCAAGAAGCTCGTGGAACCGCGTGTATGAGGCATTAATAACTAGAGGTAACTGGGTGTTTGTATTGGTCGTATTGTATGTTATGATATATATATATGTGTGTGTATGCATGTTTCCATTCATACCATATTATTGATGTGTGTTTATGTATGATTTTTCTATATATTGTGGTATGCACATGGCTAGACATATAGTAGATGATGATTATGATGATGATTTGAGATGATGATATGACATTACATGATGCATAGCATGCCATTAAAAATAAGAAGATGATGATTACATAATGGTACAGCATGAACATCACCAAATGGCCTTGTGAGATATATGGTGATCGGGTAGTGATGATGATATGGTATATGATGATATGATGATATATGATAAGACAGGATAAGGATGGGATCCCTACTGCTAAATCCTCTCCTATGGCATGGAGAGCTAGGCAGCAGTGGACTGCAGCATCCTTAAATCACCACCAAGTCAAGGTGGTCCAGGGGAAGGAAAGCCACGGTCCGAGCACTAGTATAACCTTTGGCTAGGTTGCATTAGTGTAAGGTGAGCTTGGTGATGTCCCAGAATTAGTTTTCATTGACTATTGGAAGGGAGTCACTTATATGAAATGTCCTGTTATGACGATTTCTAGCTGTGTTCGAGGGAGACATGCATTCAATTTCATTGCATTTCATTTCAATGCATTCATGAGATTGTATGAGTTATGTATATATATATGTGCGTGGTTATCCTCGGTTACTGAGACATTGTCTCACACCCCTTTTCCATGAACTAATATTTCAGGTGAAGGTTCTGACACTAGTCTAGATAAGACAAGGGAGTAGTGTACCTGACATGGGAATATCAAGTCCTTGTACTGTATGTGTGTATGGTCTATATATGTTATGCTAAGTAAGATAGTATGATTGCAATGGATATGAGGATCCAAATGTTTGTAATGATGGTATTATATGGATGTCAATTGGTGTTGTTATTGCTTATATGGTTTGGTGTGTTAAGGAATCCATATGGTAGTGTTTGTGAGCCCAAAGGCGGATTTGAGCCTTGTTGGTGCATTTTTGGGCATGTAGTACATTATGTCAATTTGGGGTTCAACAGGGTCAAATCTCAAGGGAGTGGTTCCTTGAGGTAAAACCTCTTTGAACAAGTTGATTGAGTCGAATAAGACCTACATGAATGGTCCATAATGGTCAAGTTGCCTTTGGTGGCAAATGGGAGTTGTAAGTGGTGTATTTTGGTTAAAAGTGATCAAAAAGGTTTCGGGTGTCCAAAAACTCCAAACAGAGATGGATTGAAATGAAATTGGTGTCCATAGATAGATTAGGATAAGATTGACTTGTAGGAGTTGGAATCAGGTCAATCAGAGGCCAGAGCATAAATTTATGCGCGTTGGAAGTTCACCCCAAAAATTGAATTTTGCTGATATGGCATCAGCAAGGGGGCGCTACAACGCCAGTGAACCTAAGGGCTCTGAGGCCATGGCAGTACTATAGTGGCTACGATCCCAACCCAATTTTGTTGTCCTTTGGGTATTTTTCTGCTAACTAGATGTTTTGGGAGGTAAAAGCAAGGTGTGTTGGTTGTAGTTGGTTGGATTTGAAATTAATTAGTCATGTTTGGAGGTTATGAATTAGTAGGATGTTACATTTACGATCCATTAATAGAGGGAGAAATAGAAATGAAATATACAAAATAGAAGGCATGTTGTAGTTGTAACACAACTTTTAATTTTAGGGAAATAATATTATGTATTTCTTTTTTTTTAAAAAAAAAGTGGAGCTTTGTATAATTTAGACAAAATAAAGAGATTGTTAGTGTATTTGATTTGCTGGTGTGCTCATTAATCTTTTTATTTTTATTTTTTTTTGTTTTGCATGTTAAGCAAATTAACTGTGGTAAAGGAAAAAAATTTTTACTGTCTTTTCAAAGTTAAGAAATTAAACAAAAACTTAACAAAATTAAAAATTCAAATCGAAAGATGATATGAAATTAAAGGAAAAGAGTATAATTTTGGGTTTTGGCTTTTTGTTTTCAAACATTTATTCAAAATTCAGCATAAATGTATTGCCAACAGCAAGAATTCGTTTTTAACAATGAGACTTTTTTTTGGGTAAAATGTAAATTTCCTTTACCAAGAACAAAAACTTACATCATCTAAAGGGATACTAAAGGAATAGCCACCTTCTAGGAAGGGGTCTAAACCTTAAGGTGAGCAAATTAAGCAAATTTATACATATTTGGATAGCCTAGTACAAAAGAAAGGACAACTACGCAATTACCAAGCTAGATTAAGTCTCTTTAAATATGCTTTAATCTTTCTAGAAAGGTAGTATCTAGTTCTCACAATGATTTCCTCTTTCATCATATGAAAAATCATATTGATTTCTTTCTTCTCATCCCTAAAGATCCTGTGATTCCTTTCAATCCAAATATGATAGATTGTAGCAGCAACAACATACCAAAGTATGTTTCTTTTGATTTTCCTATACCTGAATGCATAAACAAAAAATTTGATCCATTTGTTAAACTCAGCAGGCAAACCAGTACAATTAGCCCAATTTGCAACTAGTTTTAGCAATTGTTTTGAACAGCAATGGTTAAAGAACAAGTATTCCCCTATTTCCTCCTCTATCTCACAAAAAATGCCTTTGCTATCAGCCACTTGGATGTTAAGTTTTTGCATCCCACTTTTAGTTAGAAGCCTTCCCCTCAATGCCAACCATGTTATAAAAGAATGCTTGGGTATATTGAATTTTCCCTAGGCAATTTTTTCCCAGTGAACAATGGCTTTATCCCCACTTAACCATCTATATCCAGATTTTATAGAGTAGTTTCCATTACTCTCCAAAGTCAATTTACCCCCTTGGAAACCTACTGCCATTTTATCTCTTATATTCACAATTTTTTTCCAATGCCAACTAGTGTCTTGCTTGATTTGGTATTCCCAAAAGTCATTGTTTTTCAAGTAGACTTCATTTGTCCACTTTACCCATAGGATGTCTATCTTGGTGGCCACTGCCCAACCATATTTAGCCACCACAGCTAGATTCCAAGTTTGACATCTTCTAAAGCCCAACCCTCCATGATTTTTCCCACAGCAAATATCCTCCCAACTCACTAGAAATGAACCAGGAGCATTATCTTTTTTACCCTAAAGAAAATTCCTACAAGCTCTTTCCACTTCTTTAACTATAGAATGGGGAAGGATGAATATAGAACACCAATAAGTGTGCATAGTCAATAAAACTGAATTTACTAGTTGAGCTTTTCCTATGTATGACAACTGCCTTGTAGACCAGCTTCTAATTCTAGTTGTTATCTTTTCAATGAGGTTGTGAAAGTCTCCCTTTAACTACTTTGTTAGAGAGAGGAATTCCAAGTTATTTTAGTGGAAAATCCCTAATATTAAAGCTAGTAGTTTCCTTTAATTGATCCTTGAAGCTATCATTTACTCCCCCCACAAAAATTTGTGATTTCTAAACATTTGCTTTTAGTCCTGGTGCTTCTAAAAACTCCTTGAAAGCTGGCATAAGTACCTCAACTAATTTTAAGTTGGCTTTACAAAATATAAGAAAGTCATCTACAAAACACATGTTCATTAGATTCTAGTTTCTACAAAGAGGATAAAATGAAAAACCTGGCTGAGGACTTTGCAATTTCAAGATCTTGGTGAGATAATCCATCACAATGACAAAAGAAGGGGGGATACAGGGTCACCTTGCCTGAGTCCTCTACCACCAACAAAATAACCTTTTATTTCTCCATTGATAGTGATAGAAAAAGTGGAAGTAGTAAGGCACCACATAACCCAAGCAATGAATTTTGGAGGAAATTTCAAAGCTACCAATAGATCATTGATGAATTTCCAATCAACAGTATCATACGCCTTCTTTAAATCAATTTTTAATAAGCATCTTGGGGATGTGTTCTTCTTGTTGTACATTCTTATAAGGTCCTGGAAAATAAAGATGTTATGTGTAATAGCTTTCCCTTGTATGAAAGCACCTTGGTTTTGATCAATCAGCACTAGTGGAATAGGCTTTGATCTCTCACACAAGACCTTTGAGACACATTTATAAAGTGTAGTGCAGCATGCTGTGGGTCTGAAGTTACTTGGAGAATTTGGTGCATCCACTTTTGGAATTGGTGAAATTAAGGTGCTATTCAGCTATTTGGAAAAGTAGCTAGTTTGAAAGAATTCAATCACAGCATTAGTAATCTCCTCACCCACAACATTGCATGTATATTAAAAAAAAACCACTGTTTTAACCATCAGGTCTCGGGGATTTATTCACATCTATAGAGAACATGGCATGTGTGACTTCCTCCCTTGTGACAAGTTGCAACAAGCAGAGTTATTGATTGGCACTCAGTGTTGGTCCTTGTTCTACTACTGTAACACTCAAAGCATAGTACTAGAAGAGCAGCCTAACAAATTCTTATAGAATTTCACAAAAGTTTCAGCAATTTCTTCATGATTCTGTACCCAAGCACCCTCTGCATTTTGAATAGCATGAATTCTATTTTTGGACTTTCTTTCTTTGATTATTCCATGGAAGCATTTGGTATTTGAGTCTCCCAATCTCATCCAATTATCTTTTGCTTTCTCTTTTGGTAACTCTCAAAGGATATTGATAATTGAGCAAGCTTTCTACTCATATCCTTTTCTCTTTGCTTTAGTTCCAAATTTTGAGGGTCATCTTGGATAATTGATTGCAGATGCATTAATTCTTTTGTAGTAGCTACAACACCTTTTTGAATGTCAGAAAATTCAGAATTATTTAGGGCTGAGAGAGGGGGCTTCAGATTTTTCAATCTTTTGATAACTTTGTACGTCTTGCTTCCTCTTAAATCTTCCTTCCATATTTGCTGAACAGTAGGTGTAAAATCTTTGGACAACCCCCACATGTTAAAGAATTTAAAGTGCTTCTTTTCTGGTGGAGGGGAGTTCTCCAAGTTCATAATAATAGGGGAATGATCTGAGATACCCTTAGGTAAGAATAAAGCCTCAAATTCCATGAATTTATTCATCCAGCTTTCATTTATCATTGTTCTATCTATTTTTGAAATAATTCTACCATTATCAGTATGCTTATTATTCCATGTGTATCTACATCCTCTTCCTTTTAGATCTTTCAATTGGCATTCATCCACAGCATCTAAGAAGTCACTAATTTCACGAAGAGCAATTGATGAACCCCTAATTCTATCATTTATTAGCAAAATACTATTAAAATCACCCATAGCAAGCTAAGGAAAGGATAAAGCTTGTGATGTAACTTTTAAACATTGCCACAAAGGTTTTCTATCATTTATAGTATGCAACCCATATACAAATGTCACCAGAAAAGTTTCATTAAGAGGAAACCATTTAACCATATAGTTAACATGCTGAGGAAAACTATCTATAATCACAACCTATGAGACATTAGGGTCCATAGAACCCAGATTCTACCTCTGTTACTATGTTCAAAGTTAATATAACTACCACAGGCAATATTTAGTGAGAACTGTAACATCTTACCACTATTCAGGATTAACGACTGTCTCCACAAACCAACATAAGCCATTTCGATGTGCTTTCTCCTCACTCATACACCTTCTTCCCAGGAGGTCACCCATCCCAGAATTGCTCCAAGTCAAGCATGCTTAACTGAGTAGTTCTTAAGGGATAGGCTACCACAAAAGTAAGTGCACTTTATTGGTATATGTAGTACCTATCAATTCCTTTAAGCTATCTTTAACCGTACAGTCCCACACCTATACAGTCTCTATATCCCTCTCGTTCCGGTATGTATTCGATTCATTCATATACTCCTCCCGCTTAGAAGCCTGCCATGAGCCGTTCCTTATCCATGTCTCATCACTTTTTATCTCAAAACCACTTTCTTGCACCGGCGATCACTCCCCGCCCTCATCAGTGCCCCGATGTCACATGTCCACTAACTTTCATGTGGTTCATCCGGCTGCTATTCAGGATTGACGACAAGCCAACACAAGCCATTTCGGTTTGCTTTGTCATCACTCACACACCTCCTAGGAAGGAGGTCACCCATCCCAGAATTACCCCAGGTCAAGTACGCATAACTGAGGAGTTCTTAAGAGATAGGCTACCGAAAAGGTAGGCGCACCTTGTTGGTATAGGTAGTACCTATCAATTCCTTTAAGCTTTCCTTAACTGTATAGTCCCACACCTATACAGTCGCTAGATCCCTCTCGTTCCGGTATGCATTCGATTCATTCATATGCCCCTCCCACTTAGAAGCTTGGCAGGAGTCGCTACTTGTCCGTGCCTCATCAATTTTTATCTCACACCCCCTTTCTTACACCAGTGATCACTCCCTACCCTCATTAATGCCCGAATGTCACAAGAAATGTAACAACTCTCATTACATTGTCCCTAACTTGATCACTAACTCACTAAGAGTCTTTGGCATTGTATGCAAGACTAGAGGAAGTAAGACGGAGGAAAGGTTCAGGAGAACCAGAAAGGAACTCCACGCCATGGTGAGAAGCAGAGCTATCGTGGTAAGCTGTTCTGGGGTCGAGGTGAAAGTCAAAAAATATGTTTAAATAGGGAACATTTCATTCGAACGCGGAAGGAGAAAATGGAGGGAGAATAGAGGAGCTCCACTAGGGCATGAGAAATCTGGCCAAGGGAGATTATTTTAGAACTCGAGAGACCTCGATCTTTGTTGGTAAGTGATCCCTAGCCTTCTCTCTTCTCTTTTATTCTCTGTTTTTGGTGGGAAGTTGAGTCGAAGCTTAGGGTTTCTGATTTGAGCAATTTCCATCAATTAAAATGCTTGATTTTGTGTTGTAGGAGTGTTTTGTGGTGTTAGGAAGCTTTGGGTATGAGTTTTGATTGGATTATGATACGTTTGAGTTAAACGCTAGGTTAAAATTTGGGAAAATAAGTGGAAATCTGAAATGGTATGTGTTGGTGTCTGTTTGAATAGTTGTTTAAGGTTTATTGGTATGTGTACATGTTGTTAGAACTCCGGGTTAAGCTTGGACGGCTAGATTGTGGATTGTAGTAGTGTTATGCAAGTTATGTTAATTAAAGGTATTATATTGTTGTAATGGTAGATTGGCTAATCGGAGGCATATAGTTCGTGATTGGTGTGCTCTAGAGGCTTGCCTAAGCCCCTGTGTGCGTGGCGCTGACAACCTGAGGTAACCGGATGTTTGTATTTATGTTATATGTTGATATATATGTGCATGTCTACGTTCATACCACGATATCGTTATGTGTATTGTTAGATTAGCTGGCTTCCCAAGAGGGGGGGTAAATTGGGAATATTAAAAATCTTCTACAAAATATCAAGAAGGTGAAGAAAGCAATATATGATGGTAAAATAGAGTATAACCAAATAACTGTAAAGATGGCAGTAAAGAGAAGAAGACTAAGAAATTTATCCTGGTTCGGTCTCTCCACTTGACCTACGTCCAGTCCTCAAGTCACCACTTGAGATTTTCCACTATTCTGCAAGAATTTCGTGGGCTTCTTGCAAATGCCTCAGTACAAAGATGCTGCTCTGTTTCTAGAGCTCACTCTATCTCTCTATGCACTCTTACATAGTGCTCCCTAATCCCTTGTGATATCCCCTCACAAGAAAATCTATCTTCCAGATGAAGAAAAGATTGTTTATAAAGATTAAACTCTCTTAAATAGAGTGAATATGAAAGTTGAAGTACAAAATATTGAAGTGAGAGAGTAACAGACTTTGAGTAATTGATTTGGCAGAGTTTTAGTATATACAATGTTAAAATTGTTACCCACAACTTCAAATGATGTTATATTTATAGATTTATGTCTCAAATATCCGTTAGAGACCAAATCTATCCGTTGGAGAAGTTATCCAATGGTTACTCTGAAAAACTATCCATTAACCAACCGCATTTAATGCTTCTGACATACTGAAATTCAAATTTCGGTTGGTCAATAGATGAATTTCATAGAAATTGAAGGTTAACGGCTTCAATGTTGAAAGCCCAAAGTTCGTCTGTCATGAAGTGAAATTCGAATTTTGATAGTTGAAAAATGTTTCTTCGTTGTAACATACGAATTTTCATGTTGAAAGTTTTTCTGTTAAGTATTAACAGTATTTTCAATTTGCTAGTGCCTTTGAAATTCAAATTTT
Source organism: Adenanthera pavonina (assembly GCA_026686845.1). Classification (NCBI taxonomy): domain Eukaryota; kingdom Viridiplantae; phylum Streptophyta; class Magnoliopsida; order Fabales; family Fabaceae; genus Adenanthera; species Adenanthera pavonina. Next base: position 8,433,264 of record JAIVEN010000020.1, on the reverse strand, counting down.
GGAACCCCAAAATTCGTCTGTCCATAGCTGGCTTACAAGGCTCAGTAGCTCATATAATTCAAAGTTTGAATTTTCAAATGTCAAAGTTCGTCTGTCAAAGAGACCTCTTTTCAAACTAACTTCAAAATTCGAATTTATAAATGATGTCATTCGTATGTCAACATATCATTCTAACAGACTCACAAGCTTAGTTTCTGAAATTCGAATTTTCATGTTCAAAGTTCGTCTGTCAGTGAGCAACTTTGAAATCCATTCTAAACTTGGTTTCAGGTGAACTTTGACATAATTTCAAACGAATTTCTTTAGTTCTCATAAGTTTCATTTTGTCTGAAATTTGAATTTTCAAAACCCAAAGTTCGTCTGTTACTTAAAGCTCCTTTCAGACACTTATTAGAATTCAAATTTCATCAAGTCAAAATTCGTCTGTCAGAGAGGCATCTCTTCAGACTTGTTCAGTTTCAATACGAAATTTGAATTTTCAAAGCCAAAGTTTGAACTTTCACTATGACAGATTGGTATTAACCTTTCAAACTTCATCTGTTGGTGGGTATTTTTCAAATATTACATGATTTAACATACAATCAAGGTTTTAAAATATCTTTTCACCAAATCAAAGTCTTTTACTCAAATTAAAACATAACTAAACCTCCTACATCTATTCTTGCACAGATTTGTCTAGAATTTCTTCACTTGAATTCATTGGAGCACCTTTGATATCTTTATTCCAAGCTCTTGAAAGTTAATTTGGAATCATTAAAACTTCTTGATTCAACATTCTCCCCCTTTTTGATGATGACAAAACAACTTATTAACTAGATTAGTACTTGGGTTTGCTTTAACAAGCTCCCCCTCAACATATGCATTATATATCAAAAGATATCATATATAGTAGATCATGTGAAGGAATTTAAAGAATAATAAGAACAGATCATTGCAACCAAGGAATTCTTTCATTTAATCAAATGTTGCTTTACAGAGATCAATTTAAGCAAAGTTCTGCTAAAAACACAAAACAAATACAAACAATCAAAACAAACATCTGAGACATAACAAGAGAGCTCAAGCCTAAATTCTAATCACTTCTTCTTTGGCTTGGACTTCTTGCTGTAAGTCTTTCCAGATGGCTCAGCAGCAGGCTTGCCAATTTGCTTACTCTTCTCCCCCTTTTTGGCATCATCAGGAAGGTGAACAAAATCAGCCAGAGGAGGGATCTGAGAAACTGGAATAGCTTGGAAGGGTACAGGATCAAAAGGCAGATTAGGCTCAGAATCCTCATCATCAGAGACCTCAAGCATTTCTTGTATCTTTTGTCTGGAAAGAGCCAATTGAGCCCTTTGTTCTTCTTAGAGACCATATGCAGTGAGAGATGAAGGAGCAGGGTCTTCAGAACGAAACATTTCCTCAAGCCTTTTTCTCTGAGCTTGCAAGAGAGCATTGCAAGCAATAGCTTCAAAATTAACAACAGGTACAATGCTTCTCTCTTCATTGCTGGCAACCTCCAACATAGATGAAGTAGAAATTGCTGCCACTAGTCTTTCAACTTGCTCAGATTCTTGAGTGGAAAGAATTAAATCCTGAGCATCTTCTGGAATGGGCTCATGAGGGCCTATTTCCTAAGGTCCTTCTTCTTCCAAACCATAGTCCAAGGGTGGACCAGGACTTGGTGTCCTCATTGTACCAGCAGGCTCAGTACCATCTTCATCATCATCATGCTCAGAAGAGGCTAGCTCGAAGGGGCTTGGAGGCTCAGGAGTTGGAGACTGAACAAGCACAGAGAACCCTGGCTGAGGTGGAGCTGATGTGGTAGGAATTGCATTCCTAATATCTTCATAGGCATCAGCAACCACTTTCATGTTCTTTGCCAACTGATGAATCTGATCTTGCAGATGAGCAAATTTGGCATTTTGCTCATCCCTGATGCTAAGTATGAGAGTAGACAGGCTGTCATACAACTCAGTGATCTTGGTTGGCTTGGCACGAGAGGAGGGAGTAGATGGAATGTGAGTAGGCTTGGATGGAGATAGGACAGGCAAAGAAGGATGTGGTATATATCTAGCAGGAGCCTCAGAGGTACCTTCTTACTGTTGGGAGACACCTTCAACAAAGAAAAGATCTTCATATTTTCCTGCTTCCTTCCCAACCCATCTTCCTTTATTTCTTTCAATTCCCATCCTTTGAACTTCCTCCTCCTTGAAAATCTCAGTGGGTTTCCCTTTCCCCTTCTCAAGATGCTGAATTCTAGCATATTGCAGAATTCTGGAAATGATAGCTGCATAGGGGAGTGTAGAGTCTTTTCTCTGATCCCTTGCCTTAATCATGCGTTGAAGTATAATATGACCCATGTTGATGAGCTTTCCATGCATGATTGCTGCCATGACATGTGCCTCTGCCCGTGTTATCAGATTGAAGCTGCCTCCTTTGTTGAATATGATCCTAAATACTATGTAGTGTAGGATCCTCACTTGAGCACTGAGGTCTGTGGGCTTCAACAAGTTTATGGTTGGCCAGTTTTCCTTTCTTCTGAACAATGTGCTCAGAATTATGCTCTCTTTGTAGTTCAGAAAGGGGCCACCTTCTTTATCAGTAGAATTTGCCTCATCCATATAACCAGAGGCAGTGATGTCAATCTTGAGGCCATCTTTCCCTGGGATTTCCAGTACTTCATTGAAGGTCTCATCTGTGAGCCAGATGGTCCTTGATCTCAGATTGACCTCCCACTTCTTCTTGTTGTACTTCAAGGAGGCATACCAAGTCTTTACTACTTCATCATCATACCTCTCCAATATCTCTAATAGATTCTTATATCTCAACATCCATATTCCAGCATCAAAATTGTTTGAGACTAAGAAATCTTCCAAGTTTACACAATGAGGCTTGATTACCTTTTTGTTGGCAAACTTGGAAGAGTATTCTTCTTGAATCTGTGGAGTGTTCCATAATGGCAGTGTAGTGAGTTGATATTCTCTAGATTCAATGCTAGAGGAGGAGGTGAAAGCAATAGTCTCAGTAGCAGCAGGAACAGGGACCGAAGGCTCTGCTTTCTTTGAGGAAGAGGCTCCAGTTTTCTTTGATTCAGCCTTTGGTGTAGTTTTCTGACATTTGGAAGGAGTTCCCTTGCTTGATTCGGCCTTTCTCTTTGGTTTTTCACCCTCCTTTGAGGCATATTGGGATTTGACCGATCTCTTTGGACGTGCCTCTCCTTTTCCAGCTTCAGGATTCTTTACTCTTTCCATTTTCGGGGATGAATGATTCAGAATAAGGCAGAGAATGGGTTTATAGGGTGCGAAAATCAGTTTAAACGGTGGGAAATAAAGATTTTTTGTCAGAATTTAAGAGCATTGATGAGAGGATTTGAACAGACCCAGAGAGGAAGAGTGTAGGGTTGTGTCTGTTCAGTGGAAAACTGTCACTTTTAACATAAGTAACCGCCTGACAGACGAATTTTGAGGGGTCAAAATTTGAATTTCAAGTAGTTAAAAGTTAAACCGTTCAGTAAAGCTTATTGACAGACGAATTTTCTTCTGAAAGTTTGTCTGACAGAGGCTTGGTTCAAGCAACACAAGATGAACAGACGAACTTTGTTCCAACAAAGTTCAAATTTTGAAGAGTAAACATCAAACAGCAATCAAATCACCAAACAACAGACGAATAATGCATATGAAATTTCATCTTTTAAAGATTCAATCATTGAGGAGCATGTTTCAATAAACGAATTTTGAGTCAGAAATTCGAATTTCTTTACTTTGTGAAAGTTTTCCAACATTAGTATGTTAAGAAATAATCATTTGTATAATCATCATGTTGGACAAACATAACTTTGAAATTTTTGTTCTTGAAAATTTGAACTTTCAAGGTCCAACAGACGAATTTCAAGGCATCACCGAGAATTGTTCCAACTTATAACAGGCTGAAGTTCATCTGTTGGGCATCCAAATTCGAATGTTGACCATGCTGACTTCCTCAGAAACTTAGTTTTTCACAGAAATTCGTCTAACACACAATTAATATACGAATTTCAATTTTAAAAACTTACAGAATGGATCCAGAAACTCAGAATTTTTGCCATTTTCTTCACTTTTTGATTGTTCCACTCTTGTGTGCTCCATTTTTCAGATTTATTGCCATAGAAACTCATGAGGAGCACCTGCAACTTAAATTAAATTCACTCCGATGCTAAAGTTAGAATTAATTCAATGTTGGAAAATCTAAAAACAAAATTTACACATGAATTTACTTACAGTTCATTGGGATTTACCATTCCCAATTCTCTTCTGATTTTGCAATGTCTATCTTCTGATAGAGGCTTTGTCAAAATATCAGCTACTTGATCCTCAGTTGGGATGTACTCTAGTCTGATTTCTCCTTTCAAAACATGATCCCTTATGAAGTGGTGTCTAACTTCAATATGTTTTGTCCTTGAATGCATGACAGGATTCTTTGTGATATTAATGGCACTTTGGTTATCACACATGATTGGTATTTCCTTCATCTCAACCTCAAGATCTTCAAGTTGCTGTTTCATCCAGATGATTTGGGCACAACAGCTTCCAGCAGTAATATACTCAGCCTCTGCTGTGGATAAGGCCACACTATTTTGCTTCTTGGTAAACCATGAAACCAAGGACCCTCCAAGAAACTAACATGTTCCACTTGTGCTTTTTCTGTCAGTTTTGGATCCTGCAAAGTCAGCATCAGTGTATCCTTTGAGATCTTCTCCATTGCCCTTTGGATACCAAAGACCCATCTGTGAAGTTCCAATAAGATATATGAAGATACGGTTCACAGCAGTTGCATGGGTTTTCTTGGGACATGATTGGAATCTTGCACACATACAGACACTAAACATGATGTCAGGTCTGCTGGCAGTTAGGTACAGTAGGGATCCAATCATTCTTCTGTACTGGGTTATGTCAAATAATTTTCCTTTTTCATCTATATACAGTTTGGTTGTAGTAGCCATAGGTGTTCCCATTGGCTTGACATTTTCCATTCCAAACTTCTTAGCAATTCCTTCAGATACTTGGATTGATTGAGGAAGATACCATCGTCACACTACCTGATTTGCAATCCAAGGAAGAAGTTGAGTTCACCCCATCATGGACATTTCGAATTCCCCTTGCATTAACATAGAAAAATTCTTGCAAAGAGATTCATTAGTAGCACCAAATATAATATCATCAACATAGATTTGAACAATAAGTAAATCTTTATTTTCTTTCTTAGTGAATAGAGTTGTATCTACTTTTCCTCTGTTGAACCCCTTTTCAGTTAGAAAATTACTCAATCTTTCATACCATACTCTAGGAGCTTGCTTCAAACCGTAAAGGGCTTTCTTCAGTTTATACACATGGTTTGGTTTTATAGAATCCTCAAAACCTGGAGGTTGATCTACATAAACCTCTTCCATGATATATCCATTTAAAAAAGCACTCTTCACATCCATTTGATATAACAAAATGTTTTTCATGCATGCATATGCTAACAGAATTCTAATTGCTTCTAATCTAGCTACTGGAGCAAAGGTTTCCTCAAAATCAATACCTTCTTCTTGATTATATCTTTTAGCAACCAGTCTAGCTTTATTTCTGATTATTGATCCTGATTCATCCAGTTTATTTCTAAAAACCCATTTGGTGCCAATGACAGGATGATTTTTGGGTCTAGGTACTAAATCCCAAACTTGATTTCTTTCAAACTGATTTAATTTATCTTGCATAGCCAAAATCCAGTATTCATCAGTTAAGGCTTCTTCAGTACATTTAGGTTCAATTTGAGAAATAAAAGCACATTTTATCAATTTATCCCTTAACTGTTTTCTGATTTTAACTTTCTCTTGAATATTCCCTATCACTTGATCAACAGGATGATTTCTTTGATATCTCCAAGCTCTAGGGAGTTCTTGAGACACTACTTCATTATTTTCTTCTTCAAAATCTTTCTCCTAAATATCTTCCTCTATGTTAATAGATTCAGATATCATTGGAGGTTCAATCTTACCTTCATCAGAGATATTTAACTTTTCAAAGTTTGAGACAAGATCATACTCATCAGTAGCATGTTTGGAAGCAGTTTCATTTTCAATAAATACTACATGCACAGATTCTTCAACTAATTTAGACTTTTTATTGAAAACTCTATATGCTTTACTCCTACTAGAATAGCCTAGAAATATACCTTCATCAGATTTGGCATCAAACTTACCCAAATTCTCCTTTCCATTGTTGTGGATGAAGCACTTGCAGCCGAACACATGGAGATGTGAGAGATTTGGCTTTCTTCCTTTGTACAGCTCATAAGGAGTCTTCCCAAGGATTGGTCTGATGTAGGCTCTATTTATGATGTAGCTTGCTGTATTCACTGCATCTGCCCAAAATACTTGAGAAAGTTCCTTTTCATTCAGCATAGCTCTAGTCATCTCTCCAATTGTTCTGTTCTTTCTTTCTACTACTCCATTCTGTTGTAGAGTTCTTGGTGCTGAGAAGTTTTGGTCAATTCCATGCTCATTGCAATACTCCAGAAAGTATGAGTTCTCAAATTCTCCTCCATGATCTGACCTGATAGACACAATGGAAATACCTTTCTCATTTTGCACTTTCTTGGCTAAGGTTACAAATGCATCAAAGGTATCAATTTTAGAGGAAAGAAACAATGTCCATGTAAATCTTGAGTAATCATCCACAATTACAAGCACATACAGATTTCCACCGATGCTTTTTACCTTAGCTAGACCAATTAAATCCATATGCAGTAGTTCTAGTGGTCTAGTTGTGGTGACTACGTTTTTGGGTTTAAAAGAAGATTTAGTTTATTTTCCTCTTAGGCATGCATCACATTCTTTGTCCTTTTCAAAAGCAATTTTTGGCAGGCCAGTGACTAACTCGTTTTTAACCAGTTTTGAAAGCTGATTCATGTTAACATGAGCTAATCTTCTATGCCATAGCCAACTATCATTATCCTAACTAGTCAAGATCAATAGTATAGCAGTTACCATCCCTTTGAGCTTTGAGGATTACTTTGTGATCACTTTTTCTGATGACTAGGCAGAATTTTGAGTCAAACAGTACCTAGTTTCCTTTATCACATGTTTGGCTCACACTCAACAGATTTTCGTTGAGGCCTATCACAAATAGCACCTCTTCAGTGGATGTTTCAAGATTCTTGTCCACAATGCCAATTCCAACTATTTTGCCATACTGAATACCTCCAAAGGTCACATTTCCTCCTTTCTTGTCTTTAAGGGTGATGAACTTCTCTTTATCACCAGTCATGTGACTTGAGCAGGCACTGTCCATGTACCATTTATTGTTCTTTCTGGCTTTAAGACAGACCTGCAAAACAAAGTTCATGTTTTCTTTTTAGGTACCCAAATTTGCTTGGGTCCTCTTCTGTCAGTGGTCTTTTCCCTAGATACAGATATACCTTTGGGAACCCATTTAACCTTCCTGTCAAGTCCATTTTTCTTTAAAGCACATGAGTTAGAGATATGCCCCTTTTTGTTACAGAAGTGACAGGTGGTAAAGGGACTGCTGGATTGAGAAGCAGGAAGAAAACAGTTCAGATAATATTTTTGTTTAGCATGCCTTGGTTGATTATATGATTCAATGTGATGTGACATATGATCTTTCTTTCTATTTCCATCAGCATGCACAAAATGTCTCATGTATACATTCTGATTTTTCTTCTTAATATTTTCTTTTACAGCACAAGGATCATAGCCAAGTCCAGCTTTTCCTTGTGATATTCTTTGACTTCCCATTAAAGCAAACAACATATCTTTACCTCTAGTAAGCCTAGACATGCTTTTCACTAGATATTCATTGGTTTGCTTTAATTCAATGCATGATTTACAGCAAACAAATTCAGTAATAGGTAGAAGAGCAATTTCAGAAATGTTGCATTGAGATTCTAGTTTGTTAATCTTTTTCTTAGCTTGCTTCAATTCTTTAGCAATCTTAACAAACTCATCATGCAGCTCATGAAATGCATCCAGTAATTCAGAATAGGAAGGTTCAGATTCATATACCTCATCTTCTTGATCACTGCTGCATGGGATTTCAGCTTCTTTAGAGGCAAGTGCCATGAGACAGATGTTGGCAACTTCATCTTCATCATCATCTTCTTCATCTAAGCTGTTACCCCATATTGATGAGATGTAAGCTCTTTTCTTCTTGCCTTTGTCTGCAGCTTTCTTTTCTTTTTCTTACTTCTTGAGAAATTGTGGACAATCCCATTTGATATGTCCTTACATTTTGCATTCATTGTAAGTGATAGGTTTTTTTGTTTCTCTCTTGCTATCTCCAGCTGCTCCTTTCTTGAAGATTTTCTTGTTGAATCAAGAGTTTTGATGATTCCAACCAACACTCAAGAGCTTGGATTGAAGATATCAAAGGAGATCAAAGCTGTTTCAAGTGAAGATTTTATGAGTTTTTGTTATTAGATCTTTTGTAGAGTCTTAGTTGTTGGTATGATTGGGTAAAATATTTTGATTTATAGAAAAGATGTTTTCAAACTTTGATTTTATGTTAAAACTTGAAACATTTGAAAAATACTTACAAACATACGAAGTTTGAAAGTTTTAACTGAACTGTCAAGTTGGAAATTCGAACTTTGCTTTTGGAAATTCGAATTTCGAGCTAAAACTGAATAAGTCTGAAGAGATGACTCTCTGTCAGACGAATTTTGGTTGATCAAAATTTGAATTTTCATCTAGTCTGAAAGAAGCCTTTCTGGTAACAGACGAACTTCACACTCTCAAAATTCAAATTTCAAGTAAAATGAAGTTTGTGAAAACCAAAGAAATTCGTCTGAAACTATGATAAAATGCATCTGAACTCAAAATCAAATTGAGTTTGATGAATGCTCTCTGACAGACGAATTTTGAACTTCCAACATTCGAATTTTCATCAAGTCTGGAAGAAGCCTCTTTATGACAGACGAACTTTACAATTTCAAAATTCGAATTTCAGACAAAATGCAATTTGTGAAAACCAAAGAAATTCGTCTGAAATTATGTTAAAGTTCATCTGAAATCAAGAAGAAATTAAGTTTGAAAAATGCTCTCTGACAGACGAACTTTGAACTTGCAACATTCGAATTTTCATATAAGTCAAAGGAGTTTTCTCTGTGACATTCGAATTTCACTCTTTCAAAATTCGAATTTCAGACAAAACACAACTTGAGAAAAACAAAAGAAATTCGTCTGAAACTATGTTAAAATTCATCTGAAATCAAGAAGAAATTAAGTTTCAAAATTGGTCTCTGACAGACGAATTTCACTCTGTCAAAATTCGAATTTCGAAGAAAGTGAACTACTGTGCCTCTTTGAACGTTCAATGGACAGACGAATTTTGGGCATCCAAAATTCGAATTTTGAGGGAACTGTAGCAAATTGAAAACACTGTTCACAACTTACAGAAAAACTTTCTTCTTGAAAATTCGTATGTCACAATGTGAAAATGTTTTATGAATTTCAAAATTCGAATTTCACACTATGGACAGACGAACTTCGTATTTTTAACATTGGAAGCTCTAACCTTCAGTTCCTTCGAAATTCGTCTGTTGACCAACCAAAATTCGAATTTCAGTGTGTCAGAAACATTAAATACGGTTGGTAAACGGATAGTTTTTCAGAATAACCGTTGGATAACTTCCCCAACGGATAGATTTAGTCTCTAACGGATATTTGAGAACTAAAACTATAAATATAACATCATTTGAAGTTATGGGTAACGAATCAAACTTGTATATACCGAATTTCTGCTGAATCTTTTTTCTCAAAAGCTTTTACCCTCTCAACTTCATTATCTGTACTTTAATCTTCATATCTACTCTATTCAAGAGAGTTGTATCTTTGTAAACAATCTACTCTTCATCTGGAAGATAGATTTACTTGTGAGGGGAATTCACAAGGGGATTGGGAAGCACATAGAGAAAGTGCTAGGAGAGTTTGAGAGAGCTCAGAAACAGAGCATACTCGTGTATTGTGGCATTAGCAAGAAGCCCGTTGAAATTCTTGCTGTATAGTGGATAAATCTCAAGAGGTGTCTTGGGGACTGGACGTAGGTCAAGAGAATAGACCGAACCAGGATAAATCACTGAGTGTTTCTCTCCTTATCCTTATTTATCAACTTGCTCTGTTTTACTTATTGCTTTCATAATACTGTGATATCTTCACCCATTTCACTTTGTGCAGAAAAATTTCAATCTTCCCAATTCACCCCCCCTCTTGGGAAGTCAGCCTTGCTAACAAGTAGTATCAGAGCCCGGATTCCCACTCAAAGGATTTTACAGTCCGGGAACAAAGATGGCTGGTTTTGGAGAAAGTATACTTCCTGAAGGGAACAACACTAACAGACCACCAGGCTTCAGTGGAGAGCATTATGGGTACTGGAAGATGAGGATGCAAATCTACCTCCAATCAATTGATCTTGACATCTGGTCAGTTATTGATAAAGGAGATTTCGTCCCAATGGCTCCAACTGAAGATGGAAGATACAAAGAGAAACTGGAAGCAGAGTGGAATGATGAAGACAGAAGAAGAGTCCTACTGAACTTTAAAGCAAAGCACTGTTTAGTCAGTGCCCTGAACCAGGACGAATTCTACAGGGTCTCACAATGCACCACTGCAAAAGAGATGTGGGACACTCTGCAGATTGCACATGAAGGGACATCTGGGGTCAGGGAGAACAGACTCAATACATGCATTGGAGAGTATGAGAGCTTCAGCATGTCTGAGGGAGAAACTGTAAAGGAGCTCCAAAAGAGATTCACTCTCATTGTGAATCAACTAAAGGGCCTAGGAAAGGAATACACTCAATCAGAGAAAGTGAGAAAAATTCTCAGAGCTCTCCCTCTGGAATGGCAGCCCAAGGTGACAGCAATAAAAGAAGCCAGAGGAGAATCAATGGCCTCTGTCACAGCTCTCTTCGGGAGCCTTGAGGAGTATGAAGGAAAAATCAAAACTCTCAAGGAAGCCGGGCTGGACAGAAAGAAGAAAGGCCTTGCCCTCAAAGCTGCTGATGAAAAGGAAGAAGAATCTGACAAAGAGGATGGACTTGATGAGGAAACTCTGGCTATGATGGTCAGAAAATTTGGAAGATTCTACAGCAAGAAGAAGAACAAAAGATTCTTCAAGAAGGGAGCTGCTGGAGAAAGCAAGAAAGAGGCAAAAGAACCTGTAACTTGTTATGAGTGCAAGAAGCAGGGACACATAAAGTGGGACTGCCCCCAATTCCTCAAGAAGCAAGAAAAAGAAAAGAAAGCTACTGACAAAGGGAAGAGGAAGAAAGCCTACATCTCATCCATATGGGGAAATAGTTCAGATGAGGAAGAAGAAGATGAAGATGAGATTGCCAACATTTGTCTGATGGCACTTGCTTCTGAAGAAGCCACTCCCTCATGCAGCAGTGATCAGGAAGAAGAGGTCTGTCTCACAGCTAAGAAAAGCAACAAATGGTATATGGACAGTGCCTGCTCAAGTCACATGACTGGTGATAAGGAGAAGTTCATCACCCTTAGAGACAAGAAAGGAGGAAAGGTGACCTTTGGAGGTGATCAATATGGTAAAATTATTGGTATTGGCATTGTGGGGAAAAATCCTGAAACATCCATTGAAGAGGTGCTGTTTGTGATTGGCCTCAACCACAACTTGCTAAGCGTGAGTCAGACGTGTGACAAAGGAAACTGGGTGCTGTTTGACTCAAAGTTTTGCCTGGTCATCAGAAAAAGTGATCACAAAGTAATCCTCAAAGCTCAAAGGGATGGTAACTGCTATACTATTGACCTTGATGAACTTCCTCCCTTAGATTCTGTATGCTTAATCAGTCAGAATAATGAGAGTTGGTTATGGCATAGGAGATTAGCTCATGTCAATATGAATCAATTGTCTAAACTGGTTTAAAATGAGCTAGTTACTGGTTTGCCAAAAATATCTTTTGAAAAGGAAAAAGAATGTGATGCATGCTTAAGAGGAAAACAAACTAAATCTTCATTCAAATCTAAAAATGTAGTTACCACAACTAGACCACTTGAATTGCTGCATATGGACTTAATTGGACCTTCTAGGGTAAAGAGTCTTGGTGGTAATCTGTATGTGCTCATAATTGTAGATGATTATTCTAGATTCACTTGGACATTATTTCTTTCCTCTAAAAGTGATACCTTTGATGCATTTGTAACCTTAGCTAAGAAAGTGCAAAATGAGAAAGGTATTTCTATTGTGTCTATCAGGTCAGATCATGGAGGAGAATTTGAAAATGCATACTTCCTGGAGTACTGCAGTGAGCATGGGATTGACCACAACTTCTCAGCACCAAGAACTCCTCAACAAAATGGAGTGGTAGAAAGGAAGAACAGAACCATTGGAGAGATGGCTAGAGCTATGCTGAATGAGAAGGATCTTTCTCAAGTGTTCTGGGCTGATGCAGTAAACACAGCAAGTTACATCATTAACAGAGCCTACATCAGACCCATCCTTGGAAAGACTCCATACGAGCTGTACAAGGGGAGAAAGCCAAATCTGTCCCATCTCCATGTGTTCGGATGCAAATGCTTCGTCCATAACAACGGAAAAGAAAATCTGGGTAAGTTTGATGCCAAATCAGATGAAGGTATATTTCTGGGCTATTCCAGTAGAAGTAAGGCCTATAGAATTTATAATAAAAGATCAAATGTGGTAGAAGAATCTGTGCATGTGGTTTTCATTGAAAATGAAAATGTTTCAAAACATATTACCAATAAGGATGATCTTGCTTTCAACTTTGAAAAACTGGGCATTTCTGATAATAGCAGAACTGAACCTCCAAAGATATCTGAATCTGTTAACGTAGAGGAAGATATCCAGGAGCAAGAGTTTGATGAAAATAATGAAGAAACATCTCAAGAACTCCCTAAAGCTTGGAGATATCAAAGGATTCACCCTATTGATCAAGTGATAGGAAATGTTCAAGAGAGAGTCAAAACCAGAAAACAGTTAAGGGATCAAATGTTGAGCTGTGCTTTTATTTCTCAAATTGAACCCAAATGTGCTGAAGAAGCCTTAACTGATGATTACTGGATTTTGGCTATGCAAGAAGAACTAAATCAGTTTGAAAGAAATCAAGTCTGAGATTTAGTTCCAAGACCCAAAAATCATCCTATTATTGGTACCAAATGGGTTTTCAGAAATAAACTTGATGAATCTGGAACAATAATTAGAAATAAAGCTAGACTGGTTGCTAAAGGGTATAATCAGGAAGAAGGCATTGATTTTGAAGAAACCTTTGCACCAGTAGCTAGACTAGAGGCTATAAGAATACTGCTGGCTTATGCATGCATGAAAAATATTTTGCTATATCAAATGGATGTAAAAGGTGCCTTTCTGAATAGATATATCATGGAAGAGGTTTATGTAGATCAACCTCCAGGTTTTGAGGATTCTACAAAACCAAACCATGTCTATAAACTGAAGAAAGCTCTTTATGGATTAAAACAAGCCCCTAGAGCATGGTATGAAAGATTGAGCAATTTTCTAAGTAAAAAGGGATTCAATAGAGGCAAAGTTGACACAACCTTATTTACTAAGAAAGAAAATAAAGATTTACTAATTGTTCAAATTTATGTTGATGATATTATTTTTGGTGCTACTAATGAGGCTCTTTGCAAGAAATTTTCTGAGTTAATGCAGGGAGAATTCGAGATGTCTATGATGGGTGAACTCAATTTCTTCCTTGGACTGCAAATCAGACAGCGAGATGAGGGCATCTTCTTCAGCCAATCCAAGTATCTGAAAGAGCTGCTAAAAAGGTTTGGAATGGAGAATGCCAAGCCAATGGGAACACCTATAGCTACTGCAACCAAACTGGACATGGATGAGAATGGGAAGATGTTTGACATTACTCAGTACAGAAGAATGATTGGATCCCTGCTGTACTTAACTGCCAGCAGACCTGACATTATGTTCAGTGTCTGTATGTGTGCAAGGTTCCAATCATGCCCCAAAGAGACCCATGCAACAGCTGTGAAAAGAATTTTCAGATATCTTATTGGAACATCACAGATGGGTCTTTGGTATCCAAAAGGCAATGGAGAAGATCTCAAAGGATACACTGATGCTGATTTTGCAGGATCCAAAACTGACAGAAAAAGCACAAGTGGAACTTGTCAGTTTCTTGGAGGATCCCTGGTTTCATGGTTCAGCAAAAAGCAAAACAGTGTAGCTCTATCCACTGCAGAAGCTGAGTATATTGCAGCTGGAAATTGCTGTGCCCAAGTCATCTGGATAAAGCAGCAGCTAGAGGATCTTGAGGTTAAAATGAAGGAGATACCCATCATGTGTGATAATCAAAGTGCCATAAATATCACTAAGAATCCTGTCATGCACTCGAGGACGAAACATATTGAGGTTAGGCATCACTTCATAAGAGATCACGTTCTGAAAGAAGAAGTTAAGCTGGAATACATCCCAACAGAGGATCAAGTAGCTGATATACTCACCAAACCTCTACCAGAAGACAGGCATTGCAAAATAAGAAGAGAATTGGGAATGGTAAATCCCAATGAATTGTAAGTTATTCGTATAAAATTCTCTTTTTAGAGTTTTAAATCTGAAAATCAATTCTAACTTCAGCATCGGAGGGTGTTTGATTTAAGGTGCAGGTGCTCCTCACAAGACTAAATGGCTATACTCTTGAAGATTGGAGCATATCAGAATGGAACAGCCAGAAAATGAAGTAAACAATGAAAATCTTATGTTCTGGATCCATTCTGTAAGTTCTTAATGTTGATGCTCTTATTTGAAGTGATGTTAAACGTATGTTTCTTCATAAACTGTGTTTTTATACTGGTCAACGTGGTCAACATTCGAATTTTAAGTGACTAACAGACGAACTTCGACTTGTTATACTTTGGACCAGTTCTCACTAATGCCTCGAAATTCGTCTGTTGAATATGGAAGTTCAAATTTTCAAGAATAAAATTTTCAAAAATATGATTGTCCATCACTGATATGCGAATCATCACTACTTAACATTCAACTATTGGACAACCTTTACAAAAGTTGAAAAATTCGAATTTACAGTTCAATATTCGTCTGTTGAATCACGTTTTTCATGCTGAATGCTTGTAAGATGATGCTCTGCATGCTTAATTCGTCTATTGGGTGTAGTTTTGATTGTTGTTGCTGTTTTCTCTCCAACATTCGAATTTTGTTGAAACAAAATTCGTCTGTTGTGCATATACTGCTTGCTCCAAGCCTCTGTCAGACGAACTTTCAGATGAAAATTCGTCTGTCAGTAAGCTTTGCTGAACGGTTTAACTTGTAACTGCCCGAAGTTTGAATTTTGACCCCTCAAAATTCGTCTGTCAGACAGTTACATACGTTAAAACTGACAGTTTTCCAGAACAGACGCAACCCTATTTGTAACCTCTCTAAGTCTGTTCTGATTCTTTCTTCAATCCTCTTAACTCCTGCCCAAAAACCGTCATTCTTCACCGATTAAACTTCCTTTCGCATCCCTTAAATCTATTCTCAGCCACATTCTGCATCATTCAACCTAAAAATGGCGAGAGTAAAAAATCCTGGAGCAGGACAAGCTGGAACTCGGCCAAAAAGAACGGTCAAATCTCAATATGCTACAAAGGAAGGAGAGAAATCCAAGAGAAAAGCCGAGCCCAGTAAAGCTACTCCTTCTAAACGCCAAAAATCATCATCCAAGGTAGAATCTCAGAAAACTGGTCCCTCATCATCAAAATCTGCAGTTCCTTCGGCTGATACTGCTGCGGTGGCTTCCTCTTCTTCTACTCAATCTGGAGAATATAAGCTTACTACACTGCCACTATGGAGCACTCCTGAGATTCAAGAAGAGTATTCTACCAAGTTTTCCAGCAAGAAGGTAATAAAGCCTCACTGTGTGAATATGGAACAATTCTTAATATCTAACAACTTTGATGTTGGTATATGGTTGTTAAGATATAAGAATTTATTGGAAATTGCTGAAAAATATGATGATGAGGTAGTGAAGACTTGGTATGCCTCTCTGCAATATAACAGCAAGAAAAGGACATGGGAGGTCACCTTGAGATCAAGGACCATTTGGCTTGCTGATGAAACAATCAATGAGGTGCTGGAAATCCCAGGACAAGATGGGCTGAAAATTGACATTACAGCCTCTGGATACATGGATGAGGCTAGCACAGCTGATGAAGAAGGTGGCTCCTTTCTGAACTACAAAGAAAGCACCATCTTGGACACCCTATTCAGAAGAAGGGAGAACAGGCCTACAATAAATCTGTTGAAGCCCACAGACCTAAGTGTACAAGTAAGGATCCTGCACTACATAGTGTCCAGGATTATATTCAACAAGGGTGGCAGCTTCAACTTGATAACAAGGGCAGAGGCTCATGTGATGACTGCTATCATTCGTGGGAAGCTTCTTAATATGGGTCATATCATCCTCCAACGAATGATAAAGGCAAGAGATCAGAGGAAAGATTCCACACTCCCCTATGCAGCAATTATTTCAAGAATCCTGCAGCATGCTAGGATTCAACACATTGAAAAAGGGAAAGGGAAACTCACTGAGGCATTCAAAGAGGAAGAATTGCAAAGGATGGGCATTGAAAGAGATGAAGGTCATTGGGTTGGAAAGGGAGCAGGGAAATCTGAAGACTTGTTCTATGCTGCTATTGCATCCCTCCAACAAGAAGGCACCTCTAAGGCCCCTGGCAGATCTGTACCTAAGCCTTCTCAGCCTATTCCATCTCCATCCAGGCCTACACACCCTCCTTCCACTCCCTCCTCACGGTCAAGCCAACAAAGGTCATTGAGTTATTTGACAGTCTGTCAACACTCATTCTCAGCATTAGGGATGAGCAAAATGCCAAATTTGCTCATCTACAAGATCAGATCCATCAGTTGGCTGTGAATATGAAGGTGGTAGCTGATGCTTATGAAGAAATCAGAAATGCTATTCCTTCCACTTCAGCTCCACCTCAGCCTGGTATTCCTGAACCTACTCTGTCTCCATCTCCTGTGCCTCCAAGTCCTTTTGAGTTGGATTCTCCTATCCCTGAACCTGCTCGCACTCCAAAGGCCTCCAACAATGAGGTAAGTCCTGGTCCACCCCTGGACTACGGCATAGAGGAAGAGGGTCTGCAGGAATCTAGCCCTCTTAAACCTAATAAAGCAGTTGGACAAGACTCTATCCTTTCCATCCAAGAGTCTGAGCAAGTCGAGCAGCTAGTAGCATCCATATCTGCTTCACCATTTCTACAAG
This sequence comes from Adenanthera pavonina, assembly GCA_026686845.1. Classification (NCBI taxonomy): domain Eukaryota; kingdom Viridiplantae; phylum Streptophyta; class Magnoliopsida; order Fabales; family Fabaceae; genus Adenanthera; species Adenanthera pavonina. The sequence continues at coordinate 8,416,012 of JAIVEN010000020.1, read as the reverse complement.
CTGCACTCAATGAGGAAAGGAGCATTGTGCCTGTTATTGATTATGAAGCTTTTGCTCACAATGCTCTCCTGCAAGCTCAAAGGCAAAGGCTTGAAGAAATGTTTCCTCCTGCTCAAAAAGCCTCATCTTCTCTTGCTGCTTATGGGCTATCAGAGGAACAGAGAGCTCGACTGGCTCTTTCCAGGCAGGAAATGCAAGAGCTGCTTGAGGTCTCTGATGATGAAGAACCTAGCCCTGAGCCTCCTGCACCAGTTCAGCCAGAGATTTCTTTTGCTCCTGTCCCTCTTCATGCTGTACCTCTTTCTCAGATTCCTCCCCCAATGGATTTTGTTGGGCTTACTGATGATGCCAAAAAGGGGGAGAAGATAAAGATAAAGCAAACTGGAACTGGGGCCAAGCAAGCTGGAAAATCTGCTGAATCCTCTGGGAAAGGAAAGACATACAGCAAGAAGTCTAAGCCAAAGAAGAAGTGATTGTTTCAAGATCTTAGGCTGATTCTTCCTGTTGTATCTTGTTTTAGTTGTTTGACTGTATCTTGTTTGGTGTTTATTCATAATATGTTTCAGACCTGATCTTAAACTTAAATATGTATTGAAACTGTTTGATTAAATGAATTATGTTCTTGGTTACAATGTTTTGGGGTTTGAATCTCTTCACTTAATATGTTGGAAATGATATCTTATGAACTGTAATGCACATGTTGAGGGGGAGCTTGTGTAAGCAAACCCAAGTACTAATCCAGTTTGTGAGTTGTTTTGTCATCATCAAAAAGGGGGAGAATGTTGAATCACGAGTTTTGATGATTCCAACCAACACTCAAGAGCTTGGATTGAAGATATCAAAGGAGATCAAAGCTGTTTCAAGTGAAGATTTTATGAGTTTTTGTTATTTGATCTTTTGTAGAGTCTTAGTTGTTGGTATGATTGGGTAAAATATTTTGATTTATAGAAAAGATGTTTTCAAACTTTGATTTTATGTTAAAACTTGAAACATTTGAAAAATACTTACAAACATACGAAGTTTGAAAGTTTTAACTGAACTGTCAAGTTGGAAATTCGAACTTTGCTTTTGGAAATTCGAATTTCGAGCTAAAACTGAATAAGTCTGAAGAGATGACTCTCTGTCAGACGAATTTTGGTTGATCAAAATTTGAATTTTCATCTAGTCTGAAAGAAGCCTTTCTGGTAACAGACGAACTTCACACTCTCAAAATTCAAATTTCAAGTAAAATGAAGTTTGTGAAAACCAAAGAAATTCGTCTGAAACTATGATAAAATGCATCTGAACTCAAAATCAAATTGAGTTTGATGAATGCTCTCTGACAGACGAATTTTGAACTTCCAACATTCGAATTTTCATCAAGTCTGGAAGAAGCCTCTTTATGACAGACGAACTTTACAATTTCAAAATTCGAATTTCAGACAAAATGCAATTTGTGAAAACCAAAGAAATTCGTCTGAAATTATGTTAAAGTTCATCTGAAATCAAGAAAAAATTAAGTTTGAAAAATGCTCTCTGACAGACGAACTTTGAACTTGCAACATTCGAATTTTCATATAAGTCAAAGGAGTTTTCTCTGTGACATTCGAATTTCACTCTTTCAAAATTCGAATTTCAGACAAAACACAACTTGAGAAAAACAAAAGAAATTCGTCTGAAACTATGTTAAAATTCATCTAAAATCAAGAAGAAATTAAGTTTCAAAATTGGTCTCTGACAGACGAATTTCACTCTGTCAAAATTCGAATTTCGAAGAAAGTGAACTACTGTGCCTCTTTGAACGTTCAATGGACAGACGAATTTTGGGCATCCAAAATTCGAATTTTGAGGGTACTGTAGCAAATTGAAAACACTGTTCACAACTTACAGAAAAACTTTCTTCTTGAAAATTCGTATGTCACAATGTGAAAATGTTTTATGAATTTCAAAATTCGAATTTCACACTATGGACAGACGAACTTCGTATTTTTAACATTGGAAGCTCTAACCTTCAGTTCCTTCGAAATTCGTCTGTTGACCAACCAAAATTCGAATTTCAGTGTGTCAGAAACATTAAATACGGTTGGTAAACGGATAGTTTTTCAGAATAACCGTTGGATAACTTCCCCAACGGATAGATTTAGTCTCTAACGGATATTTGAGAACTAAAACTATAAATATAACATCATTTGAAGTTATGGGTAACGAATCAAACTTGTATATACCGAATTTCTGCTGAATCTTTTTTCTCAAAAGCTTTTACCCTCTCAACTTCATTATCTGTACTTTAATCTTCATATCTACTCTATTCAAGAGAGTTGTATCTTTGTAAACAATCTACTCTTCATCTGGAAGATAGATTTACTTGTGAGGGGAATTCACAAGGGGATTGGGAAGCACATAGAGAAAGTGCTAGGAGAGTTTGAGAGAGCTCAGAAACAGAGCATACTCGTGTATTGTGGCATTAGCAAGAAGCCCGTTGAAATTCTTGCTGTATAGTGGATAAATCTCAAGAGGTGTCTTGGGGACTGGACGTAGGTCAAGAGAATAGACCGAACCAGGATAAATCACTGAGTGTTTCTCTCCTTATCCTTATTTATCAACTTGCTCTGTTTTACTCATTGCTTTCATAATACTGTGATATCTTCACCCATTTCACTTTGTGCAGAAAAATTTCAATCTTCCCAATTCACCCCCCTCTTGGGAAGTCAGCCTTGCTAACATTTCTTATTTCTCCTTTTGCTGTAGAATCTTCCAAATTTTCTGACCATCATAGCCAGAGTTTCTTCATCAAGTTCCTCTTCATGGTTAGATTCTTCTTCCTTTTCTTCAGCAACTTTGAGAGCAAGGCCTTTCTTCTTTTTGTCTTGTCCAGCTTCCTTGAGAGCTTTCATTTTCCCTTCATACTCCTCCAGGCTGCCAAAGAGAGCTGTGACAGAGGCCATTAATTCTCCTCTGGCTTCCTCTATTGCTGTTACTTTGGGTTTTCATTCCAGAGGGAGAGCTCTGAGGATCTTTCTGACTTTCTCTGTTTGAGCGTACTCCTTTCCCAGGCTCTTTAGTTGATTCACAATGAGGGTGAATCTTTTCTGTAGCTCTTTTACATTCTCTCCTTCAGCCATTCTGAAGCTTTCATATTCTCCTATACATGTATTTAGTTTGTTTTCCCTGACTCCAGTTGTTCCTTCATAAGCAATTTGCAGGGTGTCCCACATTTCCTTGGCAGTAGAACATGGGGAGACTCTGTAGAATTCGTCTTGATTCAAAGCACTGACCAGACAGTGTTTTGCTTTGAAGTTCAGCAAGACTCTTCTTCTGTCTTCCTCATTCCATTCAGCTTCTGGCTTCTCTCTGTATTTTCCATCATCTTCCAAAGCTATTGGGACAAAATCTCCCTTCTAAATGACTGACCAGATGTCCAGATCAATTGACTGGAGATGGATTTGCATCCTCTTCTTCCAGTACCCATAGTGTTCTCCACTGAAGCCAGGTGGTCTATTTGTGTTGTTGCCTTCTGGTAATATACTTTCTCCAAAGCCAACCATTGTAATTCCCGGACTGTGAGATCCTTTGATTGGGAATTCGGGCTCTGATACCACTTGTTAGATTAGCCGGCTTCCCAAGAGGGGGGTTAATTGGGAATATTAAAAATCTTCTGCAAAATATCAAGAAGGTGAAGAAAGCAATATATGATTGTAAAACAGAGTATAACCAAATAACTGTAAAGATGGCAGTAAAGAGAAGAAGACTCAGAAATTTATCCTGATTCGGTCTTTCCACTTGACCTACGTCCAGTCCTCAAGTCACCACTTAAGATTTTCCACTATTCTGCAAGAATTCCGTGGGCTTCTTGCAAATGCCTTAGTACAAAGATGCTGCTCTGTTTCTAGAGCTCACTCTATCTCTCTGTGCACTCTTACAAAGTGCTCCCTAATCCCTTGTGATATCCCTTCACAAGAAAATTTATCTTCCAGATGAAGAAAAGATTGTTTACAAAGATTAAACTCTCTTAAATATAGTGAATATGAAAGTTGAAGTACAAAATATTGAAGTGAGAGAGTAACAGACTTTGAGTAATTGATTTAGCAGAGTTTCAGTATATACAATATTAAAATTGTTACCCACAACTTCAAATGATGTTATATTTATAGATTTAGGTCTCAAATATCCGTTAGAGACCAAATCTATCCGTTGGAGAAGTTATCCAACGGTTACTCTGAAAAACTATCCGTTAACCAACCGCATTTAAAGCTTCTGACATACTGAAATTCGAATTTTGGTTGGTCAACAGATGAATTTCACAGAAATAGAAGGTTAACGGCTTCAACGTTGAAAGCCCGAAGTTCGTCTGTCATGAAGTGAAATTCGAATTTTGATACTTGAAAAATGTTTCTTCGTTGTAACATACGAATTTTCATGTTGAAAGTTTTTCTGTTAAGTATTAACAGTATTTTCAATTTGCTACAGTGCCTTCAAAATTCGAATTTTGCAACCCCAAAATTCGTCTGTCCATAGCTAGCTTACAAGGCTCAGTAGCTCGTATAATTCAAAGTTCAAATTTTCAAATGTCAAAGTTCGTCTGTCAAAGAGATTTCTTTTCAGACTAACTTCAAAATTTGAATTTATAAATACTGTCATTCGTATGTCAACATATCATTCTAACAGACTCACAAGCTTAGTTTCTGAAATTCGAATTTTTATGTTCAAAGTTCGTCTATCAGTGAGCAACTTTGAAATCCATTCTAAACTTGGTTTCAAATGAACTTTGACATAATTTCAAATGAATTTCTTTAGTTCTCATAAGTTTCATTTTGTCTGAAATTCAAATTTTCAAAACCCAAAGTTCGTCTGTTACTGAAGGCTCCTTTCAGACACTTATTAGAATTCAAATTTCATCAAGTCAAAATTCGTCTGTCAGAGAGGCATCTCTTTAGACTTGTTCAGTTTCAATACGAAATTTGAATTTCCAAAGCCAAAGTTCAAACTTTTACTATGACAGATTGGTATTAACCTTTCAAACTTCGTTTGTTGGTGGGTATTTTTCAAATATTCCATGATTTAACATAGAATCAAGGTTTTAAAACATCTTTTCACTAAATCAAAGTCTTTTACTTAAATTAAAACATAACTAAACCTCCTACATCTATTCTTGCACAGATTTATCCAGAATTTCTTCACTTGAATTCATTTGAGCACCTTTGATATCTTTATTCCAAGCTCTTAAAGGTTGATTTGGAATCATCAAAACTTCTTAATTCAACATGTATGTGTATGGCTTTTCCTATATATCGTGGTATGCACACGGCTAGACGATATAGTATATGGTGATGATGTACATATGTTGATGTGACATGATGTGAATTTATGACGACGATAAGCATGATTTTGTATATGTGCATACATGACTGTGGCATTCTCATACCATTGCATGCTAGCATGGCAATGATGATGATTGTAATGATGATATACATATGTGCGTGGTTCGAGGCATGTTAGCATGGCATGCATCACCACCCATGAGCATAGTGAGATACAGTTGATTGGAGATGGTGATGAGATGAGATATGATAAAGTGATAAAAGATCCCTACCACTAAATCCTCTCCTTGGGAGAGCCAGGTGGCAGTGGACTATGATATAATATGATGATGATATGATTTGGTGATAGGATGGGATCCATGTCACTAAATCATCTCCTATGGCCATAGGAGAGCCAGGCGATAGTAGACTATATTATTTGTTGGGTAAGCATGTGGATCTCTTGCTGTAATTCTTCACATGGCCCAATTTCTCGAAGTTCTTTCCTAAGTACATCATTCTCTCTAACCAACTTGACTAGTCTAGCTCGAGTATTCTGCATTTTTACATCATTGTCTTGCATCTCTCTTGTCAATCTTGTATTTTCCCTCTTTAATTTTTAACCTTAGAATCTTCTTCAGGATCTTTTCTTCTCTTCTAATCTCTCTTGTAAATGGATGCATTCTTTTCACAATCGGTTTAAGTCCTCTCAAATTTTGGAATATGCATCTACTAGCTCTTGTAATTTATTCTCTCTTTCTTCCAAGTGCTTGGTCAAGTGTTCATTAATTTCCCACATATTATTCCCTAACAGAGGATTTCTGGGAGCATAAGCAGCATTTGACCCATTTATCATATCCTTCAACTAGATTGTATGTCCTGGAGTTGGATTTAACATGCTCCACCTAAATTTAGCTTTCCCTTTGTACACAACCCTTCGTCATGCTTCTATACTTTTCTACCTTAAAGGTTTCATTTCAGGCTGTCCATGTCGAAAGTATATCTCTTGCACTTCTTCCTTCGATGGCATGTGTTGTTCGAATGCCAGTTGTCTTGATGCAAGTGAGGAATTATAGTTAACATATCCCCTAGGTCCCATGAGAGGTATATTTGGAAAGTCACTGCAATAGTACATAACTCTTTCATCCCACCACCAATCTAACTTCCATAGGATGGAATCTTCTTTTTGCTCAATAAAAATCTGCATCCAATCATCACGAGTTAGTTCATTAATTGATGGTCGACTCTTAAATGAGTCAAATGGATTTTCTAACAATTCATTCCTTCTTCGGAAGTGATGACTTTTACCAAAGAGGTGACCTAACATCTATATGTCTTTGCTAATATTGCAAGGCAACACAAGATTTTACCATTCCCTTTCATATGACAGTGAGTCAAAGTCAAATATATCTTTGCTAATATTGCGGATGTTGGATTAATCCGATGATTCTCCATTGCCTGAAATACACTAATGGCGCTTAAATCAATTATGCCTGGTGTCGATAGAAAGATAATTACCCCATAAATAGCCAATGCAAAGATCCTACAGAAAGTGACCCAATCTTTGTTTTCTGCCAACTTCTTCAAATTATTTTCTAAGTAAGTTCTTGAAATTCCTTCAGTTTGTCTTGGGCAAGACATTTGTACCTCTTTTGGGCATATGCCTAAAATTTTTGCTATAGCTTCTCAAGCTAGTAATTGCCCGGGATAGTGATATACAACTGTATTTTCATTCATGGGCATTTTGAGGATCACACCATATTCCTCTAAGGTTGACGTAATTTGAAAATCCAGGAATGCAAAGCATTTTAGCGAAGCATCCCAATATTGACCTAATTCCACCAAAGCATGGCTGTGTATCTTCACATGCAGTAATTCCAATATGTTACCATACTTGTTTTTAAAGTCATCCTTAACTCCTCCTTTAATTAGATGACTTAACTGAACTAAGCTTTCAATTGGCTGTAATTCTGCAATCAGCTTTATTCCCTTTCCTCTGTATACTTTACCGGTGTGGCATTGATTCATATTTTCGTTATGTGCCATTACCCTTATGCAAAATTTTTTTCCAAAAATGTTGGGCAATTCAATAAATTGTAAACAAGTTAAACGTTAGATAATTTTTTGGTTAAAATTTCTTTTTCCTTCATATGCATGAAGAAATTGTATTCTTTTTTATTTTTTATTTTTTTTAAAAAATGATTGATTTCTATTTAATGCAACTGATTTTGGTATGGGAGACTTAAGGAAGAAAACTAATTCCCAATTCTTCTAGGGCCAATTAACCCAGAGGATAAGGGAAATCATTAACTTGTGAAAAATCTAAAATGAATACGTGGCTAAATTTTTTAAAAAAAAATATCTCCCATATCAAAATGAGTCCATTTTGCTTATTATATAAAAAATTTCATGATTTTTATGAGGTTATCTCTTTGTGAGATATTTCTAAAGTGATGAATGTAATGTAATCAGGGTCTATTAGGGTCGGGGAACCATAGGCAAAGGATAGGCTATTAATGCATACACCATCATTGTGTTGTACCAAGTTAAACAAACATGTTGATACATACTCTGGCGGCAAGGCAACAATGCATCGCCCTTTTCTATGTTTTTTTTTATGATGATATGCTATGAAAGAGAAGAATATACTCTCCTTTTTGTCCTATCATGGGTTAGGCCCTAGGGTACAGGGATGTCTAGACCTATGAAAATTGAGTATTAGCTAACTAGTCGGTTACTAGGGTTTATATGTCAATGTGCCAGTTTTTAGGGTTGGTCTATTTTCCTAATAAGGTCTCTAAGCTACCCCCACCATATAGGCAAAGACTCCATTAGCAAACTTGATCCACTGAAAACTCGAAAGTTCTATAGAGACCAACTTTACAGAATGGGTAACTGCTTGGACGAAGTCTTCATAGTAATCTTGTAAGGCTCCAAAAACCCTACGAGGGAACCATTGCAAACTTCACTAGTCTAAGGTACTCACAGACCCAAGTAAAGGGCCCAAAATGTGTGTGAGGAGAATGTGTAAGTGCTCAATGCGTGAGGAGAGCATACATACCTGAGACCTACAAATTACCCAACCCTCATCTACTAAGTGCTAAGCAGATAACAAAAAGAGAAATATATAAAACAATATACAATAAGCACATTGTTCATATAGTAAAAAATTTAATAAAATAAAATTATATATCATAATCATGTGAGACAAACAATAAAAATAAATAAAAGGAAAGATAATTAAAATAAAATTAAGGCCACAAAATTTTGTAGAACCAACTTATATAGGCTTGACTCTCAAACGGTCCCCAGTTGAGTCGCCAAACCGTCACACCCAATTTTTAATTTTCCAACAATGAAAAATTAAAATAAAGTAGAGTCGCCACTAAAATTTTTAAAAGAGGAATTTTGGAAAATTTTTAAAAAAAATAAAAAAAATGGTCTACAAAACATAAAGGGTTCGGGAGTCAATTGTGTCATAGAGAAGATGTTAGGTACCCCATAACACCCATTCATAAAAACGGTTACCTTAAGTTGATTATACAAAATCAATGTGGCCTTAAAATTATTTTAATTACCTTTATAAAATATGTATAGAGAAATAAGAAAAATAAAATAAATAAATAAATAAAATGGATTTATTTACAAAGACGGACTTAGTCTAGAATAAGAGTCTAAGGCCTACATACCCTAATATAAGGATCAAAGTCCACGTAGTTCAGGATAAAAACTCATCTCATTAGGTTTGTGTTTTTTAAGAAAATTATATAGATTTATTATTTTCAAAAATTGAATTATATATATATTCTATAAAAATTATTTAGCTATTTATTTATTACTTACTAATAAATCCACGGAGATTCCCAAAATCCTACGTGTTTACTAACTGATTTATATACCTATCGAAGCTTCTAAAAACCTTACATAAAATAACTTGAAAATATATTATAAAATTATATTTAAAGAAATACTTTTGTTCTAAACTTTATCAAATTTGAGAAAATCTTTACAAAAAATATTTTCCATAAAAAAATGCATAATTTATCATTATAAGCGGGGACACATTGCAACACGCGGTAAATTTATTAATCCAAACATCCATGGAGGTTCCAAAAACTCCACCAAGTGAAAACAAAAAAATACATATATTTAATGAGAAAATATCATATTATCCTAATCGTACGAGGGAATAAGAATAATGTAATCAATCACATAACTATCATTATTATAAAGCACAAAAAAGTTACCTCCTTTATAGCTATATGTGCCTTTTACCACAACTTTAAATAATAAATATTTTGACTGAATTCCATAGTCTTGAAAGAGAATATGTAATTATCTAATATCATAACCTTTAGAAGAAAAAAAGAAAGAAAGAAAACAAAACAAAAGAGAAAAGAAAAGAAAAGAAAAAGAAGAAGAAAAATAGTAAACAAAGAAAGAAACGATAAGGGAAAGAAAGAAAAGAAAAGAAAAGAAAAAAAAGAAACGAGAGGAAATAAATGAAAACAAATAAAAAAAGAAAAGAAAAAAATGAAAGAAAAGATGGAAAAATAAATAAATAAAAAATGAGAAGAAAGAAAGAAATAAAAAAAAAACCCATTACAATGTTTCAATCCGAAGGAATATTACCGAGTGTCATTTCATTAATTTAGCCAATGTGTTTGGTAAGTATGACCATAATTATGTAGTTATACATCTTGACTTATGGAATACAACTCATGATCAAGTAGGACAAATTTATCCATTATCAACGAGAATATGCTTCAATCCTTATTAAGGATATTCATAGATATGAGTAATTTGTCTCTAGGACTTCACCAAAATATCATACTTTGGGGTCTATAGAAACAAATTGAAGAGAAGAAAATAAAATACATTACAAGCATACCTCCACCTATTTTGAGGTGTTCATCGGTGTGAATAAATTGTTCTATAGATGAAAATATTCAAGAAGAGAACAAGATATAAGATCATATTCTAAGAAGATTCTACCCATAAGAAAACCCCAACTATTCAATGAAATTGAATGAGATGAAATGAAGATGAAGAGAAGAAATTTTCTACCTTAAGCTTTTTTGATAAAAACCAACACATACTCTCAACTTTTTCTTCACTCTCAAACCACCCTCACGTATCCTCTCTCTTTTACTCAAATTCTTCTTTTCTTTTTTTTTTTCTCCCCTCTTTCTCTTCTCACCTTACCTTAATTTATAGTACCAAAAAGCAAATCATTTAATTAATGCTCTAAAATCACACAAATCTCTTTTATAGATTGATTGATTTGCTTTATTTTTTTCATATTAATTTGATATCAAATCTCAATCAATGATTTATTACTTTTTTTTAGTTTTATGAAAATCACAAAAAAGAGAAAAACATAACTCCTTAAAATATGGCAATCTTTGGGAGATATTATTTTTTTTACAATTTTATTTTATGTAAATTATTTTTTTAAAGGGACCCGAATAAAATACGGTGTTCACAATGTCTTGCATTTTTCTTGTACAAGTTCTTCCTCTTTATTATAATATACCTTATTTTAAATTCAGCGGCACTCACATATACTTCCAAAACAAATCCTTGTTCAAGTCTTTTTCCATTGCCACTAACATTCTTGAATTAACTACACATCCATCCTCAACATGTATGTGTATATATATATTTCTAATGCTTCTTTGGAAGTTAGAAGAAGTGTAACACCTTTTTTTTTTGCTAGGACAATTGAAGCTGGAGACTAATTGAAACAAGGTGTGTTTAGCTTGAAGGTCTCTGGATATCATTTTCTCTTTAAAGTTTTGTGATTATGTATTGCCAACCAGTTTTGTTATATTTCATTTATCATTTCTCATCTATTGTAGCAAAATAACTACTATGAGTAATTGACGTTCAAAGCCATATATATTTGAGTCTCCCCAAAGGACTCAAAAGGTACTTTCCTATTCAAGCCTGAAAATACTTCTATCAGTTACATTAGCAATTATATTCTCATATTTGTCAAAAAAAGTTAAGATTAATAATTTATAAATAATATTAAAAGTAAACTACAAAATATTATATATTGTTATCAAACCTTGATATAGGGTCTACTTCAATAATCAAATTATCTTCCTACATTACTTGGATTGTTGACTGGTCTTACATAATTGAGATTGAGGGTTGTGAGAATCTAGTTCGTTCTCTTCTATCTTGAATGAAATAAGGCCTTTGAAAAACATGATGTAAGCGAAACTTCTAAAATAGAAATGAATATGTTTACTGCTTGATTAAGTATTTATGTTGATTGGAGACTTAGTTATCCATTTGCCTTATACAATTGATTATATATGCATTTAGATTATTTGTACTTCAAGTTTGATTTGTTAGTTCATGGATGTTTAGTTAGTAGTGATAGATCATAGTTGGATAAACATCAGAAGGACTAATGATGGATATGAGAATGGTTTGGGCAGTTTCTAGCATTACAACAAAAAAGGGTATAGATGGCATTTTTTTCGTACTTTAATAGTGTTTCCAAAATGCCATATATTCTAGTGCTGATAAAAATAGGGATACTTTCGTTGGCATTTATTAAACTCCAACTAAAGTTGATTTAAGTTGGCGTTTTGAGGATTTACATCATGTAAGTATGACAATTTTAGTTCGCATTTATCAAAAGAAACGCCATCGTTATTTTTTTCTTTTTAAAAAAATATAATTTACTAATTACTTTAGACGGCATTCCAAAACTAAACGCCATATTTAATCTAACTTAGATGGCATTTGATAATGAAACACCATCTTTTGTAGGTGTACTTAGATGGCATTTTCTTGTTAAACGCCATCTGTTATGTTCATTAAAGATGGCGTTTCATAGAAGATGGCGTTTTACTATGAAACGCCATCTTTAATCTTCATTTACATGGCGTTTATTCTACAAACGCCATCTTTAATAATCATTTAGATGGCATTTATTCTACAAACATCATCTTTTGTGATAATTTCAATGACATTTAACCTGAAACGCCAACTAAATCATGAGTTTTTTTTTTGTATAGTAATTTGATTAATTTGTTCCTTTGAAACCTATATTTATGAACTTGCAATAGAAAACCCAATAAACAAACTAAAATACAATGACTAAAATACAATACAATAAATTTAACAGTAGAATATACCCAGTACAAACAAGAACGTTGATAATATTTTTCAACAACTAAAATATAAAGCATAGAATTCAACAGAGAACCGCAACTTAGTACCAGAACTTCTGCATAATCTAATCTAGCATTGATCTCAGAAATTTTTTGCTGCTTCTGGTATGAAATTGATGAATAAAAACCAATAATGCATTTAATTTCATAATGAATAATTATACATCTTTTGTTTTGTTTTTTTTCCCTAGAGTAATTATACATCTTCATATAATCATATTCAAGGAAATATTTAACAACCACCTCAGTACTTTGGAAAATTTTTTTAGCAGTCATCTTTCGAGGACAATATAACATCCAACATTGAAAACAAAGGATCAAATCATTTAAAGTAATCACCAAGTAACGTCAGGCTGCCTAGGAGTAACCGTCAAACATCATAAGTCAATTCCACTAATACACCTAGTCACAGTAAGTAAAATCACTTAGTCGACCAAATTGGACATAGAATATGCAAGCAAATTGCACAAGAAGTGATCTCATGTAATAACACATACTCATGATTTTCTTTTGCTGATTTTTTTAATTCCAACGATATCTATTACAACAAATCTCAGACACCACCACCTTCAGCAACATCTCAAGCTACATCTGAAAGTAAGATTTGGAAGCATTCAACCATCAACCAATTTAGATGATGCACATCCTGTAGACAAAAACATGCATGCTATTTTTATTCTAGCCAGATTTTGTTGGTAAGTTTAGGAGAGCATAACATATAGAAGTATACCTTTGACATGGCTTCAGATGTTCTAAATGCATCATACAAAGATTTCTCAAATGCACGCAACAATCGAGTACCATTTGCATTCGCTAAAATTTTAATCCCATTTTCATTTGTAGAAATAGTTAAGAGAGTTCCATCCTTGTTGATACGAATTCATGGGCTTGCTTATAAAAATCAGATAAGGCTAAAGCAACAACCATTTGCAGAGGGAATTTCCCCAGTTTGCAATAAATGAATGAACTTACTGGGAGATTTCCATCAGCATCAGTAGTCATCAAAAGTTGAACATCGTTCATGTCCCAGAATTTAATGGAGAAATCATCACCAGCAGCCTAAAGATCACTTACAGAATCCTTGATAAGTCCTTTTGACTGCTCCTTCACTTTCATTCCATTTAACAATAAAGGATTCCCCATCTTTGCTTGTCCCACATGAAAAAGTCTATAATATACATTCACAACCCAAATGTTTGAACAAAAAGCTATAAAAATAGATATCGTAATTGATCATACAAGAAATAGAACGAGACAAACAACACTATAAGTCATTATTGTGCACTAACGACCAGGAGCATCATAATCAACACAAGATCCCAAATTGTCATACAACCATGCTTTTTATCTTTCCATCTAAAGCTGTTGAAAATATGAACTTGAACATCAAAGCACAAGAGTGTCAAAAAGAAATCCAAACAGAAAAAACAGGCTAAGAACTTTAGTCTAATCATTTAGGATAATTATACAATCTCCACAAATGAGTCATAGTTCAATTATACCTGAATATTTTCTTTATAATGAGGACAGATAGAATAAACTGGAGCCTCATGACCTTTAAAAGTATACTGTGAGGATATGAACTCGAGATGCAAGAGGAAAAGCTAAAGATCAAGTGTATAAACAAAAGAAAAAGGAAGTGAAATATGAGGTTTGCAGTCACATGTGAGGATATGAAAAACAGTCAATAGTATATGCTTTTATTCAGCAAAAAGGAAGATTTTACCATAGCATCTTCCACGTGTAATCACAGGCACTTATCAAGCACGTACTGACACCATTCTTTGACATGTTCCTCGATCTAAGCACCGAAGCATTCAGGATAATAGGTGTCAAGGAAGTACTGTAAATAAAGATATTATACATAAGTAAAATTGGTAAAATTATATTAGCACTAATGTAATATAATGGAATCATTACATACCATGTCTGGAATTATGCTTTGACCATGTGTGATGATATCCTTTATGAATAACATCACATAATACCCACAATCATTATCATTTGGCTATCTCGGGCACTAAAGGAAAAAATTATATTAATTAGGGAATGTTAATCTCAACAATATATTGATTGGATATAAATTTATACATACCCGTATTCTTTTCCATTTATATAATGAGGAAGCTAGGGGGTTTTCCATTTTTCCCTTATGGTGATCTCTACACCCTCGTGCTACCCAAAATATTGATACAACACTGTTAACCATAACAAAAAGAAAAAGCTTAATATAATGGAAAAAAGGCTTAATATACGAAATACTGAATTCGAATAACTACACAGAAGAATAAAAAATTAAATATATTGAAAATGAATAATTATTGTTACTTATTAATTATGCCCATCATCTGTTTGCGAAGTTTGGGCTCATGATTCAAAGGATCCAAGAAGTATATAGTCGACTCCAATGGATTGATAGCAATTAGCATTTAATGTGAACTATAAAAAAAAAACCAGCGTCATTAGTAAATTATAAGTTTACTTACACATAAAATAAGTGAATATTGGAAAGGTTACTTACACATTATGATAAGGAACCAAAATCAAAACATCTTTATCAGCTCTTGCACTGAATGCATCCGCAATTAGTTACTACTGTTCAGTTATCTTAGTGTCAGGTAATTTTACCGTAGGAGCCGCAACCTCTTGGGGATGGATAAATATAAATTTTCCCTTCAAATCCCGAGGCACCAAGAATGTATCATACAAGTACCTTGAACAAAAAAAAATAACAAAAGACATAGGTTAATATAAAGGCCTAAAGGATTAAAATAAAGGCCTAAAGTAAAAAAAAATGAGGACTAAAAGAAATAGATTAATATCAAGTACCTTATGTATAAGTTAACATTCGCGACCCCAATCCACTTGCGATGGACGATGTAACCAACAATTTCAGTATTGATACTTTCATATACCACCTTATTGTAAATTTTTTTGTCAAATTTAACAAGTTTGTCAACTTTGCCGTGAAGCGACTATGGTAGAAACTTGACAATCATCCTTTGAAAAGTGTCTAGAACTATATGCTTTGGCGGTTGCTTTGGTGGTTAAGCTATTGATTCCTTTGATTGTCCCAACCCTTGGGCATTACTCTTCCCCTTCAACTAACCAACAAAGTGGGAAACTTTGTGTTAAACCACATTAATATTGCATAATAGAATATGATGGTACATTATCAACTGTAATAGCTTCATTAATGGATCGGTAGTGATGAGGTGTGCGGGCCATGCGATGAAGCTACCTAATGTCATTCCTACTATTTCCATGTCCCCTGCAGGAATAGGCAACCTAGCACCCTCCTCTCTAACTACCTTAATTGACACTTTCAGATGGTTCGCAGGTACAGGAACATTGTGAAGCATCTCTCCAGGGTTGTTATGCACATACCCTTCAGCAACCACACCCCAAGTAGGTGTATCTAATCATAATGGGCAATATGTTTGACCCTATACCCATCAACGCGTTACGAATCATCCATTTATGATGGGGTAGAAAAAATTAAGTCTGAACTTAATTATTAATGAAATCAATTACCTAAGGGAGTTGCTAAGGTCTAATAGTGCAACTATCTTTGGTGCTGGGCACCTCTTGTTGTGTCTGTTGCGATGACTACATTTTAGGCACCATCTCCATCAATTGAGCCAATTAGAGCTACATCTGAGATTGGGTTTAATGTTGTTCCTCAACAATTATCTCTAATTAGGCAACCTTTACAGCATTTGCTTATGGTCGAGGCCCAAAAAAGGCACTATGTGTCACACCAAACCCTGCACCCCTAACCCGACCAGAGTACTCAGGGACCCCCAGTGCCTTGCCTAGTATATCTTGCCTTGAGCTTTCTCAGTGCCTTAAGTCATGGACTTCGAGAGTTGGTCCTATGGAAAGAAGAAAAACAAAATATAAATATTGGTTGCAAATACATAATAAAAACTTGAAAAAACCTAAATAAAAAAGATAAAAAAGGCAATACTAACAATTGAGTTGGTAACTTTCCAAACATTTTCATTCTCAATTATCCCATCATTGTTCTTGCGAGATTCTATCCATAGCTCATGGCATTGTATTTTCCTCCCTTGTGACCCCTCCTTTGATTGCTATCTATGAACACAAATAAGCACATGTAAGTATTTGAATGGAAATGTAAGTCGTAGAATTAAACATAGTGCCTTTCACGTACCAGTTTATACTCTATACCATGGTATCCTTGATGACCCCCTCCATAGGGGGTATTGCTACTTCTTAGCTCTGTCACAGTTGGCTTAGCTTAATTTCTGCAAAATAGTACAGCAAATTAGCTCTAGGCCAACAAAAACTAACCAACCTGTCATGTCCATGGTACCAACCATATGCAAGTCAACCATGTAACACAACTACCCATGCATACACCAAACCCAAATTCTATTCAACAACTAAACATAGTGTATGAAAATTAAGAGGTGTACCAAAAAATTTTCCTCATAGCGCCTTGCAACAAAAGCATTCTAATGTTCCTGTGTAACATATATCTCAAACAACGAAGGTGGATGCTCATGGAAGTTGCCTGCTTTATCTCTTATGAAGAATCTAGTGAAAATGCTTCAAAAGTTTCACAATACTACTTCAGCCTTTATATATATGTGACGCATGTGACTATCATTTATGTCAAAAGGAGACTGCAAAGTACATGACCCAAAAGACTTATTGTCTGTAAATATACATGAACATAATAATTAAATGACATACTATCTTTATACCTCTATATCTTCGAAATTGCTCTTCTTCACTTGCTCAGGGACTTTCCTCCAATCCTTGTAAGGATGAGAGATAAGAACCTTCAACTTTGCAGTGACCCCGATATAGCTGCTCAATTTTTTTCCACCCTTCTGTATTAGATTGCCTTTATGATTCCATTTAACATGAATCTTTTGGCAAGTATCTTGGGCTCGTATCACCTCTTTCAGCACGGTCAAGCCCTGTCGGTGCTTTTTGATATATTGCTCTTACTCATTTTCACCACGATTATCACCATGATCATTATGATCAGAAGAGGATGCCATTTACCTGTAAAGAAATTCCAACAAACATGTAAGGTATCAAAGATGGATAAAGAACCATTTAACATGAAAAAATATACATATATGTTGAAGGAAATAAAATTCATACTAAGGCAAGCAATATATTATATTTAAAAATGATGACCTTTTCCTCTTTCCTGTCAAATGCTGACTCATTTGTCCCTTATTTCTAATCCAAGTACCCTCTTGATGGTCATCTCTCACATAAAAGGCATTATCTCCACTAGGATTAGTGTCAAGTGATGTCCTGTGGAAAGGATCATCCTCAGTATCTGTATCTTGATAGTCCTGAGCATTATCCTCAATTACTTTGTTTGTTAACATAACAATAGACCATTTCTTATTAGCAGGATCAGCGAAAAAAAACACTTGTTGAGCATGTGATGCTAAAATAAAAGGCTCATTTGTATACCCCACCCTATTAAAATCCACCTAAATGAACCCTGAATCATCAATTTGAAGGCTATTGTTGTTGTCAACCCACTTATAACAAAAGATAGGTACACGGAATGAGATGTAATCCAACTCCCATATGTGCTCAATTACCCCCAAAGTATGTCAATTAAGGTTCAACCTTCATTCTTATTAGGGTTCAAGCTTCTAATTCTCCCCTTGTCATCTGAGTTATGCAAGACATATAGGTGAGCTTGCTCCTACTATATCCTAGAGATACTAACTATTTCACTTCCCTGAATCCCTTCCCCACTTGTTTTCCCCAAGTGATAAGACTTCGGAAGCCCAATGATATCAACATTTGATAAGTATTCGAAACAGAATTCAACAGCTTCTTCAGCTGTGTCCCTTTCAACAATACAACCCTCAGGTCTACTTCAATTTTCCACATACCCTTTCAATATCTTCATGTAACGCTCAATCGGGTACATCCATCTCTTATAAGCTAGGCTGCACATATATGTTTTCCTAATGAGGTGAATCGTTAGGTGAACCATCATGTCAAAGAATGAAGGTAGGAAAACCATCTTAACCTCACACAGTATGACAACAATTTGTTTTTGTAAAGTAGGCAACTTTCTAAGGTTAATGACTTTGTTGCAAATAGACTTTAAAAATAAACATAGTTTTGTTATTCTCCCCCACACCTTTTTCGACAAAATGGATCATATACCCACTGGCATCATGTGCTCCATCAGAACATGGCAGTCATGAGACTTCACACCCTTTAACTTTAAGCCTTTCATAGATACAAGGTTCCCGACATTTGAGGAGTATCCCTCTGGAACTTTAACCTGATTAAGTAATTCACAAAAAGCGATTTTCTCTTTTCTACATAAAGTATAAGCTGCCAGAGGCAGATAAGTACGTTGTTTCTGCTTCACCAATGCCAATTCTCCTCTAATTCCCATAGCAACCAAATCTAACCTCGCCTTCTTGCCATCTTTGGTCTTTCCCTTTACATTGAGTAACATACCAATGATGTTGTCACATACATTTTTTTCTATATGCATGACATCAAGGAAATGTCTCACATACAAAGACTTCCAATATAGCAGTTCAAAGAAAATTGATCTTTTCTTTCACTCGCTCATTCCAAGATGTCTTGAAAAAGGTTTCCCGAAGTTATTATTCAAATCATGTACCTTGCGAAACAGGTCCTCATTGCTACACGCCACTGGTTCTCCTCTTTCTTTTGTATTCCCATTAAAGGCTTTTCTCCACCCCTTGTAGTAATATCCCCGAGGCAAAAATCTGCAACACCTAAGGAAGACATATTTCCTACCATGTTTCAACCGAATCAAGTGTGTCCCTTCTTCACATATAGGGCACCCAAACTCTCCTTTGATACTATATCTAGACAAATTACCATACGTCGGAAAATCATTGATTGTACCAAATAGCATAGCTTTCAAATTGAATGGTTTCTCCTTATATCCATCTTACATTTCCACACCCTTATCCCACAATAGCTTCAAATCTTCAATAAGTAGAGATAAGTATACATCTATATCATTTCCAGGTTGTTTGGGTCCAAAAATCAACATAGACAATATCATAGATTTTTGCTTCATACATAACCACAGTGGCAAGTTATAAATAACCAAAATCACAGGCCATGTACTATAGGTACTACTCTGCATACCATGTTGATTTATTTCATCTGTAGATAAAGCAAGGCGTAGGTTTCTATCTTCCACCTCGAAGTCTTCATAGTCACAATCAATTAATTTACATTGTGGAGAATCTGTAGGATATCTAAGCTTTCCATCTTTAATTCTTTGTTTTGTATGCCATGTTAAAAGCTTCGCATTCTTTGCATTACTGTACATGCGTCTAAATCTAGGTATGATGGGAAAATACCACACCACCTTCATTGAGGTCGATTCTTTCTTCTTATATCATGGGCCATTGCATTTAGGACAATCATATATCCTCTTGTAGCTCATCCCAATAGAGTTTAGCATTCGTTTAGCCTCATATGTTCGGCTAGGAAGCAAATTATCCTTCGACAGCATATCTTTCAAAAGTGCCAGTAACTCTGTGAAGCTCTTATCTCTCCATCCATTACCTACTTTCAAATTGTACAGCTTCAACATGGTGGATAATATCGTGAACTTAATGCAGCCAAAGTACAATGGTTTTTCTGTATCACTTTTCAACCTCTCAAACATCTCCGGACAATCCTGAAGTTCATCCTCAATCACATTTTCCATCTCTTCAAGACGATCAGCCTCCAATGTACTTGTGTCAAAATCATTTGATCCACAACTCCTACTATACCTCTTACTACTATTCTCATCATTCATCTTACCATGTTTTGTCCATTGAGTGCAACTTCGATCAATTCCATTACATATTAAATGTGATTACAACTCAGCCGCACTAACTAACTTCCTATAGCAATACTTCAAGCAAGGGCATATAATTTTTTTGGGTTTATCAGCATGCTTAACTGCAAAGCTAACAAAGTCTGTCACTCCTTCCCAATATTCCTGAGTCAAATGATTTGTAGACATCCATGACCAATTCATATTCCTAGGATGGGTATAAATTTTGGCACAACCTCCCTAGCATTTGAGAGTCCAATAATTCTACAACAATGCATAAAAAAGAAAACTTTTAAACTATCAGCAGTAGAACTTGATATTATATTTATATCATTGTGTGAAATTCATTTCCATACTACGCATAACTAACATTTGGTCTACTAATACATGTCTAACAACCATTTTTAGGCAAATTGCAAATCACTAATCCATTCTTAGCTACCATAAACTAATTTTCAAAGAAAAACCGGCAACATAAAATAAGATTGACGTAGCTTAGAAGTTTTGAAATTAATCACCAACCCTAAGGACTTGAGCTTTTCCTTTTATCTCTATGAGACCTTTACACCTAGATTTCCAACAGTTATTTTTCACACTTTAATTAATCTAAACGTAATTTCTAAAGTAAGATTAAACTAAATCAACTAGAGAAAAGAAATTTAGAACGAACATCTAAAAAATATTCAAAAGAATATAATGCATAATCATGTCCAAAGTAGAGAGAAAGTAGAGAGAAAAGAAATTTAGAATGAATATCTAAAAAACTCTTTTCAATGAAACATAATTGTTATTAATGTAATACCATTGCAAATTTGGGGATTATCATTAAAGCTTGCATCCCACATGCAGCAGCTGCTTAATCAAATTGATTAAGTTAGGAAAAAATATTTGTCAAGAATTTGTATTCCAGACTCATGCATTGCGTGCTTTCATTTTTTATGTTAACAAAGTAAGATTTTGTAATATACTTTATGCCTCTCAGTAAGTTCGTCATCTTTGATCACATCTAGTAAGGCAACTGCAATTGCACTCGCCAAGGGATTTCCCCCAAAGGTGTTGTGAACAAGAACATAAAAGCAGTGTGTCAATATGAGTTCCAGCTTCTCCTATCTTTGACAGACAAAATTGGTTGTCTTGTAACACATGGAACTACTAAAAAATCACATGTCAATATTCCAATAAAAAGAAACAGAAGAGTCCATATTCCAATTCAATGCATGATTGCATTTGAACTTATTTCACTAATGGATTTGTAATGTAAACTTCATGAATACTTAAACCTTATGACGATAGCCATTCATATTTCTAGAAAAAGAGGGGAAAAATGAGAGCCAAAATTCCAATTTTCTCATCGATGGCTATTTGCTGGGAAATGATGCCCTTTTACAAGAATGAATAAATTTGACAAAACCCCTTAGAAAAAGTGAGATTCAGCCAGCCAATTCAATTAAACTCCTCCTCTGTTTCTGGTAGTGAAAATGATGAAGAAATCTATACTAAATAACTACTAAATTATAGCAATGTGCAGGGGAGTTGCTACCTTGCATAGGATTAAAGGAAAGGAGAGAAACGAATGGAATAGTGGCTGACTTACAGGAGGCAAATAAGCCCTGTTGAATCAAGTGTTTTGATGATTCCAAACCAACCTTTAAGAGTTTGGAATAAAGATATCACAGGTGCACAAAAGGTTTCAAGTGAAGGAATTCTGGAGAAATCAGTGCAAGAATAGATGTAGAATGTTTAGTAATGTTTTAATTTGAGTAAAAGACTTTGATTTGGTGAAAAGATATTTTAAAACCTTGATTCTATGTTAATTCATGGAATATTTGAAAAACACCCACCAACAGATGAAGTTTGAAAGGTTTATACTGATATGCTGTTTTGAAAATTTGAACTTTGCCTTTAGAAATTCGAATTTCGTATTGAAAATGAACAAGTATGAAAAGAGGCTTATCTGACAGACGAATTTTGACTTGAGAAATTCTAATTTTGATAGTGTCTGAAAGATGACAGACGAACTTTGAGTTTTGAAAATTCAAATTTAAGATAAAATACAACTTATAAAAATTAAAAAAATTCATCTGAGAATATGTCAAAGTTCATCTGAAACCAAGTTTAGATAGGGCTTCAAAATTGCTCACTGACAGACGAACTTTGAACATGAAAATTTGAATTTCAAAAATGAAGCCTATGAGTCTATTATAATGATATGTTGACATACGAATGACAGTATTCACAAATTCAAACTTTGAAGTAAGTCTGAAAAGAGGTCTCTTTGACAGACGAACTTTGCCCTTTGAAAATTTGAATTTCGAATAAGATGAACTACTATGCCTTATTAAACCAGCTACTGACAGACGAATTTTGGGTTCCAAAATTTGAATTTTGAAGGCACTGTAGCAAAATGAAATTACTGTTCACACTTAACAGAAAGACTTTCAACTTGAAAATTTGTATGTTCCAACTTAGAAATATATTTCAAAGATCAAAATTCGAACTTTTCTTCATGATAGACGAACTTCGAATATTCAACGTTGAAGCTTTAGCCTTCGGTCTCTGTGAAATTCGTCTGTTGGCCAACCAAAATTCAAACTTTGAGTGTCAGAAGTATTAAATGCAGTTGGTGAACAGATAGTTTTTCAGAGTAATCGTTGGGTAACTTCTCAAATGGATAGATTTTGTCTCTAACGTATAGTTGAGACCAAAATCTATAAATATAACATCATTTGAAGTTGTGGGAAATGATTTTAACTTTGTATATACTGAAACTCTGCCAAATCATCTACTCAAAGTCTCTTACTCTCACATACTTCATTCTTTATACTTTAACTTTTATATACACTCTGATTAAGAGAGTTTATGCATTGTAAACAATCTTATCTTCATCTGGAATAAAGATTTTCTTGTGAGGAGATATCACAAGGGATTGGGGAAGCACTTAGTGAGAGTGCAAAGAGAGAAAGTGTGAGCTCTAGAAATAGAACATCAACACTGTACTATGGTATTTGCAAGAAGCCCACTGAATTCTTATAGGATAGTGGAAAATCTCAAGTGGTGGCTTGGGGATTGGACGTAGGTCAAGTTGAGAGACCGAAGCAGGATAAATATTTGAGTCTTCTCTTCCCTATTACTACTTTTACTGTTTATTCATTTATACTATGTTTTACTATCACTCTTTGCTTTCTTTACTTTCTTGACATTTTACAAAAAAAATTTTAATCTTCCCAATTCACCCCCCTCTTGGGAAGCCAGCTTATCTAACAAGCCCTAGCCGAGACATACCATAGTGATGCAAGAAGAAGGAAGAACTCGGTTGAAACAAGTAGCAAATCTAAATCAAGTAAATGTGAGGAAGGAGAAATGCAGGTGGGCAGCTTCAACGATGACACTTCGCGGACAGCCCCACCGATTTGAACAGAAGATTAAATGTAAAGATTAAAAGAGCCCTAAATCACAAATCATGATTTGAGCAGGAAGCCACTACACAAACACCATATTTGAGGAAGCCTGCGAAGCTAAAGCAGTAGATTGTGTAAGGTTTAGTATAACATAAGTTTTGATGATGACAAATATAAAGTAATAAGAAACAAATGTATCATATGTATCTGACATATATAATATTCCTTAAAGAAGTAAAATATGCATAAGTATATATTTAATTATGATTATAATGTATATATCATGCCATGTGCAAATATATCCACTGTACTTTTATAATGAATAATATAAGTTGGATATATAAACTAGACTAACTACTTGGTTTGTAAGTGTAATATATTAAATGTAGGTTGGACCAAGTAAGAAGAGTGAGCATTGGAATACAGAAATGGAAATCAATATCATGCCTTACTCAAGAAAGAAGAAAAGAAATGATGATCCAATAATTGAAGATTAGAAGGGAGCATGCCAAGAAGGAAATAACCAAGTGAAAGTGGAACTCAATATTTGAAGACCTAGTCACTAGGTATATTTTGTTTCCACATAGGTCTTGGGTAGGATTAATCTTTGAAAATTACTTAATCTTGTTACCATATGTTTTAAATGAGTTAGATTTGAAAAACTCTGACTGACAAACGAATTTTGAGTAGTTAAACTTCATATACTTTGTGAAAATACAAACTGTGCTGACTAAAATTTGAATCCAGAGATATCACCTCTGACAGATGAATTTCAAGTGTTGAAATTTGAATTTCAAGTCAAGCATAGTTAGTAAAATGTGCAAAATTCGTCTGAAGTCATGACAAAGTTCGTCTGATAATTAAGCACTAAAAGGGTTCAAAAACATTCCCTTTGATAGACAAATTTTGGATTTGAAAATTCAAACTTTAGAATAAAACTCAATGATTTACAATTACATTTGATTAACTCAAAAAGTTTTGGGTATCAAAATAACATATCCTTACTTTTAAACATAGTGAAATCTGGTTTTCAAGAATTTAGAGTTTGACCTTTGATTAGTATTTTTAATACATCTCCCAAAATACATGTGGGTTTGATTTAAAAATTATCTCATATGAAACAAGACTTAATAAGATTTTCAAAGAAGGTTATTTCACTCAAAATAGAGTTCATATGAAACAGCTATGGTCATTTAAAGTTGAGTAGTGAGATATGGATTTTTAGTTTTAACCTCCTATCATTATTTTGATCATATCTTACAGAATACCCTTTTTTTTGAAGTAAAACTTATTTCATTTGAAAGTAGACATTGAGAGCTTTCCAAGTCATTTACTTAATTTGGAGTTAAAATGAGAGTTATATCTTCTACAAAATTGTCTACAGTACAAAGTTTGAAGTTATAGAGGTTCCGCCTCCGATAGATGAATTTCGGGCCTCCCAAATTCAAATTTCGAAGAGAACTTTTGTGTCATATTGAGCTTGCCACCAATAGATGAATTTTGGCTTCTAAAATTCAAACTTCAGGTCTAACAGATGAATTTTGGCTTTCAAAATTTGAATTTCGAAACTCTAGAATGTGAAAATACTTCTAGAATAGCCAACAGACAAATTTTCACATCTAAAATTCAAACTTCAAGTATAACAGATGAATTTTGACTTTAAAAATTTGGATTTTGAATCTCCAGAATGTGGAAATACTTTTGGAATAGCCAACAGACGAATTTTCACATCCAAAATTTAAACTTCAAAAGGAAAAACTTGTGTCATATTGAGTTGCTCACTAATAGACGAATTTTGGGCACCAAAATTTGAACTTTGAAGGCACTGTAGCAATATGGAACAACTGTTCACAGTTACCATCAATACTTTAAACTTGAAAATTCATATGTTCCAACATAGAAACATTTGTCAAAGATGAAAATTCAAATTTTGCTTTAGAACAGACGAACTTCGAAGTTTAACGTTAAAGTTTTTAAGTTATAGTCTCTACGAAATTCATCTGTTGACACCCAAAATTCAAAATTAAGAGTGTCAACGCATTAAATATGGTTGGTGAACAACTAGTTTTACAAAGTAACTATTGGGTAATGTCTCTAATGGCTAGATCTTGTGTCTAACATCTAGTTATACTACAAATCTATAAATAGAACATCATTTGAACTTATGGGTAACATTTTTAAGAGAGTTTATGCGAAAAATATTGCAACAATTTGTAAAATCTTTCTATCTCAACATTGTTTGAAAAGCCCACCTCAATAGAGTGAGCTTTCAATGTGTTATCTACTCTTCAAGAGAGTTTTCATTCTGTAAACATTTCTTTCTACATATTCTGGGTAGAATCTTAGTATGGGGAAACACTAAGGGATTTACACGTCTTGTAAGGGTATGGGGATAGTGGCTTCATAAGTGCCTACTGAAACTTGTGGGATCTACTGAGGCTTCACAGGTGCCCAGATCAAACTTGTGGGATATAGTGGAAAATTCCTAGTGGCGTCTTGGGGATTGGATGTAAGCCGAGTGATTGGGCTAAACCAGTATAAATTGTTGTGTATTGTTCTTCATCTTCTCTATTCAGTTGCTGCACACAACTTGTTAGCAAGGCTGACTTCCCAAGAGGGGGGGTGAATTGGGAAGATTGAAATTTTTCTGCACAAAGTAAAGCAAGTGAAAATATCACAGTATAATGAAAACAACGTGTAAAACAGAGCAAGTTGATAAGTAGAGATAAGGAGAAGAAAACTCAATGATTTATCCTGGTTCGGTCTATCCACTTGACCTACATCCAGTCCCCAAGACACCTCTTGAGATTTATCCACTATCCAGCAAGAATTTCAACGGGCTTCTTACTAAGGCCACAGTACACGAGTCTGCTCTGTTCTGAGCTCTCTCAAACTCTCTAAGCACTTTCTCTATGTGCTTCCCAATCCCCTTGTGAATACCCCTCACAAGTAAATCTATCTTTCAGATAAAGAGTAGATTGTTTACAAATGAATAACTCTCTAGAATAGAGTAGATATGAAGGTTGAAGTACAAATAATGAAGTTGGAAGGGTAAAAGCTTTTGAGATGAAAATTCAGCAGAAATTCGGTATATACAGGATTGATTCGTTACCCACAACTTCAAATAATGTTATATTTATAGATTTAGATCTCAAATATCCGTTAGAGACTAAATCTATCCGTTGGGGAAGTTATCCAACGGTTACTCTGAAAAAACTATCCGTTTACCAACCGCATTTAATGTTTCTGACATACTGAAATTCGAATTTCGGTTGGCCAACAGACGAATTTCGAGGGAACCGAAGGTTAAAGCCTCCAACGTTAAAATGCGAAGTTCGTCTGTCCATAGAGTGAAATTCGAATTTCGAAACTCATAAAATATTTTCACAATGTGACATACGAATTTTTAAGAAGTAAGATTTTCTGTTAAGTGTGAACAGTGTTTTCAATTTGCTACAGTGCCCTCGAAATTCGAATTTTGGATGCCCAAAATTCGTCTGTCCATTGAACGTCCAAATAGGCACAGTAGTTCACTTTTTTTGAAATTCGAATTTTGACAGAGTGAAATTCGTCTGTCAGAGACCAGTTTTAAGACTTAAATCATTCTTGATCTCAGATGAACTTTATCAAACATTCAGACGAATTTCCTCTATTTTCTCAAGTTTTGTTTTGTCTGAAATTCGAATTTTGAAAGAGTGAAATTCGAATGTCACAAAGTAGCTTTTTTTGACTCAGATGAAAATTCGAATTTTGCTAAGTAAAAGTTCGTCTGTCAGAGAGCATTTTTCAAACTTAGTTTCTTCTTAATTTCAGATGAACTTTAGCAAAGCTTCAGACGAATTTCTTTGGTTTTCATAAATGGCATTTTGTCTGAAATTCGAATTTTGAGACTGTGAAGTTCGTCTGTCACAAAAAGGCTTCTTTCAGACTTGATTGAAGTTCGAATTTTGAATGACCAAAATTTGTCTGACAGAGGGACACCTTTCCAGACTTAATCAGTTTTAGCTCGAAATTCGAATTTCCAAAAGCAAAGTTCGAATTTCCAACTTGACAGTTCAGTTATACTTTCAAACTTCGTCTGTTTGTGAGTATTTTCCAAATAGGTAAAGATTTAATTTCAAATCAAGGTTTGAAAATGTCTTTTTCTCAAATCAAAATCTTTTACCCAATCTAAACAAAAACTAAAGATCCTACAAAAGATCTAATAGCCAATTCACAGAAGACCTTCACTTGAAACAGCTTTAATCTCCTTTGATATCTTCAATCCAAGCTCTTGAGTGTTAGTTTGGAATCATCAAAACTCTTGATCCAACATTCTCCCCCTTTTTGATGATGACAAAACAACTCACAAACTGGATTAGTACTTGGGTTTGCTTACACAAGCTCCCCCTCAATATATGCATTACAGTTCATAAGATATCATTTTCAGCAAATTAAGTGAAGAGATTCAAAGCCCAAATCATTGCAACCAAAAATATAATTTACGTAAACAAATTGTTGCAATACATATTTCAATCAGTTCAGTTATACTTTCAAACAAACAATAAAACAATTTAAAACTAGATACAACAAGAAGATTCAGCCTAAGATCTAAAAACATCACTTCTTCTTTGGCTTAGACTTTTTGCTGTAAGTCTTTCCTTTTCCAGATGACTCAGTAGATCTTCCAGTGTGCTTAGTCCCAGTTTGCTTTATCTTCTCCCCCTTTTTGGCTTCATCAGAAAGCCCAGCAAAGTCCATTGGAGGAGGTATCTGAGTGAGAGGAACAGCACAAAGAGGGACAGGAGCAAAAGGAATTTCTGGCTGAGCTGGTGCAGGGGGCTCAGAAGGCTCTTCATCAGAATCATCAGAGACCTCAAGCAGCTCTTGCATTTCCTGCCTGGAAAGAGCTAGCCGAGCTCTCTGTTCCTCTGACAGTCCATAATCAGCAAGAGAAGGAGAGACTGGTGCAGGAGGAGGAAACATTTCTTCAAGCCTTCTCCTTTGAGCTAGTAGAAGGGCATTGTGAGCAATGGCAAAATAATCAATAACAGGAACAATGCTTCTTTCTTCATTGCTCATGGCTGCAACCAGTCTTTCAACTTGCTCAGATTCTTGTATAGACATAATTGAACCCTGAGCATCCTCTTGCATAGGCTTAGGAGGGCTGTTTTCTTCCAATCCATAGTCCAAGGGTGGACCAGGACTAGGTGATCTCATGGCATCAGGACTATCATTATCATGGTCAGTGGAAGCAATCTCGAAGGAACTTGGAGGCACAGGGGATGGAGACAGAGAAGGCTCAGGGATACCAGGCTGAGGTGGAACTGAAGTGGTAGGAATTGCATTTCTAATCTCTTCATAGGCATCAGCCACCACCTTCATATTCACTGCCAACTGATGGATCTGATCTTGCAGGTGAGCAAATTTGGCATTTTGCTCATCCTTAATGCTGAGAATGAGTGTTGACAGATTGTCAAACATCTCAGTGATCTTAGTTGGCTTGGTTCGAGAGGAGGGAGTGGAAGGAGGGTGAGTGGGCCTGGATGGAGATGGAATAGGCTGAGAAGGCTGAGGTACAGATCTGCCAGGAGCCTCAGAGGTGCCTTCTTGTTGGAGGGATGCATCAGCAATAAAGAACAAATCTTCAGATTTTCCTGTTCCCTTTCCAACCCAATGTCCTTCATCTCTTTCAATGCCCATCCTTTGCAATTCCTCTTCTTTGAAGGCCTCAGTGAGCTTCCCTTTCCCCTTTTCAATGTGCTGAATCCTAGCATGCTGCAGGATTCTTGAGATAATTGCTGCATAGGGGAGTGTGGAATCTTTCCTCTGATCCCTTGCCTTTATCATACGCTGGAGAATGATATGCCCCATATTGATCAGCTTCCCACGTATGATGGCAGTCATCACATGAGCCTCTGCCCTTGTTATCAAATTGAAGCTGCCACCCTTGTTGAATATGATCCTGGACACTATATAGTGCAAGATCCTTACTTGTACACTGAGGTCTGTGGGCTTCAACAGATTTATTATGGGCCTATTCTCCCTTCTTCTGAACAAGGTGTCCAAGATAGTGCTTTCCTTGTAAAATAGGAAGGGCTCACCTTCTTCATCAGCTGTGCTAGCCTCATCCATATACCCAGAGGATGTAATGTCAACTTTTAGCCCATCTTGTCCTGGGATTTCCAACACCTCATTGAAGGTTTCATCATCAAGCCAAATGGTCCTTGATCTCAAGGTGACCTCCCATTTCCTTTTCTTGCTGTTATACTTAAGAGAGGCATACCAAGTCTTCACTACCTCATCATCATATTTTTCAGCAATTTCCAACAGATTTTTATACTTTATCAACCATATTGCAGCATCAAAGTTGTTGGATATCAGAAATTGTTCCATATTTACACAGTGAGGCTTGATTACCTTTTTATTGGAAAACTTGGTAGTGTACTCTTCTTGAATCTCAGGAGTGCTCCACAGTGGCAGTGTAGTCAATTCAAACTCTCCAGATTCAGTAGAAGAAGAGGAAGCTACAGCAGCAGTACCAGCCGAAGGAACTGCAGATTTTGAAGAAGAGGGCCCAGCTTTCTGAGATTCTGACTTGGAGGAGGATTTTTGACGTTTGGAAGGAGTAGCTTTACCGGGTTCGGCCTTTCTCTTGGATTTCTCTCCTTCCTTTGTAGCATATTGAGATTTGACTGTCCTCTTAGGCCGAGACCCAGCTTGTCCTGTTCCAGGAATCTTTACTCTTGCCATCTTTTGGTTGAATGATGCAGAATGTGGCTGAGAATAGATTTAAGGGATGCGAAAGGAAGTTTAATCAGTGAGAAAAGACGGTTTTTGGGCTGGAGTTAAGAGGATTGAAGAGAGAATCAGAACAGACTTGGAGGAGTTACAAATAGGGTTACGTCTGTTCTGCGGGAAACCGTCGATTTTAACGTATGTAACCGTCTGACAGACAAATTTTGAGGGGTCAAAATTCGAACTTCGGGCAGTTACAAGTTAAACCGTTCAGCTTGTCTTACTGACAGACACATTTTCGTCTGAAAGTTCATCTGACAGTGACTTGAAACAATCAATACATACATAATCAGACGAATTTTGCTCTGACAAAATTCGAATGTTGAAAAGAAAAACAGCTTCAACAGACAAAACTTCAACCAATAGACGAATTAAGCATACAGAGCATCATCTTTCAAGCATTCAATCATCAAGAGCATAAGTCAACAGACGAATTTTGAACTGAGACTTCGAATTTTCAACTTTTATAAATATTGTCCAACATTCGTATGTTAAGAAGTAACAATTCGCATCACAGTGATGGACAATTATACTCTTGAAATTTCTGTTTTTGAAAATTCGAACTTTTAAGCTTCAACAGACGAATTTCGAGGTATTACCGAGAACTGTTCAAGGCATAACAGGCCAAAGTTCATCTGTTGATCAACCAAAATTCGAATGTTGACCATGTTGACCAGTTCGAAAACACAGATTATCAACGAAATTTATCTAGCAATCAAACATCATACAAATTTCAGCTTTAAAAACTTACAGAATGGATCCAGACCTTAGAATAATTATCATTCACTTTACTTTCTGGTTGTTCCAATCTGGAGTGCTCCAATCTTTCAAACTTTTAGCCATTGATTTTCACAAGGAGCACCTGCAACTATATTGAAACATACTCCGATGCTCAAGTTAGAATAAATTCTAATATTAAAAATTCTAAAGACATAATTGCACAGAAATGACTTAAAATTCATTGGGATTTACCATTCCCAACTCTCTCCTTATTTTGTAATGCCTGTCTTCTGGTAGAGGTTTGGTTAGTATGTCAGCTAGTTGATCCTCTGTTGGGATGTATTCCAGCTTAACTTCTTCTTTCAGAACATGATCCCTTATGAAGTGGTGTCTAACCTCAATATGTTTCGTCCTTGAGTGCATGACAAGATTCTTAGTGATGTTTATGGCACTTTGATTATCACACATGATGGGTATCTCTTTCATTTTAACCTCAAGATCTTCAAGCTGCTGCTTCATCCAGATGACTTGGGCACAACAGCTTCCAGCTGCAACATACTCAGCTTCTGCATTGGATAGAGCTACACTGTTTTGCTTTTTGCTGAACCATGAAACCAGGGATCCTCCAAGAAACTGACAAGTTCCACTTGTGCTTTTTCTGTCAGTTTTGGATCCTGCAAAGTCAGCATCAGTGTATCCTTTGAGATCTTCTCCATTGTCTTTTGGATACCAAAGACCCATCTGTGATGTTCCGATTAGATATCTGAAAATTCTTTTCACAGCTGTTGCATGGGTTTCTTTGGGGCATGATTGGAACCTTGCACACATGCAGACACTGAACATAATGTCAGGTCTGCTGGCAGTTAGGTACAGCAGGGATCCAATCATTCTTCTGTATTGAGTAATGTCAAACATTTTCCCATTTTCATCCATGTCCAGTTTGGTTCCAGTGGCCATAGGTGTTCCCATTGGCTTGGCATTCTCCATTCCAAACTTCTTTAATAGCTCTTTTAGATACTTGGATTGACTGAGAAAGATACCATCATTAAGCTGTCTGATTTGCAATCCAAGGAAAAAATTGAGTTCACCCATCATAGACATCTCGAATTCTCCCTGCATTAACTTAGAAAATTCCTTGCAAAGAGTTTCATTAGTAGCACCGAAAATAATATCATCAACATAGATTTGGACAATTAGTAAATCTTTATTCTCTTTCTTAGTAAATAGAGTTGTGTCAACTTTGCCTCTGTTAAACCCTTTTTTAGTCAGAAAGTTGCTCAATCTTTCATACCATGCTCTAGGGGCTTGTTTTAATCCATAAAGAGCTTTCTTCAGTTTATAGACATGGTTTGGTTTTGTAGAATCCTCAAAGCCTGGAGGTTGATCTACATAAACCTCTTCCATGATATATCCATTCAGAAAGGAACTTTTTACATCCATTTGATATAGCAAAATATTTTTCATGCATGCATAAGCTAGTAGAATCCTTGTAGCTTCTAATCTGGCTACTGGTGCAAAGGTTTCTTCAAAATCAATACCTTCTTCTTGATTATACCCTTTAGCAACTAATCTAGCTTTATTTCTGATTATAGTTCCAGATTCATCAAGTTTGTTTCTGAAAACCCATTTGGTACCAATAACAGGATGATTTTTGGGTCTTGGAACTAAATCCCAAACTTGATTTCTTTCAAACTGATTTAGTTCATCTTGCATTGCCAAAATCCAGTAATCATCAGTTAAGGCTTCTTCAGCACATTTGGGTTCAATTTGAGAAATGAAAGCACAATTTAGCATTTGATCCCTTAACTGTTTTCTGGTTTTGACTCTCTCTTGAACATCTCCTATCACTTGATCAACAGGATGATTCCTTTGATATCTCCAAGCTCTAGGGAGTTCTTGAGATGTTTCTTCATTATTTTCTTCATCAAACTCTTGCTCCTAGATATCTTCCTCTATGTTAACAGATTCAGATATCTTTGGAGGTTCAGTTCTACTTTTATCAGATATGCCCAGTTTTTCAAAATTGAAAGCAAGATCATCCTCATTGATAACATGTTTTGAAACAGTTTCATTTTCAATGAAAACCACATGCACAGATTCCTCTACCACATTTGATCTTTTATTATAAACTCTATATGCCTTACTCCTACTAGAGTAGCCAAGAAATATACCTTCATCTAATTTGGCATCAAATTTACCTAGGTTTTCTTTGCCATTGTTGTGAATGAAGCATTTGCATCCGAACACATGGAGATGGGACAGATTTGGCTTTCTCCCCTTGTACAGCTCGTATGGAGTCTTTCCTAGGATGGGTCTGATGTATGCTCTGTTGATGATGTAACTAGCTGTGTTCACTGCATCAGCCCAGAATACTTGAGAAAGTTCCTTCTCATTCAGCATAGCTCTGGCCATCTCCCCAATAGTTCTGTTCTTCCTTTCTACTACTCCATTTTGTTGAGGAGTCCTAGGAGCAGAGAAATTGTGGTCAATTCCATGCTCACTGCAGTACTCCAGGAAGTATGCATTTTCGAATTCTCCTCCATGATCTGATCTGATGGACACAATAGAAATACCTTTCTCATTTTGCACTTTCTTGGCTAAGGTTACAAATGCATCAAAGGTATCACTTTTAGAAGAAAGAAATAATGTCCAAGCAAAATCTAGAATAATCATCAACAATAACAAGCACATACAGATTGCCACCTAGACTCTTTACCCTTGATGGTCCAATTAAGTCCATATGCAACAATTCAAGTGGTCTTGTTGTGGTAACTTTGTTTTTGGATTTGAAGGATGATTTAGTTTGTTTTCCTTTTAAGCATGCATCACATTCTTTATCCTTTTCAAAAGATAATTTTGGCAAACCAGTAACTAGTTCATTTTTAACCAGTTTAGACAATTGATTCATATTGACATGAGCCAATCTCCTATGCCATAGCCAACTATCATTATCTTTACTGATTAAGCATACAGAATCTAGAGGAGGAAGTTCATCAAGGTCAACAGTATAGCAGTTACCATCCCTTTGAGCCTTGAGGATTACTCTGTGATTACTTTTTCTGATGACCAGGCAAAACTTTGAGTCAAACAGTACCCAGTTTCCTTTGTCACAAGTCTGACTCACACTTAGTAAGTTGTGGTTGAGGCCAATCACAAACAGCACTTCTTCAATGGATGTTTCAGGATTTTTGCCTACAATGCCAATGCCAACAATTTTACCATATTGATCACCTCCAAAGGTCACCTTTCCTCCTTTCTTGTCTCTAAGGGTGATGAACTTCTCCTTGTCACCAGTCATGTGACTTGAGCAGGCACTGTCCATATACCACTTGTTACTTTTCTTAGCTTTGAGACAGACCTGCAAAACAATGTTTATGATTTCCTTTTAGGTACCCAAATTTGCTTGGGTCCTTTTTGGTCAGTATATTTTTTCCTAGATGCAGATGCAACTTTGGGAACCCATCCAACTTTCCTGCCAGGTCCATTTTTCCTCAAATCACAAGAACTGGAAATATGTCCCTTTTTGTTACAGAAATGACATATAGTGAAAGGACTGCTAGATTGAGATGCAGGAAGAAAACAGTGCAGGTAATACTTTTGTCTAGCATGCCTTGGCTGATCATACGTTTCAATGTGAGGTGATGCATTAACTTTCTTTTTATTGTTCTTAGCATGCACAAAATGTCTCATATATGCATTTTGATTTTTCTTCCTAATCTTTTCCTTGACAGCACATGGGTCATAGCCAAGACCAGCTTTTCCTTGTGATATTCTTTAGCTCCTCATCAGGGCAAACAACATGTCTTTACCTCTAGTGAGCCTAGACATGCTTTTAACTAGATAATCATTCGTTTGTTTAAGTTCAGTGCATGAAATGCAGCAAACAGATTCAGAAGTAGATGGAGAAGAAGTTTCAGAAACTGTGCTTTGAGACTCCAGCTTGCTTATCTTTTTCTTTGCCAATTTTAGTTCTTTAGCAACTTTAATAAATTCATCATGAAGCTCATGAAATGCATCCAGTAATTCAGAATAGGAAGGTTCATATTCATATACCTCTTCATCCTGATCACTGCTGTATGAAGGTGTAGCTTCTTCAGAAGCAAGTGCCATTAGACAAATGTTGGCAATCTCATCTTCATCTTCTTCTTCCTCATCTGAGCTGTTGCCCCATATGGATGAGATGTACGCCTTCTTCTTTTTCCCTTTGTCAGCACCTTTCTTTTCTTTTTCTTGCTTCCTGAGGAATTGGGGGCAGTCCCATTTTATGTGTCCCTGCTTCTTGCACTCATAACAAGTCACAGATTCTTTTGCCTCTTGCTTGCTTTCCCCAGCAGCTACTTTCTTGAAGAATCTCTTGTTCTTCCTCTTGCTATAGAATCTTCCAAATTTTCTGACCATCATAGCCAAGGTTTCCTCATCAAGTTCATCCTCTTCG
This sequence comes from Adenanthera pavonina, assembly GCA_026686845.1. NCBI lineage: Eukaryota > Viridiplantae > Streptophyta > Magnoliopsida > Fabales > Fabaceae > Adenanthera > Adenanthera pavonina. Next base: position 8,380,376 of record JAIVEN010000020.1, on the reverse strand, counting down.
TTAGATTCTTCTTCCTTTTCATCAGCAGCTTTGAGAGCAAGGCCTTTCTTCTTTCTGTCCAGCCCGGCTTCCTTGAGAGCTTTGATTTTTCCTTCATACTCCTCAAGGCTCCCGAAGAGAGCTGTGACAGAGGCCATTGATTCTCCTCTGGCTTCTTCTATTGCTGTCACCTTGGGCTGCCATTCCAGAGGGAGAGCTCTGAGAATTTTTCTCACTTTCTCTGATTGAGTGTATTCCTTTCCTAGGCCCTTTAGTTGATTCACAATGAGAGTGAATCTCTTTTGGAGCTCCTTTACAGTTTCTCCTTCAGACATCCTGAAGCTCTCATACTCTCCAATGCACGTATTGAGTCTGTTCTCCCTGACCCCAGATGTCCCTTCATGTGCAATCTGCAGAGTGTCCCACATCCCTTTTGCAGTGGTGCATTGTGAGACCCTGTAGAATTCGTCCTGGTTCAGGGCACTGACTAAACAATGCTTTGCTTTAAAATTCAGTAGGACTCTCCTTCTGTCTTCATCATTCCACTCTGCTTCCAGCTTCTCTTTGTATCTTCCATCTTCAGTTAGAGCCATTGGGACGAAATCTCCTTTATCAATGACTGACCAGATGTCAAGATCAATTGATTGGAGGTAGATCTGCATCCTTATCTTCCAGTACCCATAATGCTCTCCACTGAAGCCTGGTGGTCTGTTAGTGTTGTTCCCTTCAGGAAGTATACTCTCTCCAAAGCCAGCCATCTTTGTTCCCGGACTGTAAAATCCTTTGAATGGGAATCCGGGCTCTGATACCACTTGTTAGCAAGGCTGACTTCCCAAGAGGGGGGGTGAATTGGGAAGATTGAAATTTTTCTGCACAAAGTAAAGCAAGTGAAAATATCACAGTATAATGAAAACAACGTGTAAAACAGAGCAAGTTGATAAGTAGAGATAAGGAGAAGAAAACTCAGTGATTTATCCTGGTTCGGTCTATCCACTTGACCTACATCCAGTCCCCAAGACACCTCTTGAGATTTATCCACTATCCAGCAAGAATTTCAACGGGCTTCTTACTAAGGCCACAGTACACGAGTCTGCTCTGTTCTGAGCTCTCTCAAACTCTCTAAGCACTTTCTCTATGTGCTTCCCAATCCCCTTGTGAATACCCCTCACAAGTAAATCTATCTTTCAGATAAAGAGTAGATTGTTTACAAATGAATAACTCTCTAGAATAGAGTAGATATGAAGGTTGAAGTACAAATAATGAAGTTGGAAGGGTAAAAGCTTTTGAGATGAAAATTCAGCAGAAATTCGGTATATACAGGATTGATTCGTTACCCACAACTTCAAATAATGTTATATTTATAGATTTAGATCTCAAATATCCGTTAGAGACTAAATCTATCCGTTGGGGAAGTTATCCAACGGTTACTCTGAAAAACTATCCGTTTACCAACCGCATTTAATGTTTCTAACATACTGAAATTTGAATTTCGGTTGGCCAACAGACGAATTTCGAGGGAATCGAAGGTTAAAGCCTCCAACGTTAAAATGCGAAGTTCGTCTGTCCATAGAGTGAAATTCGAATTTCGAAACTCATAAAATATTTTCACAATGTGACATACGAATTTTTAAGAAGTAAGATTTTCTGTTAATTGTGAACAGTGTTTTCAATTTGCTACAGTGCCCTCAAAATTCGAATTTTGGATGCCCGAAATTCGTCTGTCCATTGAACATCCAAATAGGCACAGTAGTTCACTTTTTTTGAAATTCAAATTTTGACAGAGTGAAATTCGTCTGTCAGAGACCAGTTTTGAGACTTAAATCATTCTTGATCTCAGATGAACTTTATCAAACATTCAGACGAATTTCCTCTATTTTCTTAAGTTTTGTTTTGTCTGAAATTCGAATTTTGAAAGAGTGAAATTCGAATGTCACAAAGTAGCTTTTTTTGACTCAGATGAAAATTCGAATTTTGCTGAGTAAAAGTTCGTCTGTCAGAGAGCATTTTTCAAACTTAGTTTCTTCTTAATTTCAGATGAACTTTAGCAAAGCTTCAGACGAATTTCTTTGGTTTTCATAAATGGCATTTTGTTTGAAATTCGAATTTTGAGACTGTGAAGTTCGTCTGTCACAAAAAGGCTTCTTTCAGACTTGATTGAAGTTCGAATTTTGAATGACCAAAATTCGTCTGACAGAAGGACACCTTTCCAGACTTAATCAGTTTTAGCTCGAAATTCGAATTTCCAAAAGCAAAGTTCGAATTTCCAACTTGACAGTTCAGTTATACTTTCAAACTTCATCTGTTTGTGAGTATTTTCCAAATAGGTAAAGATTTAATTTCAAATCAAGGTTTGAAAATGTCTTTTTCTCAAATCAAAATCTTTTACCCAATCTAAACAAAAACTAAAGATCCTACAAAAGATCTAATAGCCAATTCACAAAAGACCTTCACTTGAAACAGCTTTAATCTCCTTTGATATCTTCAATCCAAGCTCTTGAGTGTTGGTTTGGAATCATCAAAACTCTTGATCCAACACAACTCTCTCTATTTATCTCTATTTTGCTGCACTCTTAGTGAAATTGGGTTGTGATCTAAAAAGAACGAAAATCTTACATCACCCAATTCACCCTCCTCTTAGGTGACTAGTCAACCTAACAGATTGAGCTCCTGACAGTGAGGAGAGGGCAAGGTTAATTACACGAGGAGAGAAGAGAGCCCGACAGCGAGGAGACTCCGAGAGCTCGATGGCGGCAGGAGAAAAAGGGTGAGAGATCAAGAAGGGTTCGAAGTTGAAGGAGGGAGGTTTTCAGTACACTGGCCAATGGAACATAAAAATTAATAATTAATAATTTGGGAATATTTTTAAAAATATTATACATGGCGTTTAGTAACTAAACGCCATCTAAAGTTACACTTTAGATGGCGTTTTCACATACAACGCCATGTAAAGTGGATTTAGATGGTGTTTAACCATAAATGCCATTTAAAGTAATTTTCCAATTTTTTTTAATTTATAAATAATATTAGATGGTGTTTAGCTATAAACAACATCTAAAGTATGTTTTTAATTAGCATTTTTCCTAAAAACACCAATTAATGTTTTTACATTTTTTTCATTAATTTGTAAATACATTTAATTGGCGTTTTCTCGGAAATGCTAACTATTATTTTTATATTTTTATTTTGTTATTGATTTGTAAATCACTTTAATTGGTGTTTCGTTGTAAATGCTAACTAATGTTTATATATTTTTATTTTCTTAATTTTTAAATCATGTTAGTTGGCATTTCATTACTAAACGCCAACTAATATTATTTATTTAATTGGCATTTTGTTTGTAGACACCAACTAAAGTTGTCTGTGTCCATTTTAGTTGGCATTTTTGTATTAAACGCCAACTATTGAGCGCCAATAATTCCCTAAATTGGCATAGTGTGTAGAACTTGCTAAAAGAAATGTTCCTGATAATAACATGACGTTTTATTGTCCTTGTCTAAAATGTTTGAATGGGAAGGGTTGAATATTGTAGAAATAAGAGACCATCTAATTTGTTTTAGGTTCAATAAGAACTATACACAATATGGCTATGGCATAGAGAAATAAAAATGCTAAATGTGTTTGAAAAGGAGGAAGTTGATGTGGATTTGAATGATTGAATAGAGAACATGATTTGTGATGTAGGAGTAGAGTATTTTGAGTGAGTATGTGCATATGATAGCTTGTAGAATGTTGCAAAGGCCTTTATACCCAAGTTACAGTAAATATACATAGATGTCAACGATGCTAAGATTGGTCAACTTGAAAGTGAGAAATGAGTGAAGTGATAATAGTTTCACTGGTTTGCTTGAGTTGTTAAAAAATATGCTTCCAGAAGATAATGAACTTTCGAACCATAACTGTAAGGCAAGAAAAATCGTTTGCCCAATAGGTATGAAGTTTAAAAGGATACATACTTGCTCTAATGACTGCATATTGTACAAAAATGAATATGAAGTGTTGCATGTGTATCCAAAATGTGAGTCATCATGCTACAAAGTCAATGAGTGCCCTTCAAAGGTGTTATGATATCTTTCAATAATACCAAGGTTCAAGCACTTGTTTGCTGATGTAAAGGATGCAAAGAACTTAAGATGGTATGCAAATGAGAGGAAACCCAATGGAATGCCTCGACATCTAGCTGATTCTTCATAATGGAAAATAATTAATAAATTGTTTCCTGATTTCACCATTAAGCCAAGAAATTTGAGTCTTGGACTCTATATAGATAGAATAAATTCTTATGGCAATCTTAATATTATGCATAGCTCATGGCCTATTCTTTTGGTGGTTTATAACCTTCCTCTTTAGTTGTATATGAAGCGCAAGTACATCATGTAACATCTAAAAAAAGCTAAAATATCTAGAAATGCATAGGAAATTTACAAAAATGGGCAGATATCATTTTGCCTGAAAAAAAAACAGAGGTCATTTTTTCCGGTCGGATGAAAAATAAAAAATTACATTTTTTTCCCTAAAGAAGTTAAAAAATGACATCCATGCCCCCAAGCAACAAAAATACAGAGAAGAAGTGAAAAAGTTCTTGGGGAAAACTATACCTAATAACCCAAAAATTTTATCAATTATAATTTAACCTCAGGTTAGAGGTAATTTTGAACAAATGAAAAATTACTATCAAAATAAAGCTCTCGACGAGGCGAGCGTAATGGTATATGGCACTAAGGGTTAATATTTAAGGATAAAGAAATAATCAGTGCCGAGTGTCCAAAAATAACTAAATACTGATAAAATAAACTGTGGGTCCCATGAATAGTTAAAAAGAAACTGGGACAGGATATATGCCATACATAGATATCATTTAGCGAAAAATAATTGAGAAAATATAAATATAAATTTAGAATAGTTCTATATCCCTAAAATACCAATTTACTATAAAAGTGACTTTATCGATGCCGGTAAAAAGTATCCAACACCGGGTATATCTGGACCAGGAAAAATTGAATAGTTTTTGGTGAATTTCAAATCTTTAGGTGTGACATTTCAGCAGCCCATATGCTGCAAATAAATATTTAATTATTCTAAGAATACCTCTTGAAGAAGTATTCCATAAAGTAATTAAGTTAGTCAACCATGATTAAGTCAAGTTTAATGAAGTTGATCTCCTCTTTTCTCTCATACTTTGGAAAACATTTTGCTGCAGCAAAGAGAGAGAGAGAGAACTTCCAAACATGAGAGAAAAACACAAGAAAGAAAGAGAGAAAGAAAAGAGAAAAGAGAAGGCAAAGTTGGAAGCTTGAAGATTCAAGATTAAAGGAGAGTTTCTATGACTTCGAGTTGGTTTCTATAGTGGTTTGAAGTAGTTCCATGAAATTCTCTAATGGTTTGAAAGTCTTGAGTTTGGCCACGAGCAAGGAAGAGAAAGAAATAGGTTTTCATGCAAGAATCTTGCTAGAAATCTTGATCTATGAGAGAAAGTAAGGATTCCCCAGAGTTGGAAGCAAGTTGCATGAAGATCACCTCTTCCTCTTTTAGGGTTCATTTCGGCTAGAACAAAGGAGTGTCTTGGAGATGGAATTTCATGTTTTTGATTCCAAAAATGAGTTCCTCATGATGGAAAACCTTAGGAACAAGCGTTGATTTCTTGAAGAAGCTTAAGATTAAGAAAGTAAAAATTTTAGGGTTTTAGAGTTCCTTATCAAACTACCCCTAGAATCAGTGGGTTAAGTAGCTAATTGATTATGTAGTTGGGTTTGAGAAAGCCTAAGGAAGCTTGTGGAAGTGTTAGGAGGAGGTACAACTCAAAGGAAAAGCAAGTGGAAGCATATAGGTAGCATTTTTCTATTATATTATCTTATGAGTTTTTATGAACTCTATGACCTATTTGATGCCATGATTAATATTTTGTGATGTCCATTGATTGTTGGCTAAGTTGTTTAAAGGGGCTTGAAGCTCTGGAATGCCCAATTTACAAAGCAAAACTCTGCCAAAATTCTTATAAAAATGTTATGGCATTATATGAATTGATGAGATTGCTTGATGATCTATGTGAAATATGATGATATATGTGTATGACTAGATGATACTACTGAGATTCTTTGAATCTCACCCCTCCTTTAATGACTAACCATACTAGGAAGAAACAATGAAAAAGAGCTAAGGAAGGAGTAAGAAGCATGAGGCAGAAAATGATGAGTTGTTGATGTGCAAGTTATCATGTTATAATATGAATTGTTATTTGTGTCTTGTTTTATATGAAGTGTTAAATAGTGAATATTATGTTAATATTGTAGAAAACATATAAGAATTTCCAGTTTTGAAAATTGTGATATGAAGTTATATTCTACCAAGTTTCATGCGAAAAATGAGTTCATTTGCATGGGTTTTGGCAAGCAAATTGCAATATAGATTGAAACAGGACATTTTCCAGATATGTATGTTTAGTTCACCTTTTTTTGTACTTAATGTGAGGTTATGTTTCTGGGATTTTAAACCAGATAGAGGACATCTCAATCTTTAAAATGACACTTAATTCACCCCATTTGGAGTTGTGTACAATTAATGGTAATTTTTCAAAATTAGGGTTCAGAATATGGCAATATTGGGAAAACTGGAAATTGAAAGTTAGATGCTGGAAATTTCAAAAGATAATCTAAAATCGTACAGAGCTTCAAAAATTTATTTGTTTATATGTATAAAAGGTATATGTTTTAAGTTTCATATGCCACTAATTTGGAGGTAATTGGAGCTATATAATAGAAAATATGAAAGTTTTCGCAAAACTGTTCTAATAAAAGTTGAATTCTGACCCTTCATAATTTAAGTTAATGTTATGCCCTGTGTAAGTGAAATAAATGTATAAGAAAAATATGTATACAAGTAGACATATAGAGCTTTCAAATGACATAGAGTATGTATGATTTGGTATAGAATAGAATGAATATGATTTTTTAAATTTGAGGTCAGAAAACTAGAAGATAGAGAAATGACCAAATAAACAGTAAAAGTCACAAAATTTATTGTATAAATTGGCCCAATGAAGTTACTGTGTCATATATTTTCCATGTATATATGAATTTAAGATAATTTTATAGACTTGAATTACCACAAGATGATTTTTTTATATTTAGTTATGAATTTTCAAAATTCATCGGGTAAAATGGAAATTACCAAATGAACAATGCTCCGAATTTTGAAAAATTCTGTTTTTATTATATTATGATTCTAGTTTCTAAATCATGATGAAAGGCATCTAATATGATTTAATATATGAGAAATGAGACCTAATATAAAGTGTTACACATCATGTTATCTATGATGATTTCAAGCCCAAAACAGCCAAGAAACGACATAGATGTCTACTTAGGACCTTTGATTGAGGACTTAAAGGTGTTATAGGAGGAAGGTATTGATGTATTTGATGCATATCACAAGGAATCCTTTAAACTTCGTGCCATGATCTTTTGCACAATAAATAACTTCCTTGCATATGGAAACTTGTTTGGATACAGTGTTAAGGGCCATAAAGCATGCCTTATTTGTGAACATGGCACAACCACAAACAACTTGAACATGGAAAGAATATTGTCTACCTCGGTCATTGAAGATTTCTCAAAAGGCACCACCCTTATTGTAGATTAAAAAAAGCTTTCAATGGCGTACAAGAGTATAAAAATGCTCCAAAGGCAATAACTGCAGAGCAAGCTTATCAACAAGTGAAAGACATTAATGTGATCTTTAGAAAGAACCAAAAGCTTGCAACAGAGAAGAATTTATGGAAAAAGAGGTCTATCTTCTTTAACCTTCCATATTGGCAGAGTCTTGAGGTTAGACACAGTCTTGATGTGATGAATATTGAGAAAAATGTGTGCGATAGTCTTATTGGAACACTTTTGAACATAAAGGGGAAGAGTAAGGATGGTGTGCATGTAAGAAAAGACTTTGTTGAAATTGGAATACGAGAAGACTTATCTCAACAACTAGTGGGAGAGAGGACTTATTTGCCTCCAACTTATTATACATTGTCTAAAAAAGAGAGAAAAATTTTGTGTGAGTGTTTACATGGCATCAAAGTACCACAAGGGTATTCTTCAAATATCAAGAGGCTCATGTCAATGAATGATTTGAAACTAGTAGGCTTGAAGTCTCATGATTTCCATGTCTTGAAGCATCAGTTGTTACTAGTAGCCATTCGGGACTATTGCCAAAAAATGTGAGACATACTACAATCTGATTGTGTTTCTTCTTCAATGCTATATGTAGCAAGGTGATCGATCCCCATAAATTTGATGAATTGGAAAATGATGTTGTTATTACCTTCTGCCAACTTGAAATGTACTTTCCATCATCATTTTTGACATTATGGTTCATTTAATTCTTTATTTGTTGAGAGAGGTAAGGCTTTATGGTCCTATTTATTTGAGGTGGATGTACCTATTTAAGCGATACATGAAAATCCCGAAAGGATATGTGAAGAATCCATATCAGCCTGAAGCATTAAAATTGAAAGATATGTTACTGAAAAGGCAATTAAGTTTTGTAGTGAATACTTGTTAGCAATAAAAGCTTTGGACTTCCAAATTCCCGCCATAAAGGAAGAGTTACAAGTAAGGGTACATGAGGGCATAGAGAGAAGAGCATAGGTCATAAAGAAGTGCTAAAAGCACATCTATACATCTTAAATAATACTGATGAAGTTCAGCCTTACTTAGCCAAGCATAAAAACATTATCATAGAAAAAAACCCTCAGAAGAGCAATAAATGGTTAGTAAATGAACACAATAGGATTTTCAAATTGTGGTTCAAAGAACAGATTATGAATGATGACAACGTTTCTGATACAATAAAATGGTTAGCCAATGGGCCACACTTTGAGGTCATATGTTGAAGCGGTTATGACATCAACGAGTATTCATTCTATAGAAAAGCCTAGGATGATAATAGCACTATGTAAAATAGTGGTGTTATGGTGGTAGCAGAAGAATGTAGTTTTCTAGTACAAAAGATAAAAACCCTATTTTGGCAACCACATCTTATTTTGGGGTTATTGAAAAGATATGGGAGGTTGACTACATAGAATTCAGAGTTCTTGTTTTCAAATGTAAGTGGGTTGATAATAACAATGGTGTCTGAACATATGAGTTAAGGTTTACCTTAGTGGATTTTGATAGGGTAGGTTACAAGGAGGAGCCTTTTATCCTGACAAACTAAGCAAAACAAATTTCTTATGTCATTGATCCGACTGATAAAAAGTGGTCTATTATTTTCCAAGGAAAAAGACAGACTATTAATGCTGAGAATGATGAATCAACGTATGATATTGACAAGACCCTTCCTTTCTCTACAAGGCTACCTCAGTTGAATGAAGAAGGTGAAGTATAAGATGCATATGTTGGAAGACATGATCATCATGAAGGGATTTAGGAAAATATCCTTACATAAGGTCATTTTGGTCACACACACATTTAAAGTGTAATTTCATTTATTATTTTAATTTTATTTTTGTTTTGAATTCATTTCAATTTACTTACATTATTTTGTTTATTATCTAGATAAGTATATGGACACCTCTAGCGATTCCTCCAGTGATTTTGAGTAGCCTACCATGATTGCTAGCAAGAGTACAACTAGTAGAGGGACCAAAACAAGAGGTACCACGAGGATGAGTTCATTGACCAAAGCTCAAGTTAGTGGACAGAAATTACATGTTGACCTCACCGAGTTAGATTATGAAAGGCGTAATGGAAGGACTCAATTTGCAAGTTTTTTAGCTTATTTGGCTTATAGTAAAGCCAATATCTTGTTTCCTGATTGAAAAAAAGTCCCAAAAGATGTCACATAGCAGATTTGGAATGCTATCTTAGTATCTTACTTTATATTGATATATTTTTGCTTCAGTTTTATTATAATATTAGTCATTTTCATTGTATGAGTATGTTACCATGTAGATCACTTATTGTTAACAAGGCTGACTTCCCAAGAGGGAGGGTGAATTGGGAAGATTGAAATTTTTCTGCACAAAGTGAAGTGGGTGAAGATATCACAGTATAATGGAAGCAATGAGTAAAACAGAGTAAGCTGATAAGTAAGGATAAGGAGAAGAAAACTCAGTGATTTATCCTGGTTCAGTCTATCCACTTGACCTACGTCCAGTCCCCAAGATAACTCTTGAGATTTATTCACTATACAGCAAGAATTTCAACGGGCTTCTTGCTAATGCCACAGTACATGAGTATGCTCTGTTTCTGAGCTCTCTCAAACTCTCCAAGCACTTTCTCTATGCGCTTCCCAATCCCCTTGTGAATTCCTCTCACAAGTAAACCTGTCTTCCAGATGAAGAGTAGATTGTTTACAAAGATACAACTCTCTTGAATAGAGTAGATAAGAAGGTTAAAGTACAGATAATGAAGTTGAGAGGGTAAAAGTTTTTGAGATGAAGATTCAGCAGAAATTCGGTATATACAAGTTTAATTCGTTACCCATAACTTCAAATGATGTTATATTTATAGTTTTAGTTCTCAAATATCCGTTAGAGACTAAATCTATTCGTTGGGGAAGTTATCCAACGGTTACTCTGAAAAACTATCCGTTTACCAACCATATTTAATGTTTCTGACACACTGAAATTCGAATTTTGGTTGGTCAACAGACGAATTTCGAAGGAACCGAAGGTTAAAGCTTTCAATGTTAAAATACGAAGTTCGTCTGTCCTGGGAGTGAAATTCGAATTTTGAAATTTATAAAATATTTTCACAATGTGACATACGAATTTTCAAGAAGAAAGTTTTTCTGTAAATCGTGAACAGTGTTTTCAATTTGCTACAGTACCCTCGAAATTTGAATTTTGGATGCCCAAAATTCGTCTGTCCATTGAACGTTCAAAGAGGCATAGTAGTTCACTTTCTTCGAAATTCGAATTTTGACAGAGCGAAATTCGTATGTCAGAGACCAATTTTGAAACTTAATTTCTTCTTGATTTCAGATGAACTTTAACATAGTTTCAGACGAATTTCTTCTATTTTCTCAAGTTGTGTTTTGTCTGAAATTCGAATTTTGAAAGAGTGAAATTCGATTGTCACAAAGAAGCTCCTTTCAGACTTACATGAAAATTTGAATGTTGCTAAGTCAAAGTTCGTCTGTCAGAGACATTTTTCAAACTCAATTTCTTCTTGATTTCAGATGAACTTTAACGTAGTTTCAGACGAATTTCTTTGGTTTTCACAAATTGCATTTCGTCTGAAATTCAAATTTTGAAACTATGAAGTTCGTCTGTCACTAAAAGGCTTCTTTCAGACTTGATGAAAATTCAAATTTTGAATGGCCAAAATTCATCTGACAGAGAGACACCTCTTCAGACTTATTCAGTTTTAGCTCGAAATTCGAATGTCCAAAGGCAAAATTCAAATTTTCAACTTGACAGTTCAGTTAAACTTTCAAACTTCGTCTGTTTGAGAGTGCTTTTCAAATAAGTAAAGTTGAAAACATCTTTTTCTTAAATCAAAATCTTTTACCCAGTCACAACTTAAACTAAAGAGATCTAACAGCAAATACTCAGAAAATCTTCACTTGAAACAACTTTGATCTCCTTTGATATCTTCAATCCAAGCTCTTGAGTGTTGGTTTGGAATCATCAAAACTCTTGATTCAACACTTATGACGTTCTTGCTATGAAGGAGATGAGGAAGAAATTATTAAAGAGGGTGGGGAAGCAATGGAAGGACTATAAATCAAACCTTACTAGAAGATACATGTATGGTGCATTGAAGCACAAGAATCCATGCACCATGTATGAGAGTACCTAGATGAAGAGACATGGAAGAAGTTTGTTGAGAGTTGGCTAACACCTGAGGTTGAGGTAATTAAATTAGACATTTTTAGTATTTAAGTTGCATTATTGAGTAGTAACTAACAATTTATTGGTTTTATTTGTACTAGAAATGAAGAGCAGCTGCTCAAGTGAAGCAAAAGCTAAATGTCTATCCTTACAACTTATCTCATGAAGGATATAAGTTACTGGAGCATAATATGATGCAGGAGAAGTTGATGGAAAGGCAAGAAGCTACAATTTCAGACCCATCAATTCTTAGTTCTCCTCCATCTCTTGTAATTAGTACTCAGAAATGGGAGAGGACAAGAAGAAATAAGCATGGGCAATATTTTACCCCCAATGCTCAAATGGTCGGTGAAAAGATTGTATGTATATTATAATCAAAGTAATTATATAACTTCAATGGTGAGATTGCTAATTAGATATATGCTACTTGTATGGTGTAGGATTCTCTCAATGAGGCAATATATCTTGGCAACTACTTTAGATGAGGATGAGCACCCTGGTAGTATTAGGGGTATAGGATGAGGAGTAGGTGAAAAGGAATATTTTGGATCTAAGAAGCAAGTTATGTCTGAGCATAAGTTGAAGCAAATGTTGGATAAGAATGCAAAGAAACAAAAGCTTGAATGCATCAAACAATGGATTCAAAGATAGAAGCCATGAAACAAGAGATATTGTCCATGTTCTCTACTATTGGTTTGCAACCACCTATGTAGGAACCCCCTATTGAGATGACAACTTCTCCTGTGGTCCATAGCATGAAAGATAGTTCTTATGAGGGAGTAGCATGTGATCTATTTTTGGATGCTCCCACGAGGCACATTGTAGCTCAATGCTGAGTTTATACCATAATGTCAACACTCCACCACCAGCAAAAGCCAAAGGATCAAGTAAAGGTATCAGTTGAAAATGTCATTAAGCCTCATTCACATGTGCTATTTCCTATTGATGAGGTTATGACAGTAGCTCAAGTTCTAGGAAATTTATTTTGTGGCCTAAAAGGCTTCTTACAATAACCATGCCTCAGGTATCAAAAACCTTATAATTCTCTTGTAATTAATTATATAGATATAGTTTGAGATTAAAATTCATTTTTGTTTACTTAATTACGGAAGGAGCAAAGGGAAGGATTTGTTGGATTTAATGTCTCAATCTCAATCCCATGACTTACATGCTGTCACAAACATGGGATTATTAACACGATTAAAGATAGAAGTTTCACAATTTAGTGATAAGGTTCCTATTCAAATTGAAATGACTCCTGGAATTGTGGGATTTATCAAGCATACCATCTATATTGAAAATAATGATGTTTTAAATTTCCTAAACATGCAGTACCTGGATATATCCATTTTATCCCTTTAGATCATGTAAGTTTATTTTCATTACTAATGCATTTCTCTGTTTATGCATTTCTAAGCAGTTACATTTCTATGCATTTCTAAGCAGTTACATTTCTATGCATTTAGTTTTATTTTATTTCTTTAATAGGGTTCTTGACCAATAGTGCACCCAATTAAGAAGAAATGAGAAATATGGATTCCTTTGTCCATATTGTATCCAAAGTGTGGGGCTTGGAGAAGGTGACAGGGTAAACTACATTGGAAATATAATTGTAGAGAGCCCTAAGTCATGTTGATTAGTGCCAATCCATTATGGGTAACAAGTTTGAAAATCATATACAAATAAGTAGTTGTATTTAGACTTTTTGTAATTGATATGATATTAACATTAATTGATATATTGTAGTAATCAGGGGACGTTGTGGGTGTTATGCCCCAAGCGATGCTCTGCCTACTGGTTTGATTCTTATAAAGACAAGGAAGATGACTCCCAAAAAAAGAAGAAAAACAGCTCCAGTAAAAAGGATGGAAAAGCGCTCAAAGTGAAGAATGGTGGAAAAGCACCTAAAGAAAAGATGGATGGAAAATCACCCAAAAATTTACGTGATGTAGTTTATCTGTAAGTATATATTTGTGTAAAACTTTGGTTTGTGATCACATGTGACATATCAAATAGATTTTAGTCTATAATTTACTTTCTTTCATATATTTGATTATAGGGCTATGAAGACATACCAAATAAGGGGTGGGAAACACATACAAGAGGCCACAAAAAATAGAATGAAAATATCTAAATGTACATATGTAGTTTATCCTAACCTTAAAGGAAATTAATCCAAGTATTTTGATTTTACTCATTTTCTTTATTGATTTTTAATCTCGCTGCCAGCCTGGGGGAATAGAGTGTGGCTTACTATGTTATGAGAGAAATGTATGACATAATTACTAATAATATTGTTAACTCATTGGATAAGGTAATTATATTATCTATAACTTAGTTTTTTTTCCTTTGTGGCTTCTTACTATATAAGTTGTGTTGATATAAGTTTTAAACTTGCAGCACTTCAATGATGACCATCCTTATCTCCAGCAAGAAATTAACCACATTTGGAACATGTGGTTAGAATTTATTTTTCAATTTATTTGAATATATTTTGTTATCATATAGATTAGTTTTGATTGATCGGAATAGTTTAGAACAATATGTTAAACGTTGTATATTGTTATTATGATGTAAAAAAGCTAGTTACATTTTTTACTGTAAAAATTGTTTTGTTATTTTGTATATTTTGGTTGTAAATATAGCTTTGTGTATGGATAGTTACAAGTTATTAATATAAAAAAAATTCAATTTATGGTTGTTTTTGATAAAATAGACGTCGAAGGGCTTCTTTTCTACGTTTGTTTTTTTTTTTTAAAATAGCCATCGAAAGTTGTTTGTTGTAAAAAGGCAAACTTACTATCTATGGTTGTTTTTGTAAAACAGCCATAGAAAGGTCACGGCTAATAACAGTCATAGAAAAGTGACCTTTCTCCAACTGTTAGCCAAATAACAATTGCAAAAAGGCATATTTTTTACGGCTATTTTTTAATAGATGTAAAATGATATACTTTTTATGTCTGTAAATTCTACGTCCCTTTGAGATTAGGCATAAAAAACCCAAAATAACATACTTAAAATGATGTTTTTTGTAGTAGTGGATAGAGAGAAACTAAAAGAAAGAGAAAAAAGAACTCAAATGAGGGGAAAAAAAAGAAGAACTTAAAAGAGAGAATTCATTGAAATTATAACTTAAATCAATAATTAAAGTCTTAATACAACTAAGTAGTGAAGCTTTTATTTATAAAGCTCAAATCCTATCATAATAAAGTCCTAAAATAAAATATCTCTTTTTAAAATATCTTAAATATAAATAAAGGATAATTTCCAATTTAAATAACTAAATCCTACAAATAAATAAAAGAAAAAATCTAAATCCTAATAAATTTAAATTAAATTAAATTAGATCTAAAAGATAATTTAAATATCCTAATAAAATATATAAGTTTTAAATTTTAATTATTTTATGATAAAGATAAATAATTCTAATTATTTTGGAATTATTCATTCTCTATCAATATCCCTAACCTGTACTCTCTCATGCAGTTGGCTATTGAAATCATCAAAGACATTGATGCTCATCTTTCCCAATAGTAGCCATCTTTTAGGCCTATCTTTTGTTATATCTTATTTGTCTCCTGAGACATGGGAATTGAATCTTCTTGATTTACCATCACTGCACCAAAATTTTTCCTTGATTGTTCTAAACTGCCAACAAATTAAGCACCGAGGTAAGTTAGGTTGTTGGCGATTTATAACCGTGAATAAAAAATAGACTTTTGTTAGCAGTTCTACATAACAACAGCCAATGAAGGTCTTTATTTAGAAAAAAAAAACCTTTGTTGGCTATTGTTATATCATAGAACTACCAACAAAGAGTCCCTTTTTTAAAAAAAAAAAAATCAAATCATTGATAGCCACACAGCAAACGGCAACACCTAGATCAAAACCTTTTTTTTTTTTGGATAATCCAAATCAGATCCAATTTGCTAGAAACATATCAGTGATTTCGATTGAGGTAAATAAAATAATCAATTTCACAAAATCAAACCATCAATTTCAACAAATATCAAATTTCACATACCACAGCCACCATTTTCAACAACAGTCAAATTCAAAAATATCATAATGTATAAAAATCGCAAACAAGCTGGACATCGATTGCATGGATGTGTAGCTTTCAATGCACTAGTACAAAAACTCAATTTTATGTCCCATTTTTTATGTTGGTTGTATGAGGAACCTACTCAGAAAAATGATTGGTGCCATTTTTATAAATAAACTATTTATGTTGTATCTTTTATGTCGGTGCTATTGACAATGGACTTAAAAATTTAACAACTGACGTAAAAATGGAAAATTAAAATCAATTTAATATATTTTTTTAAAACATCTTTTCTTTAATTATTATCTCCAACAATTGCCCTCCCACCTTCTCCTTCACCGCACTTGGAACCTAGACATCCATTTGGTCTTCTCTCCATATTGCTGGTAAACTCACCTCTCTCTCCCTTTGTGGTCGTTCGAAGCGGGAGCAGATCCGGTGCACTTCCTCAAAAGAAGTGCATCGTGTACACTTCTTATTTAAATAATATTTTCTTTATATTTTGCCATGCGTCAGGTTGTTTCTTCCGTTCTCTTCTCTTTTTTTTTTTTTAATTTTAAACACTTATCAAGTATAAAATAAAATATTGTTAGAAAAAATAAAAAATGAACTAATTTTTTATACAACTATTTAGTATCAATACTACAAAAATATATTTAAATATTGTTAAGCTTAATTGGGTAGTTCTCATAATACGATTTCTTTTATCTATAATGTTTAAACCTCAACTTTATTTAAGGGGAATCAAGTTCTTTTTATTTAACTCAACCACGTTGATACTCATTTTCGTATTAAATATAAAAATTTTTCAATAAAGTTGTACTAATTAATGTCGCACCCGATTTTTAATCTTTCAAAAATGAAAAATTAAAATAATGTAGAGTCACCATCAAAATTTTTAAAAGAGGAATTTTGGAAAACCTTTAACAAAATAAAATGTTCTACGAAACATAAAGGGTTCGGGAGTCAATTCTGTCATAGAGATAGTGTTAGGCACCCTATAACACCCGTTCATAAGAATTGTCACCTTAAGTTGATTATAAAAAATCAATGTGGCATTAAAATTATTTTAATTACCTCTATAAAACATGTATAGCGAAAAAAGAAAAATAAGAAAAATAAAATAAATAAATAAATAAAATGAATTTATTTACAAGGATGAATTTGACCTAGAATAAGAATCTAGGGCCTATGTACCCTAATATAGGGATAAAAATCCACATTGTTCGGAGTTTGTGTTTTTTAAAAAAAATTACATATATTTGTTATTTTCAAAAAATTGAATTATACATACTATATAAAAATTATTTAGCTATTTATTTATTACTTATTAATAAATCCATGGAGATTCCAAAAATCTCATGTGCTCACTAATTGGTTTATATACCTATAGAAGCTTCTAAAAACCTCATATAAAGTAACTTGAAAATATATTTAAATAAATATTTTTATTCAAAATTTTATCAAATTTGAGAAAATCTTTAAAAAATATTTTTCATAAAAAAACGCATAATTTGATTAGTATACCAGCGGAGGCACATCGCAACACGTGATAAATTTACTAATCCAAACATTCATGGATGTTCCAAAAACCCCACCAGGCAAAATTTAAAAATATATATATATATATTTAATGAGAAAATATTAATCGCATGAGGGAATAAGAATAATGTAATCAATTACCTAACTATCATTATTATAAAACACATAAAAGTTATCTCCTTTAAAACTATATATGTCTTCTACCACAACTTTGAAGGATAGATATTTTAACTGAATTTCATGGTCTTTAAAGCAAAGATGTAATTATCTAATATCATAATCTTTAGAAAAAAAATAATGAAAAAAATAAAATAAAAGAGAAAAGAAAAGAAAAAGAAGAAGGAAAAAAATAAAGAAACAATGAAAACGATTAGGGAAAGAAAGCGAAAAACAGGAAAGAAGAGAAGAAAAAAAAAGGGAAGGAAAAAAAGAAAAGAAAAGAAAAGAAAAAAAAAGAAAAATAGAAAGAAAAGAAGGAAAAATAAACAACGAAATAAACGAGAAGAAAGAAAGAAATAAAAAAAACTCATTACAATGTTTAAATATGAAAGAATATCGCGGAGTATCATTCCATTAATTTAGTCAATGCCTTTCGTAAATATGACCATAATCATGTATTTATACACATTGGCTTATGGAATACAAATTATGATAAAGTAGGATAAATATATCCACCATCAATGAAAATACGCTTCTATTCTTATTAAGAATATTTATGAATATGAGTAATTTGTCTCAAGAACCTCACTAAAATATCATACTTTGGGGTCTATAGCAACAAATTGAAGAGAAGAAAACAAAATACATCACAAGCATATCTCCACCTATTATGAGGTGTTTATCGGTGTGAATAAATTGTTTTATGGATTTATCAAAATATCAAATTTAGGATCCATGGAAATATTTAAGAAGAGAAAAAGATATAAGATTATATTCTAAAAAGTTTCTACCCATAAGAAAACCCCAACTATTCAATGAGATGGAATGAAAAGGAAGAGAAGAAATTTACTACCTTAAGCTTTATCGATAAAAATAACACTTATTCTCAACTTTTTCTTCCCTCTCAAACCATCCTCAGGTACTCTCTCTCTTTCTCTCAATTTCTTCTTTTTCTTTGATCCTTGTTCCACTCTCTTCTCACCTTGCCTCTATTTATATTGCTAAAAGGAAATCTTTTAATTAATTCTCCAAAATCATACAAATATCTTCTATTATTTTTCTTTAATATTTACATTAAGATTGATTGATTTGCTTTCCTTTTTTTTCATTATTATTCTAATATCAAATCTCAATCCTTGATTTTTCCTTTCTTTTCTTATTTTTATTACTTTTGTAGTTTTATGAAAATCTAAAAAAGGAGAAAATCATAACTCCTCAAGATATAGCAATCTTCAGGAGATATTATTTTTTTATTATTTTATTTTACGTAAAAAAAATTTTCTTTTCATATTTATTAAAAAAATTATTTACTTTTTTTAAAAGGACCTGGACGAAATACGTTGTTCACAGTTGCTCCTTTTTATTTATTTATTAGGTGAGAAAGAGAAAAGGTGTGGATTTTGAAATTCTTGCATAAGGAATAAGTAAAGATAAGAACACGTATTTTGTCCATCCATGCAATGCAAAGATGACACTAGACACACTAGATTTAGCCTTAGTATGAATTTAAAGTTACCATGCATGCAATACAATGAGACAACTTGATTGCCCCCTGACTTGACTAGTGATCAACCTATATGCTTGCCCAGTTTAGTCCATTCAATTCAAATTTATTTTTAAGTACAAGGGTCACTTGAGGCCTCACTTTGTTCCTTTTTCACCATATGAATGCTTGCCACTGAAGCGAAGAGCCATAGGATCATTCAAGATTTGACATCTAGCCATTTTGTCGTAAACTGTGGCATGTGTGTGTACTCAATACATGATAAATGAAAATAGCTAGTCAAGTGAATTGAAAATTTTGATGCTAAAAGACATTTCCATTGGTCACGCATGAACCATTTGCAGTCATCAGGAGTCTTCTCTTTCTCTCTCTCTGTTTAGGATTAACCCTTTTGGTCATCAAATTGGACCTGAATCCAGAATTTCCCATCACTTTACCTAAGCCCATGGGTCTTTAACATTACTGAATATTTCTAGTATCTCCAGTGTGCCCAAATAAATTAGGAACTGAACTTCTCATTTATATGTCTTTAATTATTTCAGAATTAGGTAGTAAGAATAGAACAATGCATACCCACCCAAAGCAACAAGTAAATTCTAGCTTATCTGGACCCATATTCTAGTGCAATGAAATCATCAGGGATTCTCTTAGTTTCCCCACACATTTTGTGCTTCACTTTTATAGGGGAGATTTTCTTTCTTGGGCAGTTAGGCGCTCTTTTGATACGAGGATCAAACATTGGTGATGTAAAACCCCGATTACTCAAGTTTACATAACCCACTGCACCAAGATGCTATTAGCACACTCATAGCTCATATTGCACCGTTTGACACGAAGGACAACACTTTTTGGTAAAACCCCCCTCTTACTAAACACAACTTGAGCCAGTGGAGTAGATATTTATATATTTTTTTACACTTTTTTTTCCTTTCGGGTTTTTCCAGCCTGATTCATTTTCTTCAAGGTAGATTTTTATGGGTCCATACAAGGAATTCTACCATAGCTCTAACATGGGTATATAAAATTCCACCTTCTTTTTCCTAACTCTTGTAGGTTTTTTGAGGCATTAAGATCACCGAAGTGGGCTTTGCCTCTCCCAACAAGATCTTTTCCATACACAGCGCCAGGAATCAAGCCCTGGACAACATGCTTAAGGGACCCAGCTATCTGCTAATTATGTCGAACCTTGTTGGTTAACCCCTATGGATTTGATTATGCTCAATCATGTTTAGGAGTCCTCGACTTATTTTAGCACACTAAAATCAACTAGAATCTCCAACCATATAAAGTATCTCTATTTTATTTGACTAGTAGTGATAGTATATTCTCTACGTCCTTTCTTAGTTATTGTTTTCTTTATATTTTATTTTCAAATCCTCCTGACTCACTTCTCATTGAGTTCATACTATAATCAATAGAGTTGTCTCCAGAAATACTATTTTATTTGCTTGGCCAACTTTTCCCATTTCCCACAAATTGAGTTGTGGAGTTCAAAAAAAAGTTTTGCATATGACTTCTAACTTACTTCATTGTCCTAATATTAAAGAGATAACTAAAGCAATGCCTTAGTGGTTTTCAAAATGTGCATTTAAAACTGTGGACCAAACACAATAAGGAAAAAGATGAACATCTATGCATGTGATGCAATGAAAAATAGACTCTTGCTATAACTAAACTATATGGGCCTAAGATGGACAATCAAATGAGGACTATTTGGCTCAATCTAATGGAGTGACCAAATAAAATGTCAAGTTAATGAGATGCCCCTCTTTACTTAGTGACTAAGGGAGAATATCGAAAGACTAAGTCATACAACATTCACCACTTAGGAGTAAGTAAAGATGAAACATTGTATTATGTTTGGACATAAAAAAAAATAAAGTGCAATGTTAGACGGAAGTAAGATGCCTATTTTCATAGGACTTTGGTGAATACTTGTCATTATAGGGCTTTGGGTTCTAGCTAAAACTAGACTTTGGTGGTAGTGAAGTGCCTATTTCTATAGGACTTTGGTGGATGCCTGTTGTTACAGGGTTTTTGGTGACAGTCAAGATTGGACTTTAGCGATAATGACGTGCCCATTTTCATAGGACTTTGGTGGATGCCTACCATTATAGGGCTTTAGAAAAGAGGGGCCAGCTAGAACTGGGCTTTAAGGGGGTCTGATGCTACAAGGCTTTGAAAAAGATAGGCAAGCCAGAATCGGGCTTTGAGAGGCCTGCCATTACAGGGCTTTGAGGGGGCTAGTCAAAACTGGGCTTTAGGGGGTCTGCTGTTACAGGGCTTTGAAAGAGAAGGGCCAATCAAAACTGGGCTTTGAAGGGCCTATTGTTACAGAGCTTTGAAAAAGAGGGGCTAGTTGGAACTAGGCTTTGAGGGGGCCTGCCTATATAAGGCTTTGAAGGGACCTGCCGCTACAAGGCTTTGGAATAGAAAGGGCAGCCGGAACTAGGCTTTGAGGGGGCTTGCCATTACAGGGCTTTGAAAAAGAGGTACCTAGCATGATGAATTCCATTATATTATGCAAGGCATGTGAAATGTAAGATACATGAGAAATGGTGCTAGGTTTGCAATGCTGAATATATATTTTCTTTATTTGTCTCAAAAGATGAGTGAAGAATGTGAAATTTCTCTTTTGATTTGGAAGCATGTTCTTTGCCTACCCCAATTTAAGAGGGAATGAATGTAATGCATACAATGAAAGGAGCAAGATTTTTTTTTTTGCCTCAATCTTGTTAAATGAGTACATGAGTAAAGATTATGCTTTGTTTTTCCAATTGTGCATATGGATTTCTTAATTTTACCAGTTTTTGGAAAAGGAAGAAAATTCAAAGGAAATATTTTTGTGCCCTTTTTAGAAAGCATCTAACTAGGAACCCCCATTATAATGCACATTTTGATGACAGTAGTGGAGCGAGCATTTGATATACGAGGGAGATGTTACTTTTGATTCTACATGATCCATCTTTGAAATTTGCCATCAAAATGAATCACCAATAGTATTGAAACCGTGAAAGTTAATTTGGAGTAGATCACATCAAATATATCATATTAAGCAATTGTTTTAATAAATGTTGTCCTTTATGAATGCATTGATAAACGTGTTATTTGAAAAGAGAGATTTCTAAAGAGACAAAGAAGAAAAGGAAAAAAAGGAAGGACAAACCTGTGAAAATGCATTTTTATTGAGAAGATGAAGTACAATGGCAATAGTCAAGATATCATGTGAGTATAAAAAGACAATATGAATAGTCTTCCTTTGGAACGTCCTTTGCAGATGGCTCTATGCATGTCCTCTAAGGATGTTGCCAAAGATATGCATTTCATGAGTATTAAGTGAGTCTTTTTGCCAAATGGAGCTTCTAGCCTCTTTTAGGCATAATATTTTTTGACAACATTTGCATTAATAGGTCTCAGTAATTCTTGACCATCCATGTTAATCAGAATTAATGCACCTCCAGAGAATGCATTCTTGACAACATAAGGACCTTCATAAGTTGGGGCCCACTTGCCCCTGCTATCTTCTTGATTTGGCAAGATGTTTTTTAGAACCTGATCACCAACTTTAAATTCTCTCGGTTGGAATTTCTATTGAAGGCTCTTGCCATCCTTTTCTGGTATAATTGCCCATGGCATATTGCTGTTAGTCTTCTTTCTTCAGTCATGTTTAGTTGTTCAAATTGAGTTCGTATCTACTCATTCTCTTCTAAATCAACTTCAGCCAATATTCTTAAAGATGAGATTTCCACTTCAATAGGTGTCATGGCTTCCATCCCATATACTAGTGAATAAGGGGTTGTCCCTGTTAAGGTACATACAGTAGTACGATAACCATGTAAGGCATATGGGAGCATTTCATGCCAGTCCTTGTAAGCTATAGTCATTTTACCAATGATCTTCTTAATGTTCTTATTTGCCGCTTCAACTGCTCCATTCATTTGTGGCATATATGGTGTTGAATTGTGATGTTTGATCTTGAATTGTTCATAAAAGCCCTTGAATGCTACTCCATTTAAATTAGATGCATTGTCCGTGATGATTCTTTCAGGTAGGCCACAACGACAAATGATATTTGTCTTTAAGAACTTGATTAACACTTTTTGGGTAATGCTAGGGAAAGAATTAGCCTCAATCCATTTGGTGAAATAATCAATGGCAACAAGGATGAAACGATGCCTATTGGAAGCTTTAGGATTGATTGGTCCAATAACATCAATACCCTACATGGAGAATGGCCAAGGGAAACCATATTATATAATGGGGATGGAGGAACATTTATCTTGTCTGAGTATATTTGACACTTGTGGCATTTCTTAACATAGTTAATGCAGTCCTTTCCATCGTTAGCCAAAAATAGCCATATCTTTGGATTTGCTTAGCCATTGTATGGCCATTTGCATGTGTGCTACATATACCTTCATCAATTTCTATCATGACTTTTTGCGCTTCTTTTGTATCCATGCAACATAGTAAGGTACCATCATAACTTCTCTTATATAAAATACCATTGCTAATAAATAAGCTCATGGCCAAACAACGAATGGTCTTTTTGTCATTTCCAGTGGCATCCATTGGGTATGACCTATTTGCTATATAGGCCTTAATATCATAGAACCATGGCTGACCATCATTTTGCTCTTCAATATTTATACAATATGTTGGACAACTTCTGGTTTCAATTCAGATTGGCTGAACATGGACACCAGTGTCAAGTTGAATCATTACTACTAATGTAGCTAAAGCATTAGCAAAACGATTATTATTTCGAGTCATATGATGAAAGTTAATAACCTAAAATTGCTTGATCAACTATGTTAAAAGCTCTTGATAAGGAATCAATTTTGAATCCTTAGTCCCCCATTCCCCCTTAACTTGATAAATTATAAGAGCTGAATATCCAAAGACTTCTAAACTTCTTACTCCAAGGTCAATGACTGCTTGAAGTCTACTAACACAAGCTTCATATTTTGCCAAGTTGTTAGTGTAATCAAATTCCAACTTGACAGCTACAGGAAATGTTTTCCCTTCTAGAGACACAATTACAACTCCAACCCCATTTCCAAATGAGTTAGAAGCGCCATCAAAATACATCTCCCATTGATCATCTTCTTCACTTTCTTCTATGTCATATATGTCTTTATTAGGGAATTGAAAGTCTAACAAATGGTAATCGTCTAAAGGATTTTTTGCTAAGTAGACAACAAGCACGCTTCCTTTTACAGAACTTTGAGTCATGAATTTTATGTCATACTCAAACAATATTACTTGCCATTTAGAGACTCTACTAGCTACATATAGGCTCTCGAATATATACTTTAATGGATCCATTCTAGAGATTAACCAGGTAGTGTTGTAGGGCATATATTGTCTTCATCTCCTTGTACTCCATACTAGCCCATAACAAGTTTGCTCAGTTATCTAGTAACATGATTCACAATCATTAAACATCTTGCTCAAATAATAGATTGCATGTTCCTTTTGCCTTGAGTCATCATGTTGTGCTAGTACAGCTCCCATTGAACTAGAGCATATTGTTAAGTAAAGGATCAAAGGTTGTCCTGGTATAGGAGGAACTAAAGTTGGGGATTTAATAGATAATCCTTAATTTTGTCAAATGCTTGTTGACAATTATCATCCCATCTCTCTGTGTTGTTTTTATTTAGCAGTTTGAAAATTGGCTCACAAGTTGCAGTCAAGTTTGCAATAAATCTGGCAATCTAATTTAGCCGTCCTAGGAAACTTTGAACTTCTTTTTCTGTCTGAGGAGGTTGCATTTCTCGAATTGCTTTTACTTTATCGGGATCTACTTCTATCCCTTTTAGGCTTACAATGAATCCCAATTATTTTCCAGAAAGAGCTCTAAAAATGCATTTATTAGGGTTCAGTCTGAGCTTATATTAGCACCAATCTTTCAAATAATTTTCTAAGGACTGTGACATGACTTTCCTCTTCAGTTGACTTAGCTACCACGTCATCAACATATACCTTAATCTCCTTATGCATCATATCACAAAATCACTACACCAAAACATCTATTTTCTCACAGCCAACATCTATGAGAAAATTGGCAAAAATCCGTGAGAAACATCTTTCTCACGGATTTTCTCATGATAAATCATGTGTGGGAAAAGTGCCCATGGGAAAATTCACTTTTCTCATGGATTAAACTGTGAGAACTTTTTCTCATGGATTTCTCATGCAAACCAACTATGAGAAAATGTTCACACGGATGGCTTCTTGTGAGAATTTCCCTCAGACTTTTCTTACATGAGAAATTCTCATGAAAATATGTGCCATGAGAATTTCTCGCGAAAAAATATTCCATGAGAATTTCTCATGGACTATGTCAGTGAGAAATATTCTCTCGTGACATAATGATAGTTTCTCATGGAATTTCTTATGGAATATTCCATGAGAACTCTTTAAATTTTTGCAATACCCAAATTGTTTCTTTTGGTTACCAACCTGTGATCAAATTTTACAACATAATGAATAGTGGCTATTTCAGTATCAAACAGAAATCAACAATAGCAATTTTTTATTATCATCACAATCAACATAAACAACCCAAAATATCAGTTTATATTACTTTAGGAACTACTAATATGTAAGACAATTCATTACAAGTATCATAATTGTTTAATAGCTACTCTATTTTTGGTAAAAAAAAAACAGCTACTCTACTCTTCATATCACCATCATCATTCATTTCCCGCCTCCTCCTCATCATCATCACCTCTCTCATCATTTTCATCAGAAGTATAATCATCCACATCATGTGAAGGTTGAAAAGGACCTCCTAACTCTATCTGCTCCATTATTTTCCTCATGAATTCCTCATTCATTTTGAATTTTTCTTCCCACATTTGTTACCGTGCTTTTTTGTGTTCCTCATTGAGTTTGGCCACTACTATGGCCAAGCTTTCCTCATAAACTTTTGCTTGCTCAGTGAGTTTGTCCTGCAATTTCTTTTCAAAAGATTCTTTGATTTGTGCAAGCTCATCGGAGCTATGGCTAAGTGTCCCATGAAAACCAAGAAGACCAGCTTGTGTTCCAATTCCATACACACGCCCTTTCTTATTTTTCCCTTCAACAACATCAAGCCACACATGATTGTCGGAGACATTTGAGTCTACATTTTGACTTTGTTTTAGCTGCTCAAATTTGTCCTACATCAACAAAAAAAGAAAATTGTGAATCACATATATATAATATGAAAAACAATTTGTGAATTAGAAATAATAAAACCTTTACTTACATAAGTGTCAGTGGCTTGTGGTCAAACCCAACCTCCTTTCTGCTCATTATATTGGACCTTTTTATAAACTTCTGGCAAGGAGACTTCCCGTCCCAAATCAACTTCCTACATCATTTGGACAAAATTCATGTAACTTAAAACATTAAAACTATATCAATATAACAATTTCAAATAAGGCTTACCATGTTTCTTTTGTATGATGAACATGACTTTCTTCCACCCCTATGTACACATGCATCAGCATTAGCTACCCGGTTGGCTTTATTATGTTCCAATTTCTTCTTAAAAGTAGGAGTCTCCTAATGTTTTTCTAAGTTATCTCAAACTGTTTGAGGCATCTAGGTAGCTTTTGTTTTTTTTATGGCGAATATCCCTCAAGGTGCAACATATTTTATCTCAACATTTTTTATACCAAAGCTTTCGTATCTGCTCTTCCAAAATAGGATCTCATGCACAATGTGCCTAAAGCAAAAACACCAAACACTATGTAAATGAAAAAATAACTATGTTCTTTATACTTTAAAAAATGATTACAATATTAGCTCACCTTAAATTCCTTAAACCATAAATTTTGAACTCCTTCAAGCATACTACTAAAATCGGGCCATGCCACATTGTAAAGGCCATGCATAATGTTAGTTAATATTGATCCAGTCTTTTTAGAAGGAAAAAACCTGTGAAATGTAAAGTATTTAGAAAAATAAAAAGTAACATTATGATTTTGAATTAATAATTGAAATGAACATAGAATATACTTACTCTTCAGTATCATTAGGTCGAATCACTAATCGACCATCACTCAACCTAGATCCAGCATCATATAGAATTTGACTTGAAGATGAAGATACATTTATACCCATCCCATGTAAGGGAGATCTCTCTGAGCTAGCAGTAGCAGAGATTGATAGGCTCAACTGAATGGGTAGGGAAGGAAAAGAAGGTGATGCAAATTCCAACCCTTGTGTTACTAGTGATGGTTGGGTCAATGATGGCTGAATGGGTGGTGATTGGGATAATGATGGTGTAACTGCTATTAGCAAAGGAAGTGATGATCTCATAACCTTGCTTTTGCCCTTCTTCTTCTTTTCATTATCATTGGATCTTCTATCCATGTTTGGCTGAGAAGGTGAATCTAAAATAAAAAATAAGTGTTATGAATATGCATATTTAATAAATAATAGTAATTAATTTCATTATAAACATGCATATGCATATAGTTCAAATGAAACGAAGTAAAACTGACACTAAGTTACCCACATTATATCAATCACTTGCTAAATAGTAATCACTAGAAGGATTCTCCTCAGTTTCAAATGAATCAGTATGCAGTGGCTCCTCATCTAAATTTTCATCGTTTGATTTTGTTGATTGAACAATGTCATATATAGCTAACGTAATATGTGCACCATCTACTTCTTCACTCGGAGCCGTACTATCTTGTTAGCAAGGCTGACTTCCCAAGAGGGGGGGTGAATTGAGAAGATTGAAATTTTTCTGCATAAAGTGAAGTGGTTGAAGATATCATAGTGTAATGAAAACAATAAGTAAAATAGAGTAAGCTGATAAGTAAGGATAAGGAGAAGAAGACTCAGTGATTTATCCTGGTTCGGTCTATCCACTTGACGTACGTCCAGTCCCCAAGACAACTCTTGAGATTTATCCACTATACAGCAAGAATTTCAATGGGCTTCTTGCTAATGCCACAGTACATGAGTATGCTCTGTTCCTGAGCTCTCTCAGACTCTCTAAGCACTTTCTCTATGTGCTTTCCTAATCCCCTTGTGAATTTCCCTCACAAGTAAATCTTTCGTCCAGATGAAGAGTAGATTGTTTACAAATGTATAACTCTCTTGAATAGAGTAGATATGAAGGTTAAAGTACAGATAATGAAGTTGAGAGGGTAAAAGCTTTTGAGAAGAAGATTCAGCAAAAATTCGGTATATACAAGTTTGATTCGTTACCCATAACTTCAAATGATGTTATATTTATATTTTTAGTTCTCAAATGTCCGTTAGAGACTAAATCTATCCATTGGGGAAGTTATCCAACGGTTACTCTGAAAAACTATCTGTTTACCAACCGTATTTAATGTTTCTGATACACTGACATTCGAATTTTGGTTGGTCAACAGACGAATTTCGAAGGAACCGAAGGTTAAAGCTTCAAACGTTAAAATATGAAGTTCGTCTGTCCATAGAGTGAAATTCGAATTTTGAAACTTATAAAATATTTTCACAATGTGACATACGAATTTTCAAGAAGAAAGTTTTTCTGTAAATCATGAACAGTATTTTCAATTTTCTACAGTACCCTCAAAATTCGAATTTTGGATGCCCAAAATTTGTCTGTCCATTGAACGTTCGAAGAGGCACAGTAGATAACTTTCTCCGAAATTTGAATTTTGACAGAGTGAAATTCGTCTGTCAGAGACCAGTTTTGAAACTTAATTTATTCTTGATCTCAGTTGAACTTTAACATTGTTTCAGACGAATTTCTTCTGTTTTCTCAAGTTGTGTTTTGTCTGAAATTCAAATTTTGAAAGAGTGAAATTCGTCTGTCTCAAAGAAGCTCCTTTCAGACTTATATGAAAATTCGAATGTTGCAAAGTCAAAGTTCATCTGTCAGAGAGCATTTTTCAAACTCAATTTCTTCTTAATTTCAGATGAACTTTAACATAGTTTCAGACGAATTTCTTTGGTTTTCACAAATTGCATTTTGTCTGAAATTCAAATTTTGACTTTGTGAAGTTCGTCTATCACTAAAAAGGCTTCTTTCAGACTAGATGAAAATTTGAATTTCGGATGACCAAAATTAATCTGACAGAGAGACATCTCTTCAGACTTATTCAGTTTTAGCTCGAAATTTGAATTTCCAAAGGCAAAGTTCGAATTTTTAACATGACAGTTCAGTTTAAACTTTCAAACTTCGTCTGTTTGAGGGTGTTTTTCAAATAAGTCAAGATTTAACATAAAATCAAGGTTTGAAAACGTCTTTTCTTCAAATCAAAATCTTTTACCCAACCATAACAAAAACTAAAGATCCTATAAAAGATCTAGCAGCAAATACTCTTCAAATTCTTCACTTGAAGCACTTTGATCTCCTTTGATATCTTCAATCCAAGTTCTTGGATATTGGTTTGGAATCATCAAAACTTCTAGATTCAACATTCTCCCCCTTTTGATGATGACAAAACAACTCACAAACTGGATTAGTACTTGGGTCTGCTTTCACAAGCTCCCCCTCAACATATGCATAAGATATCATATTCAAATTGTTGCAATACATCAATTAAAGATCAGTTCTCAAAACATAAGGAATAACCAAACATCAATTAAAGATCAGTTCTCAAAACATAAGGAATAACCAAAATACAAAATACAAGCAATCATAGCAAAGTACAACAAGAAGATTTAGCCTAGATCTTATTTAATCACTTCTTCTTTGGCTTAGTCTTCTTGTTGTATGTCTTTCCTTTCCCAGATGACTCAGCAGATTTTCCAGCTTGCTTAGTCCCAGTTTGCTTTATCTTCTCCCCCTTTTTGGCATCATCAGAAAGCCCAACAAAGTCCATTAGAGGAGGAATCTGAGAAATAGGAACAACACGAAGAGGGACAGGAGAAAAAGGAATCTCTGGCTGAATTGGTGCAGGAGGCTGAGCAGGCTCAGGGCTAGGTTCTTCATCATCATCATCAGAGACCTCAAGCAGCTCTTGCATTTCCTGCCTCAAAAGAGCTAGTTGAGCTCTCTGTTCCTCTGAAAGCCAATAAGCAGCAAGAGAAGGGGAGGCTGATTCAGGAGGAGGAAACATTTCTTCAAGCCTTCTCCTTTGAGCTAGCAGAAGGGCATTGTGAGCAATAGCTTCAAAATCAATAACAGGCACAATGCTCCTTTCCTCATTGAGTGCAGCTTGCAGAAATGGTGAAGTAGATATGGATGCTACTAGCTGCTCAACTTGCTCAGACTCTTGGGTGGAAAGGATAGAGTCTTGTCCAACTGCTTCAGTAGGCTCAAGAGGGCTAGATTCCTGCAGACCCTCTTCCTCTATGCCATAGTCCAAGGGAGGACCAGGACTTGCCTCATTGCTAGAGACCTTTGGAGTGCCAGCTGGTTCAGTCTTTTGCACACCAACACTAGGGACAGGAGAATCCAACTTAAACGGACTTGGAGGCACAGGAGATGGAGATAGAGTAGGCTCAGGAACACCAAGCTGAGGTGGAGCTGGAGTGGTAGGGATTGCATTTCTTATCTCTTCGTAAGCATCAGCCACCACTTTCATATTCACAGCCAATTGATGGATCTGATCTTGTAGGTGAGCGAATTTGACATTTTGCTCATCCCGAATGCTGAGAATGAGTGTTGACAAACTGTCAAACAACTCAGTGATCTTGGTTGGCTTGGCCAGTGAGGAGGGAGTGGAAGAAGGGTGAGTAGGTCTGGAGGGAGATGGAATAAGCTGAGAAGGCTGAGGTACAGATCTGCCAGGGGCCTCAGAAGTGCCTTCTTGTTGGAGAGATGCATCAGCAACAAAGAACAAGTCTTCAGATTTCCCTGCTCCCTTTCCAATCCATCTTCCTTCATCTCTTTCAATACCCATCCTTTGCAATTCCTCTTCTTTGAAGGCCTCTGTGAGTTTCCCTTTCCCCTTTTCAATGTGTTGAATCCTAGCATACTGCAGGATTCTTGAAATAATTGCTGCATAGGGGAGTGTAGAATCGTTCCTTTGATCCCTTGCCTTTATCATACGCTAGAGGATGATATAACCCATATTGATTAGCTTCCCACATATGATAGCTATCATTACATGAGCCTCTGCCCTGGTTATCAGATTGAAGCTTCCAACTTTGTTGAATATGATCCTGGACACAATGTAGTGCAGGATCCTTACTTGAACACTTAGGTCTGTGGGCTTCAACAGATTTATTGTTGGCCTATTCTCCCTTCTTCTGAATAAGGTGTCCAAGATGGTGCTCTCTTTGTAATTCAGAAAGGATCCACCTTCTTCATCAGCTGTGCTAGCCTCGTCCATATACCCAGAGGCTGTGATGTCAATTTTCAGCCCATCTTGTCCTGGAATTTCCAGTACCTCGTTCAATATTTCATCAGCAAGCCAAATGGTCATTGATCTCAAGTTGACCTCCCATTTCTTTTTCTTGCTGTTGTATTGAAGAGAGGCATACCAAGTCTTCACTACCTCATCGTCATATTTTTCAGCAATTTCTAATGGATTCTTATATCTTAACAACCATATTCCGGCATCAAAGTTATTAGATATTAAGAATTGTTCCATATTCACACAGTGAGGCTTAATTACCTTTTTGCTGGAAAACTTGGTAGAATACTCTTCTTGAATCTCAGGAGTGCTACAAAGAGGTCCTGTAGTAAGCTCATATTCTCCAGATTGTGTAGAAGAGGAGGAGGCAACAGCAGCAGTATCAGCTGAAACAGGAACCGAAGATTTTGCAGATTTTGATGAGGAGGGTCCTGCTTTCTGTGAATCTGCCTTGGATGATGATTTCTGGCGTTTGGAAGGGGTAGCTTTACTGGGTTCGGCCTTTCTCTTAGATTTCTCTCCTTCCTTTATAGCATATTGAGATTTTACTGCTCTTTTTGGCCGAGCTCCAGCTTTCCCTGCTCCTGGATTCTTGACTCTCGCTATTTCTTGTTTGAATGTTGCAGAATATGGTTGAGAAAAGGTTTATAGGGTGCGAAAAGAAGTTTAAACGGTGGAAATTGACGATTTTTGGATAGGATTAAAGAGGATTGAAGAGAGGATCAGAACAGACTCAGAGGAGTTACAAATAGGGTTGCGTCTGTTCTTTGGAAAACCGTCAGATTTAACGTATGTAACCGTCTGACAGACGAATTTTGAGAGGTCAAAATTCGAACTTCGGGCAGTTACAGGTTAAACCGTTTGGCAAAGCTTACTGACAGACGAATTTTCATCTGAAAGTTCGTCTGACAGAGGCTTGGAACAAGCAGAACAAGCACAACAGACGAATTTTGTTTCAACAAAGTTCGAATGTTGAAGGGAAAACAGTATCAACAATCAAAATTTCAACCAATAGACGAATTTAGCATGCAAAACTTCATCTTTCAAGCATTCAGCATGAAGAACATGATTCAACAGACGAATTTTGAACTGAAAATTCGAATTTCTCATCTTTTGTAAAGGTTGTCCAACAGTTGTATGTTAAGATGTGATAATTCGTATAATAGTGATGGACAAACATATCTTTTGAAAATTTTTGTTCTTGAAAATTTGAACTTCCATTATTCAACAGACAAATTTCGAGGCATCAGTGAGAACTGTTCCAAAGTATAACAGGTCGAAGTTCATCTGTTGGTCACTTAAAATTCGAACGTTGACCACGTTGACCAGTACAAAAACACAGTTTATGAAGCAAAATATGTTTAACAACATTTAAAATACAAGCATCATCATTAATAACTTACAGAATGGATCCAGAGCTTAGGATTTTCGTTATTTACTTCACTTTCTGGTTGTTCCATTCTGATATGCTCCAATCTTTAAGTGTATAGCCATTTAGTCTTGTGAGGAGCACCTGCAGCTTAAATTAAACACTCTCCGATGCTGAAGTTAGAATTAATTTTAATATTGAAAATTCTAAAGATAGAATTACACAGGAATAACTTACAGTTCATTGGGATTTACCATTCCCAATTCTCTCCTTATTTTGCAATGCCTGTCTTCTGATAGAGGTTTTGTGAGTATATCAGCAACTTGATCCTCTGTTGGGATGTACTCCAGTTTAACTTCTCCTTTTAGAATGTGATCCCTGATGAAATGGTGTCTAACTTCAATATGTTTTGTCCTTGAATGCATGACAGGATTCTTGGTGATATTTATGGTACTTTGGTTGACACACATGATTGGTATCTCTCTCATTTTAACCTCAAGATCCTCAAGCTGCTGCTTCATCTAGATGACTTGGGCACAACAGCTTCTAGCTGCAACATACTCAGCTTCTGCAGTGGATAGGACCACACTGTTTTGCTTTTTGCTGAACCATGAGACCAGGGATCCTCCAAGAAACTGACAAGTTCCACTTGTGCTTTTTCTGTCAGTTTTGGATCCTGTAAAATCAGCATCAGTGTATCCTTTGAGATCTTCTCCATTGCCTTTTGGATACCAAAGACCCATCTGTGATGTTCCAATAAGATATCTGAAAATTCTTTTCACAGCCGTTGCATGGGTCTCTTGGGGCATGATTGGAACCTTGCACACATATAAACACTGAACATAATGTCAGGTCTACTGGCAGTTAAGTACAGCAGGGATCCAATCATTCTTCTGTACTGAGTAATGTGAAACATCTTCCCATTCTCATCCATGTCCAGTTTGGTTGCAGTAGCCATTGGTGTTCCCATTGGCTTGGCATTCTCCATTCCAAACTTCTTTAGCAGTTCTTTCAGATACTTGGATTGGCTGAGGAAGATGCCATCATCTCGCTGTCTGATTTGCAATCCAAGGAAGAAATTGAGTTCACCCATCATCGACATCTCGAATTCTCCCTGCATTAACTCAGAAAATTTCTTGCAAAGAGCCTCATTAGTAGCACCGAAAATAATATCATCAACATAAATTTGAACAATTAGTAAATCTTTATTTTCTTCCTTAGTAAATAAGGTTGTGTCAACTTTGCCTCTATTGAATCCTTTTTCACTTAGAAAATTGCTCAGTCTCTCATACCATGCTCTATGGGCTTGTTTTAAACCATAAAGAGCTTTCTTTAGTTTATAAACATGGTTTGGTTTTGTAGAATCCTCAAAACCTGGAGGTTGATCTACATAAACCTCTTCCATGGTATATCCATTTAGAAAGGCACTCTTTACATCCATTTGATACAGTAAAATGTTTTTCATGCATGCATATGCTAGTAGTATTCTTATTGCTTCTAATCTAGCTACTGGTGCAAAGGTTTCTTCAAAATCAATACCTTCTTCCTGATTATACCCTTTAGCAACCAATCTAGCTTTATTTCTGATTATTGTTCCAAATTCATCAAGTTTATTTCTGAAAACTCATTTGGTACCAATAACAGGATGATTTTTGGGCCTTGGTACTAAATCCCAAACTTGATTTCTTTCAAACTGATTTAGTTCATCTTGCATAGCCAAAATCCAGTAATTATCAGTTAAGGCTTCTTCAGCACATTTAGGTTTAATTTGAGAAATGAAAGCACAGTTTAGCATTTGATCCCTTAACTGTTTTCTAGTTTTGACTCTCTCTTGAACATCTCCTATCACTTGATCAACAGGATGATTCCTTTGATATCTCCAAGCTCTAGGGAGTTCTTGAGATGTGTCTTCATTATTTTCTTCATCAAACACTTTCTCCTGGATATCTTCCTCTAAGTTAACAGATTCAGATATCTTTGGAGATTCAGTTATACTTTTATCAAAAATGCCCAGTTTTTCAAAATTGAAAGCAAGATCATCCTCATTGGTAATATGTTTTGAAACAGTTTCATTTTCAATGAAAACCACATGCACAGATTCTTCTACCACATTTGATCTTTTATTATAAACTCTATATACCTTACTCCTACTAGAATAGCCCAGAAATATACCTTCATCGGATTTGGCATCAAACTTACCAAGATTTTCTTTCCCATTGTTGTGAATGAAGCATTTGCATCTGAACACATGGAGATGGGACAGATTTGGCTTTCTTCCCTTGTACAGCTCGTATGGAGTCTTCCCAAGGATAGGTCTGATGTAGGCTCTATTTATGATGTAGCTTGCTGTGTTCACTGCATCAGCCCAAAATACTTGAGATAGTCCCTTCTCATTCAGCATAGCTCTCGCCATCTCTCCAATAGTTCTGTTCTTCCTTTCTACCACTCCATTTTGTTGAGGAGTCCTTGGTGCTGAGAAGTTGTGGTCAATCCCATGCTCATTGCAGTATTCCAGGAAGTATGTATTTTTCAAATTCTCCTCCATGGTCTGACCTGATAGACACAATAGAAATACCTTTCTCATTTTGCACTTTCTTAGCTAAGGTTACAAATGCATCAAAGGTATCACTTTTAGAGGATAGAAACAATGTCCAAGTAAATCTGGAATAATCATCTACAAGTACAAGCACATACAGATTACCACCTAGACTCTTTACCCTAGAAGGTCTAATTAAGTCCATATGCAGCAACCCAAGTGGTCTAGTTGTGGTGACTATATTTTTGGATTTAAAAGATGATTTAGTTTGTTTTCCTTTTAAGCATGCATCACATTCTTTATCTTTTTCGAAGGATATTTTTGGCAGGCCAGTAGTTAGCTCATTTTTAACTAATTTAGACAATTGATTTATATTAACATGATCTAATCTTCTATGTCATAACCAACTATCGTTATCTTGACTAATTAAGCATACAGAATCTAAGGGAGGAAGTTCATCAAGATCAATAGTATAGCAGTTACCATCCCTTTGAGCTTTTAGGATTACTTTGTGATCACTTTTTCTGATGACCAGGCAAAACTTTGAGTCAAACAGCACCCAATTTCTTCTATCACAGGTCTGACTCACACTCAGCAAATTGTGGTTGAGGCCAATTACAAACAGCAGCTCTTCAATGGATGTTTCTGGATTTTTGCCCACAATGCCAATTCCAACAACTTTGCCATATTGATCACCTCCAAAGGTCACCTTTCCTCCTTTCTTGTCTCTAAGGGTGATGAACTTCTCCTTATCACCAGTCATGCGACTTGAGCAGGCACTGTCCATATACCATTTATTGCTTTTCTTAGCTTTGAGACAGACCTGCAAAACAATATTTATGTTTTCCTTTTAGGTACCCAAATTTGCTTAGGTCCTTTTTGGTCAATAGATCTTTCCCTAGATGCAGATGCAACTTTGGGAACCCATTCAACTTTCCTGCCAAGTCCTTTTTTTCTTTAAAGCGCAGGAACTGGAAATATGTCCCTTTTTGTTACAGAAATGACAGGTAGTGAAAGGACTGCTAGATTGAGAAGTAGGAAGAAAACAATGTAGATAATACTTTTGTCTAGCATGCCTTGGTTGGTCATATGTTTCAATGTGAGGTGATGCATTATTTTTCTCTTTATTGCTCTCAGCATGCACAAAATGTCTCATATATGCATTCTGGTTTTTCTTCCTAATCTTTTCCTTGACAGCATATGGATCATAGCCAAGACCAGCTTTTCCTTGTGATATTCTTTGGCTCCACATCAAGGGAAACAACATATCTTTACCTCTAGTGAGCCTAGACATGCTTTTAACTAAATAATCATTAGTTTGCTTAAGTTCATTGCATGAAGTGCAGCAAACAGATTCAGTAGTAGGTAAAGAGGCAATTTCAGAAACTATGCTTTGAGATTCCAGCTTCTTGATCTTTTTCTTTGCCAATTTCAGTTCTGTAGCAACTTTAATGAATTCATCATGAAGCTCATGAAATGCATCTAGTAATTCAGAATAGCAAGGTTCAAGTTCATATACCTCTTCTTCCTGATCACTTCTGCATGAGGGTGTGGCTTCTTCAGAAGCAAGTGCCATCAGACAAATGTTGGCAATCTCATCCTCATCTTTTTCTTCCTCATCTGAGCTGTTGCCCCATATAGATGAGATGTAGGCTTTCTTCTTCTTCCCTTTGTCAGCAACTTTCTTTTCTTTTTCTTGCTTCTTGAGAAATTGGGGGCAGTCCCACTTTATGTGTCCCTGCTTCTTGCACTCATAGCAAGTCACAGGTTCTTTTGCCTCTTTCTTACTTTCTCCAACCACTCCCTTCTTGAAGAATCTCTTGTTCTTCTTCTTGCTGTAGAATCTTCTGAATTTTCTGACCATCATAGCCAGAGTTTCCTCATCCAGCTCATCTCCTTCATCAGATTCTTCTTCCTTTTCATCAGCAGCTTTGAGGGCAAGGCCTTTCTTCTTTCTGTCCAGTCCAGCTTCCTTGAGTGCTTTGATTTTTCCTTCATACTCCTCAAGGCTGCCGAAGAGAGCTGTGACAGAGGCCATTGATTCTCCTCTGGCTTCTTCTATTGCTGTTACCTTGGGCTGCCATTCCAGAGGGAGAGCTCTGAGTATCTTTCTTACTTTCTCAGACTGAGTGTATTCCTTTCCCAGGCTCTTCAGTTGATTCACAATGAGAGTAAATCTCTTTTGGAGCTCCTTTACAGTTTCTCCTTCAGCCATTCTGAAGCTTTCATACTCCCCAATGCACGTGTTCAGTCTGTTCTCCCTGACTCCAGATGTTCCTTCATGTGCAATCTGCAGAGTATCCCATATTCCTTTTGCAGTAGTGCATTGCGAGACTCTGTAGAATTCATCTTGGTTCAGGGCACTGACTAAACAATACTTTGCTTTGAAATTCAGTAGGACTCTCCTTCTGTCTTCATCATTCCACTCTGCTTCCAGCTTCTCTTTGTATCTTCCATCTTCAGTTAAAGCCATTGGGACGAAATCTCCTTTATCAATAACTGACCAGATGTCAAGATCAATTGATTGGAGGTAGATCTGCATCCTTATCTTCCAGTACCCATAATGCTCTCCACTGAAGCCTGGTGGTCTGTTAGTGTTATTCCTTTCAGGAAGTATACTCTCTCCAAAGCCAGCCATCTTTGTTCCCGGACTGTAAAATCCTTTGAATGGGAATCCGAGCTCTAATACCACTTGTTAGCAAGGCTGACTTCCCAAGAGGGGGGGTGAATTGGGAAGATTGAAATTTTTCTACATAAAGTGAAGTGGGTGAAGATATCACAGTGTAATGAAAACAATAAGTAAAACAGAGTAAGCTGATAAGTAAGGATAAGGAGAAGAAGACTCAGTGATTTATCCTGGTTCGGTCTATCCACTTGACCTACGTCCAGTCCCCAAGACAACTCTTGAGATTTATCCACTATACAGCAAGAATTTCAATGGGCTTCTTGCTAATGCCACAGTACACGAGTATGCTCTGTTCCTGAGCTCTCTCAGACTCTCTAAGCACTTTCTCTATGTGCTTTCCTAATCCCCTTGTGAATTTCCCTCACAAGTAAATCTTTCTTCCAGATGAAGAGTAGATTGTTTACAAATGTATAACTCTCTTGAATAGAGTAGATATGAAGGTTAAAGTCAGATAATGAAGTTGAGAGGGTAAAAGCTTTTGAGAAGAAGATTCAGCAAAAAATCGGTATATACAAGTTTGATTCGTTACCCATAACTTCAAATGATGTTATATTTATATTTTTAGTTCTCAAATGTCCGTTAAAGACTAAATCTATCCGTTGGAGAAGTTATCCAATGGTTACTCTGAAAAACTATCTGTTTACCAACCGTATTTAATGTTTCTAACACACTGACATTCGAATTTTGGTTGGTCAACAGACAAATTTCGAAGGAACTGAAGGTTAAAGCTTCAAACGTTAAAATATGAAGTTCGTCTGTCCATAGAGTGAAATTCGAATTTTGAAACATATAAAATATTTTCACAATGTGACATACGAATTTTCAAGAAGTTTTTCTGTAAATCGTGAACAGTATTTTCAATTTTCTACAGTACCCTCGAAATTCGAATTTTGGATGCCCAAAATTTGTCTGTCCATTGAACGTTTGAAGAGGCACAGTAGATAACTTTCTCCGAAATTTGAATTTTGATAGAGTGAAATTCGTCTGTCAGAGACCAGTTTTAAAACTTAATTTATTCTTGATCTCAGTTGAACTTTAACATTGTTTCAGACGAGTTTCTTCTGTTTTCTCAAGTTGTGTTTTGTCTGAAATTCAAATTTTGAAAGAGTGAAATTCGTCTATCTCAAAGAAGCTCCTTTCAGACTTATATGAAAATTCGAATGTTGCAAAGTCAAAGTTCGTCTGTCAGAGAGCATTTTTCAAACTCAATTTCTTCTTGATTTCAGATGAACTTTAACATAGTTTCAGACGAATTTCTTTGGTTTTCACAAATTGCATTTTGTCTGAAATTCAAATTTTGACTTTGTGAAGTTCATCTATCACTAAAAAGGCTTCTTTCAGACTAGATGAAAATTTGAATTTCGGATGACCAAAATTCGTCTGACAGAGAGACATCTCTTCAGACTTATTCAGTTTTAGCTCGAAATTTGAATTTTCAAAGGCAAAGTTCGAATTTTTAACATGACAGTTCAGTTTAAACTTTCAAACTTCGTCTGTTTGAGGGTGTTTTTCAAATAAGTCAAGATTTAACATAAAATCAAGGTTTGAAAACGTTTTTTCTTCAAATCAAAATCTTTTACCCAACCATAACAAAAACTAAAGATCCTATAAAAGATCTAGCAGTAAATACTCTTCAAATTCTTCACTTAAAGCACTTTGATCTCCTTTGATATCTTCAATCCAAGTTTTTGGATGTTGGTTTGGAATCATCAAAACTTCTGGATTCAACATATCTCATAGATCATGTTCACCAAGGTCATCATCAAGAGAATCAATTAAGTGAGGCTGAGAAATAGCTTCATCTTGGAAGGGTGCATCTTTAACATTATCATCATCAACATCATTATCAGGAACATCAATCATATTCCTTGCTTTTGTTCTAATAACAACAAGCCAATCATTTTTACTGGGGATTGATTTTGGATACAAGGTAAAATAAACTTGTTCAGCTTGTTGGGCAAAGATAAATGGATCGTTCCCCTTGTATGTCCTTTGCTCATTGACTTCAACAATTCCATATCTAGGACAAACTCTTGTCCCTCGATTAGTATAATCATACTATTTGCAATTGAAGATCATCAAACGCTTAAATGGACTACCAGTGAATTTCAATTGTATTATGTCCTTCAACACACCATAATAAGATAATTCAACTTGACCATGGACAATGCCTTTGACACATACTCCACTATTGTTGGTCTTCCTCCTTTTTGCCCAAGCATCTGTATGAAACTTGTAGCCATTCACAGTCCATTGATCAAACCTTTGCACATCTCTCATAGGACCCCAAGCTAAAGAAATTAATAATTCATCTGTTATCCCATTTTGAGGGTTTAGAACCTATTCAAAGTAAAAACATTAGCATTGATACAATATATATATATGTATGTATGTATATATATAAATAAGTGTAGGAAGTAAGATAAACTTACATAAGTTTTAAACCATATAGGAAATTTAGAAGAAATATGTTTTTCCACGTCCTCCTTTGACAAATTCAAAAATAGGTCCTCAAAATGCTTAAGGAAAGGCTTAACTTCAGGGCAATTGAGAAGAACATATAATGTTATTGCACTATGCTCACTCTTTGTAAGATAAGAAGCTTTTTGAGATGTTCTTCCATGAGGTTGGCCAGGATAGTTGAAGATAGAGATAGGAGGATAAGCATCATGCTCCCTACCATCATCATTTTGAGGAACTCTCCGAGTTCTTGATTGAACATGTGTCTCAAAATAATAGGAGCAGAAAGTTGAAGTTTCTTCAAGTACGTATGCTTCGCAAGTAGAACCTTCAACATGGGCTTTATTTTTTACCTTTCTCTTTAACGTGTACAAAAATCTTTCAAATCGATACATCCATCTGTATTGTACAGGTCCACCAACTATAGCCTTATACACCAAATGACCAGGTAAATGCTCCATCACATCAAAAAAACTTGGGGGAAATATCCTCTCAAGTTGGCACAGTATAATAGGAATGTTCTGCTCCATTACTTCGAGACCACTAACTTGTAACGTTGGAGCACAAAGATCTCAAAAAAACTGGCTTAACTCTATTAAAGCATTAGATATCGGGGTAGGCAGACCAGTGCATACTATTGGTAGTAGCTTCTCCATGAAAACATGACAATCATGACTTTTCATTCCAATTAATGTGCAACTTTTCATATCAACACGCCGACCCATGTTAGATGCATACCCATCTGGAAGTTTCAAAGTTTTGACCCATTCGCACATTGCCCGCTTTTGCTCCATACTAAATGTATATGTAGCCTTGGGTTTGGTTGGTTTACCATTGCCTGACTTCTCCAAGTGTAAGGAGGGTTGTTTACAATACTTGGCTATATCTAACCTCACATTGTCATCATCTTTTGTCTTTCCTTTCACATTCATCAATGTATTAAGCACATTATGAAATACATTTCCCTCTGTATGCATTACATTTATGTTATATGGATTTAGCAAGTCACGCCAATAGGGAAGATCCCAAAAAATAATATGTTTAGTCCAATTATGATACTTACCATACCCCTCCAAATGTAGGTTAGTGATTGAATTATTCTAGGAAATCCCCTAATTTGCTCATACAAATCATCTCCTGAATATCTTGATGGTTGAGGCGAATCCTCTACAATATTCTTCTTGAAATTTTGTTTATTCTATCTAAATTGATGATTTAAAGGAAAGAACTAATGGTGACAATTGAACCAGCACATTTTCCCCCAATGCGTTAAGTAAAATGCCTTTGAATGATCCATACAAATTGGACATGCCAACTTTCCTTGTGTTTGCCAGCCACTCAACATGGCATATGCTGGAAAACCATTTATAGTCTATAAAGGGGCAGCCTTTAAATTGAAATTTTGTTTTGATGAAATGTCATATGTCACTACACCCACTTCCCAAAGCAACTTCAAGTCACCAATTAGAGGTTGTAAGAAAATATGAATTCTACTCTTTGGATTATTTGGTCTAGGAATTATGATTGTCAAGAACATGTATTCACGTCACATACACATCTCTGGTGGAAGATTGTACAGAGTAAGTATCACAAGCCAACAAGAGTACAACCTTGAACTAAACTAAATGGTGTAAAGCCGTCAGCACATAACCCTAACCTAACATTTCTCGGCTCTATTGCAAATTCTAGATGTGTTTGATCAAAATGCTTCCATGCTTTCCTATTTGAAGGATGTGACAACACACCTTCTTCATGACGATTTTCATGGTGCCAGCGCATATGCTTGGCTAAGGTATTAGATGCAAACAACCTCTGGAGTCTTGGAATAATAGGTAAATACCACATATGTTTCCTTGGGACCTCCTTAAACCTCCCTTTTCTAATCCTTGCATCCCTAAATCTTGCATCCATGCAAAATTGACATTCTCTATCATTAATTGCATCACCATAGTACAACATGTATCCATTACTGCAATAATCAATCTTTTGATAACCACAACCAAGTTGTGAAACCAATTTCTTTGTTTGGTACAAGTTTACTAGCATACAATGATTAGCTGGTAAGATTTCATTCATTAATGTGATAATTTCATTCATACATGCCTCAAGAATGTTATAGTCTAACTTGATTGATACAATAAGGGCTAGGCATGACTTGTAAGAATTTGAAGTGAAGCATGGAGAGTTTAGAAGACTTGATCAAAGTGCTAAATATAAAGCCCAAGTTTAAGTGAGATCATTAACTCCAAAATACAAGTTTGAGATCCAAATCCAAGATAAGCCCATTAGAGGATATTACTTGAAAGATCATGTGCTTCACTAAAAGAGCATGTGACTTAGGCATTTGTGGGCTTGATTTCTTTTAATTTCATTTTTATTAATTATGGGCTGAACTATGTTGAGTAATAAAGCCCATTTGGTCAAATAATAGTCTTTTTGATAGCCCACCTTGTAAATAAACATGTCATGTGCCAAACATGTGATTTCATTAATGTGTTGGCATGTTTATAAGGGTTTAGGTATTATTTTATTATTTTTTATGAATTTTCATTATTTTATTTTAGCGCTTTATTTTATTAGTTTTCTAGGTCCAATAGGAGTATTATTTGAGTTCAAAGTCTCCAAATCCTATTAGGACTACTTGAGCCCAAATTAATTAGGGTTTCTAGGCTTATTAGGTTAGATTTTACCTTGCCTATTTAAGGTTATCTTTTATGTGCGTTTTTCATATTTGAATGATTAAAATTTTAGGCCTTTATGAGTTTCTCTTGTGTTCTTTGAGTGCTATGATAAACTATAACTTATCAAGGAATTGGTTAATCCTTGTGACGTCACTGGAATTAGGGTTCAAGAGACTAGTTCTCTTGGGTTCTAATTCATCAAGACCAATATCTATCCATTTTATTTCTTTATTTTGGCTTTCTTTTGCTTCTGTTCTTATGCATTTTTGGTCTTTTCTTTACTATCTAGTCTTTGTGTTCCTTGTTTCGCAAAGATCCAGGTATCTTACGCATCAAAATGAGTTCTTTGGACGGGTTCCATAAGAGTTCACTTATCATCGATGCTCAACAATCTTACTGCCAATGACAATATTGTGTGATTCTCACACCTATCCCATAATGGAGATTATGAAGCACGGAGCATGTCATAAAACTTTGCAGAATTTGGATTAGGATCCTTGGGCATATCATCAAATCTCTTGAATGATGGGCCAACAGCATCTATAACCATTTGCTCATATGGATTAGAATCCATGTGAATGTTGATATCAATTAGAGTCACTTGGGGACATTCTTCTCCATGGAAAGACCAACAATAATAGTTAGGCATAAACCCACTTTTGTACAAATCCATCTTCATTTCATTTGGTGTTTTAAACTTCTTACACTTACACTTTAAGCATGGACATCTCAACTTCTTTTCACGCTAAATATCTCTTGCCACACTGCAAACTCAACAAATTCATCTACCCTCGCAAAGAATTCATTAGTGATCTTTCTATCCACTACTCTATTGTCCATCCAATGACGATGCTCAGGAGGAGCCATATCAAACTAGAATATATTTAAACCAGA
The DNA here is from genome assembly GCA_026686845.1 of Adenanthera pavonina. NCBI lineage: Eukaryota > Viridiplantae > Streptophyta > Magnoliopsida > Fabales > Fabaceae > Adenanthera > Adenanthera pavonina. The sequence goes on along the minus strand of JAIVEN010000020.1, from coordinate 8,336,386 downwards.
AATTCTCCACATTATAATCAAAGCAAGAGTTGGAGTAAAAGCAAATAAAGTAGAATATCAAGCCACAAATTAAGCATCAAATAATATCAAACAACAACCTTAAACATCCAGCATCAGTCCACAAATACCACATTAGAGTTCACATCCAAAATCAATCCACAAATTAAGCATCAAATAACATCTAGCATCAGTCCACAAAATAGAACTATTTAAACAGAAAATAACAACATAAAACAGCACCATACAATCCATATAAAGTTCAAGCAACTAATAGGATATTTACCCTTAATAATAGTAGGAAAAAAAGGTGGCTTTTATTTCACCTAAAACATGCTTGTATGTAGTGATAATCTAAAAAAGAAGACGGCTGCAATAGAAGACAAGAAAGTGATATTAATGTTAGGGGGTTAATAAGTAATAACTCATATCCATAAACAAACATAAGCTACTTTTTTTTTAACTCAACTCAATCCAACTAGCAACATTATTTTCACTCCAAAATTTAGATTCTAGCACCTAAAACTATCCCAACTAGTCCAAACTTGACAAGAAAAGAAGACTATTACCTTGCAACTATTTCAAACTTACTTTCTAGTGCTTGAAAAATTTCCAACCCCTATAAAATAAAATAGTACAGTAAGATTTAAGAATTATAAACGATATGGGAAAAACATGTGTTAGGCAGGTGATTATTACTAGAGATTTATAACTACATGTGCAAACAAGGGTAAGACTCCTCTTTTACTCACAACATGACGAAGTTAGTTTCATTTACTTTGATGACAGCAAAAGAAGCAAAACTCATAATCTTATTTAAAATATATATTGAATTTTTTATTGCTCATTCCGATCATAATTAGTTAATACTTTAGGTCTTTAGCATAAAAAATCCATTGCCAAATTTTAAAATTGCCCCAAGCTCCCACTTTATCTTTATGGTTAGGGTTATTCATGTCTTTTTGTATTTGATATTTCAATTTTTTTAATTTGCATACACCAAACATCATTTGAAAAAAATGGTTTCTTTATCTATGCATTTCAAATGTCATTTTTATACCTATTTACATTCCATTCTATTAATTATTCTTCTAAAAACTCTTTTTGAAACACTAAACAATGCTATTACTGCAAAAATAGTCTAGGCATGGGCTTTGGCCGAATTTCTCTTGTCCAAGCCTAGTTGCCCTATTTTTTTTATTTCTCTAGTTTTTAAAACTTTTTTGGGCCAATCAGTGTTTAGAATTAATACCCAAGAAAAGACTTGGAATTTTGTTTGTGGTGGGTCCCTACTGGATGTGAATTAGGTAAGTGATGCATGACTCTCGATGGATGTAAGTATCACACAAGAAGACGTACAGTAACATGAAAAAGTCATACTATTTCACACAGCTCACATACCACATCTTAACCACAATTTTGAGGATGCTCATTATTAAGCATGACTTACTTATTTCTATTTCCACAAAACTTGATAAAGACCCCACGTATGTAAACCCAAAAATAACATAAAATATGAAAAAGAATAAGGAACTGAGAGGGACATCATAATTCAAAGGGATTTGAATCTCTCAATTTCAATACTCTCTTTTATAACCACATACATTTGATTCTTATCATCTAGTCATGCTCCAAATTTCCATTTTTGAGAACTGAAACCATTGCCAAATCTGAATACTCCCAATTATGTAATCAGTGTACTTTCAAATTATGATAAGGTAACTAATATACCAAATAAGCCAATGGCCTAATGGCACTGGTACTTCCAAAGTGGAGGGAGATTGTGATATCAAGTCCTGCTGATAGATGTTATCTTAAATGTACGAGTATGTATTGTAATTGTCCTAGATTCATGATCTTGTTGTCCACTTTAGAGGCATCAGGCATGAAAGAAAAATAATATATGCAGCCACCAAACCCAAGCTTTAGGTGAAAAAAAACATAAGTGTAAGATTCATTTAGGAGCTTGAAACTGAAACTGAACAAATGCAGCACCTAAGGCAACCTATATGTGGGAAAAAAAAAAAGCAAGTATATATGTAAGCAGGATTCTTCAACCTAAAAGTATGTACTAGAAAAGTATGTACCTCTTAGCCAAAGTTTGAAAGATCCATAACCTAAGCCACTAGATGCCATGAAGAATTAAAGTAAGCCAACAGAAAGATACTATGCTTTAGAAAGATAAATTGTAGACAAATTATAGACAGGATGCAACCAAGCCAACAATGCATTTGCTCAACCATAGGATAGTAGGTAGTAATAATCATTTATATAACTCTTGAGTATATAAAAGTTAAGAGAGAGAGAGAGAGAGAAGTTTCTACCTTGGAATCAAAGCCGAAGGAATTTGTCACCGTAGATAAGGCATTTAGCATGACAGAGTTAGCCCTGTAGCTTGTTCCTTAATATGTTAAATCTATTAGACTATGTTGATACAGTCTAATAGATTACCTTAATATATATAATGCTTCATTTTGGATCTATTTTAATTTGTTTTTTTTTTCCATTAGAGGGCTACAGATATATATGTGATGGTGGTTTTTTTAATTTCCATGCATCAGGTAGTAATAAATTGTACATCTCATTTAACTAAACTTATATATCTTAATTAGTTCAAAAAGTATACATCCACCTTAACTTTTCTAATGTAAATACTTTTAATCCACAATCACTAATTTGTATTGTTATTTGGTAAACAAAGCTATATAAACATTCAAATCAAACTTATTTAACATTACAAGTATTACATAATTTGTAGGAAATACGTATTTAAGTTGTGCTAACCCAAAAAAAAATCCAACTCCATCAAATTACATTGTTTCTAAGATATATAGATAATAATCTAGAAGTGATAAATCTATTTACTATTATTTATTTCAATCCGTGCTATGTAAAAGTTCTAGTTTATTATATTGCACAGAATGATAGTAATTTTCACATTTAGTAATCAAACAAATCCACAGATAGACAGCCATAATCAGTAAGTAGTTGCCTTGGTCAAGGAGGTGATGGTTACCGTAGGACCCAGCAGGGGCTTCCCAAGCTTCACCTTAAATGTGTCGTATCATAGGAATAGGCTTCCCAAGCCTCCTCGGGCACTGTGATGATGGAGAAATAAGAAATAAGCAGAAGCAGAAGCCACTCACATTACCTTGTTCAATCGACTAAATAGTAAGCTTTCTTCGTTAAAAACCGAAGCTTGGGTTTTGCTGGAGCTAAGAAGGGAACTGGAATGAGTTGCAGAAAGGGAAGAGTCATTTCGAGTTTCATTTAGGAGAAAAAATTACAGAAACCTATCGCATACTATATCAGGCAATAGAAGAAAAGGGATGATTTTTACATTTTACATCTCTATGATTTTGGAATAGCCAGGAATTCTAGTGACAGAAGCGAGCAACAAAGTCCGATGAGAGAATGGATGAAGCAAGGTTGATCAGAGATGCTAAGACACCCACTAGACGAGGCCGTGGAGAGAGCAAAGAGGGAGTTGAAGGTTTTGTTTTAGTGGGGAGAAAGAAGAAGCACCATGATTGTAAAGGGAGAAGGAGCATGGTGAAAGGCTACTACTATATTGAGCAACCAGAGTTAGGGCGCGAAATGGGGAGCAACTAGAGTTAGGGTGCGAAGTAATGCAAAGAGAGGGAAGGGTGAAAATAAAGAGGGAAATCTAAAATTAAGGCACTTGTAAATTTTAATTCAGTATAATTTTATAAACAAATATAACATCCAAAACTAATTGGCTCAACGTTTAAGTGCTCTGTCCAATTTTTGTCAAGACTGGGGTTCAAATCCAAGCTTCATAACAACTTGAACTATTTTTTGATATGAAATGACCTTCTCATGACCTATACCATGAGAACTTCTCTTGGACATCTAACCATGAGAATTTCTCACCATTATATTGCCATGAGAAGTGTTTTAATAGTAACTAAAGGACCTTCTCGCGGCCCAAAACTGTGAGAGTTTCTCTCAGACAATAATTTCGTGAGAAATTCTCATGACCAAGTTGTTGTGAGAAGCCTTAATCATTTTTCCCCATTTTCCCTCTTCTCAAGATCCCATATTCTCACAAACTAATATGCATGAGAAATTCTCACAGACATAAACAGTGTGAGAAGTTGTCACGGATATTATCCATGAGAACAATTACTTATCATTTTGCTTTTTATTTTTGAAGCTTTCTCATAGATCTTCTCATGAGTAACTCTATGAGAAACTTAAGCGTCAATTTTCCACCATTTCGTGCAACAATTCTCATGCCTTTTCTCACACTTTTCTCATGGATTCTTCTCACTATGTCGTTTTAGTGAGAAATTCCATGAGAAATATCCCCCAAACTGATGTTCCGTGAGAAGTTCTGTGAGAAATTCTCACCATTTTTCAAGGCGTGAGAATATTCCATGAGAAAATGAATGTTTTGGTGTAGTAAATAGTGCCACCATAGCTCATTGATATGTTGCCCCAGTGTTCTTCAAACCAAAGGGCATCACTCGATAACAATAGGTTCTCCACTGTGTAGTGAAAGTGGTTTTCTCTTTATCATCTTCATGCATGGGAATTTGGTTATACCCTGAATACCCATCCATGAATGAGTATCGGTGATTTCGTGTCATACTATCAACTAAGACATCAATGTGAGCCAATGGAAAATCATCCTTAGGGCTAACCTTGTTTAAATCTCAATAATCAACACACATTTGTATTTTTCCATCTTTCTTTGAGACAAGAACGATGTTTGCAATCCATTGAGGGAACTTAGCTACTTCTAAGAAACCCGCCTTTAATTGCTTTATCACCTCTTCTTGAATTATTAGAGACATTTCTACAGTCATCCTTCTTAATTTTCGCTTTTTCGCTTGATATCGAAGAACAAAGGGATCCTATGAGTAGCGTTCCCTGGATTAAGCCCAGGTATGTCTTTATAATACCATGCAAACATGTCCATATACTCCTTAAAAAGTTCAATCATTTGTTCCCTTTCTGGATTATCAACTATTTTAAGCTCCTTTTTGTCTTCTTTAGTTCCCATATTTATCATCTAAATTACTTCTTTGTGTGGGCACATTCTTTTTTTCTTTTGAATCTGGGAGTTTTGTATATATTTGAATTAATTCTCCCTCATTGAATTCACAATTATGCATGTCAGAGGCAACACACATATCGTTGTTTAGGGGCTCAAAAACCTCCGTATTAGACAGGAGTTCTGAGGAAGTCAAATTCCTGAAGGACTAACATGAATAATAGATAAGAGAAGAAAATGGATAAGAAAAGTAAAAATTGAAATTTATTCGTATAATCATCTTTATTCAAATAAGAGTTTGCCCTAAAATCTAACTTATGGGGGCATTAGATGAAATGGCAAGATAAAAAAGAGGGGCGAGATGATTAAAACAAGTTACTCTAAAGTAATAATATCCTAAGCGTTCTCGAATTCCCAATTTGCCAATTCTTCTCTTGAGTTATCGATTGAGATCCAGGCATCAATTTTGTCAATACTAGGAGAAACCATTGCGACTGTTGACTAGTTGATAACCTCAGTAGAAGATGGGAATGTTTTTGTGATGTGAGGGATTTTTTGCTCTTCAGCTCCTTTTTCCTTAGTCAACCTAGCTTGCTCTTTCATCTGTATTTCTATAGAAGGCCTGTACACTATCCCTTGTCGTTTATGGTTCAGTGGTATATTAATTAGGCATTTGATACCTTGCAGTTGTGAATGTAACCATTTGCCTTGTTCAAACCTATTTTTCTCCATTATCTTGGCTATAATGAAGTTAATATTCTTAGTATTACACTTAGGCTTCTCCACTTCTAGGCTCTAAAATGCTATTCCTTTATCCTGCTCAGTAACTTCTATGGATGGAAGAGAGCTTGGATTACTCACCAGAATCCCCTCTTCCTCTCTTACTATGACAATTCTCCCATCATGGATGAACTTAACTTTTTGATGTAAGGTAGAAGGCACGAACCTATTAGCATATATCCATGGTCTCCCAAGTAGCATTGTGTAAGATGAGTCTATGTCCATGAGTTGAAAATCTACCATAAACTGGCTTGGTCCTATCTCCAAAGGTAGCTGAACAATGCCTAATACCTTCTTACGAGATCCATCAAATGCTCTAGCCACCATATCACTGCTTTCAATGTCTAAAGCTTTTAGTGATAGATGCTCGAACGTGGTCAATGGCAAAACATTTAAAGCAGATCCTCTATCAATTAACACCCTAGCCACTACAAACCCCTTACACTTCAAGGTAATATGTAAGGCTTTGGATTGGTGGGTAGCAAATTTTACAATCTCTTCCTCTGAGAATGAGATAATGGATGTAATACTCATGATACTGGCTACCTTTTTAGGAGTTATCCTAGGCTGCACATATGCCTCATTTAAGGCTTTTTGCAAAGATTGATGATGTGGTTCAGAAGATAAAATCAAAGAAAGAAGTGAGATTCATGCCGATGTCTTTTTTAGCTGATCAATTACATTGTACTCACTTTGCTTCATGATTTGCAAGAATTCCTTATCTTTCTTTTCTGTCTCTTTATGGTTAGCCTTTTTCAATCCTTCACCACTCACTTCTTTTTGTTTTTCCACCTTTTTTATATTTGCTGGGAGATAAACCCTTCCACTTCAAGTAACTCTGGATGGGATTGTTATATTGGCAGCCATGTCTTTACTTGTTTCTGCCACAATTTTTTTATTCAAAGGTCCTTTAATGATTGCATCACATCTCCAAGGCACAGCCTTATTACTTTCATATGGAAAAGGATTGGCATGCTTATAATCAATGATTATTACCTCAAATTAGTCACTGGAGGGGCACCACCCTGATATGGTGACTTATCAATGGTAAAAGAGACAACATCAGTATTTCCCCTTGAAGTGAGATTTTGGATAACAAGTTCAACATGCCTTTTTTCTGCCATGTATATTTCTTCGTTAGTTCTTCCTACTACCACAACCCCTAGTCCCATCATTCTTCTAATCATTTTCTTGAATTGAGGGCAACCTTCAATATCATGATCTATCATTTTCTCATGGTTTTCACAGAACAACAACCCATAGTACTGTCCTCTTTGGTCATCACCCTTAGGATTTTGGGACAAATAACCTGACATCTTTAAATGACCATAAAGCTCCTTCATAAGGACCTTGATATCTATAGGATCCTTGAAGAATCCAATCCCTCTTTCAACAGCATTGATACACCTTTCATGGTTAGGGAGTGGATTAGTGTTGATAGTAGAGTTTTCACTCCCTTTAAGCTATATATGATTGGAGTCAATTAGGTCCAATACATTCCTCTTGAACGTGACATAATCCCTTAAAGCTGTATTAAGTGTCATTGAGTGCCCATATGGTATTTACAAGTTGCATTGGGATCATACTGAGCAGGATATAGAGGAAGAGATTGTTTGTAAGACCGTAGGCCTAACAATCGAGCCTCTAAGAGCTGGTGACAAAGTTCAGCATTCGTCATGCCGAAATTAGGCCATGGATGATTATCTTTTTGCTGCATATTTCTCTGCCCTCCAGCTTGTCCTTGTCTACTAAGTGTTGTCCTACTCTGAGCTTGCCTTAAATTCTCCCCACTTGTTTGGTGGGGTGTATATTGTTATGCAAAAAATGGTTTTGTATATTGGATGTATTTCACACTATCTTCTTTCTTCTTAGGATTTTGATTTCTTTTTGTACTACTTTCAGCTCAAGAAACAATAATGTTTCCATCATGTACCTCAGAGTCAATTCTATGACATGTGTACCTACCATATACTGGTAGAAAGGTTCTTGCAATGTACATATAAAATATGAGCAAAGCTCATCTTGTGTTAGAGTAGGTCGGACTTATGATGCAACCATCCTCCATCTTTGGGCATATTACTTGAATGGCTCTGTAGTCTTTTTACTCATTGCCTTTAACTGCTCCCTTGTTGGAGAAGTGTCAATGTTGAATGTGTACAATTTTATGAAGGCATCAATAAGATCCTTCTACCTATAGATCTTGGCTTTGTACAACTGCATGTACCACTCCAAGGTAGGTCTAGTTAAGCTCTCATGGAAGAACATCAAAAGAAACTTTTCATCTTGTGACCAAATTGACATTTTTGTACAATAAGCCTTTAGGTGATAAATTGGGTCACCATTACCATTGTACTTGTCACAGTCCAGGACTTTCCACTTCTTGGGTATGGTGACTAAAGGAATCAAACAAAGTTCCTTCAAGTCCAACAGTCCCCATATGTCTGTTCCCTATAGAGCCTTCAGCTGGTCCTTTATCTCTCCTAATTCTTCCTTCCATTTGTCATTTTTAGCTACTATTGAAGGGATTTGGAAGGTGTATATAGGATCTCTACTAGGGAATTCTGATTCAAAAGCTCCTTGATCTTGGGAATCTTTCAACTTATTTTGCATTGAATTTACTTTTGGAATTGATTGAGCTTCCTTCTCGATATCCTTTGATGAACTTGTCTTTTCAACTTAAGGAGTACCATCACTACTTTTTGCTTTCCAAGCAGTAGTAAAAAATTTCATCATTTCACTCATTTCTACCATTTGAGCCTTCATAGCAATTATTCGTTCATCTAAGGCAGTAGGTTCATTCTCATTAGTTGAACCCATTTGGTGATTTCGAAAATGCATGTTGTAAGTATGCGTTGGGGGTACCTGGTTAGATTGCTTTTGCTTTGGACGCGCAATGTTGTTTTACCTATTTAAAATAATAAATAGTTAGATTTTTTTTTCTTTATGATGGAAATCTAAGAGGCATTCAAAAGATCCAGAGCTACTAGTGGAAAGAGCCCATTTACCTTGATGGACTGGTTGCATCTCCAAGGCCTAATCTAAGGACAAGTATGGTGTTTTCGAGTCTCCATCCAAGTTCAAATGAATTGATCCACCAAAAAATCATGTTTTGGAGAGCCCATGGACAAAGGAGTTATTCAAGAGATTATAAGAGCAATTTGGAGCTTATATCATTACAATGAAGGCCCATGGTACCAATATATAGATGGAGGAGTCCAATGGAACCTTAAGTATTCTTATTCAAGCCCAAATGCAAGCTCTTCTAGCCCATGGAATTAATGTGACATGAATAGTATTTTGGGTTCATTAATTAATTGTTTAATTGTGTTTTGTTTTATGTTTAATTGGGTAAAGCTTGAATTATTTAAATAAGCTCATTTGTGGGGTCTTTATTGGGTTCCTAATTGTATTTCTAAGTGCCCAAATTAGTATTTTAAATATCTTAGATTCATTATGACTACTTGGCTCTCAAGTAGATAATAAATTAGGTATGTTTTTTAGTAAAAAACATCACTTTCTTTGTGGCTCTCAAAAAGTGACGTTTCTAAAGTAATTTTCATATTTATTTAGTGTTATATAGTATCTTCTAGGATGTTCTTACTTGGTTAGCAAGCCGGAATATTTTAGAGTAATTTAGTTTCTAAATAAGTGGATTCTTACAATCTCATAAGATTTAGTCTCACTATAATATCCCTATTTTTATGGGATATTATAAAATGAGCAAAAAATGAGAAACGAAGTGAGACGAAAAGGCTATATATAATTGGGCTTTAGAAGGAATTAATTTCTCATTTAATTTTCAGAAGAAGTTATGTTTGGTCCTTAATTAGAATTAATTTTCCATAAGGTCCTTAGCAGAAATTAATTCCAAAACTCATCCCGAAAAATATGCAATATACCACTTGAATGAAAACCTGCTCCAAGCTGAGCGTAATGGTATAAGTATTGCATACCCAGGAGATCCAGGTTGAGAGATAGACCAATTTGAAAGTTAATGTGAATAGTGAAAAGGAAATAATAAAAAATTGGTCTTTGGGTGAAATTACAAGAAAGTGCCCGAAAGAATGGATAATTATATTTTTGACCCGGTTCAGGGGTAAAACGGTCATTTCCCATATTTGAAGAAAAATATGAATATTGTATTTTAAATCCCAAGGAATAAATTTTGATATCATAAAATGCATGAGAAATTGGGAAAAATGGAGAGACACCGTTAAGTGTGAAAAAGGGCAAGAGGTCATTTTTCTTGGTTGGATGAAAAAATGAGAAATTATATTTTTTTCCCCAAAGAATTATGAAAAGTACGTTCATATCCTTAAAGTCATAAAAATTACGTGGGAAGAGTATTAGAAATGCCTTGGGGAAAATGACACCTAATGACCCTAAAGTTTTAAAAATTATAAATATCCCCGGGTCAAAGGCATTTTTGTACATATGAAAAATTATAGTCAAAATGAAGCTCTCAATGAGTTAGACCCAATGAAATATATTATGAAATTTATTAAGGTCAAAATAATATTTATTGGATAATTATAGTCTAATATTAATATTTTACCCGATAAAGATCAGTTTAGACTGCAGGAAAAGGTAGTATTGATTCAAGGACAATGATTGGACCTTAATAAAATATATTTTGGGTCTAAATAATGATTTTGGACCAAAAGTAATTGTTGGATAATCTTGTACCAATTTAATGACAATTTTGGCAAAAATACTCAATCGGTATGGGTAAATTTAATCGGTAAAGGGTATTTTGGTCCATAAAAATTATTTAAACAATTTTTGGCCAAAAAAGGGAAGTGAGCTACGCATGATCAGCAGTTTGGGACACATGTGGAATTTTCCAAAAGCTTTTTTCAAGAAGAAAAGCAATAAAGGCCAAAAAGTCAAAGAAAAAAAATGACTTTATGATTAAGTCATTTTAAGTCTTCATCTTCATCTCCATTCACGTCTGAAACAGAGTTTTAGAGGGAGAGGAGCACGAAACAAAAATTAAGAAGAGGAAGAGCAAGAAGCAAGGCCATGATCTCAAGTGTTCAAGGTAAAGTTATATCACTACTAGCTTGTACACTTTGGTGTTTAAGAGTATTTCCATGGAATATTTTCCTCTTTTCTCTCACTTTAAGGTTCAGCCATGGTGACCCAAGAGAGAGAAAGTTAAGCTATGAAGAAACTAAACTATAGAAATGCTTAGAAATGCTTCAAGATGCAAGAATATGGCATTAGATTGCAAATTAATCGGGTAGATATTTTTCTACAAATTTCTGAATTTTTCTGACTATTTAGGGTTTGAAAAGGAAAGGGAATTTCATGATTTTGACCTCAAAAATAGATTCCTTGAGTCCAAAATAGGTAGATACAAGTATGTTGTTCAAGAGAAAGCCTGAGATTAAGAAAATGAAATTTTTAGGTTTATGAAGTTAATTCGGAATGAATAGTAACCAAGTTAGAAATGGAATTTGGTAATTCTGAGGCCATATTTGGATTCCTCATGAAAAATTACATGGAATAGAGGTATAATTTATCATTTTTTTAGTTAGAAATGAATTTTTGGTGAATTTTTGAAGAATTAGGGTTTCATGAACACTTTTTGAAGAAAGTCACGGAACCATTAGCTTGAATAATTGTTTGATGGTGCATTAGGACTTGAAGAAGCCCAAGGAAGCTAGTGGAAGCATTGGTATCAAGTTGAAGAGTAAGAGAATGCATGAAGGTAGCAATTTACCTATTTTTGCCTTATATTGTCATGTGATTTTCAATGAGTTTGATGACTTGCCTATTGTTTGCTATGATCAATTGTGATGCTTTGAGAATGTTGGCTGAGTTAATTGAGGGTTTTGAGACCCCGGGATGTCCAAAATACAAAATGAAACTCTGCCAAAATTTTTGTAAAATATTATGGCATAAATGTTTAAAAGCATTTACTTGATGTTTTATGATGATTATATGCTTAATGTGATAATATGATTGCATGAATGGTGATTGCTACTGAGATTCTTTGAATCTCACTCCCCCTTCAATAACTAACCATGCTAGGAAGAACCAATGCAAAAGAGCTAAGGAAGGAGCAAAAGGCATGAAGAAGGAAATGATGTTGCAAGCCATTGTGTTATAATGTGAATGGTTATTTATGTCTTGTCTTATGTGAAATTGTAAAATAGTGATTATTATGTTAATTTTGTGGAAAATGCATGAGAATTTCCAGTTCTGGATATTGTGATGTTAAGTTATGGTCTACCAAGTTTCATGCCAAAATGAGTTCATTTACAAGGGCTTTGGTAAGCAAATGGCAATATAGACTGAAACAGGGCATTTTCCAGACATGTCTGTTTCATTCATCCTTATTCTATACTTAATGTGAGATTAGGTTTATGGAATTTTTATACCAGATATAGGGCATCTCAACCTTTAATATAACACCTAATTCACCCCATTTGGAGTTGTGTACAATTAATGGTGAATTTTCTAAGTTAGGGTTCAGAACAGAGAAAGATTGGGAAAACTGGAAACTGAAAGTTAGGTACTGGAAAATTAAAAAGATGATATAAATCGTGCAGAGCTCCAAAAATTCAGTGGTTTATATTTATGAAAATTTATATGTTTTAAGTTTCATATGCCACTGATTTGGAGGTAATTGGAGCTATATGATAGGAGATATGGAGGTTTTCCCAAAACTGTTCCAGCAAAAGTGGAATTCTGACCCTTTATGATTTAAGTTAATATTATGCCATGCACAAGTTGAATAAATGTACAACAAAAATATTTATAGAAATTAGATTCATAGATATTTCCAATGACATAAGGAATGCATAAATTGGCTCAGGGTAGAGTGAGATATGAATTTTTAAATATAAGGCTAAAATCCTGGGGAAGAGAAAATGACTAAATGTATAGTAAAGGTTTAAGGAATAAACTGTATAAATTGGTCAAGAGAATGCTCTGTTTAATATTTTTCCCATGTATATAAGGTTTTTATCTATTGTTAGAGACTTGAATCACTATGAAATTATTTTCTTATAATTAGTTATGAATTTTCAAAATTCAATCAGCAAAGTGGAAACTACCATATGAACAGTAACCAAAAATTTTGAAAATTCTGATTTTCATTCTTATGTGATTCAAGCTTAGGATCAAGTATAATTAGATCTAAAAGGAGTCTAATTCATGGGAAATGATTCTAAAAGTAAGGTGTTACACTCATAATTTAAGCAATTTTTGTCCCTTAGCTTTAAGAATAATTAATTACCTATTTTATAAGATTCTCTAATCATTCTAGAGGATTCTAGGGGTTATTCTAAATATATGTATTTAGACCTGCTTTTTTTTTAACAAGTTGAATAAGAATTATTTTCCTTCAATTCTCTTGTATGAGGATTATCTGAATTTATGTTCTCTTGAGAACTCGTGACCTACCAACCGGAGTGATTGGCGAAGTGAGCATCATCGTTAAAGCTTAGGAACGAGTTTCCTTGGTTCTAGCACGTGATCATCAACTTGTTCTTGTTCGTGAGATCGTTCCCGGTATATTTTCTAGTTTGCTTGATCATCCACCAAGAGGGCTATATCAGTTGGCATCAGAGCTCAGGTTCGAGTCAAGGGTATTGTGTTCTTCATGTCTCCTTTCCCTTCTTTCATGTCTTCTTCTTGTGTCCTTATATTCTTCCTTTTCCTTGTGTCTTCTTAGGTCTAGATTTGTTTTTCGTTCTTCTCCTTTGTGGTGTCTTGTTTGTGACTATTTGTGTTGCAAGTTTTTATTCTCATCATCTTCTCCTTCCCTCCACCTGTGGCTTTCTTAGTGTTATTGCTATTTGTGTTTTGTATTGCTTGAGTCATACCATTCAGTAAAAAACAATCATCCAAAAAAAAGTGAAAGAAAAAAGTGGATAGCACATTGAAACAAAAAAAGTGCTGAAAAAAAATGAGAGAAAAACAAAAAAAAAATTCAGATTTGCTACTTTCTTTGGTTTCATATTTTGCAATATAACTTGACAATCATGTTTAAGGCTACTACAAGTCATTGGAGGTTACTCTATTGGTGAGATCTTTCCTACTTGCAACTCAAGTCATTTACTTTTCTAAGTTCTATTTCTTGAATGCCACTCTTTTTCCTCTTTAATAACCTTCCTATTTTGTGTTGTTTCCTATTTTGTTCTTTCCATCCATTGTTGTTCTAATTGTGTGTGTTTTTTTTTTGTAGGGGAATCAAGTCATTTACTTGAGTGCCAAGTCATCTATTTGGACCCCTAGAGTAACGCCCTCCTTTCCTTTCTTGCCTAATCCATCTTATTTCTTATTCTTGTGTTCCAAGTCTTCATTTTGTCCTTCTAGTATCTTTTGAATTTAATTTTTCTTGTTGTCCATATTTGAATTAAAATCTCTTTCTTGATTTGTCTCTTGAATGATCACATTATACACACATCTAATTTGGAAACTTGTTTTTTTCTAAGTTTTTAATTGATGATTACTTGCTCGTATTTCCTAAACTTTGTTTGGTTTGGTTTGATTGCTTGAGTTTGATTGAGAACATTTGCAATTTAGAATTTGAGTGGAAAAATGCAAGAGTGATTACATATTTATAAAAGCCAAATTGAGTGAAACACAAGTGACTAACAATATTTTTTTTAGAGTGAAAAAAAAAGTGAGGTGTGTGAATGTTATGAGTTCCTTTTTTTTTTACTAATTATGGTAGGTGAAGATCTTAGTAATGATTCATCCCCAACAGATTGGCTATTGAGCATTTATGCACAATAGTTTCATACTCATTGTCTTGTTCAAGGGAATAACAATAAAGCTTGCACTGTGACCATTGATGTAGACCTTCATAGAAATTATGCTAGTATTATACTAGTAGGAAAATTGGGGTTGCCTTGTATTGAACATCCTAAGTCACACAAGATGATGACATGGATAGACTACGAATATGGAAAGATTGTAGTAAACAAGCAAGTATTAGTGTCATTCTCCATTGGGAATTATTTTGATGAGGTATGGTGTGATGTGGTGCCCATGGATACTCATTTGAAATTAGGCAAGCCATGGTAGCATCAAAGGAGTGCTATTTATAGAAAGGGCAAAAATTATTTCTTCTTTGAAAAGAAAGGTCGAAAGTTCAAGCTAATCTCATTGACACCGCAACATATTTATGAAGATGAACTCATGTTTCAAAAAGAAGAAATCAAAAGAAGGAAATCCAAGTCAAAAAATTATCCTCAATTGAACTAAAAGAAGAGATGCAGGCTGTCATAGTTCAAAATTCATGTGAATATTATATGGAGCAAAAAGATCAATTGGAGGAGATAGCTTCTACAACATCTACATTGGATGTTGAAACAAGAGATTTTAGACCTAAAGGTATTTCTAATTCCCAAACATCTTGTGGTAATGACTCTTGCGATAAATCAAATGGGTTGAAACATGTTGATTCCCATGAATTACATCTGTTTAAACATGATAATTTGTTATATTTAGATAAGAAGCCTAGTTTAGATTTTTTTATAGTATTGTGCTTATTCCTAGTAGCACTCATGATGTGGTCAATTTAGAGAGTAGTTCACATGCTTGTAATGAAGTTCCTCATGTTGATATGGTGTTTAGGCAACCTTGGTTATTTGGTGGGCATGATAATCATAGTTCCTTTGTTATAGAAAAAGCTCATGAATGTTTGCATTATATTCAATCTTGTGAGGATCAGAAGAAAATCAAAAGTAAGCTTGAGAGGAAAAATAAAAGTATGAGTGGTAAAAATAAGAGAAAAAGAAAGAGTGCAGAAAAATAAAAAAAGAGAAAAGAAAACGAGTGAAAAGAAAAATGAGAAAAGACTGAAAAAGAGAAAGAAAAGAGAAAAGAGAAAGAGAGAAAAAGTGAGATTGTCAGTCTAGAAAATGATGTGATCGAAGTGCCAACAAAACTTGTGAGATGCTCCTTGGATAAAACTGAGGTAAAGGTATTCTTCACCAAACTTCTTTATCCTTCTTATTTGTCTTCATTGCATCTTGCTCTTCCTTCCTTTTATGTTCCAAATTTATGCTCTTTGAGTCTTTCATCTTTGTGTCATGTGTCCAAAGTCTCTCATGAGTCTTTAGTGAATCAAAGTATTACCTTAGTGTCTTCCTCATCCATCTTTAATGTTCCATCTCATCTTTATTGCAATTTGTTTTATCAAGTTGTCTCTTGCATCTCCCCAATTTGTTTCATATTCTTTGTATCTTGTGTGTCTCATGAGTCAAGTGTATCCATATTTCTTTATTGGTCATGTATTCTTTTTCTTCCTTCTAGCTTGTCTTGCTTGATTATGGTCTTTTGTCTCGTAGTATGTCAAGTTAGTTCACTTATTCTTATTTTAAACAGTGTCCTTCATTCATTACATGAGTTGTATTTTACATAGGTCTTGTAATCATACTTCTTTACTTCACTCCATCTACTTTGTTTCATCTTCTTTCCAAAAGATGTTTGCAAGTTTGTTTTGCAAGTGTTTTTATGGTGAAAAGGTGTTAACTTGTTTCACATTGTTGAGGCTTAAAGAACCAAGCTCTAGTCACTTCATCTTTGATCCAGGAGATGGGTGTTGGTTAGAAATGAAGCTGCAGTCAAAAATCATGGAGAATTGAGAACGAATCCTTTCGAGGAATGAGTGAATTATGGAAATCTAAGAGGCATTCAAAAGATCCATAGCTACTTATGGAAAAAGCCCATTTACCTTGATGGATTAGTTGCATCTCCAAGGCCTAATCCAAGGACAAGTATGGGGTTCCCAAGTCTCAATCCAAGTTCAAATGAATTAATCCACCAAAAGACCATGTTTTGGAAAGCCCATGGACAAAGGAGTTATTCAAGAGCTTACAAAAGCAAGTTGGAGCTTATATCATTACAATGAAAGCCCATGGTACCAATATGTATATGGAGGAGTCTAATAAAACCTTAAGTATTCTTATTTAAGCCCAAATGCAAGCTCTTCTAGCCCATGAAATTAATGTGACATGAATAGCATTTTGGGTTCATTAATTAGTTGTTTAATTGTGTTTTATTTTATGTTTAATTGGGCAAAGCTTGAATTATTTAAATAGGCCTATTTGTGAAGTCTTTATTGGGTTCCTAATTGTATTTCCAAAGGCCCAAATTAGTATTTTAAGTATCTTAGGTCCATTATGACTACTTGGCTCTCAAGTAGATCATAAATTAAGTGTGTTTATGAGTCAAAAACGTCACTTTCTTTGTGGCTCTCAAAAAGCGACATTTCTAAAGTAATTTCCATATTCATTTAGTGTTATCTAGTGTCTTCTAGGATGTTCTTACTTAGTTAGCAAGCTAGAATATTGTAGAGTGATTTAGTTTCCAAATAAGTGAGATTCTTACAATCTTATAAGATTTAGTCTCACAATTTAAGTAATTTTTGTTCCTTAGCTTTAGGAATAATTAATTACCTATTTTATAAGATTCTCTAATCATTTTAGGGGATTCTAGGGTTTATTCTAAATATATGTATTTAGACCAGCATTTCTTTCAACAAGTTAAATAAGAATTATTTTCCTTCAATTCCATTGTGTGAGGATTATCTGAATTTATATTCTCTTGAGAACTCGTGACCTATCAACCGGAGTGATCAACCGAGTGGGCATCATCGTTAGCGCTTAGGAATGAGTTTCCTTGGTTCTAGCATGTGATCATCAACTTGTTCTTGTTCATGAGATCGTTTCCACTGTATTTTCTGGTTTGTTTGGTCATCCACCAAAAGGACTATATCAATTTACTTAGTGAATTGCCCAGCATCATGTTGGCATAAAGGTCTTTAGGCATGAACACCTTCTATTCCTTGTGAGAACCTTATTATTCTTCTAAGGGACATAGAGTTGACAATTGAAATAGAAGGATATTGGATCCCATCCCTGTTCAAAGCCTAAAAAAGTTTCCTTTATAAATAAAAATTACAAATCTCCATAATTTGAATGACATTACAATATTAACTTAGCTATATGCTTAAGTTCTTTTATCACTTGATTGCATAAAAGGAAAAATTTGGTGATCTCTGATGGAGTACTTAAAGGTAAAGCCATGGCTTTAGCATGCCTAAATGCATCAACAAATTCTGGAATTATGGAGTTGGCAAGCACGATTAACTTTCTACATCGCTCCATCCATTCTTTTGCTTTCTCTGTCCGTTCTAAGTAAAGTGACCTCCAACTCTCCATGGCTTTTATCTACTGGTTGAGTTTCTTGATAAAGTTTTGGGTGGTCTCGGTAACACTCTCTCTTACTGAAGCGAGCTCATCCATCTTCTCCTCTAATTGTTGGGTGAGCATGTGTATCTCTTGCTGTAATTCTTCACATGGCCCACTTTCTCAAAGTTCCTCCCTGAGTGCATTATTCTTTCTGACCAGTTTAACTAGTCTAGTTTGGGTATTTTGCATTTTTACGTCATTGTCTTGCATCTCTCTTGTCAATCTTGTATTTTCCCTTTTTAATTTTTTAACCTTAGAATCTTCTTTAGGATCCTTTCTTCTTTTCTTCTCTTCTAATCTCTCTTGTAACTAGATGCATTCTTTTCGCAATCGTTTCAACTTCCCTTGACTTTTGGAATCTACATCTACTAGCTATTGTAATTTATTCTCTCTTTCTTCCAAGCGCTTTGTCAAGTGTTCATTAATTTCTCGTATATTATTCCCTAACAGAGGATTTCTGGGAGCATAAGTAGGATTTAACCCATTTATCATATCCTTCAACTAGATTGTATATCTTAGAGTTGGATTCACCATTCACCGCCCAAATTTAGCTTTCCCTTTGTACACAACCCTTCACCATGCTTCTCTGATTTTCTGGCTTAAAGGTTTCATTTTAGGCTGCCCATATCGAAAGTATATCTCTTGCACTTCTTCCTTCGATGGCACATGTTGTTCGAATGCTAGTTGTCTTAATGTAAGTGAGGGATTATAGTTAACACATCCCTTAGGTCCCATGAGATGTATGTTTGGAAAGTCATCGCAACAGTACATAACTCTTTCATCCCACCACCAATCTAACTTCCATAGGATGGAATCTTCTTTTAGCTCAATAAAAATCTTCATCCAATCATCACAAGTTAGTTAATCAACTGATGGTCGACTCTTAAATGAGTCAAATGGATTTTCTAACAATTTATTCCTTCTTCGAAAGTGGCATCCTTTACCAAAGAGGTGACCTAACATCCATATGTCTAACATGTTAGTTCAGCTGGCTTCCCAAGATGGGAGTGAATTAGGAAGTTTGGATTTTTCTGCAAAAAGTGAAATACAGTAGTAATAATAGAAGTTATTGAAAAACAGAGTATAAGATATAAAAAGCACTTGCAAAATAAGTGAGGAAAGGACACAGAGATTTATCTTGGTTCAGTCCACTTCACTTGACCTACGTCTAGTTCCCAAGCCACCACTTGAGATTTCTTTACTATATCTTGCAAGATTTGAATGTGTTTTTGTAAAAACTGCAGTATAACCCCAGCTCAAACTTTGGGCTGAACAAACACTCTCACTTTTCTCACTCAAGAGTAAAAGCAAAATCTCTTAGTGTATCCTCGCACTAAGTGCTATCTACAAGTATGTAGAGATGTACATGTCAAGATATGAAAATTCTCTCTCAAAAGAGTGAATATGAAAATTTAAGTTCAATGAATGAGTGAAACAGAGGGTAGGTAAGCTTTGAAAGAATTAGTAATCAATTTTGTAACATTTTGGGGTTTATATATTTTTTCTCATTACCCAATAACTTAAATGAGGTCTTATTTATAGTTTTAGAGAAAACTATCCATTGAAAATAAGGATTAGCTATTACTCTTAGAAAAATAACCGTTCACCTACTGCACTAAATGCATCTGATAGAGGTTATGCAGATAACCTCCTTAGGTTATATAAATAATGGGTGACCGTTGGCTCTTGTTTTCAATGTAGACCTTTCATTATGTGGATAACCTAGTTAGGTTATACGGATAACGTTCATCCCAAAATGACTAAGTTTTAGTTCAAGAACATTTTTATGAAAACCTACTCAGTTGTTAGGATAACACTAAGTTTTTCTCAAACTGAGTTTTTGTAAAACTTAGGTTATCAGGATAACCTCCCAAGGTTATGCAGATAACCTATTTTGCTAAAGAAGAATCATGAGTTTTGTAACATAGGTTATGCAGATAATCTCCCTAGGTTATGCGGATAACCTATTTAACTGAGGAAAGTCCAAGGGCACTGAAACATAGGTTATGTGAATAACCTCCTTAGGTTATACAGATAAACTATTTAACCGAGGAAAGTTCAACTGCTCTGTAACACACGTTATGCAAATAACAGCTGCACAATACAATTGGCCTTCACTGTTCACTCCCTGATATGAACAAGGTGCCACCTTATAAGGATAACCATCTGGACAATCCTGAGAACATGGTGTATAGATATGTTATGTGGATAACCTCAATCCTTTTTCATGAAATCGAAGAAAGGACACTTGAAAAAACTTTGAGATTGAGTCTTTATCCTCATAACCTTCACTGGTTATATGCATAAAGTAACTCTTTTCATGAAAATAAGATAAGAACACTTAGAAACAATTTTGAAATTAAGACTTTATCATCATAAGCTAAAACATTTTCATGAAAGCAAAGTGAACACTAAAAGAAACATCTTTGAAACTGAGACTTCATCCTCATGAGGTAGCTCTTTTTATGAAAGCCATTTTTGAAATAATGAGCTAATCATTAATCATTCAAATAGATATCTCATTTAATATTGGATTAGGTAAATTGCAAAGTTTAACTACCTTCACTTACAAATGGATTCATAAAATATGTGAAACAACTCTTCAATCTTAAGGAAAATCCAACTTTGTTCTTTATTTTACTTGTATTTCTTTGATATTGGATTTCCAAGCTCATTGTTGTTTAGAATCATCAAAACCATCTGAATTAACATAACATTGCTAGGTTGTTAGATATGCTGACTTCTTAAGAGGAGGTGAATTGGGAAGATTAAAATTTCCTGCAAAAGTTAGAGAAGTGATGAATGCAGAAATGACAGTAAAACAGAGTATATAGATATAGTAGGATAAAAGCAATAGAAGAGAAGGGAAGACACAGATGTTTATCCTGGATCAGTCTCTTTATCTTGACCTACGTCCAGTCCCCAAGCAACTACTTGAGATTATCCACTATCTTGCAAGAATTTAGTGGGCTTCTTGTAATTGCCACAGTACAGCTTTGATGTCTGTTCTTAGAGCTTACAATTTCTCTTTTTGCACTCTAACTAAATGCTTCCCAAATCCCTTTTGATAATCCCTCACAAGAAAATCTTTCTTCCAGATGAAGATAAGATTGATTACAAAGAGTGAACTCTCTAATTTAGAGTGTATATGAAAGTTGAAGTGCAGAAGTATAAAGTATGAGAGTAAAAGACTTTGAGTTGAGAATTTGGTAGACTTTCAGCATATACAATGTTAAAATCGTTACCCATAACTTCAAATAAGGTTTTATATATAGATTTAGGTCTAAACTATATGTTAGAGACAAAATCTATCCGTTAGAGAAGTTAACCAATGGTTACTCTGAAAAACTATCCGTTCACCAATCGTATTTAATGTTTTTGACACTCAAAGTTCGAATTTTGGTTGGTCAATAGACAAATTTCGAAGATACCAAAAGTTAAAGACTTTAATATTGAACTTCAAAGTTCGTCTGTTATGAAGCAAAGTTCGAATTTTCATCTTTGAAGAATATTTCTATGTTGGAACATACGAATTTTCAAATTAAAGTTCCTCTGATAAGTGTGAACAGTTATCCCATATTGCTACTGTAACACCCTTCATGATATCTTTATCGGTTTTGTGTTCAGGACCGGAGGAAGCAGGATAGAGATAGGTTCAAGAGGAACCAGAAAAGGCTCCGCGCCGCAGCTAGGAGCAGAGCCGCCGCGGCGAGAGACCTTCCAGTGGCATTGTTCCGGATTAATTGGTGGCGCCGCGGCGAGGAGCAGGGCCGCCGCGGCGAGAGTCGTAAAAATTGTTTAAATCCGGATCAGTCGGACGCGAAAGAAAGAAAGAAAACAAAGGGAGCGACGCAGAGAGACGAGGAGCAGTGCTAGGGTTCGGCATTTTCGGTGTCCCAGAGTGATTCTCGTCCATTGGGAGCTTGGATTCAAGTTGGTAAGTGCTCTCTACTCCTCTCTCTCCATTTTCTTCGGTTAGAATTTGGGATTTCCGATTGTGAGGTTGGATTTCCGGTTTGGGGCGAAATCTACCGATTGAAATGGATGATTTGTGGTTAATAGAGTGTGTTTTGGTATCATTGTTGCTTGAATGTGAGTTTTGAAGGGTGTATGTGTGATTTGAGCTTAACCCTAGGTTATTCTTGGTTAGGGCTCTTGGGAATCCGAAGGGTATGAGGTTGTGTAGTGTTTGAGTGATCCCTAAGAGCTTATTGATACATGAAAAGGGTGTTGGAACCTTGGGTTAGGTTAATGTAGTTATACGGTGATGTTTGGTATATTGTGCTAATAGAAGAATTGTGGTATTGTGAAGGTTGTTGACTATCGAGAGGGGTTCGCGTGTATTGAACAGTCCAAGAAAACTTGTGGAACTCGGGTGTGTGTGGTAACGACAGTTAAGGTAACCGGGTGTGTGTTTGTATTATATTGGTTATATGACATTGATTGTGTATATGTATGGTTTTCTTATATAATGTGGTACACACGGCTAGTTGATGTATGATGGTTGTGTAATTGCATTGTGATGTGTAGCATCCCCATACCATTGCATGCTAGCATGTCCATATGATGATTGTGATGATAATGATATAATATATATATGTGTGTGTGTGTGTAGAGGCATGTTGGCATGACATTAGCATCATCACCATATGATTGCATAGTGAGAGATTGATGATGAGGTGATGATGATGTGATGTGATATGAGATGATGATATGATAAAGATCCCTGTCGCTAAATCCTCTCCATGGGAGAGCCAGGCGGCAGAGGATAATATGATATGATGAAATGTCCCTGTCACTAAATCCTCTCTTCGGAAGAGCCAGGTGGCAGTGGATTTGGGGGATGCACCTTCCCTAAATCACCATTAATTCGTGATGGTCCAGGGGAAGGAGAGCCACGGTCCGAGCTTTAGTGTAATCATTGGCCGGGTTGCACTAGAGTAAGGTGAGCTTGGTGATGTCCCAGAATCGGTCTTCACCGACTGTTGGAAGGGAATCATCTATTGAAATGTCTTGTGATGACGACAGCTTGTGGTTCTAGCCGTGTATGAGGAAGAACATGCATACCATTCATTTACATTGCATTGCACGATTGTGTGGATCAGTATATATATATAGATATTGTATGTGGTTGTTCCCGGTTACTGAGACATTGTCTCACACCCTCTCCCATAACTAACCTTTCAGGTGACGGTTCTGGCATTAGTCCGGAGAAGACGCGGGAGTAGCTGTGTACGTGGGAATACTAGGTCTATGTAGTGTGTGTAATTTGGATGTTGTGCCTCGTGCCAAGTAGGGTAGTATATTTGTAATGGATAGCTGAAAGGAATTGATAAAGGATTTGTACGGATTGATGTATGTATATTTATATAGGTTGTATGCATGGTTTGGATGTTGGAGTGTCTATGTGTGAGTTCAGAGTGATGTTGGGCCTAGTTGGTTTGTCTAAGGGTCTGTAGCCCATTTGGTCCAGTTGGGTTCCAGGGGGTCAAATCTCAGAGGAATGGTTTCTTTGAGGTGAAACCTCTTTGGACAAGTTGATTTGGGGGTTTTGGACCGGTATAAATGGTCTCTGAGTGACTAGTTGCCTTTGGTGGCAATTGGAGGTTGTTAATGGCGAGTTTTGGTCAATAAGTGGCCAAAACGGTGTTAGGGGTCCAGAATCTTCATACGGAGTTGGTTTGAGGTGAAAGTGGTGTCTATGGATAGATGGGGACTAGATTGACTTGTAGGAGTTGGAATCGAGTCAATCGGAGGTCGGAGCATAAAGTTATGCGTGTCAGAAGTTCGCCCCAAAGTGTTGAAGTGCTGATGTGGGACATCAGCAAGGGGGCGCCGCGGCGTCAGCAGTCCAGGCCGCGGCGCCAGGCGTCCAGTGGCACGACATGTTTCAGAGAAAGATGGAGCCGCGGCGGTACTGTAGCGGCCGCGGCCCAGCTCAAAATTTTGTATTTGGGGTTCGTTTCCGCTGGTTTGAGGCTGTGAGATGTTGTTTGGAGTTGTTAGGTTGGATTTTTTTTGTGAGTTTTGGTTACTTGTGAAGGTAGGATGTTACAGCTACAGTGCCTCAAAGTTTGAATTTTGGTACCCAAAATTCGTCTATCAGTGGGCAGCTCACTAAGGCACAATAATTCATCTTTTCGAAATTCAAACTTTCAAGATTCAAAGTTCATCTGTCAGAAAGATCAGACTTAGTTCAAAGTTCAAATTTCTGAATATCAATATTCGTATGTCAACAAATTGTCATAACAGACTTGCAAGCTTTGTTTTCAAAGTTTGAATTTTCAAAAACAAAGTTCTTCTGTCGGTGAACCATTTTGAAATTATTTTTAATCTTCACTTTCAAATGAGCTTTGAAATATCCTTAGACAAATTTTCAATTTTTATGAATTGTAATTTATCAGAAATTCAAATTTCAAAACTCAAAGTTCATCTATTAGAGAAGACTCTCATCAGACTTATGTCAAAGTTTGAATTTTTGCATTCAAAGTTCGTCTGTCAGAGAGATCTCTTTTCTGATTAACTTATTTTCAATTCGAAATTTGAATTTCAAAAGCCAAAGTTCAAATTTTTAAAGTAATAGTTCAGCTATATTACTTCAAAGTTCATCTGTAAGTAGGTATTTTTCAAGTATTTCATGAATGAACATGGAATTAGTTTTCTAAAAACTTTCTTTTGCCAATTCAAAGTTTTTTACTCAATTCAAACACAATAATAAATCCTATATCTTATCTGGTGCTGATTTTACTTGGATTTCTTAAATTTGGAATCTTCCATGCATCTTGATATCTTCTTTCTAAGCTCTAGAAGGTTAGTTTAGAATCATCAAAACACTTGATTCAACATAGATAACACAAGATTTTTCCATTCCCTTTCATATAACAGTGAGTCAAAGTCAAATATATCTCTACTAATATTGCAAATATGGGATTAATCCGATGATTCTCCATTGAAATACACTAATGGCGCCTAAATTAATTATGCCTAGTGTCAATGGAAAAAGAATTACCCCATAAATAGTAAATGCAAAGACCCTAAAGAAAGTGACCCAATCTTTGTTAGAAAGTGAAGAATATACTCTTCTTTTTGTCCTATCATGGATTAGGCCCTAGGGTATAGGGATATCTAGGCCTATGAAAATTGAGTATTAGCTAACTGGTCGATTAATAGGGTTTATCCATCAATGTGCTAATTTTTAGGGTTGGTCTGTTGTCCTAATAAGATCTCCAAGCTACCTCCACCATAAAGGCGAAGACCCCATTAGCAAACTTGACCCCCTGAAAACTCAAAAGTTCTATAGGGACCAACTTTATAAAATGGGTAACTGCTTGGACGAAGTCTATATAGTAACCTCCTAGGACTCCAAAAACCCTACAGGGGAACCATTACAAACTTCACTAGCCTAAGGTACTCACGGACCCGGGTATAGGGCCCAAAATGTGTATGAGGAGAATGTGTAAATGCTCAGTGTGTGAGGAGATCATACATACCTGGGACTTACAAATTACCCAACCATCATCTGCTAAGCAGATAACATTAAAAGAAATATATAAAATAACATACAATAAACACATTATTCATACAGTAAAAAAAATAACAAAATAATATTATATACGTTAATCTAATCATATGAGACAAACAACATTGAAAAGAAATAAAGGAAAAGGTATTTAAAATAAAGTTAAGGCCACAAAATTTTGTAGAACCAATTTATATAGGCTTGACTCTCAAATATTTCGCCAAACTGTCGCACATGATTTTTAATCTTTCAAAAATGAAAAATTAAAATAATGTAGAATTGCCACTAAAATTTTTAAAGGAGGAATTTTGGGAAACCTTTAAAAAAATAAAATGGTCTACGAAACATAAAGAATTCAGGAGTCAATTGTATCATAGAGAAGATGTTAGACACCCTATAACACCCGTTCATAAAAACAATTACCTTAAGTTAATTATACAAAATCAATGTGGTTGTAAAATTATTTTAATTACCTCTATAAAATATGTATAGAGAAACAAGAAAAAAAAATAAATAAAATGGATTTATTTATAAGGACGAGCTTGACCTAGAATAAGAATCTTGGGTCTATGTATCCTAATATAGGGATTAAAGTCCATGTAGTTTGGAGGTAAAAACTCATCTCAATGAGTTTGTGTTTTAAAAAAAAAATTATATATATTTGTTATTTTCAAAAATTGAATTATACATATTATATAAAAATTATTTAACTATTTATTTATTACCTGTTAATAAATCCACGGAGATTCCCAAAATTCCACGTACTCACTAACTGGTTTATGTACTTATGGAAGTTTCTAAAAACCTCACAAAAAGTAATTTAAAAATATATTATAAAATTATATTTAAATAAATATTTTTATGCAAAGTTTTATCAAATTTGAGAAAATTTTTAATAATATTTTCCATTAAAAAACACATAATTTGATTAGTATACCAGCGGAGGCACATCGTAACACGTGATAGATTTATTAATCCAAATATCCATGGAGATTCCAAAAACCTACCAGGCAAAAATTTAAAAATAAATATATTTAATGAGAAAATATTAATCGTACAAGAAAATAAGAATAATATAATTAATCACTTAACTATTATTATTATAAAGCACATAAAAGTTACATCCTTTAAAGTTATATGTGCCTTCTATCATAACTTTGAAGAATAGATATTTTAACTGAATTTTATGATTTTAAAAGAGAAGATGTAATTATTTAATATCATAATCTTTAGAAAAAAAAAGAAAAAAAATAAAATAAAAGAGAAAAGAAGAAGAAAAAAATAAAGAAAGAATGAAAACGATAAGGGAAAGAAAGGACCAAAAAAAAAAGGAAAGAAGAGAAGAAAAAAAAAAGAGAAGGAAGAATGAAAAAAATAAAAAAAGAAAAGAAAAGAAAAGAAAGGAAAGAAGCAAAAACAAATAAATAAATAAACGAGAAGAAAGAAAGAAATAAAAAAAACTTATTATAATGATTAAGTCTGAAAGAATATCACGGAGTGTCATTCTATTAATTTAGTCAGTGTGTTTGACAAATATAGCCATAATCATGTAGTTATATATATTAACTTATGGAATACAAATCATGATAAAGTAGGATAAATTTATCCATCATCGATTAAAATACATTTTTATCTTTATTAAGGATATTTATGGATATGAGTAATTTGTCTCTAGGACCTCACTAAAATATTATACTTTGGAGTCTATAGAAACAAATTAAAGGGAAGAAAACAAAATACATCACAAGCATACATCTACCTATTATGAGATGTTTATCTGTGTGAATAAATTATTCTATGGATATCTCAAAACATCAAATTTAGGATTCATGGAAATATTCAAAAAGAGAAAAAGATATAAGATCATATTTTAAAGAGGTTCTGCCTATAAGAAAACCTCAACTATGTAATGAGATGGAATGAAGAAGAAGAGAAGAAAGTTATTATCTTAAACTTTATTGATAAAAAACAATACCTACTCTTAAACCACCCTCATGTACTCTCTCTTTTTATCTCAATTCTTCTTTTTCTTTGATCCTTCTAGTTCCACTTTCTTCTCACCTTGTCTCTATTTATATTGCTAAAAGGAAATCTTTTAATTAATTCTCCAAAATCATTAAAATATCTTTTATTATTTTTCTTTGATATTTACATTAATATTGATTGATTTCCTTTCCTTTTTATTATTATTATTCTAATATCAAATATCAATCCTTCATTTTTTTTCTTTTCTTATTTTTATTATTTTTGTAATTTTATAAAAATATGTAAAAGAAGAAAATCATAACTCTTTAAGATATAACAATCTTTGGGAGATATTGTTATTTTTTATTATTTTATTTTATGTAAAATTTTTTTCTTTTCATATTTATTAAAAAATTATTTATTTTTTTAAAGGGACCCGGATTAAATATGGTGTTCACTATAAAAAATATAAAAAAATGTATACATCTAGTGTAATAAATGTGATATTTTAATAATATTCTTCATTAATTTGAAGAAAGTTATAACTTTATAAAAAATTTTTATATTTGAGACTGAATGGAGTATAAAAGTAATTGGGTTAACCAAAAGGAACTTGATTTCCCAATAAAGTGGACAATAAATATTTTTTCCATCCATAAGGAAATTAATTTTTTTTTCACTTAATTCAACTATTTTAATACTTCATCTGGCCTTAAATATAAAAATTTTTTTAGAGAGATATAATTTTCTTTAAACTAATAAGGAATATTATTGAAATATTTTATTTATTACACTATGTATACATTTTTTTTTTATATTTTTTACTAATACAGCTTTATCAAAAAAATTTTATATTTAATTCTAGAATAAGTATCAATGTGGTTGGATTAAATAAAAAAAACTTGATTTTCCTTAAATAAAGTCAAGAGTTTAAATATTATAGATAAAAAAATCATATTAGAAGAGATACTCAATTAATCTTAACAATACTACTTGAATCTATTGTAATATTGATACTAAATAATTAAATAAAAATTAATTTATTTTTACTTCTTTCCTAATAATATTTTATTTTATAATTAATGAATGTTTTAAGTATTAATATTTTTCAGCTACCTGAACAAATATATTTATTAGTATAAAAGATAAAAAATAAAAGAGAAGAGGTCGGTAGAAGCAAAGTGAGGCGTGGCAAAAATTAAAGAAAATATTAATTAAATAAGAAGCGTACGTGGTGGATCCGCTCCCCGTCCGAAGCTGCCCTCCGTCTCCGTTGCTCTTCAGCCTCCTCGTTACGCTTCGATCCACACCCACAACCACTAGCTCAAGCTTGATGACACCATACCTCGTTCTTGGCCTCCCAGTTGTAGATCCGTTAGTGTAACCTCACTAACGCCCTCCACCATCCATTACCCAGTCACCATCAACCTGTATTGCTGAATCAATCATGGGTTGCTATCGATGGTTCGTCAGTTTGTGTTTCCTTCAGTCGCCGTCCTCGAACTCCAGTCTCCAATCACTATCCTCAACCTGGTTGGTTCGTGATTCAAGATTTGTCACTCAGCTCAGGTATTTGTTCTTTCTTCATGAACCCTATCGAGAACAGAGGCTGAATATTTTTGGGTCTGAGACTCTTATGAGACGTCCTGTTCTCCGTAGTTACAAGGAAGTCATCCTGGTTTGGAGTCTTGGCCCAATTTTTTAATCAGTCACACATGGCTCCTTTCATGTGATTTTGTTAAATTTGTGCCTGAATAGGAAAAACATGCAGTGAAGAGAAGACGACCCCCAAAGATCCAACCACATCGAACCAAGATGTTGGGATCGAAGATGAGGCGATTCATATCCCAATCTTTGTGTATCAGAGCTTCGATGGTTGTCTTCCAACCCATGAGGCATCAGGACATGCTCCACCTACTTCCTTGACGGCATTTGGCTACGATGGCTTCTAATCGTTTTCTTGATATCTACGAGGTAACTTTTTTTGGTCTTGATTTTTAACTCTTTGATTGTTGCTCAAGAAAATTCAGGAAACATACGATTTTTTAAGACGAATTTCTGTGGTACTAATTTTCCACAAATAATTACATTTCAGTGCATATTTACTAAACTCGAGTCTGTCAAAATTATACTTGATTGTAGTTGGGAAACAAGGCAGCAATCGACAGGGAGCGTGCTCGACTGTAAGTTCAGTTTTTTCTTTGCGGCAATTGAAGGAATCTTCACAGTGATCTTTTATTGAAGTGTAGTCAATGATGTTGCGATTTTGGGCAGGAAAGATGAGATGAGTAGGGGGTTCTTTGCTGATATGGCTGAGCTCGACAAACATGGTGGCAACGTATTGGTTTATTAAATTTTTGCAGTGGTATAAATATATAATTGGATTATTTTAGCCTTCTTCAAAATTATGCTCTGCTTGTTAATGACTCGGAATTCTCGATTGAATATCTTAAATTTTGTCCATAGATTGTGATAAGGTAGAATGAATCTCCTGAAATATAGATATCCTTCATTATAAACTAAAATAAATGCTCCAAACTCCTTTTTAATCTTCAAATTATCTAACCACTGTTAGAATTGTGTGCTAAATTTAGCCAGGAAAAGCTGCCTTCATGTTTGAATTTTCTGCTAATTGAACCTCAAATTGGTAGATTGCTTCAATTTGATTTATATGGAGATTTTATTAGCTAAAAACCAAGTCATTACTTACTTTCTACTGTAGTTACATATTTGGATTCATAAGAGATCTATCGGTGATATTCTTGCAAATTGCCACAGCAAAAAAGGTGATCATTCCTGCCATGGTAGCTGTGAAATTTCCTGATTTTGAAGTCATTGACAAAGATGGTAAGACAACAAAGCTTCGCATCCGTCAATGTGAAAATGTAGTTAATGCTGACAAAGCATTGGTTCCCCGAGGCATCTTTAGTTTGTCTTTCATTTGAAGCAAACTCCCAGGTGGTGAATGATATAAATAGTAAACTTAATTTATTGATCTAGATTTCGTCATCAGTTGTCTAGGCAGCTATCCATGTACATACTACTATGTTGACATTTTATGATCACACACTTCGATTCTGTCATCACAAAACTAAAAAGAAAAAGAAAAATATTGCACTTTTATATTTAGCAATTGAAATAACAGGCATTACTTCTTTTCTATCATGTGATATTCAATCAATCTTATTCAACATATTTTAAAGCTTGCACACGTTTGGGCTCTCTTTCTTCATCAAACCATGCAGCGCAGTGAAGCAATTTCGTTGAATAGAACCAGAAATGAATTGGATAGTAGCCAATTTTGGGAAAACCGGTAAAACTAGCTTTTCAGTGTTATATACTGATCAATGGCACGTGGGAGGAGGGAGGGAAAAATAGACAATTTTGAGTGAGAAATACATTGCTGTCCTTTCAAAACGAACCATCACAATGTGTTAAGAAGAGGAAAGCCTTTCCTGCTAAGAAAGCATGTGGATGATGCAGAATATCACCCACTTTGCCCTTTTAATGGTCTTTAATTAATGACCCAGCACAGTTCATGTACTGCATGATTGTATTAGAAATAGAGATTATATATAACACGTATTATTTATGCTTGATATAATAATTTAAGCTATTTGTTTGAGTCATTCAAGGGTTGGAGCCATAGTCCATAGAGTACATGCATATTACAAGATCAAGCTTTTTTCCTTGGATTCCTTAATTTGTATGTTATGCTACTTTTGATTTTTAATGGACATTCACTAGTCGAAATGATGTCTCTTGGTTCAAAATGAATCATAATGAATGCTCATGGAGCCCATTTTAGGTGGCTTCCTCTGCTGTTATACTATTTTTAGCAGTATCAGCTTTTGAATGTGCCCATTGCCATTATGTCTTTGAGATTCTTTTCAAGAGAGAAAAAAGAGAATAAAAGCAAACATTTTTGGGTTGGGTACTAACACTGCTCCTACCTCACATGATCCCTAATACAGTCAACAAACTACAAATGCTCTGACCATGAATAATTTTCACTTACCTCTATTTGTACTTATACTTATATATCTATAAATTCTTATCCAATCCATACTGTTTAATATTTATAAGTCATAAATATTGTGATTTAAATTTACAATTTACTATTAACAACTCATGTGAACAGTGTATTTTGCACTAGGATTTGTATATCTTTTCATTCGAGGCTCCAGTTTTGGGCTTGTAATGCACATTAAAATGATGCAAGATTTTTTTTTTTTTTGAGTGTGCTGATTTTTATTTTTCCTTTCTATTCCATGATCTATTATCAGATAGACTGAAAGTGGAGTATCTGGGGAGAAACAAAGGTAAATACTCTGACTTTAGTTTTACTTACCAAACTTGATTCCTTTTTTGATAGTTTACTGTGGAATTAAAAAACTTTGAAAAGTTGGTTGTTTGCCCCACTACTAGTTTAAGAAAACCCTTCATTTTTTCTTTTTTGGTTTTAGAGGTGGGTCTTTCAGAATGATGGAGGTGACAATTAAAAGGTTTGTTAATATTTCTTTGAAGCTATCTTAAATCTTTGCCTTAGGTGTCAGGTTGCCAAATATGATTGAATCATATAGCAAACTGTAGTATCATTAGTTGTTACGGCCTTCAAGCTTGTGTATCAAGTTGACGTGGACTTTTAACACTAAGTTGATGTTTTCTTTTCTTCACATGATGTAGGATGCATATTTCCCTATTTCTAAGACCTTCATTTATCTTCAGTATGTACCTTAAGATTTTGTATCTTTAAGAATAGTCCAAGACATATAACAAAAAGAACCACTGATAAATAAATAGTAAAACTCTCAAAGCTTTTAAACACTTGCTTCATCAGCATATCTTTTTCAGGCTATGCAGATCACTGTCTCTCGTTGGTTCAGTTACTTTTATATCATTGGGAGGTAATATGCATTAATAGCTGGAATATATGCTATAATTCAAGCTGAGTTAGGACCTTTTGTCTTTGCACAGGTTTGTTAAGCTCGTTGTTATTTAGATTCACTACAACTTTAAAAATAGGGCAAACTACTCATTCTCCTCTTGTGGCCTATTCTTAAATTTCTCCAGCTGCTGGACTACTTTTTTTGTGTGTGCGTGTGTGTTGCTTTAATTTTTAAGGTATAGTTCAACTGAATCTGAATCATACTATATTTACCATCATTTCCGCTACGGAATTTTGGCACAGGCTACCATATTTTGTTGCAAGCGCCAGGTTTGTTAAGGAATCTTTATGGCAGATTGAGGATTGAGGAAGTGATTTTTGCCTTTACTATAATGTATCTCACCTCCCTTCATTTGTTTTCATTATCCTGCTCTGCTTGTGGTTAATAAAATTCCTCACTGATGAACTTTTGGTCGATTAACTTGTATGCCTGTGCTTGAATTCAAATGAAATTGTATGCAGATTTGTTTTGCAACTTTTGGTTGATTAGGGGGAGACATATAAAGTGATTGAGTACAATTTAGTCCTTGTGAGGGGAAATTGTACCATATATACACATAGATCCGTGTTCTTGAATCTTAATGTATAAATTGAACCATTTAGTCCTTGTGGTTGAGTGCAATTCTTAGGCAACTATGGGCTGTTGATCTTGAAACTGTTATATTATTTGCGGCACTTATTGCAATTCTGCTTTGAAAAAAATTAGTACTCCATATGCCCATGATTTTTGTGTGGAAAGTTGACATGCTGCAAGGTTTGGGTGTTGTTGCACATGCATACGTACTGTTTGAGCTTGAAAAAAATGCTCCACATGGCCATTTTTTAATGTCAAAATTCTGGTTTGTTAAGTGTTCTAAGATTCTCTAGAAGCTCTTTCATTGGTATGAGCTAAACTCTCACCTTGCTCTTGATTATTTTAGCTATAGAATAGACCTTGTTGATTGATACTGAGTTGAGGGAATGATCTATCCTCTGTTTGTTTTGATCTTATAAGGAACTGAAATAAAAGAAAATTTTGATATTGAGGCTTGAGTAATATTTTCATATTTTGGTGAATTTAAAGTAAAAGTTCATATGTTCTCACGTACCCCTCTTCTTGTTGCCATAAAAGTTGTCCAGGTAGGTGCTACTGCAGAAGGAATAAAAGTGAGAGACTATGTTTGGCATGGTCATGATCCTACATCTGTTGCGATAATGTCGGAGGTAACTTACTACACTTTTTATCTTCAGTTATATTCTGTTTCTGTGACGTGTTTCTTTTACTTGGATTAAACAACAAAAAGTATAGAAACAAGGGGAAATAAGGAAGTCAAAATTGACATTCTTCCCTAAGCGTTCCCTGTGAACTTTAAATACAAAAAGATACCCTTACATTGCTGCAATAAGTTAGAATATGGAAAGTATTGTGGTGCTATTATTAAATTTATGATAGTAGGTAAATGGCTTATAATATAAAGTCAATGTGCAGGTAACTCATCATGAATTTGAGGTGGGTTTCTTTTTCTCTAAAATTGCCATTAAACCTACGGAGATACTCGTGAACCATGATGTTTTTTTTTTTTTTTTTTGCCAATCGTGAACTATGTTGTTGCATGAGATGACTTGGTTTTATAGTACAGAGTAGACTTTTTACAAGCCTACTGATGTTAATGTTCTTTTCTGCACTAGGATCCAAGAAAACACAAGATAAATACACCAAAAGCAGATATGCCTGAAGTTTGGTCAAGGTAATCAAATGATGAACCAAAATTTCCTCTTATTTGTACATTATTTTATGCTTAGCATGATTGCTTCAAAACATCTAGTTGCAAAGCTCTCATGAATTTGGGTTGAATATTCATCAACAAATTGATGCATCTTGCATCAATATTTTCATCTTCATATTTCACTTTGATGGTGCCACCAGAAATGATGGTCAAGAATGATGCTTAGCATGATTTCTTTCGAAGAATGCTTTATTGTTCTCCATTAGTTGTATATATCATTTCCTTTTTTTGGTGACATCCCGGCTAAAAAAGGAATTATTTTTTTATTAAAAGTAGAAAAACAAGGAGAGCTTTCCAGCGTTTCCTGAAAGAAGCATTTCCAAATAATAGGAAATGGTAACGTTTTGAAAACGCTTCTGAATCCCGAAAAGAAATGTTCCCAAAATCCATATATGTAGTAATGAATTTTTTGTTTTTTTTTTTAAAAAAGGAGCAATTTCCACGTCGGTTGTAGATTTAACTGACATAGAAAATGATTTTCTGCATTGGTTATACAATCAACCTAGAATTGCATATTTTTACATTGGTCAAATTTAGGTTTCCTATACAACCTAATGGAAATGAGCTAAAATAGTCGACTTAAAAAATGCTTTTTGTAGTAGTGATAGTTTTGTTATGCCATTGGTGCTGAGTATGGCTTCTCCATGGATGGATAGCGATGGCTCATGAAGATAAATGGTGAAGTAGGTCTAGTGGTGTGAAGGATTTTGATGTTGAAGACCCATATCTCACCTTCACCCAAATCTTGCCATTGCTACCTTGCCATCTTAGGATCTAGATCTATATCAAAATCGAATCCACAAAACGAGCTCATCTGTGCAGGTCACTACTATTAACAACGGAGGGCATGGTGTGGCAAACAAATCTAGCCTTCACACAAATCTCGTCGGTGCTACCTTGTTGCTGTGCAGACAGGCGAGGGAGAGGGGAAATTGAAGGAAAAAGATATTTCTGCAGAAACCACTGTGGATAGAGATAAAAAAAGTGATGAGGGGGACAGAGAAAGAGAGAGAGAGAGAGAGAGGTTTTTGGAAAGTGAGAATAAAAAAATGATATTAAATAGATATGAGAGGGAGGATGATTGGTTAAAGCATTGAAAAAAAAGGGTAAGAAAGGGATCGTTGGATCTCTTTTTATCAATGGTTACAGATACTAATCTGTAGCTTGTACTTTTTCTGAAATAAAGATTAAAATAAAGGTAGGTCTTCCCTTTGTGATTATCTAAACAACTACAAAGGAAGGTTTGTTTCTTTTGGGAATTGGATTTTTGTTTGTGTTTCCTTTGTTGCGGTTATTTTTAGAACAACAGTGAGAAATCTCAACTTTTCTTTTTATTTCTTTTAATAACTGCAAAGGAGTCCTTACCTGCATTTTCCTCTCATTTTTCTTAAAATTTGCTTACATAACTGCCAACATCTATATGCCCTAGAAAGCCACTTATGGTGCAGTGTATGATCTTGAGGTGTTAATTTGAAAGAAAAAAAGGTACAATGTTCGAGATGGTTAACCTCATATGTAACCTTGTTAATCAAATCAACAATTTCAGTTCCTCAGAATTGAGAGGTTCAAATCCTGAACTCCATTTGAATAAAAGGCAACTTCGGTACGAAGTTGTTGCAATGCTTGCAGTGTCGCTTGTTCTTATGTACTTTGATCAGCTATGCGACTCTTTTACGTCGTCATACGAGATTTAAGATTTATGGTTGAGTGAGTATAATATGTTGATTGTTATGAAGTCTACTTTTTGATTCTAAAATGTTTCATATACTAGCTTGTCTTTTTACCTTGTTACCTCTATAATGCTCTAATTCTCACAATTTATATAGTGACAATTTAGGAATTTCATTGCAGCTAATAAATTTAATGATGAAATTTCATTTCTTTTTCAGTATTCAGTATTTGGAAAGTTTTAGGAGTTACCCACTTATAAAAAGAAACTAAATTTAGATTTCATGGATGCATGCATGATGGAGATAAAAAAAATGTTTACAAATCTTTTAAGTCAACCATTTGAGGACGAATCTTTTAAAAAAAAGAGGGAATGATCGAGATCAAAAAGACGTTCAAAAGATTCTTAAGTGATATTAACAAGTTTTCTTACAATGAATTTTTAAATTCTTTTTATTAGATAATTTTATTTATTTATTTTTGTTGGTTTCTAATCTGTGTTTGGAGTTAAAATCATTAATTAGATTTAAATTAGAAAAAAAATAAAATTTATTAGATATTCTTGGAGAGATTTCTTAGATTTAAATTAAAGAGATTATCTAATAGTATTAGAATTAGAATTAGAATATCAATTTTATTATTTTATTTAAATTTTTGTTTTTTATTTTTAGAGTTTTTTTTATAATTAGATATATTTTTTAGATTTCCTAGATTTAATAAAATTATTTGAGTATCAAATATTCTTAATTGCTTTAGAATTAGGTTTTTCATATTTTGTTTATTTAAAGGTTTTTATGTAATGCTTATTCAGTAGAGATGAGTTGAATAATATTTTGTATTTTGAGTTCTTTAACTCTTCTATTTGCTGTATTTCTGCTTCTCTCTCCTTTCTTTTTGTCTTTTCCCACTCTTGTTCTATATCTTTCTCCCATAAACTCTTTTTTTTCTCCTTCTCTCTCTCTCTCTCTCTCTCAAATTCTTCTACTCTTTCTTCTACGGTCTCTTATCTTTATCTCTCTACCATATCCCCTCTCTCCCCAAGATCATATCAATGCATGTTGTCCCAACTATATACCACCTCCTTTCTTGAAGTAGTGAGCAAATAAGTTGTAGTTATTCAAACAAAAATATCCAACTTCTTATACGAATATCCAAGACTTACATCTACATATGACTTGCGAGAAGCTTCTTTCACATTACCAAAAGAAAAAGATATGAATCACATGCAGTACATTTCATGGCCATTTCTCTACCTTTTTGTTGAAGATGCCCGGACCATAAGTAGAGTAAATTATTTGAACAAGAAGAGGGAATTGTAACAACACAAAAAGGGTTATTGGAACACTAGCAAGCATAATAACGGGAAGAAAAGCCTTTAATTGTGATCTGTGTTGTAGCATCATAATAATGGTTGCAGAAAAGGTCATCATCATAGTTGCAATGGAGAGAAAAAGTGCAGAAAGACCTATAATCAACTTTCTAGGTAATGAGTAGAGGAAATCTTCTTCTGCATAACGTGAAGTAAGCATTCCTAGAAATGTGAGCACAGAGGTGGTAGAAGAAAATAATGACAAAGCATCTGAGATTATGAAGAATATAAATAAGCTTTCTTTTGAAAATATTGGGTACCCTGAAATTTGATCGTTTCCCCCTGGAACAGTAAAAGCTGAAGCAAACATGATGGTGACAATGAGAGCACCAACCACTGAACAAGAAGAAGCTGTATCTTTCATCCATTTCTCTCCTTCAATCCTCAATTGTTTATGGCTTTCTTTGAACAAGTCTAGAGGTTTCTTGTTATCATCATTTTCATACAGTAAATTCGTAGGATGCAAATTCTCCACAGCCTATATTTAAAAAATGAATAAATAACAAATTAAAATTTCAAAATATCTCTATTGTAACACAATCTGGGAGATAAAATTGTTACTTTTGAGAATCTTTAAATTTTGATTAATGATTAGTGTCTACTAATGTGTAAGAATTTCATATAAAAAAATTCAAGAGCATTAACATTTTTTCTTTCTTTTTTTTTTCCTTACCGCAAACCATTGCATTTCACTTTGCATTTGTAATGCTGCACCAGAGATGCTGTTAAGATGGGACGAAGGAGCCAACATAGCTGCCATATGAAGCAAGTTATTTCCAGATTTATATGACCTTTCAGCTAATACTTTCTTAAAGCGAAATCCGTGGAGGAGTTTGAAAACCTCAGCTTGACGAAATTCAACAGCATTCACGAAAGTGTAGAACTCAAATAGTTCTCGGTTTGCTTTTGATACTTGTAACACAAACTCAACATTCCCATTCATGGCGGCAGAATTGAGTGCTTTTGTAACTATAATCTTTTTTGTTCTATCTAGAAGTATTACATTCTTTGGAATTAGGCTTAGAATTCCGGCTGCTTGTACATCTTGCAACTTCATCTTATGTATTCCCCTAATTCCTGGATAATTGGTAACTCACGTAATTTTATGCCAGTGAAATTTAATTAACAGCGCTGAAATATTATAAATGTCCAACTAGTTGTGCAAGAAATAGTTTGTAGACATACCTAGCAAATTATAGGTGAAGGAGATGAACCTCTGTATTAGACCTAGCTCTGTTGCAATGGAAGCTCATTAAACTAAGGTTTCAAAAGAATTAATTCTATACATGAGAGAGTGAGAAAGAGAGAACGCTGTAAAAATTAAGGTTGGGACTTTTCTAATACCCAATAGCCAGGTATAAAGAAATTTTGAATCCAACTAGAGCAAATATAACGTGCCTTATGTATGATAAGGCAATGTTTATTTTTTTTAACACAAAAAAGAAAGACAGTATCCATGCATTTGAAAAATATACCTCCATAAATAATAAATGAATATTATTGTGGGATCATTTAGTTGTATATTGATGTCATTTTCATATTAATTAATAAATACTAAATAAATGATAAATAATTTTGTTTTTTATGTTATTTATTAATGTTGTAATCGGGTATACTCGATTTTAGTATATTATTTGTTTCATCTTCTAATTAACTGAAGGAAAACATTGTACCACAATTCAGTTTGTTATATAATCTCTCAATTCCCTCTTACACTTTATAGTCTAACCTTGAATCTTTTCACCCTTGCCTTCTTGTTGAATGTCCACATGAAGATGATTGGTGAATGTTGTTGATGGTATTCTTATATCTTGCACCCAGAAAGAAGAGATCAAATAAATGTAGAAATGTGAGCTTCATTAAAAAATAAATAATTACAAAATAATGAAATATGAATTAATCAAAAAAGAAAATGAAGACTGTGTGAACTTATTCAGTTATCCAAAATTGTTTTGTGATCGTTCTTCCTATTTAATTGTGCTTATTTAAGTTGCACACTCTCTATATCAATTTCTTTAGCATGCAACTGCCCAAAGGATAAATGAAATGAATGAATGAATAAAGAAGATAGTTAAAGTAGTAAAATGTACTAACAATGATATATCCATCGCTTCCAGAACACAAGTTGATTTCTTCGGGTAATTCGAGGAAGATAGAATGCAACATTTGCAATTACTGAATGCTCCTCATCATCTTGTGCAAGAAACAGTTCTTGGTGTCGTTGAAGCAAATCCCAAACAATATCTATTTATATAGCACGAGATAGAATATCAAAACAAATCAGCAAAATAACATAAACAAAGAGAGAGAAAAAGAGTGAAAGAAAAGAAATTATATATCGACTGAAATTGTGTGAAATGAATTCTTCTTGAACAAGCTATATAAGCTATATATATATATATATATATATTACCGAGATATCCTCTTTGTAAACATGTTAAGATAAGGCTATATGCTTTGGGGGCACCATTTCCAGCTGGTTCGAGGAGGACTTCCAATGGCGTGATAGAATAGAGATAACGTCCCATTTCTTTTTGACTATAAGTAAAAGCAATTGTAACCGGAATCTTTTTCAATGTTGAACCTAAAATGCCAAGTATATTGTTGTTTTTATTGATCATGCATTCTGCAATTCGGATGACTCCACTAAATGATGCAGCAATTGCAAGTGGAGTATAGCCATTTGAATCTTCCATTTCGAGGTATTCTGGTGGGACTAATCTCACCAACTCTTCTACCATGCCTACGTGCCCAAACATTGCAGCCAGATGAAGAGCTGTTTGGCCATCTGAATTAAGTGATGCACTCAAAGCCCCAGGATGTTTATCAATGAATGCTTTTGTTGCAGGCCAGTTGTCATCACATATTGCTTTGTTAAAATCTGCCTCGTCAAAATCTACTTGCTCATTTGTCACTGTAGTCACCAATTATTATATCAATACCACGCGCGCAGACAAAGGAATGAGATTTATATATTCTAGGCACTCGCCTTTGGGAGGAGAATGTGATTGATTGAGATATAGAGATTTTTAAGACTTAATCCATATATTTCAAATAAATCAATACACAAAAATTTCCTACAAATAATTTAGGCAATAAAAAACTAAATACCTTTTGCCATGTTAAAAGATTTGGTGCGGTGATCCACTAACTTTTTAATCTGAAAACTAAGTTGAAGTCATAGATTACAATTAGAAGAAATAATTTTATCAAAATCCTTCTAACTAATGAAGAGGCACAATAATGGAGATTGAAGAATAGCTATCACAAGTAAGGGAATCTCTAACAGTGCAAAAGTAAGAGTGTCTCACAAGTACCCTCAATTCAATCTCTCGATCTTTTATAATGTAACCAACATAGGTTATTAAACAAATTAATAATTTTGACCCAGCAAACCTTAGATAGGTAATTTACAACCAATTTACAACAAAGGACCACCATATTTTAAATATTTAATTAATCAATATGTAATTTAAATAATCCTTATTTATATACTCTGAACTTCATATAGGAAAATAATTAGAATTATACCAAGATTCTGAACTTGAAATTGAACCAAGCGAGCCCTCCATATTTTTTCCATCCGAGAACTAAATATGGCATAGAAAGAATCACACATACACATTGTTTCTAACGAGCTAGCCACCACTTCCTTCGGCTACCACCGCCAACACCCATACCACATCAACACAATAGATCGATCCAGTTAGAGGATGGCCTATCAACTATGTTCTCTCCTCTCCATTTCCCTCTCGTTTCTATTGACGAAAACGACACCGTGAAAGGATGGTTGGTGGAGGGAGGTAATGAATGGACAATGGCAAAATATGGAAAAGAGGGAGGGCTGAGATGGTGGAGCGTATTTGAATCCAAAGATTAATTCTGACCACTGGGCATGAGGATGATTGAAATTGAGTGAAGGAGAGTGAGGATTCCTATATTTGTGGGAAAGGGCATTCTATAAGGAATGGGGATTCAAACTACAAATGCAAACAAACAAATTTCATATGGGAATATAATTAGGATTATACCAAGATTTCAAACTCTTGAAATTGAACCAAATGAGCCCGTATACAATATTTTTTCCATCCGACAACTCGATATGGCATAGAATGAATTACACATACACATTTTGTTTCTAACCAATATTATGATACCTAGACCAGGCCAATCTGTTCCACAACCATCAAGTCGAATTTAGTCCGGTTGAGTATTCCAAAAATTGAAATATGTAAAAATTGGCCAAAAATCAATAAAATTCAGTTGAAAATTGATAAAGAATAATTCTTTTCAGTTGTATCAAGTTAGATTTTAACAAGATGATTTCTAACTCATTCAAATCACGTATTGGGAAAAATAAATATTTCACCGATCAAAAGAAGCAAAAACCATAGGCATGCACTTACCAGTTGCTGATTGCTCCAGGATTATTCACACACTATGCCCAGATCGAAGTCACGATTATATATTTATGAGTGTATCTCTCAGAAGCTATAGCAATGGCTTGTTACTTTCGCAGCTTGCTCAGTGCTCGCAAACAAACACATTAAGATATTTATAGCCATTTCATTTATTTGGTGTTCATATGGATTGAGATATTTAATTGGGGAGTTGAAATTGAAATAAATTAAACTGGAATGTCTCAACTGCTCCAAATAAAATAAGTCGTGTTCACTTGATAAGGTGGAAAATTGGGGGAAAAACAAGGATGTGTTTGTTGGGCTCAAAGAATAGAAAATAAGTGTCATATTCACATGATATTGTGGAATAATGGAAGATGTAAAGTAAAGTGAATGGATAAAATAACGAGGGGTTTTTTTTTTATTCATAATAGAATTGAATAAAATGTTTTATAAAAGATGAGTAGGAAATACTTTGTTTGTGATTCATAACATTTTATAAATAATATAATAGTTGGCAAAACAAAAATTTTGACGCCATTAAATAAAAAATGATTACCTCTTTGTGATAATAACAACAATATGAAAAATATTACGTCTTTTATTTTGATGCAAGCAAAATGAATTACCTTCTCTTCTGTATTCAGTTCCAATTGATAGAATTAGCTATTTTAATTTGAATCTCGAAGGACGAGTAACAATTCTGAGACTTGATAATTCGGTCTTTTATGGAAGATGTTACTATCACGAGGCTAACTGGCCAAGAGCACACACGTGGGTCAAGTGGTCAACCCAAATATAGTTCTTTTTCGAAATAATTAGCAAGTGGCGATAAATTTTATACTTTTGTTGCATCATGAAACAAGAAAATATACT
Organism: Adenanthera pavonina; assembly: GCA_026686845.1. Lineage (NCBI taxonomy): Eukaryota > Viridiplantae > Streptophyta > Magnoliopsida > Fabales > Fabaceae > Adenanthera > Adenanthera pavonina. The sequence goes on along the minus strand of JAIVEN010000020.1, from coordinate 8,293,863 downwards.
TGTTCTGAGGAAAAGAAAATTACATAAATAAATAATATAAATTTTGTTTAGACAAGTTGCGATGGGACCTTTGGACTTTGGCAAACTCCAACTCAGCCACACATAAAAAAAAAAAAACTCAACAAAAAAAAAGATGATTGCAAATTGACTCATATAAAAACAAATAAAGTGCTGAATCCCTTGAACATGATTTAATCTCAAACTGAGTATATGAAAAATATTTTATTAGAAAAAATAAAACTCACTTTTATGATCTTTACATTTCAAAGGGATATATCTTCAATTTTTGACTCCAAGATATTCTTGGTGTTCATTGAAAAAAGGAATAAATAAATAAAGAGCTAAAAAGATTTAAGATCTCTCATCAATCATAACTAAGCGCGATAGCCATAGAGAAAACTAGGATATTAAACGTAATTGCAATAATGCCAGCATGTGACAGCAATATTAAATGGTTTAAAATAGAATAAGTCTTTAATTTCCAGCTATCTCATTTCTGAGTTGATATTTTTTTCTTTTTTTTCTTCTAATTGGACGACGGAACTCAACGAAACCACCTAGCACAGGTGACAGCTCAAAGTATCTATCTCATAACCTATATAACCACACATACTGTTTGTATGTGTTTCTTGTTTTAGACTATATACGAATTATTAACTATATTTTAAGCAAATTGAACCCATTCCACTTAACTCAATCATTAGTTTCTCAGCTTTCTTTTGCAACTTATGTTTGATCACTCCGTGGTATTGTAAATGTGTATAGAGATTTTGAGTCCATTTGGTTTTCACTTTATAAACTTAAATTAAAATAAAATAAAATTTATCAAAATAAAGTTTGAATAAAAATAAATTTATTTTAATATTATTTATATTTATATGTTTTTATTATAAAAGTAAGTTTAACAAAATGATCATAAGATAAAAATATGTTTATAGATTGAAAAATAATTTTTTTAGTCTATTCCCTTAAAAGTATGTTTAGAACTAAGAGCAAACTTATAGGATGAACTTTTTAAATAAGCTATTAGCCCAAACTTTTGCCACCCCCAAACATTTTCCAAACATGGAATTCATTTAGTTCTTGTGTATTGGGGTTGAAACGGAATAATAGTAGCAGGGCGAATAACATAATAAGCAGAACTGCAAAATGCGCCAGCATGATCACGTGATGACGGAGGGAGAGAGACATATTGTATAGTTTATTTTATCGGAAGTCCCCAGGGGGACGGGGAGAGATATACTGCGATTCCAAGAACTTGGAACCAAAGGGAGCTTGCTTTGGTTAGAAGACACGTGCACGTGGCAATGGGACATCAAGCTCAGTGAACGTGTACATGATCTCTTTTTTTTCCTGACCTGAGTGTATGATCGATAACCTGGAATTGACGTATGGAGTTGTTGGATAGGAGATTAAAATACGAGAATAGATCTCACCCTAGTCACACCTAGTTTAGTTGACCGATTATGGAACAGCTGGCAACATCTTTCTTTCCCCCAACAACCGAAGACAGTAACAGAAGAGGACAAGAGGTGTTCAATGTAATTTCCCCACATTATTAATATAAATTACTTTTAACTGTATTATAAAAATTAAAAAAATTTATTATATTATTAAAATTATCTTAAAAATAATATTATTTTTATTTTTATTTTTTAATAAATACAATAAATTTAGATAATTCACTTTCTCTATCATAGTTAAATAAGAATATTTTTAAAATAAAATAATTAAAATTTCAAAAATCTATAGGAGGTAACTTAAATATAGAATCATAAAAAATTTCTAGAATATGACTTATAAAAAGGATTGGAGGGAGTAAATATTATTTTTAGATAAAAAAAGAATTAAATATGCTAAGATAATTAATCTGTTAAATAAGTTGTTTTGAATTTCATTTTTAGTTATTTATTTAAAAAATATTTTATTAATTAAAAATTTCTTTTTTATTACTCTTGGTACTCATTAACAAAAATTAAATATAATAAAATACTTGAATAATGGAGCGGAATCCTCGCATCTTATGTCGGAGACCTCGCATCTTGCGTCAACCTGGCTCCCAAGAGAAGAGTAAACATAGGTTTTTCTTTTTTTTTTTTTTCCTTTAGTCAACAAGTAAACGTAGTTCTATTCTTTAATTAATTAGCATGCGGTGGTGAATGTAAATTATTTGGTCTATATATCATGTTTAAAAAAAAAATGCAACAAGAAAGCATAATTGTTCTTTGCATGAAAACACTCGGATGTTCAGATTTATGTGGCGGACAACAAGTTGGCAAGTGGCTGAAGACTTTTAGTACATATATTGTTTTACATAATATTCGATGAAAAAAAATTGAACCAATAAAAATAACTAAAACCAAGAAACAAATTGATGAAAAATATAAAAGAACATTTCATGCAAGTAACTGAAACTGAAATGCAACATGGTAATATCTCAAAGAAGAAAAGCTGTAAATAAAGAATTTTTATAGGCTATTTCTCAAGATAACATGATGCTTCATCAATGGCCTGTACACTATATTGTTATGTCAACCAACAGAATTTATTTATCAATTATAACACCAATAGTCTTTTTGGCCAAAATTATAGCACCAATAATTACTAGAACTGTTCATAAGTCTAATTTGTTAATACATTTTAATATTAAATACATAAATATCATTTTTGTCAATATGAAACATATTAAATACTTTTCATAAGTATAAAGGCATTTTTTTAAAAATATAATAATTTACTTGAGAAGTAGAACTTTCTTGAGATTTACTCGAAAAATACAACTTCCTAAGTTAAACTAGCCTAACTTATCAGAAAGTTACATATTTTTTGTTTGGAACCAAGCAATATCAATTACTCTGCTTTCCATGAAGTTTAACTTTTCCTATTTACTTCTTTTATACCAAACAACCCTTATGTTTCTTTCATCATGAAATAATAAATATAATTGTTTTGAAGAAAGGAAAATTAAATAAATAAATGCTAAAGCCTATTTTTATCCTTAACTTTTTATCCAACTAAAAAGACAATTTATTAATATTATTATAAATTCATTAATCTTATAATTATAATCATTGGCCAAAATATTGTTATAGATAGAATGATTTTAAAATATTAAAATAAACTATTATAACCTTAAAAATAAAATCTGAATTGAATCGCCAGGCTCCCATATGTCTTTTGCACTTGTAGTCAGGAAAAATTAATGCAGTTAAACATATTTTTACTTATTTTAAGTTATAATTATTATTTTTTAGATCTTTAAAATAATTTTTAAGATTTTTTAGCTAATCATCATAATTATAAAATTGACAAGAAGAATTTGTTTCTTTTCTCGAATATATTTCAATATACTGAGTCATCATTTTCCATTAACTTATATAATGGAGTTAATAATTAAAAGCTTGGATTACATTTTAAAACTTCAAGGGTTATAATAAAACTTTAGAACAATTAAAGAAGCAAAGTGAAACTTGTATCAAAATTAAGGGATCGACTACAAGTAGATTTTGCCTCAATAAATAATACAAATTTATGTTGACTAGAGTTGGCATGTGGAATTTGGTCTTCGACCAAGTCTATCCCAACTTTGCATTTAAGCAAAAAAAAAAAAAGTAAAAAGTGATCAAGGTGCTAACTGCAAAAATAAATAATTGTTATTAAACCAATTTGATGCTTAATAATGATGGGTGGTTGGAATTTCACCCCCTGGTTTGAAATAAAATAAGTCCGTTCCCACTTCATCGCCCTAAAAGAAGCCACTCGTCAAGAATATAACAAAATAACTAGAGCAAGTAGCGATAAATTTTATACTTTCTTTGCATCGTGAAACAAGAAAATATACTTCTTTTGAGAAGAAAAAAAATTAAATAAATAACATAAATTTATTTTGGACTAGTTGGGAATGGGGTTTTGGATTTTGGCAAACTCTAGCTTAGCGAGACAGCCACACATTAAAAAAGAAAAAGACTAAAAAATATACTCAGCAAGTGGCGATAACTTTTATACTTTCGTTGTATCGAGAAGAAAATAAACTTGTTTTGAAGTAAAGAAAATCAAATAAATCAATAACATAAATTTATCTTGGACACGTTGGGAAGAGGGCTTTGGACTTTGGCAAACTCTAAAATAAAAAAAAAGATTAAAAAAGGGTGATTGCAAATTGACTCATATAAAAATAAATAAAGACTCAGAAAGGCTTTAAGAACTCTCAATAGGAATTCACATTTCATACTCATCAATGTGAATAGCACCATCACATTAGTGAAATCTGAACCATTCAGTTTTAATTTGGATAGTCTAAATTTAAAATTTTTAATTTTATTTTTAAATAATAATGTTATTTTTTTAAAAAAATAATCAATTTTATAAAATTATTTTTATTTTAGATTTTGCATCAAATAAAATAAAAATATATTAAAAATATAATAATAAAATTAATTTAAATTAAGACGATCCAAATTGTGATGTATAACACCTTACTTCTAAACACCTCCAGAGTTGACAAAAAACTTCAAAACCAACCAAACGCAACACATACGTCTCCCAAACACTTCTTAAAATTTCAGAGTAGTGGAAACAAACCAAACAGCACCAGAAATTGGGCTGGGGCAGGGGCCGCTACAATACCGCCATGGCTCCAGACCTCCTCTGTTATTCACTCGCTACTAGACTCTCTAGTGCCACGGTCTACTTCCTGGTGCCGTTGTGCCCCTTGCTGGTTTTCCACAGCAGCAAAATTTCACACCATGGCGAACTTCTAATGCGCATAACTTTATGCTCCGATCTCTGATTGACTTGATTCCAACTCCTACAAGTCAATTTAGTCCCAATCTATCTTTAGACATCACTTTCACTTCAATCCAACTTCGTATAGAGAATCTAGACACCCGATGCTGTTTTGTCCACTTTTGACCAAAACTCACAACTTGCAACTCCCATTTGCCACCAATGGCAATTCAACCACTCGGGACCATTCAAATAGGTCCAAAGCCGCTCAAACAATTTGTCCAAAGAGGTTTTACCTCAAAGGAATAGTTCCTTTGAGATTTGACCCCCTTGAACCCTATTTAACAAATTGGGCTACTTGCCCTAAAACACACCAACAGAGCCTAATTCCACCCATGGGCTCACAAACACTACCACACTGATACCTCAAAACCCCAAGTCACACATACACCACCATCCAACATACACTACACATACAACATAATTCCACATACATAACCATACATACAACATCCATCCATCACAAAACATTCTATCATACTTGGCACAAGATACAAATCCAAATTACACATAAACTACATAGACTTAGTATTCCCACGTCCGATGCTACTCACTCGTCTTCTCCGAACTAGTGCCAAAACTTTCACCTGAAAGGTTAGTTCATGGGAGAGGGGTGTGAGATAATGTCTCAGTAGCCGGGGACAATCACACACACACACACACACACACACACACACATATATACATATATAACTCATACAACTCATGAATACAATGTGAAATGAATGGAATGCATGTTTCCCTCGCACACAGCTAGAACCACGGCTATCGTTATAACAGGATATTTCATATAGGTAATTTTCTTCTAACAGTTGGTGAAGACTGATTTCAGGATATCACCAAACTCACCTTCCATTAGTGCACCCGGCCAAAGGTAACACTAATGTTTGAACCATGGCTCTCCTTCCCCTTTCCCACCACGAATTGGCAGCGATATAGGGAAGGTGCAGTCCACTGCACGCCTTTCCCCTCCTGGCCATAGGAGGCGATTTAGCCGCATGGATCCCATCCTTATCCTCCCTAACATATATATATATTCCATCATTATCCTCCTTAACATATATCATCATATATCATATCATCATCACCACCAAATCCGCCATATATCGTAATCTCATAATGCCATGTGGTGATGCTCATGTATCATCATATAAACATCATCATCATCATGTCACAATGTCATGCGTGCATTATGTCATGTCACATCTGTTGAATCAAGTGTTTTGATGATTCCAAACCAACCTTCAAGAGCTTGGAATAAAGATATCAAAGGTGCACAAAAGTTTTCAAGTGAAGAAATTCTGGAGAAATAGGTGCAAAAATAGATGTAGGATGTTTAGTAATTTTTTGATTTGAGTAAAAGACTTTGATTTGGTGAAAAGATGTTTTAAAAACTTAATTCTAAATTAAATCATGGAATATTTGAAAAACACCCACCAACAGACGAAGTTTGAAAGGCTTATACTGATTTGTCATCTTGGAAATTTGAACTTTGGCTTTGGAAATTCGAATTTCCTATTGAAAATGAATAAGTTTGAAAAGAGGCTTATCTGACAGACGAATTTTGACTTGAGAAAATTTGAATTTTGATAAGTGTCTGAAAGGAGCTTTCAGTAATAGACGAACTTTGGGTTTTGAAAATTCAAGTTTTAGACAAAATGTAACTTATGAAAACTAAAGAAATTCTTCTGAAATTATGTCAAAGTTCATCTGAAACCAAGTTTAGATTAGGCTTCAAAATTGCTCACTGACACACAAACTTTGAACATGAAAATTCGAATTTCAAAAACAAAGCTTGTGAGTATAATATAATGATATGTTGACATACGAATGACAGTATTTATAAATTCAAATTTTGAAGTAAGTCTGAAAAGAGGTCTCTCTGACAGACTGTCATATCTTACTTTCTCACACTATTTCCCATGTATAATAGCATATATAATGCTAAATGAGCTAATTTAGAAGCTTGAATCATTAGAAGATTGAATGAGAAAAATTCAATTTTTCAAAATACTATTCACTTAGTAATTTGATTTTCCCAACTAAACTTTGGAAAATCATAACTAAATCTAGGAAAATCATATGAGGATGATTCAAGTCTCTAAACATAGCTAAAACTATTTCCTACATGGGAAAAATATATAACGGGGACTTAATCCAGTTGATTCATTCATCAAATTCGTTGAAGTATACTATTCATTTGGTCAACACTACTTTTCCAGATTTTCTGAGCCGTCTTCACAAATTCATAACAATTCATATACTTATCCAAATCAAGTTATATTTAGCTCTTTGGAAAGCTACATATGTCTACTTTCCAAAAATATATAACACTCATATAGAAAACTGAATTTAGAATGAACAGTAACTGCATAACTGATCAGTGCGCATAATGGACAGATTTACATACCAACTTCAAAAACTAATTACATAACCTACTTACATGATTCAAACTCTTCCAAAATATATTCTTAACATCACAATAACTCTAAAGGAACATTATAGCAATAAAACACAGCTTCATGAAAATACATATGATTTCACATATAATTACAAGAAAACAAGCAACCAAGGTAGCTATAAATCTAATAATCATTAATCTTCTCCTTGCCTCTTGTCTTCTTAGGGATCTTGCCATAACTTGAACCTATCATATTCGTGCTTGGGGATGAGATTTGGGAAAATCTCAGTAGCAAGTTACATTTCATGCCATTATGTCAATCATGTCAAATAACTCACATTTGATCACATTTAATCACATCAATCACTTTTAAACAATAAATTGCCACATTGGTCATAAAAAATTCGGCAGCATAACGGCTTAGAAAATGGACATCCCGGGGAATAAAACCCCTCATTTTACAGCCAAGACCAATCAAAGAAATTACAATTTCAATATGGCAACACAAATTAATCATAGAAAGACAATGAAAGAACATAAAGCAAGAATATGAAACTTAGCTACCTTTTATGTTTTCCTTTGGTTTTGCACTTGAAACCAAAACCTCCACTAGCTTTCTTGAACTTTCACAAGTCCTAAAACATCATTCAATATCAATTGAATCAACTCAAAACAAAGGTTGCTTTACAAAGTCTTACTAAAGCCCTAAAAATCCAAATTCTTTATCTCTTGGTTTTCCTTGAATCCAATACTTATTTTTAGCTAATTTGGACCCAAGGAATCCATTTTTAGCATCAAAACAATGAAAATCCAACTCTTTCCTATCATATTAAACTGCCCAAAATAGGAGTGTAAGAGGGAAGAAGGAAATTCTTCAAAACTTGCTTCCTAATATACCAAATCTTGTTCCTTTCACTTAATCTTATGTTTTTCTCAAATCTTTATGGCATCAAAACCCCTTCTTTTTATAAACCCATACCAAAACTGAAATTTGAGACCCAATGGAAAAGGAAGAACACTCTTGGGAACCATGGCTATCTTCATAAAATCATAACTAAAATACTAGAGAATCAAGAAAGGAGATTTACCTTAATTTTTGGCTTGATTTCCTTCCTTTCTTTTCTTCTCTTCTCCCTCACGTTTTTCCTTTCTTTCCTTGGTGTTTCAGACTTCACTCCCTCTCTTTCTCTCTTGCTAAAGTCGGCCAAGAGGGATCCTTAGATAGAAAATAGGACCAATCATATTTTGCCACCAAATCATTCTTGAAAGCTCTTGAAAATCCTTTAAGAAAATGATATAAATAATTAAATAATATAATTTCCCATGTGCAGCTGGTGGAGCACGAAATGGGGAGTATTTTGGTCCAAAAATTTCAGGTTTTTACTTATCCAGATATATCCTGAACCGGTCTGGACAAATAAAGCTACTTTAGCCGTATATTTTACTATTATTGCAATATAAATTATAATTATATTGGGATATAAAATTATCATAATATATTTATCCCAATTGGTCCAAATATAAAATCCACACATTTTCTTGAATGAATACTGCCTCTTCCTGCAGTCCAGACTGACCTTTATCGGGTAAGATATTAATATTAAATCCCAATTACCCAATAAATATCATTTTGACCTTAATAAATTTCATACTATATTCCATTGGTCTTAACTCAATAAGAGCTTCATTTTGACTATAATTTTTCATATTTACAAAAATGCCCTTGATCCGAGATATATTTATAATTTTTAAAACTTTCGGGTCATTAGGTGTAATTTTCACCAAAATTTATAAAATTTGCTTCATTCACGCGTGACGTCCACCGCCTTCGAATTCTTCTTCCTCTCTCTCTCTCTTTTTTTTTTTCTTTTTTTTTCAGGGGCAAAATGGTCATTTTCTCATTTTTCCTTCTGACCGAGACAATTGACCTCTTTGCCTTAAATCATGCAAAACAGCGTATATCCGTTTTTGCAAATTCCTTATAGATTTTAAAATATTGAACTTTAAATATTTAAGGAAAAATTTCAGGATATTACAATTCCCTCCCCCTTAAATAAATTTCGCCCTCAAAATTTAAAATGTATCTTACGTAAATAGTTCTGGATACAGCTGCTTCATGTCAGATTCCATTTCCCAGGTAGCTTCATCTGAAGTTAAGCCTTTCCAGATCACCTTCACTAGAGGTATGTCCTTGTTTCTCAGCTTTTTGACTCGATAGTCAATGATTCTTTCAGGTTTTACCTCATAAGATAGATTATCTTGTAAATTAATATGTTCATATTCTATAACATGTGAAGGGTCAGGCTGGTACTTTTTCAATTGGGAAACATGAAATACATTATGGATTTGACTCAAATGAGGGGGAAGAGCTAGTTTATAAGCTACTGGTCCAGCTTTAGAAATAATCTCAAATGGTCCTATATATCTGGGACTAAGCTTTTTAACTTTAATTGATCGACCAACCTCTGTTGTAGGAGATATTTTGAGAAAAACATGATCTCCAATTTCAAACTCTAGCAGCTTTCTTCTTTTATCAAAATAGCTTTTTTGTCTACTCTGAGCCGTTAGCAACTTCCTTTTGATAATTTCTATTTGTTTGGAGGTCTGATCAACTAATTCAGGACCTAACATTTTCCTTTCATTCAATTCTGTCCAACACAGTGGAGACCTGCACCTTCTACCATACAGTGCCTCATATGGAGCCATTTGGATATTGGAATGGTAACTATTATTATAAGCAAACTCAACTAAGGGTAAATACACATCCCAGTTTCCTTTCATTTCCAGTACACAAGCTCTTAACATATCCTCCAAAGTTTGTATAGTTCTCTCTGTTTGACCATCTGTTTGAGGATGGTAAGCTGTACTAAATCTTAATTGAGTTCCCAAAGCTTGCTGCAAAGATTTCCAAAAATTGGATGTAAATCTTGGATCTCTGTCTGAAATAATACTGTTTGGCACACCATGTAATCTCACGATTTCCTTAATATACAATTGTGCTAATTTATCCAGCGTAAATGTTGACTTAATTGCCAGAAAATGGGCTGACTTTGTTAATCTATCAACAATCACCCAAATAGCATCATTTCCAGAGGATGTTCTCGGTAACCCCATAATATAATCCATAGAAATACTATCCCATTTCCACTCAGGGATCTCGAGAGGCTGCAACATACCTGATGGCTTTTGGTGCTCAGTCTTTATTCTCTGGCATACTAAACATCTAGTCACATACTGAGTAATATCACTTTTCATCCCTGGCCACCAAAACAACTTTTTCAAATTATGATACATTTTTGAAATACCTTGATGAATCGTGTATTTATTCTGATGGGCTTCTGTCAAAATCTTTTCTCTGAGTGTTGCCACTGGAGGAACATAAATTCGGTTATGGAATCTTACCAGACCATTATCAGTCACATTAAATTCTTTTAGTTCTCCCTATTTTAGCTTTCCCTTGACTGTCTCTATGAACTGATCCTCTTGTTGGGCCTGTATTATATCTTTATAAAATTCATTGCCAATTTTAGTCTCATGCAACCCGAGAGATAAATTCAAATCTCTAAAATCTTCAATTAATTTCATTTCACAAATCATTATATGGGCTACGTGAATGGTTTTTCTGCTCAAAGCATCGGCTACCACATTTGCTTTTCCTGGATGATACTTAATAGAATGCTCATAATCTTTTAGCAATTCCATCCATCGCCTCTGCCTCGCATTTAGTTCTTTTTGATCTTCTAAATATTTGAGGCTTTTATGGTCACAAAATATCTCAGTGGTAGCACCATAGAGATAATGTCTCCATATCTTTAGAGCATGCACTATAGCCGCAAGTTCTAAATCATGCGTAGGATAGTTTTCTTCATAAGTTTTTAATTGACGAGAAGCATATGCTACTACCCTTCCATCTTGCATTAACACACAACCCAATTCATGTTTGCTAGCATCTGTATAAACCACGTATGGTTTATGGGGATCAGGTAGAGTTAACACAGGTGAAGAGGTTAGCCTAAGTTTTAATTCTTGAAAACTCTTTTCGCAATTACTATTCCACACAAAAGGTTTTTCTTTTCTAGTCAATCTCGTAAGCGGCATCGCAATTCGAGAAAAGTCCTTAATAAATCTTCTATAATAGCCTGCTAAACCCAGAAAACTTCTAATTTCCGTAACAGTTTTGGGCCTCTCCCACTTTAGGACTGCATCTACTTTGCATGGATCTACTGCGACCCCGTCCTTGGAGATAATATGCCCCAAAAATCGTACCTCTGTGAGCCAAAACTCACACTTGCTGAGCTTAGCATACATGCTCTTTTCTTTCAACACTGTTAGGACAATTCTCAAATGCGCTTCGTGCTCTACTAAAGATTTGGAGTACACTAAAATATCATCTATAAAGACTATAACAAATCTATCTAAATATGGCCGAAATATCCGATTCATGTAGTCCATAAAGATTGCAGGTGCATTAGTGAGACCAAATGGCATAACTAAAAACTCATAATGCCCATATCTAGTTCGAAAAGCAGTCTTAGGAACATCCTTTGCCTTGACTCGAAGCTGATGGTACCCAGATCTTAAATCAATTTTAGAAAACACAGATGCCCTGACCAACTGGTCTAATAAATCATCAATTCTGGGCAATGGGTACTTATTTTTAATTGTAACTTTATTCAGCTCTCGATAGTCAATGCAAAGTCTAAGGCTCCCATCTTTCTTTTTCACAAATAACACTGGAGCACCCCAGGGAGAAACACTTGGTCTGATAAATCCCTTTTCCAATAGCTCTTCAATTTGCTTCTTTAACTCTGCCATTTCATTTGGTGCCATTCTATACGGTGCCTTGGAAACTGGAACTGTTCCTGGCACTAGGTCTATTGCAAACTCAACCTCTCGTTCTGGGGGTAAACCACTAAATTCCTTTGGAAATACTTCTGGAAATTCTTTTACTACTCGGATATTATTAATACCTTCTTCTATCTCAACACTTGCAGAAAAGAAAATCAAATACCCTTGACATCCTTTCTCCAAACATCTCTTAGCCTGGGTGGTCGTTAGAAAATTAAGCTTAGTCTCAGCACATAAGACATTTTGAGGGTTAGGCAGGATCAAGGTTTTATTTCTACAATCAAGGAGAACACTATTGGCGGACAACCAATTCATTCCAATGATAACATCAATATCAGGGAAAGGCATACAAATCAAGTCAATGGTAAGACAACAATGTTCATATTGGGCTACACAATTAAGACACACGTAGGAGGTCATAGCTTTATTGCCTGTAGGAGTAGACACATGCAAATCATAAGGCAACATTGTGATTACTAGACCCAGCCTCTTAGCACAGTTATAGGATATGAACGAGTGGCTAGCACCTGAATCAAATAAAGCTTTTACAAGATAATCATTAATCTTAATCATACCTTCAATTAAATCAGGCGACTTACGAGCCTCTTGCTGAGTAAGAGCAAAGACTCTCCCCTGTGCTTGAGGTCTGGTGTTGGCTACCTCCATTGTGCAGTCCCGAGCATAATGTCCTGGTTTGCCACACTTAAAACATACGTTTTGCCCAGCAAAACATATTCTACCACCATGAGCCTTTCCGCATTGGTTACATACTGGTATTTGAACATTTCTCTGCATATTAGGTCCTCCTTGTCTGCCACCTCTCTTGGGCTTTCTGTTATTACTATTCCAGGGTTTCCTTCTTTTCTGAATGGGTCCTCCTAAATTGGTAACCTCCACATCCTTCTTAGCATTGGCTGATGGAGCAGATGTCAAAAACTTATGATTCAGACTTTTCTCCGTGATTCTGCTCACCTCGACTAATGCATTAAAAGTTCTGAGTTGCATTGGAGCTACTCGTTCTCTAATAGCAAGTCTAAGTCCTCTCTCCAACTTTTCAGTTTTCCATCTTTCATCATCATGTTGTTGGAGATAAGTAGAGTACCTAGCCAACTGGATGAACATCGCCACATACTCATCTACGGACTGATCTTCCGCTTGTCTTAATGTAATAAACTCGGCTTCTTTCTCATCCCTCACTGATCGCGGGAAATATTTATCATAGAACTGTTCCAAGAAGTTCTCCCATGTTAGAGGAACATTTCTGGCCTGCATGATCAATTCCGTATTACGCCACCATCTATCGGCTTCTTTTTCGAGCATGTATGTGGCTAATAATGCTTTCATTTCTGAACTGCATCTCATCAATCTAAAAATTTTCTCCAGGCTAAGAACCCAATCTTCTGCAGCCTGCACATCAAACCTACCATCAAATAAAGGAGGCTGATATTTCCTGAAATTTGCGATCATGTTTTGCTCATCAATTACTACTCCAGTTGCTTGCTCTACTTGTACAACTTGTGGCACTGGTTGTTGCACTGGCGGCTGATTAGCTTTTGCTTGTTGTTCTTGTCTTTGTACTTCTATAATTTGTTGCAATTGCTCAATGGTTCATTGTTGTTGATCCAATCTTTGCATTATAACTTGTAGAGGATCAACTTGAGGGTCATCCCTAGATTGTTGCTCAGAGACTACTGTTTGAGTTTGTTGTCTTGTTCGAACCATCTTTAACTATATAAACAACTCAATTCATAAGTATAAAGCAATTGCACTAAGAATATACAAAACAAAACATTTCATTTATATATAGCAACTTTGTACATGCAAGTTCTCATATCTCAAATACATTAGCATAGCTCTAAACTTTTAACATTCAACTGCTTATATACATCAAAATTTGCAGTTCTACTATTCACATTTTTACATATGCACATAAACATCTTTATAACTAGTCATCAAGGCCTTTCCGAGCTTGATTCGGCATCATCAGGCGGTGGTCTAGGCTTCTTACACCTCAGCTTCTTAGCTCATGTCTTGCCTTCTTCAGTACAAACCTCTGCACAATGCTCAAGACAAGAGAATTCTTGATCCATCAACTTATTGCGAATGGTTGTCCAAAATAAGTCTCTAGGGATTTGTCTCACCATAGTATCGATCCACAGTTTTTCTGAGTAACGCAACCCTTTTTCGGCGAAAAACTGCTTTACTTGTACTACCTTGCTAATAAATGTAGGAATATGTTTAGGACCTGGACGATACTTAGCACTTTCCTTGAAACATCTCCTTACTATCCTATATATCAAGTACTCCTCATCACAAGGCCCATCAGTACTGTTTTCAGGATCCAAGAGAAACCCTGCCTCATAATCAACATCTTCTTCTTCTATTTTTCCTTCATAATCAGGAGGCATAGCTATTATTGGTTTTTGCTTTAATTTTGAAGTACCTTCTCCAGAATTCACTTCCCTTTCCTCCTTCATAGTACTATTGGAGCCTACACTCTCACCCCAATCTAGATCTATCCTATCATAAGGTTCAATGATCTTGCTTTGACTAGGTGATGACATCTTTACCTTCATCAAAGCATAAAAGCATATATAATTAGTTATTCCAATTCAAAGGAATAATAACTAATTTCTATAGATTCACACTTTCCTTTTGCCTGAATCTCTGCTCTGATACCAAAAATGTCATATCTTACTTTCTCACACTATTTCCCATGTATAATAGCATATATAATGCTAAATGAGCTAATTTAGAAGCTTGAATCATTAGAAGATTGAATGAGAAAAATTCAATTTTTCAAAATACTATTCACTTAGTAATTTGATTTTCCCAGCTAAACTTTGAAAAATCATAACTAAATCTAGGAAAATCATATGAGGATGATTCAAGTCTCTAAAAATAGATAAAACTATTTCCTACATGGGAAAAATATATAATGGGGACTTAATCCAGTTGATTCATTCATCAAATTCGTTGAAGTATACTATTCATTTGGTCAACACTACTTTTCCAGATTTTCTGAGCCGTCTTCACAAATTCATAACAATTCATATACTTATCCAAATCAAGTTATATTTAGCTCTTTGGAAAGCTACATATGTCTACTTTCCAAAAATATATAACACTCATATAGAAAACTGAATTTAGAATGAACAGTAACTGCATAACTGATCAGTGCGCATAATGGACAGATTTACATACCAACTTCAAAAACTAATTACATAACCTACTTACATGATTCAAATTCTTCCAAAATATATTCTTAACATCACAATAACTCTAAAGGAACATTATAGCAATAAAACACAGCTTCATGAAAATACATATGATTTCACATATAATTACAAGAAAACAAGCAACCAAGGTAGCTATAAATCTAATAATCATTAATCTTCTCCTTGCCTCTTGTCTTCTTAGGGATCTTGCCATAACTTGAACCTATCATATTAGTGCTTGGGGATGAGATTTGGGAAAATCTCAGTAGCAAGTTACATTTCATGCCATTATGTCAATCATGTCAAATAACTCACATTTGATCACATTTAATCACATCAATCACTTTTAAACAATAAATTGCCACATTGGTCATAAAAAATTCGGCAGCATAACGGCTTAGAAAATGGACATCCCGGGGAATAAAACCCCTCATTTTACAGCCAAGACCAATCAAAGAAATCACAATTTCAATATGGCAACACAAATTAATCATAGAAAGATAATGAAAGAACATAAAGCAAGAATATGAAACTTAGCTACCTTTTATATTTTCCTTTGGTTTTGCACTTGAAACCAAAACCTCCACTAGCTTTCTTGAACTTTCACAAGTCCTAAAACATCATTCAATATCAATTGAATCAACTCAAAACAAAGGTTGCTTTACAAAGTCTTACTAAAGCCCTAAAAATCCAAATTCTTTATCTCTTGGTTTTCCTTGAATCCAATACTTATTTTTAGCTAATTTGGACCCAAGGAATCCATTTTTAGCATCAAAACAATGAAAATCCAACTCTTTCCTATCATATTAAACTGCCCAAAATAGGAGTGTAAGAGGGAAGAAGGAAATTCTTCAAAACTTGCTTCCTAATATACCAAATCTTGTTCCTTTCACTTAATCTTATGTTTTTCTCAAATCTTTATGGCATCAAAACCCCTTCTTTTTATAAACCCATACCAAAACTGAAATTTGAGACCCAATGGAAAAGGAAGAACACTCTTGGGAACCATGGCTATCTTCATAAAATCATAACTAAAATACTAGAGAATCAAGAAAGGAGATTTACCTTAATTTTTGGCTTGATTTCCTTCCTTTCTTTTCTTCTCTTCTCCCTCACGTTTTTCCTTTCTTTCCTTGGTGTTTCAGACTTCACTCCCTCTCTTTCTCTCTTGCTAAAGTCGGCCAAGAGGGATCCTTAGATAGAAAATAGGACCAATCATATTTTGCCACCAAATCATTCTTGAAAGCTCTTGAAAATCCTTTAAGAAAATGACATAAATAATTAAATAATATAATTTCCCATGTGCAGCTGGTGGAGCATGAAATGGGGAGTATTTTGGTCCAAAAATTTCAGGTTTTTACTTATCCAGATATATCCTGAACCGGTCTGGACAAATAAAGCTACTTTAGCCGTATATTTTACTATTATTGCAATATAAATTATAATTATATTGGGATATAAAATTATCATAATATATTTATCCCAATTGGTCCAAATATAAAATCCACACATTTTCTTGAATGAATACTGCCTCTTCCTGCAGTCCAGACTGACCTTTATCGGGTAAGATATTAATATTAAATCCCAATTACCCAATAAATATCATTTTGACCTTAATAAATTTCATACTATATTCCATTGGTCTTAACTCAATAAGAGCTTCATTTTGACTATAATTTTTCATATTTACAAAAATGCCCTTGATCCGAGACATATTTATAATTTTTAAAACTTTCGGGTTATTAGGTGTAATTTTCACCAAAATTTATAAAATTTGTTTCATTCACGCGTGATGTCCACCGCCTTCGAATTCTTCTTCCTCTCTCTTTTTTTTTCTTTTTTCTTTTTTTTTAGGGGTAAAATAGTCATTTTCTTATTTTTTCTTCTGACCGAGACAATTGATTTGCTTTAAATCATGCAAAACGGTGTATATCTGTTTTTGTAAATTCCTTATAGATTTTGAAATATTGAACTTTAAATATTTAGGAAAAAATTTCAGGATATTACACAGACGAACTTTGTCCTTTGAACATTCGAATTTCGAATTAGATGAACTAACTACTGTGCCTTATAAACCAGCTACAGACAGACGAATTTTGGGGTTCCAAGATTCGAATTTCAAAGGTATTGTAGCAAATTAAAAATACTGTTCACACTTAACAGAACGTCTTCAAACATGAAAATTCGTATGTCACAACATAGAAATATTTTTCAAAGATCAAAATTTGAACTTTGCTTCATGACAGACGAACTTCGGATATTCAACGTTGAAGTCTTTAGCCTTCAGTTTCTGTGAAATTCGTCTGTTCACCAATTGAAATTTGAATTTCAGAATGTTAGAAGCATTAAATGTAGTTGGTTAACAGATAGTTTTTCTGAGTAACCGTTGGATAACTTCTCCAACGGATAGATTTTGTCTCTAACTATAGTTGAGACCTAAATCCATAAATATAACATCATTTGAAGTTGTGGATAACGATTTTAACTTTGTATATACGAAAACTCTTACTCTCACACTTCAATATTTGTACTCCAACCTTCATATTCACTCTGTTTAAGAGAGTTTATTCATTGTAAACAATCTTATCTTCATCTGGAAGAAAGATTTTCTTGTGAGGGGATATCACAAGGGATTGGGGAAGCACTTAGTAAGAGTGCATAGAGTGAAAGAGTGAGCTCTAGAAATAGAGCATCAACTTTGTACTGAGGCATTTGCAAGAAGCCCACTGAATTCTTGTAGAATAGTGGAAAATCTCAAGTGGTGACTTGAGGACTAGATGTAGGTCAAGTGGAGAGACCGAACCAGGATAAATATCTGAGTCTTCTCTTCCCTACTACTACTTTTACAGTCTATTCATTTATACTCTATTTTACCATCATACTTTGCTTTCTTTACTTTCTTGACATTTTGCAGAAAATTTTCAACCTTCCCAATTCACCCCCCTCTGGGGAAGCCAGCTTATCTAACAAGTGGTATCAGAGCCTAGATTCCTAATCGAAGGATTTCACAGTCTGGGAATTACAATGGCTAACTTTGGAGAAAGCATACTACTAGAAGAAACAACACAAATAGACCACCTGGCTTCAGTGGAGAACACTATGGTTACTGGAAGATGAGGATGAAAATCTATCTCAAGTCAATTGATCTGGACATTTGGTCAGTCATTCAGAAGGGAGATTTATTCCCAATGGCTTTGGAGAATGATGGGAAGTACAGAGAGAAGCCAAAAGATGAATGGAATAAGGAAAATAGAAGAAGAGTCTTGCTTAACTTCAAGGCAAAACACTACTTGGTTAGTGCTTTGAATCAAGACGAATTTTACAGGGTCTCACAATACTCCACTGCCAAGGAAATGTGGGACACCTTGCAAATTGCTCATGAAGGAACAACTAGAGTCAGGGAAAACAAACTAAATACATGCATAGGTGAATACGAAAGCTTTCGAATGGCTGAAGGAGAGAATGTAAAAGAGCTACAGAAGAGATTCACCCTCATTGTGAATCAACTAAAGAGTCTGTGAAAGGAGTACACTCAAACAGAAAAGGTCAGAAAGATACTCAGAGCTCTCCCTCTGGAATGACAACCCAAAGTAACAGCAATTGAGGAAGCTAGAGGAGAATCAATGGCCTCTGTCACTGCTCTTTTTGGTAGCCTTGAGGAGTATGAAGGAAAAATGAAGGCTCTCAAGGAAGCATGACAAGACAGAAAGAAGAAAGGTCTTGCTCTGAAAGCTGCTGAGGAGAAAGAAGAAGAATTTGACGATGGAGATGAGCTAGATGAAGAAACCCTAGTCATGATGGTCGGAAAATTTGGAAGATTCTATAGCAAGAAGAGAAACAAGAAAATCTTCAAGAAAGGAGCAGCTGGAGATAGCAAGAGAGAAGCAAAAGAACCTGTCACTTGCTATGAGTGCAAAAAGCAGGGACATATCAAATGGGATTGTCCACAATTCCTTAAGAAGCAAGAGAAAGAAAAGAAAGCTACAGATAAAGGCAAGAAGAAAAGAGCTTACATCTTATCAATATAGGGCAACAGCTCAGATGAAGAAGAAGATGATGAAGATGAAATTGCCAACATCTGTCTAATGGCACTTGCCTCTGAAGAAGGTGAAATCCCATGCAGCAGTGATCAAGAAAATGAGGTATATGAATCTGAACCTTCCTATTTTGAATTACTGGATGCATTTCATGAGTTGCATGATGAGTTTGTTAAGGTTGCTAAAGAATTGAAGCAAGCTAAGAAAAAGATTAACAAACTAGAATCACAATGCAACATCTCTGAAATTGCTTCTCTACCTATTGTTGAATCTGCTTGCTATAAATCATGCATTGAACTAAAGCAAATCAATGAATATCTAGTGAAAATCATGTCTAGGCTTACTAAAGGTAAAGATATGTTGTTTGCTTTAATGGGAAGCCAAAGAATATCACAGGAAATGGCTGGACTTGGCTATGATCCTTGTGCTGTAAAAGAAAAGATTAGGAAGAAAAATCAGAATGTGTACATGAGACATTTTGTGCATGCTAGTGGCAATATTAAGAAAGATCATATGTCACATCACATTGAATCATATAATCAACCAAGGCATGCAAAACAAAAATATTATCTGCATTGTTTTCTTCCTGTTTCTCAATCCAACAATCCCTTTACCACCTGTCACTTCTGTAACAAGAAGGGACATATTTCCAGTTCATGTGCTTTAAAGAAAAATGGACTTGACAAGAAGGTTAAATGGATTCCCAAAGGTACATCTGTATCTAGAGAAAAGACTACTGACAAAAAAGGACCTAAGCAAATTTGGGTACTTAAAAGGAAAGTATGAACTTTATCTTGCAGGTTTGTCTTAAAAGCTAGAAAGAGCAACAAATGGTATATGGACAGTGCCTGCTCAAGCCATATAACTGGTGATAAAGAGAAGTTCATCACCCTTAGAGACAAGAAAGGTGGAAAGGTGACATTTGGAGGTGATCAATATGGCAAAATAGTTGACATTGGCATTGTGGGGAAGAATCCTGAAACATCCATTGAAGAGGTGCTGTTTGTAATTGGACTCAACCACAATCTGCTAAGTGTGAGTCAGACATGTGACAAAGGAAACTGTATATTGTTTGACTCGAAGTTCTACCTGGTCATCAGAAAAAGTGATCACAAAGTAATCCTCAAAGTTCATAGGATCAAATCATGGAGGAGAGTTTGAGAACTCATACTTCCTAGAGTACTGTGATGAGCATGAAATTGATCACAACTTCTCAGCTCTAAGAACACCTCAACAAAATGGAGTAGTAGAAAGGAAGAACAGAATAATTGGAGAGATGGCTAGAGCTATACTGAATGAAAAGGAACTCTCTCAAATATTCTGGGCTGATGCAGTAAACACAGCAAGCTACATCATAAATAGAGTCTACATCAGACCAATCCTTGGGAAGACTTCTTATGAGCTGTACAAAGAAAGAAAGCCAAATCTCTCACATCTCCAAGTGTTCGGCTGCAAGTGCTTTATCCACAACAGTGGAAAGGAGAATCTAGGTAAGTTTGATACCAAATCTGATGAAGGTATATTTCTGGGTTATTCTAGTGGAAGTAAGGCATATAAAGTTTTTAATAAAAGGTCTAAATTGGTAGAAGAATCTGTGCATGTAGTATTCATTGAAAATGAAACTATTTCCAAACATGTCACTGATGAGGATGATCTTATTTCAAACTTTAAGAATTTAGATCTTTCTAATGAAGGTAAAATTGAACCTCCAAAAATCTCTGAATCTATTAACATGGAGGAAGATATTCAGGAGAAAGACCTTGAGGATGAATATAATGAAGACATATCTCAAGAACTCCCTAAAGCTTGGAGATATCAAATGAATCATCCTATTGATCAAGTGGTAGGGGATGTTCAAGAGAAAGTTAAAACCAGAAAATAGTTAAGGGATCAAATGATAAACTATGCTTTTATTTCTCAAATTGAACCTAAATGTACTGAAAAAGCCTTAACTAATGAATACTGGATTTTAGTTATGCAAGATGAGTTGAATCAATTTGAAAGAAATCAAGTTTGGGATTTAGTGCCCAGACCCAAAAATCATCCTGTCATTAGCATTTAATGGGTTTTTAGAAATAAACTTGATGAATTAGGATCAATAATCAGAAATAAAGCTAGACTGGTTGCAAAAGGGTATAATCAAGAAGAAGTTATTGATTTTGAAGAAACCTTTGCTCCGGTGGCTAGATTAGAAGCTATTAGAATTCTGTTAGCATATGCATGCATGAAAAATATTTTGTTGTATCAAATGGATGTGAAGAGTGCTTTTCTAAATGGATATATCATGGAAGAAATCTATGTAGACCAACCTCCAGCCTTTGAGGACTCTACAAAACCAAACCATGTTTATAAACTGAAGAAAGCCCTCTACAGTTTAAAGCAAGCCCCTAGAGCATGGTATGAAAGATTAAGTAATTTTTCTAACAGAAAAGGGGTTCAACAGAGGAAAAGTAGATACAACCTTATGTTAGATAAGCTGGCTTCTCAAGATGGGGGGTGAATTGGAAAGATTGAAAATTTTTTTGCAAGATGTCAAGAAAGTGAAGAAAGCAAAGTATGATGGTGAAATAGAGTATAAATGAGTAAATTGTAAAAGTGGCAGTAGGGAAGAGAAGACTCAGATATTTATCCTGGTTCGGTCTCTCCAATTGACTTACGTCTAGTCCTCAAGTCACTACTTGAGATTTTCCACTATTCTGCAAGAATTCAGTGTGCTTCTTGCAAATGCCTTAGTACAAAGTTGATGCTCTGTTTCTAGAGCTCACTCTTTCACTCTATGCACTCTTACTAAGTGATTCCCCAATCCCTTGTGATATCCCCTCACAAGAAAATCTTTCTTCCAAATGAAGATAAGATTGTTTACAATGAATAAACTCTCTTAAACAGAGTGAATATGAAGGTTGGAGTACAAATATTGAAGTGTGAGAGTAAGAGACTTTGAGTAGATGATTTGGCAGAGTTTCAGTATATACAAAGTTAAAATCATTACCCACAATTTTAAATGATGTTATATTTATAGATTTAGGTCTCAACTATACGTTAGAGACAAAATCTATCCGTTGAAGAAGTTATCCAATGGTTACTCTGAAAAACTATCCGTTCACCAACCGCATTTAATGCTTCTGACATTCTGAAGTTTGAATTTTAGTTGGTCAACAGATGAATTTTGCATAAACCAAAGACTTTAACGTTGAATATCCGAAGTTCGTCTGTCATGAAGCAAAGTCAAATTTTGATCTTTGGAAAATGTTTCTGTACTGTGACATACGAATTTTCATGTTTGAAGACGTTCTGTTAAGTGTGAATAGTATTTTCAAGTTGCTACAGTGCCTTCAAAATTCAAATTTTGGAACCCCAAAATTCGTCTGTCCGTAATTGGTTTATAAGGCACAGTAGTTCATCTAATTCGAAATTTGAATTTTCAAAGGGCAAAGTTCGTCTATCAGAGAGATCTTGTAATGCCCCTCATGATACTTTTCTTGGCATAGTGTTCAGGACCGGAGGAAATAGGATGGAGAAAGGCTCAGGTGGAGTCTGGAAGAACTCCACGCCACGGTGAGAAGTAGGGCCACTGCGGCAATAAGCTTTCCAGAGGCATTATTTCGGATGAAACTGGTGGCACCGCGGTGGTATATCCGGGGTCCTGGCAAGAGTCAAGATATTTGCTTAAATCCGGATCAGTCGGACGCGAAAGAAAGAAAGAAAATGAAGGGAGCGATAGAGGAGATCGAGGAGCAATGCTAGGGTTCGACATTTCTAGCATCTAGGAGCAATTTTCAGACCTCAAGAGCTTGGATTCAAGTTGGTAAGTGTTCTAAACTCCTTCCTCTCCATTTTCTTCGGTTGAAGTTTGGGATTTTCGGTGTTAAGATTGGATTTCCAGTTTGAGGCGAAATCCACAGATTGAAATGGGTGATTTGAGGTTAATGGAACGTGTTTTGGTATTCTTGTTTCTTGGATGTGAGTTTTGAAGGGATTATGTGTGTTTAGAGCTTAACCCTAGGTTGTTTTTGGTTATGGCTCTTGGGAATCCGAAGTATATGAGGTTGTGTAGTGTTTGAGTGATCCTTAAGAGCTTATTGATGCATGAAAAGGGTGTTGGAACCTTGGGTTAGGTTAATATGGTTGAATTGTGATGTTTGGTTATTTGGTACATTGTGCTAATGGAAGAATTGTGATATGGTAAAGGTTGTTGGTTAATCGAGAGGGGTTCACACGTATTGGACAGTTCAAGGAAGCTTGTGGAACTCGTGTGTGTGTGGTAACGACAATTGAGGTAACCGGGTGTTTGTTTATATTGTATTGATTATGTTATATGATAGTACGTATCTTTGTGTATATATGCATGTCTCTTTCATACTACGATATCGATGTGTTTGTGTGTACTATTTATATATATATCGTGGTATGTATATAGTCAGACGATGATTATGACTATGATGATGATATTTGTGATGATGATATGACATGTTGCATACATGACATTGTGAGACTGTGATGTATGGTGGATGGAGTGATGATGATGTGATGGTGGTATGATGTATGATGATATATATACATGTTAGGGAGGATAAGGTTGGATTATATATATATATGTTAGGGAGGATAAGGATGGATTACATATATGTTAGGGAGGATAAGGATGGATTACATATATGTTAGGGAGGACAAGGATTGATGATATATATGTTAGGGAGGTTAAGGATGCATGACATATGTGTTAGGGAGGATAAGGATGGGGTCCCTGTGAGGGTGACATGCATTTCATACATTTCATATTTGCATCCATGATTTGTGTGAGATATATGTATATATGTGTGTGTGTGTGTGTGTGTGGTTGTTCCTGGTTACTGAGATATTATCTCACCCCCTCTCCCAATAACTAACCTTTCAGGTGACAGTTCTGGCACTAGTCCGGAGAAGACGTGTGAGTAGCAGCGAACGTGGGAATCCTAGGTCTATGTAGTAATTGTGTTTTGGATATTGTATTATGTGCTAAGTAGGTTAGAGAATGGTTTGTAATGGATAATGATATGGTCAAGACTGGTTTGGATGTATGTATGTTTATGTATGTGTTGTATGTATGGTTTAGTATTTTGGATGTTGAGAAGTTTGTATGACAGTATTGGTGAGTCCAGAGTGATGTTGGGCCTTGTTGGTTTGTCTAAGGGCCTGTAACCCATTTAGTCAAGTTGGGATCCAAGGGGTCAAATCTCAGAGGAGTGGTTCCTTTGAGGTAAAACCTCTTTGAACAGGTTGGTTTGGGGGTTTTTGGACCTGTATGAATGGTCTCTGAGCGACCAGTTACCTTTGGTGGCAATTGGAGGTTGTTAGTGGTGAGTTTTGGCCAATAAGTGGCCAAAATGGTATTATGGGTCCAGAATCTCCATACGGAGTTGGATTATGGTAAAAGTGGTGTCTATGGATAGAGGGGGACTAGATTGACTTGTAGGAGTTGGAATCAGGTCAATCAGAGGTCAGAACATAATGTTATGCGTGTTGGAAGTTCGCCCCAGAATGTTGAATTTGCTGTTATGGTATATCAGCAGGGGGCACCGTGGCACGGGAAGGCAGGCCGCGACGCCAGAGGAGACAGAAGCGATGGAGAAGCAAGGGAGGCTGGAGCCGCGGTGGTACTGTAGTGGCCACAGCCCCAGCCCAGTTTTTGGTGTTTTGTGGGTCGTTTCCGCTGTGTTGAGGTGTTGGAGAGTTATTTTGTGATGTCAGGGTTGTGTTTGGTTGAATGTTGAAGTTTTTAGTTAAGTTTGGAGGTGTCAGGAGGTAGGGTGTTATAGGGTGTTACAGACCTCTTTTTAGACTTACTTCAAAATTCGAATTTATAAATACTGTCATTCGTATGTCAACATATCATTATATTAGACTCATAAACTTTTTTTCTGAAATTCAAATTTTCATGTTTAAAGTTTGTCTGTTAGTGAGCAATTTTGAAGTCCAATCTAAACTTAGTTTCAGATGAACTTTGACATAATTTTAGACGAATTTCTTTAGTTTTCATAAGTTACATTTTGTCTGAAATTCGAATTTTAAAAACTAAAAGTTTTTCTGTTACTAAAAGCTCCTTTCAGATACTTATCAAAATTCGAATTTTCTCAAGTCAAAATTCGTCTGTCAGAGAAGCCTCTTTTCAAACTTATTCATTTTCAATAGGAAATTCGAATTTCCAAAGCCAAAGTTCAAATTTCCAAGATGACAGATCAGTATAAGCCTTTCAAACTTCGTCTGTTGGTGGGTGTTTTTCAAATATTCCATGATTTAATATAGAATCAAGGTTTTAAAACATATTTTCACCAAATCAAAGTCTTTTACTCAAATCAAAACATTACTAAACATCCTACATCTATTTTTATACCTATTTCTCCAGAATTTCTTCACTTGAAACCTTTTGTGCACCTATGATATCTTTATTCCAAGCTCTTGAAGGTTGGTTTGGAATCATCAAAACACTTGATTCAACATTCTCCTCCTTTTTGATGATGACAAAACAACTTACAAACTGGATTAATACTTGGGTTTGCTTTAATAAGCTCCCCCTCAACATATGCATTATATTTCAAGAGATATCATATACAGTAGATCAAGTAAAGATATTCAAAGATTAACAGGAACAGATTATTGCAACCAAGGAATTCTTTCATTTCAACAATCATTGCTTTACAGGAAACAATTAATGCAAAATAGTTCGAAATACACAAAATACAAACAACAGAATCATAACATAACATTACAAGAGGACTCAAACCTAAGTTCTAATCACTTCTTCTTTGACTTGGTCTTCTTGCTGTAAGTCTTTTCAGATGGCTCAACAGCAAACTTTCCAGTTCCAGTTTGCTCACTTTTCTCTCTCTTTTTGACATCATCAGAAATGTGAACAAAATCTGCAGCAGGAGGGATCTGAGACACTGGAATAGCTTGAAGAGGCACAGGGACAAATGGCGTTTTTGGATTGAGCTTTGGCAAGGACCCAGAAACTTCAGAACTTGTGTCTTCATCTTCATCATCAGAAATCTCAAGAAGTTCAGAAATTTCTTGCCTTATAACTGCCAATTGTGCCCTTCTTTCCCCCGAGAAGCCATAATATGTAACAGGTGAGGGAGCAGAAGGAGGAAACATTTCTTCAAGCCTTCTTTTCTGAGCTTGTAAGAGAGCATTGTGTGCAATGGCTTCCAGATCAACAAAAGGCACAATGCTCCTTTCTTCATTTAGGGTAGCCTACATGAATGATGAAGTGGAGATGGCTACCACTAATCTTTCTACTAGCTCAGATTCTTACTATGACAGGATTGACTCTTGAGTATCTGCTGGAATGGGATCATGAGAGCTTGAATCCCGAGGGCCTTTTTCTTCCATACTATAGTCCAAGGGAGGACCAGGACTTGGTGTGGTCAGTGTACCAGCAACCTTGTTGTCATCTACAGCATCATCATGCTCAGAGGGGGCTAGCTCAAAGGGGCTTAGAGGCTCAGGAGTTGGAGACTTAGCAGGCTCAGAGAATCCTGGCTGAGATGGAGCTAATGTGGCAGGAATTGCTCTTCGAATATCTTCATATGCATCAACAACCACTTTCATGTTCTTGGCCAACTGGTGAATCTGATCTTGCAGATGAGCAAATTTGGCATTTTGCTCATTCCTGATGCTAAGTATGAGAGTAGACAAACTGTCATACAACTCAGTGATCTTGGTTGACTTGGCACGAGAGGAGGGAGTAGATGGAATGTGAGTAGGCTTAGATGGAGATGGGACAAGCTGAGAAGGCTGAGGTGTAGGTTTTGCAGGAGCCTCAGAGGTACCTTCTTGCTGTAGGGAGGCATCTTCAACAAAGAAGAGATCTTCAGATCTTCCTGCTCCCTTCCCAATCCATCTTCCTTCATTTCTCTCAATCCCCATTCTTTGTAGTTCCTCTTCCTTGAAAATCTCAGTGGGCTTTCTTTTCCCCTTTTCAAGGTGCTGAATTCTAGCATATTGTAGAATTCTGGAAATAATTGCTGCTTATGGAAGTGTAGAGTCTTTCCTCTGATCCCTTGCCTTGATCATGCGTTGGAGAATGATATATCCCATGTTGATGAGCTTCCCACGCATGATTGCTGCCATCACATGTGCCTCTGCCCTTGTGATCAGATTGAAGTTATCTCCTTTGTTGAAGATAATCCTGGACACTATGTAGTGTAGGATCCTCACTTGAGCACTGAGGTCAGTGGGCTTCAGCAAATTTATGGTTGGCCTATTCTCCTTTCTTCTGATCAAAGTGTTCAGGATTGTGCTCTCCTTGTAGTTCAGAAAGGGGCCACTTTCTTCATCAACAGTATCTGCCTCGTCCATATACCCAGAACCAGTGATGTCAATCTTAAGGCCATCTTGCCCTGGTATTTCCAATACTTCATTAAAAGTTTCATCTGTGAGCCAGATGGTCCTTAATCTCAGATTGACCTCCCACTTCTTCTTCTTGCTGTTGTATTTCAGGGAGGCATACCATGTCTTAACCACTTCATCATCATACCTCTCCTGTATCTCTAACAGATTCTCATATCTTAGCATCCATATCCCAGCATTAAAATTGTTAGAGACTAAGAAATCTTCCATGTTCACATAGTGAGGCTTGATTACCTTTTTTACTTGCAAACTTGGTCGAGTATTCCTCCTGAATCTGAGGAGTGCTCCATAATGGCATTGTTGTGAGTTGGTATTCTCTAGATTCAGTACTGGAGGAGGAAGTGGAAGTAACAGCAGTAGCAGCAAGAACAGGAACCGAAGGCTCTGTTTTCTTCGAAGAAGAGGGTCCAGCTTTCTTTGATTTTTCCTTTGGGGTTGTTTTTTGTCGTTTGGAGGGAGTTGCCTTGCTTGATTTGGCTTTTCTCTTTGGTTTTTCACCCTCCTTTGAGGCATATTGGGATTTAACCGTTCTCTTCGGTCGTGCCACTCCTTTTCCAACTTCAGGATTCTTTACTCTTACCATTTCTGTGGATGAATGTTTCAGAATGAAGCTGTGAATGGGTTTATAGGATGCGAAAGGGAGTTTAAACAGTGGAAAATGAAGATTTTCGATCAGAATTTAAGAGCATTGAAGAGAGAATTTGAACAGACTCAGAGAAGGAATGAATAGGGTTACGTCTATTCAGAGGGGAACCGTTGGTTTTAACATAAGTAACCGCTTGACAAATAAATTTTGAGGGTTCAAAATTTGAACTTCGAGCAGTTAAAAGTTAAACTGTTCAGTGAAGCTTACTGACAGACGAATTTTCTTCCGAAAGTTCATCTGACAAAGGCTTGGTTCAAGCAGCACAGGATGAACAGACGAACTTTGTCTCAACAAAGTTTGAATTTCAAAGATCAGACAACAAGCAATAATCAATGCAACAAATAACAGACAAATTATGCACATGAAAATTTGTCTTTGAGAGATTTAACAATATAAGCAGGTTCCAACAGACGAATTTTGAATCAGAAATTCGAATTTCAGCACTTTGTAAATATTTTCCAACATGCATATGTTAAGAAATGGTCATTTGTATGAACATCAGGTTGGACAAAGATAACATTGAATCTTTTATTTTTGAAAATTTAAACTTTCAAGGATCAACAGACGAATTTTGAGGGAACACAGAGAACTGTTCCAAGCTGAAGTTCATCTGTTGGTCACCTAAATTCGAATGTTGAGCATGCTCCCTCGTTCAAAAACACATTTTATCAAGGAAATTCGTCTAACACATAATTAAAATACGAATTTCAACTTTAAAACTTATAGAATGGATCCAGAACTCAGATTTCTTGCTGTCTCTTTCTCCATTTGACTGTTCCATTCTGATTTGTTCCATTTTTTAGATCTACTGTCATTTAAACTCATGAGGAGCACCTGCAACTTACATTAAACTTTCTCCGATGCTGAAGTTAGAATTTACTTACTGTTAGAAAATCTAAAAACAGAAATACACAAGGATTTACTTACAATTCATTGGGATTTACCATACACAATTCTCTCCTAATTTTGTAATGTCTATCTTCTGATAGAGGCTTTGTCAAGATGTCAGCAACTTGATCCTCTGTTGGGATGTATTCTAATCTAATTTCTCCTTTCAGAACATGATCCCTTATGAAGTGGTGCCTAACTTCAATAAGTT
Organism: Adenanthera pavonina; assembly: GCA_026686845.1. Classification (NCBI taxonomy): domain Eukaryota; kingdom Viridiplantae; phylum Streptophyta; class Magnoliopsida; order Fabales; family Fabaceae; genus Adenanthera; species Adenanthera pavonina. The sequence continues at coordinate 8,264,441 of JAIVEN010000020.1, read as the reverse complement.
TTGTCCTTGAATGCATGACAGGATTCTTTGTGATGTATATGGCACTTTGGTTGTCACACATTATTGGTATTTCCTTCATCTCAACCTTAAGATCCTTAAGCTGCTGTCTCATCCAGATGATTTGGGCACAACAGCTCCAGCTGCAACATATTCAGCTTCTTCCGTGGATAGGGCCACACTATTTTGCTTTTTGCTAAACCATTAAAACAAGGATCCTCCAAGAAACTGACAAGTTCCACTTGTGCTTTTCTGTCAGTTTGGATCCTGCAAAGTCAGCATCAGTGTATCTTTTGAGATCTTCTCCATTGCCCTTTGGATACCAAAGACCCATCTGTGATGTTCCAATAAGATATCTAAAGATACGCTTCACAGCAGTTGCATGGGTTTCCTTAGGACATGATTGGAATCTTGCACATATACAGACACTAAACATGATGTCAGGTGTGCTAGCAGTTAGGTACAGTAAGGATCCAATCATTCTTCTATACTGGGTTATAGCAAACATTTTTCCTTTTTAATCTATATCCAGTTTGGTTGTTGTAGCCATAGGTGTTCCCATTGGCTTGACATTCTCCATTCCAAACTTCTTTAGCAATTCTTTCAGATACTTGGATTGATTGAGAAAGATACCATCATCAGACTGCCTGATTTGCAATCCAAGGAAGAAGTTGAGTTCACCCATCATGGACATTTCGAATTCTCCCTACATTAGCTTAGAAAAATCCTTGCAAAGAGATTCATTAGTAGCACCAAATATAATATCATTAACATAGATTTGAACAATAAGTAAATCTTTATTTTCTTTCTTAGTGAATAGGGTTGTATCTACTTTTCCTCTGTTGAACCCCTTTTCAGTTAGAAAGTTACTTAATCTTTCATACCATGCTCTAGGAGCTTGCTTTAAACCGTAAAGGGCTTTCTTTAGTTTATAAACATGGTTTGGTTTTGTAGAGTCCTCAAAGCCTGGAGGTTGGTCTACATGGACTTCTTCCATGAGATATCCATTTAGAAAAGCACTATTCACATCCATTTGATACAACAAAATATTTTTCATGCATGAATATGCTAATATAATTCTAATTGCTTCTAATCTAGCCACCGGAGCAAAGGTTTCTTCAAAATCAATACCTTCTTCTTGATTATACCCTTTTGCAACCAGTCTAGCTTTATTTCTGATTATTGATCCTGATTCATCAAGTTTATTTCTAAAAACCCATTTAGTGCCAATGACAGGATGATTCTTGGGTCTGGGCACTAAATCCCAAACTTGATTTCTTTCAAACTGATTCAACTCATCTTGTATAGCTAAAATTCAGTATTCATCAGTTAAGGTTTCTTCAGTACATTTAGGTTCAATTTGAGAAATAAAGGCACAATTTATCATTTGATCCCTTAACTGTTTTCTGGTTTTAACTTTATCTTGAACATCCCCTATCACTTGATCAACAGGATGATTCCTTTGATATCCCCTATCACTTTGAACATGAAAATTTGAATTTCAAAAACAAAGCTTGTGAGTCTGATATAATGATATGTTGACATACGAATGACAGTATTTATAAATTCAAATTTTGAAGTAAGTCAGAAAAGAGGTCTCTCTGACAGACGAACTTTGCCCTTTGAAAATTTGAATTTCGAATTAGATGAACTACTGTGCATTATAAACCAGCTACGGACAGACGAATTTTGGGGTTCCGAAATTCGAATTTTGAAGGCACTGTAGCAAATTGAAAATACTATTCACACTTAACAGAACGTCTTCAAACATGAAAATTCGTGTGTCACAACATAGAAACATTGTTCAAAGATCAAAATTTGAACTTTGCTTCATGACAGACGAACTTCGGATATTCAATGTTGAAGTCTTTAGCCTTCAGTTTCTGCGAAATTCGTCTGTTGACCAACTGAAATTCGAATTTTAGTATATCAGAAGCATTAAATGCGGTTCGTTAACAGATAGTTTTTCAGAGTAACTATTGAATAACTTCTTTAACGGATAGATTTTGTCTCTAACGTATAGTTGAGACCTAAATCTATAAATATAACATCATTTGAAGTTGTAGGTAATGATTTTAACTTTGTATATACTGAAACTCTGCCAAATCATCTACTCAAAGTCTCTTACTCTCACACTTCAATATTTGTACTCCAACCTTCATATTCACTCTGTTTAAGAGAGTTTATTCATTGTAAACAATCTTATCTTCATTTGGAAGAAAGATTTTCTTGTGAGGGGATATCACAAGGGATTGGGGAATTACTTAGTAAGAGTGCATAGAGTGAAAGAGTGAGCTCTAGAAATAGAGCATCAACTTTGTACTGAGGCATTTACAAGAAGTCCACTAAATTCTTGTAGAATAGTGAAAAATCTCAAGTGGTGACTTGAGGACTGGACGTAGGTCAAGTGGAGAGACCGAACCAGGATAAATATCTGAGTCTTCTCTTCCCTACTGCTACTTTTATAGTCTATTCATTTATACTCTGTTTTACTATCATACTTTCCTTTCTTCACTTTCTTGACATTTTGTAGAAAATTTTCAACCTTCCCAATTCACCCCCCTCTTGGGAAGCCAGCTTATCTAACAACATCAACATCATCATCATAATCATCATAGTCATCATAATCATCATCTAGCTGTGTGCATACCACGATATATAGAAAACAGTACACATAAACACATCTATATCGTGGTATGAAAGAAACATGCATATATATATATACACATAAATATACATAATATCATACAATACATACAAAACAATATAGACATCCGGTTACCTCAATTGTCGTTATCACATGCACACGGGTTCCACAAGTTTTCTTAAACGCCAATCCCACAACTAGTCTTCTCTGAGTAGCCAAACAACCTTAACACACACCATAATACCTTAATTAACCACATATACTAATAAATCAAACATCACAATTCAACTATTTTAGCCTAACTCAAGGTTCCAACACCCCTTTTCATGTATCATTAAGCTCCTAGAAACCATTCAGACACCAAACAATCTCATACACTCCGGATTCCCAAGAGCCCTAACAAAAAATAACCTAGGGTTAAGCTCAGATTATACATACACCATTCAAAACTGAAAACTCAAGCAACAAGAACACCAAATCACGTTCCATTAACCCCATTTCATCCATTTCAATCTGTGAATTTCAGCCAAAACCGAAGATCCCAACTCATAACTGAAAAACCCCAAGTTCAACCAAAGAAAAATGGAGAGAGAGGAGTAGGAATCACTTACCAACGTAAATCTAAGCTCTTGAGGTCCAAAAATCACTTCCTAAGGCTGAGTCTCACAAGCCCTAGCACAGCTTCTCCATTCTTCTCCATCGCTCCCCTTCGTTTCTTTCTTTCTGTTTGTCCGAAATGTTTCTGATTTAAACAAAATTCTCGACTCTCGTCGTGGCCTCAGATAAGTCTACCGCGGCTCCATCATGTTTCAGCTGAAACAACGCCACTGGACTTGCTCTCACCGCTGTGACCCTGCTTCAAGCCGCGGCGTGGAGCCTTATTTTTCTCCACTTGAGCCTTCCTTCGTCCTGTTTCTTCCGGTTCTACACACAATGCCAAAACAAAGTCATGAGGGGTGTTACATGATGAGGATATTTGATGAGCACCAAATGTGATTTCCTCTCATCAGTCATAACTAAGCAATAGTCATAGAGAAAACTAGGATAATAAATAATTGTGATTAACTCATTTAGAGACTTAATCATGATGAGTAATTGCAATAATGCCGGCCAATGACAGCAATATTAAATGGCTTAAAATAAAATAAGTCCGCGAGCTCATTGCTATGTTTTTATCAATTCGAACTATATATATGAATTATTAGCTTTTATATATAACTCAATTTTAACCACTTTACACTAAAAAAATTAGTTGGAATTAGTTAGGGGTTTTAAAATTTTCAAACATTATTAGAACATTTTAATATTATTCTTATTAAAATATAATTATATTTTTTTCAATTTCTCTCTCTTAATCATAAATATGCTGGGTAAAATAGATAAAATAAATAATTTAATACAATAACTTATATTTTATTTTAAATAAAATAAATGTTTATAAGATATGCCTCGTGTATAAAAATAGAGGAAGCAGCAGTGGTAGGATGGCAAAGGACGTAAGCAAAGGATGCAAAATGCCAAACATGATCACGTGGTAAGAGAGGGAGAGAGATATATGGTGGGCCTCCAGTAAGTTGGAGCCAGGGAGCTTGCTTTTATTTGAAGACACGTGTCCCATTAAAGTTCAGAAGGCCACAAGGCATAAATGGTAGATCAAGATCAACGAACGTGTATGTTCTCTCTCTCTCTCTCTCTTCTTTTTCTGATCTGAGTGTATGATCAATAACGTAAAATTGACGTATTAAGATAGTTGGATAGGAGATTAGAACATGAGAATAGATCTCACCCCACTCACGGTTATTTACTTATTTTAATTGACCCATGATGGAACAAGTGGCTACAAGTTTTGCTTTTCTCTCTCTCTCTCTCTCTCTCTCTGTTTTTTTTTTAACCAACAAGTGAAGATAGCAACAGAAGAGCACAAGAGGTAAATCTAATGTAAGTTATTATTGTCAGGCGAAAAAGGACTTAAGTATAATAAAATTCTTAAATAATTGAGTAGAGACCTCGCATCGACATCTTGCGCCAACTTGACTCCTGAAGGAGGAGCTAGCGAACATAAAGTTTTTTTTTTATCTAACATAAAGTTTTATTCTTTCATTAATGAGCACGCGGTGATGATTTTAAATTTGTTGCTCTATATAACATGTTTTAAAAAAATTTTAACAAGAAAGCATAATTGTTCTTTGCAAGAAAAGGAAAAAAATAAAGACTCATGAGGAAGTACTGCTGATAACTGTAGAAGATGCCAATTCATGAACGAGTAGATTTTTATAGCAATTTGAATTTTTTACATGATGTTATTTGAATATTTCTGTTGTATTTTTTGGGATGCGAAATAGAATTAAAAACCACTTTATAAATAAAAACATTTTTTTATATCATTAAAAGATACCAATGCATACAATTTGTTATTTTTAATTTGATTCTCAAAGGAAGAGGAATAGGAATTATAGTTCTTTTTCCAAATAACTATCAACTGGCTATAAATTTTACTTTTGGTGCATCGTGAAACAAGAAATTAGCATCGTTTTGAAGAAAGGAAGATTAAATGAGTAAATAATATAAATTTATTTTGGACAAGTTGGGAAGGGGGCTTGGGGCTTTGGCCAAAAGTTTAATTCAGCAACCTATAAAAAAACCTCCAAAAAAAATTAAGGTGATGGCAAATTGACTCATTAAAAAATAAATAAAGAGCTAAGAAGGTTTTAAGAACTAGCAATCGAGTCATAGATATAACTAATAAGAGAAAAGGAAATGGAACCACTAGCAAAAATAAATATTTGTGATTAAACCATGTAGAGGCTCAATCCTGATGAGTGTTATCAATTCTCATTCACTACTATGAAACATTTCATCTGCGGGCTTTTCTCCAATTCTCACAATATAGTGACACTTTAATTAATTATCATCATTGCATTGTAGAGGATATATTTAATAATGACATATATATTTGTTAACCTCCAGAAATTCATGTAATTTCAACATATTTTCCATGAGTTATATATACTTTTGGTGTACATTTGTAGATAATACATACTCAAATTAAAAAAAAATGTGGATTTTGGAATCAAAGGCTTTTTGGTTGCACTTTATTGATTAATTGTGCACACTTTATCTTTGCCTTTGCTTATTGGTAGCTCATAGCTGTTTGCTTTCTAGTAGGGATATTTTGGTTGAAGAATCAAGTCTATTGTTGGCCTTTTGAAATTTATGTCATTTCAGCACATTTTCCATGTGTTTTATATACATTTGGTTTTCATTTGTAATGATAGTGACTCAAAAATAGGAAAATGTGTATTTTGGATTGAGGTGTTGTATGATAGCATTTTATCGCTTAATTGTGCACACTCTTGCTTTTTCTTTGATTCATTGGTAGTTCATGATTGTTTGCCACTGTGTAGGTGTAACTTTTAGAGGAGAATTGATGCCACTCAAACCTTTTGGAAGAGCCATAAAAGTATTTGAACAAGGAATTAAGCAAGCACTAAGAGTCGGACCATAGCAAAATAGAGCAAGATAGGAAGGAAGGGCTAGCAAAAACATAGCTAGCCGCAGCTGTCAAATTTCTAGCTGTGGCTAGGAAGGAACAAATGCTCAATTCTCTCTAGAAAGCTTAGCTAGCTGTGGTGCCAAGTTACCCAATCGTGGTACCCACCATTGTCAACAAAACGCAGAGTTGCAATTAAGTGCAAAATGTTTAGGGTTTTGGATATTTATTCATTTCCTTCATTTTTAGCATTCATTATGGACCATAAGGGGCGCAACAAAGCCATGGAGCAAGGGTTTGGAGCTTGAGGAGGCTTCTAGTTGAAGATTCAAAGAGATTTGGGCTTCAATGTTTGAATTTTATTTCTTTTATCCTTCTAATTTCCTTCATTGTTCTGATAGTTGGTGTTCATTTGCTGGTTTATTTCATTGTATATCAAATCATTAGTGCTCAAAATTCTTATATCTAGGATTGTTGTAGCTTATTTATGGATTAGTGTATGTTTTCTACTCTCTATTGTCATATAGTGGTATTTATGTTGACCCTATTTGTGCTCTTCATGCTTCCATATTGATTAGCCATCTATTTGGATTGATTTGGGTATTCTAATGGAGCCTAAAGATGGAAAAATTAGGATAGACTTTCAATTGGGTTGTGTGGGAACTTGAAGTTGTAGCATTATTGAGTGGATGATTTTGCTAATAAGATAGAGATACACTCCTTGGCTTCACATAGTCAATTTAAATGTGCCCTAAATGTTGCTAATTAATAAATCTTACGAGAGATTATTGGTAAATTAATTAGGTCTTTGAGATTGCGAGATACTTTGAAGTAAAATTGAATCCTATATTAGTACTAAATACCATTATAAGCAATTAAAAGTAGGCAATTCATATACTATGAAATAAGTTTAGCAACAATAATCCTAGGTGATCTCTCTTGTCCAGAGTCACCACTAACTTCTAACTTTAGTATAGCTTATTTTATATGTGCTTTTGCACTTGTTATTTGAGTAGCTTAATGATGCAGAAGGGATAATTAAATAATTATTAGGTTATTTAGAATTAGTTTATTTTGAATTTATTTTTTCTTTTAAGATTTAATTATTTTGTTTAGAATTATCTTTATCTTATATTTTAAGATATAATTTAGTTTAATATTTATTGTTTAGATTTAAACTATTTTAGGATCTTAGTTAAATTAAAGTTTAAGGCTCTATAAATAAGCCCAGGAACTACTTATTATGATCATCTCTTTTTTCCTATTGAATGAATATTATTGAGAATTATTCAGTGAATTTCCTCTTCTTTTTAATTTTCTACTCTTCTCATTTATCTTTTACCCTTCCCCTACCTTGTCCTACATCAATTTGATATTAGATCAGGTTCCTCATGCTACTTTCCACACTTCCCTTGCCGAAAAACCCATAAAAAAACTTGTCGGAACCCTAACCCCTTCGCTATCAGAGCTAGAAGCCCTAGGTGCTGATGTCTGATCAACAAACCGCCTTCATCGCTCAACTTGCAGGAGGGAATCCAACTTGTCCACTGAATACTATTGTCAGCGGCCCTGCCATGTGGTTTCACATGTCAATAACCCTCCCTGCACGTGGGCTTCAGTTGCCCCAAGCATTGCCCCACATGCCATCTGTATAGCCATTCGAGATTCAATTTTTCTACAATTTTCACCGTGTTTCACAAAGTTCTTTCCCTCCCTACCTATCCTAGCTGCAAAAATATCATCGAGAAGTTTATTTGAGGGTAAAATTCCATTCTTGAGCCTTTAAAGTTACAAATTTGCTTGCAAATATAAGTCCACCATGACCAAAAGCCCCCAAGTAACTCAAAATCAACAAGAAGAAGTCGAGAGATATAGCACAAAATATGTTGATCAAGCAATTGAAATTATGAATTAGAGGTTTGATACCATGGACCGAAGATAGAGGAAACAACTCATGGAATGGAAGAATTGAAGAAGATGTATGTGGACTTTATACAGACCCTTAAAGGCAAAGACAATCAATATACAACAGAAGCTACAGTTGAAGGTTCAAAAGTTCGTAGAGAAATCAACGTAGGGGGTGGATATACTCCTTCCCTTAGTAATACAAGGGCTCCATCTATTGGGAATCATCAATTTACAAATGGCAACAGAAATATGAATTTCAAGGATCCTTCTCACATGACTTTTGACTCCAAACAAGATTACGTAGAAGATCACTGGGTTGATCATGAGGCAAGAGATTACTATAACGAACGATATGAATCACCTCTTAGAAATCATAGGATTAGTCATAGACAAACTCAGCTAGATGGCATCTCTGAGAAGTTCAAAGTCAAAACCCTTGAGTTCAATGGCCAATTAGATTCAATCACCTTCTTGGATTGGTTGTCTAGCATGGAAGAATATTTTGAACAGTATGAGATGAACGATATGCATCATGTTTGTTTCACTAAGATCAAGCTTGTCAACTCTACCAAGAAGTATTAGCAGAATGAGCAATAGAAATTAGAGCATCTAGACAGCCCCCAATTAATACTTGGGCAGAGATGAAGATGAAGTTGAAAGAGAAATATATATCTACCTAGTACAAGAGTTAGCCATTGAATCAATGGCTGAACTAGAGATAGGCCACCCCATTATCTAATTACATGACTTATTTTGATGAACTCATGATTCGATGTGAGGTTAAGAGAGACCCTTGGATGACAATTCAAAAGTTTGTCAACGGTCTTTGAGTTAATATATAGCAAAAACTTAAACTAAATCTTCCTGAATCTCTTGAAGAAGCATATCATAAGGCTTTAGAGGTAGAGTCTTTGTTTAGAGGCTCATCTACTAGGCATACAGATTTCTAAGGCATAGATTTGCACTGGACTCATAGTTTCACACAATCCAATCACTTTACTAAAGTGCCTCCTTTTAAGACCAGTTCTTCATTTCAATCTAGTTAGACAACTAGTCCTAATGGAAGTACATCTAAGAATACTGAGTCGACAAGATCCAACTTCTACCCTAGTGGTTCCACCATTGAGTGTTTTCAATGTTATTATAAAGTTTACATCATATCAAGGTCTCCACAACATGCTCTACTTCTTGAATGCCCAGCTGAGCAAAAGGATGAAGTGGTAGATGCTGATGTGGTGATTGACCCCATTAAATGTCCTTTAGACATGGATGCGGAGATTATTGTGGATGATTATGAGACAATACACATGGGTGTGATGAGGTGCATGACATCTGTCCACTCGCATGATGACTTTTGGAAGAAAACAAGCACCTTTCAAACTTTTGTGAAGTGCGGAGGTAAGTCTCGCAAGTTAGTTATTGATGGAGGAAGCGCCAGGAATGCAAGTACAAATGCTTTGACCATGAATATTTTTCACTTTCCTCTACTTATATTTATACTTACATATCTATAAATTCTTATACAATCCATACTATTTAATATTTATACGTCATAAATATTGTGATTTAAATTAACAATTTACTATTAACAACTCATGTGAATAGTGTATTTTGCACTGGGATTTGTATATCCTTTCATTTGAGGCTCCAACTTTCGACTTGTAATGCTTATTAAAATAATACAAGATATTTTTTTGAGTGTGTTGATTTTTATTTTTCCTTTCTATTCCATGATCTATTATCAGATAGATCGAAAATGGAGTATTTGGGGAGAAACAAAGGTAAATACTCTGACTTTTCGTGTTACTTACCAAACTTGATTCCTTTTTTTAATAGTTTACTATGAATTAAAAAACTTTGAAAAGTTGGTTGTTTACCCCACTACTAGTTTAAGAAAACCCTTCATTTTTTCTTTTTTGGTTTTAGAGGTAGGTCTTTTAGAATGATGGAGGTGACAATTAAAAAGCTTGTTAATATTTCTTTAAAGCTATATTAAATCTTTGCCTTAGGTCTTAGGTGTCAAGTTGCCAAATATGATTGAATCATATAGCAAACTATAGTATCATTTGTTGGTATGGCCTTCAAGCTTGTGTATCAAGTTGATGTGGACTTTTAACACTAAATTGATTTTTCTTTTCTTCTCATTATATAGTATGCATATTTCCCTATTGCCAAGACCTTCATTTATTTTCAGTATGTATGTTTAGATTTTGTATCTTTAAGAATAGTCTAAGACATATAACAAAATGAACCACTAATAAATAAATAGTAAAACTCTTAAAGCTTTGAAACACTTGCTTCATCAGCATATCTTTTTCAAGCCATGCAAATATGATTTATTGGATGACACTGTCTCTCATTGGTTCAATTGCTTTTATATCATTGGGAGGTAATATGCATTAATAACTGGAATATATGCTATAAGTCAAGTTGTGTATTTAGGACCTTTTGTTTTTTGCACAGGTTTGTTAAGCTCGTTGTTATTTGGATTCACTATAACTTTAAAAATAAGGCAAAGTACTTGTTCTCCTCTTGTGGCCTATTCTTAAATTCCTTCAGCTGCTGAACTACTTTTTGTGTATGCGTGTATGTGTTGCTTTAACTTTGTAAGGTATAGTTCTTTAACTGAATCTGAATCCTACTATATTTACTATTATTTCAGCTGCAAAATTCTAGCACAGACTACCATATATTGTTGCAAGTACCAAGTTTGTTAAGGAATCTTTATGGCAGATTGAGGAAGTGATTTTTGCCTTTACTATAATGTATCTCACCTGCTTTCATGTGTTTTCATTATCTTGCTCTGCTTGTGGTTAATAAAATTCCTCACTGATGAAATTTTGGTTGATTAACTTGTATGCCTGTCTTTGAATTCAAATGAAATTATATGTAGATTTGTTTTGCAACATTTAGTTGATTAGGGAGAGATACATAAAGTGATTGAGTACAATTTAGTCCTTGTGAGGGGAAATTGAACCATATATACACATAGGTCCATGTTCTTGAATCTTAATGTATAAGTTGAACCATTTAGCCCTTGTGGTTGAGTGCAATTCCTAGGCAACTATAGGCTATTGATCTTGAAACTATTATATTATTTGCTGCACTTATTACAATCCTGCTTTGAATAAAAATACTACTCCATATATGTAGCAACCCTCATTATAGTATCCTGCACTCAGTCTTGGACTAATGGGAAGTATATGTGGTGTTATGAGTAGGACCAGAGAAAGAAACCAAATAGAGCAAAGTTGAATTTTTGAAACAACAAAGGGCTACACTGCGGCGAAGAACAGAGCCACTGTAGTGAGAGACACTTGAGATCTTTTAAAATTTTCAAGTTGAGAGCACCCACGCCATAGCGAAAGTCAAGACATTTGCTTAAAATAAAATCATTTTAGACAATAAGCAGAGAAAGAAACGGAGGGAGAACTGGAGAAGCAGAGCTAAGGTCTATGAAATCCAACCCTTGGGAGTGATTTTGAACCTTTGAGAGCTTGATAAATTGTTGGTTAGTGGTTCTTGATCCTCCCTCTCCATTTTTCTTCGGTTTTGAGTTGAATTTTTTGGGTATATATTTGGGTTTTAGGCTTTGGCTGAAACCCACCAATTAAAATGGATAAAGTGGGATCCATGAAGTGTGATTTAGTGTTTATGATGCTTGGATATAAGTTTTAGAGGGACTATGTACAGTTTAAGCCTAACCCTAGGTTATTTTCGGTTGAGGAAAAATGGAATCCAAAATATGTGTGGTTGGTTAGAGTTTGAATGATCTTTAGGAGCTCAATTATGTATGAAAATGGTATTGGAATCTTGGGTTAAGCATAATTGGTAGAGTTATAGATTTTGGTCAAACTGTATATTATGTTAATTAAGATATTATGAAATTGTAGAGGTTGTTTGGTTGATCGAAGGAAGACAAGTCATGTTGGATAGTCTGAGAAGCACGTGGAATCTGTGTGTAGTATTGACATCTTAAGATAATTGGGTGTTTGTATTGTATGTATTTTATGTTAGTGTATATGTATATATATGCATGTTTCCATTTATACCACAATATTATTATGTGTGTGTATGGTTTTTCTATATATCGTGGTATATACACGATTAGACATTATAGTAGATGATGATGATTATATATGATGATGATGTGACATTACATGATTTCATAGCATGACATTGAGAAACATGAGAATGATGATGATTATATGATGTTATGGCACAAACATTACCACGACATGAACATTGTGAGGAAAATGTGGATCGGGTGGTTATGATGATATATGATATGATATGATGAGATATGATATGATATGATATGGGTGAAATAACAAAGGGATCCTTGTTGCTAAATTTTCTCCTATAGCTAGGAGAGCAAGGTGGCAGTGAACTAAATCTTCCTTAAAATCACCACCAATTCACGATTGTCAAGAGGAAGGAAAGCCACGATACAAGCATTAATGTTACCTTTGGCTGGGTGCACTAGTGTGAGGTGAGCTTGGTGATATCCCGAAATCAGTCTCCATCGACTATTGGAAGAGAGTCACCTATATGAAATGTCCTGTGATGACACCAGCTCATGGTTCTAGTTGTGTGTGAGGGAGACATGCATTCCATTACATTACATGTTGCATTCATGTGCACTATTGTATGAGATATATGTATATATGTTGCTTGTGGTTGTCTCCGGTTACTGAGACTTTGTCTCACACCCCTTTCCTATGAACTAATATTTCAGATGAAGGTTCTGGTACTAGTCCAGAGAAGACAATGGAGTAGTGTCTCAAATGAGAGAATATTCAAGTCATGGTAGTATATTATATTGTCTATGTATGTTGTGCCAAGTAAGATAGTACAATTGTAATTGACCTGAGGATCATGATGATTGTAATGAGGATGGTGACATGATATGCACATGTATGATGATGGTCATTGATATGGAATGATGTGGAAGATGATGTGGTATGTATGTTTATGTATTGGTGTATATGTGTGATGAGAATGTGGACCTTGGCATGGGTCCTTGTCATTGGAATAAGTGTTTGGGAGATAGAATGGTCATGTGTGAGCCCAAAAGGGGTTTTTGGGTCAAGTATATGAGTTTTGGGCATACAGCCCATTATGTGAATGCAAGGTTCAAGGGGGGTCAAATTTTAGAGAAATTATTTCTTTGAAGTGAAACCTCTTTCGATAAGTTGGTTGAGTCAATTAGGACCTGTGTGAATGGTCCATAATGGTCAAATTGCCTTTGATGGCAATTAGAAGAGGTTTATGGCAAATTTTGGTCATAAAAGTGGCCAAAATGGTGTTGGGTGTCCAAAATCTTCATATAGTGATGGAATTGAGTGAAATTGGTGTTTATGGATAGATTGGGACAAGATTGACTTGTAGGAGTTGGAATCAAATTAATAAGAGATTGGAGTATAAAGTTATGCGCGTCGAAAGTTCACCCGGAGGTTGCAAATTACTGATATGGCATTAGCGAAGGGGTGCCACAGTGCCAACAGCTTGGTCGTGGCACCAAGTGCTACTTCTCGGTAGGGGTTGCGGTGATACTATAGTAAGCCACTACCCAAGTCTGTTCTAGTGTCCTTTTGGTGCTTTTTCGTTGCTTTGATATTTTGGGAGTTAAGTTGAGATGTTTTGGTCTTGTTTGATCAAGTTTTGAAGAAACAAGTCAAAATTGGAGGTGTGTTAGAGTAGGGTGCTACAATATGCCCATGATTTTTGTGTGGAAACTTGACATGCTACAAGGTTTAGTTGTTGCACATGCATACATACTGTTTGAGCTTTAAAAAAATGCTTCACATGGCCATTTTTTAATGTCAAAATTCTGGTTTGTTAAGTGTTCTAAGATTCTCTAGCAACTCTTTTATTGGTATGGGCTGAACTCTCACCTTGCTCTTGATTATTTTAGCTATAGAATAGACCTTGTTGATTGATACTGAGTAAAGGGAATGATCTAGTTTTATTTGTTTTGATCATATAAGGAGCTAAAATAAAAGAAAATTTTGATATTGAGGCTTGAGTAATATTTTCATATTTTGGTGAATTTAAAGTAAGAGTTCATAGGTTCTTATGTATCTCTCTTCTTGTTGCCATAAAAGCTATCAAAGTAGGTGCTACTGTAGAAGGAATAAAAGTGAGAGACTATGCTTGGCATGTTCATTGATCCTACATCTGTTGCAATAATGTCGGAGGTAACTTACTACACTTTTTATCTTCAGTTTCTGTTATGTGTCTCTTTTACTTGGATTGAACAAGAAAAAGTATAGAAATAAGGGTAAGGAAGTCAAAATTGACATACTTCCCTAAGCATTCCTTGTGAACTTTAAATTCAAAAAAGATAATACAGAAAAGGCTTTTTAGGACTATTGAAAAAGACTTTCTAGGATTGTTATTGTGGAGTGGTAGAAGTAGGAGTCATAGAAATTGAACTTTCCAGGATGGTTCATGAACAGTCCTAGAAAGTGAGGGTCTGTTTGATTATATTTTCTATTTTTATATTCTGAAAACAGTTCTGTAGAAGTGTTTTCTAGAATAAGTTCTAGAAATAAAAAATAAACTTGTTTGATTCAATATTCTAAAAACTATTTTTAAAAACAGAAAAATAAAAAAATTCATTTGAAAAATTTGTTTTGAGAATAAAAAAAATTGTAAATTTGTTTGATTCACTTGTTTTATAAAACATGTTTTACAATAATTAGCACTTTTTTAACGATGATTTAATAGACTAATTTACTATAATATAATAGACCAATGTAATAATAAAATTTTACCAGAATAAACAATAAATATCATATATTTACTATAGTACAACAACAACAGCATTAGCCTTATCCCATTATGTAAGGTCAGCTACATGGATCATACAAATACCATCTCCTCAGATGAATCATTTCTCAAAAGGTCATTCCTTATAACTTCTCTTAGTGTCTTTTTTGGTTTTCCTTTACGCCTTTTGATAGGGCTTCAAGTCATTTGATCATCTCTCCTCACTAGCTCCTCTTGCCTTCTTCTTTATACATGCCCAAACCACCTTAAATGATTTTCCATCATATATTTACTATAGTATAATAGATTGATTTTAATAATAAAATTTTGTAAGGCAAGCCTTAAGTGAGGTGTTTGAAGGTTACAATGGGTGAAATATGCTACAAGTTCTTGCTGGCATATTGAATTACCCTTTATTTCTTGTCTCTTCAACTCCATTTATAGACCCAATACATATTGCCTAACTATGATAATTAACTCCTTCATTTTATCAATATAAATCACATAGGCAACAGTAAAATTGACATAGTTTTAAATGAAGTTTCAATAGTAATATTTATATAATTAGTACAAAGTTAGCTAATTAGAAGAATTGATATATTCTAGCCATATCCAAGCTGCAAGATGATAGTGAAGTGTTCCCATTTGTGTTGCACTTTTATCAGATAGTCTTGACAAGTTTTCCATATCATAACCCATATTTTCTACACTTGTGTTGCTAGCCAAGTCCTCTACTTCTTCAGGATTCATGTTCTCACATTCTCTAAATAGCCTATCACAATGACTCCACTTACATATGTAATTATGAATAGTACAGTATGCTATTACTCTAAAACGTTGTTTTAAAGGATCAAATGATGACATTAATTTTAAAATTGGAAATTGAGCCTTCAATACTCCAAAACAACGTTCAATCGTCATTCTTAAAGAAGAATGCCAATAATTAAAAGGCTCTTTGGGACTCCTAGCTTGACATCCTCTTCCTCGATATTCTTGTGCATGATATCTTTCTCCTCTATATGGTGGAAGAAGACCTCCATTACAAGGATATCCAGAGTCCATAAGATAATATGATCCTAAAGAAATAATAAAACATTAGTTTAAATATATACATGAATAAATTCATTTAAATGAACTAAAGAAAAAAAGAAATGGTATGGAAAAAAACATTTTAGTTAGATGTATATCTGCATGAGGCCATGGAAAATTTGCATTAGAATTGGTCATTGCATCTAACAAAACCTTTGCATCATGAGCACTGCCTTCCCAACCTGAATAAACATAGGTAAACATCATATTGAAATTACATATGAACATAACATTTTGTCTGAGGGATGCTTTTCATCCTCTGCATTATATTTGCTTTTCAGCAGGCACCCATGCACTAACATGCGTCCCATCAATTGCACCTATACAGTTCTGATTCAAATATATATATAATTATGATAGGTAATATTTATGTTAATATTAATAATAAGCAATAACTATAAAATATTAAAACTTACTTTGAACCAAGGATAATACTTTGTATTATTTTTAACATTGTCAGGCAACTCCCGGGTCTCTTGCTTGATGATCTCTTTCCCTAGTTGACACATTGCTTAAAATAATAAGAAATAGTTTGGGTCGAATGTTGGAAACGGTCTGCAACTACCCGTTGTCTAAGATTATGGCCTACAATGTATAAAAACATTGCAACTTTCTCTTCCAAGCTCAACTCTTTTGAATCCATTAAATAATCTTTACTCCTTAACTCATCACATAAATTGATAAAACAGGTCTTTTCCATTCTCAACAATTCATAACAACTAGTTCTTGATCCTTGTAAGAGCTCACTAACAAATTCTCAACCTATAAATGCAGAATTATGAACTGGAACCTTGTTAAGAAACTTACTTTCATACTCACATATCATATTAATTAATGCTAACTCTGCTAATTCATAATCATCTTCACTTGAATTGGACAAAGTTATAGATCCCTTAGAGCTACCTTCAATATCCATTGTGCATAATAATCTGTTCAAATGTAAGTGAACGTAAATCATGGGAAACAATATCAAATACATAACTAATCATATCATTCATAGTTTGGAAACAATATCAAATACATGACAAGTCCTAGCATTCATAGTTTGGAAAAAATATCAAAAGCATAATTAGTCATAGAATTCATAGTTCGGAGGAAATATCAAATACATAACTGATAATAATATTAATAATCACCAAACACAAGACAAATAGACATAAACACAAAACATAACACCTACAGACATAGATCAAATCAAACTATTCAACCATGCCTTCTTTCTCTGTGAAAGCACTGCCATAAATATTTCCCTCCAAGCAGGATCAATAAATTTATCCATTACCTTCACATAAATTGCGTTAGAGATATCTTCAAGCTCATTAAGAACAGCAACACATTTGGCAATAGAATAATCAGATGATGTGGGTCCAACAATACTAGCTCCTGTGGTTTTTGCCCTTGACATCTCAACTTTAGCTAGGTGAGCTTCTGCCCTTGCATTAGATGCCTTAACCATTGCTTGAAGTGCTTTACTCAATTGATAAGACCTACACTCTCTTTTTTTGTTTCGATCAAGTTGTTGAATAATGCGCTTTCCACTACGTGTCACACGCTCGGTGATATCTTCATCAATGTCATCATCATTTTCCAGGTCTACATGAACCCTATCATTCAGATATTCATCTTGAAGTTGAATCTCATCTGAAGAATTTGGTGGATCTTGAGTAGATGAATGATGAAGTATGCCAGTAGCAGTGCTTCTATTAAAGATTATGCCTAACAATTGATAAAGTTCCAACCCCTGCTTCTTGAATTGAGCAGCTTCAGGATGTACCTATAAAAATATATACAATCAATAATCTAGCTAATATACATATACAATGTAAGAAGAAATTTTAAATGGTTACATACCAAAATATAATCTCTCCAATATCTCTCATTAGTAGTAACTATGTTGGTTTCAGGACTCTAACCAAATCCAGTGTGTTGTAGCAACAAAGAAAAATCTCTATTCTTTGCTCGCAACCTATTATACTTTTGCTTGATTTGTTTCTCATGAAAAGAGCACCTACTCATAACATTCAACTTTCCTAATATATCCTTCCAAACTTTCTGTGAAAACATACCATTGTTGTAATTTCCTTTGTTCACTTCTTCAATCATAATGTCTGTAAAGCATTTAATTACAAGCTTTGGCCAAATTGCATTTTCTGAAACTTCTATTGACCCACTAGTTGCCATCTATAATATACAAGATTCAATCATTCAAAGACACAATCAAACCATAAACATTAATAGAGTTTTATGTGAAGAACACAAGGCAGCCTTAATTAAGACTTAAAGGAATACAAAGACCATGTCCTCCCAATCTCACTAAATTGCCTACGGCACTATCCTACTACTACTACTATTAACAACAACAACAACAACAACAACAAAAACAACAACTTATCAAGCAGATGAAATGCATAATAATGTTGCTTGGGATGTGAGTAATAGAGAGAAGACTTGTTTCTGGACAAATTGTTGGTTGGATTAATGGTGAAATTTTATTAAACCGATACAGTACCAAACCTAGTGATGATTTACTAAGGATGAAAGTAAAGGAATTTGTGAATAGTGAAAATGATTAGGATTGGAACAATAACATTGAGGAGGAAAACAATAAAATTAATACATAATAAATATAGCATACTGCATGGAAATAAAAAAATAGTTCTCGATGCTCAACAACAATAGGGGTAAAACAATAAAATTAATACATAATAAATTAATACATAATCATATGATATTCCACAATGAAAATAGGGGGAATTTAGGAATTGCAAAATCGACAGACAGCTACAATTTACTCCTTTAAATGATAGGAATGCTTAACACCAACAATGAGCGACTCGACCATTAGCAAGGTTGAGCTTTTTCAATAATGCTAGATTCTTTAAAATAGATTGATGCATTACAAAAATTAGCTTAAATGAGCAACTTTCATTAAGTTCATATACATTACAGTAGTCTTTGCTACCAAGATAGTTACATTGAATCATCACCCAGTGATAGATATTAAAAATGAATATAGCAATGCTACGAGGATAAATACTTCCTCGATGCTTTCTCCAAGACACCACTGGGGCAAAATGATAAACCAAATTCAAGGCAATGCACTGCGCTATCACTGTCACTACCATAACCATACCCTCTAAACAATCACCCTTGCCAAAAATAATAGTACTTCCAGAAAGATTACCAAGAACACAACCAAATATCGATCGCCCAATGCCATATAACTATTTATGATCAAGTCATTAAAGTTTATTATTGATGGAACTAATGATGTTTCGTATGAAAAAAAAGTGTTATTGAAATTCTTAGCATCCAATCTTCAAACAAGTTTCAATAATTTTTAAAAAACCAATAGAATAAGTCATGCCAAAACACTGAAACAACAATCTAAGGGGTGCCAGACAGAAAGAACTAGGTCCATGAAGTTGCCTAGATAACATCCTACATTGAAGAATTACTTTCACTCTAAACATGCCCTCATAATTGTCCTTGCCAACTTTAGATTTTTGAGTTCGACTGGTTTAATGATGAACCAGATGTTATTCTGGTCAAAATTTCCATGAGGCAAGTATGATCCAAACCTCAAAAGAGCAAAGACCGCTTGAATGAAGCACGTCTAAGCATAATAGTTAATTTGAAATGTGTTCTTTAAAGACCTTGATTATTAAGCTTTCTATATTTGTACATATATTACGGTAAGAGGAAAATGGCTATCAGCATTACATACACACGAACATATTTGGAATGCTAAAATCCTCACCTAGGATTAAATCATTCTATTTACTCATAATAACAAGTAACAATTATTTTTAAAGAAGTATAGCTGAAATTTTGAAAAGATGCTGCAAATTTCTAATTGGCAGAACTTATGGGTTGAACATAAATACAACTTAGTCCTACGTACCTTCTCTTATTTATAATATTCTAGAAATAGAGATTAACTACAAGATAAATTCTTAAAGTAACAAGCAACTTAAATAATTCTCCAATCTTCAGAATAGAGCAAGAGGATTATCCCATACACAACTAAGATCAGTGATAATGCTTTGAAACTCATTCTTAACACTAATCCTAAACACATTAGATTTAAATGTCATGCAGTGGAAGTCAAAACAAACAAACAAGAACAACCTAAGAAGCTTTTGAAGTCTCTAATTACTTTATAAAATGATAGAAATTAAGAGCATGCAGAAGATAAACATAAGAATTGAAAGCAACACATTCACTTATAGATCGAGGCTAAAACTTGGAGCTGGAAGAAAGGCTGAAACTGAACTTGAAGGTGAGAAAAAACATGAAAGCTAAAACTTAGAGCTAAACCAAAATACAAGATGAGAAGAAAGAAGCTTTTGAAGGCATTACGGTGACTTACAAATCGCGGCTGAAACTTGAATCCAAAAGGGGGACTGAAGCTAGATTTGAGGCTGAGAAAAAGGACTAAGGACTTACAATTGAATCAAAGCACAGGATGTGAAGAAAGGAGGATCAGAGCTAAGGAAATAACAGCAAAACAGAGGGAAAGAAGAGGAGCCTACTGATAAGAAAGAAGGGCTTATTGATGGCAAATGAAGAAAGGATAGAGGATGGCAGTCAGGTGGAAGAAAAAATGGCAGAGCTGGAGAGAAGATAGCTGAGTGCTTCGGTCTACTTGGGTTGGGGTCGATGACAATGTGGTTCAAGGGTTATTATACTATTTGTTCAAAATCATAGATATGCCATTAATGAAAAGCGTTTTCAGTGTTTTGCCATTTTGGAGAACAAAAAAACACCACAAAACAACTCACATATGTTCTCTATTTTTTTGTTTCCTAAAACACTTATATGTTTTTCAGTTTTTAGAACATTTAACCCAAAACACAGCCCATCAAATGGTTTTTTCATTTTTTTTGTTCTTAAGAACAAAAAACTATTTTTAAAAACTGCTACCAAACAGGCCCTCACTTTCTAGGATTGTTGTGCTTACAACAATCCTAGAAAATCTCTTTTTTAGGACTATTGTGAGCCATAATAGCCCTAAAAAGTAGACTTTTTAGGATTGTTGTGGCTCATAACAGTCCTAGAAAGCGAGAATTTTTATTTAAAAAAATTATATATATGCAATCCTAGTAGTTCTAATTCTAATTTAGAACCATACCAAAATACTCACAATAAGAACCCTTTGAACCAAAAATGCCATTTATGGGCAATGAAACAATTGAATATCACTGATGTCAACAAAAGCATATTTTAACAATTTCCCCAAAAATGTGTCACACAATTTCAAGCAAGCAGATATTACATAACAATAACTACTATAAAGTAGCTTCTAAGATAGATCCAACTGAAACATATCTTTCCAAAAACAAAAAACAAAAATTTCTAATAAAGAATTTCCTACTTATCTATTTGTTTTCTTCCTCAAAAAACTAAAAAAATTGCGATTCATTGAGAATTCAAAAAGCAATGTTTAACTTAGCCTAGAGAAATTTTTTTTATACTAATTATGCCTTAGAATAATGTCTCCACCTATTGAGTGTCCAAAGCAAAAATAGGAAAGCCTAGGATTTTCAATAAGAATCTTCTTAAGAAAAACTATCTGCAATGTGAGAAAGAAATTGTTCCTAATTAGAATGACAACTGTAAGGCCAGAAATAAAGTTTAAAACATTTGTTCTTCCTATCCACTTTACGACAAGAACCATAGAACCATTTAATTAAACAATATTCTTTAAAGTCCTTGTAGATTTGAGAACATACCATGTCAAAAACACCGTCATCAAGAGAGTGTACATATGCATGAAACCCATTACTTCCACCATGGCCTAAAAAATAAGCCAATTTGTTACCATTTATCTCTCCCCAGATCTTTTCATCAGAGAACTTATAATGAATTAACAAATTACATCATGGTCTGAAAAAAGGATTCATATCATAGTGTCAAGAAAGAAAATAAAATTTGATGATGTTAATAAACATAAGAAATGCCCTTCTAGCGGTTTAGTATTTTCTATCATTTTCTTTTGATTGTGTTTAGACACGACATTGAATTTTAAGTAATAATGGTGCAGATGATAAATGAATAAGGAAAATAAAATAATGGTGGTCTTAAATATGATTATATTTGAATCCACATACAAGAACCTAAAATAAAGTTTGATCAATAAAGAAGAACCAGATAGCATATTATCATGTTTCCTTATGCCTATTCTCTTTTTCAAAAGCCAAATTTTAAAATTATATAATAGAACACAACTCAAGTATGCTATGAAAGAAAACTACCAAGGAATGCAAGCTGTTTTGGCTTACCAATCCAATCCATCCCATAAACCTTGAAGCGATTAGCATTCAACTTCTTTGCAAAATCATTATACCTGCCACTGTTATAGAATAATGGGAATGGCTTCAAAATCACATGAAGGATTATAAGAACTGAAAGGGTTACCAACTTGAATTAAGCACAAACTACAAACCTATGTTCATCAATCCATGCATGAGAAGAACAAATCCCCTGTACAAAGCAAGCAACAAATTATGAGCCCAAATTCTACTAAAAAGAATATGTGTTTGTATGTATTCATACAATGAAAAGGGAATAAAAGGGTGGGCATTGAGCAGGGTAATTGGAATGATAAAATTCAAAGGTTCTTCAAAAGTATCATTCCTTGTTTTTGGTATTCTTATATTCTTATATAGGACTATCCTAGCTATGTGTGTTTGGGATTTGGATTTAGTAAGAGTATATCCCAACCATCTATTTGCAATACCAACTTGATGCATTAGCACAAAATTCTAATAGCATTGAATATCATGACAAAATATAAGGCAAAACTAAATTTACTGTGTCCATACCTGAGCAGCCACTACTAAATTAATGGGATTCTTCCTAATCCAATCCACATTATTACAGCAAATACCAACATGATGATAAAAACTAGAATTGTAACATGGTAACCATGTCTACATGATATACTTGAAAACATTATATTTTAATGTGAATTATTAAATAACTACAAAAAGAATGGAGCAACATGATACAACGGAAATAGAAACTATATGATCAAGAAAAGAAAAAGAAACATTCAATTCAGAAAGTACAGCTATGGATATAGAATTCACATTTACTTTTGTTATGTTTATGCATCATGAGTTGATGTCAGCTATAGATATAGAATTCAGAGCCTTTTATGAAACTTAAAATGTAGATTTTTCTGCTTATAATTGAGATAGATTATTATAGTATGATCATAAGCAAGCTATATGTCCTAGTTCTTTCAAAACTTCAGAATGAATACTGGATTGCTAGTGGTACGTTAATTGCAAAAAATAGAAGCATGCAAGGTTGCCGATGAAATCCAATGATGTAGTTTTTCATCTATGAAAAGTAAATTGGAAGTGAAGACCTAAAACATATTAGCATTCCAAGCTTACTATTTTTGGTCAGATGCTTGGTTTTTGTACCATTCTAGGATATGGGGTATGCTCAACTAATTCTCTTCTTAGTGTCTTACAGAATATACAAGATTAAGTAGTAATTTTACCCTTTCTAAATTGGAAACTGACTACTTTCTTAGTTTATTCTTGTCAATCCAAGTAAATGGCAAATGTTGAGACCAAATTCTTTCAGGAAGACTATTTTAGAAACAGGGGACTATAATGAGAAAGGTTGGAGAGGTACAAATAAAGCCTTAGTCACAAGAAGATTAAAATAAAGAATGTTCCGGATATTGAAATCAGTTGTTTTCTTTTCTCTCTCCAAACATCTTGTATGACAGCTTACCAAATCCTCTGGCTACATTTCACAGAATTTGCAAAGGTGCATGAAGACTAACAATGCATGTAAGAGCAATCTAAAAAATATTGTACTGAAATATAAGCCTTATTTCACACATTTTCAGGTTTCTCCTAAATGAAGGATTGTTTAATGTTCTTATTGGTTTTGCTCAAAACTTTTGTTCCCATAAATCAATAATTATATGTGGAATAGAAAGTAGTCAATCAAAAAAATTCAAATAAATTTAGCTGTAACCTTTTTTATTACCAAGATATTAGATTTTAGCATTTAAAAAATGTCCAAAGCTTTTTAAGATACCTGAGCTTCTAGTTTATTTGGCATTGTTTCAAATGCAATTAAGTCAACACCTAAATCTGCTAATATTTGAACTCTTCTCCTATCAATATATGGACCTAGATGTAGTAGCCACAAAAAAAGAAAAGGAAAAACAAAAAAGCAATAAGGAACTCATGAACAACTAGGATAGGCTAAGAAGCATGCAAATATGAAAACACCTAGATGCATGAATGCTAACTACAAATTTTACATCTCACAACTCTGCATATTGCACAAATAGCTTAATCTATGTTTTGGAAATGCTTACACATGGTTCACCTTAACTCAAGTGTAGCAACTTCTAAAGTTGTAAATGTAACACCCCTCGCGATTTCTTCCTTGGCATTGTGTTCAGGACCGGAGGAAACAGGATAGAGGAAGGCTCCAGTGGAGTCTGCAAATACTCCATGTCGCGGCTAGAAGTAGGTCTACTGTGGTGAGAAGCAATTCCAGTGGCGTTGTTCGGCTGAACATGGTGGAGCAGTGGTGAGGTATGTTGAGGCCGCGACGAGATTCAGGATTTTCGTTTAAAACTGGATCATTTCGGTCGATCAGGAAAGAAGAAAATGGAGGAGAAACTGAGGAGCAAAGCTAGGGTTCGTGATTTTTGGCCATTGGGAGTGATTTTCAGACCTCAAGAGTTTGGATTCAAGTGGGTAAGTGTTCTCTACTCCTTCCTCTCCATTTTGTTCTGTTGGAATTCGAGGATTTTTTTGGTTTTGAGGTTGGATTTCCAGTTTGGGATGAAATCCACTGATTGAAATAGATGTTATGGGATTAATGAAGTGTGTTGTGGTGTTCTTGTTGCTTGGGTGTGAGTTTTGAAGGGATTATGTGTGTTTTGAGCTTAACCCTAGGTTGGTTTCGATTAGAGCTCTTGGGAATCCAAAGTGTATGTGTTTGAGTAGAGTTTAAATGGTCCCTAAAAGCTGATTGATGCATGGAAGGGGTGTTGGAACCTTGGGTTTGGCCTAAAGTGGTTGAATTGTGATGTTTGAGTAATGGTATATTGTGCTAATGGAAGAATTGTGTTATTATGAAGGTTGTTTGGTTAACCGAGAGGGGTTCACGTGTGTTGGACAATTTGACAAATTCGTGGAGCTCACGTGTGTGGTATTGACAACCTAAGGTAACCGGGTGTATGTTTGTATTGTATTGTTTCTATGGTATCATAGAACGTATATATGTATATATATGCATGTTTCTTTTTATACCACGATATTGATTGTGTATATGTATGGTTTTTTTATATATCGTGGCATGTATGGCTAGTTGAGGTATGATGGTTGTATATTTATATTGTGATGTGTAGCATCCCCATACCATTGCATGCTAACATGTCCATATGATAATTGTGATGATAATGATGTATATATATATATATACGTAGAGGCATGTTGGTATGACATTGGCATCATCACTGATAAGTGAACCCTTATGGAATCAATCCAAAGAACCCACTTGAAACGAATGACACTCGGATCGTTGCAATTGCAAGGAACACAAAAACTGAAAAATAGAAACAGCAAGAAGGAAACAGAAAAGATATGTTGGTCGAGGTGAATTAGAACCCAAAAGAACCGGTCTCTTGAACCCTAGTTCCAGTGACGCCACAAGGATTGACAAATTCCTTGATAAATCATAGTATTCTCTCCAGCACTTAAAGAATCGCAAGAGGAAACTCACAAAAGTCTGAAACTTTAATCATTCAAATCTTAAAAACGTACATGAAAGTTAGCCTTAAATAGGTAAGGTTAAATCTAACCTAATAAACTTAGAAACCCTAATTAATTTGGGCTTAAGCAATCCTAATAGGAATAGGAGACTTTAGGCCCAAACAACACTCCTATTGGACTTAGGAAACTAGTAAAATAAAATCCTAAAATAAAATAACGAAAATTCATAAGAAAATAATAAAATAAGACCTAAACCCTTATAAACATGCCACCACATTAATGAAATCACATGTTTGGCACATGACATGCTTATTTATAAGGTGGGCTATCAAAAAGACTACTAATTAACTAATTGGGCTTTATTAATTAACAAAGTTCAGCCTATAATTAATAAAAATGAAATTAACACTAATTAAGCCCAATAATACTTAGGTCACATGCTATTTTAATGAAGCACATGATCTTTTAATAACCTTTTCCAATGGGCTTATCTTGGGCTTGGATTTGAAACTTGTATTTTGGAGTTGATAATCTCACTTAAGCTTGGGCTTTATGTTCAACACCTTGATCAAGTCTTCCAAGCTCTTCATGCTCCACTCCAAACTCTTGTAAGTCATTCCTAACCCTTATTCTATCAATCACCATATGATTGCATAGTGAGAGATTGATGATGAGGTGACAATGATATGATGTGATATGAGATGATGATATGAGAGAGATCCCTGTTGCTAAATCCTCTCCATGGGAGAGCCAGGCAGCAGAGGACAATATGATATGATGAAATATCCTTGTCACTAAATCCTCTTCTTGGGAGTGCCAGGTGGCAGTGGATTTAGGGATGCATCTTCCCTAAATCACCATTAATTTGTGATGGTCCAGGGGAAGGAGAGCCACGGTCTGAGCTCTAGTGTAACCATTAGCCAGGTTACATTAGAGTCAGGTGAGCTTGGTGATGTCCCGGAATCAGTCTTCACTGACTGTTAGAAGGGAATCATCTATTGAAATGTCTTGTGATGATGACAGCTCGTGGTTCTAGCCGTGTAAGAGGGAGAACATGCATACCATTCATTAGCATTGCATTGCACGACTGTGTGGGTCAGTATATATGTATTGTATGTGGTTGTCTCCGGTTACTGAGACATTGTCTCACACCTCTCTCCCATGACTAACCTTTCAGGTGATGGTTCTGGCACTAGTCCGGAGAAGACGCAGGAGTAACTACGTACGTGGGAATAGTCTATGTAGTGTTTGTAATGTTAGATATTGTATCTTGTGCCAAGTAGGATAGAATGGATTGTAATGAATATTTGGGTAAGGTATGAATTGTATGGATTATGTATGTTGTATGTATGGTTGCGTGGTTTTAGATGTTCAAAAGTATGTATGTTGGTGTTTGTGAGCCCAGAGTAGTTTTGGGCCTGATTGGTGTATCTTAGGGCCTGTAGCCCATTTGTCAAGTAAGGGTTCCAAGGAGTCAAATCTCAGAGGAGTGGCTCATTTGGGGTGAAACCTCTTTAGACAAGTTGGTTTAGAGGTTTTGGACTTGTTTGAATGGTCTCTAAGCGACCTATTGCCTGGTGACAATTGGAGGTGGTTAGTGATGAGTTTTGGTCAATAAGTGGACAAAATGGTGTCGAGGGTCCAGAATCTCCATACGGAGTTGGATTGAGGTGTAAGTGGTGTCTCTGGCTAAATTGGGACTAGATTGACTTGTAGGAATTGGAATTAAGTCAATTGGAGGTCAGAGCCTAAAGTTATGCGCGTGGGAAGTTTGCCTCAGAGTTGGAAGTTATGATATGGGATATCAGCAAGGGGCGCCGCGGTGCCAGTGAGGCTAGAAGCATGTAAAAACAGAGGAGGCTGGAGCCGCGACCCTAGTTTTTGGTGTTTTTAGGTCGTTTCCGCTGGTTGGAAGTTTTGGAAAGTGTTTTGTGATGTTTGGGGGTGTGTTATGTTGGATTTTTGAAGTTTTTGGTTAAGACTTTGGAGGTGTCAGGAGGTAGGGTGTAACAGTAAATGCAAAAATTAAGTAGCTAGCACTATTCAAAAGGTATATGCATATACTAAAAATATGACTAGTATGTGTTTAAGTTATTAAAACATGCTTAAATAGTATTTAGAAAGTGTAAAATATTAGAATTCAACATTTTCTTCTTTCCTTTGTCTAAGGATCTATTTAAAGTTGTTAAGCTATCTTGCTGCTAAGTTTGCTCAATATGGGTTGAAGTGTCCAATATGAGTTAGACACCAAAAGACATCCCCCTAAAAGTGTGCCCCATGGTATGTAACTTGTTTCTCTTCTATGGTAAGAAAAGGATTGGAATATATTAATTTGGCCCTTTAACTTTCTACGCCCAGATCTAAGGAAAAATAGTTCTCTTTCAATGTACATGCCAAGGCCACATAGTACAGTGATGCACAAAGGCCCTTTTCTTCATTCCTATATTGACCAGCACATTTTTTTTCCTTAAACATAACTTTATTAAAAAAAAATATAATGCAAATGGTTCTATGAAACAAAGTATATTTGAGATTAGACAAAAAACTGCATAAAATTTCACTAATTCAAAGTAATGATTAAGTTTAAGCACACCTCTAAGAAGGAATTTTAGAAAGGAATATATATATATATATGAAGTTAAAGAATGTTAAAACTTCTCTTACTCATGATTACTTTGAATAAACTCTTTCCTTGGTCAGTTTGGTCAATTTAAATAACCATTTTGATTTTGGAACATTATCCATAAGATCCTTCCATAGCTTCTTCTCTATACACCTAACAATCAAGAAAATAGAATATTGCATCAATTGAGAGAAAATGAAAGGGAAGACCAAAAACTATATTGTCGATTGCAGACAATATCCCCCATGAACAGAAACCATACCTAGTAGGAGGCTTGCAATAAAGAGGCATCGATGTTAGAGAAAGAAGAGGATGTGAGGGGCGTCATTAACGGTAGAGCTCAATGGAGGAGACATGTTAGTGATGAAGAGGAGAAACCCAAAAGGGGAACTCAAAAACCATGAGAAAACCTGAGATAGAGACACATAACTCACATTAGTTGACGAAGAAAAAAGCAAGAAATGGGTTTGACAAGTGCTACCCTTTTTCTTTCTCTTACCCCATCTCATTGTTAACCAAAGGGACTCTTACTCGAGGCTTGAGCTCTCAGTGTCGGTAGCCAAAAATTGAAACAAAATGCCATGTGCTGGGCTAGGGTGTGACGGTGGGTAAGGGTTTGATGGCTGTGAGAGGAGAGATCACCGTTTGGGTTCAATAGTGTGTGGTTGGAGCTAATGGGTTTGGTTTGACGGTGATAGTGTGAGCAAAAAGGAGAGAGTGCCAACAGTAAGTGGCAAGGGGTGAGACCTTGCCGCTACTAAAGGAGAAGGCTTTACCGCGATGTAGGTTATAATTGAGAAGAAAGTTTACCACATCTAGAAATGTTATTTGTATTAACATTATAGGACAATGGGATAATCCAACGTCCTAATTCTCAAAGATTTCCAAGATGGTGGAGCATTCCACAGTCCTAGAAAATGAAATTAAGGGCTGTGACTTATTCCACCGTCCTTGAAAATGCATTATAGAAGCTTATATTTACAAAATTACCACCGCTAAAATATTTTAGGACTACTATTTTGTTGACCGTCCTAAATGACAGTCTTAGAATTGTTTTTTTTTGCTAGTGCCCTTACATTGCAATAAGTTAGAATATGGATAGTATTGTGGTGCTATTATTCAATTTATGATAGTAGATAAATGGCTTATAATATAAACTCAATGTGCAAGTAACTCACCATGAATTTAAAGTGGGTTTCTTTTTCTCTAAAATTGCCATTAAACCTACAGAGATGCTCGTGAACTATATTGTTACATGAGATGATTTGGTTTTGTAGTACAGAGTAGACTTTTTACAAGCCTACTGATGTTAATGTTCTTTTCTGTACTAGGATCCAAGAAAACATAAGATAAACACACCAAAAGTAGCTATGCCTGAAGTTTGGTCAAGGTAATCAAATGATGAACCAAAATTTCCTCTTATTTGCACATTATTTTATGCTTAGCATGATTGCTTCAAAACATCTAGTTGCAAAGCTCTCATGAATTTGGGTTGAATATCTATCAACAAATTGATGCATCTTGCATCAATATTTTCATCTTCATATTTCACTTTGCTGGTGCCACCAACAATGATGGTTAAGAATGATGCTTAGCATGATTTCTTTTGAAGAATGCTTTATTATTTTCCATTAGTTGTATATATCATTTTCTTACTTTATCTGGTGACAGCTTGGCTAAAAAAAGGAATTATCTTTTTTCTTCAGAAAAGGAGATCTTTGGAAGCATTTCCTCAAAGAAGCATTTCCAAATAATAGAAAATGGAAATGTTTTGAAAACGCTTTTGAAGCCTGAAAAGAAATGTTCCCAAATTCCATTTATGTATTTATGTAGTAATGAGTTTTTTTTTTTTAAAAAAGAGAGCAATTTCTACATCGGTTGTAGATTTAACCGACATAGAAAATGATTTTCTACATTGGTTATACAACTGTCCTATAATTGCTTATTGTTTACATTGGTCAGATTTATGTTTCCGATACAACCCAACATAAATGAGCTAAAATAACCAATTTAAAAAAATACTTTTTACAGTAGTGACAATTTTGTTATGCCATGGGTGCTGAGTATGGCTTCTCCATTGAAGGATAGCGAATAGCTCATGAAGATAAATGGCAAAGCAGGTCTAGTGGTGTGAAGGATTTTGATGTTGAAGACCTATATCTCACCTTCACCTAAATCTTGCCGTTGCTAACTTGTTGCCATCTCAAGATCTAGATCTAGATCAAAATTGAATCCACAAAACGAGCTCATCTGAGTAGGTCACTACTATTGACCAATAGATGGCGTGGTGTGGCAAACAAATCTTGCCTTCACACAAATCTCGCCGGTGCTACCTTGTTGCCATGCAGATGGGCGAAAGAGAGGGGTAAGTGAACGGAAAAGATGTTT
The DNA here is from genome assembly GCA_026686845.1 of Adenanthera pavonina. NCBI lineage: Eukaryota > Viridiplantae > Streptophyta > Magnoliopsida > Fabales > Fabaceae > Adenanthera > Adenanthera pavonina. The sequence continues at coordinate 8,233,764 of JAIVEN010000020.1, read as the reverse complement.
TTGTAGAAACCACCGTGGAAAGAGAACAAAAAAGAATGATGAGAGAGAGAGAGAAGTTTTTGGAAAGTGAGAATAAAAAATGATATTAAATAGATATGAGAGAGAGGATGATTGGTTAAAGGATGGAAAAAAAAGGTAAGAAAGGAATCATTGGATCTCTTTTTATTAATGGTCACATATAGTAATATGTAGCCTGTACTTTTTCTAACATAAAGATTAAAGTAAATGTAGGTCTTTCCTTTGTGATTATCTAAAGAACTACAAAGGAAAGTTTATTTTTTTTGGAAACTGGACTTTTGTTTGTGTTTCTTTTGTGGTTTTAAAAACAACCACTAAGAAAAGTGAGGCTCACTTTCTTTTGCGGTTATTTTTATAAACTCACTTTCCTTTGTGGTTATTTTTAGAACTACAGTGAAAAATCTCAACTTTTCTTTGCATTTCTTTTAAAAATTGCAAAGGAATCCTTACCTGCATTTCCCCCTCATTTTCCTTAAAATTTGCTTATATAACTGCCAACATTTAGAGGCTCAATCATGATGCGTGATTGCAATAATGCCAGCCCATGACAGCCGTATTAAATGGTTTAAAATAGAATAAGTTCTTAATTTCCAGCCATCTCATTTCTGTGTGTTGATATTTTTTTTTTCTTGTTTGTTTATTTTAAGTGGACTAACAAAACTCAACAAAACCATCTATCGTAGGTGACAGCTCAAAGTCCCTACCTCTTAAGCTATATAACCACATGTACTCTGTGTATGTGTTTATAGTTTCAGACTATATATGAATTATTAGCTTTATTTAAAGCAAATTGAACCTAGTTTACTTAATTCAATAATCATTGGTTTCTAATGAATTATTAACTTTATTTAAAGCAATTGAACCCAATTTACTTATTCAATAATCATTGGTTTCTAAGTTTTCTTTTGCAACTCATGTTTGATCACTTCGTAATATTTTAATTGTGTATAGAGATTTTGAGCCTGTTTGATTTTCGCTTTGTAAATTGAAGTTAGAATAAAATGAAGTTTATCAAAATGAAGTATGAATAAAAATAAATTTATTATAATATCATTTATATTTAGATTTTTTTATTATAAAAGTAAGTTTAATATAATAATCATGGGTAAAAGCATATTTATTGACTGAAAAGTAACTTTTTCATTTCGATGGCTAAAAACACGTTAAAAGGTAAGGGTAAATTTATAAGATAAACTTTCAAAATGAGTCAAATACAAATACAAGATTAGCCCAAACTTTGACCCAACCCAAAAATTTTCCGAACGTGGAATTCGTTTACTTCTTGTTCATTTGGGTTGACACGGAAAAATAGTAGCAGGGCGAATAACATCATAAGTAGAAATGCAAAATGCGCCAGCATGATCACGTGATGAGGGAGGGAGAGAGATATATTGTGGGACTCCAGGAACTTGGAATCAGAGGGAGCTTGCTTTGGTTAGAAGACACGGGCCCTGTAAAGGTTCAGAAGGCCACGTGGCAATGGGACATCAAGCTCAATGGACGTGTATATGATCTCTCTTTTTTTCCTGACCTGAGTGTATGATCGACAACCTGGAATTGACGTACTGAGATTGTTGGATAGATAGAAAAATACGAGAATAGATCTCACCCTAGTCACGTTTAGTTTAGTTGACCGATTATGGAACAGCTGGCAACAACTTTCTTTCCCCCAAGAACCAAAGACAGCAACAAAAGAGTACAAGAGGCATTCAATGTAAGTATTTTTTTCAGAAAAAAAAAAATAAATATACTGAGATAATTAACCTCTTAAATAAGTTATTCTGCATTTAATTTATAATTATTTATATAGAAAACACTTTATTAAGAGATAAAAAATTCATTTTGATCTCAATCATTTAAAATATTTCTTTTCTATTTTTATTGGAGATAATTTTCATACCCACTGAAAAAAGACAAAAAATATATAATAAAATACTTGAATAATGGAGCGGAGACCTCACATATTGTGTCCTTGCATCTTGTGTGGACTTGGCTCCCAAGAGAAGGGTAAACATAGTTTTTCTTTTAGTTAACAAGTAAACGTAGTTCTATTCTTTAATTAATTAGCATGCGGTGGTGAACGAAAATTGTTTGGTCTATATATCATGGTTAAAAAAAAAATGCAACAAGAAAGCATAAAAGTTTTGGGGGATTTTTGTTAATACATTTTAATATGAAATTCATAAATATCATTTTTATCAATATGAAACTTAGTCTAAAGGAATTTTTTAAAAATATGATAATTCACTGGAGAAGTAGAACTTACTTTGGGTTTACTCGAAAAATATAATTTCCTAAGTTAAACCAGTCTAACTTTCTAAACAATTGCATATTTTTTTTGATAATCAATCTATTTTCTATGAAGTTTAACTTCTCCTCATACCAAACAATCCTTACTTTTCTTTCATCATGAAACAATAAAATATAATTGTTTTGAAGAAAGGAAAATTAAATAAATAAATGCCAAAGCCTATTTTTATCCAACTAAAAAGACAATTTATTAATATTATTATAAATTTATTAATCTTATAATTATAATCATTGGCAAAAAAATATTGTTATAGATAGAATATTTTAAAATATTAAAATAAACTATTATAACCTTACGAATAAAACCTGAATTGAATCGCCAGGCTTCCATATGTGTTTTGCACTTGTAGTAAGGAAAAATTAATGCAATTGAACATATTTATACTTATTTTAAGTTATAATTACTATTTTGAGACTTTAAAGTAATTTTAAGATTTTTTAGCTAACCATTATAATTATAAAATTAACAAGAAGTTGTTTCTTTTTTCAAATATTTTCCAATATACTGAATCAACATTTTCCACTAACTTATATAATGAAGTAAACAATTAAAAACTTGGATTACGTTTTAAAACTTAAAGGGTTATAATAAAACTTTAAAAGAATTAAAGAAGTAAAATAAAACTCGTATCATAGTTAAGGGACTACAAGTAGATTTTCACCTAAATAAATAATATAAATTTATGTTGACTAAAGTTGGCAAGTGGGCTTTGGTCTTCGACTGAGTCTAATCCAGCTTTACATTAAAAAATATTTTATCTGATTTGTAATATAAGACTCTTTTAATCAAATCATGTAGATTAATAATTAAAATTAAAACTAATTAATTATCTTAATTTTTTTAAAAATCCCAACATTTTTCTAAAACTATCCTTATTTAATCTCTTTCTCTTTGAATACATTAAATATGAGTATTTTTTAAAAATATATAATAAATATTATCTCATATATTATAAATAGTCTTATATATAGAATCAGGACAAAAGATCTTATATATAGAAGTGGAGAGAGTGAAAAACTAAAACACTGATCAAGGTGCTAGCGAAAATAAATAATTGTTATTAGACCAATTTGATGCTTAATAACAATGGGTGGCTGGAATTGCGCCCTTGGTGACAACCATAATTCAAATGATTTAAAATAAAATAAATCCTTTCCCATTTCATTGCCCTAAAAGAAGCCACTCATCGATAATATAACAAATAACCCTGGAAAGTATTTTATTCATCTGGTTCAAAAGATCCAAATTAAAATTAAATATATTTAACGAGAGGGTAAAATAAGATTGTATTGCATGAGACTTGATAATTAATGTCTCTATGGACATGTTTAGCGCATGACTACGCATATCACATTAACAGAACGTGTCTTAACAAGAATGGAGGGAAGTTGTAACTATCATGCTGCTGAATAGCCAAGAGCACATGCGTATACATGTGGGTCAACCTATAGATATAGTTCTTTATCAAAATAATTAGCAAATGGCCATAAATTCTATACTTTCATTACATCGTGAAACAAGAAAACAAACTTGTTTTGAAGTAAATAAAATTAAATAAATAAATAATATAAATTTATCTTAGACAAGTTGGGAAGTGGGCTTTGGACTTTGGCAAACTCTAGCTCAGCCACAAATTAAAAATTAAAACAAAAAAGAGACTTAAAAAAGGGTGGTTGCAATGCAAATTGACTCATATAAATATAAATAAAGACCTAGAAAGTACATGGGACCAATAAGTAAACATTATAAAACCATGTCACTTTGTTTTTGGTCAAACGGTTGAAGGGAGGGGGCGGGGAAGCTAGACTGGTAGAGTTCAAGCCAAAGAAAACTCTTAAAGATAAAAATCAAAGACTTCAATAAAACTCCCCAGATTTGTACTTTGTACAAGCCTTTATGCTCTATTTGTAACCCCTTTTGACATCAAAAGGAAGACTTCAATATTAAAACTATTAAACTAATCACTCACGTAAATAAATCTCTCAGTCATGTACAAACTATAAATAGTGATAACATGGGAACGAATAATCTATTGTGGAGAATCATTGACACTAAATGATAGGATACATTAGAATTAGAATTAGTAATATCAATTGCATATATGGAGAATCATTATATAATTTCAGATGGCTCAAGTTTTTAAATTACGTCAAGAACAAAATACCTGACAATTTCTGTAATAACCCTCATTACATTGTCTCTAACTAGGTCCCAAGCTAACTGAGTGTCTTTGGTATTGTATGTAGCACCTAAGGAAACTAGACGGAGCCAAGGTTCAAGTGGAGAAGAAATTAGCTCTATGTTGCAGCGAGAAGTAGGGCCGCCATGGCAAGAGTGAATTCCAGTAGCATCTTCTGGCTGAAAGCAGTGGTGCTGTGGTGAGCTTTCCTGAGGTTATGGAGAGAATAAAAAATTTTGTTTAAATCTGGTTTAGTCCAGTCGGCTGAGCACGAGAGAAAAGAAAGAAATGGAGGGGATGACAGAGAAGCAGTGTTAGGGTTTGCAATTTCCAGCTTCTTGAAACTTGGATCTTAGTTGGTAAGTGATCCCTACTCCCCCCTCTCCATTTTCTTCGGTTTTAAACTTGAGTTTTCTTGGTTATAAGTTGGGATCTTTAGTTTTGACCAAATCCTACTGATTGAAATGGATGAAATGAGGTTAATGGACTATGATTTGGTGTTCTTGTTCCTTGGGTTTGAGTTTTGAGGGATATATGCATGATTTAAGCTTAACCCTAGGTTGTTCTTAGTTAATGCTCTTGGGAATTCGAAGTGTATGGGATTGATTGATGTTTGATTGGTCTCTAGGAGTTTTATGATGCATGAAAGTGGTGTTGGAACCTTGGGTTAGGCTAAAGTAGTTGAATTGTGGAATTTGGGTATTTGGATTGTATGTTAATTAAAGTATTATGATTTTATTAAGGTTGTTGGCTAATTGGAGAAGGCAGGATATGAGATTGGTGCTCAAGAAAGCTAGTGGAACCACGAGTGTAGTATTGACAATATGAGGCATTTGGGTGTTTGTATTCTGTATATGTTATAAGTGGGTATATATGTGTATATATTTATATTTCCATTCATATCACGATATGGATATATGTGTGTGTATGATTTGTTTTTATATCGTGGTATGCACACTGTAACACCTTAGTTTACTAGGCTTTTAATGATACTTTATATATCTAGCGGAAAGAATTAAAAACCTAGAACAATTAAACTTTTAAACTTTTCACAATTAGGTTACTCAAAAGATAATAACTTAATTGAAAGTTTACTTTAATTAATAATAATCAAACCAACCATACTGTAATTATCTGACTATTGTTTCAGAATATCTAAAGTAAAGCTAGCAAGTAGAAATTATAACTAAAACATATGACCATAATTTAATTATATTTATTCTAATACAAAATAATATCTTCCAGTCTGCTTCCTCTTAGTTAACCACCTCCTTACCTTTGCCTTTGTTTGTGCTTGGCCCTAACATTGTTGGTCATTGTGAGATTTGGGGAAATCTCAGTAGTATATATATTTATTCAAACAAATCATATTCATAATCAGGTAGTTATGCAAACAACCAAATAACTCATATTTTATGCATCTATAAAAATCTCAACAGAGTTTCCTTTTAATACTAGACATCCATAGCATTTCAAAACATTTACATTGAAACAACTCATCGAATAATATCACATAACATCCATAATTAATTCATAGAAAATGCGTAAAATAAATAATATACTACCTCCACCGAAAAGTTTCCTGAGCTAAGCAGCTTGCCTTCCTTCTTGAATTTTTTAAGTACCTTACTTGAAGCTAACCTTCCTTTCTTTTCCTTCTCTTTCACTCACACTCTTTTTCTCTCCCTCGGCTTTGTCTTTCTCTCACTTACTCCTAACTCTCACTCTCAACTGGTGATGTGCTGAAATGAAGAAATGGGAGGGGTATTTATAGTATTGATGTCTTGACCAGCAAGTGATATCAATTCATTGTATACAATCATTTAGTGTATGCTCATCATAATTCAATGTAATTCATTGTATACCTTCATTCAATGTATGCTCATTATAACTCAATGTAACTTATTGAAACTGTTATTTATTGTATACCTTCATTCAGTGTATACTCATCAGAATTCAATGTAACTTATTGAAACTAATATTCATTGTATGCCTCCATTTAGTGTATGCTTATCAAAATTCAATGTAACTTAGTGAAACCAATATTTATTGTATACCTTCATTCAGTGTATACTCATCAGAATTTAATGTAACTTATTGAAACCAATATTGACTGTATACCTCCGTTAAGTGTATACTCATCAGAATTCAATGTAACTTATTGAAACCAATATTCATTATATACCTCCGCTCACTGTATGCTCATCAGAATTCAATTCAATGTAACTTATTAAAACCAATATTCATTGTATACGTTTATTCAATGTATACTCATCAGAATTCAATGTAACTTATTGAAACCAATATTTATTATACACTTCCATTCAGTGTATGCTCAATAGAATTCAATGTAACTTATTGAAATCAATATTCATTGTATACCTTCATTCAGTATATGCTCATCAGAATTCAATGTAATTTATTGAAACCATAATTCATTGTATATCTTCATTCCTCATATTCTAAACATAAACTGTATTAAAAATCATATATGGAAATTTATGGTTGTTGCATTTCTATTGCCCTTGAACAAAATTTCATCCTCGAAACTTAAAACATAATCAAATAGCTCTGGGTATTTTCATCTCATGTCGTCCTCCATTTCCTAAATTGCTTCTTCTGACCTTAAACCCTGCCAGTCCACTTTAACCAGAGGAATACTTTCATTTCTTATTTATTTGACTTATCAGTCAATACTTTACTCTGGTATCATTTATTCATTTATGACATTTAAAAGGTTTGGTTCATACTCTTTGAACTGGGAATTGTAAGGACATCATAAACTATCTTTACTTTAAGGGTGTTAGAAATTTCTATTCATAACATCCTCATTCTCACTTCCACAACTTTCTGTTATCTTGTTCATATTATACTTCTTTCATTGGCACCTGACACCATTCATTTCTCTTCTTTTATAACTTTAGGCTATCTGCATGAATAATCTTTCTATGAAGGTATAAGCTTATCTCATCAGCTTTGTCTAGATAATACTTACAAAGTCATCACATCTTTCTTTTTATTCTACTTTCTGTGCCTCAAGTTCAACTTTTCTCTTATCTCATAATCACTTGAGGATATTTTGATCTCAAATACTTCTATGGTAATACCATAAATAACTTATACTAGCTATAACAACTTTTAGTCACTCTACTTCTTGAGAGTATTACTTACTGCTGCTATAAGTGGAAACATGCTTTTCATAAAAATTATCATATAAAACTTTAGCTATTACCTACCACTCAACCCTGTTACATTACTCGTACCCTGATCTAACACTTACTTTCATCATTATAGACCCTTAGGATCATTATTGGATCATGATTAATTATCTCAGGGGAGGAGGTTTAACTTCTTTAGCTTGTAAAAACTCATTTCATAATTCATTTCCTACAAAAGCTTTCTCTTCTAACTAAGTGGCAAGATAACTTGAGAGAAATTTTTCAGAACTTCTTGCTAAACTCATAGACCTTTCATCTCTATTATAGTGTTTGGTCTCTCCTATTTCATAACTTTACTTGCTTTACTAGGATCTCCTGCGATTCATATGGGAGATTCTATAGCCTACTAACCGTACTTCTTGGAGCCTAACTCTCATCTACTAAGTTCAGCAAGCTTTTTCTTTAATTACATTTCAAAAATTCTTAGTTGTTTTTCATGCTCCTCTAAATATTTAGAGTACTTTTAACACATCATCCCAGAGAATCACAATAAATTGCTCATACTTTTATCCATGTAGCCTGATAGGTATCTTAGTATGACTAATTGATATTATCCTGATTCATAATGCCCAATTTTAACTATCAACACATCTTTCTTACTTTTTACATGTTTTCATACTTCCCAATAGGTCACTCATTATAAAATTTCTCTCACCAGTGAACGCTTAACTATAAAGTGTTGAGGGGTTTTGCTATACTCTTGCCATTCTTGGACTTAGAGAATGCGGCATTGGCCTTCCTTTTAAGCCATAACTCATTTGTGTAACCTCTGGGTAACTTACTGCTTTTAACTCTAGGACATTCAATCCTTATACTTATACTACTTCTTTTTTTTTTTTTTACTTTAGCCTTTACTAGCTTAGTGATTCAATTTATCACTATGCCTTTACGTATAAACATACCCCCGAACCTTGTACTCTACTTATCCTATCATAGCCTTTAAGATTGTTTGGTTCTTTATGAGTTGGGGTCTAAATAATATTAAGGATGTGGTTATTTACTCTTTGCTCTTCAACATTACTAATATGTCTGTTGTCACATAACTTTTCTTAGCTATTCAGCCAAGGTCAATCAGCAGTCTAGCAATTTAAAGAAAACTTTTCTACCTTTCGAAAGACTCTTGCTAGCCTAGTTAGGATCTAGTCTTGACCTCTCACCATTACTCATTCTTGCTCAATTGGGTATCACCCTAGAAGCTACTTTCCATTACTTTGCCTTAGCGACTCATCTGATGGAGGATTTCATCTCTTTACTCAATTGGGCTTCTCCTCAAGAGCTACCTCTCATTTGCCTTGCCTCGGCTGCTTTTATCATATGGAGGATTTCTTCTCTTTGCTCAATTGGGCTTCTTCCCAAGAGTTGCCTCCATTCTTCATCTCCTTGGCAATTAATGGAAGATTTCATTCATTGTGAGATCTTTCAGCCAAGAACTTTCTTTTTGCTAGATTTCAAACTAAGCTCAGCAATCCACTATCTCAAGGTTTCATAGTTCTCTAACTGCATGCTATTATTTTCACCTTAGCCTAATACTTTATACCTTAGATTTATATCTCATGTCTTAAACATCAAAAATCCATTTCTAACTTTTCATTTTAGAGGCATTGAATCCTTATCAAATTTTCATGTATGTTCTTTACATCCTCTTTCAAGCATTTATCAGCTTGAGTTGTCCAAAATAACATTTAACTTAATCTCAACACATGGAACATTTTCAAGGGGTAGGCAACATCATCATCTTATTCTTACAATCTGGAAAGAGATTATCTGTAAAAACCTAATTCATGCCAACGCTCACATTACTACTAGGAAAAGGCATACAACTTTTTTTTTTCGTATTGCTACAGTGCTTATTTAGATAGACAATGGAGATTATAGCCTTGTTTCTCATCAAGACATGCTCGTATAATTTATATAATAGTGGCTTCCAGACCAAACTTCTTAGCATAGCTACAGGATTTAGCTTGCACCTCAATTATACCTTTACTAAGGTCAAGTGACTTACAGGCCTTATACTGAGATTACCATAAAGACTTTTTCCTGTACATATGGTTTGGAGTTGGCCACCTCTATAGTACTATCATGGGTATAATATCCCGACTCCTTACACTTGAGCACACATTATTCATTGCTAAGCATAACCTTCTGCTATGAGCCTTTCCGCATTCTTAAAAACAAGAGCTAGCTTACTTAATTGTCTCCTTTGCACTTATTGCCTTGCTTCTTGAATCCCCTGTTATTCCATGGCTTATTATCATATTGACCGGAGGTGCTAGAGTACATATTTATGACTCAAACTCTTTTTAGTAATTCGGTTCACTTCAATTACTGAACTAAAAGTCTAAAGCTGCATTGAGACAACTCTTTTCTTATGGCTAGCTTCAAGTCCTTTTCCAGCTTCTCTATCCTCCATCACTTATCAACATATTGTTGAAGGAAGATTGGATATCAAACCAATTGATTGTACCTTCAATGACTGACTCATTCACATCTTAGTGGATCCTTATAATTCTGCTTTCTCTTACAGACTAGGGAAAATATTTTTCATAAAATTATTTTATAATACTTCCCCAGTCAATAAAGTGCCCTTTACCTGATCAACATATTCTGTGTTCTGCTACTATTGGTCAGCCTGCTTTAGCATTAAGCTTCCATTACCGTTGTGTAGCCCATTATCTTGGAAATCTTTTCAAAGCTCATAATCTGCTTTTTTTGGCAACTTGTACGTCAAATTTATCATTAAAAGATGAAAGCTAGCACTTACACAATAGTATATTGGTGGCTAGTACTCTCAACCAATTGCTTTACAGCTTGTTTCGTAGGAACTTACTGACTTACCTAAGGTTGTTATAGTATAAGCAGAACCTTAAGGGTTCTAACTTTCTCCTAGTTGTCTCTGAGCATTAACTATCTATTATAGCTACTCAATGGTTTACTACTACAGATTCTTGATGATTAAAAATCACTTGCAAGTGATCTGGATCAGGAGTACATTTATTTACTGCTACTAGAGTCATTTGAGAGGTTTATACTTGTACCATCAGCCTTTGTTGAACACCTCTTCATATCTTAATAACTCTTACCTTGCAATTAATAATTGCAATTGATAACAACTTGAACTCCACCATTATATTAACTACTACTTTCATTATATCCTTACTAGTGATGATACATCATCATGCCTCAACCCCTAGTCTTTTTCTTTTACTATCCTTAATTCAGCATCTTGCTACATATACACTATTATACTTTATTCATGCTTATTGTCATGACACTGGCTTATAGGGATCAAGTAATGTTGTCAGATCTAGCATTGCCATTTGTTATCTCTATAGGATCTTCCTCTAGATTCTCATCAGAGACTTCTACTATCTCAACCTTTTTTTCATGATAGCATTCTACTTAGAGTGTTTAGGTAATGACACAGTCTTTCAGAGTGTGAAACACTCAACATTGAGGGAAACTTCTTGATACGATTCCAGAACTCTTGACTCGATATGGCATCAAGTACTAGCTTAACCTATTTACTTGTAGGGAGCTTATAATCATAATGCCCTTCTAAGAATCTCTTTGACTTCTAGTACTGTACCAAGGAAAACTAGAATTGAATATATCTTCCCAAATTCATCATGATATTTATCGTACATAGCTTTAACAATCCTTTGGATTTGGAGTCCTTAGTTTAGTTTGAGAAGGCTACCTGCTTAATCTAAATAGTATAGTTAGCCTAAACTTGCTTATTATTACTCATGAGTTGACCTACCTCTTCCTTAGATGTGTGTTTCCTTACTCTTAGCAGGACTATACCTGAAGGGACCAGTACTATAGTTCGCTTCCTGGATTTAGGCAATACTTTCATTCAATGACTATTATATGGCTGTCACTATTGAAAATCTTGTTCGATCCTATGTCTTCCCTTATAGGATCTTGATTAGGCTCAGCCCAAATTCCTGCACTTGGATAATACTCATTTCTTTTTTCTAACATATCTTTTTTTAAGTCCTACACTAGTTTTCCCCATTGATTCTTTTCATAACTATCATTTATTCCTTACTGACCTCTTACATTCATTACTAAAAACATTTCACCACTGATCTTATACTGTAGGCAGGATACTTGCTTTTATACTCATTAGCAACCTACCATCATATCTTTGAGCTATTTTCTAGTCTGTGGCTTGACATTAGAGAAAAGTCTAAGGTAAACATTCATACTAGCTGCTGATTAATAAGGTTTTATATCTTTCTAAAATTATCCTAGGCCATCGTTTTTCAGAGAACTATCAGAACTGTAGAGCTCATCAATCTTTCTCATCATCTCATACTCTTTAGAGGTCTACTATGTTAAATCAAGTGTTTTGATGATTCCAAACTAACTTTCTAGAGCTTGGAGAAAAGATATCAAAGGTGCACAAATGATCTCAAGTGGAGAAATTCAAGAAAAACTAGCACAAGAATGGATGTAAAAACTGCAGCCTTGTTTAAATCGAGTAAAAGACTTTAATTTGGCAAAAAGATATTTCAAAACTATGATTCTATGGAATATTTGAAAAACACTCACTAACAGATGAAGTTTGAAATACTTATACTGATATGCTGTTATCAAAATTCAAACTTTGACTTTGGAAATTCGAATTTCGTATTGAAAATGAACAAGTCTGAAAAGAGGCTTCTCTGATAGATAAACTTTGGCTTTTGAAAATTTGAATTTTAGACAAAATACAACTTATGAAAAATGAAAAATTTGTCTGAGGATATGTCAAAGTTCATCTGAAAACTAAGTTTGGAAAGAACATCAAGATGACTTACTGACAGACGAACTTTGAACATGAAAATTTGAATTTCAGAAACAAAGCTTGTGAGTCTGTCATAATGATATGTTGACATATGAGTGATAGTATTCAGAAATTCAAACTTTGTATTAAGTCTGAAAAGAGGCCTTTCTGACAGACGAACTTTGCAGTTTGAAAATTCAAATTTTAAATAGATGAACTATTGTGCCTTATTGAACTACCTTCTGACAGACGAATTTTGAGTATCAAAATTCAAATTTTGAAGGTACTGTAGCAAAATGGAATAACTGTTCATACTTTCCAGAAGAACTTCAAACTTGAAAATTCGTATGTTCCAACATAGAAACTTTTTTCAAAGATCAAAATTTGAACTTTGCTTTCTGACAAACGAACTTCGAATGTTCAATGTTGAAGTCTTTAGCTTTCGGTCTATGCAAAATTCGTCTGTTGGCCAACCAAAATTCAAACTTTGAGTGTCAGAAGCATTAAATGTGGTTGGTGAACGGATAGTTTTTCAGAGTAATCATTGGGTGACTTCTCCAATAGATAGATTTTATCTCTAACGTATAGTTGAGACCTAAATCTATAAATATAACATCATTTGAAGTTGTAGGAAATGATTTTAACTTTGTATATACTGAAACTCTGCCAAATCATCTACTCAAAGTCTCTTACTCTCACACACTTCAATATTTGTACTCCAACTTTCATATACACTCTGATTAAGAGAGTTTATTCATTGTAAATAATCTTATCTTCATCTGGAAGAAAGATTTTCTTGTGAGGGGATATTACAAGAGATTGAGAAAGCACTTAGCTAGAGTGCAAAGAGAGAGAAAGTATGAGCTCTAAAAACAGAGTATCAACGCTGTACTGTGGCATTTGCAAGAAGCCCACTGAATTCTTGCAAGATAGTGAAAAATTTCAAGTGGTGGCTTAGGGACTGGACGTAGGTCAAGATTGAGAGTTCGAACTAGGATAAACATATGTATCTTCCCTTCTCTATTACTGCTTTTACTGATTATTCATTTATACTCTGTTTTACTATCACCTTTGCTTTCCTCACTTTCCTAAAGTTTTGCAGAAAATTTTAATCTTCTAAATTCACCCCCTCTTGGGAAGCTAGCACATCTAACAAGTGGTATCAAAGCCCGGTTTCCCAATCAAAGGATTTAATAGTCCAGGAAATATAATGGTTGGCTTTGGAGAAAGTATACTACCAGAGGGAAATAGCACAACTAGACCACCTAGCTTCAGTGGAGAACACTATGGATACTGGAAGATGAGGATGTAAATATATTTCCAGTCCATTGATCTGGACATTTGGTCCATTATCCAGAAGGAAGATTTTGTCCCAATGGTATTGCAGGATGATGGGAAGTACAGAGAAAAACCAGAAGTTGAATGGAACGAGGAAGATAGAAGGAGAGTCTTGCTAAACTTCAAGGCAAAACACTGCTTGGTCAGTGAATTAAATCAAGACCAATTCTACAGGGTTTCACAATGCTCCACAGCTAAGGATATGTGGGACACGATGGAAATTGCTCATGAAGGAACATTTGGAGTTAGAGAAAACAAAGAACTGCAAAAGAGATTTACCCTTATTGTGAATCAATCGAAAAGTCTTGGTAAGAAGTACACTCAGACAAAAAAGGCCAGAAAGATCCTCAGAGCCCCTCCTCTGGAATGACAATCTAAAGTAACAGCAATAGAGAAAGCCAGAGGAGAGTCTATGGTATCTGTCACAGCCCTCTTCGGTAGCCTCGAAGAATATGAAGGAAAAATGAAGGCTCTCAAGGAGGCAGAATAAGGCAGAAAGAAGAAGGGTCTTGCTCTGAAAGCTGGTGAGCAGAAAGAAGAAGAATCTGACAATGGAGATGAAGTAGATGAAGAAACTCTGGCTATGATGGTCAGAAAATTTGGAAGATTCTACAACAAGAAAAGAAACAAGAAATTCTTCAAGAAAGGAGCAGCTGGAGGTAGCAAGAAAGAAGGAAAAGAACCTGTCACTTATTACGAGTACAAGAAGCAGGGACATATCAAATGGGATTGTTCACAATTCCTCAATAAGAAAGAAAAAGAAAAGAAAGCTGCAGATAAAGGTAAGAAGAAAAGAGCGTACATCTCATCAATCTAGGGCAACATCTCAGATGAAGAAGAAGATGATGAAGATAAAATTGCTAACATATGTCTGATGGCACTTGCATCTGAAGAAGCTGAAATCCCATCCAACATTAATCAGGAAGATGAGGTATATGAATCTAAGCCTTCCTATTCTGAATTACTGGATGCATTTCATGAATTGCATGATGAGTTCATTAAAACAACCAAAGAACTCAAAGTCCATTTTCTTTGATTTTAAACTTGAGTTTTCTTGGTTATAAGTTGGGATCTTTAGTTTTGACCAAATCCCACCGATTGACATGGATGAAATGGGGTTAATGGACTATAATTTGGTGTTCTTGTTCCTTGGGTTTGAGTTTTGAGGGATATATGCATGATTTAAGCTTAACCCTAGGTTATTCTTAGTTAAGGCTATTGGGAATTCGAAGTGTATGGGATTGATTGGTGTTTGATTGGTCTCTAGGAGCTTTATGATGCATGAAAGTGGTGTTGGAACCTTGGGTTAGGCTAAAGTAGTTGAATTGTGGAATTTGGGTTTTTGGATTGTATGTTAATTGAAATATTATGATATTGTTAAGGTTGTTGGCTAATTGGAGAAGGCAGAATATGAGATTGGTGCTCAAGAAAGCTAGTGGAATGACAAGTGTGGCATTGACAATATGAGGTATCTGGGTGTTTGTATTGTGTATATGTTATAAGTGGGTATATATGTGTATATATTTATGTTTCCGTTCATATCATGATATGGATATATGCGTGTGTATGATTTGGTTTTATGTCGTGGTATGCATACTGTAACACCTTAGTTTATTAGGCTTTTAATTATACTTTACATGTCTAGCAGAAAGAATTAAAAACCTAGAACAATTAAACATTTAAACTTTTCACAATTAGGTTACTCAAAAGACAATAGCTTAATTGAAAGTTTACTTTAATTAATAATAATCAAGCCAACCATACTGTAATTATCTGACTATTGTTCCAAAATATCTAAAGTAAAGCCAGCAAGTAGAAATCATAAATAAAACATATCACCATAATTTAATTACATTTATTCTAATACAAAATAATATCTTCCAATCTGCTTCCTCTTAGTTAACCATCTCCTTGCCTTTGCCTTTGTTTGTGCTTAGCTCTAACATTGTTAGTCATTAGGTGTGAGATTTGGGGAAATCTCAGTAGTATATAGATTTATTCATACAAATCATATTCATAATCAGGTAGTTATGCAAACAACCAAATAACTCATATTTCATATATCTATAAAAATCTCAAGAGTTTCCTTTTAATACTAGACATCCATAGCATTTCAAAACATTTATATTGAAATAACTTTTCCAATAATATCACATAACATCCATAATTAATTCACAAAAAATGCGTGAAATAAATAATATACTACTTCCACCGACAAGTATCCTAAGCTAAGCAGCTTGCCTTCCTTCTTGAATTTTTTTAGTACCTTACTTGAAGCTAACATTCCTTTCTTTTCCTTCTCTTTCACTCACACTCTCTTTCTCTCCCTCGGCTTTCTCTTTCTCTCACTTACTCCCAACTCTCACTCTCAACTAGTGATGTACTGAAATAAAGAAATAGGAGGGGTATTTATAGTGTTGATATCTTGACCAGCAAGTGATATCAATTTATTGTATACCTTTATTCAGTATATGCTCATCATAATTCAATGTAATTCATTATATACCTTTATTCAATGTATGCTCATCATAACTCAATATAACTTATTGAAACTACTATTCATTATATACCTTCATTCAGTGTATGCTCATCAGAATTCAATGTAACTTATTAAAACCAATATTCATTGTATACCTCCATTCAGTCGATGCTCATGAGAATTCAATGTAACTTATTTAAATCAATATTTATTGTATACCTTCATTCAATGTATGCTCATCAAAATTCAATGTAACTTATTGAAATCAATATTCATTGTATACCTCTATTCAATGTAACTTATTGAAATTAATATTCATTGTATACCTTTATTCAGTGTATGCTTATCATAATTCAATGTAACTTATTGAAACCATAATTCATTGTATATCTCTATTCAGTGTATATCTTCGTTCCTCATATTCTAAACATAAATCGTATTAAAAATCATATATGAAAATTTATGGATGTTACACACATAGCTAGGCACATAGGGCTTGATGATTATATTGACTATGATGATTAGAGATGATGATGTTGATGTGACATGACATGATGCATGCATGACATTGTGACACATGATGATGATGATTGTACGATGATATGACATAAGCATCACTACACGACATTGTGAGATTGTGATATATGGTGGATTGGGTGGTGATGACGATATGATATATGATGATATGAGATATGATGATATAATATATGATAAGAGAGAATAAGGATGGGATCCCTGTTGCTAAATTCTCCCCTATGGCTAGGGTAGCTAGGCAGCAATGGACTGCACTTTCCCTAAATCCACCAATTCGAGGTGGTCCAGGGGAAGGAGAGCCACGATTCTAGCACAAGTGTAAACTTTGGCCGGGTTGTATTAGTGTAAGGTGAGCTTGGTGATATCCTGGAATTGGTCTTCACCAATTGTTGGAAGGGAATCACCTATATGAAATGTCCTGTTATGACGACAACTCATGGTTCTAGCTGTATGCAAGGGAGATATACATTCCATTCTATTTTATATTATATTCATGAGATTATATAAGTTATATGTATATATATGTGTGGTTGCCCCCAGTTACTGAGACTTTGTCTCATACCCCTTTCCCATGAACTAACCCTTTCAGGTAAAAGTTCTAGTACTAGTCTAGAGAAGCCAAGGGAGTAGCATCGGGAATACTAAGTCTATGTAGGGTATGTGTAATTTGGATATTTATCTTTTGCCAACTAGGATAGTGTAATTGTAATGGATATAAGGTTTCTAATGGTTGTAATAATATAGTTGTTGTTCGTATGTTATATGGATGTGGTTTTGTGTAGTTTTGTGATGCATGTATGGTTTTGTATGTTGAGGAGTCAGTGTGCTAGTGTTTATGAGCCCAAAGGTGGAATTGGATCTTGTTGGTGTATTTTAGGGCTTGTAGCCTGTTTTGTTAATTGGGGATCAAGGGGGTCAAATCTTATAGGAGTGGTTCTTTTGAGGTGAAACCTCTTTGGACAAGTTAGTTAAGTGGTTTAGGACTTGTATGAATGGTCCCGAATAGTTAATTTGCCTTTGATGGCAAATGGGAGTTGTAAATTGTGAATTTTTTTTAAAAAGTGGCCAAAATAGTATCGAGTGTCCAGAATCTCCATACAGATTTGAATTGAAGTGAAATTGGTGTCTATGAATAGATTGAGACTAGATTGACTTGTAGGAGTTTGGATTAAGTCAATCAAAGGTCGGAACATAAAGTTATGCACATCGGAAGTCGCTTAAGAGTTGGAAATTTGCTGGTATAGAAATCAGAAGGGGGCGCCACAGTACCAGAGAGAAACAGTGGGCTTGAGTTTCTGGAAGGAGATGGAACTGCGGTGGTACTATAGTGGCCGCGGCCCCAACCCATTTTCTGTTGTCCTTTAGCATTTTTCCACTGCTCTGAGGTTTTTGGGAAGCTATCGTGAGATGTTTAGCTTGTGTTTGGTTAGTTTTTGAAGTTTTTGGTTTATTCTAGAGGTCATTGGGAGTAAGGTGTTACAATTTCCATCACCAGAGACTTCAACTTCACATAGACCATATATATATGTATATCTTCACATAGAACAAGTGTGGGGGTATCATTTTACCAATTGAGTTGGCCTCAGTCTTTTACAAATTTAGGTGCTTAAGACATATCAATTGGCACAAGAATTAATGTTAACTGCCAAAACAATTAGTTCTAGCAATTCTCAAAGCTAGATGCCACTAGTACAAAAAGGCTTTTTAACATCTATTATTTAGATCGGTTCAAAAATATTAGATCTAAAAAATTTAACCAGTGGCATTTTTGTAAATAAATGGGTGTATTGTGAACATTTCTGATTTGTCACCAGTCTAAAAAAGCTTTATTCATTTTTCATATTATTGTTAAGATCGGTCACCGATCTAAAAAGCAAAATTTCAATTTATAATTGAGATTGGGAGGCAGAACTCGTGAAACCATCTTTCTTCCTTTCACCTTTATAATCTCATTACAGTTTCTCCTCATCCTCTTTCCTTTGCGAATGCCCAAAGTTGACACTATCGCCATTACAGCCTCTCCTTCTCTTTTCTCCTTCAATCGTTCGATCTCACCACCATCACGATTGCAACTTTCATCATCTTCATCATCTTCATTTGAAGCTATGCCTCCTCTATTGTAGTTCGTGGATTATACAAAGCTTACTCCCCATCCACATCCTCTCTCCCTCACTGCTAGCGAAATGCATTCCATCACTGTTATCACTAGTGCAGGCAAAATCCTATCAAGGTCATAATCTCAAGTAGCAAGGTATGTCAAACAAATTTTATGTATACTAATGAATCACAATCGACTTCCTATTTCCAGATCTAAGGAATCCTAATGTATATATATACCATCTATACTAAACACAAACCACCTCTTCCATAAGCCAACAAGTGATCTCCCATGTGAGGATTACTTAGCCTTTGGCTCTGTTTCAAGGGGAAAAAAAACTACCAGCATCGCAAGTGTGGGATATATGAGCCTTTGATTCTGCATCATTGATGCTACCTCTATTTGTCATGCCTTTCTTTTCATATTTTCTGTTAATTATGCTTATTTGACTCTCATTTAATTTTATGTCTGGATATCCAATATCAAGTATAATATGAAGTGTAGTTTCTGGTTCTATGTTTTCAATGATATAGACCTAGTGAATTAACTTCAGAATAGGTTGCGATCCTTACACTTCCTTCCTTGTTTTGTTCTTTGTTTAGTTTCCTTGCTTATTGTCATTTGTTCGATCTTATTCAATTATTGTTGCAGTTGGTTCTTATTGACTTTGACATTATTTTAACGAATTGTTATGAATTAAATGTGGTAAAACCAAAGAAAGGTTCTTCCATTGCAATTTTTGGTCTTGGAACTCTTAGCCTTGTTGTAAGTTAATCTCTAGTTTCTAATGTTTGTCATAGAAAAACTTAAATGCAAATTTTCATTGTTTATTATCAAATTCTTCAGTAAAAAAATTATAACTAGATTTTGAAGTATCAATATGTTATCAAATTCTACCTACAATGAATGTAGACATGAATGAAAAAAAATGCTTGATCTATGTAGCATTCCCTCCCCACTGCAAATTAATTTTATCTTGGATATATAATAAATCTTTTTGGATTAGTAGTTGCTTACTAAAGGTAGATCAAAAGAAGGGGGACTACTAAGGCACACAATCCATGTAGAACTTATATTATGGAGTATTGTAATTCAAAATGTCTTAAAATAAAGATAGAGTAGAGTAGCCTTATAATAGCTAACAAAGCAATCAATTGAATTTTATATGGATCTGAACCCCAGAAGATTTATCATGCTCCATAGGAGGACAATTTTTTTCTCATTTGTGAATACATTAGTTGGTCCATGTTAGTTCTGCCAATAGGTGCCTGAGTAAGTTTCTAGCATATAGTTATTAATAGTTGTATGCAATATATCAATGGCATCTGACTACCAGTAAACATGTATTTTACGGCATATGACATGATATGCCCTGTTGGATAGTTCAACCCATCTTTTCTTTTCTTTTTTTTCTTTTTTTTTAACTCTTGATTATAACAATTGCAGTTCTTATGGCTCTTGAAAGAGAAGAGGCCTAAAGTTCCTCATTAGTGAACTCAATGGTCTTACCTCATGGCTCAGAAGGTCTGAACTAGTTCTTATGGCTCTTTGAAGTCTGAACAGAGGCAAACTAGCTGTATGTTTTATTTAAGAAAAAATAAATATACTAGGAGTAGTAAAGTGAGATCATTCATTATACATGCAATTGTTTGAATCATGTTGTGATATGATAATAATAAATAAATCATTAGTTAGTTAGGGGTAGTTACAGGATGATGGTTGTTAGTAAGGGTTGAGTTTATGGAAGGGAATGTGATCATTTGTTTGAGTAGGCTTTTGCTTAATGAGATTTTGAGTTCCTTTTCCTCTAATCTATCTATTCTCTACTGCTCTTCTCTTCTATTCCCCTATCTTCAATTTTTTTCTATCTTTCTTTATTTTCCATATTGATGTGATAATAATAAATAAATTAGTAATTAGTTATGGGTAGTTATAGGATGATGGTTATTAGTAATGGTTAAGGCTATAAAAGGGAATGCAATCATTTGTTTAAGCAGGCTTTTGGATAATGAGATTGAGTTTTTTTTCCTCTAATCTCTCCATCTATTCTTTTATACTCTTCTCTTTTATTGCCCTATCTTCTGTTCTTGTATCTCTCTCCATTCTACATATTGATATGATAATAATAGATAAATCAGTAATTACTTAGGGATAGTTATAGGATGATGGTTATTAGTAACAGTTGAATCTATATAGGGAATTTATTCATTTGTTTGAGCAGGCTTTTGCATAATGAGATTGAGTTCTTTTACTTCTAATCTCTCTATCTAATCTATCCTACTCTTCTCTTCTATTCCCCTATCTTCTATTTTTCTCCATTCTTCATATCATGTTGGCACATTATTTTAAGACAAGGAAGGTTACAAAAGAAGTTTGCTATATTATCATCTGTACCATTTTCATGTTCAAATCAAATCCAGATGTTAATTGGAGTTGTCAATTTTCAATCTTTTATGCTAATTTTATTTATCTTCTTCTTGAATCATAGGTAGATGTGTTTCCTGATGATAAAAATTCAGGGAAATGTACTCTTATTCTCACTAGTTATCTTCGAGCTCACATTCTCTCAGTGAACCAACTGGTAATCAGCTTGTCCATGGGTTTGTATTTATAATTTCATTGATTTATTAGTTGTCTCATTTATTTTTTGGCTCAGGTTCATTTATTATCAAATTCTTCAGTCAAAAAAATTATAATTAGATGCTGAAGTATCAAAATATTATCAAATTCTACCTACAATGAATGTAGACATGGATGAAAAAAATGCTTGATCTATGTAGCATTCCCTCCACACTGCAAATTTAGTTTATCTTAGATGTATAATAAATCTTTTTGGATTGGTAGAAGCTTACTAAAGGTAGATCAAAAGAAGGGGGACTTCTAAGACACACAATCCATGTAGAACTTATATTATGGAGTATTGTAATTCAGAATGTCTTAAAATAAGGATAGAGTAGAGTAGCCTTATAATAGCCAACAAAGCAATCAATTGAATTCTCCATAGATCTGAATACCAGAAGATTTATCATGCCCCATAGGAGGACAATTTCTTTCTCATTTGTGAATACATTAGTTGGTCTATATTAGTTCTGCTAATAGGTGTTTGGGTAAGATTCTAGCATATAGTTATTAATGTCATTAAGATGAATTATTTCTGTTGTGTTTTTTGAATCATTGATGGATGATGTTTCTTTGGTTTTTCAAGTGATTTTGGTCTTCCATTTATGCTGTGCTTGATTACATTTAATCAGGCCGAGTTGTAAAAAGCGTGGGTTGAAATGGCTGCCATGAAGAGGGATGCTGAGCATTACTTTCATGAGGTATTGCCTATGACTTTTCTTACTTTAAATACATGATAACTTTTTCTTGTCAAATGTGTAAATACACAAAATTTCTTGTAAATATGTTTCTATTTTAATCTTCTTCTCTTTGACCTTTTAAAGGTTTTGACATAAGTTGTGTTTCCTGTACTTGTGTTGATTGAGATTATGGGATGTCTTCCATTCACTTTTTTCCCTTCCAGTAAAGACAAGAAATATTCAATATAATGGCTTTAAGAAACAAACTATGAGCTTGTATTTTCTACAATATGGTAATCATATTTTTTTGTAAATAAAAAATACTTTGTATTAATCATAAACTTATAGTTTGTTTCAATATACTCATTTAAATTAACAGGTATAAAAGTTCCCATCAGTTCAACGTCTTGTGCTATGGCTCTGCTGATTGGTTTGTTTGGCAATTAATAGGGCATAAATTTTTTTTCTTGAAAGTATTAACAATATGTCTATATATTAGGAACTAAATTATAATTGATGGCTTAAATGTTTACTTTTTAATGTTATATATATATGGATTCTTGCCATCGTGGCTTTTTGAAAAAATGGTTTAAGATCAGGGTGAGGATATGTCACACTTTACTTCAGTTGGTAATAGTCTTTTTAAAAATTTTGTTAAGCTGGATTTTTTTCTATTGATAGGTTTTAAAGACTCATATGGGAGGAACAATGCATCTTGGCTGAAGGAGGGCTTATTTCCAAGTTGCCAAATGTAAATATGCAGTTGTAAGAACTAGGAACCAAACTTATGCACATTCATGTGCTCATATTATATAATCTCCTAAGAGGTTACCGAATATATGTGTTCCCATAGTTACAGTTGATGGTAGTTTCCTGATGATTAAACTGTTGATGACATAATTGTCTTAATTTGTTTAGAACTCTTGTTGTAATAATGATGGTTTTCTTCCATATATTATATGCTTTGGAACTACAATGGTCTTCTTGCCAACGTGTAACATTGCTAATTTTTTTGAAATTCTCAGTGCTTGTATAAAATAAGAATCAATTGCTATTTCTTCTTTAAAAAAAAAAAAGACTTCCTACATTGGTTGATAGAACAAGCATTTTGGGAAGTCTATTTTAAAAAAAAAAAACACATTTTCTAGATCAGTTATATACACAACAGATCTAAAATATGGACTTTTAAGATCGGTCACCGATTTGGAACGTCCACTTTCTAAATCTGTCACCGATCTAAAATGTCTTTTCTACATCGGTTAAAAACTCAATCTTAAATGTTTACTTTTTATATCTGTCACTTCTATATCTATGAGAGAACTGATCTAAAAAGTCATTTCCAATCGATATTAAAAGTTCTAATTGTATTAGTGTGCAAAACTTGATATTTTGGATTCAGTAGATCATGGGATAACTTAGTGATTACAGGCCACATCACAAAATAATATGCATAGAAGCAAAATTCTGTCCCTGTAGTATAGTATGTTAAAGTGGCAAACAAAGAAGAGGTTTTTACCTTAGATGTAGTTTTCCTTAAAATCAGAACATTGATCACCATAATTACATCCCTCTTTCCATGGTTTTGCTATAGATTTTTGGCCCCAATATCAGCAAATTGCCATCACAAAATTTCAGAACAAGAACCTATGAAAATAGAGAGAAAATTAGGACTTTACCTCTCTTTCATGTTTCCCTAGCCTCTTGTTGCTTCTTCACTTCGTGTCACCAATAATTAACAACCCTCAAATATGTTGAATTCCAAAAACCAAAACCCAAGAGTATTAGACATAAATTTTATTTACGAAAGCTGAACGAAAATATATGAGACCATTTTATTTTTTTAACTTACAAATGATGAAGACTCTTCATTTGGGAAAAACTGTCAGGAAGTTGACTAAAAAAAGAATTATGAGAAGATCAAGAATTAGTGCATAAAAAGCTGCTAATCTGGAGATCGACCAAACTCGAAAAACAGAAATATAATATTTACAGATAGTAAGATACTTGTAGCTAGCAACTTGACCTGTTGGCTTTAAGGAGTTGAAGCAGTTTGAGACATCACAAGAGATACAAATAGTCCATACTATTAAAAATTGCAGAGAGCAAGCTAATTGGATATCTTCAAAAGGAAGCACACAAATATGCATTGTACGTATCTCTGAATTTTGTAGCATTTCTTCCTTCTTTAAAACAAACAAGAAAGTGCATCCAACAACTTGATAAAGATGGTTTTTTTTTATTATTATTGTCACCAGCCAAAATTTCCTACAAACTCCAATAAAAATCAGACAGCATATGCCCGTACTGAACTTTTGCAGTAATTCCACTATAGTACAAACTATTTTGCAAGAGTTAATGGGTAAGTGCTGAGTGACGGGGTTTTTTAATTAGGCACACGAGCTTTCCATGATTACCCGTTGATTTGATACTGAACTTTTGCAGTAATTCCACATAGTAATTGTTGGACATATCAAAAAAAGAAAAAAGTGAAACACCAAGACTTAATGATGTTGTGTTCATCATACCTGAATCATACGTGAAGCCAGTTTGTTAAGATTATGTTTGGATACATAGCACCAACATCCAAATGATAAATGAGGGGGCATTCTTCACATATAAGCTTGTCTCGCAGTTTTATAAGCTGCAAGTACAATGAGAAATGAGTCAGAATCTTAAATCTCTGCAAATCCAGAAACAAAAATTAGATCAGCCGAAAATTTTAAAGAAGACACCGTGAAATGACAGGAGCTTTGCAAAATCATACATGTACAAGGTATACAAAAAACTAAGGTGCGCATGCCCCTTAAAATCGCTCAGATCGTTACAAATGCTGAATTTTGGGTGTTGACAGAGAGGATAAGATTGTCTACGCACTATAATTTATTGATGGGTCATCTTTCAATCCCTTGGAGAGAAGATCATAGTTGATTGATGCAAGCTGGGAGAGATTCTGGAAACCAAAGGGAAACATGTAACTTATAATAAAAGAGTGAATGATAAATGAACATAACATGGTAGACAAGAAGGGGAAAACCCTTAAGCTGCTGCAGAATTTAACATCATTAAACTCAAAAAAGCTTCTTCTTTTTTAAATTATTCTATGACGTGTTAAATAATATTACAATGGACAAGAAAACAACAATAATACTAGAGGATGCATCACTCCTAGTTATCTAGTTAAAATCATAAAGAAAGCCTAATATATTTTATGCGAGATAATTTACCTTAAAGAAGAAATTACTAAAGGAGTAACTGACAGAGGAACCAGGCTCAAACTCTGCAAGACCCCCGCATTTATCTCCCTGCCTATAAGGTTCCCAAGAGTAAGTTAGCCCACAATAGTTAAAAAATAATTCAAAAATTGTTATTTTACACTTAACATAATCGAGTTAGGTCCACACTTGCAATGGTTGACAAAAGAGAAGAGACACAGGTATACCAAATGAGAAAGATAACTGTGGTCATACGTCCATGTAATCACAATAACATAAATGTCCTAAACACCATAATTCGTGAAGCAATCCTAATCAAATCAGAATTAACCCATGCCTTTCCCAGTCATCTTTTCATCTTTGAGGATACATATTAAAGCATTCTTAAAATCTGACCCCAAGTCATTGTTCCCCGTGAATTATGAAGACACATAAACAAAAAAAATTTTAAAGCCTCAAAGAGTTGGGACCTTGACCGTAACTTAAAGACATTAGACCAATATTAAAACACACATTGGACTACTTGGGAGCAGTCTAACAAACTATAACAACTTATTTTCGGTCCCAAAATAGTGAAGAACTTCACATTGACAAAAATAGCCAAATGTTCATTTAAGGTTGAAAAATGAAATTTGGGCACAGACTCCCTTCTCGCAAAACAAACTATAGATTAATCATCATCAAAATGCCAAGTGAACACACTTATATCAAAACAGAAACAAACATCCATCATCAATCATAGATGCCATTGACAAAGCAGACAACAACGTTTTTCTTTCCAGACACAAACAAAGCACACAACAATGTTTCGATAGAAGCCCATCAGGGTAAATACACGATTCATTCAGGTATTTCAAAAATGCATCATAATTTGAAAAAAAGTTATTTTGGTGGCCTGGGATGAAAAGTGATATTACTCAGCATGTGGCTAGATGTTTAGTGTGCCAAAGAATAAAGACTAAGCACCAAAAGCCATCAGGTATGTGGCAGCCTCTCGAGATCCCTGAGTGGAAATGAGATAGTATTTCTATAGATTTTATTATGAGATTAAAGTAGACAATGCAATAAACATTGTGGGATTTAGAAATTGATGATGATAGATGGAACAATTTGCTAATAGGGAAGAGATATACTTGTAGGTCTCACAAAGTCATATTAGGTTTGTACTTAATGAAGCTAATTCACTAATTTGGTAAGAGATTATGGATTAAGTTAATTAGGAAACATATTTGAGATTGAGAGATGCATATAAGTGTTATTGAATCTATTAGGTTTAATATAATTTAAATTTTGATGATGACAATTATAGAGTAATAAGGAACAAATATATTATATTTATCTAAAATATATATTGTTCCTAAAAGAAGTAAAATATGTATTAGCATGTGTTTAATTTATTTATAATACAAATATCATGCTATGTACTAATATATCCCCTATACTTTTTATATTTTATAATACAAGTTGAATATATAAATTAGACTAACTACTTGGTTTGTAATTGTACATACATTAAATGTAGGATTCTTTAAGAAGGAATAGTGAGCATTGGAATAAAGAAATGAAAATTAACATCATATCTCACTTAAAGAAGAAGAAGAGAAATGATGCTCTAAGAGTTGAACATTAGAAGGGAGCATACCAAGAATAGGAATGACCAAGTGAAAGTGAAGTTCAACTTTTGAAGACCTAGCTATTAGGTATATTTTCTTTTCACTTAGGTCTAGAGGTGATTTAATCTTTAAAATTTACACTGCAAAACTATAAATATAATATCATTTGAATTTATGAGTAACAATCTTAAGAGAATTATGCAAAAATGTTGCAACAATTTGCAAAATCTTTCTATCTCAGCATTGTTTGAAAAACTCACCTTAATAGAGTGAACTTTCAATGTATTATCTACTCTTCAAGAGAGTTTTCTTTCTGTAAACATTTCTTTCTACATATTCTGGGTAGAATCTTAGTGTGGGGAAACACTAAGGGATTTACAAATCTTGTAAGGGTGTAGGAAGAGTGGCTTCACGAGTGCCTACTGAAACTTGTGGGAATGTACTGAGACTTAACAGGTGTACAGATCAAACTTATGAGATATAGTAAAAAATCTCAAGTAGTGGCTTGGGGACTGGATGTAGGCCAAGTGGTTGGGCTGAGCCAGTATAAATTGTTGTGTATTGTTCTTCATCTTCTCTATTCGGTTGCTGCATACAAATCTCTCTGTTTATCCCTATTTTGATGCACTCTTAGTGAAATTAGGTTATGATCCAAAAAGAGTGAAAATCTTGTATTACTCAATTCACCCCCCTTTTGGGTGACTAGCCAACCTAACACATCTAACCTTATTCTAGTTTATTTTATCTGTACATTTTCTCATGTTATTTGTGTTGCCTAATTCAGTAAAAGTGTAATAATTGATATTTAACCAGGTTTTGGAATAAAATTCTCATAGGAATGATACTCTACTTATTACTATATTACTTTTCATGACCCTTATCTTACGGTACACCTGGTGACAAACAAAAGTTTACTTGGATCCAAAGGCTACTTGGAGTTGCTTGCTTACATCTTATATTCTAGAAGTCATATCATCAGCTTAACTCTCTAGAGGTGGTTTGTTTCAAGCAAGGGAGAATGATAGAGAATAGAATATCAAGGAATATTTTAAGATAACTAGGATTTAAAATAAATTATTTTATTAGGATATTTAATATATCTTTTAGATTTATTTAGGTTTTATCATATTTTCTAGGAATTATTAGGATTTATAATATCTTTTATTTATTTCCCATTTTCTATTTTTTTTAAGTTTATGTTAGATTATTTATTTCCTATTTATATTAGGTTATTCTTCAAGAGAATTGTAGAATGTTCTATGAAGCTCTTTAAGAATCAAGACACAACACAAATTAAGAAATTAAATCCTATAAAACGCATTGCAAGATGTACATACTAAAAACTTGCCTAAATTATAAGCTACTTAGAACTTAAGTAGTCATTATGGATCTAAAACTATGGACAACACTTTGCACCTTAGGAAATGCAATTAGGAACCAAACAAATAGACTCTTAAATTTCTTTACTAGTAAATTATGAGCTACTTGGGATTTAAGTAGTTATAATCATCTTGAATGGTCTAGGATGTTCAATACAAGGCAACCCCAATTTGTAACACACAACTTCAACACACTTCCAATCTTGACCAATTACTTCAAAAACTAACCAAACAAGACTAGAACACCTTGATTTTAACTTCAAAAACATCAAAATAATGGAAAAACACCAAAAGGGCACCAGAAAAAGATGGGCTTATGGCCAGCTATAGTACTGCTGCAGCCTTAGCTGGGTAGTAGTACTTGGCGTTGCGACGCTAGCATTAGTTTCCATATTAGCAATTTGCTGATTTTTCAACGAATTTTCCATGCACATAACTTGATGCTTCAATCTCCAATTGACCTGATTCCAACTCCTATAAGTCAATATTATCCCAATGTATCCATAGACACTAGTTTCACTCAAATCCATCTATGTTTGGAGATTTTCGACACCCGTCCCCATTTTGGCCGCTTTTTGGCCAAAACTCACAACTTAAGCGCTCCAATTACCACCGAAGGCAATTTGTTTAACACCTTATACTTAAGTTTATTTTCCATGTATTAGACTCTAATTATGTCTATTATTAGAGACTTGATTGTATAAAAATATCAAAATAGATTTTTCATTATTTCAGGTACTGTTCATTGTGCATTTTCCATTTTACCCTACAAACTTTGAAAATTTATAACTGACTCTAGAAAAATCATCTCATAGTGATTTAAGTCTCTGAAAATAGTTTAAATGATTTTCTTTATGGGAAAAATATGAAATAGAGCATTATATAGACCAATTAGTATAGTTTTTTACTATACATTTGGTTATTTTCTCTTTCCTAGGATTTTGGCTTTATATTTAAAAATTCATATCTCACACTACCCTGAGCCCATTCATACATTCCTTATGTCATTGGAAAGCCTTATGAATCTACTTTCTAGAAATATTTTTTTTGTATATTTATTCAACTTGTACAAGGCACGACATTAACTTAAACTAATAGAGGTTAGAGCTCAACTTTAACTGGAATAGTCTTAGGGAAATATCTATAACTCTTGCTATATAGCTCCAATTGCATTTAAACATGTGGTATATTAAAGATAAGACTAGACCTTTTCACACATGCAAATCAATGAATTTTTGGAGCTATGTACGATTTTATAATATCTTTTGAAATTTCCAGTATCTAGGTTCAAGGTTCCAGTTTTCCAATCTTGCCTTGTTTTTGAATCCGAACTTTGAAAATTCACCATGAATTATACACTTATCCAATTTAAGTGTTATTTAACTCTATAGAAAGCTTATTCCATATACTTTTAGAGTATTTATAACACTTATGCATCATACCCTGTTCATATGAACAGAACCTTCGAATTTCTCAGAGTATTCTAACTAAACATTTCTAATCATAACTCAACAAAGTAAGCTTCACAGACATAATACGTCATTGTTCACTGTATTAAATTCATACATAACACCAAAAAATATCTCAAGGAACATGCTTGCATCAGTGTGTATATATATAGGTGATTTATCCTTTGCATACAAATTTATACATATTATCGAAATTAACATCAATAATTGCAAGAACATAATTTTCACCAATTGTTTCCTCATCTCTTTAAGCTCTTCTTAAACTCCTTGGCCTAAACATGGTTAGCATTTGGAAGGGATGAGATTCATGGAATCTCGGTAGTTATCATCACTTAAGCAAATATATCATCACATATCGCAAACACATATCATCAAATCATCATTCAAACATTTAAAATCATTCATGCTCAAACATTTTATAGAAAATTAGACAGAGTTTTCTCTTGGGTTTTGGATATTCTGGGGTCTCAGAACCCCTCAACAACTCAGCCAATAACATCAAACCATAACAAATCAACATTAAAAACAATAGGCAACTCATCAAAATCATTACAAACTATATAACAATATAATGCAATATTAGGTTGGTGAACTATCTTTTAGCTTTCCACTCCTTTCCAAACTTTATACACCTGTTCTTTGAACTTCTAACACTTCTTGAAACCCTATAGCATCACAAAACAAAGTCATTAGCCACTGGTTTCATGATTCACTTCACAAAGTATTCACTTGAGCCATAAAATTTCATTTTACAAACCACTTGGAATTTCCTATACAACACCCTTGCTCTTACATAATTTAGACCTAATGAATCCATTTTTGGGGCCAAAATCATGAAATTTCCTTTCTATTACAAGCCCTAAATAGGAAGAAAAATATATAAAATTGTAAAAAAATAATAACTCATCAATCTTTGAAACCAATGCTATAATCTTGCATCTTGTGACATTTACTTCACTTTTCATCGATGAATTTCTTCATGGCATAACTTTCTCTCTCTACTATCTTTCTAGTTCAGAAATTTCAGCAAGGAGATAGAGGGAAAATAGCCACTAAAATGCCTCAAAATTGTTAGAGAACACAAGGAAATGGTTGCAAGATAATACCTTGAAGTTTTAGGACCAAACTTGTAGTTTTCTCTTCTCCTTTTTACTCCTTGTTTTCATGACTTCTCCCTCTCGTTTCTCACTAGTTCAGCATGAAATGGGTTGAAGAAGATGAAGCTTTATGACTTAATAGGGTATTTAATAATAAAATAATTTAATTAACTTTATCTTTGACTTTATTGCTTTTTCTTCTTCAAAAAGATTTTAAAAATTTTCACTTATATCCAAACCTATGTCCAGACGTGGCTCACCTTATTGTCACTTTTCTTAACTCATTAAGAGCTTCATTTTGACTATATTTTTCATATTTATAAAAATACCCTCAACTAAGGGCACATTTATACTTTTTGAAATTTTCATGCCATTAGCTGTAATTTTCTCCAAACTTCTTTTCATTTACTTTCCCATGAATTTCTTCTTTAGGGACTAAATGTAAAAATTCTTGATTCTTAGGGGCCAAAATATAATTTTTTCATTTTTCCATTTAACAAGAAAAAATGACTTTTTTGTCCTTTTTTATGCTTAACGATATATTTCTATTTTTTCTAATTTTTCATGCATTTTACAATGTCAACTTTTTCTTTTTTAGGTCTTAAATGTATTATTCACATTTTACTTTTAATTTGAAAAATGACTGTTTTACCCTTAAGCCAAGTAAAAATGTAATTGTCTATTTTCGGGCACTTTCTTGTAATTTTACCTAAGACCAATTTTTTATTATTTCTTTTCACTATTTATGTTAATTTTCAAATTGATCTATCTCTCAATCTAGACCTTCTGGGTACACAATACTTATACCATTGCGCTCAGCTCGAAACGAGCTTTCATTCCAATGGTATATTGCATATTTTCTGGGATAAGTTTTACAATTAATTTCTGTTAAGAAGGAAAATTAATTCCAATTAAAAACCAAACATAACTTTTTCTAAAAAACAGATGAGAAATTAATTCCATCTAAAGCCTGATTATATACAGCCTTTTTATCTCATTTTATTTCTCATCTTTTATTCATTTTATAACATGACATAAAAATAGGGATATTACAATTTGACCATTATGGACTATTTACACAGGTCCTAATTAACTCAACTAACTTGTCTAAAGAAGTTTCACCTTATAGGAATCACTCCTATAAGATTCGACTCCCTTGAACCCCAAATTCACATCATGGGTTATATGCATAAAACTCATATACTTAGCCCAAAAATCCCCTTTAGGCTCACACATGACCATTCTATCACACAAACACCTGTTCCAACGACAAGGACCCATGCTAGAGTCCATATTCTCATCACACATACACACCAATACATAAACATACATACCGTATTATCATCCACATCATTCTATATCAATCATTATCAGTATCATGCATCCATAATTATCGGTACATCATTGAACTAATATCCAATACAGTCATCCTAGTCTACTTGGCACAATGTACATATAGACATTATACATGCTACTGTGACTTGAATATTCCCACGTCCAAGACCTAACTACTTTTTCATCTTCTCTGGACTAGTGCTAGAACTTTCACTTGAAATGTTAGTTTATAGGAAAGAGGTGTGAAATAAAGTCTTAGTAATTAGGGACAACCATAGGCAATACAGATATACTAATCTACACAATCATGAACATGTTGCAATGTAATGCAAATGAATGGTATACATGTTTTCCCTCACACACGGTTAGAGCTACAAGTTATTATCATAATAGGACATTTCATATAGGTGGCTCCCTTCCAACAGTTGGTGAAGACTGATTCCAAGACTTCACCAAACTTACCTCACACTAATGCACCCGACCAAAGGTAACACTAATGCTTGGACCATAGCTCTCTTTCCCCTTGATCATTGAGAATTGATGGTGATTTTAGGGAAAGTGCAGTCCACTGCTGTCTTGTTCTCCTGGCCATAGGAGAGGATTTAATAACATGGATCCCTTCCTTGTTTCACCCATATCTTATCTTATCATATCATATCACATCATATATTATCATCACCACCTGATCCACCTTTCCTTACAATGTTATGTGGTGATATTCATGTTATATCTATTGAATCAAGAAGTTTTGATGATTCCAAATCAACTCTCAAGAGCTTGGAATAAAAGATATCAAAGGTGCACAAAGAGTTCAAGTGAAGAAATTCTGGAGAAATCTGTGCAAGAATTGTTGTAGGATGTTTAGTTATGTTTAAATCTGGGTAAAAGGCTTTGATTCGGTGGAAAAATGTTTTAAAACCTTGATTTTATGTTAAATTATTAAATACTTGAAAAACACCCACCAACAGACGAAGTTTGAAAGGTTTATATTGAATTATCATGTTGGAAATTCGAACTTTAGCTTTGGAAATTCGAATTTCAAGTTAAAATTGAATAAGTCTGAAGAGATGCCTCTCTGACAGACGAATTTTGATTTTCCAAAATTCAAATTTTCATAAGTATCTGAAAGAAGCTTTTAGCAACAGACGAACTTTGATTTTTGAAAATTCGAATTTCAGACAAAATGAAACTTATGAAAACTGTAAAAATTAGTCTGAAAGTATGTCAAAGTTCATCTGAAACTAAGCTTAACTTGGATTTCAAAATTACTCACTGACAGACGAACTTTGAACTTGAACTTCGAATTTTAGAAGCTTAGGTTGTGAGTCTGTTACATTGATATGTTGACATACGAAGGACAGTAATTGTAAATCTGAATTTTGAAGTAAGTCGACATACGAAGGACAGTAATTGTAAATCTGAATTTTGAAGTAAGTCTGAAAAGAGGTCCCTCTGACAGACGAACTTCACCCTTTGAAAATTCAAACTTGGAAGAAAATGAACTACTGTGCCTTTTGAGCCTGCTACTGACAGACAAATTTTGGGGTTCCAAAATTCAAATTTCGAAGGCACTGTAGCAAATTGAAAGTACTGTTCACACTTAACAGAAAAACTTTCCACTTAAAAATTCATATGTCACTACTCAGAAACATTTTCAAAATATCAAAATTTGAATTTCACCTCATGACAGACGAACTTTGGTCTTTCAACGTTGAAGCTGTTAACCTTCGATATCTGTGAAATTCGTTTGTTGACCAATTAAAATTCAAATTTTAGTATGTCAGAAGCATTACATGTGGTTGGTTAACGGATAGTTTTTCAGAGTAACCATTGGATAACTTCTCCAACGGATAGATTTTGTCTCTAACGGACATTTGAGACCTAAATCTATAAATATAACATCATTTGAAGTTGTGGGTAACGATTTTAACTGTGAATATACTGAAATTCTGCCAAATCTTCTACTCAAAGACTTTTACCCTTTCACTTCAATACTTGTACTTCAACCTTCATATTTACTCTGATTAAGAGAGTTT
Source organism: Adenanthera pavonina (assembly GCA_026686845.1). Classification (NCBI taxonomy): domain Eukaryota; kingdom Viridiplantae; phylum Streptophyta; class Magnoliopsida; order Fabales; family Fabaceae; genus Adenanthera; species Adenanthera pavonina. The sequence continues at coordinate 8,199,378 of JAIVEN010000020.1, read as the reverse complement.
AATCTTTGTAAACAATCTATTCTTCATCTGGAAGATAGATTTTCTTGTGAGGGGATATCACAAGGGATTAAGAAGTACTTTGTGGAAGTACAGAAAGGGATTGAGAGAAGCTCTAGAAAATAGAGAACAAAAGTTGTACTGTGGCATTTACAAGAAGCCCACTGAATTCTTGTAGAATAGTGAAAAATCTCAAGTGGTAACTTGGGGACTGGACGTAGGTCAAGTGGAGAGACTGAACCAGGATAAATTTCTGAGTCTTCTTCTCTTTTCTGCTACTTTCACTATTATTTATTTATACTCTGTTTTACCATCATATATTGCATTCTTCACCTCTTTGATATCTTGCAGAAAATTTTTAATCTTCCCAATTCACCCCACTCTTGGGAAGCCAGCCTAACTAACAATATCATTATGTAATTATCATCATCATCACGTTTCTCAATGTCATGCTATGAAATCATGCCATGTTACATCATCATCATATATAGTCATTATCATAATCATCATCATTTACTGTAATATCTAGCCATGTGCATACCACGATATGTAGAAAAACCATACACAAACCTAACAATATTGTGGTATAAATGGAAACATGCATATATATACATATATATCCTAATATATAATCTACAGCTTACAAACACCCGGTTACCTCAAGTTATCAATACCATACACACAATTCCATGAGTATCTTGGATTGCCAACCGCAATTTGTACTCCTCTGGTCAACCAAACAATCTCTATAATGTCATAATACCTTTAATTAACAAATTATCCAAATTTCACAATTCAACCATTTAGGCTTAACCCAAGGTTCCAATATCATTTTCATGTATCATTGAGCTCCTAAAGATCATTCAAACTCTAACCAACTACATACATTTTGGATTCTCAATTTCCTCAATCGAAAATAACCTAGGGTTAGGCTTACACCATATATTATCCTTCTAAAACTCATACCCAAGCATCATAAACACTAAATCACACCTCATTAATTCCATTTCATCCATTTTAATTTGTGGATTTCGGCCAAAACTGAAAACCCAACTATATATCTGAAAAATCTAACTCAAAACCAAAGAAAAATGGAAAGCAAGGAGCAAAGACCACTTACCAATAATTTATCAAACTCCTAGAGGTCAGAGATCACTCCTAAGGGCCGAAAATTTGAAGCCTTAACACTGCTTTTTGTCTCTCCCTCCATTCCTATCTCATTCTATCTTGCTTGCCTAAACTGAAATGTTTCTGATTTAAATGATTTTGAAGTCTGGCATCGTGGTGGTGAATAAGTTCACCATGGCATAAGAGCCTTATGTCCAAAAATTTTTTCAAAGTTTCAAATCATTTGCCGCAGTGCCATTATTCCTCGTCGTGGCGTGGAGCTCCTTTGTTTCATCTTTGGTTTTTCCTCCGTCCTAGTCCTCCAGTTTTGCACATGTCATCAATTATACTTCATTAGCTAGAGACTAAGTTTAGGACAATATAATGAAGGTTGTTACACAATTTCTCTACTAGTGTAGTACTAGCAAAAGTTTTGCAAAAGGTCTGCATCAATGATCACAATGCAAGCTTTATCATTATTTGCTTCATCAAGACAATGAGTATGAAACTCTTGTTCATAAATTCTCATAAGCCCGTCCTTCATGGATGAATTGTTGCTATCACCTACCATGGTTACTAAGAAATAAAGAAGGACCTCACAATATTCACTCACTAACATTTTTACACTCAAGAGATGCTAATCACTTATATTTCACTCAAATTTTGGCTTTTAACTTGATGAAAATACTTATGCCTTTTACCACTCAAATATGAATTCACAGGTGTTCTGAAGTAAAACCAATCAAGCACACTGCAAGAAGGAAAAATAAGAAAGTAAGCAATCACCAAATCAAAAATTTAGAAAACAATTTTCAAGTTTAGATGTGAAAGTGTGATTACCAAAATTTAAAGAGCTTACCTTGATTCTTAATAAAAGATGTAGAAAGGAAAGATCTTGGATAATAAATAAGAATGATGCAACAAGAGCAGATGAAGAAATAGGAAACAAAGAAAGAATATAAATAGGAAACAATTTCAGAATAGGAAGGTAAGGGGGAAGGTGATGAAATTGAAGAAACAAGGTGGAGAAGACAAAATGAAAATAGGAAAGTAGAGAAGAAAGAAAATGGGATGTTACTTAGGGGCCAAGTTGATGACTTGGAGTCAACTAGATGTCTTGATCTTTCCCTACATAAAAGCACACAAGTTAGACAAACAATTGATAGAAAGAAATTAGAAAACAATGAAAATTGGAAGGTGAGAACAAAATAGGAAAGTGAAAGAAAATAGGAAAGTAGATCGAAAAAGGAGAGGTGGCATTAAAAACCGAGAAGAATCAGAAAAGTAAAGTTTGACTTGAGTGCAAAGGAAAGGTCTCACCAAATAAGAAAGTGCTGTAAGAGATGATAGCCTCTAACTTAAGTTCCAAGCATGTTGCAAAATATGAAACTAGCACAAAGAAAGAATGTAATTTGAATCTGTATTTTTTTATTTTCATTTTTCCCTTTTTTAGAAATTTTTTTCTTTTTTTTTCAATGTGTTGTTCACTATTTTTTTTTTTGGAAAATTTTTTTCTTTTTCTTTTTCGAAATAGTTCACTTACATAGCAATGAAAGAACAAAACTGAAGCACAATAACAATAGAGGTTACAAAATGAAGGAGGAAGAAGATAGTGATGATGAGACATAAACACAAGTCAAACATCACTGATGCTAACTAATATGGGGGAGGCAAAGGAAGAAATGAATTGAACACAAGAAGTAGCAAAAGAATGACACAAAGAACACAAGAACAAGAAGGATGAATTGAAGGGAGGAGATGGAAGAAATGAGAAATGAATGAAAGACACAAAGATAACTTAATTCAGACTGAGCTCTAATGCTAACTAATATGGTCCTCTTGGAGAGAAGTTCCATGTAAACTAGAAATTACAATGGTAGTCTTTACTCATGTACGAAGCAAGGTTGATGATCCTTGCTAGAACCCAACAACAAGTTCATGTGCTCTAACAAGATGATGCCCACAAAGTTGATCATCTGAATGGTAAATCACAAGGTTACTGAGAGAACACGTGAATTTAGATAACCCTCACAAAAAAGAATTGAGAGAAAATAATTCTTATTGCTTGATGGTAAATAACATAAAAGAGGGTAGTATGTAACTCAAAAGAACTTTCTAGAAGCATCAATAAAAAGGGAATGAAATATACTCTAAATCTGATCATGTGACTTAAAACTAATTTGAAAACTAATTATTCTTCAAGAGGATTGTAGAATATTCTATCAAGCTCTTAAAGAATCAAGACACAACACACATTAGGGAACTAAATCCTTAAGAACTCATAGTAAGATCTGCACACTAAAAATTTGCCTAAATTAATTATACGCTACCTAGGACTTAATTAAATAATCATAATGAACCTAAGACTCAAGACAATACTTTGGGCCCTTGAAAAGACAATTAGAAACTCAACAAATAGACTCTTTAAGACACCTAAATATTGTGCATTAGTTAATGAACAAAAATCTAGCCAAAAAAAAACACAATTAAAACATTAATGACACAAAAGGCACAAATTAACTTAATCTTGGACCATGGATTAGCTTGGGCTTCATGTAATTTCTTCAATCAACATCTTGTAATGTATTGTGAAAAAAATACACTTAGAGTAGGGTGAATAGGTGTTTTTGCAAATTTATACTTAAGCATAACTAACTTAAATTCAAAAGTACCTATGAAAAATAATTACTAGATTAATTTTTTATTTTTATTTAACAACTTTAAATTCCAAATAAATATTACTTACCGAAATACCTTGGTAACTAATAATAATAGAAAAAAGAACTCAACAAAATTCAAAAGTAACAAGAATTAAAACACAGCTAGGCAGCAAGACACAATATGACAAGGTAACAGAAAATTGAAATTTAAAATAGAAGAGAAGAGATAGAAAAAATTCACACCAAGCAAATTATCATGGTTTGGTTCTCTAAGACCTATCCAGTCCTCTTGTACCACAAGAGATTTTTCTTCACTATCAAACCAACAAATTACAATGAATGGTTTCCAAGCTTACCACTAACTTATCTCTACTAGCCACCTAGATCTTGTACTAGCACTCACTGAGTTTTTCAGCTCACCTTCAAACTAACTTCCTCAGACAGGAAGATTTTTCACTCAGTATATATAAAAAGATCCCTAAAAGGGATCATAGATAAAACTCAATATATGCTCTTAGAAGCAAATAAAAACCGAATCAAGGCTCAAAAGGGAGAAAAAGTATTACACGAATTGCTCAACTTGTGTTTTTTACCTTCACCACTAAAGCCCCTTTTATACTAGTTGGAATTTTGCCCGTTGAGGTTGTCATCAATGATATAACCGTTGTGCCCAATCTTGAGAGATTTTCTCCATAGCTAATTTCCATATCAGCCTTCTCCTCACAGATTAGATTCAAAGATTTGACAAAGGAAAGAAGACATTCGAGAAGAGAACGTGTGTGAATTCGCTAGGAGAGAGATGACGTTGGAATGTCGACTTCTTTTCTTTTCTTTCTTAGATAAATATTGTTCAAAATGAATCCATATAGGTCACTTGCTTCCAAAAAAATTGTCCCTTTGTACTGAATTTTTTTTATACCTAATGGACAGAAGTTTGCCAAGTTTGCACTTTATGTTTGACACGTAAGGCAGGGCATTAATAGTTATTATTACTATTATTTTTTAAATCTAATAAAAAACAATTTAATACAACATATATATAGTTTAATTTGAGAAGCCCCAAAAAAAAAACTTCCATCAAATAGAAGCTTTCTCTTTAAAACAAAATAGCAATGCTTAAATTTTTTTTTAAAACGCATCAGTCACAATATGTTGGAGGAGGAAAAATAAAATACATTTAATCATCATGTCTTTTTGTTCATTGGTGCATGAAAGCTCAAATTAAAATACTCTTTATCCAAATAGTTATTTTAAGAACAACACTAATTTAAATAAGGTCTCAAAAAGAATTGTTTTAAAAAATATAAAATTTATTTTTGTTATCACCAAAATATTTTGTGAAACCTTGGGGCCAACAATCTCCCCCTTTTGATAATGACAAAACCATTAAATTTTAAATAAGCAAACATTTAAATAAAACTCCCCCTAAATATATGACTTCCTTGAACATGTGAAATAAACAAATCATAATAGTATTTTCTCCCCCATTTTGACATCAACAAAAAGAAACATGTCTCAGCAAAAAAAAATTATCATCCAGTGATACATATAAAAACAACTTGAACAATGAGATGGATAAGGCTAAAGATAATGAAAACATAACTCCCCCTTTTTTATTTTTGCTAAGATCAACTCCCATCAAACCTTCTAATGTTCAAGCTTTATTTCAAACTTCACTTTATGAAGCCTTGGCAAAGAAAAAACTGGTAAGAATGCAAAACTTTGAAGAAAAGTAATCTCCCCCTAAGTATGAGGAAGCATTCAGGCTTTTTAGATCTAGAATCATAGCTCATAAATGACAAAGTATGCAATAGGCATGATACTATATTTCATTTATCAAGCACCCAATCATGTCACAGATATGCATGCTTTTCAAATATAGCTTCATTTGCCAATCAATCCAAAATAGTATCATTCCATCCATAATATGAGAAATTATCAAGTAATAAGAGATAGAGATACCTATTTACTCATGACTTTATTTCCTGCTTCTTGATTTGTTAACTGGTGTATAACCATTCCTTGTCCACTCCTTGATGTTTGTAAGTGTGGAACTTTTGTGTCGAACTTTGTATCCTTGACTCGCATCTTACACTCATTACCCTAACTTCAACTTGATACAAAGCATCAGTTTCCTGCAAATTTACGGAGAACCATGAACTCTTCAACTTTCAAGCATAAGATCATGACATAAATAAATTAGCCAAAAATTTTAAAAAATTTAGACAGCAATTTAGTAGGATATAAGTAGCTGATAATATTTTGAGGTAACTGGAACAAATGAAATGCAAAGAAAAATACTGCATAGTTTAAATAAATCATACAAGCAATAGAGGAATACGAACAGGGTCCAATCTCATCAAAATATTTTATATGATATGAAGACAATGATATACTATAACCCATCATCAAAATATTTTATACATCTGAAATTATTTATTCAATTAATGACTTATACATGGAGCTTCATATGCAAGGGACAAATCAACTAGCCAAAAAAAATGCCATATCAACAAATACATAATCACCTTGGAGAAAAACAGATTCGTACTAGAACAATACATAATCCAGTGTCAAGAAATGCAAATGATGAAGAACCATCATAGGCCAAGTCAAGATATGTTATCCAAACAATAACCAGAGTTTATATGTTACACAAATAATTGTTAAGCTTTTCCAAGGGAATTGCATAGTCATTCATTTACATAATGATCTCTCAAAGCGAATAAATGATATGCTCCAAGACATATTTGCTACTTAGAAAAAAATTTTAAAATTATAGTTATTGTAGCAATTCAAGCACATTTGGTCTTTAATCACATACTTGTCCAGAATTTTTTAATTTAGTTTCAAAAATAACATATCACATCCTGGTATGACAAACATTTGCAATGTAAGGTGCCATGAATCAAGAGCATACAGACACATGCATATAGTAACAAAAAATTGATAATGTGCATTTGACTTTTCTAGCCTTAGAATTGAGTTAACTGAAATGATTTTTAGCTAACTAAGAAATACAACTAATTGAAGTTTTTCATCAATGATAGAGAACAACTGAACTCTCAATTATGGAGATCTACTGCACCCAAAGACCCTCTTCAAGGAGCAAGAGGCCCAATGACAAGAGGTAGGACAAAAGCCATAAAAGAGGCCTTGCAAGGATTGGTCCGAGAGTTTAAGAGAAAGAGCCCATCTATTTGTAAGACTTAGAGCAAATAGCGCCACCTTTTAATCCAAAAAAAATGATCATTTATTTGGAGGCCCAATTTGAAGATCTTAAAGGTCCAACCTAAGTCTAAATAAAAGAGCTTGATTAAAAGAAATCGTGTGCTTCATTAATGAGTCATGTGACTTCAGGATTAGATTTATTCTTTTTTTTTTAATTTATTTTTAATTTTTGTTTTATTTTTTATTTATTTTTTCCATATTAGATTAGATTAGTTTTGATTGTTTCTCACTTGTATTTATGAGGCCAAGTTAGGATTTAATTTAAATTTGAATTTAAAATTCAAAAAACAAAAGGATAAGCCCTATCTATAAGGAACCACTTATCCTATTAAGATTAGGATTTCTATTAATATTTAAAGACCATATAGTGCAACTTGGTAAATCATATTTGAATAATATTTTAAGTGATTTCTCTCTTTAATTTTGTGTGAGATTATTAGGGTTCTTTGTGTTTTTTCTAGAATGCAGATTCGAGTTATCAAGATAATTGACCAACTCTTGTGGCATCTTGTATTTGGGGTTGTTAGAGTTCTCTCTAGAGGTTCCATTCGGTCTCTCAATTGCATTGGGTTGCTTCTGTTATTTTTGGTTATTACTTCGAGTTCTTGGGTTGCCTAAGACTTGTTCTTGGGTGGTTCATTCTTCTTCTATCAATTAATATATAAAAAAAATGTAGGCAATAGCTCAACAAAAGAAGCAAGTTTATAAACATAGAAATTACTAATTAGTCAAGAATTTCACAGCACTTGAATCACATCAATAATACTATTTGGAATTAATTGTATAAGTCATACCTAACTCTTTTCTAAGAAAAACATGCCTTTCTTCATTAAGAGGTTTGGTGAAAATATCAACTAATTGATACTCAGTTTGAATATAACTTACTTCAACATCTCCTCTCTGCATATGATCCCTTATGAAGTGGTGCTTGATCTCAATATGCTTAGTTCTTGAGTGATGCACAGGATTTTTGGTGAGACATATAGCACTTGTGTTATCATAGAAGATTGAAATGTGGTCATAGCTTAGAGAATAATATTTTAGTTGGTGCTTCATCCATAATAGTCATGTGTAGCAACTTCCTGCTGCCATATATTCTGCTTCTGAAGTAGATAAAGCCACTGAACTTTGCTTCTTGCTTTGCCAAGAGACTAGAGCACTACCAAGAAATTGGCAAGTACCACTAATGCTCTTTCTATCTATTTTATCCCCTATAAAGTTAGCATCTGCATACCCAACTAGATCAAAATTGTTAGTTCTAGGATACCATAATCTATAATTTTGTGTGCCAACTAAATATCTAAATGTTCTTTTTATAGCAACAAAATGTGATTCCATAGGATTAGCTTGAAATCTAGCACATTTACAAACACTATACATAATATCCGATCTACTTGCAGTTAAATAAAGTAAAGACCCAATCATACCTCTATATCTCTTTTGGTCAAAATTCTTACCATTTTCATCTTTATCTAAATTGGTTGAAGGACTCATGGGTGTTACCATTTGTAACGTCCGACCGCTATTCGGGATTGACGACTGTCCCCATAAACCAACACAAACCCTTTCGGTGTGCTTTATCCTCACTCACACACCTCCTTCCTAGGAGGTCACCCATCCCATAATTGCTCCAGGTCAAGCACGTTTAACTAAGGAGTTCTTAAGGGATAGGCTACCGAAAAGGTAGGTGCAACTTGTTGGTATAGGTAGTACCTATCAATTCCTTTAAGCTATCCTTAACCGTATAGTCCCATACCTATACAGTCTCTGGATCCCTCTCGTTCTGGTATGTATTCGATTCATTCATATGCCCCTCCCGCTTAGAAGCCTGCTAGGAGCTGCTCCTTGTCGGTGCCTCATTACTTTATCTGACCCCCAACTTTTCTTGCACCGGCAATCACTCCCCGCCCTCGTCAGTGCTCGGATGTCATACCATTGGCTTTGCTTTTTCAAATCCAAACTTCTTGAGTAGATCTTTTGTATACTTTGCTTGATTGATGAAGTTTCCCCCTTTGGTTTGTTTGATTTGTAATCCAAGGAAGAAAGTCAATTCTCCCATCATGCTCATCTCAAATTCTCCCTTCATAAGATTAGAAAATTCTTTGCTTCAAGAATCATTAGTACTTCCAAAAATAATATCATCGACATATACTTGTACAAGTAGTGCATTATTTTCATGTCTCTTAATGAATAATGTAGTATCAAGTTTCCCTCTTGAGAAACCATTTTCAAGAAAGAAAAGTGCTCATTCTTTCATACCAAGCTCTAGGAGCTTGTTTCAAACCACAAAGAGCTTTAGAAAGCTTAAAAACATGATTAGGCAACTTTACATCATCAAAGCTAGGGGGTTGCTTAACATACACTTCTTCATTAATATAGCCATTCAAAAATGCACTCTTGATATCCATTTGAAACAATTTAAAATTCATATATGATGCATAAGCTAAAAGTATACGAATAGATTCAAGTCTAGCAACAGGGGCATAAGTTTAATCAAAATCAATACCTTCTTGTTGAGTGAAACCTTAAGCCACAAGTCTAGCCTTGTTTCTTACCATATTACCGTGCTCATCTAACTTGTTACGGAAGATCTATTTAGTTCCTATGATTGATGCATCTTCTAGCTTCTCAACAAGCTCCCACACTTGATTTCTTTAGAATTGGTTGAGCTCTTCTTGCATCACTAGTATCCACCTTTCATCATTTAAGGCCTCTTCCATAGTTTTCAATTCAATTTGTGAAAGGAAAGCCATGTTGTTCTCATGCCTAAATGGTGATCTCGTTCTAATGCCTTCATTTGGATCTCCAGTTATGTATTGCATTGGATAAGTGGATGAATGTCTCCATTCTCTTGGTAATTTCATTTCAATTTTGGAAGTTTCTGGTTGGCTGGAAACTTGTTGCTGACTATATTCTAAAATTTCCAAATTTTCTGTTGTTGTTTCAATTTCTTCTATAGGTTTTGGAATTCCATTTTCTTAACTTCGGGTTGAATTTTGCACTTTAGTTTGATTTCCAACTACATCTTTATCATCTGTATCATCTTTTTTTCTCATTGAAAAATTACTTTCATCAAATATAACATGTATAGATTCTTCTACTGTTAATTCAAATATTTTGATGATTCCAAAACAAATGAGCTTGGAATTCCAATATCAAAGGAACATAGGTAAAATCAAGAATAAAATTGGAGTTTCCTGAAGATTCAAGAGCTGTTTCACATGTTTTAGGAAATTATTTGTAAAAGAAGGTAGATAAACTTTGAATTTCAACTAACCCAATATTAAATGAGATGACTAATTAAATGATTAATGATTAGCTCATGATTTCAAAATGGTTTTCATGAAAAGAGCTATCTTATAAGGATAAAGCTTCAATTTCAAAATGATTCTAAGTGTTTACCTTGTTTTCATGAAAATGTTTTACCTTATGCACATAACTATTGAAGGTTATGGGGATAAAGATTCAATCTTAAAGCTTTTCCAAAGCCCACTTGTCAGTTTCATGAAAAGGAATTGAGGTTATCCACACAACATAACTTAGGGATCATATTCTCAAGTCTGTTTAGATGGTTATCCTAACAAGGTAGGCACCTTATCTGCATAAGCGAGTGAACAGTGAAGGCAAGTTGTACTGTACATCCCATTATTCCCATAACCTAGGGAGGTTGTCTACATAACGTGTGTCATAGAGCACTTGGACTCTTCTCTGTTAAAAAGTTATCTGCATAACCTAGGGTGGTTGTCCGCATAACCTATATTTTAGAGTATTTGAACTTTCCTTGGGTAAAAAGGTTATCAGCATAACCTAGGGAGGTTATCTGCATAATCTATATTTCAGTGCACTTGAACTTTTCTCAGATAAACAAGTTATCCGCATAACCTAGAGAGTTTATTTGCATAACCTATTTACATAACTCATAGCTCTTCTTCTGCAAAACAGGTTATCTACATAACCTTGAGAGGTTATCTTGATAACCTAAGTTTTACAACAACTCAGTTTGAGAAAAACTTGACTTTATCCTAATAACTGAGTGGGTTTTCATGAAAATGATTTTGAGCTAAAACATAGTCATTATGGGTAGCATATTATTTGCATAACCTATCTAGCTTATCCGCATAACAAAAGCTCTACATTAAAAATAAAGGCAAACAGTTACCCGTTATTCACATAACCTGATGAAGTTATCTGCATAACCCCTGTCTCATGCATTTAATATGGTAGGTGAACAGCTATTTTACTGAGAGTAACAGCTAATCTCTCTTTCTAATGAATAGTTCTGACCCAAAACTATAAATATAACCTCATTTAACTTGTTGAAAAATGAGAAAAATAATAAACATGCCAAAACTCTGTTAATTCGATTTCTGGGTCATTCAAAGCTTACCTACCCTCTGTTTTGCTCATTCATTATATCTTAACTTTCATATCCATTCTTTTAAGAGAGTTTACATTCTGTATATATCTACATACTTGTAAAGAGTGTTTAGTGTGAGAATACACTAAGGGAGGTATTCTTACTCTTGAATGAGAAGAGTAAGGGAGTTTGTTTCAACTCAAAGTTCAAGCTAGTGTTATACTACGGTCACTACAAGAACCCATTCAAATCTTGCAAGAGATAGTAGAGAAATCTCAAGTGGTGACTTGAGGACTGGATGTAGGTCAAGTGGAGTAAACTGAACCAAGATAAATCATTAAGTTTTCTTCTCATTACTCTTTATTTCTTATACTTTGTTTTTCAGTAAATTTTTAGTATCACCACTGTATTTCATTTTTGCAGAAAAATTTCATTCTTCCCAATTCACCTCCTCTTGGGAAGCCAACTGAACTAATAAGTGGTCTCAGAGCCCAGATTCCCAGTTAAAGGATCTAACAATCTGGGAGTAGACATAGCTAGCTTTGGTGAAGGCGTTCTTCCAAAAGGAAACAACACCAACAGAACTCCTGGCTTCAGTGGAGAACATTATGGGTATTGGAAGATAAGGATGCAGATTTACCTTTAATCCATTGATTTAGGTATTTGGTCAGTCATCCAGAAGGGAGATTTCATTCCGATGAAACTACAAGATGATGGGAAATGCAGAGAGAAACTTGAAGGGGAATGGAACGAGAAGGATAAGAGAATGGTTTTTCTCAACTTTAAAGCTAAGCATTGTCTGGTCAGTGATCTCAATTAAGATGAGTTCTAAAGGGTGTCTCAATGTACAATAGCTAAAGGTATGTAGGACACATTAGAGATTGCTCATGAAAGGACCACCAACGTGAGAGAAAATAAACTGAATACATGTATTAGAGAATATGAAAGCTTCAAGATGAAAGAAGGTGAGAATATCAAGGATCTGCAGAATAGATTCACCCTTATTGTGAATCAGCTGAAGAGTCTTGGAAAGGAATACACCCAGTTTGAGAAAGTCAGAAAAATTCTCAGAGCCTTGCCCATGGAGTGGTAACCGAAGGTAACTACAATAAAGGAAGCTTAAAGGGAATCAATGACATCTGTCACAACCCTCTTTGGGAGTCTTGAAGAATATGAAGGGAAACTGAAGGCTCTCAAGGAATCTTTTTCATCTGACAAGAAGAAGAAGAGTTTGGCTCTCAAAGTTGAATCAGATGATGATAATGATGAGGAAGATGCTGAGCTAGATGAAGAGACGATGCCATACTGGTGAGGAAATTTGGCAAAATATGTTGAAAGAAGAAATTCAGAAGGTTTGTAAAGAAAGATAGAGCCACCAGCAGTACGAAAAAAAACAAAGATTCCATCATATGTAACAAATGCAAGAAACTAGGACACATCAAATGGGAATGCCCTTTGTTAAGCAAGAAATAAGGGAAGGACATGAAGGCTGACAAAGGGAAAAAGAAGAAAGCATTCGTATCTTCCATCTGGGGAGATAGTTTAGATGAAGAAGAAGCAGTAGGGGATAAAGAAATTATTAACCTATGCCTGATGGCTCAAGAGATTGCAGAGGAAGAGAAGAATCATAACCAAGATAGTGACAGTGATTCTAAGGTAAATGACTCTAAGTTGTCTTACAATAAACTATATGATGCATTTAATGAACTCATGATTGAATTCATTAAAGTATCGAAACAACTGAGTCAAGCTAAAAAGAAAATGCATAAGCTTGAGAGTGAGTCTCACACATCTTGCATTGCTTCACAATTTCCTTCTTTTACCACCACCTCTAGTTATATCTCAAGTATTGAGTTGAGAGATAATAATAATTATCTCCACAAGACTTTAACTATACTCACTAAAGGTGAGGACATGCTGAAAGTATTACTGAGAAACCAAATTATGAGTCAGAACAAAACTGGTCTAGGATATGACCCATGTGTAGTCAAGGAAAAATTGAAAATCAAGAAATAGAATCTCTACTAGAGAAACTTTGTGCATACTAAAAATATTAAACCAACCCAGAATATAGAGTCTTTCCCAGCCCCTAGAAGCCAAAAGGACAGATATTATAGCCATTATTTCAAATATGTATCTCTTTCCTCTAGCCCTTTCACCACTTATTACTTTTGCAACAAAAAGGGTTATATGTCCTCCACTTGCATATACAAGAAAGAAGGAAATGACAATGGGATGAAATGGGTTCCCAAGGACTCCTACACTAACAAGAAAGAACCCAAGCAAATATGGGTACCTAAAAGAAAGAACTGAAACTTGTTTTGTAGGTGTGTCTTAAGGCTAAGAAAAGTAACAAATGGTACATGGATAGTGCTTGTTTAAGACAAATGATTGGAGATAAAGAAAAATTCATTGTGTTGAGAGATAAGAAATGAGGAAATGTTACTTTTGGTGGTGACCAGTTCGGAAAGATAGTTGGGATTGGAATTGTTAGAAGAAACCAAGAAACATCAATTGAAGAAGTCCTATTCATGATAGGACTCAATCACAATCTATTAAGTGTGAGCCAAACATGTGATAGAGGTAATTAGGTTCTGTTTGATTCCAAGTATTGCCTCGTCATTATAAAAAGTGACCGCAAAGTGATTCTCAAGGCAGGAAGAGATGGTAACTGTTATAATATTGATTTAGATAAATTACCTTCTTTAGACTCTATATGCTTAATAAGTGAAAATGATGATAATTGGTTATGGCATAGGAGACTAGCACATGTTAACATGCATCAATTAAATAAACTCATTAAAAATGAACTTGTTCTTGGTCTATCCAACATTAAGTTTGAAAATGATAGAGAATGTGATGCTTGTCTTAAAGGGAAGCAAACAAAGTCCTCATTCAATTCCAAGAACATTGTCTCTACAATAAGACCACTGTAATTACTTCACATGGATTTGATAGGTCCTAATCATACTAAAATTATTGGTGGAAACTTGTATATACTTGTTGTGGTAGATGATTATTCTAGATTTACCTAGACTTTATTTCTTCCCTCTAGAGATGAAACATATAATGCTTTTCTGATCTTAGCCAAGAAAATCCAAAATGAGAAAGCTATTGTATGTATTAGAATAGATCATGGTGGAGAATTTGAGAATGCAAAATTTGCTGACTATTGTGATGAAAATAGAGTGGAGCACAACTTCTCAGCCCCAAGAACACCTCAAACAAAATGGAGTTGTGGAGAGAAAGAATAGAGTATTAGAGGAGATGGCTCATGCAATGCTAAATGAAAAAGGATTGCTTAAACAATTCTGGGTTGATGTAGTAAGCACAGCATGCTACTTGATGAATAGAGCATACATCAGACCCTTACTAGGCAAGACTCCATATGAGCTGTACAAAGGAAAGAAGCCCAATCTCTCTTATCTTCATGTCTTTGGATGCACCTGCTATGTCCACAATAACAACAAAGACAATATGGGTAAGTTTGATGCCAAATCAGATGAAGGTATATTTTTTGACTACTCAAATAGAAGTAAAGCATATATGGTGTTCAACAAGAAGTTTAGGACTATTGAAGAATTTGTGCATGTGGTCTTTCTTGAAAATGAAACTCTGTCTAAGCATGCTAAAAAGGAGGATGATTTAATTTCCAGTTTCAAGAATTTAAATATTTCTGAAGAAAATAAAACTAAACTTCCTAACATATTTGTATATGCTGAGGTAGAGGAAGATATCTAGGAGAAAGATAATGAATGTGAAATAAATGAGGAAGTATCTCAAGAACTCCCTAGAGTTTGGAGATATCAAAGAAATCATCAAGTTGATCAAGTTATTGGGGATGTTCAAGAGAAATTTAAAACTAGAAGATAACTTAGGAATCAAGTAAATAATTACGCATTTATTTCCCAAATTGAACCTATGTATATAGAAGAGGCTTTAATTGATGATTACTGGATTTTAGCTGTGCAAGAAGAACTTAACCAGTTTGAAAGAAGTTAGGCTCAGGATTTAGTGCCTAAGCCTAAGAACCATCCTATTATTGGAACTAAATGGGTTTTTAAGAACAAACTTGATGAATATAGAGGACTGATTGAACTAAAGTTGGAATATGATGAGGAAGTTGTGTGTGCTTGGTACAATTCTCTAAGAATTAGCCAGACACAAAGTTGCTTGAAGTGAGATTGAGGAAGAGATGGATTGCCCTGCATCTTAACTTGTTGTGTGAAATTCTAAGCTTGCCTACTGGAGGAATAAGGGTGAACATTGAGACTTCAAAGTATTCTCCTGAAAATGAAGCTGTTAATGAGGTCACTAAGGAAGAAGCCAGTTACAAATGGAATACAATAGTATCAAGGCTGCTCAGGCAAAGGCAAAATATGCCTTCTGAAGGGAAAATAGCTCCAACTCTACTAAGTGTTGAGAACAGGATTATGCATTACATTGTCTCTCATATTTTCTTCAACCAGAGTGGAGGTTTCAATTACCTATCCAGCAGAGAATTCCAAGTCATGCTGCTACTAGTAAAGGGAAAACAAGTAAATGTGGTGGATATCATCCTGCAAAGAATGTGAAAAGCAAGAACCTACAGACAGGACTCTCAGCTACCATTTGGGCATATTATCACTAAGGTTCTGAAATTTCATAACATTTACTTATTGAGAGAGGACCTGCACTACTTCCAGAAGAATTCAGCGAGAAAGTTCTACAGAATATAGGAATGACCCTGGAGAATGGCAGATGGGTTGATAAGAAGAGGGATATTGAAACTGGTTTTGAGCCTACAGCTGCCTTAAAAAGTCTTACGATTGGTGATTCCAATTCCTCTCCATCCATACCCTCTGAACAACCTCAATCCATGCAACCTAAGCCTCATACCCCTATTCCTACTCCAAGCAAGCCTGATGAAACTCCAGCCACTGACTTACCTACACCTACAAACATTCTTACACTGTACCAAAACTTGTTCTTGATTGCCATGGCCACCAGGAAGGAATACAGAGAAGATATGATCAATCTTGGGTAGCTCATTACTGAGATGCAAGAAAAGTTTGAGACCAAATTTGAGAGTCTTACCCAAGAAGTGAAATCCCTATGTGAGCAAATAGCTTCTGGTGTACCTTAACCTTCCCCTTCTCCTTTCCAACCACCTCTTCCTGTATACACTGAACCTTTTGCCTTTGCACAATCACCTGCTCTATCACAAGACCTTGGTCCTAACCTAGACTATGGTCTTGAGGAAGAAACTATCAAGGATCAAAGTAGAGCTTTAATTCTCTTTCCTAAAGGTGATTTCATTCACCAAATTTATTTTCATCACTGAAAATAAGAGATTAATGCTCTCTTTCCTCCTCTCCCTGACCTTATCTCCTTTGAGGGCATCAGTTACCTTGTTGAGGCTGCTGTGCATGAAATCATCACCATTGCCTCTGATTCTGATCCCTCTCCTGTACCCTTTCCTACTATCTCATCTCCACCTGTGATGCCTGATATGCCTTACACTCTCGTGTTTCCTTCTGTTCTTCCTGCTGTTGCTAATGTACCTCTTTGGCTTGTCCCAATGTCTACTGTTCCAGCCCAACCCTCCACCCTTCCTCTTTCTTTGGATGAAAGACTTCAACGAATCAAGGAATAGAAGGACAAGCTTGATCAAGACATTGCTAGGATAGATACTGAAGTTGTTTAAATCCCCCAATTGCTAGTGACAAAAAGGGGGAGAATGAAGAGAAGGAAGAGGAAAAAGATAAAGCAAAGGAAAAACACAAAGAAAAAGAAGAAGAAATCTAAGAAAAAGAAAGAAACTTAACTGGACTTGTTGATTTATGCTTGCTTGTTTCTTTTTTGCTGTTTTTCAGTTATTGTGTTCCTATATCTTTTGCTTTTGTACTTGTAATGAATATTTATAATATAATGAATTTCTTTATGTGAACTTTGCTTATTCTTGGTGCTTCTTGTTCTGAAAACGTACACTACATTATTTGGCTTTATTTACATTATGCACATATTGAGGGGGAGCTTTATGCAAATCCAAGTACTAACAAAAAGTTTAAGTTGTTTTGTCATCATCAAAAAGGGAGAAAATGTTAATTCATATGTTTTAATGATTCTAAAACAAATAAGCTTGAAATTTCAATATCAAAGGAACACAAGTAAATTGAAGAACAAAGTTTGAGTTTCCTAAAGATTGAAGAGTTGTTTCATATGTTTTAGGAAACTATTTGTAAAAGAAGGTAGATAAGCTTTGAATTTCAACTAACCCAATATTAAATGAGATGACTAATTAAATGATTAATTATTAGCTCATGATTTCAAAATGGTTTTTATGAAAAGAGCTATCTTATAAGGATAAAGCTTTAATTTAAAAATGATTCTAAGTGTTTACCTTATTTTTATGAAAAAGTTTTACCTTATGTAGATAACCATTGAAGGTTATGAGAATAAAGACTCAATCTCAAAGCTTTTTCAAAGCCCGCTATTCAGTTTCATGAAAAGGGATTGAGGTTATCCATATAACATAGCTTCAGGATCATATTCTCGAGTCTATTTAGATGGCTATCCTGACAAGGTAAACACCTTACCGTATAAGGGAGTAAACAGTGAAGGCAAGATGTAATATATAGCCCGTTATTTACATAACCTAAGGAGGTTGTCCGCATAACATGTGTCATAGAGCACTTGGACTATTCTCTATTAAAAGGTTATCCGTATAACCTAGGAAGGTTGTTCGCATAATCTATATTTCAGAGTACTTGAACTTTCCTTGGGTAAAAAGGTTATCCACATAATCTATATTTCAAAGCACTTAACCTTTCCTCGGATAAACAAGTTATCTGCATAACCTAGGGAGGTTATCTACATAATCTATGTTACAGAACTCATAGCTCTTCTTCTACAAAATAGGTTATCCGCATAGCCTTGGAAGGTTATCTTGATAACCTAAGTTTCACAAAAATCCAGTTTGAGAAACACTTAAACTTATCCTAATAACTGAGTGAGTTTTTATGAAAATGATTTTGAGCTAAAACTTAGTCATTATGGGTAGCACGTTATCCACATAACCTAGCAGGGTTATCCACATAACGAAAGCTCTACATTAAAAACAAAGGCAAATAATTACCCGTTATTCGCATAACCTGAGGAGGTTATCTGCATAACCTTTGTCAGATGCATTTAATACGGTAGGTAAATGACTATTTTACTGAGAGTAACAACTAATCTTTGTTTCTAATGGATAGTTCTGCCCCAAAACTATAAATAGGACCTCATTTAAGTTGTTGAAAAATTAGAAAAACAATAAAAATGCCAAAACTCTGCTGATTCAATTTCTAGGTCATTCAAAGCTTACCTACCCTCTGTTTTACTCATTCATTATATCTTAACTTTTATATCTACTCTTTTGAGAGAGTTTACATTATGTATACATCTACATAGTGTTTAATGTGAGAATACACTAAGGGAGATACTGTTACTCTTGAGTAAGAAGAGTAAGGGAGTTTGTTTCAGCTCAAAGTTCAAGCTAGTGTTGTATTATGGTCATTGCCAAAACTCACTCATATCTTACAAGAGATAGTGGAGAAATCTCAAGTAGTGACTTGAGGACTGGATGTAGATCAAGTGGAGTAGACTGAACCAGGATAAATCATTGAGTCTTCTTCTTATTACTCTTTATTTCTTATACTCTATTTTTCAGTAAATTTTTAGTATCACTACTGTATTTCATTTTTGCAAAAGTATTTTAATCTTCCCAATTCACCCCCATCTTGGGAAGCCAGCTGAACTAACAGGAAGTTCATCAAGATCAATAGTATAGCAGTTACCATCCCTTTGAGCTTTGAGAATTACTTTATGATCACTTTTTTGGATGACCAGACAGAACTTTGAGTCAAACAGTACCTATTTCCCTTTGTCACATGTCTGAATCACACTCAGTAGGTTATGATTGAGTCCAACTACAAACAATATATCTTCTATAGATGTTTCAAGATTCTTGCCTACAGTTTCAATGCCAACTATTATGCCATATTGGTCACCTCCAAAGGTCACTTTTCCTCCTTTATTGTCTCTAAGGGTGATGAACTTCTCCTTGTCACCAATCATATATCTTAAACAAGCACTGTCTATATACCATTTGTTGCTTTTGCTAGCTTTAAGACAAACCTCATCTTCATGATCACTATTAGATGAGTTTAAAGTTTCTTTAGATATAAGTGCCATCAAGCAAATGTTGGCAATTTCTTCCTCATCTTCATCTGAGTTATTGCTCCAGAATAATGAGATGTATGCCTTTTTCTTTTTGCCTTTATCAGCAGCTTTTTTTTCTTTTTCTTGCTTTTTTAGGAATTGGGAACAATCTCATTTAATGTGCCCTTACTTCTTGCATTCATAGCAAGTGACAGACTCTTTGCCTTCTTTCTTGTTGTCTGCAACTGCTCCCTTCTTAAAGAATCTTTTATTTTTCTTCTTGTTATAGGACCTTTTGAATTTTCTGACCAACATAAGTAGAGTCTCTTCATCTAATTCTTCTTCATCATCAGACTCTTCTTCTCTTTCTTCTGCAACTTTCAATGCAAGACCCATTTTCTTCTTATCTTGACTAGCTTCCTTGAAAGCCTTCATTTTACCCTCATACTCTTCAAGGCTACCAAAGAGAGCTGTGACAAAAGCTATTAACTCTTCTCAGGCTTTTTCTATTGTTATTACTTTTAGTTACCATTTCAGAGGAAGAGTTCTAAGGATTTTTCTAACTTTTTCTACTTTGTGTACTCCTTACCAAGACTCTTCAGTTGATTCATAATGAGAGTGAATCTTTTTTGCAGTTCTTTGATGCTTTCACTTTCCATCATTATGAAGCTTTCATACTCACTAATGCGAAAGTTCAATTTGTTCTACATTACTCCAGTAGTTTATTCATGAGCAATTTCTAGAGTGTCCCACATACCTTTAGCTATAATACATTGTAACACCCTATAGAATTCGTCCTAATTAAGTGCACTGACTAGGCAATGTTTTGCCTTGAAGTTGAGCAGGACTCTTTTCCTATCTTTCTCATTCCACTCCTCTTCTGGCTTTTTTTTGTATTTGCCATCATCCTGTAGTTTTATTGAAACAAAATTCCCTTTTTGGATCATAGAGTAGATGGCCAGATCAATAGACTGGAGATAGATTTGCATTTTCATCTTTTAGTATCCATAATGCTCTCAACTAAAGCTAGGAGGTCTATTTATATTCTTTCCATCTGGAAGAATACTCTCACCAAAGCTAGCTATTGATTTTCTTGGATTGTTAGATTCTTTACTTGGGAGTCCGGTCTTTGATACCACTTATTAGTTCTGCTGGCTTTCCAAGATGGGGGTGAATTAGGAAGTTTGAAATTTTTCTACAAAATTATAAGAGAGCTGTGAAAGCAAAAGTTGCAAAAAAACAAAGTAAAAATGTAATAAGGAAATAAGCAATGTATAAGAAGAAAGACACAAGAATTATCTTTGTTTAGTTTTTTCCTCTTGACCTACGTTCAGTCCTCAAGCTACCACTTGAGATTTTTCACTATCTTGCAAGAATTCAGTGGCCTCATTGCAATGTCACAATACAACTTTATGCTATGTTCCAAGAGCTTACATATTTACTCTCTGTACTCTAGCTAAGTATTTCCCAAATCTCTTGTGAAGTCCCCTTATAAGAAAATCTTTCTTCTAGATGAAGATAAGATTGTTTATAATAAGACAAACTCTCTAATTTACAGTATGTATGACAGTTAAAGGGTAATAAATGGAGTGTGAGAGAGTAGAAGGCTTTATCTAAATATTTTGGTAGAGTTTCTGTATATACAATATAAAATTGTTGCCCACACCTTCAAATGAAGTTCTATTTATAGATTTATGTATTAATTATATGTTGGAGACAAGATCTAGCCATTAGAGATGTTACACAATAGTTACTCTGCAAAACTAACCGTTCACCAATTGTATTTAATGCATTTGACATCCAAAGTTCAAATTTTGGGATGTCAACAGATGAATTTCATAAAGACCATAAGTTAAAGACTTTAACATTGAACTTCAAAGTTTGTCTGTTCAAAGGAGAAATTTGAATTTTCATCTTGACAAATATTTCTCATGTTTAAAACATACGAATTTTCAAGTTTAAAGTTCCTCTGATAAGTGTGAACAATTGTTCCATATTGCTACAGTGCACTAAAACTTTAAATTGGAGTCCAAAATTTGTCTATCAGTAAGCAGCTTAATATGGCACAAGAGTTCCTCTTTTTGAAATTTGAATTTTGTGCCTTCAAAGTTTTTTGTTAGAGAGACCTCTTATCAGATGTATATGTATTCAATTCAAAGTTTGAATTTACAAGGTAGAAGTTCATTTGTCAGAGGGACACTTAATCAGACTTATACATTTTCATTCCAAAGTTCAAATTTTCAAAACTAAAGTTCGTCTGTCAGTGAAACTGACTTTGAACTCTTTTTGCACTTTATCTTTCGATGAACTTTGACGTAGTTTCAGACGAGTTTTTCATTTTTCACAAATTATGCTTGACTCAAAATTCAAATTTTAACAGGTTGAAATTTGTCTATCAGAAGCAACATCTTTGTAAGTTTGAATTTCAGCTATCAAAGTTTGAATTTTCAAGGCAACATATGAAATTTAACGGCTCAAAATTCATCTATTAGTGACTATTTTTCAAATATATCGTAAGTTAATATAGGATTATTTGAAAAACACATTTAAAAACATTTGGTGTAAGATCAAAGCCTTTTACTTCTGTGAATACTATGAAAAATCCTACAAACTAATCTTGTACACATTTCTTCCTAGATTTCTTCATTTGAGATCTCTTGTACTCCTTTGATATCTTCTTTCCAAGCTCCGGTTGTTTGGAATCATCAAAATACTTGATTCAACAGTCATCACCTTATACGCATAACCTACCATGTTTGCTTCATTGTATGTGTATTGTGAAATTCAATTTATGGATAACCTGCCTACCTTATCCGTATAACGTTACATCTAGAGAAGAAGTTCCTAAAGTAAGAATGTTATTCATATAAGATGGAAAGGTTATCCAGATAACATATTGTTTGCCAATTTTTTTGTGCTTTTTGTGAAACTCCTTTTCATCATAACGTGGGGTGCTTCTCTGGATAACTCTTCTCTTCTCCCTACTGTCTCAACTTGGTTATGCGGATAACCTAAGGACCTTATCCATATAACCCAACAAACTGTGCCCCTGCTTATACTCTCTGAAACTCATTACTTGCATAACCCCTATACATTATAGGCATAACCTCAAGACTATAAATAGGAATCTCTAATTTTTAGAAGTCCCTTGTGCGAAAAACCTATCCCTATCCTGAAAACCTTCATTTGTACTCTTCAAGCTTTCCAAAATCTCCCTAGTTTCATTCTATCCCTTGAATCCAAACTTTATTTTGGCATGCTCTAAACTTCTTTCACCATCGCAAATAATTTAGAATCACTGCTATGGCTAAAACTAAGGAAGGAAACCCAAGGAAACGACCATAACAAAATGTAAAGTCCAAATATACAACAAAATCACCAAGCCAAGGGAAAAGAAAAACTAAATCTAGACTGAGTATCCTAACAAAGAAGCCTAGAACACAAAAATCAAAGGAAATCCTAGAATCTAAGCCTCAAGCTGACACTCATGTAAGTTCATCTGTAACTGAATCTGAGCAAGCTCTTATTACAGATGAATTGATTAGTATAAGAATAGTGAAGGAGTCATATGAGGCTGACCTTAAGAAATGTAAAGTAGTCAAACCTCATTTTGTTAAACTAGAAGAGTTTCTCATTAGGAACAAGTTTGAATCTGTTGGGTAACTTGAGAACTATAGAGGATTGATAGAATTAAATGAAGAATATGATGACGAGGTTATGCGTGCATGGTACAATTCCTTCAGAATCAATAATGAAACAAAAGTACTTGAGGTGAGGTTAAGGAAAAGATGGATAGTACTGCATCCTGATTTGCTCTCTAAGATTTTGAGCTTGCCCACTGGAGGAATCAAAGTCAACGTTGATACTACAAAGTATCCCTCTAAAGATGAACATGTTGATGAAGACATTGGAGAGGAGGCAAACTACAAATGGAGGACAATTGTATCTGAGCAACTCAGGCAAGGACAAAATGTGCCTTCTGAAGGGAAGATTGCTTCAACTTATCTGAGTATTGAGAACAGGGTCCTCCACTACATTGTTTCACATATGTTCTTCAACAAGAGTGGAGGCTATAACTATCTGTCCAGAGGAGAATTCCAAGTCATGGTGCTACTAGTGAAGGGAAAACCAGTGAATTTGGTTAACATCATCCTAAAGAGAATGTGAAAGGCAAAGACCTACAGGCAAGATTCACAATTGCCATATGGGCATCTCATCACCAGAATCCTGAAGTATCACAACATTCTATATATTGAGAGAGGCCTTACACTACTTCTAGAAGAGTTCAATGAGAAAGCACTGAAGAAGATGGGGATGACTCTGACAAATGGCAGATGGGTTGATTGGAAAAGGGGTACTGAAGAAAGTAAAGTAGGTTCTGAATTAGTAGATGTAGTCAAGAGTCATGAAGTTAGTGATTGCAATTCCTCTTCCTCTTTACCTACTGATCCTCAACATACTTTGCACCCTGAACCATAGACTCCTACTCCTACACTAAACAAACCTGATGAAATCCTAGCCACTGACCTGCCTACACCTTCTGATATTCCTACACTGTATTAGAATCTATTTCAGATAGCAATGGCCACCAGGAAAGAACATAGAGTAAATATCATCAATCTTGGGTATCTCATTATTGAGATACAAGAGAAATTTGAAGCCAAAATTGAAAATCTTACCTAATAAGTGAGATTCATGCATGAACAGATAGTCTCTAGTGTATCTTACCCTTCCTTATCACCAATCCAAGCACCTGCTTATACATACATCGGCCGTACTAGTTTTCTTGAGACTTCTACAAAGTCTCCACTTGCTGATATTGCTATTCCTTCCACCTCTAAGTCTCCTACTTTATTAGAGGATCTAGGTCCTAATTTGGATTATAGACTTGAAGATAATCTGATCAAATAGTGGACATTGACCAGGATCAGGATAGAGCTTTGGTTCTTGTACCTAAAGAAGACTTTATTCACCGAATCTACTGCAGACAAGAAATCAATGCTCTCTTTCCTCCTCCACCTGATCCTATTTCCTTTGAGGGTATCAATTACCTAGTTGAGGTAACTATGCAAGAAGTAATAACCATTCCCTGTGATACTAATCCCTCTCTTGCACTCTATCCTACTATCTCACTTCCTCCCATGATGGCAAAAATTTCCTTTATCCCAGTATTTCCTCTTGCTACTCCTGCTTATATTGATGTGCCACTTTGGCCTATCCCAGTATCCATTGTTCCAACTCAATCATCCACATTCCCTCTTTCTCCGGATGAAAGACTTCAAATATTCAGTGAATGGAAGACAAAACTTGATCAAGACATTGCTTGAATAGAAGTTGAAGCAGCTTAATTCCCTCCTATTGTTGATAACAAAAAGAGGGAAAAAGAAGAGTAAGAAGATAAAGAGGAAAAAGAAGACAAAGAAAAGGAAGAAAAAGAGAAGAAGGAAAAAGAAAAGAAGAAAACTAAGAAAAAGTCCACCCCTTCAAAGGAAGAGATTTAATTGGACTTCTTGTTTTTGTTGTTGTTTTCCTGTGTGCTTGTATATTTTCTTCAGTTTCTATGTTTATTTTTATGTTGCTGATATGTATACTCTCTCTATTGTAATGACTACTCATAATAGAATTTCTTTCTGTGAATTTTGTCCATTCTTGGTCTTCTTTGCTTTGAAAACTGTGCACTACATTATCTGACTTTATTTATACTATACACATATGGAGGGGGAGCTTTATGCAAACCCAAGTACTAACAAAACTTTTAAGTTGTTTTGTCATCATCAAAAAGTGGGAGAATGTTAATTTAGATGGTTTTGATGATTCTAAACAAAAATGAGCTTGGAAATCCAATATCAAAGGAACACAAGTAAAATGAAGAACAAGGTTAGAGTTTCCTGAAGATTGAAGAGTTGTTTGATTAATTTTAGGAATCCAATTTGTAAAAGAAGGTAGTTAAGCTATAAATTTTACTTCACCCAATATCAAATGAGATATCTATTTCAATAATTAATGATTAACTCATGATTTCAAAATGGTTTTATGAAAAGAGCTATCTTATGAGGATAAAGTCTCAATTTCAAAGATATTTTTAATTGTTCACTTTGTTTTCATGAGAATGTTTTACCTTATGCACATAATCATTGAAGGTTATAAGGATAAAACTCAATCTCAAAGCTTTTCCAAGTGTCCCTTCTTCGATTTCATGAAATAGGGTTGAGATTATCCACATAACATAGTTGTGCACCAAGTACTCAGGTTTGTCTAAGTGGTTATCCTGATAAGGTAGGTACCTTATTCGCATAAGGAAGTAAACAATAAAGGTCAATTGTACTGTACAGCCTATTATTCACATAACTTAGGGAGGTTATTTGCATAACATGTGTTACAGAGCACTTTGACTCTTCTCTGTTAATAGGTTATCTACATAACATAGGGAGGTTATCCGTATAACCTATGTTTTAGTGCCCTTGGACTTTCCTCTGTTAAATAGGTTATCCATATAACCTAGGGAGGTTGTTCGCATAACATATGTTACAGAACTCATGATCTTTCTTCGGCAAAATGAGTTATCTGCATAACCTTAGGAGGTTATCCTGATAACCTAAGTTTTACAAAAATTTAATTTGAGAAAAACTTAATGTTATCTTAACAATTGAGTAAGTTTTCATGAAAATGTTCTTAAGCTAAAATTTAGTCATTTTGGATAAATGTTTTCCACATAACCTAGCTAGGTTATCCACATAACAAAAGATCTACGTTGAAAACAAGAGCCAATGGTCACCTGTTATTCGCATAACCAAAGGACATTATCCATAGAATCTCTGTCAAACGTATTTATTGCTGTAGGTAAATGGCTATTTTTCTAAGAGTAACAGCTAGTCCTTGTTTCCACAGGATAGTTTTTCTCTAAAACTATAAATAAGACCTCATTTAAGTTGTTGGGTAATGAGGGAAAACATATAAACACCAAAACTCTGCAGAATTGATTACTAACTTATTCAAAGTTACCTACCCTCTATTTAGTTCATTCATTATACTTAAATTTTCATATCCACTCTTTTGAAAGAGAGCTTGCATATCTTGACCTATATTGTAGATAGCACTTAGTGTGAGGATACACTAAGAGATTTGCTTTTCCTCTTGAGTGAGAAGAGTTGGGGTGTTTGATCAGCTCGAAGTTTGATCTAGGATTGTACTACGGTTTTTGCAAGAACTCATTCAAATCTTATAAGATATAGTGGAGAAATCTTAAGTGGTAGTTTGGGGATTGGACGTAGGTCAAGTGGAGTAAACTGAACTAGGATAAATCTGTGTGTTCTCTTCTCATTTACTTCGCAAGTGCTCTTTATATCTTATACTCTGTTTTTTAGCAACTTCTATTATTACTACTGTATTTCACTTTTTTTTTTAGAAAAATCCAAACTTCCCAATTCACCCCTGTCTTGGGAAGCCAACTGAACTAACAATTGGAACCTTGCACACATGCAAACACTGAACATAATGTCAGTTCTACTTGCTATTAAATATAGTATGGAACCAATCATTTTCCTATATTGAGTTATGTCAGAAGGCTTTTCTCCTTCATCCATATCAAGCTTTGTTGCAATGACCATAGGAGTTCCCATTGATTTGGCATTTTCCATTCCAAACTTTTTCAATAATTCCTTTAGATATTTGGATTGATTGAGGAAGATGCTATCATCACATTATTTGATTTACAGTCTAAGGAAGAAGTTGAGCACACCCATTATAGACATCTAAAATTCGTTCTGCATCAACTTAGAGAAATTCTTGCAAAGAGATTCATTAGTAACACCAAATATAATATCATCAATATAAATTTGCACAATAAGTAAGTCTTTATTTTCCTTTTTAGTAAACAATGTTATATCCACTTTTCCTTTATTAAATCCCTTTTCTATTAGGAAATTGCTTAGCCTTTCATACCAGGCTCTAGGTACTTGTTTTAAGTCATATAGAGCTTTCTTTAGTTTATAAACATGGTGTGGTTTGTTGAGTCCTCAAATCCTAGAGGTTGATCAATATAAACCTCTTTCATGATATAACCATTCAGAAAAACACTCTTTACATCCATTTGATACAACATTATGCCTTTTATGCATGCATAGGCTAAGAGGATTCTTATTGCTTCCAATCTTGCAACTGGAGCAAAGGTTTCTTTATAATCTATTCCTTCCTCCTGATTATACCCTTTGGCTACTAATCTAGCTTTGTTTCTAATAATTATTCTTAATTCATCGAGTTTATTTCTAAATACCCATTTAGTTCCAATAATTGTGTGATCCTTGGGCCTAGGTACTAAATCCCAAACTTTATTTTTTTCAAACTGATTAAGCTCATCTTGCATAGCTAATCCCCAATATTCATCAGCTTTTTCAGTATACTCAGGTTCAATTTAAGAGATAAATGCACAATTATTTATTTGATCCCTAAGTTGTCTTCTGGTTGTGACATTCTCTTGAACATCCCCAATTACTTGATCAACTAGATGATTCCTTTGATATCTCCAAACTCTAGGGAGTTCTGGAGAAGTTTCTTCATTATTTTCATTTTAAACATCTTTCTCCTGAATGTCTTCCTATGCATTGGCAGATTCTGATATTTTTGGAAGTTCAATTTTATTTTCTTTAGAAAGATTCAAGTTCTTAAAACTAGAGATTATTTCTTTCTTATCTAAAGCATGTTTGTAAATAATTTCATTTTCAATGAAAACTACATGTACAGATTCTTCTATTGTTCTAAACTTTTTATTAAAAACTTTATATGCTTTATTTCTACTAGAATAGCTGAGGAATATACCTTCATCTAATTTTGCATCAAACTTACCAGATTCTCTTTTTTGTTGTTGTGAATGAAGTACTTGCATCCAAACACATATAGATGTGAGAGATTTGGTTTTCTTCTTTTGTAGAGCTCATAAGGTGTCTTCCTCATAATCGGTCTGATGTAGGCTCTACTAATGATATAGCTTATTGTGTTTACTGCATCAGCCCAAAAGTATTGAGGAAGTTTTTTTTCATTCAGCATTGCTCTTGCCATTTCTCCCAATGTTATATTCTTCCTCTACGCCACTCCATTTTGTTGAAAAGTTCTTGGAGCTAAAAAGTTGTGGTTAATTCCTTGTTCTTCATAGTATTCTAGGAAGCTTGAATTTTCAAATTCTCTTCCATGATCAGACATCATAGACACAATGGAAATACCTTTCTTATTTTTCACTTTCTTGGATAAGATTACAAATGCATCAAAAGTCTCATCTTTGGAGGACAGAAACAAAGTCCAAGTAAATCTGGAATAATCTTCTACAACTACAAGCACATATTAATTTTTACCAATACTTTTTACTTTAGATGGACCTATCAAGTCCATGTGCAGTAATTGTAGTGGTCTAGATGTGGAGATTACAGTTTTAGATTTGAATGATGATTTAGTTTATTTCCCCTTGAGACATGTATCACATTCTCTATATTTTTCAAAATAAATTTTTAGTAGTCCAGTGACTAATTCATTTTTAATCAATTTGGTTAGTTAGTTCATGTTAACATGGGCTAGTATTCTATGTCACAGCCAACTTTCATTATCTTTGCTAATTAAACATATAGAATCTAAAATGGGAAGTTCATCTAGATCAATGGTATAACAGTTATTATACCTTTGAGCTCTAAGGATTACTTTGTAATCACTTTTTTTAATGACCAGGCAGAACTTTGAGTCAAATAGTATCTAATTGTAATATCCCAAAATTTCACTGAATAGTAAGTGATAAAAGAGGACATAATTGATGATAACATAAAATGTACAAGAAATTCGTGAAAACAGACAGACACCATTTTGCGTGAAATAAGGCAAAAGATTATTTTTTCTGGTTAGACAGAAAAATAAGAAAATTATATTTTGCCCCTAAAAAAATATAAAAATGATATTCACCTCCCAAAAATATTAAAATTTACGGGGAGAAAGAAAAAGAGAATCCTTGGGAAAAATTATACCTAATAACCCGAAAGTTTTAAAAATTATAATTTAACCCCGGGTTAAGGGCAATTTTGCAAATATGAAAAATTACTGTCAAAATGAAGCCCTTGATGAGAGAAGTCTAATGGTATATGGCACTGAGGGTTAACGTTCAAGAATAAAGAAATAATCAGTATAGAGTGTCTAAAAGTAATAGTAAACCGATAAAATAAACTATGGGCCCTACCGCTGGTTAAAAAGAAATCGGGTCAGGATATGAGCTATACACAGATACCATTTGAGAGTGGATAATTATGAAAATATAAAAATAAAATTAGAAAAGTCCTGTAGCCCAAAAATGTTAAATTAGTATAAAGATGGTTTTATTGGTATGGTTAAAAAGTACCCGGAGTAAGGTATATATGGATTAGGAAAATTGGGCAATTTTTGGACATTCTCCTCCCCCTCTCATGTGTGAATTGCTGCAGCATATAAGGAAAAGAATATTTTAATATTTCTTGGGGAAAACTTCTTAAAGGAGACAAAAAATCACTTAACCAGTTAATTAAGTGATTAAGCCACTAAATTAAATCACTTAACCAATTAAACCCTTCTCTTACCTCACCATTTCACGTGTGAACCAACAGCTGAAACAGAGCAAGAAAATACAAGAATAGAAAGGGGAAAACGAGGGAGAATAGGAAGAGAAAACCAAAGGAAAATTGAAGCACAAGTTGGTAAGATCCCTAAGCTTGCTATTATGGATTTCAAAGCATGTTTTATGATTTAGCTTGCTTCCTTTCCACCATAGGGTTTTGGCAAAATTGGGATTTTAGCATAGGAATGAGTTTGGAACCATTAAAATTAAGGGAAAGCTTAGACTAGATACTAGAATCATGAATCCATGGATGGTTTGAAGTGATTTGACGGAAATGTTTTTCAGTCACTTTGAGACAATTTCGGTCAGAACACGGGGAGTATTTAGAGTTGAAATTTCATGATTTTAACCTCAAAAATGGATTCTCCATGGTCCAAAACCTTAAGAACAAGTGGGTTGTACAAAAAAAGATCAAAGGAGAACTAAGTGAAAAATTTAGGTTTTAGTGTGTATGGTATTGTATAATTTCGAAAAACCAATAGCTAAATTGGTTCAATGATGATGTGGATAGGTTCAAGAAGGTTGTGAAAAGCTTAAAAAGTGAAAGCAAGAGAGCATCATAAAGTAGTTAATTTACCATACTAGCATTATGTTATCATAGTTATTTTCAATGTGATTTATGCCTTGTCATATAATTGCAATGATATTTTGAGAAGATTTATGTGTATTGGCTGAGTTGATTGAGGGGCATTGAGACCCTGGGATGTCCATTTTTCAAAAAGAAACTTTGCTGAAAATTTTATGAATTCATATGATGCAAATGTGTTAATATTTTCAAAATGTGTTATCTTAATGTTTTCACGCTTAATGTGATGACGTGATGGCATGTTGGTGTTAACTACTGAGATTCTTTGAATCTCACCCTCCCAAATATTAACCATGAATAGGTAGCAACAATGGCAAGACCACCAAGGAAGAGAAAGGAAAGGAGAAAGAATTTGGCCATTAACTTGATAATTCTAACAATGGCCATGAGCTTTGACCTTTTGTGTAAATTTATAAATATGATATTAAGTATGTTTCTTCAAGTTTTCATAATGTCTTAGGTCTTAGATAAAGTATGGTATAGTATGAAAATAATGTATGGAGATGTAAATATTTTATGGCTTTTGTTTGGTAAAGTAGTAAGATATAAATAGTCATCTTTACCTATGTAGAGTAAACATGCCATTATTTAGACCTTTTGATGAATGAAGTATGAATGATTATATGGTTTGAAAGTAGACAGGAAGAGCTCTCCAATGGTCCAAAGATCACTCAGATTGGATGTGTGAGTAATATTTGGTGAATTTTTATATTTAATTCCAATTAAAATGATTATTTACAAGTTTTCGTATAAATTGTGAAATTTCACAGAGTTTGCTATATAGATAAGTACTATTATTGCTCTGACTTATATTTTTCCCATTTAGACAAAGTTATAAGCTATCCCTAGAGACTTGAATCACATGCATATGCTTTTTATTGATTTAGTTATGATTTTTCAAAATTTAATCGGAATAAATAAAGTCGATTAAATGAATAGTGCCCAAAGTTGGAAAAATTTTATTATGGCATTTATTGTGATTTAAGATCCTAATATGATACAAATAGACTTTGAAATGATTAAATACATGGAAAATGGGCCCATAAGAGAGGTGTTACAGTTTTAGGGCTCAGAGCTGAAGGTTTAGGTTCTCAGAGCAATAGTTTTTGACTGGTACAATTTAAGTTTAGGAAAAAGGAACATTAATAAATAAATTATTCTTTAGTATTATTCTACTAACTAGTTGTTATTGTGATTGAAGGATAGTAAAGATATCTTCAACAAATAATAGCTCAGTTGTAGATAATTATGAAGAGCCTAAGGTGGTACTAGATGGAAACCATCAAGAGGAAAGTATAAGCTCCAATGAGATTCTTGTTGAGAATACAGAGGAAGAACAACATGAAGTACAAAATTCTCAACCAGTACAGGAGGCTATTCTAGCAGTGCCCATACAGGTAGTTCCTCCTATAGATGCCCTACCATAGGAAAGAGCGGTTGAAGTTTATGAAGATGTGGACTACATAACAGGATTTTTGTTGGATCCTGAGAATACCCCGGATGATAGATCGGCAGATGTAGAACTTATAGTTTACTGGATCATACGTAAGTACTCAAGGGAATATGGAGCTTACTCAGAGGGACCGGAGCAAGTAATGGCATATATGAGTAGAGTGTCAAAAGTTAAGACATTTCTGGAAGGAACAGGAATAGAATACCCTGAGCCGATCTGGATCACCACCCTCCTCAAGGAAATACCAGATGATGAGTTTTAGACACCCATTAAAGCAAAGTTAGAAGGAAGGGAGTACTAAAACTTAGCTCACTGTGTTAAGAATTACATGATAGAGGGGAAAGTCAAGAAGGCAAAGAAGAAGAAGATACAGAGGGGTGATTTAGGGAAGCAGCCAATTGTAGAAGTTCCTGAAGTTCCCACTGATGAAGCTCATAGAGTATGAGAGATTGTGGCTAGATTTTATAATGAAAGTCTCTGAAGTTATTGGGACTCCCCAGTGACTACTTTCCTGGATATGTTAAGGGATGTAAAAGAATTTATGGAATCTCGAGGCCAACCATTCTTTGAGCCAGCGTGGATAGATACAATCCTCACCATATTGCCTGATGATGATGACTATTAGGCAATAGTAAAGGATGAGATGAGAAGAGAGTGGCCGGTAGTTTTCAGGAATGTCTTCGAGAATTGAGGCATTGTGAAAAGCTGAGGATGGAATTAGAGAATACCAAATGGGCTGAGACTGACCCTGTAGAGTTCCCGAAACATGAGAACCTGATAGAGGGACAACTTGAGGAATAACTAGAATTAGCACAGGATGAATAGGAGGGATCTAGAAGAGGAACCAGAGGAGGATCTAGAGGAGGATCCAGAAGAGGAACCCAATGAAAAACTGGAGGAGGATCCAGTAACTACTTACCTCCTAGATATTCCTAGTTCCTCATAGATGATAGTCAATTGTATGCAGATGTGAACATGTATATATGTAAAGAATGTTGACTGACTGCTAATTTTGAGATGTAATATATAAGCAGTCATAAAAAGCATAAGAGGTAGAATAGAAAGACTAATGTATGATGATGTAGAAAAGACTATGAAAGAAATCACGTATATAGTGACTATGTGAATAAAATAATATGTTTATATACGTTCTTTGAGTATGATAATTATATGAACGTGATTTTAATATTGTGTAGATTAAAATGACATGTACTAGAAGACAAACTAGAGAGGAAGCTCTTGAACAGGGAGGAGCTCTATAGCAAGATATTCCGCAACAAGGTACTTCACAACAGGTTGATCCCTTGCAAGTCATTATGGATAGATTGGATCAACAATAAAGAATTATTGAGGACTTATAGAGGACTATAGCAAAGCAGAGAGAATGTCCTAAGGTTAGAACTAAAGTGCCAGTTCAAAGTCCACAGTAGCAAGTAGAAACACCGGTTGCAATGATGAATTAGGCAACGATTGATTTTACCAATCAATAGAACATTATAGCTCAGTTCAAGAAGTATTATCCTCCTTTCTTTGAAGGAAAATTTGATGTTCAGGCAGTGGAGGATTGGATACTAAGTCTTGAAAAGATATTCAGACAAATGGGATGCACCTCTAAGATGAAAGCTTTGTTAGCCACGTACATGTTTAAGAAAGAGGCATATCAATGGTGGTGAAACACAGAGCTAATTCTGCAAGCTCGTAACATACCTCTGACATGGGAGATATTTTTGGAGTATTTCTATGATAAGTACTTCCTACTATGAGTAAGAGATGATAAGAAAGCAGAATTCATTATGCTTCGACCAGGAGAAAATTAGTCAGTTGATGAGGATGTAGCTACTTTTATATAGTTAGCAAGGTATTCTACATACTTACAGCAACATGATGATGAATGAT
Organism: Adenanthera pavonina; assembly: GCA_026686845.1. Classification (NCBI taxonomy): domain Eukaryota; kingdom Viridiplantae; phylum Streptophyta; class Magnoliopsida; order Fabales; family Fabaceae; genus Adenanthera; species Adenanthera pavonina. Next base: position 8,165,289 of record JAIVEN010000020.1, on the reverse strand, counting down.
GGAAGATTGAGAAGCTGGAAAGATGTTTGAAACTAGCTATCAGAGAAAGAGTAGCACCTATGAGGATTAGAAAGTACGATATTCTAGTCGAAGTCAGTAGGATTACTGAAGGAAGTTTGAATCATAAAGGCTTTACCTCTTTTGTCCCAACTAGTACAAGAAAAGTTACATTTGAAGAAGGAGAATCAAGCAAGAAATGAAAAAGGTCATGGAATAACAGAAGAGGTAGAAAGGGAGGCAGAAGAGGAGGAGGACGATTTACACAAAGAGATGTGCAGAGAGACGTATAGAAAGAACTCCAGTGCGTGAGCAATATAGTAAGATACATGGTGGAAGACTAGGTTTAGGTGGGCAGAATGTATGCTTCAAATGTCGAAAATCTAGACACTTTGTAAGAGATTACAGAGTAGATATAGCAAGGACTAGACCACAAGCACAAGGAAGAGTCTTCATGCTTACGCAGCAGGAGGCTTGACAATGATCTGATCTCATTGAAGGTATGATTAAAGTAAATGATTGTCTTGTGCATGCCTTGTTTGATTCAGGTGCTAGTCATTCTTTCATTTCCCATAAATGTGCTAAAGGGTTGGGCTTGATAATCATTCAGTTGCCATATGATTTGCATGTGTCCATACCCACCGGTAACGAAGTAACCACATCTCATGTCTGCGTAAATTGTATTGTACAATATGAACATTGCTGCACCATACTAGATCTTATATGCATGCTATTCCCAGATATTGATGTGATAATAGGCATGAAATGGCTCTCTACCAATAATATTCCCCTGACTGCAAAAACAAAGTCCGAATCTTGCTTACCCTAGAAAGTATTCTAATTACTGAGACTAAGATAAATTTTATATCGACCGCTCAAGTTGAGAGATGCTTGGGAAAAGGATGTTTAGCCTACTTAGTTTTCTTTTCAGTCAATGTAGAAGTTGATGAAAAGATTGAAAAGATACCAGTGGTAAAGGAATTTCTAGAAGTATTTCCAAAGGATTTTAAAGATTTACCACCAGAAAGAGAGGTTGAATTTGCCATAGACTTAACACCAGGAATGGGCCCGAGATCCAAAGCACCATATAAAATGGCTCCACCATATAGAATGGCTCCACCTGAGTTAGTAGAATTAAAGAAGCAAATTGAGGAGTTATTGGAAAAAGGATTCATTAGACCTAGCATTCCTCTATGGGGTGCTCCAGTGTTATTTGTAAAGAAGAAAGATGGGAGCCTCTGATTATGTATTCACTATAGGGAACTGAACAAAGTGACAATAAAGAATAAATATTCCTTACCTAGAATTGATGACCTATTGGAGTTATTGGCTGATGCCACTATGTTTTCAAAAATTGATTTATGATCAAGGTATCATCAATTACGAATGAAGGCAGAAGATGTTCCCAAAACTGCTTTTAGAACTCGTTATAGGCACTACGAATTTTTAGTGGTGCCATTTGGTCTAACGAATGCTCCAACAATTTTTATGGACTACATGAATAGGATTTTTCAGCCATACTTAGATAAATTTGTTGTGGTCTTTATTGATGATATATTAGTGTACTTTAAGTCTTTAGAGGAGCACGAAATGCATTTGAGAATAGTCTTAGTAGTTTTAAAAGAAAGAAAGCTATATGCTAAACTAAGTGTGAGTTTTGGCTCATAGAGGTATGATTCTTAGGGAATGTCGTCTCCAAGGACGGGGTTGCAGTAGACCTGAGTAAAGTAGATGTTATCCTAAAGTGGGATCGACTCAAGACTGTAATTGAGATAAGAAGTTTTCTTGGTTTAGCTGGCTATTACAGATGTTTCATACAAGACTTTTCTCGAATTGCATTGCCCCTTACAAAACTTACTTGAAAAGACAAACCTTTTGTGTGGAATAAGAATTGCGAAAATGGTAAGCACATGTTAACTACTCCACCTATATTAACTATACCTAATCCCAAAGAACCTTTTGTGCTTTATACAGATGCAAGTAAGCACAGATTGGGTTGTGTACTAATGCAGGAAGGTAGAGTCATAGCTTATGCTTCTAAATAATTAAAACCACATGAAGAAAACTATCCCACTCATGATTTAAAACTTACGGCTATAGTGCATACTCTTTAGAATTGGAGACATTATCTTTATGGTGAAATGGTAGAAGTGTTTTGTGACTACAAGAGCCTCAAATATTTAGAAGATAAAAAAGAATTAAATGCGAGGCAAAGAAGATGGATGGAGTTATTAAAAGATTATTACTATTCTATTAAATACCATCCAGGAAAGGCTAATGTAGTACCTAATGTATTGAGTAGAAAAATGATTCACATAGCCTACATGATTATTTGTGAAATGAAAATGCTGGAGCATTACAGAGACATGCATTTATTTTTACAGTTGCATGAGACCAGAATTGGCAATGAATTTTTAAATGATTTATTGAAAGCCTAGCAAGAGGAAGAGTTCGTAAAGTTAGTTAAAGAAAAGCAAAGGCATGGAGAGATGCAGGGATTTAATGTATCAAAAAATGGCTTAATGAGATTTCAAAAGAGAGTTTATGTACCACCAGTAGCAGAGATAAGAGAAAAGGTTTTGGAAGCGGCACATAAGAGTAAATATACTATTCATCCAGATACTACGAGAATGTACCATGATTTAAAGAAATTATTTTGGTGGCCTAGTATGAAAAGGGATATTACTTAGTATGTGTTTAGATGCCTGGTGTGTCAAAAAGTAAAAATAGAGCACCAAAAGCCTGTTGGATTGTTACATCCATTAGAGATTCTAGAATGGAAATAGGATAGTATTTCAATGGATTTCATAATGGGATTACCTAGAACTTCGTATGGATATGATGCAATCTAGGTAATTGTGGACAGGCTAACAAAGTTAGCACACTTCTTGGCCATGAGGTCAATATATACACTGGATAGATTGACACAACTATATGTAAAAGAGATAGTAAGATTACATGGAGTGCCAAGCAGTATCATATTAGACCAAGATCCAAGATTCACTTCTGTTAGTTAGGTTAGCTTCCCAAGAGGGGGGTGAATTGGGAAGATTAAAAATTTTCTGCAAAATATCAAAGAGGTAAAGAATGCAATATATGATGGTAAAACAGAGTATAAATAAATAAAAGTGAAGGTAGCAGAAAAGAGAGGAAAACTCAGAAATTTATCCTAGTTCGGTCTTTCCACTTGACCTACATCCAGTCCTCAAATCACCACTTGAGATTTTCCACTATTCTGCAAGAATTCAGTGGGCTTCTTGCAAATGCCATAGTACAACTTTTGTGCTCTGTTTTCTAGAGCTTCTCTCAATCCCTTTCTGCACTTCCACAAAGTGCTTCCTAATCCCTTGTGATATCCCCTCACAAGAAAATCTATCTTCCAAATGAAGATTAGATTGTTTACAAAGATTAAACTCTCTTAATCAGAGTAAATATGAAAGTTGAAGTACAGACTATTAAAGTGTGAGAGTATGAAGCTTTGAGTAAATGATTTGGTAGAGTTTCAGTATATACACAGTTAAAATCATTACCCACAACTTCAAATGATGTTATATTTATAGATTTAGGTCTCAAATATCTGTTAGAGACAAAATCTATCCATTGGATAAGTTATCCAACAGTTACTCTAAAAGGTTATCCATTAACTAACCACATTTAATGCTTCTGACATACTGAAATTTGAATTTCACTTGGTCAACAGACGAATTTTGCAGAGACCGAAGGTTAACAGCTTCAACGTTGAAGACTGAAGTTTGTCTATCCTGAAGTGAAATTTGAATTTTGATATTTTGAAAGTGTTTCTAAGTAGTGACATACGAATTTTCAAGTGGAAAGTTTTTCTGTTAAGTATGAACAGTACTTTTAATTTGCTATAGTGCCTTCGAAATTTGAATTTTAGGACCCCAAAATTCGTTTGTCCGTAGCAGGCTCAAAAAGCACAGTAGTTCATTTACTTCAAAATTCAAATTTTTAAAGAGTGACGTTCGTCTGTCAGAGAGACCTCTTTTCAGACTTACTTTAACATTCAAATTTATAAACACTGTCATTCGTATGTCAACATATTATTGTAATAGACTCACAACCTTAGCTTTTGAAATTTGAATTTTCATGTTCAAAGTTCGTTTGTCAGTGAGCAATTTTGAAACTCAATACAATCTTGATTTCAGATGAACTTTGATATTATTTCAGACAGATTTCTTTAGTTTTCATAAGTTGTATTTTGTCTGAAATTTGAATTTTCAAAAACCAAAGTTCATCTGTTGCTTAAAGCTTCTTTCAGAAACTTATGAAAATTTGAATTTTGGAAAATCAAAATTTATCTGTTAGAAGCATCTCTTTAGACTTATTCAGTTTTAACCCAAAATTCAAATTTCCAAAGTCAAAGTTCAAATTTCCAACATGACAGTTAAATATAAACCTTTCAAACTTTGTCTGTTGGTGGGTGTTTTTCAAATATTTCATGATTTAACATAAAATCAATATTTTAAAACTTCTTTCCACCAAATCAAAGCCTTGTACTCAAAATAAAATAAAACTAAACATCCTACAACAAACTTTGTACAGATTTCTCCAGGATTTTTTCACTTGAACTCTTTGTGCACCTTTGATATCTTTTATTCCAAGCTCTTGAGAGTTGATTTGGAATCATCAAAACTTCTTGATTTAACAACTTTAAATTTCTGGAGATCATTGTAGCAAGCCTTAGCTACTAAATTAAGGTTTAGTACAACATATCATCCTCAGACTAATGGACAGATTGAAAGAACAATTCAAACATTAGAGGATATGCTAAGGGCTTGTGTGCTAGAGATGAAAGGAAACTGGGATATATACTTGCCTTTGACAGAATTCGACTATAACAACAGCTATCATTCTAACATTCAGATGGCACCTTATAAAGCATTGTATGGTAGGAAGTGCAGGTCCCTACTCTGTTGGATGGAATTGAGTGAAAAGCAATTGATAGGTCTAGAGATCATGGACCAAACTTCCAAGCAGATTGAAATGATAAAGAAAAAGTTATTAACGACTCAAAGTAGACAAAAGAGTTATGTAGATTGAAGAAGGAAGTCGTTGGAATATGAAGTAGGAAACCATGTATTTCTTAAAGTATCTCCTACAACTGGAGTTAGTCAATTTCTCAAAATGAAAAAGCTTAGTCCCAAGTATATTGGACCTTTCAAAATCATTTCAAAAGCCGGACCTGTAGCTTACCAGTTAGCCTTACCACCAAATTTAAGCCAAATTCACAGTCTCTTCCATGTCTCCCAATTAAAGAAATATCAGCCAGACCATTCACATATTATAGAATATGAATGTATTAACTTACAAGATAATCTTTGCTTTAATGTATTACCTGAAAGAATAATAGATTATCAAGTTAAACAGTTGAGGAACAAAGATATTCCTCTAGTGAAGGTGGTTTGGAAAGGCTTATCTACAGAAGAAGTAACCTTGGAGATGGAGTCACACATGCTATAAAAGTATCCAGCACTGTTTACATAAGGTATGTTTTAAATTTCGAGGACAAGATTTAATTTAAGGAGGATAGAAATGTAATATCCCAAAATTTCACTAGATAGTAAGTGATAAAAGAGAACATAATTGATAATAACATAAAATGTATAAGGAATTCACAAAAACGGACAGACACAATTTTGTGTGAAATACGATGAAGAGATTATTTTTCCCTGTAGGATGAAAAATGAGAAAATTATATTTTACCTCTAAAAAAATATAAAAAAGACATCCACGTCCCAAAAGTATTAAAATTTACATGGAGAAAGAAATAGAAAAGCCATGGAAAAAATTACACCTAATGACTCGAAAGTTTCAAAAATTATAATTTAACCCTGGGTCAAGGGAAATTTTATAAATATGAAAAATTATTGTCAAAATGAAGCCCTCGATGAGAGAAGTCCAATGGTATATGGCACTGAGGGTTAATGTTCAAGAATAAAAAAAATAATCAGTGCCAAGTGTCTAAAAGTAATAGTAAATCGATAAAGTAAACTGTAAGCCCTACCGATGGTTGAAAAGAAATTGAGTCAGAATATGGGCCATACACAGATACCATTTAGAACAAGATAATTATGAAAATATAAAAATAAAATTAGAATAGTCCTGTAGGCCAAAAATGTTAAATTAATATAAAGATGGTTTTATCGGTACGGTTAAAAAGTCCTGGATTAAGATATATTTGAATTAGGAAGATTGGGCAATTTTTGGACATTCTCCTCCCTATCTCATGCATGAATTGCTGCAGCATATGAGGCAAAGAATATTTTAATATTTCTTAGGGAAAACTTCTTAAAGAAGGAGACAAAAAAAAAGGCAAATTTAGTTAATTAAGTGATTAAGCCACTAAATTAAATCACTTGAACACTTAAAACCTTCACTTTCCTCACCATTTTAGGTGTGAACCAATAGCTGAAATAGATCAAAAAAATGCAAGAATAGGAAGGGGAAAAGGACGGAGAAAAGGAAGAGAAAACTAAAGGAAAATTGAAGCACAAGTTGGTAAGATTATTTCCTACCACCCTAAGCTTGCTATTATGGTTTTCAAAGTATGTTTTATGATTTAGCTTGCTTCCTTTCCACCTTAGGGTTTCGGCCAAGTTGGGATTTTAGCATAGGAATGAGTTTTAAACCATTAAACTTAAGGGAAAGCTTAGACTAGATACTAGAATCATGAATCTATGAATGGTTTAAAGTGATTTGAAGGAAATTTTTTTCAATCACTTTGAGACAATTTCGGTCAGAACAGGGGGAGTATTTAGAGTTGGAATTTCATGATTTTGACCTCAAAAATGGATTTCCCATGGTCCAAAACCTTAAGAACAAGTGTGTTGTACAAAGAAAGATCAAAGGAGAACTAAGTGAAAAATTTGGGTTTTAGTATGTATAGTATTGTATAATTCTGAAAAACCAATGGCTAAATTGGTTCAATGATGATGTAGATAGGTTCGGTAAGGTTGTGGAAAGCTTAAAAAGTGGTGGACCAAATTTGGAAAGCAAGGGAGCATCATAAGGTAGTTAATTTCATATACTAGCATTATGTTATTATAGTTGTTTTCAATGTGCTTTATGCCTTGTCATATGATTGCAATGATATTTTGAGATGATTTATATGTACTGGTTCAGTTGATTGAGGGGCATTGAGACCCCGGGATGTCCATTTTTCAAAATGAAACTCTGCCAAAAATTTTATGAATTCATATGACGCAAATGTGTTAATGTATTCAAAATGTGTTATCTTGACATTTTCATACTTAATGTGATAATGTGACAGCATGTTAGGTGTTAACTACTGAGATTATTTGAATCTCACCCTCCCAAATTTTAACCACGAATAAGTAGCAACAATGGCAAGACCACCAAGAAAGAGAAAGGAAAGGAGAAAGAATTTGACCATTAACTTGATAATTCTAGCAATGGCCATGAACTTTGACCTTTTGTGTAAATTTATAAATATGATGTTAAGTATGTTTCTTCAAGTTTTTATGATGCCTTAGATCTTAGATAATGTATGGTATAGTATGAAAATGATGTATGGCCATGTAAATATTTTATGGCTTTTGTTTGGCAAAGTAGTAAGATATAAATGGTCATCTTGACCTATGTAAAGTAAACATGTCACTGTTTGGACCTTTTGATGAATGAAGTATGAATGATGTATATGGTTTAAAAGTAGATAGGAAGAGCTCTCCAATGGTCCAAAGATCACTCAGATTGGATGTGTGAGAAATATTTGGTGAATTTTTATATTTAATTCCAATTAAAATGATTATTTACAAGTTTTCGTATAAATTGTGAAATTTCACAGAGTTTGCTATATAGATCAGTACTATTATTGCTCTGACTTATATTTTTCCCATTTAGACAAAGTTATAAGCTATCCCTAGAGACTTGAATCACATGCATATACTTTTTATTGATTTAGTTATGATTTTTCAAAATTTAATTGTAATAAATAAAGTCAATTAAATGAATAGTGCCCAAAGTTGGAAAAATTTTATTATGGCATTTATTGTGATTCAAAATCCTAATATAATATAAATAGACTTTGGAATGATTAAATACTTGGAAAATGGGCCCATAAGAGAGGTGTTACACTAATTCTCTTTATCACATGTCTGACTCACACTCAGTGGGTTGTGGTCGAGTCCAATCACAAACAGCACCTCTTTTATAGACGTTTTAGGATTCTTGCCCACGATACCAATGCTAACTATTCTGCCATATTAATCACTTTCAAAGGTCATTTTTCCTCCTCTCTTGTCTCTAAGGCTGATAAATTTCTCTTTATCATCAATCATATGTCTTGAGCATGCACTGTCCATATATCATTTGTTGCTTTTGTTGGAGATTGTGTCCTAGGCCAATCATTGTATTTCATTATGAAAAAAGTGTTTTTCCTTACATTATTATATTGTTTGCATGTTTTTCTTTATAATAATATCCTTGGATAAATTATTTTATCCTAAATATCCCTATTCAATCATTTTTGTGGGAACAATGATAAATTAAGGCTAGTATGATTTTGATTGATAATTATGTATGAAGATATAAATCAAAATCATAAGCTCCTGTTAGGGAATAAGCTCTGTATCGACCCGTCATGAGATAGCTACACGAATCAAGTTATAAGCATATCTTATATATAACTGTGTCACTAAGCCCTCAGATATGAGATCATCATGGCTTCCTACATGGGGAACACTATACTTTGACATAGTCAAAAGTTACCTTTAATTGGGAGATCATAAAGACCATGATCAAGCATAGTGAAACTCATGTGGAAGAAGATAAATGGTCAAGATGAAACTTATCCCTCTAATTAATAGAGATATATCTGGGCCCCTCGATGAGTGAGACTGAGAAATGCATGACTGTGCTCAAATGGAAGAGTTTCCATTTGTTCTGTCACTCTACTCGAAGATCAAGAAAGTAATGGTCGAGTAAAATGAGGATGATGTTTCCATGTCTCATACTTAACCTATACATTATGAGATAAAAGAGATGTGATCGGGTTATATGATAGGTTGCATTGGATCACCGTTCTCATATGATTTGGGTAGTCACAATATCTTGCTAGGGACCACTTGTGACTTGTGGGTCCAATAGTGTTATTGGCCCATTGCCAACATCATATGAGTCTATAGGGTTACACACAAGAACGGTCCAACTCGAGCTAGAATGTCCAGATTCACTAAATCTAAAAATGTGTCTAGATTCAATGAATTTAATGTTCAATTTAGGGTGATATAATTATATATATATATATTTGATATATAAATATTAAAATTTGAAATATATATATGTTTGATATATTATATAGTTGATATATATTTCAAAATATATGTATTATTCAAATTAATTCAAATGAATTAGTTTTAAATTTTATTTTATATGATAGATTTAATTTTAAACTTATCTAAATTTGATTTATATGATAAATTAAATCTAGATTTGATTCTGGATATAGATAAGATAGTTAGTTTAAATTTAATTTATTAGATAGATTTAAATTTAAACTAATCTATTTAATTGATATTTGATTTAGTTTAAATTATTAATTTAAATTAAACAAATACCAAATCCTATCATATATTGATATAGATTAGGATACAGAATCAACACAATATCAAATGACCCTAAAGAGAGAGCACCCGTATACTTAGAGAGAGAGATTGTATGGAAGAACGATGAATAGTGGATGTACTGACGAACAGTGAAGGCGTACGGATGTTCACAACCAGAGGTGCTAGCATGCCATTCGAGTTGGATTCACTTTTCTCGTGAATACCGGCAGAGGGAGCTGATCAGCCACGTTAGTTCCTAGGGCCTGACAAAACGAAAAAGAACACCAAGGGACGTACTGGAGGTAAATTCTTTTTCATACATCTCAATCTAAACAATGTTGACAGATCCATGGAGGGAATTTCTTGATAGTTTTCAGCTGCATGTATGCTGAAATTCCTAACAACTTTTACTAGCACTAAGACAAACCTGCACAATAATGTTCAGTTTTTTTTAGGTACCTAAATTTGTTTGGGTCCTTTTCTATCAGTGGTATTCTCCCTAGATACAGATATACCTTTAGGAGCCCATTCTACCTTTCTGTCAAGTCCATTTTTCTTTAACCAACATGTATTGAAAACATGTCCCTTCTTGTCATAGAAGTGGCAGGTGAGAAAGGGATTGCTAGATTGTGATGCAGAAAGAAAGCAATGCAGATAATATTTTTATTTCACAAATTTGGGTTAGTCATAAGATTCTATGGCTTTCATGTTGTAGCATTTTTTCTTATGTCCATCTGCATGAACAAAGTGTCTCATGTATAAATTTTGATTTTTCTTTTTGTTCTTTTCCTTGACTACACAAGGATCATAACTAAGACCAGCTTTTCCTTGTGCAATCTTTTGACTTCCTAGTAGTTCAAATAACATATATTTACCTTTGGTGAGTTTAGCTAGGCTTTTTAAAAGATATTTATTATTTTTCCTTAGTTCAATGCATGATGCACAGCAGACAGATTCAATTCTATGTTGAGATGTAGTGTCAGTCATTTTGCAATCTGATTCTAAATTGCTAATCTTCTTTTTAGCCAGTTTTAGTTCTTTTGTAGTTTTAGTGAATTCATCATATAGATCATGAAATGCATCAAACAATTCAGAATAGGAGGGATCAGAATCATTTACCTTATCTTCATGATCATTGTCAGATGAATTTAGAATTTCTTCAGCTATACGTGCCATCAAACATATGTTGGCAATTTTTTCCTTATCTTTATCTTCTTCATCTAAGCTGTTACCCCAGATTGATAAGATATAGGCCTTTTTCTTTTTGTCTTTGTCAGTAGCTTTCTTTTCTTTCTCTTACTTTTTTAGGAATTGTGAGCATTCCCATTTGATATGCCCTTACTTCTTGCATTCATAGCAGGTGATAGGCTTTTTGCTTTCTTTTTTATTGTTTGCAACTGCTCCTTTCTTGAAGAACTTTTTGTTTCTCTTTTTATTGTAAGATCTTCCAAATTTTCTGACCAACATAACCAGAGTTTCTTCAGCCAGTTCTTCTTCATCATTAGAATCTGCTTCTCTTTTTTCAATAGCTTTTAACGCAAGACCTTTTTTCTTTTTGTCTTGTCTAGCATTCTTGAGAACCTTCATTTTGCCCTCATATTCTTCTAAGCTACCGAAGAGAGTGTTGGAGATTGTGTCTTAAGCCAATCATTGTATTATAAACATTGTATTTCATTATGAAAAAGAATGTGTTTTTTCTTACATTATTATATTATTTGCATGTTTTTCTTTATAATAATATCCTTGTATAAATCATTTTCATCCTAAATATCCCTAGTCAATCATCTTTGTGGGAACATTGATTAACAAAGGCTAGTATGATTTTGATTGATAGTTATGTGATAATTATATATGAAGATACAAATCAAAATCATAAGCTCCTATTAGGGAATGGGCAGTAGATCGACCCGTCATGAGATAGTTCCATGAATCAAGTCATAATCATATCTCATATATAACCGTGTTATTAAGCCCTCAGACTTAAGATCACCATGACTTCTAACATGGGGAACACTATACTTTGGCATAATCAAAAGTCATCTTTAATCGGGAGATCATAAAGGCTATGATCGGGTATAGTGAAACTCGTGAAGAGGAAAGATTAATGGTCAAGATGGAATTTATCCCTCTAATTATGGAGAGATATATCTGGGCCTCTTGATGAGTGAGATTGAGAAATGTATGGCCGTGCTCGAATGGAAAAGTTTCCATTTGTTCTATCAGTTTGCTTGGAGATTAAGAAAGCAATGGCCAAGTAAAATGAGGATGACGTTTCTATACCTCATACTTGACCTATATATCATGAGACAAAAGGGATGTGATCAGGTTATATGATAGATTACATCGGATCACCAATCTCATATGATTTGGGTAGTCACAATGTCTTGCTAGAGGCCACTTGTGACTTGTGGATCTAATAGTGTTATTAGCCTATTGCCAACATCATATGAGTCTACAGGGTTGTACATAAGAATAGGCCAGCTCGAGCTAAAATATCCAGATTCATTGAATCTAAAATATGTTTAGATTCAATGAATTTAATGTTCAATTTAAGGTGATTGAATTATATATATATTTGATATATATGTTATAAAATTCAAAAAATATATATGTTTGATATATTATATATCTGATATATATTATATTATTTCAATATATATATATATTGTTCAAATTAATTTAAATGAATTAGTTTTAAATTTTATTCTATGTGATAGATTTAAATTTAAACTAATATCACAATCTAAATTTGATTTAGATTGGATTCTAAATTTGAATTTAAACTAATAATCTAAATTTGATTTATATGATAAATTAAATCTAGATTTGATTTTGGATATAGATTAGATAATTAGTTTAAATTTAATCTATTAGATAGATTTAAATTCAAACTAATCTATTTAATTAATATTTGATTTAGTTTAAATTATTAATTTAAATTAAACAAATACCAAATCCTATCTTTATATTGATATAGACTAGAATTATTTGGGAGAGAATCAACACATTTTTGAATCACTTGAAACTCTACGGACGATTGATGAACAGAGACTTTACGAACGAATGATGAATAGTGGCTATACGAATGAACAGTAAGGGCGTACAAATGTACGAACATGGATAAACAGGGGTGGTAGCACGCCGTTTAAGTTGGACTCACCGTTAGTATGGATAATGGTAGAAGAAGCCAACTAGTTGCATTAGTTCCTGGGGTCTAACGAAACAAAAATGTACACTAAGGGACGCACTAGAGGTAAATTCTTTTTCTACATCTCAATCTAAATAACATTGATGAATCCATAGGAGGAAATTTCTTAATAGTTTTCCGCTGCATGTGTGCTAAAATTCCCAACAGAGAGCTGTGACAGAAGCCATTGATTCTCCTCTAGCTTCTTTTATGGTTGTTACTTTAGGTTGAAATTCAAAAGGGAAAGCTCTAAGGATTTTTCTAATCTTCTCTAGCTGTGTGTACTCCTTGCCTAAACTTTTTCACCTGATTCACAATTAGGGTGAATCTCTTCTGTAGATCTTTAGTGTTTTCACTATAACACCTTATGTTAGGGCCCATTTCTCATATATTAGATAATATTAGATGCCTTTCATCATGATTTAGAAACTAGAATCATAATATATTAAAAAAAGATTTTTCAATTTACTCGGGTACTGTTCATTTGGCAAATTTCAGTTTTCCCGATGAAATTTGAAATTTCACAACTAATTCTACAAAAATCATATTGAGATTATTCTAGTTCCCAAAAATATCTCAAAACATTGTCTACATGTAAAAAATATAAAATAGTAACTTCATTGGGCCAATTCATACAGTAAATTTCATGGACTTTTTCTATTCATTTGGTCCTTTTTTCTATCTTCCAGTTTTCTAACCTCAAATTTTAAAAAAAATTATATTTCATTCTATTTTAGATAAAAGCATGCATGCTCTATGTCATTTGAAAGCTCTATATGTCTACTTATAGACATATTTTTTTTGTACATTTATTTCACTTACACAGGACATGACATTAGCTTAAAACATGAAGGGTCAGAATTCATCTTTTACTGGAATAGTTTTGTGAAAACCTCCATATCTTCTATTATATAGCTTTAATTACAACCAAATCAGTGGCAAATGAAACTTGAAACATAAATATTCCTATAAATATAAACAATTAAATTTTTGGAGCTCTGTACGATTTTATATTAACTTTTGAATTTTTCAGTACCTAACTTTCAGTTTCCAGTTTTCCCAATATCACCCTATTCTGAACCCTAATTTTGAAAATTCACCATTAATTGTACAAAACTCCAAATGGGGTGATCTTTTGACCATTTTAAATCTATATTTGTTTACTTTAATAGAATATATATTAATTAAACTAATTGCCCTGTCCTACATAAATAGTACTTATGTTTCTGTCTGGGTGTTCAGATTGTACATTTCCAATCATGTAATGGCAAAATGAGCTTCATATCCTATTTACATCATCAATTATTACACCACATTCATGCATAACATAATAAGAAACTTAGAGATGCATAATAAAAAATAATGGCAGCTTCACTTATCTTCACATATGTTGATACAAATGATCACAATATAATATAATGACTTTGCATCATCAACCATTCAACATTATCTTCTTCATGCATCTAGCTCCTCCCTTAGCTCTTTTTCATTGTTTCTCCCTAGCATGGTTAGTCATTGAAGAGGGGGTGAGATTCAAATAATCTCATTAGCAATTACCCATACATGCAATCATATTATCATATTTTCATAAAAACATTGAAGAATCATTGATCAAACACTCTTGCACATTTAAGTCATATGATTTGACAAAAACTTTGGTAGAGTTTTATTTTGAAAAATAGACATCTCAAGGTCTCAAGGCCCCTTATTAAACTCAGCCATCATCATAAAAACATCACAAGGCAACAATAAAATCATATGACAAAGCATCAAATATGTTCAAAGCAAGTATGATAACATAATGCAAGTAGGAAAATAATGCTACCTTTATGCTTCTTTTTGCTTTTATTTGAATTTTGTCTCTTCCAAACACTTCTCCAAGCTTTCTTAGGCTTCCTAAAATCTAAATATATCAACAAACAACTACTCAAGCTAATGGTTTTATGACTTTCTTCTAAAAGTGTTCATGAAACCTTAATTCTTCAAAAATTCATCAAAAATTTATTCCTAGCTCAAAAATGATGAATAATACCTCTATTCCATGTAATTTTTCATGAAGAATCTAAATACGACCTCAGAATTACTGAATTCTATCTCTAGCTATAGGTACTATTTATTCTAAAATAAACCCCAAAAATTTTACTTTTTAAATCTTAAGCTTCTTCATGAAATCAACCCTTGTTCTTGACTAATTTTGACCCAAGGAATCCATTTTTGAGGTCTAGATTATGAAACTCCAACCCTAAAAGAAACCTTAATTTGGCTGAAAATTAGTGGAAAATGCAAGAAAAGGATTTGCTTCACAATACTTCAAACTAGTTGTGACAACTTGCTTTATATGACTTTTCTAAGCTTTCCCCTTTATTTATTTGGCAAAAACTCATCGCTTGGACAAGCTCAAGCATGGCTGAAATCTATGGAAGAATGGAGGAAGGAAAATACACCATGAACCATGCTTCTAAGGCTACCATCTACAAGCTTGAAGTGGTAGAGAACAACTTATCAAAGTTGGTGCCATTGATTTCCCTTGAGCTTTCCTCTTCTTCTTTCTCTCTTTCTCTCATCCTTCATTGTGTTTTCTCCACTAGTTTGCTACTGCAGACTCATGACAAATGAAGTGGAAAGAGAGTAATTAAGTGGTTAATTACATGCTTAACTATGTAACTAATTATGGTTAATGACCATAATTACTTTTTGCCAAAAATGTCAACAACTTCTTGAGGAAGTTATTCCAAAAATTTGTGCTGCCCAGCTACCCCATTTTCATGCCTAGGGAGAGTGTTTTAAGTGTCCAAAATTGCTCAATTTTTCCTGGTCCAGATATATACTGGATCGAGTAATTTTTAACTGTATCGATAAAATTACTTTTTATAGTATATTAGCATTTTTGGGCTACAATACTATTCCAATTTTATTTTTATTTTTTCTTAATTATACCATCCCAAATGATATCTGCGTATGGTCCATATAGTGTCCAAATTACCTTTTAATCATATGTGGGGCCCACAATTTACTTTATCAGTATTTAGTTAATTTTTGACATTCAGCACCAATTATTTCTTTATCCTTAAATATTAACTCTCAGTGCCATAGACTATTAGACTCGCCTTATCGAGAGCTTCGTTTTGACTGTAATTTTACATATTTACAAAGTTACCTTGACCTATGGTCTAAATTATAATTTCTAAAATTTTTGGGTCATTAGGTGTAATTTTTCCTAAGAACTTTTAACTTCTCTAGGCTGATTTTTATTATCTTGGGACATGGATGTCAATTTTATAATTCTTTAGAGGTAAAAATGTAATTTTCTCATTTTTCATCTAATTGAGAAAAATGACCTCTTTGACTTATTTCACGTGAAATGGTGTTTGCCCATTTTTACAAATTTCCTATGTATTTCTACATATTATAATTTTCTTGAGATGTTACATTCACCTTCTTCATTTTAAAACTTTCATATTCGCCTATGTAATACTTCAATTTATTTTCTCTAACTCTAGTTGTCTACTCATAAGCAATTTCCAGAGTATGCCACATACCTTTGGCTATTGTGTATTGAAACACCCTATAAAATTTATCCTGGTTGAATACACTGACTAAGCAGTGTTTAGCTTTGTAGCTGAGCAGAACTCTTCTTTTATCTTCATCATCCCATTCCTCCTTTAGCTTTCCTTGTACTTGTCATCATCCTACAGCTTTATTAGGATAAAGTCTCCATTCTGAATGACTGACTAGATATCTAAGTTAATGGACTGGAGATAGATTTATATCCTTATCTTTCAGTATCCATAATGTTCTTCACTGAAGCCAGGAAGTCTGCTGCTGTTGTTTCCTTTAGGAAGAATGTTTTCTCCAAAGCCAGTCATGTATTCTCCTGGATTGTTAGATCCTTCAGTTGGGAGTCCGGACTCTGATACCACTTGTTAGGTTTGCTGACTTCCCAAGAGAGGGGTGAATTAAGAAGTCTAAAATTTTTCTGTACTGTTGTGGTAATACAATGATAGCAAAAGTTGCATAAAATAGAATATAAAATATAAAAGAGAGTTACAAGGTAAAAGAAAAAAGGACACAGAGATTTATCCTAGTTCAGTCTACTCCACTTGACTAATGTCCGGTCCTCAAGACCTGAGATTTTTCACTGTCTTGTAAGAATTTAATGGGCTCCTTGCAATGCCACAGTACAAGCTTATGCTCTGTTCAAAGAGCTCTTAAATATATACTCTGCACTCTTACAAAGTGTTTCCCAAATCCCTTATGATAACCCCTTATAAGAATGTCCTTTTTCCAAATGAAGAAAAAATTTTATATAGAATAAAAACTCTCTAATCTAGAGTAAATGAGACAGTTAAAGTGCAGTAAATGAAGTGTAAGAGAGTAAAAAGACTTTGACTCAAGATTTCAACAAAATTTTGGTATTTACAGCATTAATTTTGTTATCCACAACTTCAGATGAAGTTCTATTTATATATTTGTATCTTAACTAGTCATTAGACACAAGATCTAGCCGTTAAAGACGTTACCCAATAGTTACTCTGCAAAACTATTCATTCACCAATCGCATTTAATGCGTCTAACACACTGAAATTTAAATTTTTGGTGCCAACAGAGGAATTTCGCAGAGACCATAAGCTGAGATCTTTAACATTGAACTTCCAAAATTTGTCTATTCAAGAGTAAAATTCGAATTTTAATTTTGTCAAATATATCCTATGTTAGAACATATGAATTTTCAGATTCAAAATGCATCTATCGGATATGAACAATTGTCTCGTGTTTCTGCAGTGCTTTCGAAATTGAAATTTTAGAGGCTCAAAATTCATCTGTCAGAGCTTAGCTTAACATGGGACAAGAGTTTTATCTTTCAAAATTCAAATTTTGCATTTTCAAAATTCGTCTATCAAAGACACCTCCAAACAGACTTACAAGTCTTTACTTTAAAATTTGAATTTTGGGATTCAAAATTCGTTTGTCAGAGGGACTATTTTTAAACTCTTTTTCCACTTCAATATCAGACGAATATTGACATGACTTCAGACGAATTTTACACTTTCCACTAACTATGCTTGACTCGAAATTCAAATTTCAACACCCGAAATTTGTCTGTTAGAGATGATATCTCTGGAACTTCAAATTTCAGTCAGCAAAGTTCAAATTTTAAACAAAATATATAAGGTTTATTAAATTAAAATTTGTCTATTAGTCAGTGTTTCTCAAACCTAACATATGTTAATATAAGATAATATGAAAAACACATAATTAAACGTAGTGAGAGTTTGAGCAAATGAAGATCAAAGCCTTTTACCTTTGTGTACATTGTGAAAAATCCTAATGTCTAATTCTTCACACATTTCTTCTTGAATTTCTTCACTTGTCTGTTCTTATACTCCAAGCTCTAATTGTTTAGAATCATAAGAACACTTAATTCAACATAATATAAGAACACTTAATTCAACATAATATTCTTAAGATGAAACTAAAGCATCAATATCATCCCAATCCCACAGAAAAAGGAAGGAATGGAATTCGAACTAGAGCATCAACGTGATTTTCATTCTGTATTATCATTATTAATTATTATACATTGCAACATTGCGCACTGAAAGATGAAACTTCTCCCCACAATCTCACTACTGAAACACTATAATGCTGTGGATCTTGCTAAATCAACGGCTTCTTCTTCTTCTTCTTTTTCTTTTAATAATTGGGGAGAAGAAAAGATCGCAAATCCATGCTCTCCCACCGCCTGAAGGAAAGCATCCGACAAAAAAGGAAGTAATTTTTTTCTTTTCTGACAGAGCAAAGAAGAAGGAATGGAACTAGAGCATCAACGTACGTGATTTTGATGAATCTGTATTATCCTTAATTTGTAATGCAACTGTTAATGCTTTAAATAGAAAACACTTCTCCCGCCATTCTGACTCCACTTAAGCACTTTCTCTTAGGCTTAGCCGCTATATGTTTAAACACAGACCTTGAAAGCTGGAATCTCGCTTCATCAACGGAATTTTTCTTAATAATGAAACCCAGCGTATATATATGCTGGAATAACGGAAGCGTATGTGTGTATGTAAAGTTAGCAGAAAGAAAATCAAATAAGCCAGGTTGTGTTTGACAGGTATTAGAATAAAAAATATTTTCATAAATAAAAAAATATTTATAATTTTAAATAGAAAAAAATGAAAATTTAATTATTATTATTATTATTAATATAAAATATCAAATCTATATATAAACTGGGCAATTCAAAAATCATGAATAGTATGCCTTTCTTTTCTTAGGCATGGTGTTGTGAACAAAACGTGTTTAGTTTAGTAATAATAACAAGAAAATAAAAATAGCATATGTTCCCATTTTTATGCAAGGAAAATAAATAAATGTATTTTTAAATTAATTATTTTATTTTAATTTTATATGCTCCCTCTAATTTGTAGAAATTGTTCTTTTAGGGTTTTTAAGATTTTCATAATATTTATCAGTTTAAAATATTAATTAAGTATCAATTACACTTTTTACTATTTTATTCCTCATCAATATTCTTAATTCTCTCTTGATATGTGTAAAATAAATTTCAGTAAATGGTATTTTAATAAAATATTATTAAATTTTATAACAATCAAGATCATTTAATGGCTTTCTTAATATATATATATATATATGAAAAACCTTAAAGCAACACTTTTTACAAAGCGGAGAGACTAATAAAATTTAGATATTACAAGAAGGATGACTTTTAATTAGGTTTGACATATCTTTTTTAGTTTGAGATTTAATTTTGTTCGAAAGATTCTGTTATTTTAGATTTTCAAAACATTATTATTTACTTTTTCCAAACCTCCTCTCATCTAATTCAATATATCATTTAATTAAATATAAGTAATTAAATGAGGTTATTTTAGTTAAATCCGTAGAAAAATTTAACATAATTAATGAGTATTGCTCATAAATGGATCATGTTCCACTTGCTTGGTTGGAAGAGACCAGAGGAAGAGCATGGGAAAGGAGACCGATTTGTGGGGGGTGGCTGTATGGTTACTTCAACAGTGCCATGGAAAGGAGAGAAGTTCACTCCATTATTGGTGGGAGACAAGTTTCTTAAGGTGGGAGACAATTGCAAAATGACAAAAGTAGCGGAAAGTAATAAAATGGTTATCATCTTATTATGCTGCATTTTTTTATAAAATATTTTTTTATTGTGAATGTAAAAAATTTTGAAGAAAAATAGAATGAATTTTTTAAAATAAAAATGGTTGTTTTTGTTATTGTTAGCTAAAATTATTTATTTTGATATATTTTATCAATAATGATTAATAAAAAATAATTGATTTGACACATTTTATTATTATTATTATTAATTAAAAATTATTATTTAAGATATTTTGTTATTAATAATAATTAAAAATAATTATCTTATCTTATTTTATTATTAATAATAATATGGGATTTTGTTTTACACATATCCATTATTAAAAAGGAGGGTCATTTTGGAAATTTTATACTTTTACTCTCATTTCCCATCTATTTTTCATACAAGCCCAACAATTTCTCTCGTCAAATATCTCTTCTTTCCATAACATACCAAATATCTTTTATAATATTATTTCTCAATTCCTATAATTTCATTTCCCTACCTTTCCTCTCCTTTCATTTGCCTCAATTTAGTTTCCACAAAGCAAATGGGCCCTTCAATAAGACTAATTGAGTAGTTTTATCATTTTTGAGTTTTTTAGCAAAATATAATTAAAATATGAAGGGAAAAATAAACTTTTGGTCCTTGAAGTTTTGGTCAGGTTTGAAATTAGTCCCTGAGATTTGAAGTTTTTTTTTTAATCCATCCCTAAAGTTTTATCTGTTAGATCCATTAATTCCTGTAGTTTCATAAATTGGTGCAAGGACGTACACGTAGCATTGATGATGTTAACTTTGCTGATGTAGAAGAGGGAAATACACATGTGGTAGCTGACATGTCAAATCGTTGGTGAAAGCTTAAAAATGACACTGTGGAGGCTTTTTTCTTAAAATGGTGCATAGAGACGAAACTAGACACAAAACACATTGCCTCTATTTGGCAAACACTTTCTTCTTCGTCTCATGCAACACAATTCGGTGAGTGTGATTCCATGTTGCTTGAATCTTCATCTTCCACAACTGATTTCGCGAGTTACCATTTCATATGGCTCAAAGGATTTGAGGGTTCTTCTTCTTCTTCAGTAGTTAAAGGAGTAGTTTCTATATTGTTGTCTCCCATGGTGTTGGGCTATGCTTCTTGCTTTTAACGTAATCTCTGTGATGCAAATTTCTTGAAACATCGATTTTTTTTTAATCTAATGCATATCATTATTCTGATATATGGTCACCTTGGTTTAGTACTTGGTATGGATCCTTGTCTTTACGGTCCTGTTATGTTAGGCATCTTGTTTTTTGGTTCTCTATGTGTTGTATGAATTTGAGTGTTATTTGTGAAGTATAATTAGCCTTGTGTCATGAAGTATTGTCACTTTTTCCCAAGTGTAGTATATGGGGATTAACTAAGGCAGGTGCTATGTGGTGTTATCTTTTTGAACTATGGCTATGGGGTCCATAGATTAATCATTGTAATCCGTTTATGAAACATTATGAAGTTCCTTTGTTCAATGATATTGTTCTAATATTGTTATTGACTTCAGCAGGGAGCTAGCCAACTATATCATTTACATAATAGATGTATCTGGTGGTGATAAACATCCTTGGAAAGATGGTCCTCGAATTACACAAGCTAACCTCCTTGTATTATTTAGTTGTGGGACTTCCCTAAAAAACATATTAATTAGTAATGAGCTTTGTTTGTTCCAAAAAAAAAATGATGAATTTTGTTGTTTAACTTGACTAATTAATTTCTTGAAAAACATGATTTTTGAATTGATTGGACGACTTGGTATCCACGTGAGCAATTTCATGACAGTCTGATGGTTAATTTTATAAAAATAAAGTAACCATTTTTTTGGCCAAGAAAAAAAGAATCAAAATATATATTCATATGAAGGATGCAATAATATATATCTATATGTATATGCATTATAAAGAGCAGTCATCATAAAATGAAGAGTAACTTTTTTATTAAAGCGACTTTTTTTGCTACAATATATATGTATGTGCATTATAAAGAGCAGTTATTTAAAAGTCTTTGGGGTCATTTTTACTGAACAACATGAAGTCAATAATGAAGGTGAGAGATAGAAAACTTTTCCATGAGCCGTAGAAAACATACCAATCATCATAAAACAATCTATCAAAGTACCAATAACATAAATTACTATCATTATAATTGATACTGCGAACAACATAAATTTGACAGGGTAAAAAAGGATAGAAAATAAGCACAATTCAATTTGTTCAAGGTCCAAACTAATGTGATTATAATTATTTTATTTCCAATTCACAACATCATCACCAACACAATTGTTATCAATCCCAACTAAGCCAAACAGTCATATCTAAAAAAGGAAAGATAGGGGGTTTGATAAAGGTGTAATTACATGCTCTCATCTACCTGCATTTTGGTTGAAAACACGATGCAAAATTGGGCTTTGTTGGCACTAAAAAATTGTCTTTTTTTTAAAAAAAAAAACCAACTAAAATATGGGCCAAAAGATTAATTGGCAACTAAGCCTGATGCTTTGGCTAGTGTTTATTTACAAACGCCAACTTTAATCTTTAAAGTTGGCGTTTGTTTTACAACGCCAACAAAAGCTTGAACAAACGGCAACTATTTTGTTATTTTAAAATTTATAAAAAATGCTTAGGCACAAATCAATAACCACAACCATTGATTAAAAATAATCTAATGGCCAACTCACATGTTGACCTACTCTTCTCTATTCTAGTCGCTGATTTTTCACGAAGCGCACATCTTCCCCATTTGTAATTTGTTTTTCTCTCCCCCTTCCTCATCAGCACATATTACTCTTCTCTCCCTATTGTTCACAGATCACTCTTCTCATCCTTTGGATTCACACTCTATTGCTCCAGATGATCTCTAACCAGGCCTCCTTCTGTCGCACTAGTCCTTCCATCTTCATCTTTGTTGTCAGCATAAGAAAGAGACAAGAACGGCATGAGAAAAAGCAATGTGAGAAGGAACACTAGATCATATCTGGGTTTTGACATGGCCATGGGAGTCATTAAAGCTTTGTTAGCTAAGTTTTGGTCCATTTGTTCCTCTATTTTTATTATTGTATCAATTCATGTAGATTGAGTTGATCATTTTTTTAGTATTTATTGTGTGTATATATGGTTTCCTTAAATTGAAACACTTTGAGTTTGTGAATTAATCGTGCTAATTAGTACAATTAAAGTCATGTTTGTAAGGTTTAGTATAATATAAGTTTTGATGATGACAAATATAGAGTAATAAGGAACAAATGCATCATATGTATCTGACATATATAATGTTCCTTATAGAAGTAAAATATGCATTAGCATGTCTTTAATTATGGTTATAATATATATATGATGCTATGTGCAAATACATCCATTGTACTTTTATAATGAATAACATAAGTTGGATATATAAACTAAACTAACTACTTAGTTTGTAAGTGTAATATATTAAATGTAGGTTAGTCCAAGTAAGAAGAGTGAGCATTGGAACACAGAAATGGAAATCAATATCATGCCTCACTCAAGAAAGAAGAAAAGAAAGGATGCTCAAAAAATGGAAGATTAGAAGGGAGCATGCCAAGAAGGAAATGACCAAGTGGAAGTGGAACTCAACATTTGAAGACCTAGTCACTAGGTATGTTTTATTTTCACTAAGGTCTTGAGGTGGGATTAATCTTTAAAACTTACTTAATCTTGTTACCATATGTTCTAAATGAGTTAGATTAAGTAAATCTGATATTAATATATGTTAGATTTGAAAAACTTTGATGACAGATGAATTTTGGGAAGTTAAACTTCATATACTTTGTGAAAATACGAACTTTACTGACTGAAATTTGAAGTTCCAGAGATATCACCTCTGACAGACGAATTTCAGGTGTTGAAATTCAAATTTCAAGTCAGGCATCTGGTTTTCAAGAATCTGGAGTTTGACCTTTGCTTAGTATTTTTAATATATCTCTCAAAATACATATGGCTTTGGTGTAAAACTTATTTCATATGAAATTATACTTAATAAACTTTTCAAAGAAGGATATTTAACTCAAAATGAAAGTCATATGAAAAAGTTATGGTTATTTAAAGTTGAGTAGTGAGATATGAATTTTCAGTTTTGACCTCTTATCACTATTTCGATCATATCTCCCAAAACACCTTTTTTTTGAAGTAAAAATTGTTTCATTTGAAAGTAGACATTCAGAGCTTTCCAACCATAGGTCATTTGCTTAATTTGGAGTTAAAATGAGAGAGTTATAGCTTCTGCAAAATTGTCTACAGTGTAAAATTCGAAGTTACGTAGGTTCCGTTGCGACAGACGAATTTCGGGCCTCCGAAATTCGAATTTCGAAGAGAACCTTCGTGCAGAATTGAGCTTGCCACTGACAGATGAATTTTAACTTGCAAAATTCGAACTTCAGGTCCAACAGACGAATTTCCACTTTGAAAATTTGAATTTCGCGATTGCAGAAACGTGAAAACACTTCTAAAACAACCAACAGACGAATTTCCACTTTGAAAATTCAAATTTCGCGATTGCAGAAACATGGAAATACTTCTGAAACAAGCAACAAACAACTTTCCACTTTCAAAATTCGAATTTCACAATTCCAGAAACATGAAAACACTTCTGGAATAATGTTAAAGTTCATCTGAGATCAAGAATAATTTAAGTTTCAAAACTGCTCTCTGACAGACGAACTTTGAACATTAAAATTCAAATTTCAGAAGCTATGTTTTGAGTCTGTTGAAATGAAACATTGACATACGAATGACAAGTCTTGTAACATTCGAATGTTGAAGCTAGTCTGAAAAGAGTCTCTCTAACATCTCTAACGGCTAGATCTTGTGTCTAACGTCTAATTACACTACAAAACTATAAATATAACATCATTTGAACTTATGGGTAACAATCTTAAGAGAGTTTATGCGAAAATGCTGCTACAACTTGTAAAATCCTTTTATCTCAGCATTGTTTGAAAAACCCACCTCAATAGAGTGAACTTTCAATGTATTATCTACTCTTCAAGAGAGTTTTCATTCTGTAAACATTTCTTTCTACATATTCTGGGTAGAATCTTAGTGTGGGGAAACACTAAGGGATTTACACATCTTGTAAGGGTGTGAGGAGAGTGGCTTCACAAGTGCCTACTGAAACTTGTGGGAATGTACTGAGGCTTCACAGGTGCCCGAATCAAACCTGTGGGATATAGTGAAAAATCTCAAGTGGTGGCTTGGGGACTGGATGTAGGCCAAGTGATTGGGCTGAACCAGTATAAATCATTGTGTATTATTCTTCATCTTCTCTACTTAGCTACTGCACACAACCACCTCTGTTTATTCCTGTTTTGCTGCACTCTTAGTGAAATTGGGTTGTGATCCAAAAGAGCGAAAATCTAGCATCACCCAATTCACCCCCCCTCTTGGGTGACCAGTCAACCTAACAATGTTTCATATTTTCCCGTGTAGATAATATTTTGAGCTATTTTTAGAGACTTGAATCACTTACTTATAATTTTTATAGAATTAGTTATAATTTTTCAAAGTTCAGTTGGATAAAGGGACTTACCAAATGAACAGTAACTCAGAAAAAATAAAAATTTCTATTTTAATCCCTCAAATGTTTCAAATTTTGAAACATGATCAATGGGTCATAATAAGGTTTAATACATGGGAAATAGCGTCCAAAGCTAAGATATTACATTTTTTGTATCAAAGCCAAAGGTTTAGGCTCTCAAAACAAAGATTCAGGCAAATCTTTGCAAGTAAAGGTACCTTTTAAGTTATAGTTTCCCCTTTGAAAGTGAAGCATTATCCTGTATGAGAATATGGCTTATGAATATATCAGTGGTATAAGAGATTAGTCCTCAGGATAGCTCATGGCAGTTACTAGATTAATTGCGCATATTTTATAGATTCATTTTCCTTAGGTCCTGAGTTCTTTCAGAATTAGATCATAGTTAGATCCTATCAGTAAAAAGATGATGTAAGGTCATAGAAGATCCTAGTAGGGCTCAGAGATTGCAATAGATCTCATGGTCGCAATAGGTCAATTGTAAGGTTGCAGTAGACCTCTAAAGAGAATGAGAAAGATTGATGAGCCCTATAGTGTTGGTTCCTAGAAGAGGATGAGCTAGGATGATTTTAGAAAGATATGAAACCTCATTAATTAGCAGCTAATATGAATAATTACCTAGGCCTTTTCTCGGATGTCAAGCCACTGACTTGAAAGCAGTTAAGAAATGTGATGGTAGGTGGTGATAATAAAAATGAGAAGCAAGATCCCACCTATAAAGCAATATCAATGGTAAAATGTTTTCAGTAATGAAGGAAAGAGGCCAATAAAGAATAAATGTGAGTAACGAAAAGAAGTAGTTAAGAAAAGGGTTAATAGGGGAAACCAATGTATGATCCAAAGGAAGGTAAGTTAGATAAGAAAAATAGTTAACAATCTAGGTGCAGGAAATTTGCCTAAGCCTAATCAAAGTTCTATGAAGGAAAAGATAGGAACTAGTATGATTTCTAGTAATGATAGCTACATAGTGAGAACTAATTGAAAAGGATTACCTGAGCCTAGAAAGCAACCCAATAGCAGTGGTCCTTTTAGGTGTACCTCTATGAAAGTGAGCAATTGTACCTTAAGGTGGATGGGTTGATCAACCTATGAGCTATGCTAAGTCTGAGCTAACAGAATTGTTAGGAGCAATTTCCTCCAGCTAGGACTCCAAATTCAAATGATTGATAGAATTGTTTTAAGGAAGGCCAAGATATATCTAGAAGATAAGTTTAAGTCCTAGATCTCCTGAGTACTATGTTAGAAGCAAAGAAATGCTTTAAAGGGCATAATGACCATTGGCTCCCTAGAAGTGAATGGGTTGAGCCAATACTTAATGTTATATAGAACCATGAGTTATGAAAGTCCCAAGGGACGAATTGGGGAGGGATCCAATAAGGATATTTGTAACATCCCTAAACCCTGGATATCATAAAATGTAGAAGGAAATGACAAAAGCTAGGATACATTGATAGATACGGAAAAAGGGCATAGATGTCATTTCTCGGATTAGAAATAAAAATGAGAAAATTATATTTTAACCTTATGGAAAAAGAATTCTTCACATTTTAGTCCTTGAAAGTAAAGAATTTGTTGCACCCTTAGTCCTTAGGAAAATTACAACTAATGTCCCAAAGTTCAAAAATTATAAATTTGTCCTAGCTAAGGGTAATTTTGTAAATATTAAAAAATTATGTCATAGTGACACTCACAACAAGCCGAAGCCAATAGTATATGGCATGAGGGTTAACTAATTAAAAATGAAGAAATAATAAGTACCGAGCATAAAAAAGTAACTATATACTGATACAGTAATTTATAGGCCTCACAAAAAGCAAAAAGGTTACTGATACAGGATGTGGATCTCACATGGATATTATTTGGGACAAGATAATTAAGAAAACATAAGTACAATTTTGGAATAATTCTATATCCCTAAAATAATAAAATTACAAAAAATAAGTTTATCAATACCGGTAAAATGTATCCGGCACAGGAAATATCTGGACCAATAAAAATATATACTATTTTGGACAATCTCTTCTCTCTCTTAAGCATCCATTCAGCTCACATTTTTGTCATAAAACTTCTCAAGGAAGGCAAGGATATTTGGAGAAAACTTCTTGAGGAAGTATTGAAAAGTAACGTAGATTGGTTAATAAAAGTAACTATAATTAGCCAAGGTAATTAAGCTATTTAATCACTCTCTTCACTCCCATTTTTAGACGTGTTCTGTAGCACATGGGGATAGAGAATTATTTTAATATTTTTTTGAGAGAAACTTCCTTAAGAAGTATTTGTTGTTGGCCAAAAATATCAAGATAATTGAAGTCCACGTATATCCTTTTGTTCCACCCATTTTGGATGACTTCAAGAGGCAAGGAGAGAGAGAGAAGTCCACAAATTTGTAAGAAAGAGGGAGAGTGAGAAGTGAGGGAAGAGGAAGAAAAAGAAAGAAGGAAGCTTGGAGATTTTAAAGGGAAGAATCAAGGTAAGTTTATTTGTGTCTTCAAGCTAGTTTCCATGTGTTTGGCTTTATTTCTTTAAGTGTTTTCCTCCGTTCCCAAGTCTAGTTTTTCAGCCAAAGTAAAGGAAAAAGAGGGGGAAAGGTTTTCATGTAATAAACTTGGGAAAAGTCATGAACTATTTGAGAAAAACATGATTTCATGAGATTAAAGTAAGTTACAAAGAAAACCCTCTTTCTCCTCTCTCAATCTTGATTTCGGCCAGATATAGGGTGAGGAAGGAGTGAGTTTTTCATGAAATTAATGCTAAAAATGGATTCCTCATGGTAGAATTAGCTTAAGGTAAGTGATGAAATTAAGAAAAAGCTTAAGGTTAATAAAATGAAATTTTAGGGTTTAGTTAAGACTTTATGAATCAACACCATGAATTAGTGGCTTATGCCCTTGAATGATGATGTATTAAGGTTCAAGAAAACTTGTGGAATTGTTTGGAAGAGGTGAAATAAAAGGGATAAGCTAGAGGATTCACAAAGTTTGCAACTTGTCTTTTGTTGCATCATGTTATCTTGTAATGTTTTCATGAAATTTATGACTTACCATATTTGTATTGTGGTGTTTTGAGATTGTTTTGGCTGAGTATATAAAGGGGCTTTGACCCTGGGATATCCATTTTATAAGAAAAAACTGTAAAATTTTTTATGAATTAATATGGCATTTTATTTTTTATAAGAATGATTGATGTTTTCATGAATTTTGTGATAATATGTATGCATAAATGGGTGTTGCTACTGAGATTATTTGAATCTCACTCTCCCAAATGACTAACATGATAGAGACAAGCTTTGGCAAGGTTACCAAGAAGGAGCAAGGCAAGGAAGAATGAATTAATGAAAAGAAATGAAAATTGTGTCTTGGAACATTATTTTAGAAATGTTATTGAAATTTATGTATATTATTGTGATGCTATACCTTGAGACCATTATAACTCTTTAGGCCTCCCAGGATGTATGGTACCATTTTGATACAAAATATGGCCATGTATATATATGTTAAAGAATTGATTTTGCAATGTTAAAGGATAGAAATGATCACTCTGACCCTTGTGTAATAAAACAGCCACTGTTTGGGTGTTTTGTAGTTGAACATATGACTGTTATATATACTTATAAAGTAGACAAAATGGTCTAAGGAGCACCTCAATTGGAGTTATATGCGAATTATTATGATTTTTCAAATTTGAGATTAGAAAATTGGGTTTCAAGAAAATGACCAAATGAACAGTAAATATTCATGAAATTTACTATATGAATTGGTAGAACCAAAGCCCTATTTATTATTATTTTTCCTTATAGAAAATGTTCTAAGCTAAATTTAGAGACTTGAATTACTTCTATACAATTTTTTAATAATTAGTTATGAATTTCAAAAATTCGGTCAGTAAAATGATATTGTAAAGTGAACAGTACCACCAAATTTTTGAATTTTCTATTTTATATTTCTATGTGATTCAAGTTTCTAAGCATGAGCAATAAATTATAAATAAGGTTTAAAATAGGGGAAATAACATTAAAGTTTATATCAGATGACAATGATGATGTTTAGAAACTTGAAAAACTTTAGGAACTAAAACAGAAAATTTTATTTGTTCTGAGTTACTTTTCATTTGACAAGTCCCTTTATCAAACTAAATTTTAGAAAATAATAACTAATTCTATAAAAATTATTTGTAAGTAATTCAAATCTCTAAAAATAGTATAAAATATTATTTACATAGAAAAAAATGAAATAGGACTTTAATCATACCAATTGGTACTGTATATATATTTTTCACTTTCCTATGATTCTAACCTTAAATTTGAGAATTTATTTCTTATTCCACCCTAAATAATTTCATGCATTCTTTATGTCATTTGGAAGCCTTACATGTCTACTTTTCATCAAAATTTTAATATATATTTTTTCAACTTCAACTGAACATACCATTAATTATCTTGAACCATTAAAGGTTGAAACATAACTTTAACTAGAGTAATTTTAGAAAAATTTATATATCTCTAATTATATAGTTTAAATTGCTTTTAAATTATTAAACTTAAGACATTGATCTTTCCATGCATATAAACCACTAAATTTTTAGAGCCTTGTACAATTTGATACCGCCTTTTAAAATATCTAGTATTTATAGTGAGACTACCAGTCTTCCCAACTTTAATTTGTTCATTTTTGACCCCTAAACTTAAAAATTCATAATAACTCATAGACACATCTAAAGGAGGTGCTCTTTAGACCATTTTAAAGATCTCCTTGTTTACTTTTAGAGTATGTATAAATTCACACATTCATCAATATTTCATCAAACAGTAACTCGTCTAATAGCAAGGGGTCAAAATAAGCTTTTTCATTCATGAACTTCATATAATAAATTCCATAGCATACATATACCATCATTTCTTGCTCCAAACCTGCACCTAACCTTTCATAATGTTCAAAGTGGCACAATTACTTTGAGATACAGAGCTAAAAATGCATATATGATTTTACGTAATATTTTAACTTTTAAGGTCCAAGCATGAAACACAAAGACAAGCAATCACTTTCTTCTTCTTTCTCCTTTGCCTTCCTTGGTTTTCTTGCATTGCTTAGCAACATAATTGTCATTTTGGAAGAATAAGATTCAAAGAATCTCAGTAGCATTATTTACATTATCACATTTAATATGGAAACATCATGAAAACATCATCAAACAATTTAGAGTGTATTATACCATATAATTTCATAAAAATTTTGGTAGACTTTCTCTTTATAAATTGGACATCTCAGGGTCACAAATCCCTTCAATTAACTCAGCAAATAATCATAAAACATCAAAATATTCATATGGAAAAAAATCAAGTTCATGGAATTCATAAAAGTCAACATAGGATAATATAATGCATTAAAAGGTAAAATGCTACATTATGTTTCCACTTGCTTTTCCTTTGAGTTGTACCTCTTTCTAACTCTTCCATAAGCTCTCTTGAACCTAGATACAACATGAAATGGCCACTTAGGCCATTGATTCAAAGGGCTTCTTCAAAAGTCTCATTAGACCCTTAAATTTTCATATAATTATTCTTAAACTTTCTCTTGAACCTAACACTTATTCCTAAAGTTTTCCACCATGAGCAACTCATTTTTGGCATTAAAATCATGAAATTCCAACTCTAAAATGATGCCTATTCTAGCCAAAACCCATAAGAGAAAAGGAGAAAATGATTTGCTTGAAATACAACCAACTAGTTCATGAAATCATGTTCTCTTGACTAGTTTATGGTTTCTCTTAATTTTACTGTGTAAAAATTCATTCCTTACTTCCTCTAGGGTTTGGCTAAAATCTTAGCATAAGAAGGGGAATTAGAAAACACCATGAAACCATGCCATACAACTTAAGAAACTAGCTTGAAGGGATGGCACAACTTACTTTGTACTTTGGTCTTCAAGCCTTCAAGTTTGCTTTCCCTTTTCTCCTCTCATTTGGTCACACCACTTCCTCTTTTCTTTTTGCAATTTGGAGCTTTGTAAACTTACTTTATGCAACTAACCAAAGGCCAAGACTGAAGAGATCTAATAGAGGGAATAAATCATGGTTAAATTCCCTTCACTTTGGTTAGCCAAATACATCTTTAAGAAGTAATTTAAAGACCAATAAAATAATGTTATTTCCCCATGTGTAGCAACTGCAAACCACATCCAAAATGAGAGGAAAGAGGGGAGTTACTCACTTAAACTGCTCATGATTAAGTCATTTAACCTTGATCAATTTATCTTAGTTACTTTGAAACACTTCTTAAGGAAGTATTTCCATAAATTAATTAAATAATGCTATTACCTCTCATGGGCAGCTCTGTCACGTTATTCCCAAGGAAATATCTCCAAAAATATTGTATATTTTTATCAACCTAGATATAGCATGTGCCGGATACTTTTACCCATACCAATAAAGTTACTTTTCTGATATTTTTCCTTTTAAGGGATACAAGATGATTCTAAAGTTGTATTTGATCTTCCTTAACTATCCTATCCCAAACAGTGTATGTGTAAAGCCTAAATATTGTTCATTTCACCTGTCTACTTTTGTGGAGCCCACAAACTCCTTTTTCGATATAATAATTACATTTTGACATTTAAGATAAATTATAAGTTCATACTAACTCTATTACCCTCCAAGGAGTATTCCATTGGGTTCGTCTCATTGCAAGCTTTGTTTTAACAAAAATTTTTCATAATTACAAAATTACCCTAGAGTTGAGTCAAAACACAAATATTTATTCTATCGGGTCTTTCTCATAATTTTTTCCAAGGACCAAACTTTAAATAAGTATTTTATGCTTTTCATACTATACTTTCAATTTGCTCTATTCTTTAATCTCAACCTCTTGGCTACCCAATGCTTACACCATTGTGCTCAGATTATCAAAAGCTTCTATTTAACAGATATAATGTGTTATTTCCAATTCTGGTTCTGAAATTAATTCCTACTAAAGATCTGTTTTTATTCTATTCTAATCAGGGTCCCAACATAATCCCTTCTAAACATAATTCCTTTTAAGCATATGGGAAATTAGTTTCAATTAAGGACCAAGCATATGACATTACTGTTTCGCCCCTTGTAGCATTCAAAAAATATTTCACATGTGGTATCTTTCCATTTCTACTTTTAATATATTCTTATTGGGCACATCGTAGTTGTATTTTGGGCATAGCCCTGAAAATTAGAATATTATAGGTTGTGCCTATTTAGATTAGGAGTAAGGTAACTTGTAGAAGTTAGAATCAGATTAATCGGAGGTTAGAGTAAGAATTTATGCAAGTCGAAGTTAGTCTAGAAACTCAGCAAAAAGCTAATATTGTATCATTTCATGGTGCCATAGTGCCAGTGTGCAGGTTGCGGCACCACGCCCCCTATCTCTTTTCCTCTTTCGTCTAATAGCCTCCTATGCCACAACGCTAGGTCTCACGCCATGGCGATGCCCTGTCTTTTTGAGTTCTTTTATGTTGAATTGTCTAGCCTTAGTAGAGGTTTGGTGTTTTGTTGGTAGGATATTACATTATTTGTGTCTGAACAATGGTTCAAACAATTGTTTCTATGTGTATTGGTACTTGGCACAATAAAAATCTACATGAACTCATATATTTCCTTGTGGGGTTTTGATGGATTGGATAGAGGCAAATAAGGTGATTTTGGACTATGCTTGAAAGAAGGTATCCTTATTGATGAATATTCCTAGTATTTGGAAGAATGGAGAAAGCGTCCACTTATCTTTCACCCAAGCAAAGAGGACCTAAGCAAAGAGGTGTTTGCGTAAGGGTTGTCAAGGGTTCTTGGTTTTCTTTTCGGTTCATGTGGAAGTGAAAGAAGGGTTAGAGAAGTTTCTAGTTGTTTGTGAATTCTCCAAAGTGCTTCCAAAAGAGGTTATTAGCTTGCCAAAGCAGCAGGAGCTAGAGTTCTCTATCAATTTAGTGCCTAGAACAACCCACATCTCTAAGGCTCCAGATTGAATATCATCCTTAGAATTGATGGAACTCAAAAAGCCAAATGAAGAATTGTTGGAAAAGGGTTTCATCAGACCCAGTGTCTTACTATAAGGAGCTCCAGTGCTATTTGTTAAGAAGAAAGATGGATGTCTCCAGTTGTGTATTGATTATCGATAATTGAATCGAGTGACAGTTAAGAACAAGCATCCTTTTCCTCGAATAGATGATTTGATTGACTAGTTGGCTAGTGCATCGGTGTTTTCAAAACTTGATTTAAGATCTAGTTGTCATCAACTTAGAGTGCATGCAAAAGACATGCCTATGGTGGATTTCCGAACTCAGTACAAGCATTATGATTTTCTTGTGATGCCGTTTGGGTCAACTAATGCCCCTAAAGATTTTATGGATTATATGAATAAAGTGTTTTGGCCGTACCTAGATAAGTTTGTAGTAGTGTTCATTGATGACATCTTGATATAATCCAGGAATGAGAAGGAACACAAACACCATCTTCACATAGCATTGCAGGTGTTGTGAGACCATAAATTATATGTTAGGTTCAACAAATGTGAGTTTTGGTTGAAAGAGGTGAAATTTTTAGGCCATGTGATTTCAGTAGAAGACATGGCAGTAGACCCTAGTAAGGTGGATGCTATAACACCTTAACTTATAATCATATTACCTATATATTAGACCTTACTATGATCCTTTGATCATATTTAGAAGCTTGAATCATATGATAGATTAAGATCAAAAATTTTTCTTTTCCCAAGTTATTATTCATTTAGTCAACCCCTTTTCCTAGGTGAACTTTGAAAATTTATAATTAATTATAGAAAAATTATATCAAGGTAATTCAAGTCTCTAAAAATAGCTTAATATCTCAACTATATGGAAAAAATATGAAATAGTATGTTAGTCATGCCAATTAGTACAGTTTATTGCACAAATTTACTATTCAAATAGTCATTTTTCTCTTTTCTAGGATTTTGGCCATAATTTTAAAATTCATATCTAACCCTATACTAAGCCAAATCATGCATTATTTATGCCATTGTAAAGTTCTAGGATTTTTCTTATACATTTATTTAATTTGTGTAGAGCATGATTCTAACTTAAATCATTAAGAGTTAAAACCTTACTTTTACTGAACAGTTCTAGAAAAACATGCATAACTCTTACTATGTAGCTCCAATTACTCTTAAACCAGTGATATATTAAACTTAAAACATAGATATTTTCATAAATATAAACCACAAAATCTTTGGAGCTCAGTACAATTTTATGCTAGTTTTCAAATAAGCAATCCTTGTGAATAAAATATGTTGTTTTCCAACTATGTCTAGGTTTTAACCCAAATTTCAAAAATTCATGAAAATTAGAACAATGATCCAAATCAAGTTCTCTTTTTCTTGTTGGAAAGACTTATTTGTCTAGTTTTTAAACACATATGACACTCATAGGCTACATCACATTTTGAATCAATAGTAACCACATAACCTTCAGACACTTAGATTAGTGAGAATATGTCAAGGCATTGCAAGGAGCTTACATACATCACATTTATAGTTCAAACTTGTCCCAATTATATTCATAGAATCACAAGGAACATACACGAACATGATTACACAAATACAAAGCTTCATGCTTTCATACCTCTCATGCAATATTACATAAAATTCTTTAAAATATACATTCATAGCTTAATAACAACATTAATCATCAATCTCTTCTCCTTTCTCCTTAGCTTTTGGACTCCCTTGATATAGCTAGCATTTAGGTACTTGAGGAGATGAGATTATGATAATCTGAGTAGCAAGTTACATTTCATGCAATTATGTTAATCATGTCAAATAACTCACATTTAATCACATTTCATCACATCAATCAATAAATTGCCACAGTGGTCATAAAAATTTCAGTAGCATAACAGCTTAAGAAATGGACATCCCAATGAATAAAATTCCTCATATTGCAGCCAAAAATAGTCAAAGAAATCACAATTGCAGTATCGCTACACAATTTAATCACAGAAACATAATGAAAGAACATAAAGCTAGAATATAAAACTTAACTACCTCTTGATGTACTACTTGTACCACTTGGCTTTCCTCTTGAAACCAATGATTCCTCTAGCTTTCTCAAGCTTTCTTAAGTTCCTAATCAACATTAAACAATGGTTCAAGCCAATGATTTCATAATACAAGGCATAAAGCTAACTTAGAACCCTTGAAACCCTTAAAAATCTATTTTGTCTATCTTAACTTGTACCATGAAGCATGTACTTGTCTTTAAGGTTTTTGGCCATGGGTAATCCATTTTTGGCATCAAAACAATGAAATTACCACTCTTAGATGGTCTAATACCTTGATCAAAATTCTAGTCCTATGAAGAAAAATGAATTTTCCACAAACTTGCTTCAAAACATACCTAACTTGCTTTGTCTTACAAACACTCACACTTTTTTATGCTTTTATGGTTTATAAACATCATTCCTTGCCCAAACCATGTCTTGCACGAAATTTACAGAGGTTGGGCAAGAAAGAAACTCCATGAAAACCAAGGTATACAAGTATGAAACTATGATAAATCACTTAAGAATTGCAAGTAGGCATCTTACTGATTTTCTTGAGATTTTCTTGCTATTTTCTTATATTTTTCTTCTCCTACTTCACAAGCTCTCTCTCTCTCTCTCTCTCTCTCTCAATTTTTGCAGAGATTCCCTTCTCTTTCTTGTGTGAATTTCATTCAAGAGGAGGTGGCTATTTATAGACTACTAATCAAGCATTTAATCAAGCTTACTTTTGCTAATTACCTTGATTAGCTTTAATGATACTTATCCATAAGCTTTTCTATTAATATTTTATTCTATTTCAGCACAGGGCTAACTAGGCATACTTGAGAGAGAGTTATCCACAAAATATTGCATATTTTTCTCAGTTCAGTAATGCTCTATGTTGGTTATTTTATATTTTGACTAGTAAAGTGTCTTTTACAGTATAATTTCACTTTATTAAAACAGGAATAAAGCAAACTTGTGTCTCACATTACTTTATTATCCTATCTCTAAAATGCTTTTTTTTTGCAGTACCCAATAGCTTTTCTTTTTACCTTTTTAACTTTTATAGATCAAAAAATAGCTTTATTAGTAAAAAATTACTTTTTAACCTTTGGCACTGATTATTTCTTTATCCTTAAACGTTAACCCTCAGTACCATATACCATTGAACTCATCTCGTTGAGAGCATTATTTTGATAGTAATTACTTTGACCTAGGACTAAATTATAATTTTAAATTCTTTCGAGTCATTAGCTGTAATTTTCCCCATAAACTTTTATACCTTCTTTCCTACCAAATTGCAATTTTCATAATTTTTGGGATAAAAATATAATTTCCCATTTTTTCATCCAATAGGGAAAAATAACCTATTTGCCCAGTTTTATGAAAAATGGTGTCTATCCGTTTTCATGAATCCCTTATACATTTTTAGTTATCTAACTTCTTAGAGATGTTACAGATACAATGATAAATTGGGAAAGGCCTAGATGGTTATCAAAATTCATAGCTTCCTAGGGTTAACTGGCTAGTATAGAAGATTCATTAAGGGGTTTTCTCAGCTTGCTATATCAATAACGAGGTTAACTTGCAAGCACCGACCTTTTATTTTGGACAACAAGTATGAGAGAGCTTCTCGAAGTTGAAGGTTTATTTAGCTTTCACTCCAATGTTTATTATCCCTACTCCTTATGAGTCATTCACCGTCTACACAAATACCTCTAAGAAAGGATTTGGGTGTGTGTTAATATAGTAAGCGAGATAATGGCTTATGCCTTGTGATAGTTGAAATCCCATGAAAAAATTATCCTACTCACAACTTTGAGCTAGCAGCTATGGTATTTACCTTAAAAATATGGAGACATCATCTTTATAGTACACAATTCGAGGTGTTCAGTGACCATAAGAGTTTGAAGTATCTTTTTTTATCAAAAGAAGCTGAATATGTGTAATATCCCAAAATTTCACTGGATATTAAGTAATGAAAAATGATATAATCAATGATGTTAGCAAGGCTGACTTCCCAAGAGGGGGGGTGAATTGGGAAGATTGAAATTTTTCTGCACAAAGTAAAGCAAGTGAAAATATCACAGTATAATGAAAACAACGTGTAAAACAGAGCAAGTTGATAAGTAGAGATAAGGAGAAGAAAACTCAGTGATTTATCCTGGTTCGGCCTATCCACTTGACCTACATCCAGTCCCCAAGACACCTCTTGAGATTTATCCACTATCCAGCAAGAATTTCAACGGGCTTCTTACTAAGGCCACAGTACACGAGTCTGCTCTGTTCTGAGCTCTCTCAAACTCTCTAAGCACTTTCTCTATGTGCTTCCCAATCCCCTTGTGAATACCCCTCACAAGTAAATCTATCTTTCAGATAAAGAGTAGATTGTTTACAAATGAATAACTCTCTAGAATAGAGTAGATATGAAAGTTTAAGTACAAATAATGAAGTTGGAAGGGTAAGCTTTTGAGATGAAGATTCAGCAGAAATTCGGTATATACAAGTTTGATTCGTTACCCACAACTTCAAATAATGTTATATTTATAGATTTAGATCTCAAATATCCGTTAGAGACTAAATCTATCCGTTGGGGAAGTTATCCAACGGTTACTCTGAAAAACTATCCGTTCACCAACCGCATTTAATGTTTCTGACATACTGAAATTCGAATTTCGGTTGGCCAACAGACGAATTTCGAGGGAACCGAAGGTTAAAGCCTCCAACGTAAAAATGCGAAGTTCGTCTGTCCATAGAGTGAAATTCGAATTTCGAAACTCATAAAATATTTTCACAATGTGACATACGAATTTTTAAGAAGTAAGATTTTCTGTTAAGTGTGAACAGTGTTTTCAATTTGCTACAGTGCCCTCGAAATTCAAATTTTGGATGCCCAAAATTCGTCTGTCCATTGAACGTCCAAATAGACACAGTAGTTCACTTTCTTTGAAATTCGAATTTTGACAGAGTGAAATTCGTCTGTCAGAGACCAGTTTTGAGACTTAAATCATTCTTGATCTCAGATGAACTTTATCAAACATTCAGACGAATTTCCTCTATTTTCTCAAGTTTTGTTTTGTCTGAAATTCGAATTTTGAAAGAGTGAAATTCGAATGTCACAAAGTAGCTTTTTTTGACTCAGATGAAAATTCGAATTTTGCTAAGTAAAAGTTCGTCTGTCAGAGAGCATTTTTCAAACTTAGTTTCTTCTTAATTTCATATTAACTTTAGCAAAGCTTCAGACGAATTTCTTTGGTTTTCATAAATGGCATTTTGTCTGAAATTCGAATTTTGAGACTGTGAAGTTCGTCTGTCACAAAAAGGCTTCTTTCAGACTTGATTGAAGTTCAAATTTTGAATGACCAAAATTCGTCTGACAGAGGGACACCTTTCCAGACTTAATTAGTTTTAGCTCGAAATTCAAATTTCCAAAAGCAAAGTTCGAATTTCCAACTTGACAGTTCAGTTATACTTTCAAACTTCGTCTGTTTGTGAGTATTTTCCAAATAGGTAAAGATTTAAATTTCAAATCAAGGTTTGAAAATGTCTTTTTCTCAAATCAAAATCTTTTACCCAATCTAAACAAAAACTAAAGATCCTACAAAAGATCTAATAGCCAATTCACAGAAGACCTTCACTTGAAACAGCTTTAATCTCCTTTGATATCTTCAATCCAAGCTCTTGAGTGTTGGTTTGGAATCATCAAAACACTTGATCCAACAAATGATAATGTAAAATATATAAAAAATTCACAAAAATGGACAGATACCGTTGTGTGAAAAAGGGTAAATAGGTCATTTTTTCTAGTTGGGTGAAAAAATTATATTTATATCTATAAAAAATTATAAAAATAAAATTCACGTCCCAAAATATATAAAAATTTCGTGAATAGAAAATTTCTTGGAGAAATTACACCTAATTACCCAAAAGTTTCATAAATTATAATTTAACTCAGGTCAAGGGAAATTTTGTAAATATATAAAATTACTGTCAAAATGAAGCCCTCGATAAGAGAAATTCAATGGTATATGGTATTGAGAGTTAATGTTCAAGAATAAAGAAATAATCAATGCTGAGTATCCAAAAATAATAGTAAACTGATAAAATAAACTGTAGGCCCTATCGATGGTTAAAAGGTAAATGGGACAGGATATGAGTCATATACAGATATCATTTGGGACAAGATAATTAAGGAAATATAAAAATAAAATTAGAAGAATTCTGTAGCCTAAAAATGCTAAGTTACTGGAAAAGGAAATTTATCGGTACGGTTAAAAAGTACCCGAATTGAGGTATATTTAGATCAAGAAAATTGGGTAATTTATGGACACATTTCCCTCTCTCCCCTGCATGAATTGCTGCAGCCCATGAAGCCAACCAATCATCTTGAAAAGTTGGGAAAACTTGCTAAGTAAGGAGAGAAAAAAGTAACTTTTGTTGATTTATTTAATTAACCATGGTTAAGGGTGCAATTAACCACTTAAAACCTTCTCTTTGTCCTTCATTTCACACATGAACCAGTAGCTAAAATAGGCCAAAAAAAAATGCACGAAAAGGGAGGAAGAAGGAAGGGAGAAAAGGAAGAAGAATCAAGGGAAAATTGAAGCACAAATTGGTAAGCTTTTATACTACCACCTTAAGATTACTATCTATGGCTTTCAAAGCATGTTTTATGGTTTAGTTTGCTTCCTCTTCACCTTAGGGTTTTGGCCAAATA
Source organism: Adenanthera pavonina (assembly GCA_026686845.1). Lineage (NCBI taxonomy): Eukaryota > Viridiplantae > Streptophyta > Magnoliopsida > Fabales > Fabaceae > Adenanthera > Adenanthera pavonina. The sequence continues at coordinate 8,125,081 of JAIVEN010000020.1, read as the reverse complement.
AGGGTTTTAGCAAGGGAATGAGTTTTGAACCATTAAACTTAGGAAAAAACTTATATTAACCACTAGAAGCATGAATCCATGGATGGTTTGAAGTGATTTGAGGAAATCTTTTCCAATCACTTTGAGACAATTTTGGTCAGAATAAGGGGAGTATTTAAAGTTGGAATTTCATAATTTTGACCTCAAAAATGGATTTCCCATGGTCTAAAACCTTAAGAATAAGTGTGTTGTACAAAGAAATATCAAAGGAAAGTTAAGTGAAAAATTTGGATTTTAGTGAGTAATGTATTATGTAACTCATGAATCCAATGGCTGAATTGGTTCAATGATGTTGTGAATAGGTTCAAGAAGGTTGTAGAAAGCTTAAAAAGTGGTGGACCAAGTTTAGAGAGTAAGGGAGCATCATAAGTATTATCATATATGTTTTCAATGAGTTTCTTGCTTTGCCATTTGTTTAAAATGATGCTTTGTGATGAATTATGTGTATTGGATGAGTTGATTGAGGGGCATTGTGACCTTGAGATGTCTAATTTCCAAATGAAACTCTGCTAAAATTTTTATGAAATTATGTGATACAAATATGATAATGTGTTTCAAACATGTTACCTTGATGCTATATGCTTAATGTGATAATATGATGCCATGTTTGGGTGTTAACTACTGAGATTCTTTGAATCTCACCCTCCCATATATTAACCATGAATAGGTAGTAACAATGGCAAGACCACCAAGGAAGAGAAAGGAAAGGAGAAAACATTTGATTATTAGCTTGATAATGCTAGCATGGACTATAAACCTAGAACTTTTATGTGAATTTGTAAAGATAATGTTGGAAATGTTTCTTCAAGTTTTCATGTTCCTTTAAGTCTTAATGAGGATATGGCATGATGTGAAAAAGAATTATGGTTATGTAAATGTTTATCACTTTTGTTTTGCTAAGCATTAAGATATAAATGGTTATTTTGACCTCTATGGAGGAAAGCCACTACTGTTGAGACAGCTGTAAGGTAAAGTATGAATGATATATATATATGGTTTAAAATTAGACAAGAAGAGCTTTCCAATGGTCCAAAGAACACTCATATTCAATGTGTGTGCAAGATTTGGTGGATTTTTATATTTAATTCTAATTAAAATGATTATTTTGCAGTTTTCGTATAAATTGTAAAATTTCACAAAGTTTGTTTTATGGATTAGTATAGTCATTGCTCTGACCTATATTTTTTTGATGTAGACAAAGTTATAAGCTATCTTTAAAGACTTGAACCACACACATGCGATTTTTATTAATTTAGTTATAATTTTCCAAAGTTTAATCGGAATAAATAAATTTGATTAAATGAATAGTGCCCAAATATTGAAAAAATTTATTATGGCATTTATTGTAATTCAAGATCCTAAAATGATACAAATGGACTTTAGAATGATTAAATACATGGGAAATAGGCTCAGTAAAGAGGTGTTACAACATGAGCTAGAGGCATTGGATAGAATTTCTTAAGGATTACAACTTTACTCTTAAATGCCATCATAGGAAGGCCAATGCTGTGGTGGATACGTTGAGTATGAAGTTTATCCATGTGACTATAATGATGATGAGGGAACAACAACTTATAGAAAGTCCTAGGGATCTATGTTTGTCCAACGTAGTACAACCAAGAGTTCTAGTTTTAGGATCCGTTAATGTGACAAGCATTCTTTTGAGGCATATACATTTTGCTCAGTTGGAAGATGAGTATCTTTTGGGCATTCGAGAACAAGTTGAAAGGTAAAGAATCAAGACTTTGATATCTTCAAAGATGTTATTATTTGCTAATGTGGCTGAATTTATGTGCCTAATGTTGTCAGGTTACGAGAGACTATACTGAAGGAAGCTCATAAGAGCAAGTACACCATTCACACAAGTGCTACAAAGATGTACCATGATTTAAAGCTGGGGTATTGGTGGCCAAATATGAAGAAAGATATGGCAGAGTATGTGGCAATATTCCTTATGTGTCAATGGGTAAAGATAGAACATCAACTACTAATGGGATTGTTGTAACCCTTGGAAATCTCGAAGTGGAAGTAGGATAGTATATGTATGGATTTTGTAATAGGATTACTAAGAACCTCTTCAGGACGTGACACGATATAAGTGATTGTGGATAGATGGACAAAGTTCATTTTCTACCAATCTGGGAGACGATCACAATGGAGAAACTCGCTCACTTGTATGTGAATGAGATTGTAAGGTTGCATAGGGTCCCAAAGAGTATTGTGTTGAATAAAGACCCACAATTCACATCAAAGTTTTAGAAGTCCCTTTATGAGGCTCTAGGGACAAGACTGAATTTCCACACCACCTATGGTCCTTAATCTAATGGGCAAACTAAGAGGACAATTCATTAATTGGACAAGTATATCTTGCGGGTTTGTGTGTTAGAGTATAAGAGCAATTGGGACAAGTATCTTCCATTAATTGAGTTTTCCAACTATAACAGTTATCATTCCAGTTTGCATATGCCACCATATGAGTCTTTATATGGTTAGAAGTGTTAGTCACCACTACATTGTATTGAGCTTAGTGAGCAGAGTTTGTTAGGCCATGATATTGTCGACAAAAGCACTAGACAAATAAAAAGTATGTTGTACAAGAAAATGCAGAAGGAAAACAAAGTGAAAACTTAAGTTTTAAGAGAGCACTTTGTATTTGAGGTTATGCAATCAGTGGTTTATGACCATATTTTATAATGCTATAGGAAACAAAGAAGTGTTAGAAGACCAAAGGAAGGATATACCAAGTTTAGAAAGGACTAGAAAGCTAAAAGGTAGTTCACTACCCTTTTATGTTCAATGTTATCATACTTTGTTTTTATGACTTTATAACCATGTCATATATTTATTTGAATGTTTTGTGATGATTTCGCATTGTTGGCTATCTAATTGAAGGGTATTGTGATCCTAGGATGTCCACTTTATAAGGTGTTACCATGCCAAATTTTTTATGAAATAGTATGGCAAAATATGTTCTTATGACTTTTATTGATGATTTTACGAAATGTTAATGATAATATGAATGCATGATTGGGTGTAACTATTGAGATTCTTTGAATCTAATCCCTTCCAAATGCTAAACTATTTTAGGTCCAAGTCATGGTAAGGTTGCCCAAGAAATCAAAGGCAAAGAAAGACAAACTAATCCTCAAGATATTGATGGTTAGAATGGTTTTACTTTATGAAATGTTATGTAAAATCATATGGCAAATGTTGATGTTGTACATTCATGCCAATATATTCCTTTAGGTCCTATGCGATGTATAACTAATTATGAAACCACGTTGTGACCATGTGAATATTGTATGAACGTTCTTTTTTGAAGTTTGTAAATATAAAAGGTTACTCTGGCACCTATTAGGAAATTCATACACTGTTTATGTATTTTGTGATCAAACATTTGAAAATTAGACAAAAACAATTTTCCATAGACATAAAGATCACTCAATTTGGAGTTATGTATAAATTATTATGAGTTTTCAAATTTATGGTTAGAATTAGAAATTTTCAAAAATGACCAAATCTATAGTACTTTTTGCAAGAATTTACTGTTTGAATTGGCCTAGTTTTTGTCTTGTTTCGTATTTTTATCATGTAGAAATCCTTTTATCTAATTTAAAGACTTGAATCACTTAAAAATGATTCTTGTAGAATTATCTATGAATTTCAAAATTCTTCGAGAAAAATGAAAAATACTAACTGAACAATACCGCAAAAAATAAAAATTCTGTTTTTAATTTATTTTGATTCAAGCTTCTAAACTATGATGAAAAAACTCTATTTTGGTCTAATACATGGGAATTTGGGTCTAAGATTAAGGTGTCACATTTTTTGTCTCAAAGAATAAGGTTCAGGCCCTTAAAATAGTATGTTTAATATAAGTTTTGAAAGGAATTACAGTAAGTAATATATTTATTTATTTATTACCTTTTAGATAGTCTATTAACTAGCTATCATTGTCGTTGGATAGATCTTTATATCCACAAGCAACTTAGTTATAGACTCCTAGCCGAAGCCTCATGCAATGCCAGAAAGATTTCCTAGTGAAGAAAGTGTAGGCTCAAATGTGATTTCCACAGGTTGTATTACTGCCATACCATTTGAGATAGGTCTATATCATCAGGAGCCCATTGTCTTAGAAGATGACCCATTGAGAGATGAACCACCTATGGAGAAGCTTCCTTATGAGTTGGGAGTGTTGAATAAAGTGTTTTGATGATTCCCAACCAACCTTTAAGAGCTTGGAGAGAAAATATCAAAGGTGCACAAAAGATCTCAAATGAAGAAATTCAAGAAAAACCAGCACCAAAATAGATGTAAAATTTCTAACAGTGCTTAAATTGAGTAAAAGACTTTGAATTGGTAAAAAGATGTTTTAAAACTATGATTTTATGTTAATTCATGAAATATTTGAAAAACACCTATCAACAGACGAAGTTTGAAAGGTTAATACTGATATGTTGTTTTGAAAAATCAAATTTTGGCTTTGAAAATTTGTTTCAAATTGAAAATGAATAAGTCTGAAAAGAGCCTTCTCTGACAAATGAACTTTGACTGTAAAAATTTGAACTTTGAAACAAGTCTAATAAGAGCCTTCTCTGACAGACGAACTTTAGCTTTTGAAAATTCGAATTTATGACAAAACATAATTCATGAAAAATAAAAAATTTGTCTGAGGATATGTCAAAGTTCATCTGAAAACAAAGTTTAAAAAGAGTTCCAAGATAGCCCATTGACAGACGAACTTTGATATTGAAAATTCCAATTTCAGAAACAAAGCTTGCAAGTCTGTTACGACAATCTATTGTCATACGAATATTAGTATTTAGAAATTCAAATTTTAAACTAAGTCTGATAAGAGTTCTCTCTGACAGACAAACTTTAAATATTGAAAATTCAAATTTTGAAAAGATGAACTATTGTGCCTTATTGAACTGCCCACTGACAGACAAATTTTGGACACCAAAATTCGAACTTCGAAGGCACTATAGCAATTTGGGACTACTGTTCACACTCTTAAGAGGAACTTTTTAACTTGAAAATTTGTATGTTCCAACACAGAAAAATTTCTCAATAATGAAAATTCAAACTTTGTTTTACAACAGACGAACTTTGAAATTTAACGTTGAAGTCTTTAGCTTTTGGTCTCTACGAAATTCGCCTGTTGACTAACCAAAATTCGAACTTTGAATGTCAGAAGCATTAAATATGGTTGGTGAACGGATAGTTTTTCAGAGTAATCATTGGGTAACTTCTCCAACGGATAGATTTTGTCTCTAACGTATAGTTAAGACCTAAATCTATAAATATAACATCCTTTGAAGTTGTGGGTAACAATTTTGATATTGTATATACTAAAACTCTGTCAAATTCTCAACTTAAAGTCTTTTACTCTCATACTTCAGTTTTCTACACTTAAACTTTTATATACAGTCTAAATTAGAGAGTTCATTCTTTGTAATCAATCTTATCTTTATCTGGAAGAAATATTTTCTTGTGAGGGAATATCACAAGGGATTTGGGAAGAACTTGGCTAGAGTGCAGAAAGAGAACTTGTAAGCTCTAAGAACAGAGTATCAAAGCTGTACTGAGGCAATTGCAAGAAGGCCACTGAATTCTTGTACAATAGTTGAAAATCTCAAGTAGTTGCTTGGGGACTGGATGTAGGTCAAGATAGAGAGACTGAACCATGATAAACATCTATGTCTACTTTTCTCCTTTACTGCTTTTACATTGCTATTATATTGTATTCTGTTTTACAGTCTCTTTTGTCTTCACTATACTCTTGACTTTTGTAAAAAATTTTAATCTTCCCAATTCACCCCCCTTTTGCGAAGCCAGTATATCTAACAAGTGGTATCAGAGCCCAGATTTCTAAACAAAGGATCTAATAGTCTAGGAAATTTAATGGCTGGCTTGGGAGACAGCATACTACCCAAACAAACCACCTAGTTTTAATGGAGAATACTATGGATACTGGAAGATGAGAATGTAGATCTATCTCCAATCCATTGATCTAGACATTTGGTCGGTTATCTAGAAGGGAGACTTTGTCCCAATGAAGCTGTAGGATGATGGAAAATACAAGGATAAGTCAGAGGACGAATATAATGAGGAAGACAGGAAAAGAGTCTTGCTTAACTTTAAGGCAAAACATTGTCTAGTTATTGCATTAAACCAAGACGAGTTTTACAGAGTTTTACAATGTTCCACAGCCAAGGGTATGTGAGAAACTTTAGAAATTGCTCATGAAAGAACCAGTGGAGTAAGAGAAAAAAAAATTGAACACTTGCATTGGTGAATATGAAAGCTTTAGAATGGTTGAAGGAGAAAGCATCAAAGAGTTGCAAAAGAGATTTACCCTTGTTGTGAATCAATTGAAGAGTCTTGGCAAAGAGTACACCTAGCCAGAGAAGTTGAGAAAAATCCTTAGAGCTCTTCCTCTGGAATGGCAACCAAAAGTAACAGCAATAGAGGAAGTCAGAGAAGAATCAATGGCCCCAGTCACAGCCTTCTTTGGTAGTCTTGAAGAATATGAGGGAAAGATAAAAGCTCTCAAGGAAGTAGGATAAGACAGGAAAAAGAAAGGTCTTGCTCTGAAAGCTGCTGAAGAAAAGGAAGAAGAATCTGATGATAGAGATGAATTAGATGAAAAAACTCTGGCTATGATGGTCAGAAAATTCGGAAGATTCTACAATAAGAAAAGAGTCAAAAGATTCTTCAAGAAAGGAGTAGCATCAGACAACAAGAAAGATGGAAAAGAACCCGTCACTTGTTACGAATGCAAAAAATAAGGGCACATCAAATGGGATTGTCCACAATTCCTAAAGAAGCAAGAGAAGAAAAAGAAAACTGCTGACAAGAGCAAGAAGAAGAGGGCATACATCTCATCAATCTGGAGCAACAGCTCAAATGAAGAAGAAGATGATGAAGATGAAATTGTCAATATCTGCTTGATGGCACTTGCATCAGAAGAAACTCAAGATCCATCCATTAGTGATCGTGAGGATGAGGTATGTGAATCTGAACCTTCCTATTCTGAATTACTTGATGCATTTCATGAACTGCATGATAAATTTATTAAAATAGCTAAAGAACTGAGACAGGCTAAGAAAAGGATTAATAAGCTAGAATCTCAGTGCAGTAGATCTGACATTACATCTGTGCATAAATCTAAATCTGCCTGCTGTATATCATGTATTGAATTAAAGCAAACTAATGACTATCTACTGAAAGGAATGACTAGACTTACTAAAGGTAAAGATATATTGTTTGCTTTAATGGGAAGTCAGAGAATCACACAAGGAAAGGCTGGACTTGGCTATGACTTTTATGTAGTAAAGGAAAGAATTAAAAAGAAAAATCAAAATATGTATTTGAGGCATTTTGTGCATGCTAATAGGTATTAAAAGAAAGATCATACTTTAAATCACATTGAGTCCTATGATCAACCAAAATATGTGAAATAAAAATATTATTTGCATTGTTTTCTTCCTACATCACAATGTAGCAGCCTTTTCACCACCTGTCACTTCTGTAACAAAAAGGGACATATCTCTAGTTCATGTGTATTGAAGAAAAATGGACTTGACAGGAAGGTAAAATGGGTTCCTAAAGATACACTTGTATCTAGGGAAAATGCCACTGACAGAAAAGGACCCAAGCAAGTTTGGGTACTTAAAAAGAAACTCTGAACTTTATTTTGCAGATCTACCTTAAAGCAAAAAAAGTAACAAATGGTATATGGACAGTGCCTGCTCAAGTCACATGACTAGTGACAAGGAGCAGTTCATCACCTTTAGAGATAAAAAGGAAGGAAAGGTAACCTTTGGAGGTGATCAATATGGCAAAATAGTTGAAATTGGCATTGTGGGCAAGAATCCAGAAACATCTATTGAAGAAATGATGTTTGTAATTGGCCTCAATCATAATCTGCTAAGTGTGAGTCAAACATGTGACAAAGGTAACTGGGTACTATTTGACTCAATTTTGTCTGGTCATCCGAAAAAGTGATCACAAAGTAATCCTCAAAGCTCAAAGGGATGGTAATTGCTATACTATTGATCTTGATGAACTTTCTTCCTTAGACTCTGTTTGTCTGATTAGGCAGGATAATGATAATTGGCTGTGGCATAGAAGATTAGCACATGTTAACATGAATCAACTATCAAAATTGGTTAAGAATGAGTTAGTCATTGGATTACCAAAAATCTTTTTCGAAAAAGACAAAGAGTGTGATACATGTCTTAAAGGAAAACAAACTAAATTATCTTTTAAATCTAAAAATGTAGTCACCATTTCTAGACCACTACAACTGTTACATATGGATCTGATTAGTCCATCTAGAGTAAAAGCATTAGTGGAAATTTATATGTTCTTGTGATTATGGATGATTACTCTAGATTTACCTGGACTTTGTTTCTTTCCTCCAAAAGTGAAACCTTTGATGCATTTGTAACCTTAGCTAAGAAAATGTAAAATGAGAAAGGTATTTCTATTGTATCTATTAGGTCTAACCATGGAGGAGAATTTGAAAATTCATACCTTTTGGAGTACTGTGAGGAACATGGAATTAATCACAACTTCTCAGCTCCAAGAACTCCTCAGCAGAATGGAATGGTAGAAAGGAAGAACAGAATAATTGGAGAGATGGTAAGACCAATGCTGAATGAAATGGAGCTCTCTCAAATATTCTGGGCTAATGCAGTAAACACAGCAAGTTATATCATAAACAGAGCCTATATCAGACTAATTCTGGGGAAGACTCCTTATAAGCTGTACAAAGGAAGGAAGCCAAACCTTTCACATTTACATGTGTTCGATTGTAAATGTTTCATCCACAATAATGGAAAGGAGAATCTGGGTAAGTTTAATGCCAAATCTGATGAAGGTATATTTCTGGGCTATTCTAGTAGGAGTTAAGTATAAAGAATTTTTAATAAGAAGACTAAATCTGTGGAGAAATCTGTGCATGTTGTGTTTATTGAAAATGAAATAGTTTCCAAGCATGTTACTAATAAAGATGATGTTATTTCAAAATTTAAGAACTTAGATATTTCTAAAGAAGGTAAAACTGAATCTCTAAGAATATCTAAATCTATTAACATAGAGGAAGATATTCAGGAGAAAGACTCTGAGGATGAGAATAATGAAGATATATCTTAAGAACTTCCTAGAGCTTGCAGATATCAAAGGAATCATCCTGTTGATTAAGTGATTGGGGATGTTTAAGAGAAAGTTAAAACCAGAAAATAGCTAAGAGACCAGATGATCAACTATGCTTTCATTTCTCAAATTGAACCTAAGTGTACTGAAGAAGCCTTAAACTGATGAATATTGGATTCTGGCCATGCAAGATGAATTAAATTAGTTTGAAAGAAATCAAGTTTAGGATTTAGTGCCTGGATCTAAAAATTAGCCTATCATTGGCACTAAATGAGTCTTCAGAAATAAACTTGATGAATCTGGAAAAATAATAAGAAATAAAGCAAGACTGGTTGCTAAAGGATATAATCAAGAAGAAGGCATTGATTTTGAAGAAACCTTTGTTCCAGTTGCTAGATTAGAAGGAATTAGAATCCCGTTAGCATATGCATGCATGAAAAACATAATGTTATATCAAATGGATGTGAAAAGTGCTTTTCTGAATGAATATATCATGGAAGAAGTTTATATAGATCAACCTCTAGGCTTTGAGGATTCTACAAAACTAACCCATGTTTATAAATTAAAGAAAGCTTTTTACAGTTTAAAACAAGCTCCTAGAGCATGGTATGAAAGACTAAGAAACTTTCTAACTGAAAAGGGATTCAATAGAGGAAAAGTAGATACTACTTTGTTCACTAAGAAAGAAAACAAAGATTTACTTATTATTCAAATTTATGTTGATGATATTATATTTGGTGCTACTAATGAATCTCTTTACAAGAATTTCTCTAAGCTAATACAAGGTGAGTTCGAAATGTCAATGATGGGTGAGCTTAACTTCTTCCTTAGACTGCAAATTAAGCAATGTGATGATGGTATCTTCCTCAACCAATCAAAATATCTGAAAGAGCTACTGAAAAAGTTTAGCTTGGAAAAGGCCAAGCCAGTGGGAACTCCTATGGCTACTGCAACTAAGCTTGATATGGATGAAGGAGGAAAAACCTTTGACATAACCCAATATAGAAGAATGATTGGATCTTTGCTATATCTAACTACCAGCAGACCTAACATCATGTTCAGTGTCTGTATATGTGTAAGATTCCAATCATGTCCCAAAGAAACCCATGCAACTGCTGTGAAACGTATCTTCAAATATCTAATTGGAACATCACAGATGGGTCTTTGGTATCCAAAGAGCAATAGTGAATATCTCATTGGATACATTAATGCTAACTTTGCTGGATCCAAAATTGACAGAAAAAGCACAAGTGGAACGTATCAGTTCCTTGGAGGATCACTGGTGTCATGGTTCAGCAAGAAGCAAAATAGTGTGGCTCTATCCACTGCAGAAGCTGAATATGTTGCAGCTGGTAGTTGTAGTGCCTAAGTTATATGGATGAAGCAGCAACTTGAAGATCTTGAGGTTGAGATGAAAGAAATACCAATAAAGTGTGACAACCAAAGTACTATTAACATCACAAAGAATCCTGTCATGCACTCAAGGATAAAGCATATTAAAGTTAGGCATCACTTTATAAGGGATCATGTTCTGAAAGGAGAAATTAGATTAGAATACATCCCTATCAAGAATCTAGTTGCTGACATTCTGACAAAGCCCCTTCCAGAAGACAAACTTTGTAAAATCAGAAAAGAATTGGGTATGGTAAATCCCTATGAATTGTAAGTATATACTAATACTTATCTTAATTAAAGTTTCTGACATTGAATCAATCCTAACTTTGGCATCGGAGTATGTTTAATATAAGTTGTAGGTGCCCCTTATGTAACGCCCCTCATGATATCTTTATTGGTTTTGTGTTTAGGATCAGGGGAAGTAGGACAGACATGATTCAAGAGGAAACAGAAAAGGGGCTCCGTGCCGCGGTGAGAGACCTTCCAGTGGTGATGTTCAAGCTGAATCTGGTGGAGCCGCGGCGAGAGTCGAGATTTTTGCTTAAAACCGAATCATTTCGGATGCTCAGACAGAAAAGAAACAAAAGGAAACCGAGGGAGATCGTGAGAGAGCTGTGTTAGGGTTTGGTTTTCTAGTGTCCAGGGGTGCTTTTAGACCGAGGGAGCTTGGATTTAAGTTGGTAAGTTACTTCTACACCTCCCTCTTCATTTTTGTTCGGTGGAAGTATAGGGTTTTTGGTTTTGAGGTTGGGTTTTTGGTTTCTGACGAAATCCAATGATTGAAATGGTTTAAATGAGGTTAATAAAGTGTGTTTTGATGTTCTTGATGATTAGAGCTGAGTTTGGAAGGGTTTATGTGTGATTTGAGCTTAACCCTAGGTTGTTTCGGTTAGAACTCTTGGGAATCTGAGATGTATGTGTTTGAGTAGTATTTAAAGGGTCCCTAAGAGTTTATTGATGCATGAAAGGGGGGTTGGAACTTCGGGTTAGGCCTAAAGTGGTTAAATTGTGATATTGTGATTTTGGGTATATTATGTTAATGGGAGAATTATGTATTATGAAGGTTATTTGGTTAGCGGTGTGGGGCTCAAGCGTATTGAAGTTCAAGAAAGCGTATGGAACTTGCCTGAGCGTGGTATTAACAAACTGAGGTAACCAGGTGTTTGTTTATGTGGTTTTATACGATAGTATGTATAGTTATGTATATATATGCATGTCTTTTTCATACCACGATAGTGATATTTTTGTGTGTTATTTTTATATATCGTGGTATGCGTATAGTAGATGTGATATGATATGATGTATAGACGTTATGATGATCATGATGATGATGATGATGATACATTAGCATCACCATATGTTATTGTTACATCGAGATATAGGACGGATAAAGTGGCGATGATGTGATGATGTATGATATATGATGATAAATGAAATTGTTAGGGAGAATAAGGTTGGAGTATGTGATGTATGTATATGTTAGGGAGGATAAGGGTGGATTGTATATGTGTGTTAGGGAGGATAAGGATGGGTTATATGTATGTGTGTGTTAGGGAGGATAAGGATGGAAGTCCCGGAGAGGACGACATGCATACCATGCATTTTACATTGCATTCATATGTTATATGATTCATATCTGTGTATATATATATGTTTATGTGTTGTCGATCCTGGTTACTGAGACATTGTCTCACCCCACCCTCTCCCATGACTAACCCCTTTCAGGTGAAGGTTCTGGCTCTAGTCCGGTGAAGTCGAGAGAGTAGCTGTGTACGTGGGAAGTCTATGTAGTGTTTGTATATTTTGGATAATGTATTATGTGCCAAGTAGGGTAGAAAGTTGTGTATTAAATATATGAGATTGACAGGATGGTTATGTTTATGTGGAATGTGTTATGCTGGTGTTTTGAGAGCGTTATGTATTTGGAAATTAGTATGGTAGTATTTGTGAGCCCAGAGTGGTTTGGGCCTGATGATTGTATTTTGGGGCCTATAGCCCGTTTTGTCATGTTGGGGTTCAAAGGGGTCAGAACTCAGAGGAGTGGTTCCTTTGAGGTGTAACCTCCTTGGATTTGTTGGTTTGGGGAGTTTGGACCTATATGAATGGTCTCTGAGTGACCGGTTGTCTTTGGTGACAATTGAGGTTGGTTAGTGGTGAGTTTGGGCCAATAAGTGGCCAAATCAGCGTCAGGGGTCTAGAATCTCCATACGGAGTTGGATTGAGATGAAAGTGACATTTGTGGTTATTTTGGGACTAGATTGACTTGTAGGAGTTGGAATCAAGTCAATCAGAGGTCGGAGCATAAAGTTATGCGCGTCGGAAGTTAGCCTCAAAATGATGAAGTGCTGATATGGGATAGCAGTGAGGGGGAGCCGCGGTGCCAGTATCCAGGCCGCGGCGCAAGTGTTGGCAGTAGCGAGGGAGAAACAGAGCAGGCCGGAGCCGCAGCGGTACAATATCGGCCATGGCCCCAACCCAAAATTTGGTAATTGGGGTTAATTTCCGCTGGATTGAGGCTGTGAGATGTTATTTGGAGTTGTTTGGGTTGTGTTTGGTTATTTTTCGGGATTTATTGGTTATGTGTGGAGGTAGGATGTTACACCTTACAAGTTCAAATGATATCAGAACCACATAATGGAGCTGATCTAGATGACACGGTGAAAAGATGAAAAAGAAAGCCAGAAATTTGAGCATCTAGATCTGTTCTGTAAGTTTATAAAGTTAAAATTCGCATTTTAAGTTATGTATTAGATGAATTTCCTTAATAAATTGTGTTTTTGAACAAGTTAGCCTGCTCAACATTCGAATTTAGATGTCCATTAGATGAATTTCATCTTGCTATACATTGTAACAATTCTCAGTGTCCTTCAAAATTCGTCTGTTAAACTATGAAAATTTGAATTTTCAAAAATAAAGTGCCAATGTTATCTTTTTCCAATATGATGATTGTACAAATTTTCATTTCTCAAAATACGCATGTTGGAAACTCTTTACAAAATGTTGAAATTCAAATTTCTGATTCAAAATTCGTATGTTGAAACATGCACACATCGTTGTATCTCTGAAAGATGAATTTTCATAAGTAAAATTCATTTGTTGATTGTTTTATTGATAATTGCTTACTGCCTGGTTCTTCAAAGTTTGAACTTCGTTGAAACAAAGTTCATTTGTTCACCTCTTGTTTCATGAACCAAGCCTCTATCAGACAAACTTCTAGGTGAAAATCCATCTGTCAGTAAGCTTTGCTGAATGGGTTAACTTGTAACTGCTCGAAGTTTGAATTTTGACCCCTCAAAATCTGTCTGCCCTGCGGTTACACACGTTAAAACCAAAGGTCATCCTCTGAACAGACGTAACCCTATTCATCTCTTTCTTGAGTTTGTTCAGATTCTCTCTTCAATTCCCATTAATTGTATCCGTAAATCTTCATTTTCCTCAATTAAACTTCTTTTCACACCCTATAAACCCATTTTTATCATCTTTCTGAATCATTCCTCCATGAAAATGGCAAGAGTGAAAAATCTAGAGGTTGGGAAGGGAGAGTCTCGGCCAAAGAGAATGGTGAAATCCCAATATGCCTCCAAGGAGAGTGAGAAACAGAAAAGAAAAGACGAATCCAGCAAAGTAACTCCCTCCAAAAGGCAGAAAACTACTCCAAAGGCTGATTCAAAGAAATCTGGACCGTCCTCTCTAAAGAAAATAGAGCCTATGGTTCCTATTACTCCTGCTACTGTTGCTTCTTCTTCCTCCTCCAGTACTAAATCTGGAAAATATGAGCTAACCACATTGCCATTATGGAGCAATGCTCAATTCAGGAGGAATATATGATAAAATTGATGAGCAAGAAGGTAATAAAGTCTCACTGTGTGAATATGGAGGAATTTTTAATTTCTAACAACTTTGATACCGGGCTTTGGATGATAAGATACAAAAGTTTGTTAGAAATATTGGAGAGATATGATAATGAGGTAGTCAAAACTTGGTATGCCTCTCTGAAATACAACAACAAGAAGAAGAAGTGGGAAGTCAATCTGAGATTGAGGACCATCTCGCTAACAGATGAAACCTTTAATGAGGTTTTAGAAATTCCAGGGCAAGATGGCTTGAAGATTGACGTTACTGCTTCTGAGTATATAGATGAGGCAGAAACTACAGATGAAGAAGGTGGACCTTTCTTGAACTACAAAGAGAGCACAATCCTAAATACATTGTTCAGAAGAAAGGAGAACAGACCACCTATAAGCTTGCTGAAGCCCACCGACCTCAGTGCTTAAGTGAGAATCCTACATTCCATTGTGTCTTGGATTATCTTCAACAAAGGAGGTAGCTTTAATCTGATCACAAGGGCAGAAGCACATGTGATGGCAGCAATCATGCGTGGGAAGCTTATCAATATGGGACATATCATTCTCCAACATATGATTAGGGTAAAAGAATAGAGAAAAGACTCCACACTTCCTTATGTAGCAATCATCTCCAAGATCCTTCAGTATGCCTGAATCCAACATCTTGAGAAAGGGAAAGGGAAGCCTACTGATAACTTTAAGCTGCAAAGGATAAGTATCGAGAAGAAAGATGGAAGATGGATTGAAAAGGGAGCTGGAAAATATGACGATCTCTTCTTTGATGAAGATGCCTCCCTGCAACAAGAAGGTACCTCTGAGGCTCCTCCACGACCCACACTTCAGCCTTCTCAGCCTGTCCTATCTCCATCTTAGCCTGCTCAAGCTCAAAGTCCATCCACTCCCTCCTCTCGAGCCAAGCCAACAATGATCACTGAGTTGTATGACAGTTTGTCTACACTCATACTCAGCATCAGAGATGAGCAAAATGCCAAATTTGCTCATTTGCAAGATCATATTCATCAGTTGGCTAAGAACAGGAAAGTGGTTGCTGATGCATATGAAGACATTCAGAGTGTCATTCCTGCCACATTAGCTCCACCTCAGCCAGGATTCTCTAAGCCTGTTATGTCTCCAACTCCTAAACCTCCAAGTCATTTTGTGCTAGCCTCTCCTATTCCTAATGATACTGTACATGATACTGAGGCTGCTAGCATACCACAGGCATTCAGTAATGAGGCAAGTCCTGGTCCTTCCTTGGACTATGGCATGGAGGAGGAAGGTCCTCAGGAACCAAGCTCCCATGAGCCCATTCCAGAAGATGCTCAGGACTCAATTCTTTCATCTCAAGAATTTGAACAAGTTGAGAGACTAGTGGCAGTAATCTCTACTTCACCATTCATGCAAGCTACCCTAAATGACGAAAGGAGCATTGTGCCCTATGTGCAAGCCATTGCACATAATGCTCTTTTACAAGCTCAGAGGTTAAGGCTTGAAGAAATATTTCATCCTCCTGCTCCCTCACCTGTTTCTACTTATGGTTTCTCGGAGGCACGAAGGGCTCAATTGGCTGTTACAAGACAAGAAATTCATGAACTTCTTGAAATCTCTGATGCTAATGATAGAAGTTCTAAAGTTTCTGAGTCTTTGCCAAAGCTCAATCCAGAACTGCCTTTTGTCTCTGTCCTCTTCAAGCTATTCTAGTGTCTCAAATCCCTTCTCCTACTGATTTTGCACACCTTTCTAATGATGCCAAAAAGGGGGAGAAGATATCTGAGCAAATTGGAAAGTCTTCTGACAAGACTTATAGCAAGAAGTCCAAGTCCAAGAAAAAGTGATTAGAACTTATGGATGCTTAGTTCTTCTTGTAGTATTTTGTAATGTTGTTTTTCTGTTGCTTTGTGTAATATCTTGTAATGTGGCTTTTGAATGAAATGAAAATTCTTTGTTCTAAATTCTATGATTGCCATGTACTATCCTTGTGTTGAAACTTTAAATGAATTAATGAATCTCTTTACTTGATCCACTGTACATGATATCTTTTGAATTATAATGCATATATTGAGGGGGAGCTTATTAAAGCAAACCCAAGTACTAATCCAGTTTGTAAGTTGTTTTGTAATCATCAAATAGGGGGAGAATGTTGAATTAAGTGTTTTGATGATTCCAAACCAACCTTTAAAAGCTTAGAGAGAAGATATCAAAGATGCACAAAAGATCTCAAGTGAAGAAATTCAAGAAAAACTAGCACCAAAATAGATGTAGAACATCTAACAGTGCTTAAATTGAGTAAAATACTTTGAATTAGTAAAAAGATGTTTTAAAACTATGATTTTATGTTAATTCATGGAATATTTGAAAAACACTCTTTAATAGACAAAGTTTGAAAGGTTAATACTAATTTGTTGTTTTGAAAAATTGATCTTTGGCTTTGGAAATTCAAATTTTGAATTGAAAATGAACAAGTCTGAAAAGAGCCTTCTTTGACAGACGAACTTTGACTGCAAAAATTCAAACTTTGAAACAAGTCTGATAAGAGCCTTCTCTGACAGACAAACTTCAGCTTTTGAAAATTCAAATTTCTAACAAAATACAATTCATGAAAAATAAAAAATTCATCTAAGGATATGTCAAAGTTCATCTGAAAATAAAGTTTAAAAAGAGTTCCAAGATAGCCCATTGATAGATGAACTTTGATATTGAAAATTCAAATTTTAGAAACAAAGCCTGCAAGTTTGTTAGGACAATATGTTCTTATACAAATATTGGTATTTAGAAATTCGAATTTTAAACTAAGCCTGATAAGAGTTCTCTCTGATAGATGAACTTTAAATCTTGAAAATTCAAATTTTGAAAAGATGAACTATTGTGCCTTATTGAACTGCCCATTAACAGGCGAATTTTGGGCACCAAAATTTGAACTTTGAAGGCACTATAGCAATTTGGGACTACTGTTCACACTCTTAAGAAGAACTTTTTAACTTAAAAATTTATATGTTCTAACACAAAAAAAATTTCTCAATAATGAATATTCAAACTTTTCTTTACAACAGACGAACTTTGAAATTTAACGTTGAAGTCTTTAGCTTTTGGTCTCTATGAAATTCGTCTGTTGACTAAACAAAATTTGAACTTTGAATGTTAGAAGCATTAAATAAGGTTGGTGAACAGATAGTTTTTCAAAGTAACTGTTGAGTAACTTCTCCAACGGATAGATTTTGTCTTTAACGTATAGTTAAGACCTAAATCTATAAATAAAACATCATTTGAAGTTGTGGGTAATAATTTTAACATTGTATATATTGAAACTCTGTCAAATTATCAACTCAAAGTCTTTTACTCTCATACTTCAGTTTTCTACACTTAAACTTTTATATATACTCTAAATTAGAGAGTTCATTCTTTGTAATCAATCTTATCTTCAACTGAAAGAAAGATTTTCTTGTGAAGGAATATCATAAGGGATTTGGGAAGCACTTGGCTAGAGTGTAGAAAGAGAACTTGTAAGCTCTAAGAACAGAGCATCAAAGCTGTACTGAGGCAATTGCAAGAAGCCCACTGAATTCTTGTAGAATAGTTGAAAATCTCAAGTAATTGCTTGGGGACTGGACGTAGGTCAAGATAGAGAGACTAAACTAGGATAAATATTTGTGTCTACTCTTCTCCTTTACTGATTTTATATTGCTATTATATTGTACTCTATTTTACAGTCTCTTTTGTCTTCACAATACTCTTGACTTTTGCAGAAAATTTTATTCTTCCCAATTCACCCCCCTCTTGGGAAGCCAGCATATCTAACAGTGAGTTAAGGTATTTGACGATATTGACTAGCAGGCAGCTTTCCTCACGGATCCGGACAATACCCCAAATGATAAATCACTTGATGTGGAATATACAAAGGTACTCGAAGGAGTAGTAAGTATATTCTAAGGGACCATATAGAGTCATGGCTTTCATGAACAGATTATCACAGGCCCAACACTATCTAGAAGAATAAGGGGACAGATACCCCAAATAGCTTTAGATTGATACTATGCTTAAAGAGATACCAGACGATGTGTTTTGGACATCAATCAAGGCCAAGTTAGAAGGAAGAAAGTATAAGAATTTGGTAGAGTACATCAAGATGCATTACATTAAGGCCAAGAAGAAGAAAAAAAGAAAAGTGGAGAACAATAAAAAAAAGGACAAGGGCAAAGGGAGTAATTAGTAATAGATTAGCTTGAGGTCCCAGATCTTTCTCATATGCCTACAGACCTAGAAAGTGCTCTATTTGAGGTGGCAGACGTGGTAACTAGGACATATATTGAGAGCCACTACTATTACTGGGATTCACCTATGATGACTTTCCTAGATTCAGTTGGGGAAGTGAGGGACTTTGTGGAGTCTTAGGGCCAAGAGTTCTTTAAGCCTACATAGATTGATGCAATTCTCACCATATTGCCGAAGGACAAAGAGTATTGGTTACCAGTAAAAGAGGAACTCAGACGATAGTAGCTCAAGAGCTTACATGCCTATGTCCAAAATTGATTCATCATGAGAGGCTGAGCTTACACGCCTATGTCCAGAATTGATTCATCTTGAGAGGCTAAGGTTAGATCTAGAAAACCCTAAGAGAATAGAGACTAATACTACAGGAGTAACCACAAGAGTATTCTGAAGATGAGGTTCAGGAGCCAATGCAAGAATAAGGACAAGTACCTGTTTAGGATCAAGGGTATAAATTAGAGAAGGATCTAATATCAGCGTATCTCCTCGACAACCCTAGTTCTTCTTAGACTAGTTGTTTTATGTGATTGTGAATATGTATATATGTATAAAACTCTAATTGAATGTAATTTTGAGTATGATATACATGCAATCATAAATAATATGACTAGTTGATAGGACTGATGTATAATGATTATAAATACAGCTTGTACAGAGTTATAATATGTGAATAAAATGTTATGTTCATATAAATGTGTTCTCTAAGTACTATTGCTATATGTTCATGATTTTAATTATTTTATAGATATAAATGGCACATATTAAAAGGAAAACTAGAGTAGCCACTCCTCAATAAGAGGAGGCGCAACAAGTTGATCCACTATAGGTTATCATAGATAGGGTGGATCAATAATAGAGAACTATTGAAAATCTGCAAAGAATGATAGCAAATTAAAGATAGTCATAGTAGGCTAAAGTATAGGAGTCACCTCCAAGGCCATAACGGCAACCAGAATTATGGGCTACTCTAGTAAACCTAGAAGTTCATGTGGCAGCTAATTTTGCTTACAAGTAGAACATAATAGCTTAATTCAGAAAGTACTATCCTTCATCCTTCCAAGGAAAATTTGATGTATGGGCAACAGAGAATTGGATATAAACCTAGAAAAGATATTCAGGCTAATGGGTTACAACATTGAAATAAAGGCTCTATTAGACACTTATATGTTGGAGAAAGAAGTTGATAGATGGTGTCGTAATACTAAATTGATCTTATAGGCCAGAAACATTCCTTTGATATAGGAGACATTCCTAGAATACTTTTATGACAAGTATTTTCCATGATCAGTTAAGGATGAGAAAGAAACTAAATTTATCATGCTCAGATAAGCTGAGGTTCAATCAATGGATGGGTATGTGGCTACTTTCATTCAGTTGTCCAAGTGTTCCACCTACCTGTAATAGGATGATAATAAGATGTGGAAGACAGAAAAGCTGAAAAAAGGCTTAAAGCTAGCTATAAGAGAAAAGGTTACTTCAATAAGAATTCAAGAGTTCAATATACTAGTAGAAGTTAGCAGAATCACTGAAGGAAGTATGAATCATAGAAGTGTCTTGTTTGCTACCCTAGCTAATACTAAGAGAGTTACTTATGAAGACGGAGAATCAAGAAGAAAGAGGAAGAAGCCCTAGAATAGCTCCATCAAAAAAGGTAGAAGGGGTGGCAAAGGAGGAGGAAGAACTATACAAATAGAAGCCAGAAAAGCTCCAATATGTGATCAGTATGGTAAAGCTCACAGCAGAAGACCATGTCTAGCCAAATAAAATGTATGCTTTTGATGTGGCATGGTCAGGCACTTTGCTAGGGATTACGGAGTGGAGATGGCTCATACTAGACCTCAAGCATAGGGAAGGGCCTTTGTCTTACTTAGCACGAGATCTAATAGTTGTCTGACCTTATTGAAGTTATTATTAAAGTAAATAAATATATTGTACATGCCTTGTTTGATTCAAGTAATAGTCATTCATTCATATCTTATAAGTGTGCTAAAGGGTTGGGTCTGAATATTACTATGTTACCATATGATCTACATGTTTCCCCCCCACTAGTAACCAAGCCATCACATCACATGTCTTCCTAAATTACATTGTCCAATATGAACATTTTTGTACTACATTAGATCTAATATGCATGCCAATCCTAGATATAGATGTCATAATAGGCATGAACTAGTTTTCTGCAACTAATATACTCCTCGATTGAAAGAACAAAGTGATAATCCTACCTACCCTAGAAAGTGTGCTAAATACCAAGAATAAGCTAAAATTTTATCCACCGCTCATGCTGAGAGATACTCAGAGAAGGGATGTCAAGCTTATTTAGTTTGTTTTTCTCAATAAATATTGAAATAGATAAGGGGATTGAAAACCAGTGGTAAGAGAATTCCCAGAAGTATTCCTAAAGGATTTTAAAGACTTATCACCTGAGAGAGAAGTTGAATTTACCAAAGTCTTACTGTCAAGAACGGCCCCGATATCTAAAGCACCATACAAAATAGACCCACCTGAGTTGGTAGAGTTAAAGAAACAAATAGAAGAGCTACTAGGAAAGGGTTTTATCAAACTGAGTGTTTTTGCATGAGGTGCTCTAGTATTGTTTGTAAAAGAGAAAGACGGAAGTCTCTGACTATGTATTGATGATAAGGAACTAAACAAAATTACATTTAAGAATAAATACCCCTTACCTAGAATTGATGTAACGACTCTCATTACATTATCCTGAACGTAGTCTCTAACTAATGGAGTGTAATTAACAATGTGTGCAGATTCGGAGGAACTAGGATGGAGGAAAAGCAAAAATGAAAATGAAACAGAGAAGCTCCATACCGCGGCAAGATTTAGAACCATGGTGGTGAGTGAACTATAATTTTGGGAATATTTTTCAAGCCGAGAGCACTCGTACCACGATGAGCGTAAGAAATTTTGTTTATATCAGGATCAAGTCAGATGTGGAGCAGAGAAAGAAATGGAGGAGGAAGAAGAAGCTTTGCTAGGGTGAGATCCAACCTTTGGAAGTGATTTTCAACTTCTGGAAGCTTGGATCTTGGTTGGTAAGTAATCTCTAGTCCTCCCTCTTTATTTTCCTTCGGTTTTACGTTGAATTTTTTGGGTATAGGTAGGGATTTTTTATTTTGGCCAAAATCCACAGATTAAAATGGATGAAAAGGGATTTTTGAGATGAGATTTGGTGTTAGGAGGCTTGGGTATAAGTTTTAAAAGAAGTATGTGTGATTTTTCTTAAACCCTAGCT
This sequence comes from Adenanthera pavonina, assembly GCA_026686845.1. NCBI lineage: Eukaryota > Viridiplantae > Streptophyta > Magnoliopsida > Fabales > Fabaceae > Adenanthera > Adenanthera pavonina. The sequence goes on along the minus strand of JAIVEN010000020.1, from coordinate 8,103,124 downwards.
TTGTATGGTGTATGGAAGCATGAAATTCAAAGTGTGTGTAGTTGCTTGGAGTTTGATTGGGCTTTAGGGGCTTATTGATGCATGAAATTGTGGCTGGAACCTTGGGTTAGACCAAAATGGTAGAATTGTAAAATTTGGATAATTGTATATATGTTAATTGAGGATTTTATGGTATTGTAAAGGTTGTCTAGTTGACTGGAGGAGTACAAGTCTAGTTAGACAACCTGAGAAGTTCGTGAAATCACTTGTGTGTGGTATTGACAACTAGAGGCAACCGGGTGTTTGTATTGTTTGTATTGTATGTAAATATATCTATGTGTATATGTAATATCCTAAAATTTTACTAGATACTAAGTGATAAAAGAGGACATAATTGATGATAACGTAAAATATATAAGAAATCCGTGAAAATGGACAGACACCATTTTGTGTGAAAAAGGGCAAAGAGATCATTTTTTCCATTTGAGTGGAAAAATATCAAAACTATATATTTGTCCCTGAAGAATTATAAATATGACATTCAAATCCCAAAATATATAAAAATTTCGTGAGGAAGAGGGTTAATGTTCAAGAATAAGAAAATAATCAGTGCCAAGTGTCCAAAAGTAATAGTAAACCAATAAAGTAAACCGTGTGCCCTATCGATGGTTAAAAAGAAACCGGGACAGGATATAGACCATACACATACCATTTAGGATAGGCTATTTATAGAAATATAAAAATAAAATTAGAATAGTCATGTAGCCTAAAAATGCTAAGTTATTGTAAAATGGAAATTTATTAGTATGATTAAAAAGTACCCGGATTGAGGTATATCTGCATCAGAAAAATTTGGGTAACTTTTGGACACATTTTCCTCTCTCCCATGCATGAATGCTGCTGCCATGTGACACAAAATAATATCATATTATTTTTTTTGGGATCACTTCTCAAGGAAGGAGACAAAAAAGTAACTTTAGTTGGATTAATTTGCTAACCATGATTAGTCACCAATTAAGCCACCTAAGTACCCTTTTTCTTCTTCATTTTCATGAGCCCATCTATAGCAAAAGACCAGCAAGAAAATTCAAGAAAAGGAAGGGGAAAAGAAGGGAGAAAAGGAAGAAGAATCAAGGGAAAATTAAAGCATAAGTTGGTAAGCTTCTATACTATCACCTTAAGCTTACTATCTTTGGCTTTCAAAGCATGTTTTATGGATTAGTTTGGCTTCCTCTTCACCTTAGGGTTTCATCCAAAATGGGGTTTTAGCATAGGAATGAGTTTTGAACCATTAAACTTAGAGAACATCTTAGATTAACTACTAGAAGCATGAATCCATGGATGGTTTGAAGTGATTTGAAGAAAACATTTTCCAATCACTTTGAGACAACTTTGGTCAGAATAGGGGGAGTATTTAGAGGTGGGATTTCATGATTTTGACCTCAAAAATAGATTCTCCATGGTCTAAAACTTTAAGAACAAGTGTATTGTACAAAGAAAGATCAAAAGAAAACTAAGTGAAAAATTTGGGTTTTAGTGTATATGGTATTATATAATTCCAAAACATCAATGGCTAAATTGGTTCAATGATGATGTGGATAAGTTCAAGAAAGTTATGGAAAGTTTAAAAAGTGGGGGACCAAGTTTGGAAAGCAAGGGAGCATTATAAGACAGTTAATTTCCCATACTTGCATTATATTATCATGTTTGTTTTTAATGTGCTTTATGCCTTGTCATATGATTGCAATGATATTTTGAGATGATTTATGTGTATTGTCTGAGTTAATTGAGGGACATTGAGACCCCAGGATGTCCATTTTTCAAAATAAAACTCTGTAAAAAATTTTATGAATTCATATGACGCAAATGTGTTAATGTATTCAAAATGTGTTATCTTGACATTTTCATGCTTAATGTGATGATGTGATGGCATGTTTGGTGTTAACTACTGAGATTATTTGAATCTCACCCTCCCAAATATTAACCATAAATTGGTAGCAACAATGGCAAGACCACCAAGGAAGAGAAAGGAAAGGAGAAAGAATTTGGTCATTAACTTGATAATTCTAGCATTGGCCATGAGCTTTGACCTTTTGTATAGTTTGTAAATCTGATGTTAAGTATGCTCCTTCAAGTTTTTATGATGCCTTAGGTCTTAGCTAAAGTATGGTATAGTATGAAAATGATGTATGGCCATGTAAATATTTTATGCCTCTTGTTTGGCAAAATAGTAAGATATAAATGTCATTTTGACCTATATAGAGTAAACATGCCACTATTTAGATTTTTTGATGTATCAAGTACAAATGATGTATATGGTTGAAAAGTAGACGAACAGAGCTTTAAGATGATTTAAAGATCACTCAAATTGGATGTGTGAGCAATATTTGACGGATTTTTATATTTAATTCCAAGTAAAATAATTATTTTGCAGTTTTCGTATAAATTGTGAAATTTCACAGTTTGTTATTTAGATCAGTACAATCATTGCTCTAACTTATATTTTTCCCATGTGAAAATAGTTATAAGCTATCCCTAGAGACTTGAATCACATGCATACAATTTTTATTGATTTATTTATGATTTTTCAAAATTTAATCAGAATAAATAAATTCGATTAAATGAATAGTAACCAAAATTGGAAAAAAAATTTGCTATGCCATTTATTGTGATTTAAGATCCTACTACAATATAAATGGACTTTAGAATGATTAAATACATGGGAAATTGGCTCTAAGAGAGGTGTTACAGTATATATGCATGTTTCCATTCATATCACAATATTGTTATGTGTGTGTATGGTTTTTATATATATCGTAGTATGGACATAGCTAGACGATGTAGGATTTGATGATGATCATGATGATGATTATATATGATAATGATGTGACATTACATGATTGCATAGCATGACATTAAGAAACATGATGATAATGATAATTACATGATGATATGGTATGAAAATCACCACATTGTGATGAAAGTTGGATCGAGTGGTGGTGATGATATATGATATGATAAGATATGATATGGGTGAATAAAGATGAGATCTCTTCACCTAAATCTTCTCCTATGGCTAGGAGAGAAATGCGGCAGCAGATTGTACCTTCCCTAAGTCATCACCAATTCACGGTGGGAAAGGGGAAGGAGAGCCACGATACAAGTATTAGTGTTACCTTTGGCCGGGTGCACTAGCATGAAGTGAGCTTGTATGATATATATATGTATATATTGTCAATGGTTGTCCCCAGTTACTGAGACTTTGTCTCACACCCTTTTCCCATGAACTAACATTTCAAGGAAGGTTTTGGTACTAGCCCGAAGAAGACAAAGGAGTCAAAATCTTTCATTCATGCAATTATTCAAGTCATAATAGTATGTTGTGTTGTCTATGTATGTTGTGCGAAGTAAAATAGTACAATTGTGACGGATATGAGGATCATGATGTTTGTATTGTGAATGGTGTTTGATATGGTATGATGTTAATCATGATGAGTTTGAATGATGTGATGTGATGCATGCATGGTTTGGAGTGATGATGTGTTAGAATAGTAGTATATGTGAGCTCAAAGAGGATTTTGCGTCAAGTATATAAGTTTTTGGCATATAGCCCATTATGTTAATTTGGGGTTCAAGGGGGTCAAATCTTAGAAGAGTGGTTCATTTGAGATGAAATCTAATTGGACAAATTGGTTGAGTTATTTAGGACCTGTGTGAATGGTCTATAATGGTTAAATTGCCTTTGATGGCAATCGGAGGTAGAAGGTTGCAAGTTTTGGTCAAAAAAGGGCCAAAATGGTGTTGGGTATCCAAAATCTCCATATGGAGATGGATTGAGGTGAAACTAGTGTCCATAAATAGATAGGAACATAATTGACTTGTAGGAGTTAGAATCAAGCTAATCAGAGATCAAAGCATAAAGTTATACGCGTCGAAAGTTTTGTCCCAGAAGTTGGAGTTTGCTAATATGGTATTAGCAATAGGGACGCCATGGCACCAGCCCCCTACTTTCCAAATATGGTAACTTGAGAGCTCAGATGCCACGACAGCACTGTAGCAGCCACGAAGCCATACTTTATGTTAGTTGTTTTGGTGTTTTATTTGAGTTTGTCCACTGCTATGATGTTTGGAAGTAAAAACAAGGTGTTTTAGTTTTGTTTGGTTAGTCTTTAAAGTAATTGGTCATATTTGGAGGTCTGTTGGAGTAGAGTGTTACAATTGATATCCTATTAGATCAATTGGCTAGTGTCACTATGTTTTCGAAAATTGAATTGCGATCTAGGTATTATCAATTACCAGTTAAGGTAAATGATATTCCTAAAACTACTTTTAGAACTCGTTATGGTACTATGAGCTTTTTGTAATGTCATTTGATCCAATGATTGCTATAGCAATATTCATGGACAACATATACTTTTATATTCTAAATCCTTAGAGGATCATGAGATGCATTTGAGAATAGTTTTGACAGTTTTAAAAGAAAAGAAATTGTATGCTAAACTGAGTGAGTGTAAGTTTTAGCTCACAGAGGTGCGATTCTTATAGTATGTTGTCTCCAAGGATGGGGTCGTAGTAGACCCAAGTAAAGTAAAGGTTGTTTGAAAGTAGGAGCAATCCAAGATGTAACCAAGATAAGAAGTTTTCTTGGTTTAGCTAGCTATTACAGATGATTTATTCAAGATTTTTCTTAGATTGGAATGCTCTTATCAAACTTACTCGAAAAGATAAACCTTTTGTGTGGGATATGAATTGTGAAAATAGTTTTAATGAACAAAAGCACATGTTAACTACTCCTTCTGTAGTAACCATATATAATCCCAAAGAATGCTTTATGCTTTTTACAAATACAAGTAAGCACGGGTTAGGTTATGTTCTATTGTAGGATAGTAAAGTGGTAGCTTACACTTCTAGACAATTAAAACGTCATGAAGAAAACTACCCCACTCATAATTTGGAACTACGACTATAGTGTATGGTCTAAAGATTTGGAGGCATAATCTCTATGGTAGGATCGTAGAAGTGTTTTGTAACCACAAAAGCCTCAAGTATCTAGAAGATCAAAAAGAATTAAATGTGAGGCCGCTGGATGGAATTATTAAAATATTACGATTATTCTATTAAATATCATCCAAGGAAAGCTAGTGTAGTAGCTAATATATTGAGCAGAAAGACTATTCATATGGCCTATATGATGATTTATGAAAGCAAAATGCTAGAAGATTACAGAGATATATGTCTATATCTTCATTTGCATGAGACCAAGATTGGCAATGAATTTTTCAAAGATTTAATGAAAACCCAGTAAGAGGACAAGTTTATAGAGATAGTTAAAGAAAAGATGAGTTAAGGAGAAATGCAAGAATTTAATGAGTCGAATGATGGTCTAATTAGATTCTAGAAAAGTGCATATGTCTGTCTAGTAGCTAAGCTAAAGGAAAAGATTCTGGTAGAAGCACATAAGAGTAAGTATATTGTTCATCCAGGCATTACAAAAATGTATCATGATTTAAAGAAATTGTTTTTGTGCCCTGGGATTAAAGCCAGCAGGAATGTTACAGCCCCTTGATATCTTCAAACGGAAATAGGACAATATTTTAATGGATTTTATCATGGGATTACCTAGGACATCATCAGAACATGATGTTATTTAGGTAGTAGTAGATAGGCTAACGAAGTCGGCTTACTTCTTAGCCATGAGGTTAACATATACACTAAATAAACTAGCACTACTGTATGTGAAAGAGATAGTAAGACTACATGAAGTGCCAAATAATTATGTTTCAAATCAAAATCCAACTTCCAATTTTTGGAAATCATTACAGCAAGCCATAGGTACAAAATTGAGATTTAGCACAACATATTATACCTAGATAGATGGGAAAATTGAAAGAACAATTCAAGCACTGGAGGATATGCTAAGGGCTTATGTACTTGAAATGAAAGGAAATAGGGATACGTACTTACCATTAATAGAATTTGCTTTCAAGAACAGTTATCATTCTAGTATTCAAACACCTCCTTATGAAGCGTTGTATGGTAGGAATTACAAGTCCCCATTATGTTGGACTAAATTGAGTGAAAGGCAATTGATAGGTCATAATATTGTAAACTAGACTTTAGATAGATTGTGATGATAAAGAATAAACTACTAACAGGTCAAAGTAGATAAAAAAACTATGGAGATAAAAGGAGGAAGCCGTTGGAATTTGAAATAGGAGATTATGTCTTTCTCAAAGTATCTCTTACAACTAAAGTCGATTGGTCACTTAAAACTAAGAAGCTTAGTCCCAAGTACATAGGACCTTTCAAAGTCCTTTCAAAAGCCGAACTTGTAGCTTATAAATTGGCCCTTCCACCTTATTTGAGCCAAATTCATAATGTTTTTCATGTCTCACAATTAAAGAAATATCGGCTAGACCCTTCATACAGATTTTCCTGAAGTGTTTCCTAAGGATTTTAAAGACTTACTACCTAAAAGAGGGGTTGAATTTTCTATAGACCTTGTGACAAGAACAAGTCCAATATCAAAGGCACCATATAGAATGGCACCACTTGAATTAACAAAATTAAAGAAACAGATAAAGGAGTTATTGGAAAAAAGTTTTATTAGACTGAGTGTTTCTCCTTGGGGTGCTCCAGCATTGTTTGTAAAAGAGAAAGATAGGAGCCTCCAGTTATGTATTGCTTACAGGGAACTAAACAAGGCTACTATTAAAAACAAATATCCTTTACCTAGAAGTGATGATTTACTAGATCAGTTGACAAGAGCCACTATGTTTTCAAAAATTGATTTATGATATGGATATCATCAATTATGGATTAAGGCAGATGATGTTCCCAAAATTGCTTTTTGAACTTGCTATGGGCGTTATGAATTTTTAGTGATGCCATTTGGTCTAATGAATGCCCTAGCAATATTCATGGACTACATGAACAAGATTTTCCGGCCCTACTTAGATTAGTTTGTGGTAGTTTTTATTGATGATATTTTAGTGTATTCCAAACCTTTAAAGGATCACAAGATGCATTTGAGAATATTTTTGTCTATTTTAAAAGAAAAGAAATTGTATGCTAAATTAAGCAAGTGCGAGTTTTGGCTCACATAAGCATGGTTTTTAGGGTATGTTGTTTCCAAGGACGGGGTCGTAGTAGACCCAAGTAAAGTTGATGCTATCCTAAAGTGGGAACAGCCTAAGACCGTCACTGAGATAAGAAGTTTCCTTGATTTAGCAAGTTATTACACACAATTTATACAAGACTTTTCTCAAATTTTATTGCCACTTATGAAACTTACTAGGAAGAATACACCTTTTGTACGAGATATGAATTATGAAAATAGTTTTAATGAATTGAAGTGCAAGTTAATCACCCTACCTATATTAACTATACGTAATCCCAAGGAACCTTTTGTGCTTTAGCATGGATTGGATTGTGTTTTAATGTAGAATGGTAGAGTAGTAGCATGCACTTCTTGATAGTTAAAACCCCATAAAGAAAACTACCCTATGCATGATTTAGAACTTACAGTGATTGTCTATGCTCTAAAGATATTAAGGCATTATCTCTATGGTGGGACCGTAGAAGTGTTCTATGACCACAAAAGCCTCAAATATTTAGAAGATCAGAAATAATTGAATGCAAGGCAGAGACGCTGGATGGAATTGTTAAAAGATTATAACCATTCTATAAAGTACCATCTAGGGAAAACTAACACAGTTGCTAATGCACTTAATAGAAAAACTATTCATGTAGCCCACATAATGATTCATGAATGAAAATGTTGGAAGATTTTAGAGATATGTACTTGTTTCTCCAATTACATGAGACCAAAATTGGTAATGAATTTTTACAAGATTTAATGAAAGCCCGGCAGAATGATGAGTTTGTAAAGGTAGTTAAAGAAAATATGAGTCTGGGAGAAATGCACTAATTCAGTGAGACAAATGATGGTCTGATTAGGTTTCAGAAAAGAGTATATGTTCCTCCAGTAGTAGAACTAAAGGAAAAGATACTGGCAGAGGCGCATCAAAGCAAATATACTATTTAACGAGGTATTACAAAAATGTATTATGATTTAAGGAAATTGTTTTGGTGGCCTAGGATGAAAATTGATATTACCCAGTATGTGTCTAAGTGCTTGATATGTCAAAAAGTTAAAATAGAACATCAAAAGCTAGCATGAATGTTACAGCCTTTAGATATCCCTGAATGGAAGTTAGATAGTATATCAATGGACTTAATTATGGGATTAACTAGGACATCATCAAGACATGATGCTATCGAGGTTATAGTAAATAGGCTCACAAAGTCAGCACATTTTCTAGGACAGTCTAGAAGGGCTTAACCTAGAAAAAACAACCTGGGAGATGAAGTCAGATATGAGATAAAAGTATCCAGAAATATTTACTTAAGCTATGTTTTAAAGTTTGAAGACAAAATTTATTTTAAAGGGGACAGAAATCTAATATATAGGAATTTTTATTAGATGTTCAAGGCTCAGTATTTTAAAATCTATAAAGAATTTGTGAAAACGGACACACACCATTTTGCATGAAATAGGGTAAAAAGGTCAATTATCTCAATTGAAAGGAAAAAAGGAGAAAATGATGATTTTGTCCCTAAAAAAGGAAAAGAAAAAAAAAAGAGATAGAAGACAAAGTCGGTGGAAGTATGCCAAGAGTCAAGAAGAAATTATGAATTTTAGAAAAAATTACACCTAATAACCCGAAAGTTCTAAACTTTATAAATTTAACTCGGTCAAAAGCATTTTTGTAAATATGAAAAATTATAATCAAAATAAAGCTTTTGATGAGCCAAGCCAAATAGAATAATGTTTGAAAGTTATTTAGGTCAATATAATTTATTTTAAGCATTAAGGTTTTATAGTTGATATTTTACCCAATAAATGTTATTTCACACTGTAGAAAAAGGTAGTATTAATTCAAGAAAAAATTAGTGGGCCTTGATAAAATATGTTTTGGTTCAAGATAATGATCTTGGACTAAAATAATTATTGGATATTCCTGTACCAATTTAACGATAATTTTAGCAAAAATACTCAAATATAGCTAAATTCAATCAGTAAATGGTATTTTGCTCAATTAAAATTTGTGATGCAATTTTTGGCCAAAAATAAGGACAAATGACATGCTGCACAACTAAAGAGGACAAAGAGGGAATTTTCACAAAGGCTTTATTAAAGTTAACTAATTTAGTTAAGTTAACCAATTTAACTATTCATCCATGTCATCTCTCTCCTTAAGTGCTTGAGTTAAGTCATCTTGGCCTTCATTTTACACTCCAAACTAGTCTGGATAGAAGCAAAGAGTGAGAGGAAGAAAGCTTGAAGCACCAAGAGAAAAGGAAAGACAAGAGGCAAAGTTTGAAGGTCCTTCTTCCTCCTTTGAAATTTTCAACCTAGAGAGAGAAAATGGAGCCATGGCCAAAAGAATATAAGAAAATGCAAGAATAGGTTCCAAGAAGCAGGTACATGTGATTAGTTTGCAAATTGAAGGAGCAAATATTTTTCTTCATTTTTGGGTAGTTTTTGGTTAGATTAGGGTTCAATATAGGAAAGACATTTCATAATTCACTACGCCAGATTTGACTTTTGTTGGCACTCAATTGTTGGTGGTTATTTAAAAAACTGCCAATAAAAATAAGATGAAGGGGATTTGTAGGCGGTTATTTTACAAAAGTCTATCAAGATCACATTTTTGTAGACGGTTATTTAAATAACCGTCTACAAATATATTTTATAAATTTTAAAAATAAAAAACAAAATAAAATGTAGGCGGTTGTAATAATAAACGCTAATGTAGAGATTTATTTTGTATACAGTTATATCAATCATCGCCCTCTCTTCTTTTTCCTTTTTTATTTTTTTATTTTCATTTGCACAATATTTCTTCCCCTCGTCCATTGTCTCCGAACACAACCTCCTTGCTTAGTAAATACAGTCTGCCTCATTGCCCTACCTCCCTTGTCATGTTCTCGACCGCCTCCTTGCCCTTTCTACCTCGACGCATCTTCGACGGCCACCTTCGTGAACCCATCCTCAACCTCCATCACTCTATCCTCAACCTTTGTAACTCAGTCCATCCTATGTGCCTTGGCTCACCAAATCCCGTAAAGTTGCCATCACCAACGGCAATCGAGCTCACGATCGAGACAGAGACTAAGAAAGGAGACGAGATAAGGAAGATCCCGACCGTGAATGTAAATGAGAGCAAGCATACAAATGCTATCGAGATCGTCATGGCTGAGATCGAACACGCAGCAAGATATCCAGTTCTCGCACAAGTTTTCTGCACAGGCAAAATGTTCTTTGCAAGATATCCAAATAAAAGGAACATTTGAGTAAGTATTCTTCAATAAGGTAATTACCAAAAACGAAGGAAGAAGTTTCGAGAAGTAGAAGCATGTGTGAAAAAAACATGGAAGAGGTAGTATTATTTGTTGATGATTTGAAATCACTTTCCCAAATTCCTTGCTGCAGAATATGTCATAGAAGAATTTGAAAGCTTCGAAAGCTTTGAAGATCCTTGTGCTTTTGTTCCAGAACCGTTAAGGTAAAACAATTTGGCTGTGTTTATAATTTTGTACAGTACTAATAGTTAGTGTTAAATTTCAGAAACTTTAACAGCTCTCACTTTAAAGGATCCAAATTAGTAAGTCATCTATCAACAGAATTCTGGACTGATTATTATTATTATTTTTCCTTTTGGGTTTTCCACAATCCTCTGAATGAGCTTTTCTATTGGAAGTAATTAATTATCGCTCATAAGTGTGTGTGTGTGTGTGCGTGTGTGTGCGCTGTGTTGTGTTGTATTCAGAGTTGAAAAGCCAAGTGTATGTATGATGTTATATATATATATATATTGTGTGAAGGAAGTCAATTTCACTTTTGTATCATTGTGTGTGCAGATTATTTATGCTGTTGTATCTGTTGGTGGTATAGGCATCTCAATTTCATTGTTTTATATGTTGTTTGGCTGAGAAAGTGTCTACATATTCTCTTTGATCTCTGCTTTTAATTTAATTCTCTCTCGTGAGTACTGCTCTATTTTTGTACACATATCCACTATATTATTGGAGCCATTTCTCTCTGACAGCATGGACGACCTTATATCAATCCCACCTATTTATTTCACCAAAAACTAATAATGTAAATATATATATACATATCTACGGTTCATGTATGAAAAATAAAGCTAAGGAAACACTCAAAGAAAAAAATAAAAACCCAGAACAATTACGAGAGAGGGGGGATAATTCTCTGATGTTTCCCTATCTTATTGATTTTGTTTTTCTTATTTTATACAAGATAGGTAAGGCATCAGTCATGATGAAGCTCTGTACAAAAGGGCCTTTATAAGCCTTGCAAAAGGTCCTTTTCATGCTCTCTTTGATGCGTTAAGCAACACGGTTAGTGACAGAGCATGGTCCAAAAGTAAAGTAGTAGTCATAATTCTATCCGTGATAGCCTTATGCCATTTTCTCCAACCTTCCAGTATCACCTCATTTTGTCAATATCAGCTTGGTGTTTTGTATTCACCTTCAATTACTTTCTCAAATTCTCTTACATAATAATAATAAGGAAGAGAATCATGGGCTTCACATGTATGCATGCCCCACTCTTGCTTGTAAACCCATCCCACTTGTTCATTGTTTTTCATTTACTCTTTAACTGTTTCCTATCAAGTTTCCCATGAGAATATATCAATTGATCTTCACACTACTGACACTTTGATTAAAATTTATCATGTTGATTACTTATTAAGCTTTGTTCTGTGCTTGAAGGTTTTGGCTCCACTTCCCATTGGGTTTGCTGTGTTCACGGTTCACTTGGCCACCATCCCCGTCACTGGCACCGGCATCGGCATCAACCCAGCCAGGAGTCTTGGAGCTGCTATTATCTACAACCAACAAAAAGGCTAGGATAAACATGTGAGTATTGTGATTTCCCAGAATTTTTTTCCTTAATAACTGTTATTTCAGTGAAGTAAAGTAGAAAAAGATGAGAACTTTGTCTGAACTTTTCTTTCTTGTGTTTGTACAGTGGATCTTCTGGGTGGGACCATTCATTGGGGCAGCCATTGCATCATTAACCATGCATATCCCATATACAACTTCAACCACTTCATGAAGAGACAAAATTGGTGCATTCCAATGCAACTTCAACATAATCCCATTTGGAAACTGCTATCATAGCAATCACCCAGATGTTGAGAACATTCAAGGTTAGATTGCTTGCTGAGATGCTTGGAATGTCACTCAATGAGAAAATGAAAGTGCAAGAGCTTCTTGTCTAAGTGGTAGGAGCAAGAGAAGAATATGCTCCTAATGTTGGATGATTTGTGGATGCTGATATAAGTACTACTTTTGGAATTAAGTATCTTTCTTTCTAAGTTTTATGTATTTTATTTTACTGTGTTATAAGCATGCCGGTATGTATAAAAGATAAAGCTACTTTTTATAGTTTGTTAGGTGTTTTTCTTGATTTTTTAGGTTGTATTCTAGGCTTTACTTTTTTATTTTTTGTTTTTGTGAATTAGTGTGTGTAATTTCTTTGGTTTAATAATAAATTTGATATTGATTTGTAAATATTTAGTAATGTAATTTTTTTCCTGTTAATGAGTTTGGTAGATTGCATACATTTTGATACTAATTTAACCTAGTATCAAAATATTTTTGTTCAAAAAATGGATATTTTTTTGTAGGCGGTTACACATATAAGCACTTACAAAAGTCCATTTTTATAGGTGGTTATATAGATAACTGCCTACAAAAGTCCTCCTATTTTCACAAAAGCAAGGCTTTTGTAGGCAGTTATTCAGATAACCGCTTACAAAATGGGACTTTTGTAGGCGGTTATAAACCGCCAAAAGAAGGCGGTTCATAACCGCCAAAAATAACTGCCTAGAAAGCCTATTTTTGTAGTAGTGATTTGACCCCAATAATGGATTCCTTGGGTCCAAAAGTGGTAGAAACAAGTGTGTTGCACAATAAAAACCTAAAGGAAATCAAAGTGAAAAGTTTAGGGTTTATTGCACACTTTGTGAATGAGGTCATGCAACCAATGGATTATGACCTTGTTTTATGATATTATAGGATTCCAAGAAGTATTAGAAGATTAAACAAAGAGTGTACAAAGCTTGGAAAGATTTGGAAAGCTCAAAGGTAGTTAACTAACCCTATTATACATATATATTATTATTGTTGCCATTATGCTTACTTGATGTATTTGTTGATCGAAATGATGTTTTGTGATAGATTGGATTGATTGCGATAGATTACATTGATTGGCTATGTTGTTTGAAGGCTATTTGACCCTGGAAATGTCTATATTTTAAGGGTAAATGCTGCCCAAATTTTTAAAAATTATTTGTACACAATTGACTTTAAATAAAAGTTTAATGCATTTTTCATGAAAGTTTTCAATGTATGATGATATATGAGTATGTATGGTAGTTACTACTGAGATTCTTTGAATCTCACCCCTTTCCAAATGTCTAACATTATAGATTCAAGTTATGGCAAGACTCCCGAAGAGGTAAAAGGAAAGGAGAAGGAGGTTGCTCATTAAGATGAATTTGCTTTCCTTAGTGCTTTGTTTGGAGTATCTTGCAAAAAAGATGTGTATGATTTTAGGACTCTACTTGAATGTAATTATGTCTATCTAGATCTGATATAATATAATATGCAAAGTGGAGACCTAAAATGGCCATGTATGTATATATTGAGGTATATTTTGTAAAGTTGAATGATGTAAGTGGTCATTCTGAGTACTGTTGGAAAATACATGTACTATATAGACCTTTTGATGTATAATACATGAATTATTTATATAGTAAACCAGACATGAATATCTTTCCATAGACACCAAGATCACCCAATTTGGAGTTATATGTGATTTATGGTGATTTTTCAAATTTATGGTCAGAATCAAGGTTTTCAGAAATTGACCATTTCTATAGTACATTTTAGAAAAATAAAATCTATGAATTGGCCATGTAGATACCCAGTTTCATATTTTTTCCAATTAGAGAATCTTTTAAGCTATGTTTATAGACTTAAACCATATTAATATAATTTTTTTTATTTAGTTATGAATTTCCAAAGTTTGTCAAGTAAAATGAGATTAACCAAAGAAATAGTACCCAAAAATGAAAATGATTGGTTCAAGTTATTTTATGCAATCAAGTCTCTAATCATACTTTAATGGACTTAAATAGAGTCTAATACATGTGAAATGAGTCTAAGTATAAGGTGTGATATGTATGTTTTAAAATTTTGAGGATGAAATTTATTTTAAGGAGATAGAAGTATAATATCATGATTTTTAATGGATATTAAATAATTTAGAAGATAGAAATAGAAGATATCTTAAAGTGCATGCAAAATTATAGAAAATGAAGAGATAGCAGAAAAGGGCAAAAATGTCATTTTTCAATTTAGAACATAGAAATAGAAAACTATATTTTTGCCCTAGAAAATAAGAATCCTACGCATTTTAGTCCTAAAAGAAAGAATTTAGTGCAATTTACTTCTTGGGTAAAATTACAAGAAAGAATCCGAAAGTTTTAAAAATTATAAATTGCCAAGGTTAAGGGCTAAAGTCAAAATGCAGCTCTTGATGAGTTAAGCTCAACGGAATATTGTTTAGAGGTTTATTAGATCAATATGATTACATATTGAGCGGTAAATTCTAAAGTTAAAATTTAATTAGATAAAGGTGATTTTACACTGTAGAAAAAGCAATGTAGTATCAAGGACAATGAATCAACCCTACCCAAATATATTTTGGGACAAGAAAATTATTTTAGTCTAAAAGTAATTTTTGGATAATCTTGTACTAATTTTATGACAATTACGTTGAAAGTATTTAATTGGTACAGGTAAAATTAATCGGTAAAGGATATAATGGTACATTAAAATTATTACAGCAAATTTTGGACTAAAATTAGTTGGCTAGGACAGAAATGGAATTAATCAAAAACCTTTTTAAAAAGGTAACCAAGTTTAGTCAATTAAACTAATGTTACTATTCCCTTATTAGTTCTCTTTCCTTAAAGCCATGAGTTAAGCCTTCAAAGTCCCTTCTTCACCTTTATTTAGGCATCATCTGAAACAGATGGGAAAAGAGGGAGAGAGAGCATGAAAACTTGGAGGAAAAAGGAGGAGCTAGCGGGAAAAGTTTAAGGAACAAGTTGCAAAGGTGAGGTATTTTGGTTCCTAGCTTGTGTTTCTATATAGTTTAGAGCTGTTTCATGAAGTTTTCTCCCCTCTTCCTTTATTGAGAATTTTGGCCATGGAGTCTAGAGTGAGAGGATAGAGTTTTTCAACCAATTAAGCCATGGAAAAGCTTAGATTAATCACTTTAAGCATGAATATGTAAGTGGTTTGTTGTATTTCAAGCTAAATCTTTTTCTCCCATTTTCATGAGATTTTAGGCCTATTTAGGATTTAATATAGGAATGGAATTTCAAACTTTTGACCGCAAAAATGGATTCCTTGGGTTCAAAATAGGTTGGAATAAATATATTGTGCAAAAAAATACAAAAGGAAAACAAAGTAAAAAATTAAGGTTTAAGAGAACACTTTGTATTTGATGTCATGCAATTAGTAGTTTATAACCTTATTTTATAATGCTTTAGGATTCAAAGAAGTGTTAGAAAACCAAAGGAAGGATATACTAAGTTTGGAAAGGATTAGGAAGCTAAAAGGTAATTGACTACCCTTTTATGTTCAATGTTATCTTACTTTATTTTTATGACTTTATAACTATACCATATATTTGTTTGAATATTTTGTGATGGTTTTGCATTATTGACTAGCTGATTGAAGGGTTTTGTGACCCTAGGATGTCTAACTTATAAGGTGTTACCATGTTTTTATGACTTTTATTGATGATTTTATGAAATGTTAATGATAACGTGAATGCATGAAGGGATGTAACTACTAAGATTCTTTGAATCTCATCCCTTCCAAATGTTAAACTATTTTAGGTCCAAGCCATGGCAAAGTTGTCCAAGAAATCAAAGGCAAAGAAAGACAAGCTAATCCTCAAGATATTGATGCTTAGAATGGTTTCACTCTATGAAATGTTATGAAAAATCATATGGAAAATGTTGATGTTGTACTTTCATGCCAATATGTTCCTTTAGGTCTTATGCGATGTGTAAGTAATTATGAAACCAAGTTGTGACCATGTGAATATTGTATGAACCTTCTTTTGTGAAGTTTGTGGCTATAAAAAGTCACTCTGACCTTTATTGGGAAATTTGTACACTATTTACACATTTTGTGATCAAACATATGAGTACTTTATATGGTTGGAAAATAGATACAAAGATCTTTCTAAAGCCAAAAAGATCACTCAATTTGAAGTTATGCACAAATTATTATGAGTTTTCAAATTTATGGTCAAAATTAGAAATTTCCATAAATGACCAAATTTACAGTACTTTTTAGAAGAATTTACTATTTGAATTGGCCTAATTTTTGTCTTGTTTCATATTTTCTCATATATAGAATCCTTTTATCTATTTTTACAGACTTGAATGACTTCAAAAAAATTATTTTAGAATTAGTTATGAATTTTTAAAATTCATCAGGAAAAATGAAAAATGCCAAGTGAACTATACCACAAAAAATGAAAATTCTGTTTTAAATTTATTTTGATTCAAGCTTCTAAAATATGATGAAAGGACTCTATATTAGTTTAATACATGGGAAATTAAGGTGTTAAATCATTCATATATATGTATATTGCTATTTGTAAATGTGTTTGTGGTTGTTTCCCTCAGTTATTGTGACTTTGTCTCACACCCCTTTGTAACTAACATTTCAAGAGAAGATTGTAGGTCAAACAAGGGGAAAATTAAGGAGTCTTAGTTCACTCCTTCATATGGGAATATTTGAGTCATATCTAGTGATATGTTATGTTTGGTTTATGTAACCTCATTATGCCAATTGGGATGCTTGTAATGAGTACCTTATGTAATGTCATATTCCAAGCACGTGATGAGGTATTGTGCCTTATATGTTACTTATGAATGTCTTGGGCCATAATTGGTCATGTTAGTGGTGCTTGTTGGATTGTTACCTCGATGGTATGTTATGTATGTGTGTTGTACACTAAGGCCTTAATGTGATCTGCGTGTGATTGTTTCTCATGCATGTTGATATGTTGTTCAAAGAATTGCATTCGTACGGGTTTGTAGGCATACATGTGGGAAAATAGGTATATAACCCATTCGTTGCTTTGTGGTGCTAAAGGGATCAAATTTTACAGGAGTGGTTCCTTTAGGATGTAACCACCTTAAACCAATAACGTCCTCAGTTTTCTAGAAAAATATTCCAATATACATAGAAATATGTAAATATGGCACGTGATGCATAATTTGATTGAAAAAAAAGAAGAGTAAAATGGCAATTTTATATGCTAGGGTATTAAAAAGAATGAATTTGCAATATAGTCCCTACAAGAAAAATTATTTGTAGTTTGGTCCCCAAAAGTATTTGCAATAGGTCCCTATAGCAAATTTATTTGCAATTTAGTCCCTTTAGGGGCAGTTTCATACTTATTTAAAATTTATGTCAAAATGAACCTCATGACGTGCTAACCCAATAGAATAGTATATTGAGTCTAAAGTGATTAATTTGAAAAGAAATAGACTGTAGAATATAGTAAAAGTATGCAGAAAAAGACAAAATGTTGTGGGCCCCATAAATAAAGAAAAAGAAAAAAAAAAGTATGCAAGCCCCACATAAATTTAGTTTAGGACAAGATATTAAAATTAATGCAAATCCAAAACTAATTTATTTATGTATACTTAAGGGGAATATACAGTATTATAAAATACTGTAAAAGTATCTTTAACTATCTAGATAAAAAATAACTATTACAGGATATATCTAAACTAAGAGAAATATACAATATGAAGGACACTCTTTCTCCTCTCATTGGCTAAAATTTCCTCACATGTTTAGGAGGAATATTTTAATGTTTGTGTAAACTTCTTCAAGAAGCATCACTTTTTGGCCAAGAAAATTTCAAGGACACTTGGCAGGGAATTGTGAAATTTATTCCCCTATTTAAACCCCCCTCTTGGCTGACTTAGTGAAGGGAGAAAGAGAGGAGAATAAGCTGCAAACTTCAATAAGAGGAAGAAGAAGGCATGAGAGAAGAAGAAGAAAAAGAAAAAGGAAGAGGACAAGGATCAAGGTTTTAAGGTAAGTTCTTTCTCTTAATATTCTAAGGTTTTCACTTCAAGTTTTAGGGAGTTTGAAGTAGTTTGGTTGAGTATTCTCCTCCTCCTTCATAAGCATGAATTTCGGTCAAGAGAGATAGGAAGAAAGTGGAAATGCTTTCATGAAAACTAAGTAAGAAAAGGCATGATCTAGTGCTTAAAAGTAAGTTTTCATGAATTTGAAACAATTTATAAGAAAAAACCAATTCTCCCGATTTAATAAATGATTTTAGGTAGATCAAAGGAAGGGAAGGAGTTGGAATTTGAAGTAAATAATGGTAAAAATGGATTCTACATGGTTGAATCACCTAAAGACAAGTCTTGATTTCAAAAGAATGGCGAAAAACAAAGAATATGAAATTTTTGAGTTTTGTAATTCTTTAAGACTTGACCCTAGAATTTAGTTGATTAAGCAAGTATTTGATGACGTATCTAGGTTTGGGATAGCCTAAGGAGACATTTGGAAGGCTTGGAAATAAGTGAAGAAGTAAAGGAAAGTACCTAATGTAGCAAAGTTTACATTTCTTGCATTTTATTATCTTGCTATGCTTAATGATGTTTTATGATGACCATATTGTTATTATGATATTTAGTACCATTTATGGCTATTTTTGTGAGAAGGCTATTGCTGGGGATATCAATTTGCTAGGCTGTTATACTGCCGAAATTTTTATAAACAATATGGTTTTATATGATTTAACTAGATTTTAATGATGTTTTATGGCTTGCTTGATAATATATGTGCGTGAAATGTAACTTGCTACTGAGATTCTTAAATCTCACCATGTCAATTCCCTAACCTTAGTAGGCACAAGCAATGCAAGAAATCCAAGGAAAGCAAAAGGAAAGGACAAAGAGAGTGATGAATAACTTGATAATACAAGTTATTATGTTATATTTAGAGAATATGTATAAAGTCATGTATGAAGTGTAAATTCTGTAATTATACATGTTCATGCTCCTTTGGATATCTTAAAATGTTTGGAATGAATATGGAATGAGTTTTGGTATTGTAGAAATATTATGAGGCCTAATACTTAATATTTGGTCATAAAGTGTCCAATTGGTGTACTATAACATAAGGCAAAGCTCATCTATTCAAAACAGGGCATAAAGTATAAGTGGTATATATGTCTAGAAAGTAGACATAAAGTTCTTTCTAGAAAGCTAAAAACACTTCAAATTGTGAAGTATAAAATTGATTATGAATTTTTGAAGTTAAGGGTCAAAACTAGATACTAGGCATGTAGAAAATGTTTCAAACTATTTGTAGAGACTTAAATTTCTTTCATATGATATTTTTAGAATTAGTTATGATTTTTTAAAGTTCACTTTGTAAAATAGGGGTGACTAAATGAACAGTAATTAAAAGTTTTAAATTTTTCTATTTTAGCCCCTCATGTGATTTTAGCCTCTTAAGTGAATCAAATGGACTTTACATAAGGTATATTACATGGGAAATAAGGTCTACAGTTAAGATGTTATAATTTGGGACTTGGGGAAAGTATTAGCATGAGTCCATGTGTTTTTGTCGAAAACTGACCATATAAGTCTCGAGTGTCCAAAATCTCCATACAGAGGTATTTCAAAGTGTGGTTAGTGCTTATAGTTAGATTGAAGGAGGGTGACTTGTAAATATTGAAATTAGGTTAATCAAAGGTCGGAGAAAGAATTTATACATGTCAAAAATTAGTCAAGAAAATCAACAAAAAGCTGATATTATATCAATTCATAGCGCCATGGCGCCATGCTCATCTGTCTCTTTTCCCCTTTCATCTAGTTGCCTCCCACGCTGTGGCACCAGATCTCATGCCACTACAATGCCCTGTCTTTCTTAGTTCTTTTGTGCTGAATTGTCTGGTCTTTGTCAAGGTTTCGTGTTTTGTGGTTAGGGTGTAGCATATAAAGTAAAATATAGAATTTCAATACTTCCTCCATTCCATATTTTTTGTTTTAAATTTTTTGTTTCGTTTCAAAATTATTGTTGCTTTACAAAAATTAATACATAATTAATTTTTTTTAATTATACCCTCATTTATCTTTGACTTTGGATGGTTAATTTTTTTATCTTTTAATATATATTAATTTAATTATAACTGGTATGATTATGATTAAACTAATGAACCTTGAATCAGTGCCTCTATCGGTCTAGTGACTTGCAAGAAGTTTCTTATTCAATATAGAAAAAACAATACTAGATATGAATCACACGGAGTACATTTCAAGGCCATTTCTCCACCTTTTTCTTGAAGATGCCAGGACCATAAGTAGAATAAATTATTTGAACAAGAAGAGGGAATTGTAATAATACAAAAAGGGTTACTGGAATACTAGCAAGCATAATAATAGGAAGAAAAACTCCCAAGTGTGATCTTTGTTGTAGCATCATAATAATGGTTGCAGAGAAGGTCATCATCATGGTTGCAATGGAGAGAAAAAGTGCAGAGAGACCTATAATCAATTTTCTAGGTAAGGAGTAGAGGAAATCTTCTTCTGCATAACGTGAGGTAAGGATTCCTAGAAATGTGAGTACAGACGTAGTAGAGGAAAATAATGACAATGCATTTGAAATTATGAAAAACATAAATGACTTTTTTGTTGAAAATATAGGGTACCCTGAAGTTTGATCATTTCCCCCTGGAACAGTAAAAGCTGAAGCAAACATGATGGTGACAATGAGAGCCCCAACCACTGAACAAGATGTTGCTGCATCTTTCATCCATTTTTCTCCATCATTCCTCAGTTCTTTGTGGCTTTCTCTGAATAAGTCTAGAGGTTTCAAACCATCTTGATTTGGATATAGCATATTTATAGGTTCCAAATTCTCCACCGCCTATATATTTTAAAACAAATAAAGAACAAATTAAAATTTCAAAATATATCTATTCTAACTCTATCTTAGTGGTAAAATTGTTACTTTTGAGGAATTTTAATTTTTTTAGTTAGTGATTAATAGCTAAAAATGTGTTAGAACTTTCATGAACCATTTCACAGTCACATATAATGCTTCACAAGCATGTAATAGACAGAAAGCATGATCATTTGATATTAATATAATTAGTCAATAGTCAATTTCATCAATTAATCTTAGCAAGATTCATAAAAGAAAATCAAGAGCATTAATCTTTTTATTTTTTTTTTACCTTGAACCATTGCAATTCACTTTGCACTTGCAATGCTGCACCAGAAATGTTGTTAAGATAGGATGAAGGAGCCAAAATGGCTGCCTTATGAAGCAAGTTACTTTTGAACAAATCCGAACTTTGGGCTACCGCATTCTTAAAGCGAAATCCATGGAGGAGGTTGAAAACCTCAGCTTGACGATATTCAACAGCATTCAAGAAGACGCTTAACCCTATGTTCCACCCTAATAGTAGTTCTGGGTTTGCTTTTGATATCTGTAACAAAAACTTAACATTCCCTTTGATGGCGGCATTAGCAAGTGCTTCTCTAACTATATCCTTTTTTCTTCTATCTAGAAGTATTACATTCTTTTGAATTAGGCTTAGAATTCTTGCTGCTTGTACATCTTGCAACTTCATCTTACGTATTCCCCTCATTCCTGGATAATTGGTAGCTCATATGTTATGTCAGTGAAATTTAATTATCAGCATTGAAACATCAAATGTGTCCAACTTACCAAAGAAATAATTTGTAGACATACGTAGCAAAATATAGGCGAAGGAGATGAGCCTCTGTATTAGACCTAGATCTGTTGCAATGGAACTTTGTTAACCTAAGGATTCCAAATGATTAAAAATAATGAATAAAAATGAAATTTGATATTAAATTTACTTGCTTTTATCAGTGCCAAAAGATAAAAGATGTATTGTATCAGTTTTTAATCACAGCATAAATTTGTATTTTAGATTAAAATGTGATCATGTGTGCTTGTGTTTGTGTGTGTGTGTGTGTGAGAGAGGGTGAGAGAGAGAGAGAGGGAGAGAGAGGGAGGGAGGGCGAGAGAGAGAACGCTGTGAAAAATTTAGGTTAGGACTTTTTTAATGCCCGATAGCCAGGTATAAACTAATTTTAAATCCAGCTAGCAAATTAAAGTGCCTTGTGCATTATAAGGGAATGTTTACTTTTTTCAAAACACAACCGAAAAAAGCATACAGTATCCATGCATTCAGAAAAGATCATTTCAATAAATAATATTAAATGAATAGTGAGGGATCATTTAGTTTTATATTGATGTCATTGTCATATTAATTAATAAATACTAAATAAATAATAAAATAAGTAATGATAAATAATTTTTGTTTTTGTATCCAATATTGATTGTTGAATCGGGTGTACTCATTTTTCGTATATTGTTTGTTTCATCTTCTGACTAACCGAAAGAAAACATTGTACCATATATTCAATTCCTCCTTACTCTCTAAAGTCTAACCTTGAATGTCTTGAGTCTCGCCTTCACGTTGAATTTCCACTTGAAGATGATTGGTGAATGATGTTGATGGTATTCTTATATCTTCCACCCAAAAAGAAGAGATCAAATAAATGAAGAAACGTGAGCTTGATTGAAAAATAAACAACTAAAAATGTAATGAAATATTAATTAATCAAAAAAGAAAATGAAGATTGAGTGAAGTTAGTCAGTTATCCACACTTATTTTGTAATTGTTCCACCTATTTAATCGTACTTAATTCAGGGCACACTGTATATATCAATTTCTTTAGCATGCGTATGGCCAAAGGATAAATGCAATGAGTGAATGAATATTCATTGAGACATATAAAAAGAAGATAGTTAAAAGTACTAGTATGCACTAACGGTCATAGATCCATCGCTTCCAGAACATTAGTTGACTTCTTCTAGTATATTGAGAAAGATAGACTGCAATATATCCAATTATTGAACGCCCCTGATCATCTTGTGCAAAAAGCAGTTCTTGGCATCGTTGAAGCAAATCCCAAACAATATCTATAATATATAGCACGAGAAAGAACATCAGAACAAGTCAAGAACCTAGACATGCACAGAGAGAGAGAGAGAGAGAGAGAGAGAGAGAAGAAATCATATAATGAGTGAAATGTACGAAATGAGTTCATCTAGCCAGAACAAGCAATATAAGTTATATATATTACCAAGATATCCCCTATGCAAACATACTAGGATAAGCATGTATCCTTTGCGGGAGCCATTTTCAGCTGGTTCGAGGAGGACTTCCAAAGGGGTGACAGAATAGAGATAACGTCCCATTTTTTTCATACCAGTATTTAAAGCAAGTGTAACTGGAATCGTTTGATTTATTGAATCTGAAATGCCAAGTGTATTGCTATTTTTATTGATGATACATTCTGCAACTCGAATGACTTCAGTATATGCTGCAGCAAGTGCAAGTGGAGTTTTGCCACTAGAATCTTGCATTTCAAGGTATTCTGGTGGGACTAATCTCACCAACTCCTCTACTATGCCCACCTGCCCTAACATTGCTGCCACATGAAGGGCTGTTCGATCTCCTGTGTTAGGTTGTGCACTTAAAGCCCAAGGATGTTCATCAATGAATGCTTTTGTAGCAGACCAGTTGTTATCATATATAACTTTGAAAAGAACCGCCTCCTCAATATCTACTTGCTCGTTTGCCACTGTAATAACCAATTATTATATCATATGCAAACACAGAAAGGTAGAAAATGAGATTTGTATGTTCTAGTCACTCACCTTTGGGAGGAGAATGTGGTTCATTGTAGGTACGATAGAGATTATCCCATGCAACTTTGGCTTCAGAGGCATCTCGTAAAAGAGGGAGATTGTAAGGCCCGCAAGAGATACGAATGACGTGCAATGCTGCAGCGTTCCTTCTTGTCCATTTGGCAAATTCTTCCACACAATCTTTGTCTGGTCTTACACCAGTACTTGTCACTTCCCAAAGATCTTGAGCTATAAGATAGGTTTTAACCCATTCAAACCAATCTCTATAGTTGTCCACCCTAAGTGGTTCTGCGACTATCTCATTAAAATTGCGGATCTCTGCCATAACAGTTCAACCTAAAGGTGTTGGCTGTTGGAGATGGCGATCCTCTAATTATGGAGCAGCTGTGGGTTTGAAATTGTAACTAGCAATATTAATCGACTACGTCTCTTGACAACTAAAAAGATCTTCAATTGGGAAACTAACTATGCGTTGAAATTAAGAGACAGAGATTACACTTACACGCTTACCAGTTGAACTTGGCTATACGACTTCTCTCGTATGAGAAAACTGTCAGACGCGATGTCGTCAACAATTTCAAAGTGACGATTACATATATATATATATATAAGGGAAAAACTCAGAAGCTATGGCTTGTCACTTGTTACTTTGGCAGCTCGCTCACAGTTGGGAAACTCTTACTGTCACATTTGGTATATTTATAGCCATTTGGTTTATTTCTTGCGTGTTGGTATGGTTGAAGATATTGAAGCACCGGGTGCTTTCCTTTATATTAAATGCATTATTATCTCAAACCCACAGACAAAGGCAGGAATGGAATTGGAACTAAAACATCAAAGTGATTTTCATTCTGTATTATCACACTAATTAATACAAGAGAGCAAAGCGCAAAAAGCAACAAGTTAAGAGTCTGGGGAATCAAAGGTCCCAGAAATGTCATAAACATGTAGTGCAAGCTTATTAGTTCGTAGTATTTCTTATGCGTCGGGAAGAGAAGAAAAGGATCGTAAAACCATGCCTGATTTCCCACGGCCTGAAGGAAAGCGACAGACAAAAAAGGAAGTAATTTTTTTTTTCTTTTCCGACAGAGACAAAAAAGAAAGGAATCGAACAAAAGCATCAACGTGATTTTGACGAATCTGTATTATCTTAATATACAATGCAGCTGTTGATGCTTTAAAAAGAAAACATTTCTCCCGTCATTCTGACACCATTGAACCACTTTCTCTTAGGCTTAGCCCTTATATATTTAATCACTGCCCTTGAAAGCCAGGAATCTCGCTACATCAACGGATTTGTTCTAAATAATGAAACTCAGCGCGTGCGTGTATATATATATATTGGAATAATGGAAACATATGTTTGTGTATGTGTATGTATATGTATATGTATATGCATATGTATGTGAAGTAAGCAGAAAGGAAATCAAATAATGAGCCAGGTTGTGTTTGACAGGTAATAGAATAAAAAATATTTTCATAAATAAAAATACTTATAATTTTAAATAGAAAACAATGAAAATTCAATTATTATCAATATAAAATATCAAATCTATATATAAACTGGACAATTCAAAAATCATGAATAGTATGCGTTTCTTTTCTGAGGCTTCATGTAGTGCACAAAATGAATTTAGTTTAATAATAATAACAATATAAAAATATTATATGTTTCTATTTTGATGCAAGAAAAATAATAAACGTATTTTTAAATTAATCTTTTTTATTTCAATTTAATATAATAAAATTGAGATATTATAAACAAGTCAACTTTTAATTAGGTGATTTATGTAACAACCTATTTTCAAACACCACAAATCATCTCCTCACAACCGGCCTCAAATGCATAGAAAAACTCCAACAATTTCAAAATAGGGCTAGGGTCATAGCTTGCTACAGTGACATTGTAGCATCAATCAGAAAAAATGGGTTCATACTGCGGTGCTACAGTATGGCAGCAGCATGAATTGGATAAAAGTATGTGACGCCACGGCCTGGCTTCTGGTGCCACGGCACCTCCTTTTGATATGATATCAACAATTTGCTGATTTTTAGGGCGAACTTCTGCCATATATAACTTCGTACTCTAATCTCCAATTGACCTGATTTCAACTCCTACAAGTCACTCTCATCTCAATTTAACCATAAACACTAATTTCACTCGAATCCAACTCCATTTGGAGATCCTGGACTCCCAACGCCGTCTTGACCACTTTTGGGCCAAAACTCAAACCTTAAGTGCTCTAATTGCCACCTAAAGGAATTTGGCCACTACGGACCATCCTCATAGGCATGACTAACTTGTCCAAGAAGATTTTATTTCAAAGAATCCACTTCTTTGATATTTAACCCCCTGAACTCCAAATTCACATATTGGGCCATATACCCCAAAACACACATACATGGTCCAAAACTCCTTTTTGGGCTCACATACAACCACTCTAACACACAGATATTTGCTCTAACGATATTGACCACTTCTGGGGTCCAAATCATCATCATACACACATATACAACTGTACCTAGTGCATATTCACACCCAACTCATGTCGTCCCTCAACATCAATATCATCACATAGTCATCTATATCATCCAAACATCATCATCACAATCGTTCTATAATCATATAGCATATAGATGATACTCTCAGAACAGGAAGGACCAAGGCAAAGGAAAGGGTCAAAATAAGATAGAGAAGTTCCTCATCATGGCGAGCTTACTTGCACTATGGTGAGTAGGGAAAAATTTGTTTAAATTTGAAACATTTCAGTTCAGTCGAGAACGAGAGAGCGAGAGAGAAACGGAGGGAGAAAGAAGAAGCAGAGTTAGGGTTCATGATTCTCAGCCCTTAGGAGTGATTTTTAGCCTCTGTGAGCTTGGATTTTGGTTGGTAAGTGATCTCTACTCCTCCCTCAGCATCTTTCTTTGGTTTTGAGTTAGGATTTTTCGAGTATGTAGTTGGGTTTTCAATGTTTGCTGAAATCGACCGATTAAAATGGATGAAATGGGGTTAACAAGGAATGATTTAGTGGTTGTAATGCTTAGGTATGAGTTTTTGAGGAGTATGCATTATTTGAGCTTAACCCTAAGTTGAAATTGTGTGAGGAAATTGGGAATCTGAAGTGTGTGTGATTGATTAAAATTTGAATGGTCTCTAAGGAGCTCAATGGTGTGTGGAAATGGTGTTGGAACCTTGGGTTAGGCCTATAAAGTGGAATTGTGGTTTTTGATCAAGTGGTATATTGTGTTAATTGGGGTATTATGATATTGTGAAGGTTGTTTTGCTGACCGGAAGAGTACAAGTGTGTTGGACAACCCAAGAAGCTCATTGAATTGCATATGGGTGGAATTGATAACTGGAGGTAACCAGGTGTTTGCATTGTTTGTATAATACATATTATATGTTAGTATATATGTGTATATCTGCATGTTTCCGTTCATGATAAGTTTGTATGTGTGTGTATGGTTTTCCTATATGTCATTGTATGCACACAGCTAGACATATAGTGGATGATGATTATTAGAGATAATGATTATGATGTGACATTACATGATGCATAGCATGACAATGAGAATATAATGATGATGATGATTACATAATGATATGGCGTGAACATCACCACATGGCATTGTGAGATATATAGTGATCAGGCGGTGATGATGATATGATATACGATGATATGATGATATATGATAAGGGAGGAAAGGATGGGATCCCTACAATTAAATTTCCTCCTATGGCCAGGAGGGAAAGGCTAGTAGTGGATTGCACCTTCCCTAAATCACCACCAATTCGTTATGGGAAAAGGGAAGGAGGACCACAGTTCAAGCTCTAGTGTAACCTTTGGTTAGGTTGCATTAGGGTAAGGTGAGTTTGGTGATGCTCGAAATCAATCTTCACTAACTGTTGAAAGGGAATCTCCAGTACGAAATGTCTTATAATAACGATAACGCGTGGTTCTAGCTATGTGCAAGGGAGACATGCATTCCATTTCATATTGCATTCATAATATTTGTAATATCCCAAAATTTCACTGGATACTAATTAATGAAAGAAGAAATAATAAATGATAATATGAAATATACAAGGAATTTGTGAAAACGGACAAACACCATTTTGCGTGAAAAATGACAAAGAGATCATTTTCTCGGTTAGATGAAAAAATGAGAAATTATATTTTTGACTCTAAAGTATTATGAAAATGACATCCTGTTCCAAAATATATAAAAATCACGTGGAATGGGAATAAAAATGCCTTTGGGGAAATTATACCTAATGACCCAAAAGTTTCAAAAATTATAATTTAACTCTTGGTTAGGGGAAATTTTGTAAATATATAAAATTACAGTTAGAATGAAACCCTCGATGGGAGAAGTCCAATGGTATATGGCACTAAGGGTTGATGTTCAAGGATAAAGAAATAATCAATACCAAGTGTCCAAAAGTAACTTGCCGACAAAGTAAATTGTGGGCCCTACCGATAATTAAAAAGTAACCGGGACAGAATATAGGTCATACACAGATATCATTTGCAATGAGATAATTAAGGAAACATAAAAATAAATTTAGAATAATCTTGTAGCCTAAAAATGCTAAATTACTACAAAAAACAGTTTTATCGGTATAGTTAAAAATTACCCGATTCAGGATATATCTAGACCAGGAAAAATTGAGCAATTTTGGACACTTGAAACTCATTTATTGGCGTGACATTTGGGGCAGCTGGGCAGCACAAATTTTTGGCAAAAATAAGCATGGTTAGTTTAACTAATTAACCATGATTAAACTATACCATTAAGCCACTTAATTACTCTCTTTCCACCCATTCTGCATGTTCTTTTCCAGTAGCAAACCAGAAGAGAAAAATGCAAAGAGGAAGAGAGAAAAGAGAGAAGGAAGAAGAGAAACTTAAGGAGAAATCAAAGATTCAAGTTGGTAAGTTACTTTCCACCATTTCAAGCACAATACATGGATTAGATTTCCTTCTCCACTCTCTTAAGGTTTCTACCAAACTAGCATTTAGCAAGAAATGGAGTTTTCCAACCATGAAACATAGGGAAAATGATAAAATGTTCATTTAAATCATGAATATAGAAGTAGTTTAATGTATTATGAAGTATAGCCATTTTCCTTCATTTTCATGATTTTCAGCCAGAATGGGTTCATATTTAGAGTTGGAATTTCAAGGATTTTGACTCTAAAAATGGATTCCTTGGGTCCAAATTAGTCAAGTACAAGTGTTAGATGCAAGAAAAACACAAAGGAAAGCTAAGTGAAATAGTTAGGGTTTAAGGTGTATAGTATTGTGTAATTCTGGAAATTAGTAGTTAAAATAGTTAAATGCTGATATAGTTAGGTTCAAGGAAGTTCTGGAAAGCTTAAAAAGTGGTGGACCAACTATGGAAGTCAAGGGAACACATAAAGGTTGTTAATCTTCCCTTTCTAGCATCACATTATCATTATTGTTTCTTTGATATTTGACATTATGGCATATGAATGAAATTTTAATTTGTGATATTTTTGTGATGTTGCTGAGTTGTATGAGGGATTTTGAGCCCCAGGATGTCGATTTTTTAAAATGAAACTATGCCAAAATTTTTGTAAAATTTATATGTCTCAATGTGCCTATGTTATGAATTAAATTTTATGTGATGTTTTTATGGAAAATGTGATAATATGATGGCATATTTGGGTATTAGCTACTAATATTCTTTAAATCTCACCCTCCCACATATTAACCATGATTAGGAAGCATTCATGGCAAGACCACTAAGGAAGAAAAAGGAAAAGAGAAAGAGCTCAGTGTTTGAGTTGATATAGCTTGCAAAGGCCATGAAATTTGACCTTTTGTATAAATTTGTAAATGTGATATTAAATTTGTTTCTTAAAGTTTTTATGTTGCTTTAGGTCTTAGTGAAAGTATGGTATAAGATGAAGATGAAATATGGCCATGTAAATATTTTATAGCTATTGTTTGGCAAGGTACTAGGATGTAAATGGTCATTCTGACCACTACAAAGTAAACCAATGTAAAGTATGAAGTTATATATGGTTGAAAAGTAGATAGAAAGGGCTTTCATATGGTCCAAAGAGCAATCAATTTGGATTTATGTACGAATTATAGTGGATTTCCAAAATTATCCCAAAAAACTAGAATTTTAGAAATTAACTATATGAATAGTGAAACCTTATGAAATTTACTATACAAATTGGCTAAGTAATTGCTCTATTTTATATTTTTCCCATGTAGAAAATCTTTAAGCTATTTTTAAAGACTTGAATCACTTGTATAAGATTTTTGTAAAATTAGTTATGATTTTCCAAAGTTCGGTCGAGAAAAAGGAATTTGGTTAAATGAATAGTATCCAAAATTTGGAAAATTTTATTATAACATTTTTGTAATTCAAACTTCTAATTAAGTATAATTGGACTATAATGAGGTCTAATACATGGGAAAACAATCCTAAATCAATATGTTACAATATTATTGCATGAGTTACATATATATATGCAATTGGTTGTTCCCAATTACTGAGACTTTGTCTCACACCCAATTTTCCATGAACTAACATTTCAAGTGAGAGTTCTAACACCAGCTCGAAGAAGACAAGGGAAGCATAGCCACTCCAGTATCAGGAATATTAAGTTATTATAGGGCATATGTGTATTGTCTATGTATGTTGTGCTAAGTAGGATAGTGTTTGTAATTACCATGAGGATCGGGATGATTGTAATGATGTTGGTGGTATGACATGTTTGTGATGATATTGTAAATGATATTGATGTGGAATGGTGTTGAATGTAATAAGTATGATGTTTTGTGATGCATTCATGGTACGGAGTGTTAATGAGTCAATATGGTAGAGTAAGTGAGCCCAAAGATTATTTTGGGCCAACTATGTGAGTTTTGGGCCTATAGACCACTTTGTCAATTAGAAGTTTAAGGGGGTCAAATCTCTGACGAGTGGTTCCTTTGAGGTGAAACTCCTTTGGACAAGTTGGTTAAGTCAAACATGACCTGTATAAATGGTCCTGAATGGTCAAAAATTGCCAAAACACTATTGGGTGTCCAAAATCTCTAAACGGAGGTGGATTAAAGTAAAATTGGTGTTCATGGTTAGATTGGGACAAGATTGACTTGTAGGAGTTGGAATTAGGTCAATCGGAGGTATGAATACAAAGTTATGCTAATCAGAAGTTCACCCTGGTACTTTGAAATTTGCTAGTAAAAAACTAGCAAAAGGTGCTGCGGTGCCAGAGCTAGGCTATGGCGCCAGATCTCCTATTTTGCCAACATTTAAACCTGAGAACACCGGCACCGTGGCAGTACTGTAATGGTCACAGCCCTACACCCTATCTTGGTTGTTTGGTGTTCTCAAGGTGTCTTGTGGCATTTTCCACTGCCCTAATGATTTGGGAGGTAAATTTGAGGTGTTTGAGCTGTGTTTGGTTAGTTTTTGAAGTATTTGGTCAAGATCGAGGGGTGCATTGGAGTAGGGCATTACAACCGGGACAAACACACATATATTATAATATCATCAATACTACACATAGATACAAATGATGCAGTGCAATACCAATGTTATGAAATGCCAATGTTTATTTTTTACTTTTATTGGCATTTTAAAAATGCCAACTAAAGGGGTACTTTAGTTGGCGTTTATATCAGAAACGCCAACTAAAGTAAGTACTTTAGTTCGCGTTTGTGTCACAAATGCCAAGTTTTCTTTTTTTTTTTAAGGCTTCTATTAACATTTATTTAAATAAATGCCAACAAAAGCCAATATTTTTTCAAAACAAAAATATACAATTATATATATATGTTACTCTATTGAGCCAATTGACAAAAAAAGATATATCACATTAAAATGTATACATTTTAACAATTCAATTACAAGTCAATTATAACAAAAAAAAATTACAATAGAAATCTCAACTATATGAAGTACAAAGTTTGTAAAGTTTCTTGAGGCTATCAGAAACATCTTTTGGACAATTCTTCCACATTGACACTCATCCAATAGATCCCTCTTCTCAAAACAGAAATCTTTCTGCAGGTATAAAAGCTATTAGTAAAATATCTAGAGCATGTCAAGTAGGAAGGTAACAAATTTACTAAAGGAATAAATGAACATCTAAGAATCAAAGAATAAATGAAAAATTATATATCAAACTTCACCACAATTATATATCAAACTCACCAAAAATAACTCCAATTATAAAGTTTAATAGATTTATTTACTAGTCCAAACAAGTCAAAAGATAAGAAATGGCAACTTTTCATAAAACCCAACGTAATTGAGTGCGAAGCATTCTTACAACACTAACTGATCAGTAGGACATATTGGAAACTTTCTACCATTGTAAAAAAGTATGTTTACAATCCTGATGACTTTATCTTTGATAATTTTGGTCAATTTAAGCAACACACAATTGAGAGATAAAAATTTTATGAGTTCTATTCATGAAGATCATACTTCCATAGATTGCCTTGAGAAGTGCTTCTTTTTCCAACTTACCTAAAAGCAGTTAACAACAAATTAAAAATTATATAACATACTCAAATAGCACTAGCCTTAAATATATCTAGAAAGTTGGATCAAACCTTTATACTGTCGGTTGTTTATAACAAGAGTAGGCAATATAGTAATGTCACCACGAGATTCTTTACCAATCTAAAAATAGAGGTGGAAGAAAATACAAGCATTTACAAAAGTAGAGAATCTAGTTTCACTATGTTCTATTCATACCCTTACTTAATCTTACATTATATCATAATTAACTCACTATCTCTAGCCACTACTCGAAAAAGCATAGGGTTAGAATGTAGAGTGATATAAATGACAAGATCTTATAGATTGCTAGTTTTACTGTTATAATTTTCCCTTACTACTCTGCTTCTCCCTCACCTTTAACTAATTAAACACTTTTATAATTAACACAAATGGTCAATTACATAGCTTTTTTTTCCTCCCTTCATTCATATTAATGGACTCCAATTTTAAGTGTGGCTTCTATACGATTAGGTGATTGAGTGATCCTACATATAGGACATTTGACAAACGAATCATGATCTATATATGTACATCATGTGGGGTACACGTGAAGAAGTTTTATGTCATTATTAAACAAGTTCAATTGCCCAATCTCAGATTTATGCCTCAGTTTTTCTCACTTAATTTCCATATATGACAAAACTATTAAGAGTCTATATCCCTACGAGGCCTTAACGGTGATGAGTATTGTTGACATTGACCCCTCTTTTTTCACCTCTTTAGCTAGCTAGCTAGCTCAATTTTTAATCTCTGACTTCTTCTATTCTATATATTATAGATTATGAAGACTAGATTCTCATTGGTTAAGAGAAATTTAATTTTATATGTGGTTTATTCAAATCATCATTCTATGATCACTACTACAGAATTGGCCTTTTGGAACGCACATTCTAGAACGTTTATTAAAAAAAGGTGCTTGAAAACTATATGGGGAACATGTTAATAAAAAGTGTGAAAGAAAGTTCATCTTCGGGAAAGCTTTCATAAGAAATTGTTCCCAAAATTTTCCCGTCTAAAAATAATTAATTATTCAGAAGACATTTGGAAACGTTTAGCTAAGTAAACCTTCCTGAATGCTTAGCTTATTCAGTAACGTTCTCATTGTTTAAACATTCCTAGTCATTTTTTTCCCTAAATTTTAAGATAGAGGCCATCAAATCCAGCTAGGTCACAAGCTTCCCCTTCCTATCATCTCTTCTCTTCTGGTCATATCTCTCTTCTTTCTTCTTTTGTAATCTCTCCATCGACATCTTCCATCTCCATTTGCATTCTCTTCATCAAAGATGGAGCCCTATCAAGATTTCAACTCCTTCCCCCTTTGCTCGACATGAGTTCGCCTTCCATTAAAGATTCAAATTCTTTTCGATTTCGGCCTCCTCTACTGGCAAAGTTTCATCAAACTCCACAACCAAAGACTCAAATCCCTTTCCACCACATGCGAAACGCGGAAAATAAGGCTTGTTTGCTTTTTACCTTTGAGCCCCATCCGATTTTAGCCACAGTTCAATTACTTCTCTTCTTCTGATATTCTAGAAATCAGAAACAAAGAACAAGTCATTTATATTCTGGTGCCTATGGTGGGGAGGTTGGAAAGCAAGGGAAGGCATTAAATCTTGATAAGGGGTAAGCAAAATGGTGAAGCCTGAGTGTAACACCCTACCTCCTGACTGGACTAAAAACTTCAAAATCCAACCAAACGCAACCCAAATGACTCAAAACAACTTCTTAACACTTTAAAAGAGCGAAAATGAACCAACAACACCAAAAACTGGACTGGGGCTGCGGCCTCTAGAGTACCGCCATGACACCAAACCTCTCCTGCTTTACCTTGCCACTAGGCTCTCTGGCGTAGCGGCCTGCTTCCTAGCACCGCGGTGCCCCCTGCTAATTTTCTATACCAGCAACTTCCATACTTCGAGGTGAACTTTCAACAAGTATAACTTTATGCTCCGACCTCAAATTGACTTGAGTCCTCAGTAATCCCATCACAAAATCCATGGAAACGCTATCCCATTTCCACTCTGAAATCTCCAAAGTTTACGACATACCTGCAAGCAATTGGTGCTCAATCTTTACCTCCTAACAAATTAAACATCTTGCTACATACTCTGCAATGTCCTTTTTCATGCCTGGTCACCAACAACCACGCTTCAGATCTTGGTACATCTTGGTGGTACCTGGGTGAATAGTATACCTGCTCTTATGAGCTTCTTCTAAAATAATTTCTCGCAACCCCTCAACATTTGGTAAGCAAATCCAACCATGGTACCGGATGATACCATCCTCTAGAATATCAAAGTCTTGAGTCTCCGCCATTTCAATCTGTTCTTAAATGCCCAAAAGATAGTCATCCTCCATCTGAGCATAGCAAATGTTCCTCAATAAATCACTTGATACACTGATGGAACTCATTACTAGTACTCCATGATGGACATTAATGGATAACTTCATATCTCTCATGCTCTGCAGCAACTGCTGCTCCCTTATCATCACTGTGGCCATATGGATCGACTTTCTACTCAGCGCATCTGCCACAATGTTGGCTTTCCTAGGATGATACTTCAAAGCAAACTCATAGTTCATCAGGAACTCAACCCAATACCTTTGCCTCATGTTCAGTGATGTGTCTATTTTATACCTACAAAATACCCACATTTGATATTGTTTTGCTTGAAACATATTAAGTTTTGATATCAAATTTGCATGATTCTATTTAAATTGAGATATATTTGCATTTTAGGAAAACTTTAAGGACAAATAAGGATTTTAGAGTGGAAGAAGAAGACAAGAAGGCACAAATAAAAATCCATCTGGTCCCCATTTATCACCCTCACTTGTGGCTAGGTGAGGAGACGTAAGCTGCCCAAGTTACCAGTTGACTCGGCACTGGGTCAACCAATGCATTACACCACCCGGTGCCGGGTGGAACATGGAAAAGCACATTAACATTGTTCACTCGGCATCGGCTGGAAAAATATAACATGATACGACGCCGGGTGAAGGATTTAAATAGACTTTGAATAATTCTTCCATGAGGGTCGTACAAAATATATATATATATACATATATGAGTTTTGGGGAAGAAAGAAGAAGATTTATTTCAAATTCTCTGGAGCTGAGGGAGAGCATTCTAAAGGCAAATTTGATAGGATTGAAGGTGTAGTAAAGCTGAATCACTCTATTCTTCTACTACTTTTCTTCCTTTAGATTTTGTTCGAATGATTTAGGAGTTTATTATTATTTTGAATTTAAGAACCATGTTTATGCGTAACTAATTTTCCCAGTTAAGGATAGGGATGCAGTCTAACTAGGATTGATTAGAGTTTACTCAAAATTATAACTGTTGTTTATGATTCAATTCTTCTAATTTATTTATGGTTAATTATATCTATCTCTTTGGTGCTTCATTGGGAATTTTGTGATTAGCCACCATGAAATTCATTTTGTGAGTAAGCTTGATAGGCTGAAAGATGAAGAGCAAACCTAAACCTAGAGAGATAGACATAAACAATAATTTTAGGGATAGAATTAGGTGTTTATGGTGATTTTAGTTATAACTTCAAGGTTAATTAGGAATTTTAATTGCACGAGAGTGAATTAAAATCTAATTAAACACAGACTAATTGACTGAAAGGTAATTAGGATAATTTAGAAATAATTGTCACTATAATTATAAAATGAGTCAAGTTATGAGTAACTTTAGTTGTCCTAGGAAGATGAAACCCGATTCCCTAATGCTCTCAGTGATTATATCAAACCCAAAGAGTTGATTTGATTATTGTTTTTCTCTTAGCTTAATTTTTTATAGCTTAATTTTTTATTAATATTTCACAAATTGTTTGTCTTGATTGAAATTATTTGATTGAGTAAATCATAACCTCCCTTGGGTTCGACCTCTGAAATACTCCAGAGATTTTCTTTTATTACTACGATCGACCCTGTATACTTGCAGGATCCTGATCATTCAGCTCTTTCTGATCAAACAAATACTTCAAACTCTTGTAATCGTTGAATACCTCAAATTGAGCGCTATAGAGATAATGCCTCCACAATTTCAAGGCAAACACTATGGTCACTAGCTCAAGGTCATAAGTAGGATAGTTCTCCTCATGAGGCCTTAACTGCCTTGAAGCATACACCATAACTCTGCCTTGCTACATCAATACACACCCTAGACCTTTCTTAGAGGCATCTGTGTAAACAGTGAATGACTCTGATGGGTTAAGGATAATGAGCATTAGGGTAGACGTCAAACAAACCTTCAGTTCTTGGAATGCTCTCTCACACCTGTCATCCCAAATGAAAGATCGATCCTTACGAGTGAGTCTAGTCAATGGCATAACAACCTGAGAGAATCCCTTAATGATTTTCTAGTAGTATCCAACCAAACCCAGAAAACTCCGAATTTCAATCACCTATTGCGGTCTCTCCCAATTCAACACCGCTTCAACTTTCTAGGGTCTAATAACACTCCTTCTGTTGAAATCATATGACCTAGAAATTTTACCTCCCGTAGCCAAAACTCACACTTACTGAGCTTAGCATATAGTTGATGATCCCACAATACTTGCAACATAATCCAAAGATGGAGCGCATGCTCTTCCTCACTCTTAGAGTAAATTAGGATGTCATCGATAAAAACCACCATAAATTTATCAAAATACGGCCAAAACACCCTGTTCATATAATCCATGAAAATTGCCGGGGCATTGATCAACCCAAATGGCATCACGAGAAACTCATAATGACTATATCGAATTTGAAATGTTGTTTTAGGCACATCTTTAGCACGCACTCACAATTGATGGTATCCCAATCTTAAACCGATTTTAGAGAATACGGAGGCACCTGCCAACTGATCAATCAAGTCTTCAATCCTAGGTAAAGGATATTTATTCTTTATCGTTACTCTATTCAGTTGCTTGTAATCAATGCTCAATCTGAGACTACCATCCTTCTTCTTGACAAACAATATTGGAGCTCCCCAAGGTGAGACACTAGGTCTAATGAAACCCTTTTTTAACAAATCCTTAATCTGCTTCTTAAGCTCTTTGCCTCTTTCAACTCAGATGGTGCCATTCGATATGGAGTATTAGAAATAAGACTTGTCCCGGGTACCAAATAGATGGAAAACTCTAGTTCTCGTGGTGGTGGCAAACCAGTAATCTCCTCTGGAAACACATTAGGGTATTCATTCATAACTGGATATCTTTCAGCACCACCTTTGATATCCACGTTCATAGAGAAGGAAACCAAAAACCCTTGACATCCTTTCTTCAGATACCTGTTAGCTTGGGCAAAGGACAAACAAACATTCTCATCCCTTTCTACGCTAGGGATATTCATCGGCAAAGACACATTTTTCTGAGCATAGTTAAGAATGGCATTATTCACCTCCAACTAGTCCATCCTGATTATCACATCGATCTCTTGTAACAGCAAATAGATTAGAGTCAGGGTAGTGCTTCAGTGTTCAAAATGAACCACACAGTTCAGACAAGCTTGAGCAGTTCTTAATGAAACTCCCATGAGTATGGATACCGACAACTCAAAAGGCAACCACATTGCCACAATACCCAATCTTTGAGCATAATCAAAAGAAATGAAGGAATGCAATGCAGCTGAGTCAAACAAAATATGAATAGAGTAACCATTGAGTTTAAGTTTACCTTTAATCAAATTAGGCACTGCATCCGCTTCCTGTTGGGTGATGGCAAAAACTCATCTGGGCATCGTAGGCCTCCTCGTCGCATCATCACGCCTTGGCTCCCAACAATTTTGCAATATATGACATGGTCTCCCGCAATTGTAACAAATCAAGCACAGACGGTCACCATGGCTAAACCCACATTTTGTGCACGGATTTGATGCACTACCTGACCCGTACTGAGATAGAGTGGATTTTCTTCCTACATACTCACTCTGGCTGGAACTCCCCTGGTCAAAGCTTCCTCGATAAAAGGGTCCTCTGCCAAATTGGCCTCTGTTAGACTGATCTCAACCAAACCTGCCTCTACCTCTACCATGACGGCCTTTACTATGATGACCTCTTCCTCCGCTAGAACCTGTGCTACAACACTGCTACTACTACCTGAACCACTTCCATTAATGATTCCTCCAGTAGGTCCTAGGTGAGAAAAGGCCCGAATCATGGAATTCCTTCTATGCTTCTCGGCCTCCTTCATCCGTCTGTATAGGGCACGAATCTTCGCACACAAGTCCTCAAAGGACACAAACTCCACCACCGATAACCACTCCTTAATCTCTGGATGGGCTCCCTCAAACAACCTCTGAGCCATCCACCAATCATTAGGGCAATTATTCAGATAAGTGGAATACTTTGCCAAGTCTAGAAACTAATCAATGTAGTCATCTACCGATAAATTCCCTTGTTGAAAAGTTAGGAACTCGGCCTCATTTTGTAGCATTAAGGCTGGAGAGACATAGTGTG
This sequence comes from Adenanthera pavonina, assembly GCA_026686845.1. Classification (NCBI taxonomy): domain Eukaryota; kingdom Viridiplantae; phylum Streptophyta; class Magnoliopsida; order Fabales; family Fabaceae; genus Adenanthera; species Adenanthera pavonina. The sequence goes on along the minus strand of JAIVEN010000020.1, from coordinate 8,064,222 downwards.
CAAAGAACCGTTCCTTAAACTGTTCCCAGTTCATAAGAGGATTTATCGCTTCAACATTTGGGAAAACACTCCTCCACTAACGCTTGGCCTTCTTTTCAAGCCTAAAGGCCGCCAGTTGTACCCTTTGCTCTGAGGTACAATCCATCACACTGAAGATGTTCTCCAATTGTTCCATCCAATTCTTAACCTGAGAAACATCCATGGTATCTTCGAAAGCCAGGGGATTGAACTTTTGAAAGTCCTTCAACTGTAAAGAAATACCCCTTCTTCTAACCCTTGGAGCTTTTTCAGGCTCCACCACATTTTCATCATCTCCTGCATTCAAATCCACAAACATGCCGACCTCTTTATTTACTTCATCCTGTTATTGCCTATCCATTCACTCTTGTAACCTGTTCAACATCTCCCCTTGAGTATTTACTTGATTACTGAGGCTAACCAACAACTCATACATCTGCCTCATAAGATCACTGTTACTTTGTCTTCCTTTACGAGACATTCTTCCTATGCACAAGCAATAACACACTCAATTATATGGTTCTGGACTAGCATTGCAGTGGGAATATAGTCTATATATTTAAAATTGTGCCAACTAGTACTTCAAGCAAAAACAATGGCCCAAAACCATTGCTCTGATACCAAAATGTAACATTCTTCCTCTTGACTCGACCAAAAACTTCAAAATCCAACCAAACACAACCTAAAAGACTCAAAACAACTTCCTATCACTTCAAAACAGTGAAAACAAACCAATAACACCAAAAACTGAGCTGGGGCCGTAGCCACTAGAGTACCACCGCGACTCTAGACCTCCCTGCTTTACCTCAGCACTGGGCTCTCTGGCACCATGGCCTGCTTCCTAGTGCCACTGTACCCTTTGCTGATTTTCTATACCAGTAACTTTCATACTTCGGGGTGAACTTTCAACATGCATAACTTTATGCTCTGATCTCTGATTGACTTGATTCCAACTTCTACAAGTCAATCTAGTCCCAATCTATCCATAAACACCACTTTTACCTTAGTCTAACTCCATATGGAGATTCTAGACCCCTGACACAATTTTGGCCACTTATTGACTAAAACTCACCGCTAACAACCTCCCATTGCCACCAAAGGAAAATGGTCACTCAAAGACCATTTAAATAGGTCTAAAACCCCCAAACCAACTCATCCAAAGAGATTTTATCTCAAAGGAACCACACCTTTGAGATTTGACCCCTTGAGACCCCAACTTGACAAAATGGGCTACAAGCCCAAAAACATTTTTCATCATATATAACACATACATTCCACAAACAACACCTTTTTCACATATAACCACACATACAACATCCATACAAACCTTACAATGCCATACATTCATTACAAAACCTTTTATCCTACTTGGCATAAGATACATATCCAAAATACACAAGCTACATAGACCTAGTATTCCCACGTTCGTTGTTACTCCCTCAGCTTCTCAGGACTAGTGCCAGAACCGTCACCTGAAAGGTTAGTTCATAGGATAAGGATATGAGACAATGTCTCAGTAACCGGGGACAACCACATACATATATTTATACATATATCTCATACAACTCATGAATGCAATGTAAAATGAATGGAATGCATGTATCCCTCGCAGGGACTCCATCTTTATCCTCCCTAACATATATAATCCATCCTTATCCTCCCTAACATATATATTTTCATCCTTATCCTCCCTAACATATATACATATTCTATCATTATCCTCCCTAACATATATACATATTCTATCCTTATCCTCCCTAACATATATACATCATCATACATCATATCGTCATCATATCATCATCACCAATTCCGCTAGAGATCACAATCACACAATGCCATGTGATGATGCTCATGTATCATCATATAATCAGCATCATCATATCATAATGTCATGTATGCATCATGTCATGTCATGTCAATGTCATCATCTCTAACCATCATAATCATCATAGTCATCATAATCATCATCTAGCTATACATACCACGATATATATAGAAAATAGTATACACAAATACATCAATATCGTGGTATGAAAGAAACATGCCAATATACACAAACATACATACTATCATACCATACAAACAATACAATACAAACAAACACCCGGTTACCTCAAGTTGTCAATACCACGCTCACACGAGTTTCACAAGCTTTCTTAAATGCCAATCCCATAACTAGCCTTCTCCGAGCAGCCAAACAACCTTAACAAGATCACAATTCCTTAATTAACACAATATACCAATAACCAAATATCATAATTCAGCCACTTTAGGCCTAACCCAAGGTTCCAATTCATGCATCAATAAGCTCTTAGGGACCATTCAAACACCAAACAATTCCATACACTTCGGATTCCCAAGAGCCCTAACTGAAAATAACCTAGGGTTAAGCTCAAATCATACATACACTCTTCAAAACTCATATCCAAGCAACAAGAATACCAAAACACACTTAACCTCATTTCATCTATTTCGATCAATGGATTTTGGCTGAAATCAAAGATCCCAACTTATAACAAAAAAACCCCAAATTTCAACCAAAAACAATGGAGAGGAAGGAGTAAAAATCACTTACCTAGTTGAATCCAAGCTTATAGAGGTAGAAAACAACTCCCAATGGCCGAAAACTCCAAACCTTAGCAGAGCTCCTCGACGCTCCCTCCATTTCTTTCTTTCAGATCATCCGAAATGATCCAGATTTAAATAAAAATCCTGAATCTCATCACAGCCTTAGCACACCTCACGCGGCTCCACCAGTTTTTAGCCAAAAAGAGCCACTATACTTGCTTTTACCGTGGTGGCCCTGCTTCTTGCCATGGCATGGAGCTCTTTCAGATTCCACTTGAACCTTCCTTCATTCTGTTTCCTCTGATTCTGTACACAATGCCAAAACAAAGTCATGAGGGGTGTTACACTGAGCATATCCATCACTAGCAAAGTTGAAGAATGCATTTTGAAGTAAGTTAGTTTAATTTCTTGTTTATCTCTATATGCTTGCAATATATCACAGATATCAATGAACATTTAAGCGTATCTAGTGTTAGAGTTCTTTGCAATATATGTAAGCTAATGTTCAAATTTGATCTTTGGAGATAAATTTGGAATTTTATGTAAGGTTTAATATAACATAAGTTTTGATGATGACAAATATAGAGTAATAAGGAACAAATGCATCATATATATCTAACATATTTAATGTTCCTTAAAGAAGTAAAATGTGTATTAGCATGTATTTAATTATGATTATAATGCATATATCATGTTATGTGCAAATATATCCACTGTACTTTTACAATGATATATAAGTTGGATATATAAACTGGACTAACTATTTTGTTTGTAAGTGTAATATATTAAATGTAGAATGGTCCAAGTAAGAAGAGTGAGCATTGGAATACAGAAATAGAAATCAATATTATGCCTTACTCAATAAAGGAGGAGACAAAGGATGCTCCCAAAATGGAAGATCAGAAGGAAGCATGCCAAGAAGGAAATGACCAAGTGGAAGTGAAACTCAACATTTGAATATCTAGTTACTAGGTATATTTTGTTTTCACTTAGGTCTTGAGGTGGATTAATCTTTGAAAATTACTTAATCTTGTTACCATATGTTTTAAATGAGTTAGATTAAGCAAATATGATGTTAGCATATGTTAGATTTGAAAAACTCTGACTGATAGACGAATTTTGAGAAGATAAGCTTCATATACTTTATTAAAATATGAACTTTGCTGACTGAAATTTGAAGTTCTAGAGATATCACCTCTGACAGATGAATTTCAAGTATTGAAATTCAAATTTCGAGTCAAGCATAGTTAGTGAAATATGCAAAATTTGTCTGAAGTTATGACAAAGTTCCTTTGATATTAAAGCACTAAAATGGTTCAAAGTCAATCCATCTGACAGATAAATTTTGGATTTTGAAATTCAAACTTTAGAATAAAAATCAATTATTTACAATTGCATTTGATTAGCTCAAGAAGTTTTGGATATCAAAGTAACATATCCTTACTTTTAAACATTGTGAAATCTGGTTTTCAAAAATTTAGAGTTTGACCTTTAATTAGTATTTTTAATACATTTCTCAAAATACATATGGCTTTGATGTAAAACTTATTTCATATGAAACTAGACTTAATAAGCTTTTCAAAGAAGGTTATTTCACTTAAAATAAAGGTCATATGAAAAAGCTATGGTCATTTAAAATTGAGTAGTGAGATATGCATTTTCATTTTTGACCTCCTATAATTTTTTTGATCATATCTCACAGAATACGTTTGTTTTTTAAGTGAAACTTGTTGCATTTGAAAGTATACATTGTTTTGCTTAATTTGGAGTTAAAATGAGAGAGTTATATCTTTTGCAAAATTATCTACAGTGCAAAGTTTGAAGTTACAAAGGTTCTGCCTCCGATATTCGAATTTCGAGCCTCCAAAATTCGAATTTCGAAGAGAACTTTTGTGTCATGTTGAACTTGCCACTGATAGATGAATCTTGGCTTTTGAAATTCAAACTTCAAGTCTAACAGACGAATTTTGAATTTGAAAATTTGAATTTTGAATCCCCCGAATGTGAAAATACTTAAGGAACAACAAACAGACAAACAAATTTTGGGCACCAAAATTCAAATTTTCACATCCAAAATTTGAATTTTGAAAGGAATAACTTGTGCCATATTGAGTTGCTCACTGATAGACAAATTTTGGGTACCAAAATTCAAACTTCGAAGTCAATGTAGCAATATGGAACAATTGTTCACACTTACAAGAAGAACTTTAAACTTGAAAATTCGTATATTCCAACATAGAAACATTTTTCAAAGACAAAAATTCAAATTTTTCCTTAGAACAGACGAACTTCAAAATTCAAAGTTAAAGTCTTTAACTTATGGTCTCTGCGAAATTTATCTGTTGACACCTAAAATTCAAATTTCAGAGTGTCAACGCATTAAATGTGGTTGGTAAACGGCTAGTTTTACAGAGTAACCATTGGATAAGGTCTGTAATGGCTAGATCTTGTGTCTAATGTCTAGTTATAACACAAATCTATAAATAGAACATTATTTGAACTTATGAGCAACAATCTTAAGAGAGTTTATACAAAAATGTTGCAATAATTTGTAAAATCTTTTTATCTTAGTATTGTTTGAAAAACCCACCTCAATAGAGTGAGCCTTCAATGTATTATCTACTCTTCAAGAGATTTTTCATTCTATAAACATTTCTTTCTATATATTCTGGATAGAATCTTAGTGTGGGAAACACTAAGGGATTTATATTGAATCAAGAAGTTTTGATGATTCCAAATCAACTCTCAAGAGCTTGAAATAAAGATATCAAAGGTGGTTAAAGAATTCCTGGAGAAATCTGTGCAAAGTTTATTGTAGGATGTTTAGTTTTATTTTATTTTGAGTACAAGGCTTTGATTTGGTGGAAAGATATTTTAAAACCTTGATCTTATGTTAAATCATGAAATATTTGAAAAACACCCACCAACAGATGAAGTTTGAAAGGTTTATATTGAACTGTCATGTTGGAAATTCAAACTTTGACTTTGGAAATTTGAATTTCAAGTTAAAACTGAATAAATCTGAAGAGATGCTTCTCTGATAGACGAATTTTGATTTTCCAAAATTCAAATTTTCATAAGTACCTGAAAGAAACTTTTTAGCAACAGACGAACTTTGACTTTTGAAAATTTGAATTTCAGACAAAATACAACTTATGAAAACTAAAGAATCCATCTGAAATAATGTCAAAGTTCATCTGAAATCAAGATTATATTGAGTTTCAAAATTGCTCACTGACAGACGAACTTTGAACATGAAAATTTGAATTTTAATAGCTAAAGTTGTAAGTTTGTTACAATGATATGTTGACATATGAATGACAATGTTTATAAATTCGAATGTTAAAGTAAGTCTGAAAAGAGGTCTCTCTGACAGACAAACTTCACTATTTAAAAATTCGAATTTCGAAGTAAATGAACTACTGTGTTTTTTGAGCTTGCTACAGATAGACGAATTTTAGGGTTCCAAAATTTGAATTTCGAAGGCACTGTAGCAAATTAAAAGTACTGTTTACACTTAACAGAAAAACTTTACACTTGAAAATTCGTATGTCACTACTTAGAAACATTTTCAAAATATCAAAATTCGAATTTCACTTCATGACAGATAAACTTCGGTCTTTCAACATTGAAGCTGTTAACCTTTGATATCTGGGAAATTCGTCTGTTGACCAACTGAAATTCAAATTTCAGTATATCAGAAGCATTAAATGTGGTTGGTTAACAGATAGTTTTTTAGAGTAACCATTGGATAACTTCTCCAACGGATAGATTTTGTCTCTAACGGACATTTGAGACCTAAATCTATAAATATAACATCATTTAAAGTTGTGGGTAATGAATCAAAACTTTGTATATACTGAAACTCTGCCAAATCTTCTTTTCAAAGACTTTTACCCTCTCACTTCAATACTTGTACTTCAACCTTCATATTCACTCTATTCAAGAGAGTTTAATCTTTGTAAACAATCTAATCTTCATCTGGAAGATAGATTTTCTTGTATGGGGATATCACAAGGGATTAGAAGCACCTTGTAAAAGTGCAGAAAGGGATTGAGAGAAGCTCTAGAAAACAGAGCACAAAAGTTGTACTGTGGCATTTGTAAGACGTCCACTGAATTCTTGCAGAATAGTGAAAAATCTCAAGTGGTGACTTGGGAACTGGATGTAGGTCAAGTGGAGAGACTAAACCAGGATAAATTTCTGAGTCTTCTTCTCTTTTCTGCAACTTTCACTGTTATCTATTTATACTCTGTTTTACCATTATATATTGCATTCTTCACCTCTTTGATATTTTACAGAAAATTTTTAATCTTCCCAATTTACCTCCCCTCTTGGGAAACCAGCCTAACTAACAATTTACACATCTTGTAAGAGTATGGGAAGAGTGGCTTCACAAGTGCCTACTGAAACCTGTGGGATGTACTGAGGCTTCACAGGTGTCTGAATCAAACCTATGGGATAGAGTGGAAAATCTCAAATGGTGGCTTGAGTACTGGATGTAGGCCAAGTGGTTGAGCTGAACCAGTATAAATTGTTGTGTATTGTTTTTCATCTTCTCTATTCAGTTGCTACACACAACTCTCTCTGTTTATTGTTGTTTTGCTGCACTCTTAGTGACAAAAAGAGTGAAAATCTTGCATCACCCAATTCACTCCCCCTTTTGGGTGACCAGCCAACTTAATAGTTTATTATTGTCGAGTGATTTTGAACTATGTAGCTAAGATAGGAGTCAATTTCTTTTTCCATTTTTTTTTCAGAAAAAAACAAAGGAAAGGAAAGCCTCCTTGCATATGACTAAGAATAAATTAGAAATTTCACATTAATGGCTATTCTAGTTATCGTGACTATGATGCTCTTGATGTCTCAAAGTTTGGGTTTTGTTAGTTGGATTTGTTTGGTCTATGAGATATATCATAAGCCCATACTCTTCACCCATTTTGGTACTGATGTTCAAAGAAATTCTTTACTTGGGTATTTCCAAAAAATAGTTAAACTATACATTTACAGAAGTTGATTGATTCAGTTGAGTGAGTACTATTTGTATTCAAGATAAGTTCTTATTTCACTTAACGATTTTATTCTGGGGCTTTAGTTCTCTACTTAATGCTTTGAGCACAGTTGAAATACTGGGTATGCTAGTTTTAGTGAATGTTTGGAAGGGAGAAGAGTTTGAAAGTTGATTTTGATGCAATATTACTAGGGAGTAGGACTAAATTTTGACAAAAGAATAGGGTTTGAAAATCTCGATTGGCATGAGTTGGAAGAGTTGCTTCTGCCTTTCAATTTTACAATTTCATTTGAGTCATTGGCATAGAGGATAATGAGGATAAGCAAGATACACACTTATAAATATGCAAGAATGTAGAGGGGAGATGCAGATAGTATATTTTAAGTAACCTATTCACAAATCTGGGAAGAATGTTGTGGAGAGTTTTAGGTAATAGATATCAAGAAAGCTATTCCCATGTTCCTCATTTACTTGGTACTGATGATTGGTGAAAGAAAAAAAATGACATAAAAAAGTTGATTGATAATTTACATTTACAGAAGCCAGTTACTAATTGATTTACTTTCCTTCCATTAAAGATGAGATGCCACCTTTGGTTACAGCACATATATAACCAACCATCAATAGTAGGAAGAAAATTCCACCTAAATTTTCTATAATTTATACCATAAATGGGGTTAGAGAAAGTGGGTCGTGGCCTAACAAAATGTTAGACTATTCCATTATTTTTTTTCAGTTATTGGAAACTAATTATATATAATATAAAAATAATTTACTAAAAAATAAAAAATACACACACTCTTGGTAAAAAAAAAAAATCATTTGCAATCATCCAATGGGAAAAAGATAATAATAAAAAGGCATACTTCTCTAACTAGGTTTGCTTCATAATTAATTTTCTAATCCTATATATTTTATTAAAGTAAAAAGATAAAAATAGATGATAAAATGGTCCCCAAGCTATACTAGGCCAAAAGCTTTACTGGCCTAACTACAATTTTTTTTTTGTCAAAACCTAGTCAAAGCTCCAAATGGATATTTGACCCAACTCCTTTTGCCCCAACCCAAGTTGACCACATCCCAACCTTTTTTCCCCATACGTCAATAATCATGTAGATGGCTTGAATTCAACGGTTGACTAAAAGAAAGCTTCAATTTATCTACAATATATTTTGCTATGCAATAATTCTTGTGAAGCCTTCAAATATAATATCATGATTTATGATGCATTCATGTGAAATAACAAAAAAGGTGGAATGAAAATGTATGTATTTTGCATAGAAGCAAACAAACAGAATTAGAGACAACCAAAATATAAATGATATAAGAGAGGGGAAATTATTTTCTATCAATATAAAATATTGGACAAGAATTTGACAAAAATGATCCACACTATCCATGATTTTGTGTAGAGTATGTAATCCACACTGCTCCAAAAATCGTGTGTGCAATTTGGACTCTCACACTAAGTAATCATCCCATCCCACCCACCTGCATCTCACCATCTCCACCACCCTATAATTATGTTTTTAAACAACTTAAATAGGCCATATAATTATGTTTTCTTGTTATGTGAATCTTACATTCAAACATGATGAAAATGGTGTTATATATTTTTATTGTTGTTGTGATGGACTGAACAAGTTTAATTTTTATATTTTAATTAGTTTTTTTTACTAATAATTATTCTTGTTAGAGCATTGAACACCTTTCGAGGAAGCTGCAGATTGTGGATACAAACTAAAGGGAGATCCTACAAATAGACAACAGTACAAGAATTGATATATTTAAATTTAAGCAATTATTATAAATATTTTTATTCTATGCATAAATTGATATGATCTTATTGTCCTTTTAGTACCCATACCAACCAGATGACATTTATTGTGAATATTATGATATGAAATTTATGAGAGATACCATTACACACGACCAATCCATCATCCCTCATATTGTGTGTACTTCAACTCTATCTTATATTACATAAGTTTTTAAATTGTACCAAATTCATTTAACTTATTGTATGTGATGCCTCATTTCACAGTATTTTTCTGACACATATCGTGCTTCCTACTCCAAAGAAAACATACAAGAAGTCATAGAAGAATGGACAAAATATGTGTTAAAAGAATGTAACTTATAGATTGTTTATAGTATTTGAGATATTGTTTAGAGCTATTTTGTGGTTTAGAAATATTTTTTGGTGACAATTAGGTATTTGTAAGTTAATATTGATAGATAAGTGACGGATATGAACTTTTTTTGGAAAAAGTATGTACTCTTTAATTTCTATACATATCTCATGAAATCCTTAGAATGGTTAGATTATTATTTGCTTTTGTATTGTCATATTGTTGGAATGGTTGTTGAAATAGGGACTGCAAAAAAATAAGGGAAACATTTCGAAGATATTCAACTAATAAACGTGCCACAAAACTGGTATCTGGAAACATTTTCTACTTGGAAAGGTGCTTGAAGATAGGTATTCTGGAACGATTCCATTAAAAAGTGAAGCGTTTCCTAATTTTTCTGGAACGATCACATATGTAATGCTTTAAAACATTCCGAAAGCCAAAAATTAAACATCCCGGAAGCCCATTTCTGTAGTAGTGGATGAAGCCATCTAATATAAACTACTATTCACAAAAAATTCACTGTCAAGTTTTATAGAGTCAGATTACATGACACAAAGAATATGAATATCATATCTACCTGGAAGGCTCTTTAAGGCATTGAAACATCAGCAAGTGTCTTCTACTAGCACGTGTCATTAACCTTGGCATCCATTAAAAAAAATATAAAGGAGAAAATATAAATTATACAAAAACAAAGAAAGACGCTTAAAATCAAACAATTTCATGTATGTATGAGAGAACAAAGTAACTAGGTACCTGAGCAATAGCCAATCGACCCTTAGCTTGAGGGAATCCATGTAACTCTTGAGGTAATTCATGTAACTCTTGATATAAACAGGGAATTGAATGTAAGATATATCAACTAGGCACAGCAAAGGTAATAGATTTTACAAGGAGTATGAACATTGAAATTCAGCATATATTCATAACTGAAATGAAGAATTTGTTATATGATCAAATGGACAATAAAAATCCAATTATTGTGATGAGGGAAATTGAATATACTAATACAGGTTATCCAATGATAACATCATGTACCTGGAATTGCGTGTCCAATTTTTTTTTTTAAATGATCCAATTTTATCCCTCTGTCACATCATTCACCTGAAATCCAATTTTTCCCTTGAAATAGATTAACCAAATTAAACAGGACAGAGGAGTTAAAGCCAAACTGAAAAATTCTCCAAGTTGAGATAGGACAGATAAAAAATCTGAACCTGTGTAATTTCAAACAGAGACATAACCTGAAATGAAAAAGCTCAATATGATATTTAAAACTTAATAATATAGGTTTGAAATTTGGGAATATTTACTGAGAAGATTATTGTGACAACTACAAAATGAAGCAGTGTTACAATAACAATTAGGGATAAGTATATAAAATGAAGCAATGCTACAAATTTTTGTAAAAAATTTGTGACAACTACAAAATGAAATAAGCATATAAACAAGCAAAGAATAAAATTTACCCGGGGAAGTATATTACCCATCAATGCTGAACATAGAGTTGTGAAAGCTCCAGCATTTATTATGTAACTACAATAACAATTAGAAGAGTCACTTAGGCAACTACTACATGTCTACAAGTATTTCAATGCCAGGAAGCCAAAGTGTTGCCCTTCCCTTCATGCACCTGTATCTAGCCATAATATCCTGCAAAACAAAGCATGATAATAACAGAAATAGATATTTCACTACTGCAAAATTTTAATAGAAACACTAGAAAGAAAAAGAAAAAGGAAAAAAAAAAACCAACAGAACACATTGATAACTATGAATAAGCATTACTGGGTAGTCAAATAAGCAAGGAACATCAAGAAAGGAATGAAACATCATCTTTTCTTACTTTTCCAAGGTTATGCTCCACATCTTGAGCACAAATGTAACTTCGGAAAGAACTATTAATAAACTTGTGAAAGTAAAAAAAAAAAGGGCGTACCAAGTGCCGAAGCTCCCACACCAGTAGTGGGGTCTGGGGAAGGGTAAACCTAGGCAGCCTTACCCTTGCTTTGCAAAGAGGCTGATTCGAACCCGGGACCTCCAGGCCACAGTGGAGAGACTCCACCATCGCACCAGACCCGCCCTTCAAACTTGTGAAAGTAAAAAGTTAAATTATTTTTTTAAAAAAAGTTCAATAAAATGCATGAGAAAAATATTTTTTTCAATTAACTTGAGATACCATATGTAAACCAAGAATAAACTAAAGAAAACAGAAGCTTAGCACTCTGGAGTCTGGAAATACTTTAAAATCTTTTTCATAAACTCAAACATACTAAATGCATCATTCATCATTGTAAACATAGTATATTGAACCGTTGTCATTTAAAAAGAACTCTATACACACAATGATGCATATGAAGGTAAATCTAGAAGCAAAAATAAGCAAATACATGCAGACATATAAAAACAAAAATCCATTAGGAAAATTTAAAACCCCAAGGGTCACAAACATTGCATGCCCCATACGCAAAGATCCAGTACATTAGGAGGTGGCATTGATATAACAAAAGGATCACTTCCCCGGACAAGGTTTGGCTTAAAATACCCTTGAGACTCCCACCTAGCATATATAGCAATTTACAATTAAATCATTACATAAATAATAGTAAATAAATTGAATACTATATCAAAAAAACTTCTAGATTCAGCCATGCACCAACAGAAAGCAGAAGGAAAAGTCACATTATTAATATGCGAGCATGCCAAATGCCAAAAAGGAATAGAGGAGAAAGAATAGGGCCCTTAAAAATGGTATAACTGTGTACTTCACTCTTCATGCCCACTAGACTCAGAAAAAGCTTCGCAAGTCAGCTTGTATGTCAATAAAAATAGGTCACAAAGAAACAAAAAATTTGATGAATTCATTTCTTTCTCTCAATAATCTATGCCTTTGAATAGTACAATCACCACAAACTTCACCATACTGCTAAACAGATGAAGATCTCCATAAAACCTCAATCTTCTTTTTACCTTCAGACCCAACATTATTATCCCCAAAATTGCTCCATGCTCGACAAAATAACAGCTCCTCATCAGTTCATTCAGGCACCAATCAACTTTTTCATTGAATCAAAATCGAGCAAATCAATTTAAACAAACAATAAGAAACTGCGGAAAGCACAAACAAGAATACCAGCACAATCACTGACTCCATAAGGAAAATGCTCTATTAATCATTAACAAATTGTAGAAAACATGCACTTTTTAATAATAGAAAAATGTCAATTATATATACGCTCTTCTGCCGTGAAGTTGAAAGATTTTGCAATCTCCCGAGAGGTGAAGACACCATTCTCTGATACAGCAACTGAAATATAGAAACGGATGCCAGTAATGCTAGAATCCAAAGCCCTAGGGAAAAAATTGTTGGCAGATAAAAAAAATCAAGATAAGCAAGAAATGACTGGACAAAATCAGAATAATAGGTGAAAAGAACATGGAAAATGAAGCAGATCAAGGAGGAAATGTACAAAAGAAAGGATAGGCAAACAAAGATTACCTATCTCAATGTCCGCTAAGAGATCCAACTCAGCCAGCGGAGACAAACAAGGGTGAAGCAACAGTGAAGGCTGTGCGAGAAGAAAATGCAGTGACTTCAGATGACGGCGAGTCTAATAGAGAGCTAGGATGGAGCACAAGGTGGGCTTGGTGGTGAGCTTTGATAGAGCACATGGAAGGAGGACAAAGCTGGGACACAGGGGATGAAGGAGGTTGAGGATGAACGGTGACTTGGGTACTGCATCAAATACAAGACAACCTCCTATTAACTCAAAGCTAAGCCCAGAATAATGGTTAGAGGGTTGTTACAATTTAACTGTCATCAATAGTGGGGCAACCAAAATATAATCTTTTAAAATAGAGGGAGTATATGTTGTAAGACAAATTTAACATGTTCACCAAGAATATGGACCACCTAAAAGTGGCTAACTCCTAAAATTTCTTGAATTAAGCAATTTCAGACCTTTATTTTTTCTGTATGTCCTAGATGATTACACATGGCAAGGTAAATAAAAATTATATTATGAACTTCAAGCAATGAAGCTAACCTTACCCATTACCATCTTCTATATCATAATGCACCACCATTGTCCAACGACCATCACCAAGCTTATCCCGTTGAGAATGAAAGTGGGTTAATTCTATGACAAATTTTCTTGGAAGCCAAACATAAAATGAAGTGTGGATGGAGAAAAATAGAGTAAAACCCCGTGAGGATCGACCATAGAAGAATTGTAGTACTGAAATTAAAGAGGCAAGGATGGGAAAGAACTAGTGAAATAGGGAAAGGAGGTGTTTGGCAATGGTGTCGATGATTTATGACCCCGTCATTTCTCTTCTCTTCTACATTCCTCTTAATCTCTACCATGATGGAGGCACGACAATGATGCCTTGCCCAAAAGAAATACCTTTTTCATCAGACTAATTTAAGCATTCTTCAATTTAATCAAGTTCAGTCAAGATGTTGACGCCTAAGATTTACTATGGGACCCAATTTTATAGTTTTGTTGCTCTCTACTATGTGACATAATCCTCTCCATTGATGTGATCGAATAATTTATATTCAAGTATCTTAGAAAGCTTCTGGAAATAACACTTTATACATTCACAAAGGGGACATTTCCCTTTTTTTTTTTTATCTTAGCAAATCTCAATCAGAAGTTCAAAATTGTAGTGTGTGTATATATATATATATATATATGAAAGTTTGAATTTTTTTTTTCCTTCTTACTGTTTGTAGCTTCATCTGTTTAGAAAAATATATTACACAGACACACACATGATACAACAAATGTTAGATATGAATAGAAGCGGAAGAGACCACGATATATGCTAAGGGACCAATCTCAATCAACTAATGATGTGGCATTCTTAAGGCTTAATTGTAAGTATACAAGAGGGAGATAAAACTTCTCCCGACTATCTCAACCCACTTTGAAAACACTTCCACTGAATGCTGGGGCTCTCGTTTAATCAACGGCTCCTTCTTTTCTTTCAGACAATAAAACGCTACGTATTGGAAAAGCATTCTATGCTCTCTCCCTCTCTTTCTCTCTCTAGGCCAAATAACACTCAAAGTTGTACCGGAATCACTAAATCAGGATCCGTTCAAAGGATATGGTTAATTAATGGAGGATGTAAAGTAAGCAGAAAAGAAATCAAATGAAGCTAAAAAAAATAGAATAAGAATATTTTTATAAATAAAAAATATGTTTATACTTTCAATTAACAAACAATGAAAAATTAATCATTATCAATATAAAATATCAAATCTATTTTAAATTGGATAATTCACAAGTCATAAATTGTTCATTTCATTCCAGAGATACTCCATGTTGTGCACAAAACGTGTTTTCTATAATAATAATAATAACAAGAATGTAAAAGATATTCTGTTTCTACATATTTTGATGCAAGAAAAATGAATTCATGTTTTTAAAGAATTAAAAAAAAAAAACTTGTTCACTGGCTCAGCTCAATTCATCTCTCTTCCGTCTCCATTCCAAATACGTTTTCTTCATTTTTCACCTTTGCAGATCTCAATCAAAAGTTTAAAACTGAAGTATATATGAAAGTTTGAATGCTTTTTCCCTTCTCATTATTTGCTATCATGATGTCTCTTGCAAAGATTTTGCTTTTGCTTTTTATTTTTTTTTTATTTTTTTTTTTTTTGAAGTTGTATCTGCAGCCTCATTTGTTTAAAAGAAAATATTATACACAAAGATGCACATGATACAACAATGTTACCACTTTTTTTTTTTTTTGCCTAGTACAACAGTTAGGTTGACATGAATGGTTCGTAGCTTGAATAATAACCTTGTGTATGGACCAAATTCAGTTAGTATGGATCTACTTATGTATTTCGTATCTCAATAGAAATTAATCATTATCCTCGATAATGAATACTCCGAGACAAGACCAACAAAAAAGAAAAGGACGAACAAAAGGGAAAAGCCAGGGTGAACACAAAACATTAATCTTGCGGATCGGATTCTCACCAGGTGCAAGATCTGTTCGGTGTAGAAAGAAAGAAGAAGAGGAGGCCTTGATACCTTGAGAGAAACTCTGCTCAATCTTGTAGCATACCCCCGCCATGAGGACAAACAATCTGGGATTCTATGGTATGCAACTCTGCCTTTTTATCATGTACTCACTCGTACTTCTCATTGGGAGGATAATCCAAGAAGATCGAAGCTTGCATTGAAGCTATGGGAAGCCGCTGAACATCTTTCTAATGGTAAATGTGAACTTTATGGGGAATCCTTCGCGAGGATTCCATTTAGATTAAAGACTAACTATAAATTCTCAATTTCATACCTAAACTTGCATAATATATAAGCTTTCTCTATCCCTTGTGACATTGATAGGGAAAGAGAAACACTACTTCACAAAAACCAATAATGTTAGTTAAAGTTTATTAATCTTTTTTTAATTTGTAGGAAAAAATGTTTTTTTTTAAATTATCTCCAATTAATGGTCTTTTATCTTTTACAAGATCAATTAAAGATAACTGAAAATCACAAATTTCCCCAAATTAATGAAAAGTATTATTGGGGAAAAAACTCTTTGTTTGGTGGCCTTTAAAAAACACAACTTAAAATTATGACATTTTTAGAAAAAAAATTATAAATTTTAAAGAACTTGTTCCTATATTCTATAAAATTCATTATTAAATTATGAAAACTTACTTCTTTTTTTAGAAAAAAAATGATCATAAATTTTTTAAAAATTTAGTGGCAAGTCTATTAAAATATTATAATAATAAGTTTCATCAATGAAAATAATTACAATTGTTAATATCCACTAAAACAAAACATAATATAAATGTCAGTAACTTTTTAGTAAAAACATTTATATCAATATTAATATTTTGAATTAAATACAATTTATAAATTATAAATAGTAGGACTAATCTTTCAAACTTTGAATAATGCAAAGGTGAGATCATGGATGTTGAACACAGGGGACGGGTTTCAGCCTGCCAGGCATGAGTGGCTTCAATTTGCAATTATAGCACTCTTAAAGACTTGGACTTGTAGATATATGCTTAAATATCAGCAAAATGTTAGTCCCTATTCACTAGTTTCTTCGATTTATGTGACCTCGAGCAAAATCATAATTGAAATGCAAAGATCACTAAATTTCAGTTGTTAGCAAAAAAAGCTAGTGGGACTAAATGAATTAGAATTTGGATTTACTACATGTAGACAGTGGCGATCGATCAAATAAATATTTTAATTTTCTCTTTGAGAATTGTAGGAGATCCTAGAATTGTTATCCTTCTAGGAATGATGGTGATCAATTAACAATTTTCCATGACAAATCCATAGATGGGAAAGGCCTGTGCAGCCAAGGAGCCGGTGGAAGCCATAGACACACAAGGAAGACAGAGAGAGAGAGAGAGTTCAGATTCAGGATTTTAGAGAGTGATGTGCATTGGACCATAGAATATGAAAAAATTTATCCACAAATTCCAGATCGTCACTCAATGATTCAACTTGCAATTGTCATGACCAAGGAAATTGATGCTTACCTTACCCACCAGTAGCCATTTTTAGAGTCATTAGACCAGTAGGGACCTTGATTTAGGTTTCGTTAGTCTAATCATTGTAGTTGAATTATGATTGAAGCAGTCATAATTAAATTAAATTATTTTTCTTTACCAAAAAAATGATTTTTAATTTTATGCATACAAATATTACAAGTTCGAAACTGTTTCAACTTTCAATATCAGTAGTATTGCAGAAATGTGCTTCTCCCATGGACTACTAACTCTTAATGATATTCTTTCAAAGGGGAAGAAACAGAGGAGATACCTGTTGCAACTGTGATACACAACCTTTCGAATAATGCGTTTGAACAAGTATACACTGATTCAATTGAAGTTTATAATCTATATGACTATGTATTGTATAGAATTTATATACTATCTTCTCTTCTTTTTTTTTTCACTGTACGTTGCTATCAAACTGAAATCACACAATTTTTTGTTGGTTGATTTTGGCTGACTCATGAAACAAAGTTTAAATTTTATTTCTCTATAATTAAGACGAACCTTAATCTCAGAGTGTGCGGAACAGCTCATTGAAGCTCAGGCTGCACTCCCATTTTCTGCAAACTTTTCAATTTGAGTGATATCAGGAAATCTATCAACTCCACTTGCTTTCAGAAATCTGCAATGTTTAAAGCACAAATGGGTGAAATTGAGTTTGAGGATCAAGTAAGTTTTTTTATGAAATTAGAGGGATCAAATGTGTATTTAAGACCAAATAGTGTGTCTATATATGTATATATACCCGTCTCTGAAGTCCCTTGCCATTGACAAGCAGCCTCCATTTACAGTTGACTGCATATCATAGTAATGTTAGGGTTTTGTATGCTCCGCCACATGTGAACCCCACCATGTTCTTCTTTCTCTTCATCCCTAACTTTTGCCGTGTTTCCACCATTATATCAGTTTCACGGATAAATCTTAGAATCAAAACGCTATCACGGTGAACCAGTAGGCTTGGCTTCACCTTGTTATAATCACCTGTACATGTGAGCATCAATGGCTGTGGGGGTGTCATTTTTATCGACCAAGCATCCATCACTCACCCAACAATCCCCACAAGGATCCAACTCCCACCCTTTCAGTCTCCCTTCCTTCATGAAAAAGACTCCATTAATTTAAAAATCTTCCCGGTACACTTGAAACATGGATTTTTCTGCTCTAATGTGTGTACCTCCATATAGTTTCTAAATGTTTCAAGATTTTTCTTTTTCAGTCAATTAAGTGATTACTTTAATTCATTCCCTTCACATGTAATAAACCTTATTCTGCCAAGCTAAGCTTAAGGACAAAGATTTTACATGTTACTCCGTTATAATTTATAGCTGGGTTGCTGAATGAAATTTGTGATAAGCATTTGAACAAACATTCTCTGTTTTTCGTTCTTAAAAGCAGAGATAACCAGGGCACTGGTTTTAAATTTTATGGTTATATAGTTTATCTCAACTTTTAACATCAAAAGATTTCATATTTAATCTCATAGCTATACTTTATGAGAATGTATGCTTTATGAATGACGGAAGCTTTCCGTCAAAATCCATCCCAGATCCTCAAGGAAAATGATTCAATATCATAAGACCCAATATTACATGATATTAATATTATTTTCACTGTCTAAGATGACTTCGTTAATTTCTCACTAATCAATTCGTGCACCTCGTGTAGGGGGTAATCACATATCTCATACAACATCACACATGAATGTTAGTTGTTTGATAAAGTAAGGGTTAAGCATGACTTGTAAAAAGAGTACGGAGAGCTTAGAGGGCTTGATCAAGGTGCTGAACAAAAACGTGAAAAGTAAGTTTGGCAGCCCAAAGATCCATTGCAATGCTCGACAAGTTCAAATATTGGGGTAAGATCCAAAACAATGAAGAAAGCTTTAAATGGATTAATTCAAGAGTTGTGACTTTTTGAGCCCACTTCTTTAGTTCAAGTTAGAGCCCAAATGCGTGATAATACTCTTAGCTATACAAGGTCCAGATCCAAACGCAAAAGGAGTCCATTTGGAAGAGCTAACTTAAAGACATTATGTGCTCTACATGTGACCATGAATAGTGATTTTTTAATATGATTTTATTATGAATTTTCATTTATTTAATTTAATTTCCAAAAATAAATCCTATGGTCAAAGATTGTTTCTTGGATTTAGTTGTTTCCTATTTTTAAAATTTAGACTCTAGAATTTTCTATTAGTTAAAGTAAGAAAGGTATCACCTTTTGATTGATTTGAGGAATATTTTATTTTCTTTTTCATTTAGATTGTGGTATCTTCTTTAGGATTAGATTTGATTATTTTCTTTATTTTTATTATAATTTTTATTTTTTTTATTTTAGCCTAGGGTTTTGGTTGCCTTATTTCTTTATATAAGGAGTCATCTATGTACTTTTGAGATATAGACCGATTAATGAGAATGAGTTTTTAGAACTTTTGTTCTTTTCTTATGAATTTTTCTCATGTATCCCTTATGTTCTTGAGAGAATTCTTAGACTTATCAAAGGAGTGATTTTCCTTTGTGGCATCCCAAAGCTAGGGTTCTAACAGACAGGTTCTCTTAGGATCTTATCCCATTGACCAATATATCTTCCTTGTTTATTTCTTGAATTTTCATTCATAATTATTATCCTATTTTTCTAGTTTAACGTATTCATCTATCTTGTGTTTTCTTATTATTTCATGTGTCCAATTTGATTCTAGCACGATCCATGGTTCATTCCGAGTCATTGAAGGTTCAATCGGACGAGTTCCGTTTAGGTTTTTCATCATTTAGCATCAGAGCTTTAGTTGCTAACTTCAAAGGTGTGATCTTTCCTTATATTCCTCTTCCATAATCTTTCTTTCTCTTATATCCATATCTATTTTTCTCTTGTTTATGGCTTTTCCATCAAGTCTTGGTCTTGCCATCTCTTGTTGATTGTTTCTCCTCTATGTGACTTGTTCTTTCTTCCTCTTGTGTTTTAATTGCTATCTTTTTTTTTTCAAAATTGTGAGTCTATCCAAATTTGTTTTAAAAAAATAAAATTATTTAGTATTGCTTTTGAGTGGTTGTCTTAAGTATTGTTCTAGAATATTTAAAAAAAGTGAAAAAAAATTCAAAAAAAAAAATAGTGGTTGCTGCAAAAAGGAGAAAGAAAGAGCATTAGAGTTATTCAGCCATTCTAAAAAAAAGTGATGAAAAAAAAAAAGAGTTGTGACCTACTGCTAAAAAAAAATAAAAAAATACTGAAAAAAAATTGGACTTTGTGGTGCAAAAAAAAAATTTTCAAATTTGAGCTTAAATTAATTGGGAGCAATTGCCTTGATCGGTGTTTCCTATTTTGTGATTGATTGATTTGTAAATAGAGCATAGTTGCCTAATTCTATTATTCTTGCAATACAAGTCACATTAGGTTTCCTAAAATCAACATTTGATTGGCAAGTTTCAGATCTTGTGGGATTTTGCTACTTTCCTATTTTGATTCATATCAATAGTTTCCGAATTTTTTTCTTCTTTGTGTTGAATCTTACTTTCCTATTTTGCTTCCTTCTTTGTTTCCTAATTTCTTCATTCTTTGGTTGATTCTCTAGCTTTCTATTTTCTTCTTTGATTTTACTTTCCTATTTCCTTTATTTTTTAGTTTCCTAAATTGTTTTTTGTGTCTATCTTGCTTTATTCTTGATTTTGTCCAGATTTTGTGCTTTCCTTTCCCTCCATAATTGTCATGCCACTTTCCTAAATTCATCACCAACATTTTCCTTCCTTTTCATTCCATCAAAACATGCTACACATATAAACTTTCTAGTTGTCAATATTTGTGCATGTTTTTACCTTATTGAATACCATATTACATGCTCTTTACCTTATTGAATACCATATTACATGCTCTTTACCTTATTGAATACCATATTACATGCTCTTAGTGATCAAAATTGCTGCACATTATCCTTCTTGATTGTTGGTCTATTTTGATTCTTTGAGGACTTTGAATTTTGGAACTTTAATTTTGCGATTGCCACTTCATATATACTTCTCCTTTTGATTTGTTGGAATTTGATTAAGAACACTAGAGGAAGCAAGTTGAGTGGCAAAAGGCAAGAGTGTTTTACATTATTGAAAAAACTAATCTTTTTCTGTGAAACACGAGTGCTAATAAATTTTTTGAGTAGAAACACATGAGATAGTGATTTGTGAGGTTCACATTTCTTTTCTCTTTGTTTTTACTCACATTTTAGGTTCTAAGTATGGCTAGAAAAGAAAGTGCAATTGATTTTAAAGCTCTAATGAAAGCTTTCAATGATCAAATGAATGAGTTGAATGCTAAATTGGATAGCATGGAGTCTTGCTCTAAATCCCAGAGAAAGCGTGATCAAGCAATTATTAAAGAAGTCTATCCTAAAAGAGGCAAGCAAGTTTCTTCTTTTAAGGATATTAAATCAAAGATCCCACTATTCCATGGTGAGAAAGATGTTGATGTTTACTTGGAGTGGGAAAGAATAGTTGATCAAGCATTTGAATGTTGTAACTACTTTGAGTTGGAAAAGATGCAATGTGTATACCTTAGATTTAGTAAAAAGATTGCTGCTTGGTGGAAATGGATGGAGTGCCGACGCACTATTAAAGGAGAGCCTTCTATTGCAACATGGAGTGAGATAAAAACGATCATGAGAAAAAGTTTGCATTGTCTCATTTACATGAGCACCCTCCTACAGCTAAGATTGTTGATAAACATTGCAAAGAGGTTTAATTTCTTTTGGCTCAAGATTCATGTGATTCCCTCTTAGGGAAAGAAGATCATGTGGAAGGTATGTCTTATTCTCAAACCTCTAATGATGATATCTCTTGTGTTAGCATAGATGATTTAAGATGTGCTGAACTTGAGAATCCCAATGAATTTGATGATGTTGATTGTGTTAATGGGATTGATCATGATAGTTTGCTGAATCTTGAAAAAATTGAGCTAAGTGTTGTTAGTATTGCATTAAATAGCTTTGATTCTAGTTATGCTTTTAATAAGCAAATTGAAAATCTTGAAGTAGCACAATTGGAAAACAATGAAGTTGCTTGTGCTTATAAGATTAATAGCCATGATTATGTGCAACTTTTAGAGGAATATAATGCTTTACATATTACTAATGATTTGATTGAAAATTCTTTGGATAGTAGCATGCTAATTCCTGGTTGTGCTGATGATGTGATTTCATTGGAAATTAGTTCATATGATTACATCGATGAGATTGAGCATGTTGACATGGTGATTGGAAATTTTGATTGTGATGTTAATTTGATTGGATATGATAGCAATAGTTCTTTCGTATTAAATACAATCCATGAATCATTGCCATGTAATCATTTGTGTAAAAGTCATGAAAATTTGAAGAGTGAGCTAGAGTAGAAGAATAAGAGTAATAAGAGAGGAAATGTCCAGAAAATTGTTGTGAGTGGAAAAAGAGTGCGTGAAAAGAAGATTGAGAGAAGAGTGAAAAAGAGAAAGAAAAAGAGAAAAGAAAAAGAGAGTTTAAGGAAGAATGAGAGTGAAAGTGAACTTCAAGTAGTTTGTACAAAACTCTTTCCTTCTTCAGCTTATCTTTCTTATGTGTCTTCATTATATTTTCTTCTTCCTTCTTATTATGTTTCTGATTTCTTTGAATTATGTCACCTATCTTTATTGCATGAGTCCTTTGTGAAAGAGATGCATTGTGATAATTTAGTGTTATATTCACCCATCATTGATACATCCTCTATTCCATCTCATGGTCATTGTGTTTTGTTTCCTTTATTTATTTCTTCTCCATCTTTGCTCTATCATTGTATATCATCTTTACGTGTCAAATCTATCCAGATTTTGAATTTAATGAATTACATCCAAAGCTATCCAGATCTCTCCACCTTAGTCCCTTTTGAGTCTTTTTGTGCCATGTTTTATGCTAATTTCGTCTTTCATATTTTCCCTAACCCTTTGGCTCTATTTGAGTCAAGTTGTATCGAGTTTGTGTCTATTTCTTTGTGGTAGGATATTGATGATGATGATATAAAGAAAGATTCTAGCTTTTGTGCACCAATGCTTGAAAATAAGTCCCTTGTTCGAAGTCATGGTTGTAAGATTTATGATGCTGGAAATTGATTGCAAAAGCTTAGAGAGACATTTAAAACAGATTTGTAACCAAAAGAGAATATTGTCTTCCAAGTTTATGTGAAGATTAAAGCCACAAAGCATCAATTAAGCCTAAAAGGTAAGTATACTCATTATTATTTATTTGATACTTTTAATTATTCCCTTTATTTCCATGTAGATTATGGAGATTCGAGGACGAATCCTTTCAAGGAAGGAGAGAATGATAGAGTAAGGGTTAAGCATGACTTGCAAGAAGAGCATGGAGAGCTTGGAGGGCTTGATCAAGGTGCTGAACAAGAACATGGAAAGCAAGTTTTGCAGCCCAAATATCCATTGCAATGCTCGACAAGCCTAAAGATTGGGGCAAGATCCAAAACAATAAAGAAAGCTTTAAATGGATTGATCCAAGAGTTGTGACTTTTTGAGCCCACTTCTTTAGTTCAAGTTAGAGCTCAAATGTGTGATAATGCTCTTAGTTATACAAGGTCCAAATCCAAACTCAAAAGGAGTCTATTTGGAAGAGCTAACTTAAAGACATCATGTGCTCTACATGTGGCCATGAGTAGTGACGTTTTCAATATGATTTTATTACGAATTTTTGTTTATTTAATTTAATTTCCAAAAATAGGTCCTATGGTCAGAGATTATGTCTTTGATTTTGTTGTTTCCTATTTTTAAAATTTAGGCTCTAGAATTTTCTATTAGTTAAAGTAAAAAAGGTACAACCTTATGATTAATTTAAGGAATATTTTACTTTCATTTTCATTTAGATTGTGGTATCTTAGAATTAAATCTAATTATTTTCTTTATTTTTATTATAATTTTTATTTTTTATTTTAGCCTAGGGTTTTGGTTACATTATTCCTTTATATAAGGAGTTACCTATATACTTTTGAGATATAGATAGATTAATGAGAATGAGTTTTTAGAACTTTTGTTCTTTTCTTGTGAGTTTTTCTCATGTATCCATTATGTTTTTCAGAGGATTCTTAGACTTATCAAATGAGTCATTTTCTAATGTGGCATCCTAAGACTAGGGTTCTAAGAGATGAGTTCTATTAGGGTCTTATCACATTGACCAACATATCTTCCTTGTTTATTTCTTGAATTTTCATTCATAATTATTATCCTATTTTTCTAGTTTAACGTGTTCATCTCTCTTGTGTTTTCTTGTTATTTTGTGTGTCCAATTTGATTCTAGTACGACCTGTGGTTTATTCTAAGTCATTAGAGGTTCAATCATATAAGTTATGCTTGGGTCTTAATTTCATCATTGTTGTTTAAATCTTCTAGTTGGCAGTTAACGTGCATGTGGCCTTTCTTCTGTTCATTAGTCCATATAAAGCATTCCATGAGATTATAAGCTTGGTGGCTTTTCTTTTTTGCTTCCTTTCTTAAACTTTGCAACCATTAAAAGTAAACCATAGCCGCAGATGCCTCTTTCTTGTTTCTCTCCCCTTTTTTTTATACTCACACTCATATGTATATGTATATATGCATATGTATTTGCCACCAAAGACCAGGCTCTGAAGCTCGACACAACATTGATGATTACTTTCATGAGCTCACTATACATATTAATTGACTTCAAGCTAGGAAGAATGCTCGTAGTTCATTGAAGATCCAACATTGGAAATGACAAAGCCAACAATTAAATTTGCCAAAGATTTCCCAATGAAGTTTAGATGGTAGAATGAAGCCCATTGCACTATATAACACAACTAGCCTCTATTCCACTTCTTCCAAGATTAGCAACGGTCTATGAGGTCAATGTATCTATGAGAGCACCACATCTACAATATTCCCTTCCTCTTTCCCTTCCATTAGAACTTGGCATTGAACTCTGTGATTCCATCACATACACTTGCATGAAATCATGAAAACTGAGAAGCTCAAATCGTCCCCTTGCCCTAACTTAGAAAATTGAAATCCAAGAGAGGGAGAAGAAGACACAAAGAGGAGACGAAGAAGATAACCCCCAAACCACAAAGCTATGACCGATTCCAAATAACACCCAAACCAAAGTTAACTCCAAACCAATCGTCCCCTTGCCCTAAATCAGAGAAGCTCAAAGTCGAAGAGACTCCAAGAAAAGATGGAGGAGATAACTAACATACCACCTGATTTTCGTAGTTGTTGTTGCTTAAATGTTTTGGGTAGAAATCAAAGGAAAAAATTAAAGAGCAAAACTACAGTTGTGTGGGCATTCAGGCGCCTCTCTTCACGAAGACCAGCTTTCTGACATGCGGCGCCATGGTCTTTTTCATTATTTTTTTTTAATTACATGAAGATGGTTTAGTTGGCCCATTGTCTCTTGCACGTGTGGAAGACAGAAAAAGCATTATAATCTGTCGTCTCAAGTCCTATCACATCCCTATTTTCCATGTCTTCAGGTTCAGTTATGCCTGTTTGACATATTAGAGCTGGAAATTATGACCATCTTGTCACAGGCCTGGGCTTATAAGCCTATTTATAAAATAGATTATTTTTTTTTAAATTCAACCTATATTTAAGAGGTTATATGCAAACTAATGAGCCCATAGTTTCTTTTTTAATTTAATTTAATATTTATAAAATAATTTAAATTATTTTTTTAAATCTATAATTATTTAAATTAATATAACTAAAACTTACTAAATATTAATTATTAATATTATCGTCCATCATCACCACTAAAATCATTAATCAAGAAAAATATTTTAAAAAAATTAAAAAAAAAGATAAATGGGCCGACCCTTTTTTCACCTAGTCAAATGGGCTCAAGTCCAAAAGCCAATTTCTTATATAGGTTCTAAAATTTCTAACCTATCTTATTATTTTCTTCAAGTTAAACGGGTTAACTTATTAAACTTAGGCCATATTCCTAACTCTATATATTGGGTACAAAATCCAAAACCTTCAAAATACCAAGACTAACACTCAAAGAGCTACATATTTTAGGGAGTGGTTTAAAAAATTTTAAATAATGAGGATTGAATTGAAAATAGAAGTAAATTATAAGGACCAAAAGATTAATTTTTCCTTTAAAATATAGGAAATTTTGTAAGATTGTTTAATGTATCAATTATTTTTTTATTCATGCTCCTAGTGTATAATTAATATGTGAAAGATAAATATTATAGGATATATAAAAGATAATATAATTAATAAGCGTAAATGGTAAAAAAATATATTAAAATTTTTTGACAAATTCATTTTCTTAAAATACATGAACAATTAGAAATATCACATATTTAACCGGAGGAATACTTTGACTTTTATGGATCTTTCATTCAATTATTTAAATAATGTTGTTGGTTGAAAGAATATTTAAATTATTTCAGTTTTTACCACGTCCATTTTTTGGTGAGCTTTTTAATTTTTGGCCCATTATTTGGTGGGCTTAAAAAACCGTAAGTTAAAATTATAACTATCTATAAGCATCAAAATTATTATAAATTTTGAAGCAAAAAATTATTATAGATTTTAAGGGTCTTATTCTTAAATTTTAGAATGGTTATTATTAAATTATAGAAATTTAAATAATTTTTCTCAAAAAATTGAGAATAATTTTTTAAAAAAACTTAGTAGTAAGTCTATTAAAATATAAAAATAATTTTTATTGAAAATAATCATAATTGTTAATATCCATTAAAATATAAAATAATATTAATATCAATATTAATATATTAAATTAAATACAATTCATAAATTATAAATAGTAGGGTAGGATTTATTTCTCGTAAAATGCCTAGGCAAAATACTGGATGTTAAATAGATGGAGAAAGTGGTAAAAAAAAAAGAATAAATGGAAAAGGTTTCGACCTGGCAAGCCGTGTGTGGTTGCAATTTGCAATTACAGCCGACTTGATGGCTTTTTTTTCTTTTTTATTTTGGCCACTGACTTGATGGCCTTGACATTTAGACTTTCGCATAAATATCTACGAAATTTTAGTCACTCGTTTCTTCAATGTATAATCAATCATAAGGGGAGAACCAAATGCCTCCGTTTGGCAAGCTTGAATTTGATTTGCACATAAATGCAGCTGCTGAGAAATTCCATGAAAATTTCATCAATGGAACTCACCTCATAGCTAATGTTTCTCCTGATAAAGTCAAGACTGTTGTTCTTTATCAAGGTGACGGGGGCAAGGAGGGCTCTATCATTGTCTGGAATTATGTTCTTGGTAAGCCTACTGCAATCTATACTTTAAGAGATAGTACTTTTCACAACAATTGCAAGCCGAATCATTAAAATTACTAAATGAATTAGATTTTGGACTTGTTGCTTCTACTGATCAAATAAATATTTTTATTTTCTCTTTAAGAATTATACGAGATCCTAGAATTCGTTACCCTTTTGGGAATGATGGTGATCAAAGAACAATTTTCAGAGCCACAATTCAAGTCACTCGAAAGGAGGTGTGGTGCATTGTGCCATAGAATATGAAAAATTTCATCCACAGGTTCCGGATCCTCACTCAATGATTCGGCTTGCAATTGACATAACCAAGGAAATTGATGCTCACCTTACCCACCAGTAGCCATTTCTGAAGTCTTTGTTTTGCTGTATTTT
Organism: Adenanthera pavonina; assembly: GCA_026686845.1. NCBI lineage: Eukaryota > Viridiplantae > Streptophyta > Magnoliopsida > Fabales > Fabaceae > Adenanthera > Adenanthera pavonina. The sequence continues at coordinate 8,036,290 of JAIVEN010000020.1, read as the reverse complement.
AACAGTCATTAGTAGGGACATTGATCTAAGTTTCGTTAGTCTAATCTTGGTTGAATTATGATTAAATCTATCGTAATTAAATTAATATATTCTTAATTCTATATATACAAATATTATAAGAAAATAGAGAGAGAGACTTGTGAAAAGTTTGAAAGTGTTTCAACTTTCGATGTTAGTATTGCAGTTTACTCAAAATCAAAGAGCATAAGAATTTGCCTGATGAACTTTCTGATCCTTCCCTTTTGAATGCATTGACTATTAATTTCCAGAAATGTCCTTCTTACATGGATTACTAACTCTTAAAGAATATTCCTTCAAAGGGGAAAAACAGAGAAGATACCAGCTGTAGCTGTGATACACAACCTTTTGAATAATGAGTTTGAACAAAAATACACTACTGATTCAATCGAAGTTGCCATGATCTATATTATATGTACTATATAGAATTTATATACTTTTTCTCACTTTTTTCACTCTGCAAATTGCTATCAACCTCCAGATTAATGATGTTGGTTGACTCCTGAAAACCACTTGAGTATACCACAACCAAAGTATATTGACGCTAATTTTATTTTATCTATAATTAAGACCAACCTTAATCTCGTAGTGTGCAGAATAGCTTATTGAAGCTTAGACTGCAATCTCATTTTCTGCATACTTTTCAATTTGAGTGATGTCAAGAAATCTATCTTCACAAATCTGCAATGTTTAAATCACAAATGGGTCAAATTGAGTTAGAGGATCAAATAAATTTTTCTATGAAATTAGAGGGATCAAATATGTAGTTAAGACTAAATAATATATACCCATCTCTAAAATCGCTTGCCATTGACAAGCAGCCTCCATTAACAATGGATTGCATATTCATAACAATGTTAAGCTTGTGTATGCTCTGCCTCATGTGAACCCAACCATATTCTCCTTTCTCATCCATAACTTTTGCCCTACACCACTATATCAGTTTTCATGGATAAATCTTAGAGTCAAAACCAGAACATGTTGAACAATGAGGCTTGGTTTAAGCTTGTTATAATCACCTGTACATGTGAACATCAATGAGGGAGTGTCATTTGCATCTACAAGGCATCCATCACTCACCCAGCAATCTCCACAAGAATCTAACTCCCACCCTTTCAATCTCCCTTCCTACATAAAAATGACACCATTAATTTTAATCATCATAATACACTTGAAACATGGACTTCTCTGTTCTAATATGTGTACCTCAATGTAGTTTCGAAATGTTTCGATGGCTTCAAATCCTTTTGCCCTAGCATGTTTGGGTTCTATGATGATATTCATCATTGGTTCTATGGATTCTGCTGGTTCTTCAAGATCTTAAATGAGACTAAGCTCTAAAGTCCTAGAAAGAAGCCTAAGCTCTAAAGTTCTACAACTTGTCATTACTTTTTGGCCCTTGAACTTGATCCTCTTGCCATATGTTTTTGATTGCCCAATAGCTCCAGGTTCTCCAATTTGTCCAATTCCCTTCTCCCCCTTTTTGGCATCATTAAGAGTAGGAGCAGGTATAGAGGGAGGAGGCACTTGAGCCGTGGGAATAACCTAAAGTGGAACTGGCACAAAGGGCACTAAAGGATGTATCTAAGGAGGATCTTCATCATATCTTGAAGATAGCTCCTGAGCTTCCCTTAGGATGTCGGCTAGCTTAGCCTGTTGTTCCACTGTGAGTCCATGTCTAGAAGATGAAGGTTGAGGCGCTGGAGGAGGAAACAATTTATCTAGCCTCTGCTTCTAAGCTCACACTTGAACAGCATATGTAACAGCAACAATATCAATGTAAAGCACGATTTCCCTTTCATCATTGAGCACGATTTCCCTTTCCTCATTAAGAGAGGCTTAAACAATTGGAGTAGTTGTGAGATTTGCCACAAGCTTCTTTATCTACTCTTTCTAATTGATTCTTGAGTAGCTTTCTCCATCATTAGCTCATAAGAGCTCTCTACTTGAGTGGCATTAATTTCCTCCATACCATAATCTAAAGATGGACTAGGGCTACTATCATTGCTAGAGCCTTGAGGAGTGACAACAACAGCAACATCAAAAGAACCTTCTTCAAAAGGACTCGGGATGTGTGGGGAGTCAGACTTGTGAGGATGAGTGAAACCATACTGAAGTGGTGCTGATATAATAGGAAGAGAGGTTCTAAGATCATCATAGGCATCATCAATCTCTTTAAGGTTTTTGGCAAAGTAAGTTATTTGGGCTTGCGGGTTTGTAAATTTGGCATTCTGTTCATTTCTAATACTCATCATCATCTCAGATAAATAGTCATACAACTTGAGTATGGTATTAGGTTTGGTCAAGGTGGATGGGATTTATGGTTTAGGTGGTTGGGTAAGCTGAGGTTGGGTAGGTAATGGTTCAAGTTAGGTGGTTGGAGCAGCCTAAAAAATAGCTTTTTGTTGTTGTTATGGCTCTCCCCCATCATAAAAGATATCTTTAGACTTGCTAGCTCCCTTACCAATCCATCTACTCTCTTTTCTTTCTATGCCCATTTTTATTAATTCTTCTTCTTTGAATTCCTCAGTGGGCTTCCCTTTGAGCTTCTCCAAGTGTTGGATCTTGGCATACTTGAGGAGCTTGGTAATAATTGAGGCATAGGGCAATGTAGAGTCATTTTTGTTATCTCTAGCCTTGATCATCCTCTAAAAAATTATGTTTCCAAGGTTGAGCTCTTTTCTTCGAATCAATGCTATCATCATATAAGCTTCAACCTTGGCAATCAGATTGAAACTACCTTTCTTGTTAAAGATGATGCTAGACACTATGTAGTACAGAACCCTCATTTAAGCACTAAAATCAAAAGGCTTCACATTTTTCAGCTAAAGCTTGTTCTCCCTTCTCCTCAAAAGTGCATTTAGAATCGTGCTCTCCTTGTAGTTCAAATATTCTCCACCCTTTTCATTTGCTTCATCATATTCATCCATGTACTTGGTGACAGAAATATCAATTTTGAATCCATTCTATCCAGGAATCTCTAAAATATCACTAAGGTTGTCATCAATCAGCCATAAATTCCTAGACCTGAAAGTTACTTGGTGTTTCTTCTTCTTGTTATTGAACTTTAATGTGGCATACCAAGTTTGGATCACCTCATCATCATATCTTTCTTTAACCTCTAGAAGCTTTTTGTAACTTCTCATCCATAATGTAGCATCAAAATTATTTGAGATGAGAAATTGTTCCAGATTTGTGCAATGACGAGTGATTACTTTCTTTGTAGCAAACTTCGTAGTTTTCAAAATGTGCTCAAAACTGCAAAGAAGCTGTGTAGTCATCTGTAACTCTTAAAACTCTATACTTGACATAGGAGTAATAGGGATAGGCTTCTTCGATTCTACTTTTGATGGTGTTTTTTGCTTCTTCAAAGGTGTTCCCTTGCTTGATTCATATTTTCTTTTCTAAGTATCACTTTCTTTTGAGGCATACTAAGATTTGGTCGACATTTTGGGCCTTCCTTATTCTGTGCTAACATTCATATTCTTCACTTTGTCTATTTTTGTGAGGAATTTACTTCGAGGAATGCTCCAAAGGTGTTTATAGGGTTCGATTTTGATTTTAATTTGTGGAAAAAGGTGGTCTGCCAAAGGAATTTGAGAATGGTTGAGAAAAAAGAGGAGTTGCACTGGTTGAAATATGAATAGGGTTACATTTGTTCAGTATTTGACCATTTGAATTCTCTTTTGTAACCTTTTAACAGATGAATTTTAGGGGCCAAAATTCAAATTTCAAGCAACTACGTTCCTCACAAAGCATAGAGAAACTATCTTGATAGACAAATTTTCAACCTTAATGTTCGTCTGTCAGAGACTTACTTCTTAGACAATATCTCAACATTCAGATTTCAACCTTGAAATATGACTGTCAGAGACTGAAATACACGTAGAAGCTTCAACAGATGGACCTTGTGTTGTCAATGTTCGAATTTTGAAGTCTCAAACAGAAAGCAAGTAAACATATGATATCCAACAGACAAATGTTGGGATTCAAGTTTGAATTTCAAGACTTTATAAAGAAGTGTCTGAAATGCGAATATTGAATCATCAAAGTTTGAATGTTGTACACACACAAATATAGCATATACATATACCATTAATCAAAATTTAAATTTCAAGAAGTCAACAGATGAATTTCATGCAAGCTAAAACACACGCATAGTATATCTGGCACTGAAATTCGACTGTTAAATGGCTAAAGTCCAAATTTTGAACCAGCAAAGTCACTCAATAAGGCAAATAAGGCATGAAAGTTCATCTATTTGCAATTAAAATGTGACTATTGAAGAATAGAACTTACAAATAGATGCTAAAAATTTGAATTTCCATTTTTCTTCAACAAATGTTACTTGTCGAGGTGTGATTTACTCCTTTGTTTTGATTTCTTATCATATAAGCTCATAAGGAGTATCCGCAAAACATCTTATACACACTCCAATACTTAAGTTAGAATATGATTTAACAAATTAACTTCAAAAAATAATAAGATTAAGATAGACACTTGGTTATAGCCAATTGGGATTTATTATTCCCAATTCTCTTCTTATGAAGTTGAATCTGTCTTCAACAAGAGACTTGGTGAAGATGTCAATTAGTTGAATTTTTGTTGGAACATACTCTAGGACTACATCTCCTCTCTAAACATGATATCTAATGAAGTGATATTTGATCTCTATATGCTTAGTTTTGGTGTGCATTACTGGATTCTTTATGATATTGATAGTATTGGAGTTATCATACTAAATAGGAGCTTGATGTAAATTAACACCAATGTCTTTCAATTATTACTTCATCCATAGAATTTGTGTACAGTAGCAATATATTCAGCTTTAGTAGTGGACAGAGCTATACTATTTTGCTTTTTACTGAACCATGATATCAAAAATCCACCAAATAATTGGCAGGTTCCACATGTACTTTTTTGATTAGTTTTGGATCCAACAAAGTTTGTTAGTTCAGCTAGCTTCTCAAGAGGGGGTGAATTGGGAAGTATGAATTTTTCTGCAAAAAGTAAAATACGGCATTAATAATAGAAGTTACTGAAAGATAGAGTATAAGATACAGAGATTTATCTTGGTTCGGTCTACTCTACTTGACCTACGTCCAGTCCCCAAGCCACCACTTAAAATTTCTTCACTATATCTTGCAAGATTTGAATGAGTTCTTGTAAAAACTGCAGTACAACCCGAGCTTGAACTTTGAACGTACTGAACAAACACTCTCACTCTTCTCACTCAAGAGTAAAAGCAAATCTCTTAATGTATCCTCACACTAAGTGCTACCTACAAGTGTGTAGAAATGTACAAGTCAGGATATGAAAACTCTCTCAAAACAGTGGATATAAAAATTTAAGTACAATGAATGAGCTAAACAGAGGGTAGGTAAGCTTTGAGGGTAGGTAAGCTTTGAAAGAATTAGTAATCAATTCTGCAATGTTTTGGCATTTGTATGTTTTTCTTCATTACCCAACAAATTAAATGAGGTCATATTTATAGTTTTAGAACAAAACTATCCGTTAGAAACAAAGATTAGTCATTACTCTTAGAGATAGCTATTCACTTATCGCATTAAATGCATCTGACAGAGGCTATAAAGATAACCTCATTAGGTTATGTGAATAATTAGTGACCATTGGCTCTTATTTTCAACGTAGACCTTTCATTATGCGGATAACCTAGCTAGGTTATGTGGATGATTTTCATCTCAGAATGACTAAGTTTTAGTTCAAGAACATTTTCATGAAAACCTATTCAGTTGTTAGGATAACATTAAGTTTTTCTCAAACTGAGTTTTTGTAAAACTTAGGTTATCAGGATAACCTCTCAAGGTTATGTAGAAAACCTTTTTTGCTAAAAAAGAATCATGAGTTCTATAACGTAGGTTATGCAAATAACCTCCCTAGGTTATGTGGATAACCTTTTTAATCGAGAAAAGTCTAAGGGCATTGAAACATAGGTTATATGGATAACATCCCTACGTTATACAGATAACCTATTTAACTGAGAAGAGTCCAAGTGCTCTGTAACTCATGTTTTGTGGAAAACTTAGCTAGGTTATGCAAATAATGGGCTACACAGTATAATTGGCCTTAATTATTCACTCCCTTATGCGAATAAGGTGTCCAACTTATCAGAACAACCACCTGGACAGTCCCGAGAACATGATGCACAGCTATATTATGTGGATAACCTTAATCCCTTTTCATGAGATCGAATAAGGGACATTTAAAAAAGCTGAGATTGAGTCTTTATCCTCATAACCTTCACTAGTTATATACATAAGGTAACCCTTTTTATGAAAATAAGATGAGAACACTTAAAAACAACTTTGAAATTAAGACTTTATCATCATAAGCAAAAACATTTTGAAATAATGAGCTAATCATGAATCATTAAAATGGATATCTTATTTAAGATTGGGTGAGTTCAATTTCAAAGCTTAACTATCTTACTTTACAAATAGATTCCTAAAATATGTGAAACAACTCTTCAATTTTCAGGAAACTCCAACTTTGTTCTTTATGTTACTTGTGTTCCTTTGATATTAGATTTCCAAACTCATTATTGTTCAGAATCATCAAAACCATCTGAATTAACAAAGTCAGCATCAGTATATCCAAGCAGCTTTTCTCCACCTTGTTGTGGATACCATAAACCCATTTGAGAGGTTCCTTTGAGATATCTGAAGATACTTTTTACTGCAATTACATGTGATTTCCTGCGACATGCTTGAAATCTTGCACACATGCGCACACTAAACATTATATCTCGTCTGCTAGCCATCATATATAATGGAGATCCTATCATTCCTCTGTATTTGGTGATGTCAAATGGCTTTCTCTCTTCATCCATATCAAGCTTTGTTGAAGTACTCATTGGGGTGCTAATTGTCTTTGCATTTTCCATCCCAAACTTTTTGAGAAGCTCTTTCACATATTTTGTTTGATAAAGAAAGATTCCATCACTGTATTGCTTGATTTGTAGTCCTAGGAAGAATGTCAGTTCTCCTATCATTGATATTTCAAATTCTCCTTGCATTAACTTAGCAAAATCTGTGTACAATGAGTAAATATGAATTAACTTTCTTAGTGAAAAGAATAGTATCCACTTTTCAACGTGTGAACTCCTTTTCATTTAAGAAGTTGCTTAGTCTTTCATACCAAGCTCTAGGTATGTACTTTAAGCTGTATAATGCTTTCTTAAGTTTCTAGACATGATTGGGCATTGTTGAGTTCTCAAAATCTGGAGGTTGTTCTACATAAACTTCTTCCATAATATAGCCATTAAGAAAAGTACTTTTAATGTCCATTTGGTACAGCTTGCACCTTTTATGCAAGTATAAGAAGTATCCTTATTGATTCTAATTTGCAACTAGAGTAAAGGTCTCTTCATAGTCTAGACCTTCTTCCTAATTATAACATTTAGCTACAATTTGGCTTTGTTTCTTGTGATTACACCATATTCATCAAGCTTGTTTCTAAATACCCATTTGGTTCCAATGACCGAATGATCATTAATCCTAGATACCAAGTCCCAAACCTGATTTCTCTAGAACTAATTAAGTTTCTCTTACATTGCATTAATCTAATATTCATCACTTAATGCTTCATCAATACAACTGGGTTCAATTTGAGCAATGAATATACAATGATTTATCTATCCCTAAGTTGCCTTCTTGTTTTAATATTCTCTTGAATATCCCCAATCACTTGATCAATAGAATGACTCCTTTGATATCTTCAAGCTTTTGGTAGTTCTTGAGAAATTTCTTCATCATCTTCAAAATTAGGATCTTTCTCTTGAATATCATTCTCTACAGCAATAGATTTTGATATTTTTGGAGGTTCAGTTTTATCTTTCTCAGAGAGGTTCTTCTTTTTAAAGCTAGAAATCAATTCATCCTCATCTAAGTTAGGTTTAGAAAGAGTCTCATTTTCAATAAACATTACATGCATAGATTCTTCTACAATCTTAAACTTCTTATTAAATACTCTATATAATTTAGTTCTATTTAAATAGCCAAGAAATATACCTTCATCTAATTTAGTGTTAAACTTAACCAAATTATCTCTGTCGTTGTTATAGATGTAGCAAATGAATCCAAAAACATGGATATGATAGAGGTTGGGCTTCTTTTCCTTGTATAGTGACGAGTCATGCCATTTCGGCCATAAAATTAGATCCCTTGTATACTCTTCTCCTTTCAATACTTGAAGTTTGTCCACAAATTAGATCCTATGGTGGCCAATCATAAAATCAATATTCAAATAAGGAAGACAAATATAATTATAAATGATTCAATTAGATATATATAAAAATTTCAGAGTCATAATCAAAATCATCAAATGAGTTAATCCCAATCAGGGTATATCTATACCCCTAACTAGAAATTTAGCAATCCATAAAATTAAGCATTTTAACAAGGTTCAATTCCCAATTAATAAAAAAAAACAAAGTTAAAGACAAAAGTAGAAAAGAGGAAACTCGAAGATTACCCCAAAACTCCCTCAATCTCTTGCTTTTCTTATCTCCTGATCTCTTTTAGTTGCTCCAAAAGTATTAGAATTGTGTTCTCTAGCCTCCAGATGTGCTACTGAACTCCCTCTCACATTTCTGCTGTGTTTCCTTTTATCTAGATACTCCAGAAGCCCATAAAAAGCCCAATAAATCACTAAAATGAGTTAAAACTGAACTGTCTCTCGAATGGAGCTGGTGCTGGATCTACATTAATTCCCTCCGCCTAGCGCTGGCTCTGAAGCATCTTCCTTCTCAAGTTAGAAGTCCACCTAGTGTCAAATGGGTGCTTTCTTAGAGGACCTGATGCCGGGTCCTTCCGTTTCAATTATTCTTCTTCGCCTCCTCACCCGTCTGCGGCTAAGGAACTTAATGGGAATGAGTGGCTTCATAAATCAATGTTTTTATGCTTCTTTTTAGCTCTAAGTAGCTCAGAAATCCCCATAAATATTTCTATGATACAAATATACTCGAATTATGCAAAATCATGCCAAAAAGTATCAAATCACAACATTCTAGGATGAAAATAGATACAAAATGTAGGTGTTTTATAGGTATAAAATAGACATATCAGACTCCCAAACCTTGGGTTCACCACAACTTGGGAAGGAAGCTTCCCTGAGCCCAGACTCTAAATATCACTAATAGAGTTAGCCAATTGACTATCCTGAGTATGGACTCCCTGCATCTCTTGTCTCATCTTAAGCTTAAACCTAGAATAAGCACAACCTATATGGTAACTCTATTAGCTAACTAACCAACCCTAGAATCCTCCTGAATAAGCATAACTTATCTGGTAAGAGCTGGTATAATCTGAGATGTAGATCTAAAACCTTGAGAAAATTTAGGCTGCTAAGATTAACCACCACTATATCTAAGATTAAGATGATCACTCCACCCAGGATTATATGTAGGTGAATATAGATCATACTTAGGTTGAATTGACTGGTAAGGCTTAGATTGATAAATAGCATTGCAGCTCTTTACTTTATCATCAAGGAGTAGACACTGATTCAAAGCATGAATGGCAAGAGAACATATACTACACAAAGGACCAACCAAAGCCAAAGAATTTTGGGATGCAAATCTGGGTAGTGGAGAACTATAACCTTGAGGCACATATGGTTGCCTTTGAGAAATAGTTAACTACTTAATTATAGAGGAAAGCTTATCTAACTTGTTGCTTATTTTGTATGAAGGCAAACCAATATCATTAACACTTTTCACAGCTTGAATAGATTCTCTAGTGCCATATTGTTGAGAATTTTGAGCCATTTTTTCAATCAATTGACAAGCACTTTATGGTGTCAACTCAACTAAAGCACCTCTAGCAGCAACATCTAGATTATTTCTATCTTGCCACAATAAACCCTCATAAAAGTATTGCACTTGAAGATTCACTTAGATTTGGTGATGTGGACATGATCCCAATAATCTCTTATAGCTCTCCCAATATTCATAAAGGCTTTCTCCAACCATCCATTTAGCTCCACAAATTTCTATCCTAATTGTAGCCATCCTAACAGCAGGAAAGTATTTCTTAAGGAAAACTTGCTTCAATTGTTCCCAAGTAGTGATCATAGCTGGAGGTAAATAGTAAAGCCAATCCTTAGCAGCTCCTTCAAGAGAGAAAGGAAAAGCTCTTAACTTAATGCTCTCCTCCGAAACACCTTGAGGTTTCATTGTGGAACAAATAGTGTGAAAGTCAGTGAGATATCTGTGAGGGTCCACACCTGCATGTCCATGAAATTTAGGCAACAATTGAATCAATTCAGCTTTTAACTCACAAGAAGCATCTAAATCAGGATATCTAATGCCTAGCTCTCTATGATGCAAGTATGGTACAGACATTTCTTTAATGGTTCTACCTTAATTAGCAATAACATCTCCATTTTCAACCATCTCAACAGAATTAGAATTATCAACAAAATCAATAGAGTAAAATGCAATAGATGAACTAGAAGAAGAATCAATAGGAACTACCTCTAAAATAGAACTATAAAAAACAACTAAGCTACTAGTCTTAATCCATCTTTACTGATGAATTACCTGTTCAATCTCAGGTTCAAAATCAAGCAGTTTAGAAAATGAAAAATGAGTCATACGTCATTAACAAAACTAAATTAGAGCTAGCAAAGATAAAACAAATGCAAGAGACAAGAAAATAGAAGAAAATGCGAAAACAGAAAAACCTAATCTCAACTGAACCAACCCAAACCGAAACCCTAATCACAAACCAAAATAAAAATTACAAAACCTAATTATTTTGTCCCAGAAACACAGATCATCAATCAGAGTGTTCAAAGCATGCACCTATTCTTTGGAAAAAAAAATAAAGTAGAAAATATAAAAAAAAGTCGAAGTTCAAAGGTCAAATAGCCAACAATCAACAAGAAAATCAACGAAAATCAAGATTAAACAAAATTAACCTGATTTAACTACTAATCAAAAATTAAAAATTATCAACCCTATTTACTAACACTAATAAACACAATCAAACACTAAGAACAAACAAAACATGTTCAAGCAAGTGGGAAAAAAATAAACTCAAAAATCCAAAAAGAATTGAAAAAATAACAAGAAATTCGCAAAAAAAAATGGAAAAAGTGGCATAAACGAGCAAATTTGACCAAAATTCAATGTTTTTGATACCCAAAGAGTAATTAAAAAAGATCATAAACTCCAAAAATAATATAGAATAGCAAATCAAGCTCACAAGTAAGAGATCAAAAATCAAACTAAAGCCTGGATTAAAGATATATTTACATTCTTATCTTCCAATATCAATAGTGATCTCCACTGAAGCCTAGAAATCTGTTGATGTTGTTCCTTTCTGGTAGTATATTTTCTCCAAAGCCAGTTATAAAATCTCTAGGATAGTAAAATCCTTTAGCTGAAAGTCTAAGCTCTGATACCACTTATTAAGAATGCTGACTTCCTAAGAGGGGGTGAATTGAGAAGTTTAAAATTTTTATGCAAAAATGAAATATAATAGTAAAAGAAAAAATTTGCAAAAAAACAGAATAAAATGAAAATAAATATAAGTTTAAGATAAGAGAAAAGAAGATTAAAAAATTTATCCTATTTCAGTCCAATCCACTTGACCTACGTCTAGTCCTCAGGTCACAATTTGAGATTTTTCACTATCTGCAAAAATTTAGTAGGCTTCTTGCAATGCCTTAGTACAATTCTTGTGCTCTATTCTAAAAACACAGAAAATCTCTCTTAACACTCTTACAAGTGTTTCCCAAAATTGTTTGTGATTCCTCGGCCTCACAAAGAATCTTTCTTCTACATGAAGAAAAGATTTTATATAGAAATAAAAACTCTCTAAAATAGAATAGATATGAAAGTTATGGCACAATAAATATGGTGTGTAGGTGAAAAAGTTTTGACTAAGAAATTTAGCAAAGTTTTTGCAATATCAGACTTGAATTCATTACTCACAACTTCAAATGAAGTTCTTTTTATAGATTTTGGACTTAACTAGTCGTTAGACACAAGATCTAGCCATTAGAGAGATTAACTAATGGTCACCCTACAAAAAAAGCCCTTCGCCAACCGTATTTAGTGCGTCTAACTCACCAAAATTTGAATTTTAGAGCTTTAACAGACGAATTTCACAAAGATATAAAGTTAAAGACATCAACATTGATCTTCAAAATTCATCTATTATAATGTGATATTTGAATTTCAAGTTTGTCAAAGATAACAAATGTTAGTTCATATGAATTTTTATGTTAGAAGTGCGTCTGAAGAGTTTAAACAATTGTCTCATGTTTTCACATAGCACTCCAAAATTAAAATTTTAGAAGCTAAAATTCATCTATTAGAGACACGTTTAATATGGCATAAAAGTTCTTCTCTGTGAAGTTTAAATGTTGAATTATAAAGTTCATCTGTCAGAGACATGTTCTAACGGGACTCACAAGTTCTCCTTTCGAAAGTCACACTTTGAAGTCCAAAGTTCATCTATCAAAGAAAGTGGCTTTAAACTTACTTTGAACTTCACCAACATTCGAATTTTGAGTAAATTTCATACAAATTTTGCAGATTTTCACTAATAATATTTGGCCCAAATTTGAATTTTATAATCAAAATTCATCTATTAAAGAAAAAACCTCTGTAACTTCAAATTTTACTATGCAAAGTTTAAATTTTACACAAAATAAATATGAATCAAATATAAAATTCATCTATTAGTCAATATTTATTAATTATATCATATGTTAACATTTGATTACTTTAAAGTAACTCATTTAAATATTGTGGTAACTTAAATAAATAAGAACCAAAGCTTTTCACCAAGTGTACATGGTGAGAAATCCTAAAAACTAAATCTCTACTTATTCTTCAATAGGTTTCTTCATTTTATCTTCTCATACTCTTTTGATATTTTTCTTCCAAGCTTTAGCTATTTAATATCATCAAAACTTCTGATTCAACAAATTTTTATATGAGATTATGACTATTGTTGGCATAAACCTTTGTTATGGATTGTAATATGTTTTAGATGGTTTTTAAGCATGATTTGAGATGTTTATATTGGGAATTTTAGTACACACGCAACAGAATAACACAACTGTATCCCTCCCATGGATCCATCAATGCTGCTTAAATTGAGATGCCAAGGAGAATTTTACCTTTGATATGTGGCTTTTCAGGTTCTTCTTCTATCGTCGGACCTTAAGAACTAACGCTTCTGATCAGCTCCCTCTACTAGTGTCCACACAAACAGTGAATCCAACTAGAATGGTATGCTAGCACTACTGTTCACAAACGTCCATACACTTGAGGAGTGAAAACTCTCTTCTCTCTCTATGTGCATCTGTACACTTTCTCTCTCTAAGTGGTCGGCCGTAATTGCTCTCTAGGGTGGGAGGAAGCTCTCTTTCGAAAAATTGTATCCTAGATAACCTAGTTTTTATCCTTATATAGGTAGGATTTCTAATTTGTTTAATTTAAAATGATTAAATCAAATCTTAATTAAATAGATTAGTTTATATCTTAATATATCTAATAGATTAAATATAAACTAATTATTTAATTTAAATCTAGAATCAAATTTAAATTTAATTTATCACATAAATCAAATTTAAATTATCACATTAGTTTAAATTTAAATCTATCACATAGAATTAAATTTAAAACTAATTTATTTAAATTAATTAAATGATATATATATTTTGAAATAAATTTAATATATCAAACATATATTTTGAATTTTATAAAATATATATACCAAATATATTTATTTATAAAATTTCTCTACCCTAAATTGAACATTAAATTCATTGAACCTAGACACATTTTAAGTTCAATAAATATGAACATTCTAGCTTGAGTTGGTCCGTTATTGTATGCAACTCTATAGGCCCATATGATATTGGCAATGGGCCAATAATACTATTATACCCACAAGTCACAAGTGGCCTCTAGCAAGACATTCTGACTACTCAAATTATATGGGATCAGTGATCCAATACAACTTATCATACAACCGTATCACATCCCTTTTGTCTCATGATATCTAGGTCAAGTATGAGGCATGGGAATGTCATCCTCATTCTACTCAACCATTACTTTCTCAATCTCTAAGTACATTGACAGAACAAATGGAAATCCTTCTATTCAAGCACAGCCATGCATTTTTCAGTCTTACTTATAGAGGGGCCCATATATATCTTTCCATTAATCGGAGGGAGAACAAATTCCATCTTGACCATTCATCTCACTTTACATGAATTCCACTAAGCCTAATCGTAGCTTTTGTGATCACCTGATTAAAGGTAACTTTTAACTAAGCCAAAGCACAGTACTCCTTATGTAGGAAGCTATAATGATCTCAGATCTGAGGGCTCAGTGACACGGTTATATATATGAGATATGCTTGTGACCTAATCTATGCAACTATCTCATGACGAGTTGATCCAGTGCATGTTTCCCAATAAGTACTTATGATTTTGATTTGCATTTTCATACGTAATTAACACATAATCTATTGGGAATTTCACTATACATGCAACGGAAAAACTATAAGAAATTTCCTCCCGTGGATCTGTCAACATTGTTTAGATTAAGATATAGAAAAAAAAATTTACCTCCGGTGCATCCCTTGGTGTTCTTTTTCATTTCGTTCGATCCCAGGAACTAATGCGATTAATCAACTCCCTCTACTGGTATCCACACGAAAGATGAGTCCAACTCAAACGACATGCTACCACCTCTGATTGTGAAGTCTGTACAATTCCATGCAAGTCCGTATGCATTCATTGTTCGTCCGTATAGTTTTTCTTTCTGAGTGTGCAGCTGCTCTTTCCTTAGGGTAATTCGAATTTTATTGATTCTGTATCCTAGTCTATATCAATATATAAATAGGATTTGGTATTTATTTAATTTAAATCAATAATTTAAATTAAATCAAATATTAATTAAATAAATTAGTTTGAATTTAAATCTATCTAATAAATTAAATTTAAACTAACTATCTAATATATATCCAGAATCAAATCTAGATTTAATTTATCATATAAATCAAATTTAGATTATTATTTTAAATTCAAATTTAGAATCCGGTATAAATTAAATTTAGATTATGACATTAGTTTAAATTTAGATCTATCATATAGAATTAAATTTAAAATTAATTAATTTAAATTAATTTGAACAATATATATATATATATTGAAATATATATATCAAATATATAATATATCAAACATATATATATCAAATTTTAATATATATATATATATATCAAATATATATAATTCTATCACCCTAAATTGAACATTAAATTTATTGAATCTAGACACATTTTAGATTCAATGAATCTAGACATTCTAGCTCGAATTGGTCCATTCTTGTGTGTGACCCTGTAGGCCCATATGATGTTAGCAGTGGGCTAATAACACTATTGGACTCACAAGTCACAAGTGGCCTCTAACAAAATATTGTGACTACCCAAATCATATGATATTAGTGATCTGATACAACCTATCATATAACTCAATCACATCCATTTTGTCTCATGATATATAGGTCAAGTATGAGGCATAGAAACGTCATCTTCATTTTACTCGACCATCACTTTTTTCTATCTCCGAGTAGACAAATAGAACAAATGAAAACTTTTTCATTTGAGCACGGCCATGCATTTTCTTAGTCTCACTCATCAAGGGGCCCAAATATATCTCTCCATTAATTAAAAAACAAATTCCATCTTGACCATTCATCTTCCTCCACACGAATTCCACTATGCCCAATCATAGCCTTTATGATCTCTCGATTAAAGATAATTTTTCACTATGCCAAAGTATAGTGTTCCCCATATAGAAAGTCATGGTGATCTCAGATCTAAGGGTTTAGTGAAACGGTTATATATGAGATATGCTTATGACTTGATCCATGCAGCTATCTCATGACGTGTCAATCCAGCACCTATTTTCTAACATGAGCTTATGATTTTGATTTATATCTTCATACATAATTATCACATAATTATCAATCAAAATTATACTAGTCTTAATTCATCATTGTTCCCACAAAGATGATTGACTAAGGATATTTAAGATAAAATAATTTATCCAAAAATATTATTATAAACAAAAACATGCAAATAATATAATAATGTAAGAAAAAAAAAACACATTTTTTATAATGAAACACAATGTTCATAATACAATAATTGACCTAGGGCACAATCTCCAACATAATCATCAATCAAAATCATACTAGTATTAGTTCATCATTGTTTCTATAAAGATGATTGACTAGGGATGTTTAAGATAAAATGATTTGTCCAAAGATATTATTATAGAGAAAAACATGTAAACATTATAATAATGTAATAACAGAAAAAACTCCTTTTTTCATAATGAAGTACAATATTCATAATACAATGATTGGCCTAGAGCACAATCTCCTATAATTTATTGGTTTGTTTTTGTGTTGTTCAATGGCTGTAATTATTATTATTAATTGCCCAATCATGCAAGGTTAGATTGTGTTATATGGTTGTGCATGATTTAGCTTGGTATGTGTACAAACTAGATTAATTTGGTTAATTGCTTAGTTATCTAGTCTTTAGGTGATTAGTAACCATAATTTGTAGCATCTTATTTAATCCAATTTTCATCTTAATTGTAACACCTCATACTTACACTCATTTCCCATGTATTTACTATATTTAAGACCATTATTACTTGATTAGAGACTTGATTACATAAAACAACTTAAACCAATTTATTTCATTTCGGGTACCATTTCCTTGGTTAACTTCTTTTTACCCGATGAACTTTGAAAATTCATAACTAAATCAAGAAAAATCACATTGACATGGTTCAAGTCTCTAAATATATCTTAAAAGATTCTATACATGGAAAAAATGTTGAACAGGGAAGTTACTTGGCCAACTTATACAGTAAGTTCGTATTATGTGTACTGCAGCAATGGTCATTTTTGAAAATTTCTGATTCTGACCATAACTTTGAAAAATCACCATAAATCATATACAACTCCAAATTGAGTGATCTTTGTGTCTATGGAAAGCTACACATGTCTAGTTTTCATACATATAAAACACTAATGCATTGAACATATCGAGGTATGTACAGTACTTAGAATTGTCAACCATGTTCAGAAAGGTCTCTTGCATTCTCCCAACACTCCAAAATACACACTCCTATATACATAAATAGTCATGACTTGCCTTTATCTTACATGATGCTCCATAAGAACTTAGAGGAAAATATTAACATGGAAGCATAGCATGATCATATCCCATAAGGTTTTACATAACCTCGCATATAATAGCATCAATCTAAGTATCATTAGCTTGAATATTACTTTGCTTCTCCTTGCCTTTCCTTTCTTGGGTAATCTTGCCATAACTTGAACCTAAAATTGGTTAGACATTTGGAGAGGGATGAGATTCAAAGAATCTCAGTAGTAACTACCATCATGCACACATATCATCATATATATTGCAAGTATTCATCTCAAAACACATTAAGCATGCAACCAAATCATTTTGGCATAACCATTTTATAAAAATTTGGGCAGCACTTTCCCTTGTATTTAGACATATCCAGGGTCACATTACCCTTCAAACAATCCAACCAACAATGCCAAATCATCACAAGATAACATTCCAAACATTAAACACATCATTCAAACCAAGCAACATCAATGATAATACATAAGCATAGATAGGTGAGTTAACTACCTTTGGGCTTTCCACTAATCTCCAAACTTTGCAAACCTTTTCCTTGATCTTCTAACACTCCTTTGGATCCTATAACATAATCAAATAATGCCATTAACCACTAATTATCCAATTTCATTCACAAAGTGCTCACTTGAACTAAAATTTGCACTTTGTTATCCATCATGCATTCCTTGTACAACATACTTGTTCTAACCTATTTTGGACCCAAGGAATCCATTTTTGAGGTCAAATACTTGAAATTCCCTTCCTATAATAAACCCTAATTGGGCAGAAAATTATCATAAATTATAGAAAAATAACTAACCGATTAATTTGTAATCTAATGATATATTCTTGCATCTTATGGCCTATACAACCCTTTTCATGGCTTAATTTTCCCATACCTTCATTTTCTCTCTCTACTCTCTCTCTAGGTAGAAACTTTCAGCAAGAAAATAGAGGGAAAATAGCCATTAAAATACCTAAAAATTGCTAGGAGACATAAGGAAAGGGTTGTAAGATAATACCTTGAAGTTTTGGGACAAATCTTGCAATATTCTCTTTTCCCCTTTGCTCTCTCTCTCTCTCACGCGTTCCTAGCTTGCTACCGCACTGAACCAGCGTCTTCTTTCTCGTGGGGAAGATGAAATAATGTTTTGAAATGATAATTATATAATATAATCACTTAAATTTACTTTTATTTCTATTTTCATTTACTTTTCTTTTAAAAAGCTTTTCCAACAATTTCTTTCATGTCCCATTCACAAAACATACGTGTTTCATCCTCCTTCTGGCCAAAAATTGTTTAAATAATATTTATGGACCAAAATACCCTTTACCGATTAAATTTACCCGTACCGATTGGGTATTTTTGCCAAAATTGTCATTACATTGGTAAAGAATTATCCAACCATTACTTTTGGTCCAAAACCATTATCTAGACCCAAAATATATTTTAACAAGGTCCAATCATTGTACTTGGATCAATACTGCCTTTTTCCGCAGTCTAAACTGACTTTTATCGGGTAAAATATTAATATTAAATCCTAATCACCCAATAAATATGATTTTGACCTTAATAAATTCCATACTATATTTCATTGGGTCTAACTCATTGAGAGCTTCATTTTGACTATAATTTTTCATATTTACCAAAAAGCCCTTGAATCAGGTCTAATTTATAATTTTTAAAACTTTCGGGTCATCAGGTGTAATTTCCACCAAAATTCATAAAATTGGTTTCAATTCCTACTTGCGTCCACCGCCTTCGTCTTTTCTTTCTTTCTTTCTTTTTTTTCTTTTCCTTTTTTTTCCCCTTAGGGATAAAATCGTCATTTCCATATTTCTTAGGGGCAAAAATGTAATTTCTCATTTTTCCATCCAATCAAGAAAAATGACCTCTTTACCCTATTACACATAAAACGGTGTCTGCCCGTTTTTATAAATTCTCTATGCATTTTTAGTTATCTAATATTTTAGGGATGTTACATTAATTAATGAGTTTAATTAGCATAAACAAGTGATTATGCTGAAACCTTGTTTAGATGGTTCAAGAGCTATGCCTAATGCATGTTATTTGCATCTTAAATGATTTTGAATGGTTGAGCTAATTAGTTTTATTAATCACTTCCCCTCATCTTAATTGACATTAATTGAAGGATGAAAACCCTCTTTCTAAGCCCAACTCTATAATCATCACTCCCATTTCATTATTGGTTGCTATGCTCACTCATCTTAGTCTAGTTGTGTAGTTTAACTATTTTTTTATTTAATTTCATTTTAATCTTACCAACCCCCTCTAAATACTCTACTCCAACACACCTTCAATATTGACCAATTACTTCTAAACTAACCAATCTAGACACAAATATCCCATATTATATCTTGCAATTCATCCAAAATAGCCAAAAGCTTCAAGTGGGACCAAAATAAGACAAAGCTGTGGTGAGCTACAGTATTACCGCAGTATTGCCATTTAGCTTCTGGCACCGCAGCGCCCCCTATTGATATTATATCAACAATTTTCAACTTTTTTGAGCAAACTTCCGATGCGCATAACTTTATGGTTCAACCTCCGATTGACCTAATTCTAACTCCTGCAAGTCAATCTTGTCCCAACCTAACATAAACACCAATTTCACTCCAATTCGTCCCCATATGGAGATTTTAGGCATCTAACACCATTTTGGTCACCTTTTGACCAAAACTTACTATAAACCTCTTTCAATTGCCACCAAAGGCAATTCAACTATTATGGACCATTCACACAGGTCCTACTCGACTCAACAAATTTATCCAAGAACTTTTGACCTCAAAAAAACTAATCCTCCAAGATTTGATCCCCCCTTGAACCCCAATTTCGTAGAATGTCTATTTGCCCAGAAATACACCAATAAGACCCAAGTCCACCTTTTAGGCTCCCACATGCTACCCACTTGACTTTCAACCACCTGTACCAACACTTGTAACCCATTACTAGGCCCATTTTATCACCACACATATACAACCATTCATGTACAAAATTATACTACATCATTATCATTACCATCGCACGTCATTCATCATAATTAACATTCTACATCCATCATCATCTCAACATCATTGTCATCACATAAATTAATGACATCCTACTTAGCACAACATAACTCATAGACCATACACACACTACCGTGACTCAAATATTCCCTTGCTGGAGTAACTATGACTCATTCATCTTCTCCGGGCTAATGCTAGAGCTTTCACCTGAAATGTTATTCATGAGAGAGAGAGGGTGTGTGATAAAATCTCAGTAACTAAGGACAACCACAAGTAACATATAACTCATCAATAATGCCATGAATGCAACATAGCATGGAATTCATGTCTCTCTCGCACATAGCTAGAACCATGAGCTATCATCATAATAGGAAATTTCATATAAGTGAGTCCTTTCCAACAACCAGTGAAGACTGATTCCAGGATATCAACTAGCTCACCTTACACTAGATCACCCGGTCAAAAGTAATACTAATACTTGGACCATGGCTCTCCTTCCCGTAAACCACTATGAATTAGTGGTGATTTAGGGAAGGTACAATTTGCTGCCACCTGGCTCTCCTGGCCATAGAAGAGATATTAGTGATAGGGATCCCTTCCTTATTTCACCCATATCGTATATTATCATATCATATCATACTTCATCATCACCACCCGATCTACCTTTCCTCACAATGTCATGTGGTGATTTCATGCTATATCATCATGTAATCATCATCATCATTATGTTTCTCAATGTCATGCTATACAATCATGTAATGTCACATCATCATCATATTCATCATCATATCCTACATCATCAAGCTATGTGCATGCCATGATATGTAGAAAATTGTATACACACATAATAATATCGTGGTATGAAAGGAACATGCATATATACACATATACATATATTAACATATAATACATACAACACAACACAACACCCGGTTACCTCCTCACAATGTCATGTGGTGATGTTCATGCTATATCATCATGTAATCATCATCATCATCATGTTTCTCAATGTTATGCTATGTAATCATGTAATGTCACATCATCATTATATATAATCATCATCATATTCATCATCATATCCTACATCATCAAGCTGTGTGCATGCCACGATATGTAGAAAATTGTACACACACACATAACAATATCGTGGCATGAAAGGAACATGTATATATACACATATACATATACTAAAATATAATACATACAACACAACACAACACTCGATTACCTCAAATTGTCAATACCACACACACGCTAATTCCACTAGTTTCTTAGATCACTAGCCCATAATTCATACTCCTCCGATCAACAAAATAACCTTTATAATATCGTAATATCTTAATTAACATAATATACACTTGACCAAAATCCACAATTTGATTATTTAAGCTAAACCCAAGGTTCTAACCACAATTTCGTGCATCAATAAGTGTCACACTACCATTTAAACCATAACCAGTCACACATACTTCGGATTCCATATATCCTCTAGCAATTTTAACCTAGGGTTTATCTCAAATCATGTGTAATCCTTCTAAAACTCACCCAAGTATCATTTACACTAAATCACACTTCATTGATCTCATTCTATCCATTTTAATCGGTGGATTTCAGCTAAAAATGAAAACCCAACTCAAAACTAAAGAAAAAAGGAAAGGGGGCAGCGAGGATCATTTATCAACCAAGATCGAGGCTCCTAGAGGCCGAAAATCACTCCCAAAGTCCAGAAACTTCGAACCCTAATGCAGCTTCCTCGTTCTCTCCTTCATTTCTTTAATCTTCATTCGTCTAGAAAGATTCTGATTTAAGCAAATTTTATGGCTCTCAATGGGGCGCCAATAAGTTTGCTGTGGTGAAAATGCTCTCGACCTGAGAAATCTTTCAATATTTTTAATCATTCGTCACAGTGCCACTATTCCTCACTGCGGTGTCGAGCTCCTCTTTTTCATTTTTAGCCTTTTCTCCGTCCTGGTTCCTCCAATCTTGCACACAACACCACGTACACTTCCCATTAGTTCAAAACTGAGTCTAAGATAGTATAATAAGGGTTGTTGCACCCTCTCTAATTTTGACTCTTTTTTTTATGTATCTTACTTAATTATATTAATTTAATTAATTCTAATCATCAATTCCTCAAATTCGACCTCATATTACCACTATACTATAGTTTAATTCAAGTTTATTTAGTTTTCCTATGACAAGATTATAATATCCCTAATTTTACTAGATATCATAAAATGCACTGAGAAATAGAAAAAACTAACAAGCGCAGTTAAATGTGAAAAGGGGTAATAAGGTTATTTTTTCATATTAGAAACAAAAAATAAGAAATTATATTTTTGTCTCTGGATAACAAAATTCTATGTAAGATAGTCCCTAAAAGGAAGAATGTCAAGCACTATACTCCCTAGGAAAAATTATGTGAAAAAACCAAAAGAATTAAAAATTATAATTTTACCCCAAGTTAATATCAATTTCATAATTTTTAAAATTTCTATCAAAATAAAACTCGCAACGAGTCGAATTAAATGGAATACTACTTAGAGGGTAACTGCGTTAATATGAATTTATAATAATGCCAAAATTCAAAAGTGATTATTATATCGACAAAGGAAATTATGGGTCCCACAAAAAGAAATAAGGAGAAAGGAATAGTGTGTGAGCCCCACAAAAAAATATTTTGGGATAGAATAATGAGTTTAGTCTAAAATTAAATATAGAATAATCTTGTATCAATAAAGGGATAAAATATGGTAAAAGTACTTTATTGGTATAGGTAAAAACTATCTGTACAAGCTATATTTTAACTAAGAAAAATATGTAGTATTTTAGCACAACACTCCCTTCCTTAGGTGTGACTAGCAGCTGCCATGGACAAGAATGGAATTTATTTAATTTATCTTTGAAAAATATTTCATTAAAAGTAACCAAAGTTAATATGTTAACAATGAATACTATTCACCTATTAGATCTCTTTCCTTTAAGTCTTGAGTTAAGTGGCTAAACCCTTCTTTCCTCTCATTTTAGGTGTGAGTTTCACTAGTAAAAGAGAGAGAAAGAACTCCAAATTTGACAAGAAAGAAGAGAGAAAAAGAGGAGGCAAGATAGCAAGATCAAGAGTTCAAGTTGTTGGTACGTGTTATAGTTGCCTTGAGCTTGTGTTTTCAAGTGGTTTATGGTAGTTTAGTTTAGTCTTTCTCTTCTTCTCTCCCTCCATGGATTTTGGCCAATCCATGCTGTGTGCAAGAGATGAGTTTTTGCACAATAGACTTAGGAGAAACCTTAAACTAGTGACTTGAAGCATGATTTTAGAAGTAGTTTGATGAATTTCCACTACGTGATGGGAGACATATTAGGAACCTGTCCTAAGAGCCTTCTTTGATATAAGGATCGTGCAACTCAAGGGAAGATGAATTAAACACAAGGACAATGAAGAACAAAAACTAAAGAAAATAGACACGATGAAAATAAGAAAACTGAACAAAATGTTGGTCGAAGGAAATAGACTCCAAGAGAACCCGTCTCTTGAATCCTAACCCCGGGATGCAACAAGGATCACCACTCCTTAATAAGTCCTCATTCTTTCTGGCACTCAAGGATAAGCAAGAAAGAACTCACTGAACAACAACAAGGTTGCTGAAAAGAAATTCATTCATTCATGTTGTGATTTGCAAGAGTACAAGAGGTGCCTATTTATAGGCAAGTATTAACCCACAAACTAACTCTAGTTCACTCCACAAACCTAACCTTATTAATGCTAATTAATACAAAAAGGGAATCCTAAGTCAAAAAGAGTATTTAATTCTAATTTTGAATTTGAAAAGGTTGGCTCCTCTTAAATGAATAAAGCAAAGCAAATCATATTAAATTTGAAAAGGTTGGCTCCTCTTAAATGCATAAAGCAAAGCAAATCATATCATTATTTGCCTTTTATTGAAAAGAAAACAAATTGACAAAAATAATCCCAATAAAACTTATTAAAAACGTCACTTTTAGTGACCACATGAGAATCATATGTATTTTAAGTGAATTCTCCATATTGGGCCTTCTCCAAGTTGGGCTTGTTGACTATAATTTGGCTCCACATTTTCAGCTTGCCTCTTTCTTTGTTTTAGGCCTCAAAATCATTCAAATACAATGGTTCCATGTTAATCACATTTTGGATCAACCCATTCATGGTTTGCTTCATGGCTTTGGTCCTAGCTTTGGTCATTGATCCTCCAATGCCTTGAAGTGGGTCTTGAATTTGTCTATGGCCTATTGTTTCTCTTAGCTTGCCCTCATCATCAAATGCTTCATGCCTCGATCGTACTCTATCATTCCCTCCCTCTTCAAAAAGATTCGTCCTCGAATCTCCATAATCTGGATGGAAAGAAAAGGAACGATTAAAAACATCAAATAAAAAATAAGGAGTATACTTACTTTTCAAGCCTGATTGATGTATCTTCTTTTCATCCATTGCTTGAACTTGTGGTGTAATAATGACACTTGGTTGCAAATTCATCCCCTTTAAAGTTTCATCTTTACATTCTTGCATTCCAAACCAATCTCCAGGATCAAAAATCTTGTAATGACCATTAGTTTGAATTGCATAGGATTTGTGGTCGTGCATTAGTACATAAGAACTTGATTTTCCTTCCATAACATCCATATTAATAACCTGCAACAAAGAACTAGAGAAAGAAGGAACATATGGAAAATATAAAGGAAGGAGTCGAAAAGAAACTACCTTAAACTCTCCTTTACTCAAACAACTCACAATTGCTTTTACCTCATTATTCTCATCTTTTCTCAAATTCTCTTTTTCCTTTCTCTTTTCTCTCTTTTTCTTTCTCTTTTTCTTTCTTCTCTCAAGTTTCTTTTCACTCATTTGTTTTCCTCTTTTTTTCATTTTTTTGCACTCTTTCTTTTCTCACTTGATTTTCATTCCTGTTTTTACCACTCATATTTTTCTCACATTTATTTTTTCTTTCAAGCTCACTTTTGATTTTCTTGTGATTTTCACATAATTGAATACAACGCATTTCATGGGCTTTCCTTACTTCAAAAGAACAACTATCATCAAATAACCATGGATGCCCGAACACCATATCAACATGCTCAACTTTATCACACACATGAGAACTAATTTCTAATGGCATAACAATGTGAGTATCACTAGAAACAAGCACACCAATATCAACAATATTCTCTATCACTTCACTAGTAACATTTAGAGCAGTTGTTTCCACTAATGGTGGTAAATGATCATGATCAATCCCATCAAGAATATCATCAACATTTTCCTCCTTGGGATTCTCAAGAATATCATACTCTAATTCATAAGAAACATCATCAACACAAGGATTTTGAGAATTAGAGATACCTTCAAGAGTAGTTGATTCTCTTGGTTCAACAACCATTGTAGATGTTGAGGAAGATATCTCCTCCATTGGATCTTTTTGCTCTAAATGAGAATCACTAGAACTTGGAACTGAAATTTGTACCTTAGAAGCTTGCTCTTTTCTACAAGTTGGAAGATACTCATAGAAATAGTGGTATGGTGCATACTTTTGCTTCAAAATGAGTTTCATGCTATTCCAAGTATCACACTGTTTCTCTTCACGAAGGTGCTTTCTTTCAAATCGTTCCCACCAGATTTTGGCTTTTCCTTCTAAGTGAAGAGTAGCTAATTTCGCTTTCTCATACTCGGAGTACTGGTAGTCTTCAAACCATTGTTCAATTCTTCCTTCCCACTCCAAGTACATATCAGGATCATTCTCTCCACAAAATTTTGGGATGTTCAATTTAACATCCTTTTTGCATGAAGAAACTTGCATGCTATCCAATTTGGCATTCAACTTGTTGATTTGATCATTGAAAGCTCTCATTAAAGCTTTAAGATCAAATTCATCACTAGCCATGCTTAAAACCTAAAATGTTAGTGAATAAAGAGACAAAGAAAGGACCTTACACACTCTCTCACATGTTTCACTCACGAATAATGTATATTCACTCGTGTTTTGCACACTTTAAAGGCTTTTTTCTAGAAATAATATAATTACACTCTTGCCTTTTACCACTCACTCTTACTTCCTATGAGAGTGCAAAATTGAATCTAAACTTAAATCAAGAAGCAATGTTTTAAGTGGCAATCTCAAAATCAAAGATCCAAAAATTCAAATTCTCAAAAGAGTTTAAAATGATGGTGACAAACAAACAAAAATGAATTTTCTGTTTTCAGCAAAAGAAGAGAATTTCCAGCCAAGAAAAGAAAGTACTGGAAATTTAGACAACAAAGAATACAAAACAACAAGAGGAAGGATGTGGCACATCATACAATAAAGGAAGAAAATGGTGTTAAAACAAAGGACAACAAATAAGGGAAATAAAGCTGAAAGGATTTAGACAGAATTTGCTAGAAGAGTAGAATTCTGAAGAGGAAATAAATATAGAATCTTACCACTTCAAATGGGTGATTGTGAATGAATGCTCAAAGATCAATTCTCTTTTCCTTCAAAGATTTGATTGAAATCAGAAAAAGAGCTATTAAATTATATAGGAACAGTGCCCAATTACCAAAAGGGAAACTTGCAATTCAAAAGTATCAACAATTAGGATCGCTTGATTGAAGGAACTCACTTTTGGGAATAAACAAGATCTCCTCAATTTGCCTTTAGCAGCCTCAATTTTTTTTTTATATCAAACTTTTTTTTTTTAGGCAAATCTGGATAAATGAGAAATTTGGACAGCAAGCATAATTTCTGGGAAAAAGAAAAATCTGGACAGCAAGAAATGGATGAACAGTGATGAGTGTACGGATAAACAGTGATGAACAGTACCACAATTTTCTGGATAGCAAGGAAGAATGGGATAAAACAAAGAGAAATGAAGCAAAACAAAGACACACCTTGATTTGCAAGCCGAAGCTCTGATACCAAATGATAGGAGACACGTTAGGAACCTGTCCTAAGAGCCTTCTTTGATATAAGGATCGTGCAACTCAAGGGAAGATGAATTAAACACAAGGACAATGAAGAACAAAAACTAAAGAAAATAGACACGATGAAAATAAGAAAACTGAACAAAATGTTGGTCGAAGGAAATAGACTCCAAGAGAACCCGTCTCTTGAATCCTAACCCCGGGACGCCACAAGGATCACCATTCCTTGATAAGTCCTCATTCTTTCTGGCACTCAAGGATAAGCAAGAAAGAACTCACTGAACAACAACAAAGTTGCTGAAAAGAAATTCATTCATTTATGTTGTGATTTGCAAGAGTACAGGAGGTGCCTATTTATAGGCAAGCATTAACCCACAAACTAACTCTAGTTCACCCCACAAACCTAACCTTATTAATGCTAATTAATACAAAAAGGGAATCCTAAGTCAAAAGGAGCATTTAATTCTAATTTTGAATTTGAAAAGGTTGGCTTCTCTTAAATGCATAAAACAAACCAAATCATATCAAATTTGAAAAGGTTGGCTCCTCTTAAATGCATAAAGCAAAGCAAATCATATCATTATTTGCCTTTTATTGAAAAGAAAACAAATTGACAAAAATAATCCCAATAAAACTTATTAAAAACGTCACTTTTAGTTACCACATGAGAAACATATGTATTTTAAGTGAATTCTCCATATTAGGCCTTCTTCAAATTGGGCTTGTTGACTATAATTTGTCTCCACATTTTCAACCTGCCTCTTTCTTTGTTTTGGGCCTCAAAATCATTCAAATACAATGGTTCCATGTTAATCACATTTTGGATCAACCCATTCATGGTTTGCTTCATGGCTTTGGTCATAGCTTTGGTCATTGATCCTCCAATGCCTTGAAGTGGGTCTTGAATTTGTCCATGGCCTATTGTTTCTCTTAGTTTGCCCTCATCATCAAATGCTTCATGCCTCGATCGTACTCTATCACTACGCCAAAAAAGAGATTAATTGGTGTTTATTTTTGCACTTTATTAGTGTTTCTAAAATACTATCTGTTCCAGTACTGATAAAAATGAGATACTTTAGTTGGGATTTATAGAAACGCCAACTAAAGTTACTTAAGTTGGTCTTTCTCTAAAAAATGCCAACTAAAGTGTGTACTTTAGCTATGGAAATGCCAACTGAAAGTGTACTTTAAATGGCATTTAGTTGGTATTTCTTTTGGAAATGCCATCTTAGTTTTTTTAAAAAAAAAATGATATAGGCTTTGGATGGCGTTTCCATGGAAACGCCAACTAAAGCCATATTTTTTTTTTAAAGGTTGGGTTATTTTGTTCTTATATAACCTGTATGTTTTTTTTTTATGAAAAATAAATGGAATCATGAAATAAAAGTCCTGAAATACATGCAGGATTTTCAACCAGGAAGCACTTGAAGTTTTTCTATCCTAAATATTTATTAATCAATTACAAATAGGTTTTAAATGAAATAATCCAATAATTCTGCTCCATACATAAGTTATAATCAATAGAACAATAACTGAAGAAATGTAAGGACAAAGTTCACAAACCATGTAGGGCTTGATGTAAATCTCACATACAATAATACTCTAGGACAATGCGAATCATGAAAAGCTAATTTTAAGATCAATTTACGGTTATACTAAGTTCTTTTGGAAGGTTCTAGGCATTCAAGAAAACTACAGAGCCATGATGGAATTCATTACTTCATCTTGTCCTTCATTGCAGTTTTTTTCTCTATCTGATCATATTTATACTAAGTGCTTTTGCAATTTTTTCATCTTGTCTTGTCATGGTTTCAAAAATCAAGACAGAGATCCTTGTCGAATGGATAAAGATATTATTTTGTGAAAATATTTATTCTCTGTGTGACCATATTTATAATCAGGAGACTGAGGTGCAGAACAATTGTGCTTTTGTGAGAAGTAAATAACACCTCATAAAATTTAACAATAGCAAGATGAATGAATTATCAGATTTTTTTAAAAAAAAAACCATTAAAACAGTACTGTAATGTATTTTACACTTGTTAAGGAAGAACTTCACTCATTCTCAAAGACACTTTAGATAACGGCACTAATGCATATCTTGGAATGATATTGCCAGTACTATTAATCAAGACAACAGATTTCATCAAAGTATGCCAACTATGAGCAACAAAAGCAGGCAAATAACCTAGATGGGAAATGGTAACAATTAAAAAATCAACCCATCATCAAAAGTTAGAACAGACTAGCACAAGTGAATTGAAATAGAGGCATAAGTAGTATGCATGTGTGAAAGGAAACAATATCTTTGTTGCAAGGTGTCCAGGTACATTTAGAACTTATGACCAATTGAGTTACCAACAAGTTGGACTGGTTCACCCACGATGTCAATAATAAAATCTCTCAACAGTTCAGCCCACGAAAGCTCAGAGTAGATGACATTTGGCTTTTCTGATCTACCAAATCCTAACATTGTAAGTGCCCATACTCGATTTCCAGCTCCAGCTACACTATGTATATTGTCACGGTAATGCTCCCAGAAAGCACAAAAACCACGCACAAGCAGAACAGTAGGACCTTCTTCACCAGCAACTGTATACTGATAAAACAAAACAAGAACCATTGAATTTTATGAATCCATATTTGAGGTGGATTAAGTATTTCAGCATGTCCTATTGGTAAATATTAGCACCTCCATTGAGCACACACCATCAACTGCTGCTGCAATCGTGGCTGCTGAATATCCAAATTCCAAAAGGAGATAAAAATCTTGCATTTCTCTCTTTCTCGTACTTGATAGCTTCAAAGTGTACTCTTCTCCTAGAGATAATGCCAAGACATAGGGCAGCATTGAAAAGTCTAATAAATGATGCTCCACCATGACTTTCGGCAGAATGTACTTTTTCATGTACCCTGCACAAAATTTAAGTTTAAAAAACAATTCATAAATCTAATTTTAAAGAACAATTCATAAACCAATCAAGGAACCAATGACAAGAACTATTTTACTATTTTTTCAAAGTTACAAAGTTAAGGACTAAGGATGGTATCCTTGTGGGTCAGGGGCTTTACCCTGCTCCCCATCCCCATCCACTAATCTCCTCCCTGTCTTCCCCTACTCCCACATCCTTTTCCTTTACCTTAAGAAATATAGTATAAATTGGAATAAATTTAAGAAAATAAGGTAAAAAGTCCAGAAATATATTTAGAAAACAGTATTCCAAAATACACATAGTTACAAACATCAATTGAAATAGTATTTACAAGAGAAACTATGATATTCCAGAAATTTTGAAACTTTAACGTTCAAAGGAAAAATAAAGGATGTAAAGGAGAAAAACCTAAAGAAATATGGATTTTGGATATCTATTTAAATAATCAATAGAACCCGAGGACAGGAGGAGTTATGGTAAAAGAATCATCTCTGTTTCAATTGAAGCATAGTTGCAAAAAAACATATTGGTGATATTGAGATAACTGAAGTTGAACATACGATGAGGCAATGAGCTAAATAGGTCAGTGAAAGGATGAAGCGAGTAGAAGACACAGCAAAGATGAATGGCATGGCTGAGCAGATGGGAAAGAATGAAATAAGGAGAACAAGAAAAGAACAGGGCTGAATAGCATGCATTGCAGTGAGCACTGATCATTGAGCAAAGAAGGGGATTAAGGAGAAGAAGAAAAGAACAGGACTGAATAGCATGCATGGCAGTGAGCACTGATAATTGAGCAAAGAAAGGGATTAAATGAGTTGAAAAGGCTTCAAAGTCAAAAGATTAAAATGAGTTTATCCTTTTGGGGTTACTAGTGACTTTGCCTTTTATTTTTCTAATTAAAATTAGAAAGAAAATGGAAAAAGTAGACATTCAAATAATTGCGTGTATAAAAATCTCTAGGTTAAATGTGTAACGTGACATGATCTATTGGTCTGGGACCTTGTGGTTTGGGGGTATAATATTTGCCCTTGTCTTGAAACTGACCTTGGGGGAGCTTTTCAGTTTGTGCCATCCTATCTGGAAAATTTCCCCGATTTGAGGTGGTCCTTGCAGTATCCCATAATCTGCAGAATTTCTATCATCCTTGGTAGTATGCCAACACTCTGACTTCCACAATTCATTTCAGTCCCTTCAATTTTTCTCTCATCCTTAACTCTTACTCTCAAGAAAACTGAGGAATTTCCATGACATTTGGTCCATTGGCACCTCTAAGAACAACAATTTTTCAAAGTTACAAAAAACAAAATAAAATAAAAAGTAACATGCACAAGACTATGAACACACACAAAGAACCAGCATAAATATAGTCAGCTACTTACTATGTTCACATACTCAATCAGACGAGGTTCTAAGTCGATCAGTGTTTGCTCTAACCACTGTATTCTTGAAAGCAACGCTGCTTCAACAACCTGAATATTTGACCAAATAGCCAAGGGAAAAAAACATTTCTCAGCCATATTTCTATGATGAAAAGTCAAATAAAAGTGCCAACAAAATGAAAAAAATGAAAACAACACCAAAAAGTCTCACACCAATACAGCAGGTTTATGCATGCTCATTTGAAAAGTGACATTCAAATGACTGTAGCAGCTTCTTTGAAACATATTTTCCCCCTTAATTAAAGGGGGTATATAACATGACATGAGTGGTGAGCCTTAAACTTAAAGACTTGGAAATAACTATCTGAAAATCTAAATTATCAAAGGACCTTTATGTGATTTCCCTTTCGCCACCCAATCTTACCAAGGGCACAACTATAGCTTTGCTTTGATCACTTCCATCAGTGTCTTCCTCAACTATTCTTTCTTCTTTTTTGATTCTCCATGTCAGTTCATTTTGTATGAATATTGAAGAAATTAATAAATGAAACAAAACAATAGTGACCATGTACTTATTGGGAAAATTAGAGCATTTCAAACATAGATTTAGTAGAAGACAAATAGAAAGAGCATTGTTCAAAAAAAAAATTCTGAATGTATTGTTATTACCTCAATCTTCTTTTTTTCTTATGCTTTTTTCTAGGCAATGGAAGAATTCCAAGATGCCAAGAGTACAAATAGCCAAGCAGAAACAAGTCCTGTTGGTGTGAAATTTAAAAAATTTTCAATAATAGTTGATTTCAACAATTCAATTATATATAGAAAATGACAACTAGATATTGCATCAATATAAACATAACTAGAATGTACTCAAACCTCTTTTTTTCTTTTTCTTTTTCTTCAAAGAACACAAAGTAATCAATGAAGAGAAACTTGAGCGCACAAACAGCAAATCTAAAATGACTCTTGTAGATTTGACGATTAAAGAGTAACATTTAGTTTGAAACTTATAAATATACCAATAACAGCCATCAACAAAAATTAACTCTTCATTTTAATTCCTTCCTTTCACTTCCAACACTACCTTTTGGATGTATGCATGACTTACCCCATCCTACACAAAATCCTCAATTCATATTCTGGTTTGTTTAGGCATCAAAATAATAGTAAGATTGTAAGAACATGTCCTAGGGCATCAACACTTTCATTGGCTCTAACTTCAGAACATATATAAATTAGTAAAAGATTGACTCTACCAACATTAATCATCGTCATAATGGAGCTACAGGAAACAAGATAAAAAGTATAAGGAATATGCTTCTCATGGATAAGATAGCCAAAATTCCCTTTAAACAAAATTGAAGATGGAACGAACAGGACAGGAGAATCAAAGTGTTGGATAGTACTTAAAGTCAAACATCTTCAACTATGTATTTAACTCATAAAGATACACTTGGATCATAGAATTAGAGAGGGATAGAGTGGAAATTTGGAGTGGAAACTACTGCAATAAGTAAAAGGAGAATCTTTATTACTGACATGGCAAAAAGACAGGGTGCGAACTGAGTTGAGCAGAATAATCGCACAAAGCACCTGGTTGAGTAGAGGCGAACACCGGCGTTCATGGGAATCAGACCCATTTCGTATTCTTCCTTCTTGCACGAGATTTGCCGAATGATTTCTCTACTTCTTCCTTTTCTACTTCACAAAATGAGGGTTTCCCCGCTTCAATTAGAGACAGAGGTCAACGGAGAAAGGGGACAACGTAATCTTTCAATCACAATGGAGGAGACATGAAGCAATGAAAATTACACTGTGGGAGGACAAGAGGGAACGAAGGAGCAAGCTTGATTCAAGGGCAGAGAAGTTTTTCGTTTGCTACTCGATCTAGAATTTCAAATTAAAACAACATTTAAAAAAAATAAATAAATAAAGCGTCAAGTAATATGTACAAATTTAGTTGGGCATTTAATACAATAAAAACTAACTAAAATTTTGCTAAAAATGTGAACGTCAACTAAAATTTTGCTAAAAATGTATTTGGCGTTTAATGGTATACGCCAACTGAGGTAGGTAATTTTACATGGCATTTAACAATTAAAAGTATTTATATGCATTTTTCTCCAGAAATACTAATAAAAGTTAATTCCACCTTACTTATTGTTGCCGTTTCCTCAAAAAACACTAAGTATTGAGTGTCAATAAATGTTAAAATTGGCATAATATTCAAAGCAATCATTTTCTCTTTTCTTTTGTTATTTTCAACCAAAATAGGGAATCATTTTGAGTTGAAATTTCATTATTTTAAGGTCAAAAAAGGAATTATTGGGTCCAAATTAATTAAATATAAGTGATGGTTTCAAGAAAAACCAAAAGGAAAAGTATGTAGAATATTTAGGATTTAGTTTGAGATTTTATGATTAAACTTGAAGAACCAGTGGCTTATGACTTTCTATTATAATGTATTTAAGTTTAAGAAAGTTGTGAAAGACTTAGGACAAGGTGTGTCAAGTATGAATGGCAAAGAAATTTAAGAAGGTAGTATTTTTTCATTATATGTATCATATTGTCTTAGGAATTTCTATGAACTCTATGACTTGTATAATACCATATTTGATATTTTGTGATGGTCCTTGAATGTTGGCTGAATTGTTTGAAGGGGCTTATAATCCCAGGATGTCTAAATTGTAAAAAGAAACTTTGCTAAAATTTTTATAAAATGTTATGACATAATATGTTCAAGGTACTTGTTGAATGTTTTTCATGAATTATGTGATGAAATATGTGTGCAATTGGTAATGTTAGTGAGATTCAATGAATCTCCCTCTTCCGAATGTCAAATTTGTCTATGATCAAGCTATGGCAAGGCTACTAAAGAAGAAAAAGTCAAAGAGAAATAAGTTGATGATTAAGATGATATTACTTGCCATGATCTTTTATTTCAAGCTTTTATGTAAATTCACTTGTGTGATATTAAATCTGTACATAGAGGTGATAATGTCCCCATGTGATATATGGTATGATATGAAAACAAGTTATGATCATATAATTAAGTTATGACTTTTATTTTGAAAAATTAGAAGATGTAAATGGTTATTATGACCTCTAAATGGTAAATTAGCCACTGTTTGGGTGTTTAGTAGTTGAACATATATATGTTATATATAGTTGAAAACTACACAAATAAAGCTTTAAGATGGTTAAAAGAGTACTCAATTTGGATGTGTATGTAAATTATATAATTTTTCAAAATTAGTATTAGAAAACTAGGTTTTCAGAAAATGACCAAATGGATAGTAAATTTTGTGAAATTTACTATATTGATTGACTCAACTAATGCCATGTTACCTATTTTTCCCATGAAGATAATGTTTTTAACTATTTTTAAAGACTTAAATCATATGCATATAATTTTTGTAGAATTAATTATAAATTTTTAAAATTTAATTGGTAAAATGGAAAATACAAAGTGAATATTACCTAATTAATTGAAAATTTTGTTTTAAGTTTTATTGTGATTGAATCTTCTAATCATACATAATTCGACTCTAATATGGTTCGATACATGAGAAATTAGACTAAAGATAAGGTGTTACAAAGGTTGACACACACATCTTTCATCATAGCCATTTCGTTCAGTTCTTCCATGTTCATATGGTTTAAGATATTTAAGCGTCAGGTGCTTACCTTTAATTTAAATGCATTATTATCTCAAACACATAGAAAAGGGAAAGAATGGAAGTAATTAATTATCTCAAAACATCAACGTGATTTTAAATTAATCGAGTTCAAAAATAGGAGTTTAATATGGGGGTCATTACAAGCCACTTCTTTAAATCTAATTAATTTAGCATAATTAGATCAATGTATTTATGTTTTAAATATGCAATGACCAATATCCACATCTCCAACTTGAGCTCGGAGGCTAACAATAAAAGCAATTGGAATTTACTTGATTAAGATTCAAGAGGAAGCTTCTTATTCACCACAAAATACATATAGTAAGATATGAAATACACAAAATTTCATGGCCACTTCTCCCCTATCTTTCTGAAGACCATTGGAGCATAAGTAGAAGTAATTATTTGAACAAGAAGAGGAAATTGTAACAAGACAAAGAGGGTTACAGGAACACTAGCTAGCAGAATAATAGGAAGGAAACCCCATATGTGCAAGCTTTGTTGAACCATCAAAATAATGGTTGCAGAAAAGGCCATCATCATAGTCGCAATGGAGAGAAAAAGTGCGGAAAGACCTATGATCAATTTTCTAGGTAATGAGTAGAGGAAATCTTCTTCTGCATGGCGTGAGGTAAGGATTCCTAGAAATGTGAGCACAGAAGTAGTAGAAGAAAACAAGGACAATGTATCTGAAATTATGAAAAATATAAATAACTTTTCTTTCAAAAATATTGGGTACCCTGAAATTTGATCATTTCCTCCTGGTACTGTAAAAGCTACTGCAAACATGATGGTGACAATTAGAGCACCAACCACTGAGCAAGAAGATGCTGTTTCTTTCATCCATTGCTCCCCTTCATTCCTTAGATGTTTGTGGCTTTTTTTGAACAGGTCTAGAGGTTTCATGCCATCATTATTGGGAGCTAGCATATTTGAAGGTGCCAAATCCTTGACCGCCTATATTTAGAGACAATCAACAATAAATAAAAATTTCAAAATGTCTTTATTCAAATGTAATTTTGGAGATAGAATTGTTACTTTTGAGGAGTTTTAAATTTTTAGCTAGTATGTAATAATGTGCTAGGACTTCGATATTCTTTTTACAGTCTTAATATTTCACAAAGTTGTAATAGTACAGTAAGCGTGCACCATTTGATAGTAAATATAATTTGTCCAATGTCAATTTCATGCTTTAATTATCTCTTCGGGATTCATATAAAAATCAAAAGCATTCATTTTGTTTCTAACCTTAAACCATTGCATTTCACTTTGCATTTGTAAAGCCGCACCAGAGATACGGTTAAGATGGGAGGAAGGAGCCAACTTGGCTGCAATATGTAGTAAGGTATTTCCTGTAGAAAGTTGTATAATATTTGTTACTTCATTCTTGAAGCGAAATCTATGGATGAGGTTGAAAACCTCAGCTTGACGATGCTCAACAGCTTTGAAGAAAACGTCCCCTATTGGTCGTCTGAAAGACATTGGTTCTGGGTTTGCTTTTGATACTTGTAACAAAAACTCAATATTCCCCCATCTGGCGGCAGTAGCGAGTGTTTTTGCAACTATATTCTTCTTTGTTTGTTCTAAAAGTATTACATTCTTACAGACCAGGCTTAGAATTTCAGCTATTTGTGCATGTTGCAACTTCAGCTTATATATTTCCTTCATTCCTAGAAAATTGTTAACTCATAATTTCATGTCAATCAAGTATAAATTATCATAATTGAAAAATCATAGTGTTCAATTTATTTTGAAAGTAGTAGTTTGCAGACATACCTAACAAGTTATGGGTGGAGGAGATGAGCCCGCGTATCAGACCTGGTGCTGTTGCAGTGGAAATTTGTTAGCCCAAGGATTATATATTCCATATATAGGATTAACTTTTTGTGTGTCTGTTTGTATATGTGCACAACAAAAATTCTGGAAAGAACTCCATTTGAACTTAAAAGACTGCATGCTCAAACAAATTTTAAATCCAATTTTTGTAATTGGGCATACTCGAATTTTAGTTATTATTTTGCTATATCAAATGATAGAGAAAATTCTTCAACACACTTCAATATTATATAATCTCTCTCTTTCGAAGTCTAACCTTGAATGTTTTGAATTTTGTCTTCTTGTTGAATGTCTACTTGAAGATGATTGGTGAATGCTGTCGATGGTATTCTTATATCTTCACCCAAACAGAGATCAAACAATTGGAGAATCATGAGCTCCATTAAATAGTTAAAAAATAATGAAATAATCAAAAGAAAAGGAAAATGGTTAAAGTTACAGTTATCCAAAGTTAATCTATGATATTTCCACCTATTTACCATCCATGACGTTGCTGATGAACCTTAGGCCATTTGAAGAAGACTGAAGAGAGAAGAGTATAAAAGGAAGAATAATTAAGGAAAATGATGCATGACGCATCTCTCTTTTCATCGAATAGAGATAATGTAAAACGATAATGGGTTTATAAATTCTAATTTCATCATGCATATTTGTTATCCAAAACAAAAAAAAAGGGCTATATGTTTGTCTTTGGTTTGCTAGGGGTTTAAACTGAGGCTCGTTAGTTTTCCTATATATAAAGAATGGAGATATATTAATATATATTTATACATATAATTATAGCAGATAACATAATATCTACTTGGTTATTGCAATCAAGCACAACTTGGAGATGGTCTATGTAAGAAGCAAATAGAAAAGATATTAGTCTTGGAAAAGTTATGAAGCATACACATGCATGTTGCAAAAGGATAAATGGAATGAGTGAATCAAAATTCACCGAAGTATATACTAAAGAAGAATTGTAATGAGAAAAAAAAATGAAGAAATTTAAAAGTAGTAATATGTACTAACAATGATATATCCATCGCTTCCAGCACACAAGTTGACTCCCACTGGGAAAATGACTGGCTGCAATGTAGTCAATCATTGATTGCCCATCACTGTTTACCGCAAAAAGCAGCTCTTGGCATCGTTGAAGCAAATTCAAAACAATATCTATTTGTTTAGCATGAGACGGAATTAATGTCAAAAAACAATATAAACATAAAGAGAGAAAAAAAATCATATGTTGACGGAAACGCTTTTAAAGTGAGTTCCTCCTCAACTATCTAGAACTCGCTGTGTAAGTTATATTACCAAAATATCCTTCGTCGCAACATCTTGTGATAAGCATACATCCTTTGGGGACGCCATTTTTAGTTGGTTGGCGGAGGACTTCCAAAGGGGTGACAGAATAGAGATAAAGTCCCACTTCTTTCGGACCATATTCAAAAGCAATTGTGACAGGAATCCATTTACGACTTGTAGTTGGAATGCCAAGAATATTGCTATTTTTATTCACCATGCATTTTATGATTCGAATGACTCTACTATATGATTCAGCATTTGCAAGTGGAGTACGATCATCGTCATTTCCACCACATTTAACAGCAGTTGCAAGTGGAGTAAAGCCAGCATGATCTTGTATTTCAAGGCATTGTGGTGAGGCTAATCTCACCAGCTCCTCTACTATGCCCACGTGCCCAAACTTTGCAGCCAGATGAAGAGCTGTGTCACCTTCTGAATTGAGTGGTGCACTCAAGGCACTTGGATGTTCATCAATGAATGTTTTTGCAGCCCACCAATTGCTATCACATATAGCCTTGCACAAAACCGCCACCTCAAAATCTACATGCTCTTCATTCATGTAATTAAGCACCACTTCATGTATAAGCATTATACTGATAGGTAGCTATCCCAGAGTTTCAAATTATAGCACTTACAAACTTAATCCCTCCATAAATAAATCTCTTGACATGTCACGTTTTGTTAGTAAAATAAATAAGTAATTAACAATGAGAAAATTGTTGAAAATTGTTGGGGTAAATTTAAAAAAATTTAGGGAAGTTGATTATCATCTCCAAAAAGATATGGTTAACAACTCTACTATTAAGAAGATAGAGTGATTTGCACTGTCGGGGCACTGACCTTTGGAAGGAGAAGGTGGTGCATTGTAGGTATGATAGAGATTATCCCATGCAACTTTGGCTTCAGAGGCACCTCTTAAAAGAGAGAGATTGTCAGGCCCACATGAGATACGAATGGCGTGCAATGCTGCAGCATTCTTTCTTCTCCATCTCTCAAAATCTTCCACATGATCTTTGTCTGGTCTTGCACTAGTACTTGTCACCTCCCAAAGATCTTGAGCTATAAGATAGGTTTCAAGCCATTCAAACCAATCTTTATAGTTGTCGTCCCCAAGTGGTTCTGCAACTATCTCATTAAAATTACGGATCATATATGTGTGTGAGGGAAAAACTCGATCAGAAGCTATGGAAATGGCTTGTTAATCGTTACTTTGGCAGCTCGCTCACAGTCGGCAGACTCTGACTGTCACATTTGGTATATTTATAGCCATTTGGTTTATTTCTTGCGTGTTTGTATGGTTGAATATATTAAAGCACCAGGTGCTTTCCTTTATATTAAATGCATTATCATCCCAAACCCACAGAAAAAGGAAGGAATGGAATTGGAACTAAAGCATCAACGTGATTTTCATTCTGTATTATCATTATTAATTATTATACAATGCAACATTACGTGCTGAAAGATGAAACTTCTCCCCACAGTCTCACCCTACTGATACACTTCCATTGATCGCTAGGGATCTCTCTAAATCAACGGCTTCTTCTTTTTTTCTTTTAATAATTGGGCAGAAGAAAGGGATCGCAAATCCATGCATAATCTCCCACCGCCTGAAGGAAAGCATCAGACAAAAAAGGAAGTGATTTATTCTTTTTTTCCTTTTCTGCACAGACAAAGAAGAAAGGATTGGAACTGAAGCAACAAAGTGATTCTGTTGAATATGTATTATCTTTAATATACAATGCAACTGTTGAAGCTTGAAAGGAAAACACTTATCTCGCTATTCTCACTCCACTGAACCACTTTCTCTCTGGCATAATCACAGCCCTTGAAAACTGGGGATCTCGCTACATCAATGGATTTTTTTTTACATATGATAAAACGAAGCGTATATAGGATGTGTGTGAAAGAGAGTAAAGTAAGCAGAAAGGAAATCAAATAATGAGTCAGGCTGTGTTTGATAGATAATAAAATAAAAAAATATTTTCATAAATCAAATATATTTATATTTTTAAATAAAAATGAAAAAATAATTATTAGCAATATAAAATATCAAATCTATATAGTAAACTGGACAATTCAAAAATCTTGAATAGTGCCTTTCATTTCTGAGGCTTCTGTGTAGTGACAAAGCGTGTTTAGTTTAGTAATAATAACAAGAACATAAAAAACATTATATGATTTTATTTTGAGGCAAGAAAAATAAAAATATTTTTAAATTAATATTATTTCAATTATATAGATTAAAATTAAGATATTATAAGAAGAACGACTTTTAATTAAGTGATTTAATTTAACTGTCACTAAAAATGGGGAGACAAAAATAAAATCTTTGAAAATACAGGGAGTGTTGTTGTGACACAAATTTAACTATAACTAACTTGTCCACTAAGGGGACGTTTTCCTCATTTTTTACCATTTTCCAAATCTCAATCAAAAGTTTAAAACTGAAGTATACTCCCCTTATCTATAATTAGTCACTTTTAGTTATTTTGCATAGACCAAAAAAATTAGTTAAGATTAACCAGAGTTATTGAAATTTTCAAAAATTATCATTAACTTTCTAATGTTACCATTCTCAGTAAATTGTTATCCCCTCCATAATTATATCTTTCATAATTCTTCTCCTTCTATCATATATATTTTGGATAAAATTAAAAAATAACAATTCAATACTCTTTAAATATTATAAAATGACTTCTATTTCAAATAAGAGAAAAACTTTTAAAATATGCGTCATAAATAAGAATATATAGAGTATATGAAGATTGAATTTTTTTTTTCCCTTCTTATTATTCGCAGCTTCATTGGAAGCAAATATTAATATATAGAGAGACACGGATGAAAAACAAAAATTTTAGATATGAATAGAATCAGAAGAGACAATGATATGTGCTAAGGGGGCAATCACATGGGGACGGATCTACAATGATATATCGGTGGGGGCAATTTTTTTCTCACAAAATTAATACACACAAATTTTGTTAGAATGATATATATAGGAATCAAATTGGTACAAAATTAAGCATCAACGTGATTTTCATTATATATTAACATTAATTAATATACAACTAATGCAACAGTAGGAGCTGAGAAAGATGAAACTTCTTCCCACAATCTCACTACACTTCCATTGAACGCTGGGGATCTCCCTAAATCAACGGCTTATTCTTTTTCTGTTTTTTTCATACAATAATTGAAACGCCGTGTATAGGGAAAGCGTTCTATGCTTGTTTTTTTTTTTTCCCCATCTGTTTGGGTTTTTTTATATCATTGAAGCGAGGGAATCCCTCACAGTTCTGAAGCTATGGCAATGGCTTGTCCGTCTTATTTTGCAGCTCACAGTTCCAGAACTCTGACACTACATTTGGTATGTTTATAGCCAATTTCTGGCCAAAAAAAAATACAAAAGAAAAAAATGGCTAATTTGTTTTTTCCTTTTAATACGTACAAGGGGAGGGCAAAGCCCAAACAGCAACATATTAGTTCGTAGTATTTCTTTTTTCTGCGCCGGATGGTTGAAGATATTTAGCAACTGGGGAGAAGAAAAGGATCGCAAATCCATCCTTTCCCACGGCCTGAAGGAAAGCATCAGAAAAAAAGGAAGTAATTTTTTTTTCCTTTTCTGACAGATACAAAGAAGAATAAAGGAATGGAACTAATTAAAGCAACAACTTGATTTTGATGAATCTGTATTATATATCTTCAATACGCAATGCTACTGTTGATGTTTAAAGAAAATACTTCTCCTGTCATTCTCACTCCACTGAACCAATTTCTCTTAGGCTTAACTCTTACATATTTAATCATTGCCCTTGAAAAGGTGGGGATCTCGCCACTTCGACGCCTTTTTTTTTCAATACAATAAAATGCAAGTAGAAAGGAAAATCAAATAACGAGCCCAGATGTGTTTGATAGGTAGAATAAAATAGAACAAAAAATATTTTTATACATTCAAATGAAAAACATAATGAAATATTAATTATTGTCAACATAGAATATCAAATCTATAGTAAACTGGACAATTCACAAGTTATAAATAGTATATTTCATTCTTCAAACTCTTTGAAATACACAAAATGTGCCTAGTTTAATAAGAATAATAATACT
This sequence comes from Adenanthera pavonina, assembly GCA_026686845.1. Classification (NCBI taxonomy): domain Eukaryota; kingdom Viridiplantae; phylum Streptophyta; class Magnoliopsida; order Fabales; family Fabaceae; genus Adenanthera; species Adenanthera pavonina. Next base: position 7,993,867 of record JAIVEN010000020.1, on the reverse strand, counting down.
AACAAGAATATAAAAGATATTATATGTTGCTATATTTTGATGCAAGAAAAATAAATTAATGCTTTTTATTTCAATTTATCTCTCTTTCATCTCCATTCCAAATACGTTTTTTTCATTCCAAAAGCTTTTACCTTTGCGAATCTCAATCAAAAGTTCCAAACTGAAGTATGAAAGTTCGAATGGTTTTCTTTTCTTCTTCTTCTCAATACTTGCTATCATGATGCATGCCTCTCGCAAAGATGTTTAGAAGAAGTTAAATAATATACGACAACCAATCTGGGGTTTTACGGTATGTGACATTGCCATTTTTATTCGACATGTTCACTCTATGGTCACTTCTCGTTGGAAGGAGGTTAATCCAAGAAGACCGAAGCTGTGGCAAGCTGCTCAACATCTTTCTAATGGTGTATCTGAACTTTAGGGAAATCCTTCGTCAGGATTCCATTTAAGAATAAATACTTGTTATAAATTCTCAATTTCATACTTAGGACCAGTTTGTTCAAGTTTAAAAGCTAAGTGATTCTGTTTAGCCAAAAAGGTTAAGTGATTCTTGGTAACGCAGGTTGGTATAAGTGGCTACGGGATATTCAAATAAAGGCTCTCGCCTCCCCTTGGAAAATGGGTTCAAGTCCCCTTATGACCACTAAGTCCTGTATTAGTAGCAACTCTATTGTGGGGAGTTCTCCATTACTCAAAAGCAATTAATGTCACTAAATTTTTTAGGTGTCCAGTAGCTAGCCCATTACTTGGTGTTCTGCCAGTGATTATAGGAGTGCCTTCCCTAACTACTATTTTGTTTAGCAAAAATAAAAAAGTTAAGTGGTTCTTAGATTATTTAAAAAAAAAAGTGATTTGTTTGTTTGGTTACGTAGAAGGTATTCAAGCTCGTTCAAGTTCAAAAGCCCAAGTTTACGATAAGTAGAAGCTATTTGGCTTTTGTCAATAATTACATTAAAAAGAATTTAATTGAAAAGTAATTTTAAGTTGAGTAGAAGCTTTTCTATAAAAATATAGCTTTTTAAAATAATCAGAAATTTTTTTTCAATTTTGATTATTTTTAAAAACTCAAACAAATCTCTTTCACTACATCAAAGAGACGAATAATTGGTGTTCTTTTGTTTTTATTAGTATTTCAAAAACCCCAAGTATTCCAATTCTAATAAAAATAAAAACTTTTATTAGTGTTTTATAAATAATAAATAAAATTCACTTTAGTTGCACACTTGTGCAAATGCCCTAATCCCCAGCATCTATACTCGCGTAACTTTAGTTGGTATTTCTTTAAAGAAATACTAACAATTGAATACCAATAAAGCTCATTATTGGCGTAATGTTTAAATTTCATTAAAATTTCTTTTTTATAAATAAAAGTAATTTTTACATTAAAAAATTAAACATACGATCCCTTAAACTTATAGACAATAAGCTTTCTCCATCCCTTGTGACATTGATAATAATGGAATTACAATTGTGATTAATGCTAATGAGTGTTGCTCAAAAATGGGTCATGCTCTTAGACTCAGAAAAACAAATTGATATTTTTTTTGGATAAAAAAAACAAATTGATTGTTGTTTTTCACAACAGCTCATCTTGCTACCTTTTCAGCATTTTAAGTTTGTCGGGCTTTTCCGTTTATGGATCTTTCATTAATTCATTTAACTCATTTCAGTTTTTATCACCTCCTTTAATTGGTTATTTGGTAGGCTTTTTCATTTTTATGGCCCATTCTTTGGTGGACTTAAAACAGCGTAGGTTAAAATTAAAATTACTTATAAGAGTTGAAAAAGGTAAATTTCATTTTAATAATTTCTGAGTCTAAAAATTCATTTTCTTCTGCGACTTAGAGATTTTTTTTGTGTTTATAAAAAATTATTGTAAATTTTTCACCTAAAAAGTTATTATAAATTTTAAGTGTCTTATTCCTTATAATTTTTGGAAAGATTACTATTCAATTATAGAAATTTGCATAATTTTAATCAAAAAAACGAGAATAATTTGTTTAAAAAAGTCATTTAAAAAAATAATAGTAAGTCCATTAAAATGCAACAACAATATCAATATTTATCAAGTGGGGGTCGATTATATGAATTATACGACGTTAATGGATTCTATCAAATACTATCTCTTCAGATAAATCATTGATCAAGAGGTCACACCTTATAACTTCTCTTAGTGTTATTCTTGGTCTTCCTCTACGCCTTTTGATAGGGCTCAAATCCATTTTATCAACTCTTCTTACTGACTTCCCTTATCCTTTTCTTTGTACATACATAAACCACCATAAACAATTTTCCACCATTTTCTCTTTGATAAGTGCTACTCCGATTTTTTTTTATATATAATCATTTCTTATCTTACCCATTCTTCTATGACCATACATTCATCTCAACATTCTTATCTCTGCTACTTTCATCTTTTGCTCTTATTACCCTTTCAAAACCTAACATGCACTATTATATAGCATCACTGGCCTTATAGCAATTTGATGAAATTTTCCTTTAAGCTTTATAAATATCTTACGGTCACAAATAACTCCTGAAATTTTTTTCCATTTTAACCACCTAACTTGTATTATATGCATAATATCCCCATCAATTTCATTATCACTTTGTAAAATCGATCCTAAATATTTGAACTTTGACACTTTTGAAATGATTTGCTCTCCAATTTTTACTTATAAATCATTTCTAATTGACCTCTTATTAAATTTGCAATACATATATTCCGTTCTACTTCTACTTAAGTGGAAACTTTTTTATTCCAAAATGTGTCTCCATAACTCTAGTTTAGATTTGTCCTTTTCTCTTAAGTCCTCAATTAAGACTATCTCATTTGCGAAAAACATACTCTTAGGAATTTCATCTTGTATATATTTTGTTAAAATATCTAAAACCAAATAAAACAAGTGTGGATTCAAAAAAGATCTTTGATGTAAACCTATCCTTATAAGAAAGTATTTATCTTATTTCCAGGAGTTCTCACACTTGTTGTTGCTCCTTCATACATATCTTTTACAGCTCGAATATAAGTCATACAAACATATTTCTTCTCCATTACTTTCCATAACACATCTTTTAGTGCTTTATCATGATTTTTTCCAAATTAATAAAAACTATATGCAAATCTTTCTCTTTACTCTGATATCTTTCAATCAAACCCCTTAAAAAATAAAAGCATCTATTGTAAACCGTCCTAACACAAATCCAAACTAATTTTCTAAAACATGAGACTTTTTTCTTAGTCTATAGTCAATCACTCTCTTCCAAAGTTTCATAGTATTACTCATAAATTTTGTCTCTCAATAATTAGCATATTTCTGAATATTCCCCTTGTTTTTGTATATGAACACCAAAGTACTCTTTCTCAATTCCTCTAATATTTTTTTTAACTTAAAATCTCATTAAAAAGTTTAATGAGTTATAAAACTCCTTCTCCCTTAATTACTTCCAAACTTCGATAGGAATACTATGGAGGCCAATAGCCTTATCATTATCTATTCTCTTAAGAGCTTTTTTTACCTCTCCAACTCGAATTCTACGATAGAAACTCAAATCCAATTTATTTTCATAAGTTGTTAAACATTTTGTATCACTAGTTATACTCAATCCATCATTGCAGAGCTTATAGAAGTAGTTCTCCTATCTTTCTTCAATATCATCATCAATAACTAAAATTTTTCCTTCCCCATCCTTAATGCATCTTACTTTATCAAAATCTCTTGACTTTCTTTCCCTATTTTTGGCAATTTTGTAAATCTTGCATCAATCATTATTCTTTCCTAAATCTTAGTAGAATTCTTTAAAAGTTTTAGATTGATCCTGGCTCACTACTTTCTTAGTCTCCTTCCTAGTTAAGTGATAACTCTTCTTATTTTCCTTATTATTGCACTAGTATAAGGCTTTAAAATGCTTTTTTTTATGTTTAACCTTCTCTTGCGCACTCTCATTCTACCACTAAGATTCTTTATCTCTAAATCCAAAACCTTTGGATTCACTCAAGACTATTTTAACGATATCTCTGATCATTTTTACCATCTCATCCCACGTGATGTTAGTACTTCCCTAGGAGTCTCAATTACCTTCCTCCAATACTTTTATTGTAAAGGTCAATTGTTGCTCATATTTTAGTTACCACCACTTGATTCTAGGATTTAAGACTTTTCAACTTTTCAATTTATGACTCTTAATTAATACATCAAGAACCAAAACCCTATGTTGTGAAGTTAAGCTCTCACCAAGGACCACTTTGCAGTCTTTACAAGCTTTTATATCCGAATTCCTTACCAAAAAGAAGTCAATTTGTGACTTTTGAACTCTATTTTTCTATGTGACTAAATGTTCATCCTGTTTCATAAAACAATTGTTCACAATCATGAATGTATAAGCCATTGAGAAATCAAGAATGAAATACCCCTCATCGTTTAAATCTCCAAAGCCGAAATTGCTATGAACTCTCACATGTTACCTTGTCTCTTTCTCCATGTGGCCATTAAGATCTCGACCAATGAAAATCTTTTCCTCTTGTGGGATGTCTCAAACCAAACCCTCCAAATCTTCCCAAAATTTATTCTCAATATGTGCTTCTGACCCACTTGATATGCATAAACACTAATAACACTAAACATATCATGCCCAATAGTCAATTTTATGGATAATATCATATCTTCAATCCTTCTGACTCCCACCATATTCTTTTTTCAAACTTTGTCCATAATAATACCAACTCCATTTATTACTCTAACATTCCCTACGTACTAAAGTTTGAAACTAGTAGTGTCTTGCTCTTTAACATTTTCTCCTACCCATTTAATTTCTTGAAGATACAAGATATTAATTTTCTTTTGAATCATAACATCCACCACCTCCATAGATTTATCGATTAAGATAACAATATTTCAAGAACCAAGAACCTAGTAAGTCTATTAAAATATAATAATAAATTTTTTCTTTGAAAATAATCATAATTGTTAATACCCATTAAAAAGTAGTATTAATATCAACATTAATATATTAAATTAAATACAATTCATAAATTATAAATAGTAGGATTTATTTTTCCTACAATGGATTGGCAAAATAATGGATGTTGGATTAAGAAACATCAATAATTCAAATTGCATGACGTATTCATATCGGATACTTATCCAATACCAGTATGCGTCGATACTTCTTAAATATATATATGTGAATTATCCAATTTATTTTTTAAAAATAAGTTAATTTTCTATACATATATGATACTTACATAATCTCTAATTTGATACTTTTTAGATACTTCATGACATTTTTAAAAAAATTAAAATAAAAATGATATTTACTTATCAATAAAAAATTTGAAATGTATTTTTTTATCATAAAAAATTCTCCAAAAATATTATATTATATTTTCTTTTATCGTGAAAAATAGAAACTATCCTATCTGTAGATAATATCTGGGAAGGTGATGGGATTGACTATATTCCTATTTGTAGAAACTTAGAAGTAGTTAAATTAACAATGATTTTATGTGTTTTGTTTAGTATTCAATATTATTAAAAGACTATATATAAGTGTGTTCTTAATTTGTATTTTTTAAAATTGTAATTATATTTTTCATGTGTTTTATGAATTTTTGTACGGATATATGTACGAATTCTAAAAATATATATCCTATATTTTTAGAAATAGCAGTATTTGGCATTTAATATTTATGTTATAGATCAGGTTTTGGCCTCGCAGTCAATAAGTACCCGTTTGGTTTGTCTTTTTATAAAAATACTTTTAAAATAATCACAGTTTACAAAAATGAAGTTTGGATAAAAGTAGAGAAATTTACTGAAAATCTATTTTGACCTCGCATCCAATTGAATTATGCTTTACTTTGAAATACAAAGATTGAAGTAATCAAATAAATATTTTTATTTTCTCTTTAAGAAGTATACAAGATCCTTGAACTTGTTACCCTTTTAGGAATGATGGTGACCAAAGAACAATTTTCCATGTAAATCCATAGATGGGAAGGCTGTATGGCGAAGGAGCTGGTGGAAGACATAGACAGAAAAAAAACTTTATCACATTCAGGATTTTAGAGGGCGATGTGCTTGAGCACTACATGAGCTTCAGAGCCACAATTCAAGTCACTCGAAAGGAGGACGGAAGTGTGGTGCATTGGACCATAGAATATGAAAAATTTCATCCACAGGTTCCAGATCCTCACTCAATGACTCAGCTTGCAATTGACATGACCAAGGAATTGATGCTCACATTACCCACCAGTAGCCATTTCTGAAGTCTATGTTTTGCTATATTTTAATAGTCATTAATGCAGTAGAGACATTGATCTAAGTTTCATTCATCTAATCTTAGTTGAATTATGATTAAATCTGTCATAATTAAATTAATATATTCTTAATTTTATATATACAAATATTATATGAAAATAGAGAGACTTGTGAATTTGGAAGTGTTTCAACTTTCAATATCAGTATTGCAGTTTACTCAAAACCAAAGAGCATGAGAATTTGCCTGATGAAGTTTCTGATCCTTCATGCATTGATGCTAATGTGTTCTGTTCCTTCCCTTCTAAATGCATTGACTATTAATTTCCAGAAATGTCCTCCTCTAGTGGATTACTAACTCTTAACGAGTATTCTTTCAAAGGGTAGAAACAGAGAAGATACCTGCTGCAACTGTGATACACAACCTTTTGAATAATGAGTTTCAACAAGACTACACTGATTCAATCGAAGTTGCTATAATCTATATGATATGTACTGTACATAAGTTATATACTTTTTTCTCACTTTTTTCACTGTACAAATTGCCATCAACCTCCAGATTAATGATGTTGGCTTTGACTCCTGAAAACAACTTGAGTATGCCACAGCCAATGTTTATTGTCACTATTTTTATTTTATCTATAATTAAGACCAACCTTAATCTCACAGTGTGCAGAACAGCTCATTGAAGCTCAGGCTGCACTCCCATTTTCTGCAAACTTTTCAATCTGAGTGATCTCAAGAAATCTATCAACTCCACTTGCTTTCAGAAATCTGCAATGTTTAAATCACAAATGGGTAAAATTGAGTTAGAGGATCAAATAAATTTTTTTATGAAATTAGAGGGATCAAATATGTATTTAAGACTAAATAACATATACCCGTCTCTGAAATCCCTTGCCATTGACAAGCAGCCTCCATTTACAGTGGATTGCATATTCACAGCAATGTTAGGGTTGTGTATGCTCTGCCTCATGTGAACCCAACCATGTTCTCCTTTCTCTTCATCCCTAACTTTTGCCCTGCGTTTCCACCAATATATCAGTTTTCATGGATAAATCTTAGAGCCAAAAACAGAATATGTTGAACAAGGAGGCTTGGTTTAAGCTTGTTATAATCACCTGTACATGTGAGCATCAATGGCTGTGGGGGTGTCATTTGTATCTACCAGGCATCCATCACTCACCCAGCAATCCCCACAAGAATCTAACTCCCACCCTTTCAGTCTCCCTTCCTACATAAAAATGACACCATTAATTTTAATCATCATAATACACTTGAAACATGGATTTTTCTGTTCTAATATGTGTACCTCAATGTAGTTTCGAAATGTTTCGATGGCTTCAGATCCTTTTGCCTTAGCATGTCTGGGTTCTGAGATGATATCCATCCTTAGTTCTATGGATTCTGCTGGTTCTTCAAGATCTTCAATGAGACTACCAATCCCTTTATCTGATCCTTCAAGCTTCATTCGTACCATTTCAATGATGATCTTCACCACCATGTACGCCCCTTCATCACAAAATTGCAGCAGCATCAGTTTGTGAATATGATCTATGACAGCAAAACCAAAGATAAACATATTTCAAGCTTACCATCATCGAGGAAATAATTCTCCTTAAGAGCGCCATGTCCAGAAGTTTCCATCATTAGATGTGTTTCTATTCCATCACTGTTAAGCTGTACTCCTTTGTCAATCACATTTCTGTACCCAACTCGGTACAGACAGTGATGTCCACCTCTCGCAGTTATGAATCTTGCGAGGGTCATGCTAGTGCGAGCATCAGTCACAATGGTAGATCCTGGATTTTCTCTCAGCACAATGGCGGACATGAGGGCAATGAGCTTGTCACCATTTATGGGGTTTCCTTTGTTGTCCACGACCCCACTCCGGTCAACATCAGTGTCGAAAACAACACCGAGATCAGCCGAGTTTTCGAGGACAGCTGCTCTGGTCATGGCCATTGCTGTCTTGTCCTCAGGGTTGGGAATGTGGTTCGGAAACATACCGTCTGGGTTGAGATGAAGGGACCCAAAGGTGTCAGCACCGAGCTTGTCGAGGACATCCCATGTGAAGAATCCGCCGGAGCCATTTCCGGCGTTTACTATTATCTACAGGTGTAGGGCAAGAGAAGCACAGAAATTAATGTCAGACATGAAGATTGCTTGAAATGGAACAGAGGATGAAGGCTTCAAATTCAATAACAAACAGTACTGTGAGAACCTGAAATCCCTTGAGGGGATGATCATAATGCAGAGGATGGTTGACTCTCTGCTTGATGATTTCTCTGAGATGCTCCGCATAAGTACTCATGAAATCAACTTTCATGGGAAGAGCATTAAGCAAAGTAGAGACCTTTGCCAGCCTATTTGTGTATTTACGAGCTGCTTTATCGCATATTTCCTCTACCTCCACGGACGCTAATCCTCCTGTCTTTGTGAAAAATTTCAGACCATTTCGAGTGTAAGGTAAGTGAGATGCCGTCATCTGCACCAAAAATGCATAAACTTCATGTTATGACGTACTTGATTTTGATTCTACAGTTATTATTTATTTTGCATATTTAATTTAATTTGCACTTTATAAATTAAACGTGTATTAATGTTTGGGTCAAACTAGTTAATATATTGTTAATTAGTTCAGTGTGCAACTTGATCCAAGCTTAGATCCTCTTCAACCATACAATTTATATAACTAAAGAGAGATAGACATGATAAATCTCATTTAACACGTACAACCAGTAGAGCTCATCACTTGGTTTATCTCACAGTTGTTAAAATTCGTTAATTTGTTGTCTTCCTTTATATTAAAAGATAATAAAATTTGTACTGTGTAAATTAAATGGGATGACTTCGCTTTCCCCAAAAAATGAGATGCTTATAAGAGATGTCCCCACCAATTCCAACTGAAACCAGGTAAATCAAACTACTGTTTTTCTTAATGATTTTTTGGTCAGTTAACAAGATCCACCATAAACAAATATGAATATGAATTTTTAAAAGATGTGAATTAGAGATATATGAGGTAAAATTGGCCCCACTTATTTGTAGGCAGGGTCCAGTTGTCTCTATGTCCTCTCTAGATAAACACAAGGTGAACCTACGTTTTTTTTTGTAAACCCGTTCAATTGCTACTTTGGACCTACGTTGTATTTACATAAAGAAATCAAATAAAAAATATTGGAGACAAATCAAATAAACTGATGGGCAATAAAATAAAATGTGGTAGAAAAACAGATAGTCAAATGTTTTTTAAAGGATTCTTTTTTGGACCATTTTTTAAAGGATTAAAATGAAACCTCACTAGAATGCAGTAACATATACCATAATTGAAGCATCATAGGCAAATGGTGGCAACACTGTGCTCATGAAACAAGCTGGTGTTGTCGCGAGTCCCATATCAAACACCATGCAACCAGCGCGAGCAAGCCCTGCAAAAACCGGCACACTCAGTTTGGACCCGGAAACCCGCGGGTCACGCCCGAGAGACACTCTCACACCACCACCCACGTCACCATCTCCTTCTTCCACCTTCTTCTTCTTCATGCCATTGATGACCCACTCTCCAAAGCTCTCTGCAATGGCTTCCACAACAGCAGGAGTGAGGTCAACCCTCCTTCCTTTCTCTCCCTCCAATGCCACCCCTCTCACGTCCGACCCGTTCTGGAGCCTTCTTATCTTGTCCATCTCTTCGTCCACCACGACCTCATCGTACTTCGCTGTTCCTAAACACTTCACTGCTAAATCGTATTGATAATGGTGATAATGATGATGGTGATGATGCTTTCTCGCAGGAAGTGACAGTGAGAAACTGTGTCTGGTGTACAGTGGAATCTGTATGTTTGTTAAAGAGGTTGAGAAGTTTGAAGCTGCTGTGGAAGCTGCCATTTCCATTCAAGAATATTGGGAGATAAGGCAAACCCGGGAGCATTAAACCGTAACCTTACAAATCCTTTTATATATATATATATATATATATTTGTGAATAAAATATCTGTAAACAAGCTTCCAAATTAGGGTCCAAGATTTTTGCCACTATTTTGTATCCATGCTAAGTATGATATTTTTAAGTAAAATCAGAACCACGCATATTCTTTCAGATTACTGCTCGCCAGTTTCCGTGTGTAAATTAAACGTGCCTCAGGAATAATTATGGTCGTTTGTCATCCACTCAATAGGATATATATAGAAGAAACTAATTTTTGAGTTTGTGTGTGTAAATGTTGAATGTTTTTTACCTTGCTTGTTAGAATGGGATTGAGAGACATATTCGGTTTTTTTGGTGATTAAATAATTTTAATTTTAGTATATAAATATATTTCTTCTAAATAAAAAGTTATATTTTAACTCAATTTTAATATTCTAACTAAAATATGTATACTTTCTCAAGAAGTTATTTTCCCAGAAAATTCATGTATGATATACTTGTTTAATTTTTTATTTCATAGGAAGTTGAAATTATTCTAAAAATAAATATATTATATTTTAATATTAAATAATAAATAAATATATTTTTTAATATTAAATAAATATTTAAGGAATTAATGGTCTGTTGGAAAAATTTTACTCCCCGACATTATAATCAACTTCTCGAGAACTTATATGTTTTTCATGAATTATGGATTGGTCCATTTTTTCGGAAGTTCAACTTCTTCCCATACTTCCTTCATACAAAAAAAACTCCTTAAAATGTTGGTATTATTTAAGTTTGAAAATAGAATGAGATCTATGTAATTTTAACAAATTAAATTCCGAAGATATTAATTGGCATTGATTTTAAATACTGAGGAGAAAAGTATATCTAATTTTAATAATAAAAAAAGAATTCTGTGTAATTCATTTAATTTAAGGGAAAAAAGAAAAGCAACTTGATCATGCTGGGAAGTTAAAATTTCCAAAAACCTGTATACAAATGGAGGAAGGAACTATATGTATGTAAAATCATAACTTAGAACTCAACGTTTGATAATCCCAAGCAACCTTCATCATTCCACTCTACTTCCACAATCAATTCACCTCGCTCCACTTTTCCTAGTCTGAGAAACATTTCTTGGCGGAATTTTCCATCAGCCCATGTGCAGGAGCTCTCCTCAGCGAGACAGTTATTCCTACTGGGCTGAACTTTCTTGAGCTCAATTCCTTCTGCAAAATCATCATGACCAGCGTTCATCTTCACACACTCCAGCAATGGCTTCAAGTCTAACTCTGCTTCCCCCATTGGGTCGTCCTCTGTGAACGTGTCCTTGTCAAATACCTTCTGCATCACACAACAATTAATAGTCAATGTATAGATATGATCTGATAATGATGAATATGATTGATCGTTTATTTGAGGATATATATATGTATATCAGATATATATACATATATATATATATATATATATGTTGATGGGATGAGGAGTATTGTTGTTTCACTACTTACTATAATGATTGGAGCGTCGATTCTCTTTACATAGAGGGTCAACTGTTCATTCCACTCTTGATTGCAGTCACCTTCAACAACTTTAGTCCTCAGTTTCTTTATCATTATTGTGAAACATTGAAAAAAAAAAGGTAAATTTTATACTTTTTCCATCCTTAGAAATAAATAATTACTTCATTAGGATTAAAAAATAGTTAAATATAATTAATATATAATAACATGAAAATTTTTTTCCAGAAATGCTCATATTTAATATATTAACCTTTTTCATCATAACTTAATTAATACTCCCAATTCCAAGTAAGGAAATTTTCTTCAATAAATAAATGGAGGGTATAAAAAGAATTCATCAATAAATGCATAAGAAAATGGTAGTTTGTTTCTTATAGATAGGACCAAAATAATACTTCTAAATTTTTTTTATAAAAAGGATCAAAGTGAGTATATGCACATGTTGATTCATGCTGTTTTCATAAGCTTTACATACGTTAGCAAGGGGGGGGGGGAAGATAAGCTTTACATACAATCATTCTTTTCATATCATAGAACAATGATATACTTATAAAAGAGTAGCTTCTATAGATATTTTTTTTTATTAAAATTACATAATTTTTTCTTTTTAAAATATATATAGACTTTATTTCAAACTGAAAAGTTCCTTTATAGTTTAGTTATTTTTGTATTTTCAATATTTTTTATTATAAAGCCTTTCATTTATTATTTTGACCCCAAAAATGGGGATATTTTGGGAAAAGCGAAAACTAAATTGAAGTGTTCAGTAGTTTATTATTAGTATAGGAGAAATTCATATATATATATATATATTAAAATAGATGATAGGCATTTCACCAAAAATATAAATAAATGAGAGGTATGTGTAACTTTAATAAAATTAAAAAAAGGCAAAACTTTAACTTTACATTAAATTTTATTTTGATCCATTAACTTTATTTTGATTTTTGCAATCCTTTAATTTTTAAAATATAATAAATAATTTCTCTATTTGATAATATCGCTAACTATATTAATAGAAAATGATAACAAAGTATTAATTTTCATTGCAGTGCCATTAATATTATTATATATTTATTAATTTTAAGTTTAAAATATTTTTAATTAAATTAAAAATTTAAAAATAAATAATTATAAATAACCAACTTATAAACAAAACATCAATCTTATGATTTTTTTTCATAAAAAATTAGTTTCATAAATATGTAAGCATTACAAAATACTTTGTAAAAATTTGAGAATATTTTGTCAACATTTTATATTAATAAAAATAAGAATATTAATAATAGGAAAAAATTTTATTGTATTTTGAAATTTAAATAATTAAAAAAATTAAAAGAAACCTGGGATAAGTTGAGGGACAAAAATGTACTTTTCCCTTAAAAAAATTATGTAACCATAATATATCAATAAAAGTTGTTGGAAGTTGCGCTTATTTATAAATTTTGAACAATATGATTTATCTTGAGTTTGGTATAACTGTATAAATGTATAGGGTCCAGTATAGTTTATCTAAGTATCCCCGCTTAATGAGGGCAAACGTTAACAATCAAACTTATAACCATTTATTTAAGCAATAAGAGCTCCTAAAACCCACGTGCCAACCTGAGTTTTTTTTTTTCCTGAACCAACATGAATTAGTTTAATTTATGTAATTACTCTATTAAAAATCAATTTTAACTCTGTTTCACTTCTTTCCTATTTGAAAAATCAAATAAGTTTGAAGCAATTAATCCCAAGACTTTATAAGCGGTAATCCCGAAGGTAAAAAAAAAAAAAATCCCCACACACACACAAACACATGAAAAAAGAAATTACTGCACCGAAGATAAATTAATAAAAAGTTTCCATGATTAAAACAGGAGCAATAAGAAATATAAAAAAAAGAATCAGAAAAAGCGTTTCCAAAATTATTATTACTTTTTTTTTAATAATATTATTATTTCAATTGATCAAAGATGAAGCATATATATATATATATATATATATATAGAAGATGCTAACCTGTTCGCACATGGTGACAACACCATAGGGGTCACTGGTGCAACTATCACTTACTGCAAGGTTGATTCCTTTTTTAATACGAAGTTTAAGAATACCCAGAAAGCCCTGATCCATTGAAGAAGATGAAGGATAAAAAGAAGAAAGATAAATTAATAATGTGTGTGTAACTCTATATATTTATTATATACGTATTAATATGGGAATAAAAAATGAAAAACGTAGTTACAGAATTAATTGTGATACTGATACCCTCAAAAGGAACAAAGAAGGTATCCCAATTTTTTATTTAAGTAAAACCCTCGTGGATCAGCGACATTCTCTCGCCGTCCTCAGCTATCCCTACAAAGTTGCACTACTGCAAAATTTTATATTTACACACACACACACACATATTCAGATTTTGTGTTTCTCATATCGTTGTAAGAAAATTGTGAAGAAAACTAAAATAAAATTATTTCTTAGTTAGAATCGCTTTTTAAAAAATAGTATTGACGAATATTTTTTTGCATTCTACTATTTTACTTGAATAAGGTTTTTTTGTTTACAAAATAAATTTGAATTCTTTGAAAAACATTCTTTTTTCACTTCCCTTTTAGGACTTGTCTGATTACATGGAGGGAGAAAGTGTCTGACGAATTGTTTCTACGTGACTTGCTCCATTTATATGTTGGTAAAATATTTTGATTACCAGGTTTTCAGGTACAAAATTTTGGAATTGGTGTCAATTCCAAAGTGAAAGAAAAGAAAATACTCCCTCTGGTCCTTAATATAGAACCATTTTAACCGAATCACGCGAATTAAGAAGGGGAGTTAAAACTAATTATTTACCTCGATTTCTCTGAAAATCCCAACATTTTTCCCAAAGTACCCTTATTTAATCTCTCTCTTTTTCCCTTTGGATACATTAAATAGGGGCGTTTTTTGGAAATGTATAATAAATACCACCTCGTATATTGTAAAGGGTCTTATATTTAGGACCAAGCCAAAAGGTCCTATATATAGGACCGGAGGGAGTACAAGGAAAGTTGCAATTAATTTGCTAGCCAGTCTTGTCTTCTGTTGAATATGATATCAAGAAAGCGTGTTATATAGGGCAGAGAGTTAATGGTCGTTTTATAAAAAGTTTATATATACCCTCTCTGAGGATAACATATTTGATAGAAATTCTATGATTTCTTTTCCCCAGGATTTTCATTACTTTCATTTTTTAATTAATCCCAAATAAAGATAAACAAATTCACCTATAGTTTTTATCATGGCATGAAAAAGTGGACTAGACTAACCAGTCGAACTGTGAACCAGCCCTTGGTTCGATTCGGTTACATATGAAGATCAGCTCACTTCAGAATAAGGGCAAACTAATACAAAACCGATCGAACCGATCAAAAACTAGTACAAAACCAGTTTAAACCAGTCTAACTTTGTTTTTAATTTTTTTTCATTTTTAAGATAAAATAACATTACTTTTAATACTAAGTATTATTATTTTTTGTTTAAATTTTTTCTTTCTATATTATAATATAATATAAGTATTATTATAATACATAATTATTAATAATGATAAATTTACTTAACAAATAATATGAAAATAGAATATCAATTGACTATTTTGAATTCAAAATAAATTATAGATAAATATTAACTTATTTAAAATTTAATATTTGGTTGTAAAAATTATTAATAATATTTCTAATTTTTCATATATTATTAAATTTATTTTTTATCATAGATTGAATATTAATTTTATGATATGGATAAATATCTTTTATATTTTTTGTTTATATTATTTAAAATATATTAATTTTATTTACAATTGATCAAATCTCAATCTAACTATTAAACCTTGAACCAGTGTCTTAATCCATTTAATAGTTAATCCAATTTTTAATTTCTTTATTTTTGTTTAACGTAAGGTTTCCTTACAATTTAACGTCTTCCAAGCAAAATTAATCCCAAATCTTTGAGAAAAGTCCACCCCAGCAAAATCAATAGTGTCGCAAAGGCTGTGACGTACAGAGACTCTGATCACCTCTTGTGGTTGAGGACTGCATTTGTTTAAAAATAGAAATTAAATTTGGTGCACATCATAACATTAAAAAACAAAAATTGTTTCAAAACCCATGCCTGGCCCATATGTTTTGCTAAATTTTGGACCTGGACTCGATCCAATAAAAAATGACTAAGCCCAACCTAACTTGCAAAATTAAGTAGAAAATTGAAAATGGAAAAATAACTTTTCCCTTTTCTTATTGAGGAAACATATTAAAAAAATTAGACATTTTAAAGTTATACTGTATAAGGTATGAGAATAATACAACATATTGTTAATTTTGTATTTTATATTGATATTAATAATAATTAATTCTTTAATAAAAATCGATCTGAAGTTTTGAAATAATTAAACCTTGAAAAATTGGAAGAAATACGAGAGTCAATGATAATATTAGAACATATATATATATATAATATTTATATATTATTGAAATGATTTTGAAAAAAGTGAATAATTAAGTAGTAAAATAATATAACATTCTAGTAAAAGAATAACATTAATATTAAAAATAATACAAAAATATATATTAATTATAATCAATATCGGATACTTCCCCAATGTTTCAACTCCATATTAAAAGAGCAAGAGCTTTTATCCATAAAATAACTTTGAAATGAGTTATTGCCCCCAGTATTAGTTAATAATCAATCCATGGCAATATCCAATATGGAAATATTGTGCGAAGCAAAAAACCTATGTTCTATCGATGAAGCAAGTTAGTGTAACGAGCGAGATGAGTACAGCAAGCAGACCTCTTCCGACGTCCCCCAGTATTACTTAATAATCAATCCATGGTAATATCCAATCTGGAAATATTGTGTGAAGCAAAAAACCTATGTTCTATCGATGAAGTAAGTTAATGTAACAAGCAAGATGAGCGAAGCAAGCAGACCTCTTCCGATGCCGACACTGGAAGAGGTAGATGAGTTGGAGAGAAGCACGAAGAAGGTCTGAACCGAGAAGGGGCAAGCATCTAATGATCGGGTGATTATTCCTAGAGAGGAGGATTGGATGACGAATACTGAGGCTAAGACTAGG
This sequence comes from Adenanthera pavonina, assembly GCA_026686845.1. NCBI lineage: Eukaryota > Viridiplantae > Streptophyta > Magnoliopsida > Fabales > Fabaceae > Adenanthera > Adenanthera pavonina. The sequence goes on along the minus strand of JAIVEN010000020.1, from coordinate 7,977,079 downwards.
AATGAAAAGTCAAAACCGGAAGTGAAGAGAAAGACCTATAAACAGGCTTTTTCCAATGCTGAAGACTCTGACGAAGAGGACGACGATGAGGAAGAGGACTTGTGGAGTGGGGGACATTGGAAGGAGAGAGTGAAGGTAGAGATGACTGAAAAAGGGCCAAATTTAGTCATTAAGCCGGATTTCAAAGCAAAGCTGCCACGAAGATGGAGGAAGGCATTGATCGTGAAACCTTTGGGCTATATGATACGTGAGGACTACCTGAAAATAAAGCTATAGCAAATCTGGGGTGCAAATGGTATTGTGGAAATTATTGATATTGGTTCTGGCTATTTTGTGGTCAAGTTCAGGCATAAGGCAGATTATGATTTGGCGCTAACTGGAGGTCCTGGTTGGTTCTTGATCATTATCTCACTATTCAATAGTGGAAAAAGGATTTCGAACCCGATAAGGAAGAAGTATCCAAGATCGCTGCTTGGGTACGTATCTCAAAATTGTCACTTGACTATTACGACAAAGGTATACTCTATGTGTTAGGGAACCAGATTGGGAGGGTGCTTAAGCTTGACATGACGACGATGCATAGAGCTAAAGGCCGATTTGCAAGATTGTGCGTTGAATTAGATTTGAAGAAGCCACTTAGGCCGAGCCTGTTCATTCATGGCAAAGAAAAGAAGATTGAATATAAGGGCATTCATATGATTTGCTTTTCCTGTGGCCGGTTTGGACATGACGCTGACCACTGCTCCCATAAAAGGGATGAGCAAACTCGAGCAGGGTGTAAGGATGTTCAACAAGCCAATGGGCCTATAGATTCTGGGTTGACTAATGAGCACATGCCTATAGAGGAGCCACAGTTTGGATCATGGATGGTGGTGCAGAAGCCGAGAAGGGGGAGACAACAGTCGGGCTACGATAGGAGTCCGCGTGAATCTCGGCGTAAGATGAGAAATGAATTAAGTTTGAATAAAAAAGGGTCCAGATTCGTGGCTTCGGATATGGTAACAACGGAAAGCATGGTGATTACTATCCCACAGAGTAACGCACATGCTCCATTGTGGGATCTTAGCAATACTCCAACTGGGCATTATAAAGCTCCAAAATCACGAGAACAATATTCTGTCAAGAAGTCAAATGTCACGACACGTGTGGTAAAAGGTGTGGGCACCATGGAAAACTTATTGAGAATTAAGAAGAAGGTTGACAGCATGGGGTAAGGAAGTAATGGGCTTGTTAATGGGCTAATGGGAAATAACTTAACAGATGTTGACTATGGGCCGGTCAAAGCTATTAATGATGAGGGGGTGTTAGTGAATCACGTAAAAAGCATGCCCAGTGGACATAAAATTTTGAACACTGGGGATGGGAATCCAATGGATCCTGGATCAATCTCACCAACACAGTTTGTGGCTAGATCCAAGTTGCTATTGGAGGTTGAGATGGATATGGATAATGATGTTGAGCACGATGTTGAGTCCCTATACAAGGGGAAGAGGTCATGACACTGTTATCTATGTTCTTTATATTTTTTAATTAGTTGACCATGAATTTTCTTGTTTGGAACTCAAGAGGTTAAGGGGACAAGACTTTCGGACGTTTAGTGTGTGATCTCCGAGGTAAGTACAATTTGGGTTTTGTGGCTCTTCTTGAAACTAGACAACAGAGTAGCAAGGCCCAAAGCATAGCAAGAAAGTTGGGATGGAAGAACTTTGCTACAGTAGAGGCACATGGCTTTAGGGGAGGCATATGGTGTTTTTGGGACGATGCAATAAAGTTTAGGGTGTTAGCTAAGGATGAGCAAGTCCTGTGTGGTGTTGTTAACAAGGGTAGTAATGAGGAATGGTTCATCTCTTTGGTTTATGGGGAGCCAAATGCTACTTGGAAGAGACTAATGTGGTGCAACCTATCTACCTTCAAAGAACAAATAACAGGGAGATGGTGTGTTATAGGTGATTTCAATGCTACTTTGAATCTGAATGAAAGATGGTCTACGGCTCAGAATGGGGAGGGGGTCAATAGACATTTCTACCATTGGTTCACAGAAATGGATATGATTGATATTGGGTTTTATGGGCCTTCATTCACATGGTGGAGCGGTAGAAGCGTCAGTCGCATAGATAGAGCATTGGTTAATGATAGGTGGCATGATGGTTTTCCGTATGCCACAATCATGCATCTGCCACATTTTAAATCAGATCATACACCATTACTGTTAAAGTTGGAACTGTGGAAAGGTATAGAGAAGCAGCGTCGATCATTTAGATTTTTTGCACCATGGGTTATGCACAAGGATTTCACTGAATTCGTGAAAGGGTTGTGGAAATATGAACACGATTGGAATGCCACTATTGCTGAGTTTACAGATAAAGTAAAGCAATGGAATAGGGATGTTTATGGAAATATTCACAAGAAAAAAGATGAACTTTATAGAAGGCTCGATGGGATCAACAGGAAGATGGCTTTGGAACTAGTATCTCATGAGTTGGAACAGTTGCGAGAAACACTGTGGCTAGAATTAGAGGACATTTTATGCTAAGAGGAGGTTATATGGCTGCAAAATTCTTGTTGTAGCTGGTATCATGATGGGGATTGAAACACGCGTTATTTCCATGCAATGGCAAATAATAGGTGTAAAAGAAACAGGATCGAGGCTTTAAAGCTCAACACAGGTGAATGGTCTTATAACTTGAACGAGATTATGGAAATGGGAAGCCATTTCTTTGAACAGTTATATACTAAGGATGGTAATTAGAATATTAATTTGAATTTTGGAGGCACTTTCCCCGAGCTTGATGAGGTATTGTTACAGAGCTTGGTGAGAGCGATTACTGCAAAAGAGACGAAATGGGAAATATTCAATATGGGGCCCTTGAAGGCACTAGGACAAGATGGACTTAGTCCGTTATTCTTCTAAAGTCAAAGGGAAACTGTGGGGCCCGCTGTGACTGAGATGGTTAAATCTTTTTTTGTTGATCTAGCTCGTATTCATTTTGTAAATGGCACCTTCATTGTCTTCATCCCGAAGTCAGATAATCCTGAAAGCATTAGAGACTTTCATCCGATTAGTTTATGTAACATTGTTTATAAAATTTTGACGAAATCATATCTAACAAATTGAGAAGAATTATACCTTTAGTGGCAGCACTGAATCAGTGTAGTTTTGTACAAAGAAGGCAAAGCATGGATAATATCATACTGGCATAGGAAATTATTCATTCTATGAAAAACCCAAAATGGAGGACGGGTTTTGTGGTGATAAAGATTGATTTAGAGAAGGCCTATGATCGTATGAGGTGGAAATTTCTCATCCAATGCTTGAATGAGCTTAAATTGCCTAGGAATCTAGTGCATGTCATAGAGGAATGTATATCGAGCCTGCCTATGCAATTGGTCTAGAACGGAGAGAAAGCATATGAGTTTAATCTGACGTGGGGAGTGAGGTAGGGCGACCCTATCTCTCCATATCTCTTTGTATTGGCCATGGAGAAGTTAGGACATATGATACAATATGAAGTTGCCCAGAAAAATTGGTTGCTATTTTGTTTGAAGAAGAATAGTACGGTTGTCTCACATTTATTTTTTGTTGATGATCTTATATTATTTGCAGAAGCTAATTTAGATCAAGCTGGTCTGATAAAGGAGACCCTAGATGACTTTTGCGCAGTTTCAGGGGAGAAGAAAAATGCTATGAAGTCCTGAATTTTTTTCTCTGCAAACGTTAATCACACGAGGATGACCGAGCTGAGTGAATTCTTGGGATTCACACCAATTGGAAATTTAGGAAAGTATCTGGGCATGCCTTTGTACTATGAAAAGGTGTCCAAGTATACTTTTCAGTTTATATTAGACAGGATGGATAAACGACTCTCAGGTTGGAAAACAAATACGATGTCTCTTGCTGCTAGACATACACTGGTCTCATCTGTGGTATCGGCTTTGCCTTCTTATGCCATGCAATCAACTCCCCTCCTCGCGACTGTGTGCCAAGATATTGATAGACGGTGTCAAAACTTTTTATGGGGTAGTCATATGTCGGCTTAGAAACTACACTTGGTGGGTTAGGAAGATGTGTGCAGAAAGAAAGATGAAGGAGGTTTGGGGCTCTGTAAAGCTAAGGAGCAAAATAACGTGTTTATGTCAAAGCTGGGTTGGGGATTGATAAAACGTAGAGATGCTTTATGGGTCAGGTTTATGTGAGAGAAGTATAAGTGTGACGAGGATGTTAATGTTGACCAACGTCAGCAAGGCTCGAGAACCTGGTTGGGGATTAGAAACACATGGGAAAAGACAATGGAAGGTTTAGCTTGAAGAATCAGGAATGGAACAAATGTTAATTTCTGGGAAGATCGTTGGGTGCCATATCTTGAAAAGCTAAAGGCTTATGTATGAATCTACCCAAGGATGCTAAGTTGTGGTCAATGGCGGAATGCATTACAGCATTGGGTGAGTGGGATTGGAATAAGTTCGGTGCTTTTCTACCCAAACATGTGCTGTATCAAGTGTCTAAAGTGAAACCCAGGGTTCAGTTTATAAGCGAGGATACCTCGATATGGCGGTGGAATTCGAATGGTGAGTTTTTAGTGAAGTCAGCATATCATGGCGCATATGGGTGTACATACCAGGGATGTAGGAGCTTATGGTAGAAGATTTGGAAGGTTAGAGTCCCGCAACACTGCCGCACTTTTTTGTGGCTATGTGTATGGGATAGGCTTTTAACGAATCTTGCCCGACAAGCTCGGGGTCTGAATGAAGATGCTAGGTGCTCAGTGTGTAGAGAAAGTGACGAGGATTTACTGCATGCACTGCGCGATTGCGCTCGTGCAAAGGAAATGTGGCTCCAACTGGTCCCAGAAAGTCTAGCGGCCAGATTCTTCTTGATAAGTAACCATATGAGGTGGATTCAATGGAACTTGGAACAGAGGATTGAATGGAATGGGTTCAACTGGGACGTGTGGTTTAGCATTGCATGCAAGAATATTTGGTTGGCACGGAATCACGCAATCTTTGAACAAAGGTATACTTCACCTAATGAGTTTCGAGCTTGCATAAGAGCATGTGTGGCATGGTCGAGGAGGGAGGTTGTGCGACGATGTGAGATAAACCCTGCAATCACGAAGTGGAACCCACCCCTTAAGGGCTTTATCAAAGTAAATGTTGATGGAGCGTTCAGTTCTTTGACAGGAATGGCGGCATGCAGCGGCCTTGCCCAGAATAACGTTGGGGAGGTTCTTAAGGGGTTTCTATTTCAGATAGGTGCTGGCGATAGCCTACATGCAGAACTTTGGGGTATTCTTTGAGGCATGAAGATGGTATGGGACATGGGTAACCGTGCTGTGGTGATTGAACGTGATAATACTGAAGCAGTCCAATTGATTAATTCTGACTTATGGGATGGTCACCGCGATAGTAACCTTCTAGAAGAGATACATACTTTTTTTTACAAAAGCTGGGATATTCATGTGGCTTGCTATGATCGGGATACGAACTGTGTTGCAGACAAGTTAGCAAAGCATGCTCTCAGCTCCAATCCTAGCATTTCGTTCTTCTCTCACGTGCCTAGTTTTATTATGCTAGAGCTTATTTATGATGCTGGCAATAGTGTTAATGCTATAAACCATTGGGCTTGCAAATTATGGTGCAATGTTCGATTTGACAAAAACAGGAACAGCAGATGGTCCAGTTAAGTTAATTGGCCTGAATAATGTTAGTATGGACTTGTCAAACAATTCTTGGTCATACAAAATTGGCTTGAATGGTGAGACTCAGCGTCTCTATGAAAACTCATGGAGCACAAGTTCTGCTAAGAATCTTCCAGTTGGAAGAGGAATGATTTGGTATAAGGCCAAGTTTAATGCACCTTCTGGGACCAGCCCTGTGGTACTAGACTTGCAAGGCATGGGTAAAGGACAAGCTTGGGTGAATGGTCATAGCATTGGTCGATATTGGCCGTTGATGACCGCTGATTCATATGGATGCAATGAAACATGTGATTACAGAGGACAATACAACTCAGATAAATGCCTCTACAATTGTTGCAAGCCATCACAGAGGTGGTACCATGTGCCAAGGTCATTCCTCAACAATGGAGAAAACCTATTGGTTTTGTTTGAAGAAATAGGTGGGAATCCTCAAAATGTATTCTTTCAAACTGTCTCAGTAGGAACCATTTGTGCAAATGCATATGAAGGTGCCAATTTAGAGCTCTCATGCGAAGGTGAGACAATGTCAAAAGTTGAATTTGCTAGCTTTGGAGATGCGACAGGAGAATGTGGCTCCTTCCAACAAGGTTCATGGGAAGCTGCTAACAGTAGATCAGTAGTGGAAAAAGCATGTCTAGGAAAGAAAAGTTGTAGGATACCAGTCACAAAAGTAACATTTGGTACAAATGACTCTGGCAACACTACTGCTATAAATAGACTAGCCGTGCAAATTGCTTGCTAATTCAATATCTTTATGGCTATGAAACTGGTCACGACCATAGATGATTTTTTTTTTCTTTTTTTTTTAAAGGAGGATAAGTTTCCTTTCTTTTTGTAGTTGTACCCTCATTACTCTTAACTTTGAAGTCCAATAATAAAAGTGGTGCTAGTTTGAAGTCTGGTTATCATGAACCCTAGTTATAAAACTTATTTATATAATCATGTTTGATACCCAAATTATCCATAGTATCCTCACTCCAAAACAAGATGTATCAACTTGATTTCAGTAAGTTAAAGGCTTTACTTTGTTGCAGAAACACTAATTTTGAAAACTTTTCAAGATTTTGTCTGATAATAATATGTTTTCTACCATCCGTTAAAAGAAAAACACAAACTGTGCATCTTATTTTGTAATGCTGAGATGTATGTGAAGAAAAATAATTTATAATAGTCAACCATATATTTAATTTTTGGTCTAAAGTTACTTACTTGTATATTTAAAATATTATCTATTTTTATCTATTAGTAAAATCTAAGAATATATTCTTGCATACATTCTGCTTTGTCGAGGTAGTAATTAATCATAATTTTTATCAAAATTCATACAGTAATAAATCAATCTTTTTAGTAATAGACGTCACAGACTTTTTAGGAAAAAAAAAATTACAGATGAACCAATTAAAGTTCAAGATATTTATATTGAAACACCTGAAATTTTAAAATCAGAATTACTATTAAGTTTTACAGAATTTAAGATCTTGACAATAATCACAATTTTTCAAGATTTTTGACATATTTTTCAATAATTGAGTTTTTAAATATATATTTTCACTAAAATTTTTATAAAAACATTAAATGTTTGTCACATAAATAACTCTAGCATCTTTTCATTACCGTCTTCTATCTCTAAAAATTTGTATATCCTTTGGATCAAATCCGGACACTTTAGATTTCATATTTTATAAATAGACTTAAGATATTAAAAATTTTAATAAAATAAAAAAATCTAAATTGTTAAAAATGTAATTCAAAATTCAAAAATAAAAAACAAGAAAACAAAGTGAAGAGAAGAGTACACGTAAATACATGAATAAATTGTTACCAACATAATTATCTCCACGGAAAAGTAAGAAAACTTTGCTTCTTCAAAAACGTGTTGAAATGATAAAATCCAAATACTCCGTGATGTTTTCACACTTATTCAAACTATTTCTCGGTACTACAAATGAGATTGTAGCTAGGATTGTTTATGGGTAGGGTTGGGATGAGCTAGACTCCTGCTGGTTGTTTTACCTGAAGATGTGACCAGGTTAGAAATTTTGTCCCATATCCCAAACTAGCCCATGATGGCCCGCAGCTTAAACGGGATAGGTCAGAACAATATCCGGCGACAGTTGGCCTAGTGATAACTATATATTAAAAAATGATTAAATATAAAATAATTGTTGTAAAATCCCTTCCTTTCCAACCTAAAATCTCCCCATCTTCTCATCTCTTTTAATAGATCAATGACAAAATTAAACTCAAGCAGGCCAATAAATTAAATGTCATTTTGCCAAACTAATCTATCATACCAATCCACACAACCATCATTAATATCAATGAATGCAACACATCATCAAAAAATATTAACGAGAATAGTAAAAGTAAAAGAAGAGAAGACTAAGAAGGAAGAGGAAAGGGGAAGAGATCAACTTCCCTTTGGATGATTATGGATCAACAAGGTCAAAGAAACCACGGGCAATGAAGACTGACTTCAAAATTAGGAGGAGAGAATGATGGAGCTTGATTGGGGGTGGGTGGTTACCATTCACAAATCAAGGGTTTGATTTGTGTAGGTATATGTGATGATAGAGGACATCGAACACCAGCCTTTAGGATTCCAACTTCTAAACAGACATGACGAAGGTTGCAATAGCAAGAGAGAGGGAGGACGTCTAGACTTGAGAATCTCTTTGATGATGAACACACACAAACACAAGCATGAGCTATGGCAAACATGAGTCTTCGCGATTATAAGAACACATAAACATGAGCCGTGGTGGTGCCAGTGACCTTGGATAGAGGAGAGGGATGAGTGGAGAAGAGGATGAGAGGAGGTGATGGTGAGGTCATTTGGGATTTAGGGTTCACTAAGACGCTGCATGAGAATGTGAGAGTGAGAGAGAGAGAAAGATTGGCACATCTGTGTTTTTATGATTGAGTATTGATAATATGTGTGTGTGTGTGTGTAATGTATATATCTGAGCAGGGATTGACTTATGCCTTGTTCGTAGCCCATCCTAGCTTGAACTCATCCTAGCCCCGTTTTTGTCTTTGTCTTGTTCTTCGCATTTTTGGCCACGCCGAGCCTGGTCTTAATGCATTGGGTGACAATGGGCTGATCGGGCCACCGAGCACCTTGCACACCCCTAATTATAGCTACATAAATGTACTTCTTAAGGCCTTTTCAACACTTATCCAAGCAAAAACACAATTATAGTGGATCTGTTGTACAAGTTACCCATTAGTTTAAGTTCATTATTCAAGCTACTTGTGATGAGCTTTACTAGAAAAAAAAAAAAGAAGAAGAAGAAGCATTTTTCACAATTTGACGATCAATAATATTAATGAAATAAAATAAAATAATAACAAGTATCCTTATACGCTTATTTAAAAAATATTAGAAAATAAATATTTTTAAATAATAATTAGAAGAATATATAAGGCTAATAAACATTACAAAATCTTTTTCTTTACCTATCCCTCCTCCGGTGGCAAACCATGAAACCCATGCCTGGTGTAAGATCCATTCATAGCACTTAAATCTGATAAGTCTTTTTAGAAGAAAAATTTTATTTCTAATTATAAGTTTATTTTAAAGTTTAAGACAACATTAATTATTATTATTTTTTAATTATACCCTTATATTCAATAATTATTTTGTATACTTTAAAAAATTAGGCAGTTAAAAATTAAGGACATATTTGAAAATTAAAAAACTCATAGTATATTTCTTAATATGTATCCATAAAAATATATATATATATATATAAAGAAACAGGCCGGGTATCATTGTTTTTCTCATTCTAAATAGGGATGGTTCGTGTATTACTAAAATCTTCTGCTTTTTTTTTTTTGCCTGGTGTATTACTAAAATCTTGTCAATAGGTTTCTCTAAAAAAAAATCTTATCCCTAGGTGAAGTCTATTTAATAACAGAAAAGATAAATACTCCAAGAAAAAAATGACATTTGTAGTTTTGAATATACAGTGTCGGAAAAAAAAAGAAGGAGGAGGAGGAGGATTTTGTTTTTTTTTATACCAGAACAGGAAAATCTTGAAAACTCCATATAGTGGCAAAAAAATCCAATAAATCAATATTAAATAGGTGTACCAATCCCTGCAATTTGATAAATCTTATACAGTAAGTACGATCCATTGCTGTGTCTCCATTATCCATAAGAGGATACTCTTGTCACATTAGATTTTTTAAAAAAATTTATAATATTTATCATTTTAAAAATTTAACATGTATTAATAATTTATTTTATTATTTTTTTATTATTATTAAATAGATAATTTAAGATAGTATTTAATTAAGATTGTTTTAGTAACATATTATCAAATTTTATAATAATCTAAATTATTTAATTATTTTTTAATTTGCATAAAATACCTAAAAAACCATTTTTATAAATAGGAGTGAGTGGTAATTTTCGAATTCCAAACACCCCAACGGCCAATCATGCATTCAAAATCAAATATCCCCTTCGTTCCCGGTCTTCCCCATCGATTCACCATACCTCTCTCTGTCTCGTTCGCTCTGGCTCTCTCTTAAGTTCTTCCAATTGTTCTGGAAATCTCGCATTCCAATCCCTCCTTGCAGCTTTCCCATTCCTGCTTCAGCAATTTTTGCCAAACCCTTCTCAGATTTTCTTTCGAATCTTGAATGGTGAAAATCCTGAACACTACCCCTTTCATGCGCCCCCTTCTTCCCGAAAGGGCCAGCGCTTTCGCCTTCTGTTCTTGCAAGAAGGGTTGGTACTATCGCTGCCTCGGCCTCGACCCCTAAACTTGCAAAATTCAACCCAATCCAACCTGTGATTTCGATTTCTCAATTTGTTCTAATTCGCAAGGGTTTCTGTTCGATCCACGGATCCTCGATTTCTCCGGAATTTCCGGTCCCTAGGATTTGATCAGCGATTTGTGAGGTCCTTGTGGTGGAACGATGATACTTTGCAAGCAGAAGAAGGATCTGAACGTTTCGAATGTCAGAAAGATCTTGGTCAGCATCAATTTTCTGGGTAGTGCAGGTCCGCTCCGATTCATTGTCAGTGAGGATGTACTTGTTATGCAGGTTATCGATACAGCCTTGAAGACCTATGCTCGCGTCGGTCGGCTTCCTGTTCTGGGTTCTGATATCAACGATTTCTTGCTCTATTGCCCCAGTGTTGGATCAGATGGTACTTTTCATTCAATCCTCTTGGAATTTTTGGGACGCCCATTAGTGGGCTGACATTTTGATAAAAGCCCAAGTTATAATTTATTAATTAATTATTGGTGAATGAATTAATTAATTAATTAATATTGATTTAACTAAAAGAAATGAGATTTATATTTTGAATTTATATTTTGAATTCAAAATATAAAGTAGTTGTGGGAAGTTCTTTTTTCTTATCTGAATATACGCTTATTTCTCTTATCTCTTGAGAGTTACCGAGATAGAAGAGTAACACACTTCCTCTTCCATTGATTGTGATTTTTTGGTGCCTCTGTTGTGAACAGTGACTGATTTCCTCGGTGATTCCAGTCCAAATCGTGTGGTACAGAAGAAGAGAAGATTTCGCTTACAGGGAAGGAGTCAGTAGATAAATATGCTAAACAAGTATGTAATTCTTTCTATCTCCTTCTAAATTGACATTGATATCAGAGCCAGGTTGGCTTGATTCTTTTGTTACCCAATAATTTCTAGTGAATTTTGTGCTTATTTATATTTATATGTACCAAATATGAATTTCTCAAAAAACCTCCATTTTATGAACCAAAACGCAATTAATTGGGGATTTTTCATATGTGCAAAATTAAGCCACGAAATTCATACCATAAGTAATATACAAGTGGAGAAATTTATGGTCAAAATTTGGAAGAAAACCGATTTATCAGCAGAGAAAATTTTGAGAAGAAAGCGTTTGGTTTTGTATGGATGAAAGGCAAACTTTCGGGGTCTGGCCTTTTTTTTTTGTAGACAATGAAATTATACATAATGTATATGGTTAGAAAGCTTGTAGAATAAGCTTTAGAACGCCTCAAATTTCATTTCAATCAAAAGTGTAATGAAGAAGATATGGCTTCTTGAAGTAAGAGGTTAAAAATTGAAAATCTGGAAAAAGTAGCCAAACTGAAAACTTTCGAAGGCCTTTTCTCTCTCACTGGGTGATGGATCTGCAAATTCTATATGTCATTAGAAAGATCGTTTTACGAACTTTCCAATGACATTAAATTTTCCTAGATAGGAGTTGAGATGAGGGAGATATGAGGATTCAAACTGAGCCCTGCAGAAATTGGCAGTGTTGTAATTTGTTGAAAAAGTTGCAGAAAAGCTTTTTCCTCCAGATGACGATGATGATTATAAAAAATAAAATGGGAAGAAACTAAATGGACACGCGGAGAGAAAACTAGGACCCACGACCTCCCATTTCCATTAATAGACCATTAACCATTGTGCCACGTGCCCCATAACTGTAATTCTTGAGGAGTGGGAAGAATATAAAATTTAGGCTTACAATCACAACATGCAACCTCCTCCCCTCTGAAGTTCACGTGTCTTTTATTAACCATTCCAATATTTCTCTTTTAATTATGTATTATAATAATTAAAAAAATTGTTCCCACACCACCACCGAACACAAGGCGCGTGAAGGGAGAAGGTTAGGCATTGAAATAACCTCCTCCATGTGCTGCCCATCAACTGATTACACGTGGCCTACCACTACCTTGTGAGAAAAGAAGCAATGTTGTGATAAGGCTTATGTGTGTCTATATATTAAAAAAATAATAATAATAAAAGACTTCTACCAAAAAAAAAAATAAAAAATAAAATAAAATAGAAAAGAGCCACGTGAGAGTTGAGATTAAAATATGAAAGGCCCTCCTCTCAACATAATATGCCATGTCATTATACCATGGCAACATTTATTTTTTGGATTTTTTAACCATTGCTATTAACAAAAAGAAAATTCTTTTGGCTAAATTAAACACGTGCCCTATCATGTACCTATGTTAGGTATTCCAATTTTGATTTGGCCAAATTGGGGCTTGGGCCAAATTATTTTTTGGGATAAATTATAAAAAAAATTAAAATTACCACTCTTAGAGAATAACACATTTCCACCAATCCTATACATTTTAGCCATGTGACATTAAAAAGAAGAAGATTTGATAAGTCACATATTGCAGTGTGTGACATGTAAAAACACTATTATGATGTATATAATAGACATGTCACCTAGGTTTGTAAAATGTAATAAAATATTATATTAATTAATTTCCTATCAGGAATTAATTTAAACAGATCCAAATGACATTAAAATAGTATATTTCTTTGAGAACCTACATAAAAAGACTTCATGAAGGTTATAATATATGATTTTTATGATGAATGTGTGAACTAAAAATATAAATTGCCATTATATTAAAATTTGTTATGGCAATGTGGGGCAATGCACATTATGATGCGCTCAAGATGATGTGTTCTTGGAGCTAATAAAGATTATTTTTTGCTTTACTTATAAATATTATGTGCATGAGTGCATAATGAAACTTATGCTCCAACAGGTTTGTATCAAAGAAAAATATGAGAAGCATATTTTTTTTGGTAATAATCTCATATATGAAAGTACACATGGCTTTGCTAAAGTATGAGGAAGGGGAAACTTTTGAAGAGTCCCCTTAAGGTCATCAAAAATAATGTTTAATTCGAACTAACATTAAAGGGATTAGATTTAAAAATCCTAACAATATAAAAAAATATGTTCATGAGTATTTAAGAAATTTTTGGTTAAATTTCTGATTGGTAGTGAGATGAATTTGTATTTAATGATTGCTTCCATTATATTTGCATGTTTATGGAATATATAATGTGCTAGAATATATTCCTATGTTTTATGATTTTATTGACATGCATAATATTGTAAAATGAGAAATGCTCATTTGAGTGGGAGCTCTTAGGAACAAACAAGATGTCATCTAAGAGCTATGAATTTTGTGAGTAATATTTGCAAATAAATTCGAGAGTAAAGTAATGATGTTCTTAGGATGCATGTGATGGAGGTTTTTAAATGCAGGCTTCCGATCATGAACCTACTAAATCATTATGGATCTAGTCGAAGTTTATTGCAAATAATTAAATAATGCATTGTGTATATATGTGCTGCTTCTATGCTATGTCTATGTAATTGCATAATATTTGATTATGGCTGAAAAATATCCTAAGCAATGACAAAGGGATATAAAGAGAGATACATCCTGGAAAATCGAAAGGAACAATGGTTATAGATGTGTAAACTACGAAAGAAAATACAATTAGCATTATTGAATGGTTGAGATTTGTCAAGCCAAGGAAGGGAAATATGCACACTCACATTATGATGTTGAGTTGTGTGGCTTTGACAAAATCTTATCTTGCTAGTTGAGTACATTAAAAGTTCTTGCCCTAGAGACTATTAGAATAAAAAAAAAACCAATAAATATTTAATTAAAATTGTGAGACCATGTGGATCACCTAATATGTTTATGATTTTTTCCCATGAGGTTAGGAAATTAAGCTCTAGAAGTTGTAAGAGTGTCTTTTTTAAGGACTAAAAATGACTAATGTTTTCATTGGTGAAAACAAAGGAGAGTGACTGAATTCACATATTATTTCTTTAAGAGAATTGTCTTCTTAGCAAGGAAATGATCAGTAAAAGTGTATTTCTTTATAAGATACATGCGCAAGATAATGAAAAATTGGAAATCGCACTTTAACTATTGATTAAATAGAGAGTTGCTGATCCTAGTGAGAGCTCCTAATTCAAGTGGGAGTTTCTAATTTGAGTGGGAGTTCTATGATAAATTAAATTAAAGTACACATAAATAGAATGTTGTACAATCCCACTAAAGGAGTAAAGAAAGAGCGCTCTTGGATATCATTTTAAAATGATGTCATTTATAATTACTCCTTGACTTGATGAAGATTCAAATATTATTTAGGGCACTCTATCATACCTTGCTAAGTTAATAAGGATGACAGCAATGAATGCTTTGAGGATTGATGAGAACACATTTTAAAAATGTGACTTACTCAACTATTAAGGGGTATGTATAGGTGGATATTGGTTAAGAAGAAAATTTTCACCTATTATGCATATTGATATGTTCATACTAATTCTGGCTATAGTTACATATTTGAATATTAAAATTATATCAAGTGGATGCAAAAGCCATATTTGCAATTGAGAAAAAGTTCAAAGAACTTTGTAAGTCTCCCTAAGGAGGCTGAAATGCATAGTGACATTTAAGGCTTCTTTGAAATGTGACTTCAAGTGAACCTTAAATGATTAATGTAAATCATTATGATTTCACAATATGTAGTTTGAGAATGATATTATCTCTTATGTAGATAATACACTTTAGCCTGAAATAATCTATGTTTGTGACTAGTCACTAAAGGCTAATTATCCTTAAAATTTTGAATTTAAGGACAAGGGTAGGATAAAGAGTATTCTTGGAAATTAAGATACAAGTGAATTGTTTTAGAAAATAATTTTTTTTTAACAAGAGGACTATGTTGAGAAAGTTTCTAAGTTCCTCAATGTGAAAAGTCTACAAACTCTAAGATACGCTTTAAAAAAAAGGAATTTGGGATGTGAGATAAATCTTCATATGGAATCTAAAAGGTGAAATTGTGTAAAAAGTTCCATAGATCCAGTATTATAAATAGCTAAATGCATGCAGAAAGCATGCATGATTGGAAAGTTGTTGAATAATTAAGCTTATAAGATGATCCTAATCAATTTCCAATTATGAGAAATGTAAAGCTATCACATGAATATAAAAGAGAACTTAAATGCTTAATGAGGTACTACTGCATATGTGTGGTGAAGGCTGTGTGACACAAGCACCATAAAATACTCCGATTATGATAAAACGGAGGTATGAGTGAGCAGAAATAAGTTTCTTGATATATATATATATATATTTGCTAAATGAATTGTCATGCAACATTATAGCAAGAAGTAGATATGGATTTATAACAAAATTCATGTTTGGCAGTAGTAAAACAGGCTATACGATCAAAGTGATAAATGTAAAAATTTGGGGATCACTAGTGGGACCATTTTATTAAGTGAAAAAGTAAGTATAATATGATCGTCAAAAGCCATGGTCTTTACGAGAAAACTTAAGTATCATATAAAAGATGAATTACATAGACATACAATGTAAATCTTTGCTAAACGAAGCAATGGCACAGAAAGTGTTACTGTATACTGTATTTCTACCATAGTGATATTGAAGGATCCCATAATGGAGCCATAATACCTCGAGATATGAATATGGGATATACGAGATCTTTGGGTATGAGTACAATACAAAAAGTAACACATGGAATATGATATTTTTTAGAAATTTTGCTACAAAAGCCATAATCATGTGAGACATATATACAATGTATAGTATGTCGTACAGGTTAATGAGGTTGACTCTCTCACACGAGCAACTGCCTTTGACGCTTAAAAGAAGAGTGCAAAGATGAGACATTTGTGTTCACCAATAAAGTAATGAGAGTAATGATATGGTAGAGAAGAAACACAAAATACTGTCACCTCGACAAGAGTGAAGAGTGATTCGAGATGAGATCCAATACGTATAAAATTTTGGATTAAATTATGGATACCCACTATCCATAATACCTGTAGCTAGATAACAAATTCTCCAAAATTGACGTCATAAAAGTGAGAGGATTGGTAGAATTCGGGTTAGACACTGTGTATGTCTGAACTAAAATCTATATGGTGTTAACAGTAACTCAAATCGACATGCACTCTTATGAAATAAGAGGAACACCATAGCATGCAATTCATACTGCATGTGCTTAAAACCGCAAACAGGAAGCAAGTGAATAAATCCCTATTTCATTGTTGTGTGAGTCCTAGAAAGGTAAAATCCTTTCATTAATGCCCTTATGACTTTGACATTATCATGGAGAGATGATTCAGTGTTTGCTACTTTAGCATACATCCTATGATCATGATAATTCGATTTAAAGGGTTATTGTTGGGAAAGCGGCTGATTCTGATCAAAATGATATATGGGCGAAAGGAAGATCACCTAGAATATGCATAACTATGCTGGTGTTTGAAGCATGCTCCTTATGAAATCATTTGGGTGATATTATAAGTGTGGACACGAAGCATACAAGAAGGCAATCTGAGTAATGCTAAAACTCAAGAGGGATTAGATTTGCCAAGGAAATGTGTATATGGTGGATCTAGGGCATCTAAGGCACAAATTCGAGTACATGATACATATGTGAGGGTAGTTATCTTGTGCTGATTCTATCATAAGATTCTAGTACAAAATCTAATAAAAGGAGACGTCGTGCCCATGTGATCACGGCAGAGCACCTAGTATGAAAGCTCAAGAGAAGTTGAAAAGTTCTGTGTTAGTCATCTCATCATGTGCGAGTGGGAGATGTTGGAATTTTTGGGCCGCCCATTAATGGGCTGACATTTTGATAAAAGCCCAAGTTATAATTTATTAATTAATTATTGGTGAATGAATTAATTAATTAACATTGATTTAATTAAAAGAAATAAGATTTATATTTTGAATTTTAAATTCAAAATATAAGGTAGTTGTGGGAAGTTTTTTTTTCTTATCAAAATATACGCTTATTTCTCTTATCTCTTGAGAGTTACCGAGATAGAAGAGAAACAGAAACACACTTCCTCTTCCATTGAGACTCTCTCAAAAGCATAGAAAGTATAATCTCTTGTGATTTTTTGGTGCCTCTGTTGTGAACAGTGACTGGTTTCCTCTGTGATTCCAGTCCAAACCGTGTGGTACAGAAGAAGAGAAGATTTCACTTACAGGGAAGGAGTCAGTAGATAAATATGCCAAACAAGTATGTAATTCTTTCTACCTCCTTCTAAATTGACAAATCCCTTCTGTATTTTGATCAAATTATATGAAGTTTACCAGAATCAAACCAAACGAAATTTCATTTGAATTCGAATTTGTTATTTGGGTATCGATGGAGTTTGTTTAGCAAAACGACGAGATTTTAATTTAGATTTAGATAAAATAATAAAAAAGGTTTATCAGCGTTCTTAATGATTCAGTGGCAAACCCAACTGTATATATATACCATTTTTCTGGGTTTTACAACTAGTTTTGTCAGTTCTTAATCAATATAGTCGTTTTTTATCTGTTCAATGTTAAACTCAACTTTTTTTATTGGTTAATTTAATTAGTGCTTGTTCTTTCACTAGCTAGTTTTGTGTTTCTTTTTGGGGCACCTTTTACTAGTTTTGGGTTAAATATATCAATGTCATAACCAGTTTATTGATTTTTCTTGACTAAAGCCATGATTGTTTCTGATTGAATCAGTTAGTTTGGTTCTATTTTTTGTTCATTACAATTTCTTGAAAATTTAATAGTTTTAATTAAGAGAATAAACGGGGTGTGTGATAAACGGGGGATAACTAAAAGCAAAAGTCTGCTTTTACCTACTCTCTAGAATTATATCAAGCCCTGAACGAGAACTAACTAAAATTTTAAATTAGTCCTAGAAATTTATTTTGGTTTGACATAATTCCTTAAGAAAAATTTTAATATCATAGCATTGACATATGTTCTCACATGGGGTCTGCTTTTACTGTGGTTTGTGCAGGGAAGTTGATCTGAGCAATGATAGATTTAGATTATTGCAATTGACATTATTAATTAATTATAGATTTTTTTCGGCCAATAATTAATTATAGAATTGAGATAATCCAAATTTATACTTTGCTCAAGAAGAGTCTCCCTATACAAGCAGGTATATACTATGAATCTTCTCACTATACGAGTAGGTATATATTATGAATCTTCCGGACAAAATCAAGAGAATGCAATTTCAGCTAAGAACAACTGTTTTCTGATTGGTTAAATTGTGTGGTTGATGTGGGTATTGTGATTTTTAGTGGATTGAATAAGCAGATAAATTTTTTTCTAGTTATCGATAATAATGAGAGGAGCAGAAACCTATAATGAATGGCAGATAAATCTCCTGTTTTTTTGTGTGTTTCTTCCATTATGATGATTCTAAATTATATTCTAAATTATAGTGTTTGAATTATATATGCAGCAGCATTGGGGCCATGGGACACAATTGGATCAGTCGAAGGTCGGAATTTTGTCCTGTGCAAGAAGAAGATAGAGGCTGTGAAAGAGGTGAAAGATGGAAGGCCTGCGGATTTCCCCAAGGGACGTGGGAGTTGGAAAGCTGGTTCAGCAAGTCTTTCAACCACAAGATTTCTTCGCACTAATTAATCAAACTCAACATTGCTGTTCACTATCTCATGGGAGAAAGAAAATTGATCACAAGAAAGGAAGAAACAGAGAGAATATTTATCTTAATATTTAATTTCTAATAAAATAATTATTATTATTTATTATGAAATATATTAAAATTTCTTATAAGAGATATAATTAATTACTAAATATATTAAGATAAATTTTTTTTTATTTTTTTTTAAACTTATTATTTTTTATCACACATGACCTTAATTCTGTCACATGTCCCTCATTGGCTTTCTTTTGGGCCCACAACGTCCTTTATTTTCGGTTTTAATATATACTCTATGAATGCCTTATTTTTCGGATCCGTATTACCTCAATCGATATTTTCTCAGTAACCTCTCAATCAATCAAGATCCTAATCATTCATAAAATCATATGATCTACACAAATCAAATTATTAAAATATTAAAAGAAAACAAAAATAAATACTGGCCATTTAGCAAATTAACATAAATAATTACAAAAGTCATCTTCATCTCCAAAAGAACGAGCAAACGTGAACGGACTAGAGACGCGTACGGCAAGCGGCAAACGGCGAGCGGTTAACACAGTGAAGGGCGCCGACGATGGGCAAACCCTTGATCGCGGATGCTAGCAAGTATGCTCAAGCACGTGCTCCCTTGGTGGATGCGCCACCGTTCACGGAGATTCATCGGAGACGGTTGAAGAACAACGGTGTCATTATCCTCGGCTCGATCATTCTGCTCCTGTCAGTAATTGCATTGGTGCCAAACCAGAGGGAAGAGGTATTGTTCGAGAAGAAAGAAGAAATTATGTATGATTCATCAATTACTTCTCTCTTATTTGCCTCCGACACTTATTGCGATATATCGGAGTACTTGTTCTTAATTCTTGGAATGGAACTCTGATGCTAATATTTTTCCTCTGATCCGTAATACTTTTTGGTGGAAATATAGAGTTTTGTCTTGGAATACATATGCCCTGTTTTGTGGCTTATCTATAATTTCCATCAACTACACATTACTATGACTTTTGGCATGTATGATAGATATTAGGAGTCACAATTTAAAACTGGGTTAATGACAAAGCCAATGGAAATTATTATACAAAACCAATTTATCATTTGTAGTTGAGGTTGACGACACACTAATGTGTTTGTGCAATGGAAAACTTGCTCTTGTAATATGGATTTTTGTATTGACTGACAATTTTACATTACCTTAATTTCTGCTTTTTGGACATTATCATGATGTAGGCTACTAAAAGGAAAAATCAAAGTGAGTTAAATAATCTTAAATTCATGCTGGTAGTAATTTGGCCAGTTCCTTATTTGTGTTGGTTATTTCCATTCTACAGCATTTGAGAGAAAAAGATAACATTTCTGATCTTCAGCATGCTGCAGCGTTTTGCTATGCAATTGTAACTCTGGTAGAGGTCAGTTTACATCATTATATTGTTAAAAATAGGTGGTGGGGATGCTTGTTAAATTGAATCATTAAACAAATATCGAGCACTAGCACCTTGCTCCTATAGATCCAGATTTATTAGCAATATAGAATTTGTGATCTTTGTCTACTACTAAATGGACATATTATGTTGTTTTCAGGTTTATGGTTGCATCATGAGGTTGTTCAAGAGTGAAATTTGAGGATTGTTAAGGTATATAGTTATTGGATTGTAAGTGTTATGTGTAAGGAAAAAAAGGATAAAGGAAGTCTCACATAGAAAGAAGAAAGCAATACCGTGGAGAATGATGAAACATTTGATTGTGGCACATTAGTATCTATGGCCTAATTGGGATTCTTTATGTATCTTACTAACTCGTGCCACATCGATTTTAATACTATTATTGTTGTTGACATTTGTTATACTCGGCCCTGTAATTGTTCCCTAGCTCTTTGCAGGGGTCAAGGGAGTGATTATCGTGAAGTAAACTACTATGTTTTCCAGGTGGTCTACAATGCTTTATACCTAACTTTTAGTGCTGTATTTTCATGCTTAAGCCATGTGTGATTATGCTTTTGTGTTAACCACAAACAATCATGAGTTTGGGTTGTACTTTTTTGGACAGAAATCAAGTTTGGATTGTGAACATTATCATACAATATACCATATCATATTAATAGATTTTACGCTTGAAATTAATGGTAGAGAAAAGGAGAAAACAACATGTTTTGTATTTCTAAGTCATGCTATTGTGTGTTTGACAAAATGCATGGTATTGGTCAAAAAATAAAATAAAGACAAAATGCTTGGGAGGGGTATGCTCATTTTGTGTATTTTTTATTGTTTTGATTTTTTTTTAATGAATGGGAATCTATTCAATCAAAACATTATATACAACAGAGCAAAGGCAACAAAAAGTTTATTTGATTTTTCTTAAATCAACTTTCACTATTTATCAACTCTCTTTTTAATTTTTAACGTTAAAAACATTCCGACTGTAACATTTGAAAATTTTCATCTATACTATCTTCTGTTATTACTCTAGAAAGAGGGATTTTTTTTCTTTTTAATGGCTACATTTTGTACCCTCCAATTTACCCTCCACTTTTTAATGAAGTTGTTGATCAATTTTGTTTTTGCTCTTGACAGAACAAGGATATAACTGATGCAATTACGAAGGTTGCTGCTACTTGGATGTAAAATTGTTGAAGATGTTCTTAGCCACCAAACGAAGTTGTTCATGATGGATGGGAATAAGGTTGTATTGAGTGTATCTAATCTAGAAACAAGTGTAGATAATGATGTAGTGTATGAAGAGAATGAATATAGCGATGACTGTGCATTTTTTTTAAAGTGATGAATGTACATGAATGTTTAGAATAGGAGAAAAATATATAGTCACAATGATGTAACAAATGTTTGCATTTCAATAAAAGCCATAGTCCAATTCATTGTGTCCATTTCTTTGATATAAAGGTAGCATAATAACATGTGCATTACAAGATAATGCAAATCGGTAGAAAGGCAAAATATTTTTTTGTTCACATGCCAAAAGACACAAAGACACATGCTTTTGTTGTTCATGGCAAAAACCAAATATCTTGCTTTTGCTGCACATCATTATGGGTTGGTCTGAGTTGTGATATCCTGATCAAGTTGTGCCTACAATACGAAAGAGACAAGTGATTAAATATGAAGGGGATTGAGATATTTTTGTAAGTGACACACATATAGTTGGACTTAAACTTACCATTAATAAACTAGTAAAACTCGTGACACCAAAATGGCTCAAGGGGTCATTTCTTTCCTGCACAAAAGACAAAACTACTGAATGATACACTTATGAATGCATTTACAAACTCAAAACTACTTTTAGCTCGCCAAGGATTGTCCACTATATGTAACTTGCGGAATATTTGAATGTATTTGACTGTAAGATGGTCCAACATTCTCCAAGGCAAAAGAAAAAAAAAAGAGTAAGTATAAGTAGTTGATTTAGCTAATGATAAATTTTATTATTTTATATTACCACAAAAGGTTCTTGACTTTGTGAAGCACTTGAATCACCATTCTTCCTTTTTCTTGTCGGTTGACGCTCTACCCACCCTTTCATCCGTTTTGAACTCTTTTTACCTTCCTTTTTCTTGAACCCTTTCATCACCATCACTTACAATCTCTATTGAGACGCTTTGTTTTTGAGTTATACTTGCTTGATCATTGTCAAAATCTAATATCTTTTTGTCCAATTCATCAGTTACTTTGCTAAGGAACATGAATTTTTCTTGACTTCTACATGCTTCAGTGGCTACCCTGATAAGGCGTGGACAAATCTCAGTAAGGCGCTGTGTTGGGGATAGATTAGCATCTTCTACTACATGACTAACACTAGCTTGAGTTAAAGTCCCGCTTCTTGCTAACTTCATCCACCTCTTCAAAATATATTTTTCTGGCACCGATTTGACATCCATATGAATAAAGACTCTTAGTGAATGACAACAAAGTATGCCAAAAGCCTCAAACTTACGACAAGAGGAACAAATTGATTTCTTCTCTGGATTATAGGTCACCAACCACTCTCCCAATTTTCATTTCATGGTGATAACAAATTCAATTGAAGGCAGTGTTACCTTCATGCTCTTCAAAGCACACATTTCAAACAATTGATACTCTTCTTGGAATAGATCAAAAATTGCCGGAGTATAAATCTCAGACACTTGTTGCAATGTATCGAAGTATTTGTTCTTGATTCTTGGATTTTTTTGGCATGCTTCAAATTCACACTCCGATTCTTTATATCGCTTTTTCTTCTATAACCTGCTCAAAATGGTTAAAAAACTTGATAATATCCAAATTTACATCAGTAAAGCTCTTAATATCTGCATTCACACTTTCACTGAGTTGGGTACTTCTCATTCCCAATGTGAAAGCCTTCTTCATGTAACAAGATGCCCACTTTTCCTTCATACTATACACTCTTTTCAACCAAGTGATTTCCCGCGCATCATGCTTTGCAAGGAGGTTTCTCCAACCATCTTCAAATTGACCTTCATCATCATAGCCATACACGCACTTCTCAAAGTCACTCAAAAAATGAGATCCATCCTTCATCAAATTGCCTAAGTGTTCGATTACATTTTGCATCAAGTACCATGTACAAAAGCAATGGGAAGCTTCAGGCATAACCTCAGCTAGTGCTTTCGCCATAGCTTGGTCTTGATCAGTAAAAACTATTTGAGGCATTTTCTGTTTATGTGCCTCTAAAAATGTCTCTAATAGCCACTTGTATGACTCTGTTGTTTCATCATATAATAATGCAGCCCCAAAAGTTATTGCCATTTTATGCTGGTTAAATCCTGAAAACATAGCTAATGGTCTATGTGAATTGTTTGTACAATAAGTAGAATCAAGAGAAAGCACATCACCAAAATACCCATAATCAACTCGCATACTTGCATCTACCCAAAACACATTGGTGATTTGTCCTTCATCATCTAATTGATAGGCATGGTAGAAATTTGAATTTACAGCTAGCTTTCTTTGAAAGTATTTTAGTAGATAACTTGCATCCCCGTGTTCTAGACTCCTTTGCCTTCTTCTCTAGAGATAATTATTTTGATCAAGGCGAGTAAATCCCAAATTAGTCCTACCTCCCACTTGTTGACTCATTAAATTGAATGCCTTCTTTTGTTGCAAGCCAGCATCTTCAGCTAGATCAATTTGATAGCATTGAACTTCTGATACTTTTCTTTGACATGGTAGCATATGAGCTGTTTCTAGTAGATGTAGAATGTGATTATGTTCTTCCACAAAATCATGTACTCTCAATTTTTCACCCACATTCATAAGTCCCAACCTTACTTTACAATCAGTTCTAGTTTATGATCTTAGATTAATTGTCTTATAATCTCGCTTGTCTGGCCTTCGCAAGCCTTCTTTACAACAAACAAACCTCCAAGTACCAATAGAGCCATCTTTTTTCCTCCTATGGGCATATTGTTTCCTCACTCCAAACCCAACTCTTCCAGCATAACCAACCCAAAATTTCCATGCATCATCTATGCTATAAAAAACCATGCCTATCTTTGGCTTCCAATCTTCTTGCATCTTATTTAAATATTCCTGCATTTTTTCCATTAACTAAAAAGTATTTTAAAAAATCATTCATTTTCTTTACCCATAAAAGAAATTTGTAATTAATTCATCAACATGAAAACAAAAAAGAGGAATTTTTTGCATTGCGCCAAAATACATGAAAAGAAGACTACTGCTTTTCAACCTAACAAAGCCTAAGACATAAAGAAATAATATAATAATACTAAATAAGCAATATACATGTGAACTGAAACAAATCTGTAACATTTGACACTTGCAACTATTTTATCAAAGAAAAAAAAATCCCACACCTATAACATTAGATTAATAATAAGCAACATCAGTATAAAGTAGGAAATATATCATGAAAATTGAGAGGAAAAACATCTCTAAAGCTAGAAAAAAAAAAGCAAAATATTTCAATTCCCATGTACCTTTGTGCGATAAAATTGTACTGTAGTTAGTGTACCCAAATGGCTTTTTCTTATTAATCAACAAATGCCATAAATTATTCCCCTAAGTTAGAATCGTTGCTTGTTTTTTATCAAAGAATCGTTGCCTTCTGAAAACTATTAAGTTTAATATGATGTAAGTTTTGATGATGACAAATATAGAGAAATAAGGAACAAAAGTATTATGTGTCTAACATATATAATGTTCCTTATAAAAGTAAAATGTGTATTAGCATGTATTTAATTATAATTATAATGCATATATATCATGTTACGTGCAAGTATATCTACTGTACTTTTACAATGGATAATATAAATGACAAATATAGAGAAATAAGGAACAAAAGTATTATATGTGTCTAAAATATATAATGTTCCTTATATAAGTAAAATGTGCATTATTATATATTCAATTATGGTTATAATGCATATATCATGATATGTACTAATATATCCACTGTGCTCTTATATTGTATAATATAAGATGGATATATAAATTGGACTAACTACTTGGTTTATAAGTGTAATACATTAAGTGTAGGATTGTCCAAGAAAGAAGAGTGAGCATTAAAATAAAAAAAAGAAAATCAATATTATGACTCACTCAAAGAAGAAGAAGGAAAAGAATGCTCCAAGATGTAAAGAATTCAAGTGTCAAAGAACTAAAGATCATAAGGGAGTATGCCAAGAAGGAAATAATCAAGTGAAAGTAGAACTCATCATATGAAGACCTAGTCACTAGGTATATTTTATTTTCACTTAAGTCTTGAGGTGAGATTAATCTTTGAAAATTTACTTAATTTTGTTACCATATGTTTTAAATGAGTTAGATTAAGTAAATATGATATTAACATAAGTTAGAATTGAAAAATAGTGGCTAACAAATTGGTTTTGTGTTTGGCTCATGTTTTTAAAATGGTTTTCATGAAAAGTTTTACCTTATGCGCATAACATTTAGAAGTTATTGGGATAAAGTCTCAATCTTAATGTTGTTTCTAAGTGTTCTCTATTCATTTTCATGAAAAGAGATGAGGTTATCCACATAACTAAGGTCTGCACCACGCCCCTGCTTCTGACTAGCTCGATTTCCTGATAAGGTGCTTGCCTTATTCGCATAAGGGGCGTAATAGTAAATGTCACTTAGTATGTGCTGCCCGTTATTAAGATAACCTAGGGAGGTTATCCCCATAACATGTAGGTTATCCGCATAACTTAAAGAAGTTATCCTGATAACCTATGTTACAGTACTCTTAGACCTTTCAATGTTAAATTCGATTTCAGCATAACCTAGACAAGTTATCCCCATAACACGTAGGTTATCCGCATAACCTAGGGAAGTTATTCTGATAACCTATATTTTTTCAGAAACTTAGTTTGTACTGACAATTCGTCATCAGCATAACCTTGGGAGGTTACCCTGATAATCTATATTTTTCATAAACTTAGTTTGTACTCATTATTTTTTAGAAACTTAGTTTGTGCTGATTAAACGTTATCCGAACAATGAATAACATCCTAAGTGGTTATTCTAATAATCCTCAAAGGTATCCAAGTTTGTGAGACGTTATTCGAACAACTAAGAAGGTTTTCATGAAAATATTCTTGAGCTAAAACTTAGTCATTTTGGAATAAACGTTATCCGCATAACCTAGCTAGGTTGTCCGCATAACGAAAGTCTAACATTGAAACTAAGAGTCAAGGGTCACCCGTTATTTGCATAACTTGAGGAGGTTATCCGCATAACCTCTGTCAGACGCATTTAATGCGGTGGTTGAACGGCTCTTTTTGCAGAGTAACAGTTAGAACTTGCTTTCAATGGATAATTTTACCACAAATCTATAAAAATTTAACATCATTTGATCTGATAGGGAACAATAAAAAGTGAGTTTATGTGAAAATACTGTTCATATACATAAAATCTTTCCGTATCAGCATCATATGAAAAACTCACCTCAATAAAGTGGGCTTTCAATGTATCATTTACTCTGAGGGAGAGTTTTCATTATGTATTTATTCTTCTCTATTATTTTCTTGGGTAGATACTGAGTGTGAGGTATCACTAAGGGAGATTACACATCTTGTAAGGGTATGAGAGAGTGACTTCACAAGTGCCTATTAAAATTTGTGGGATGTACTGAGGTTTCACAGATGTCCGGATCGAACCTGTAGGATATAGTGAAAAATCCCAAGTAGTGACTTGAAGACTGGATGTAAGCCAAGTGGTTGGGCTGAACCAATATAAATTGCTGTGTATTGCTTTTTATCTTCTCTATTCATTTACGACATTTAACTCTCTCTGTTCACCCCTGTTTTGCTGCACATCTGATGAATTTGAGTTGTGATCCAAAAAGGGTGAAAATTTTACATCACCCAATTCACCCCCCACTCTTGGGTGACCAGCCAACCTAATAAAAATAACCACCGGCGAATAACTCCAGCTTTTGTTGTTTTTTTCTCTAACTCTTTCAATGTTACTTTTTGTGGGAGTATTTGGTGCTAAATTGAAAAGTTTTTACGGCTACTTTTAATTTTGTTAACCTCATCTGATTATTCTTTTTTGTTATTTTTAATGTTTTAATAATTTGATTTGTGTAGATCATAGGATTTTATGAATGGTTAGGATCTTGATTGAGAGGATCCGGATCCTTATTTTTAAGACTTAATAATAATTGGGTTAGATGGTAGTTTCTTGCATTACAAGGATATTTAAACAATTACATTTTATAAGATTAAAGTATGTTAGTCTCTTGCCATTCAACATTAGAATCTATTTTACAAAATAATGAAACTATAACCCTTTTTCTTTCAATAAATACGTCCCTCACATCACGTAGAAAGCAAATTCTAATTATATAATATTAGAAATAGTTTGAAAACTTAAAGTCTCACATTGGGAGGAAGAAAGGATTGATAGCCTTTATAAGGTTAACTATGTCTCATATGCTTGTGGTTTTGGAGGAAAGTGTAGGTGTACTTAGCATTGTCATAACCGTTGGACTAATTTGGTGGTGCAAATCTGATCTGGGTTTAAAAAATTCAAATTATTCATAAAATCATAATTTTATTGACAAGATTTTTAGAAAGGCAGTCAATCATACTGGAATACACAACAGAAAATCCTTCTGTTCTTCCTACACATTTTTGCTATGGTTTCATTTCTGTATACTGGTGTGAGATATCAGAGGTTGTT
Organism: Adenanthera pavonina; assembly: GCA_026686845.1. NCBI lineage: Eukaryota > Viridiplantae > Streptophyta > Magnoliopsida > Fabales > Fabaceae > Adenanthera > Adenanthera pavonina. Next base: position 7,948,941 of record JAIVEN010000020.1, on the reverse strand, counting down.
GCTTGTTATCTCAAGTGTTTGGGATAATTTCTAGAGGTGTGAAATATCAGAGGTTGTTGTCTATTTTCTTAGGTGTTTGAGATAATTTCTAAGAGTGATTCACCAGATTGTTGTAACAAACATAATGGGAGTGAATAACATCTTTGAAATAGTGTGTTTACTATATGTTTCTAGGCACCGGTCAACATTTTTCTTATTCTTCTCTTACATACAATAAAATAAATGAAATAGAGTGCAAAGGGTCATTTACAATTCATTTGTCAAAGGATATCTCGATCGCCTTCAGGAAAACTAACTTTGAAGTAACCCCCTGTAGACACCAACAAGGTTAACTTATAACTAGAATCATACACACACATAAGGTTAAAACAATCTCTTGTGGAAAAATAGTTAATTACAAAGTTTAAAACTGCATTACTTTCGTTTTCAAATGAGAGCGTATAGAATCCAAGGGTATCCAATAAATAGGTTTTTTGATCAGGATATTATGAAAAATAAAAAATTTAACATAATGTAATATGTTACAAAATATTTACCAATATATAAAAATTAAAATTAACTTTTGTAACTTTTGTAAATTTCTAAATTTCTTTTTTCTAACTTTTGTAGAGGAAGTTGATCGACTTCCCTCACCAAACTTCGTTAAGACCAGATGTAGCCTAGATGTGGCCTGCCCCGTATTACCCCTTCCCCCCACTCATTGATTTCCCCCATCCCCACTTAGACACATGTACACGCCACTGTTTTATTTTTTGAACATAATATAATAAAAAATAAAAAATATCAAAATATAACATATCAAATAATAATTATCAAAATATAACACAGAAAGTCAACTGGTGGCAATGCGATTTGACTTCATACACATAAGTCGACAGGACAAATATATAACTTCTAATTTGGCAATATTTTTTTTAATGAAAAGGCAAGTCGCATGGATCTCCATATAACTTACCTTTTTGTAATTTCGAAAAGGCAAAGTCCATGGCCATCATACGACTTTGCATTTGTTTTTCTTTTAAAAATAATTTTTTTAATTATTGGAATGTAAAATTTAAGTAGTCCCTTTAATCCTATTTATAAAGTGTTATTAATTAGTGAATGAGTATTAAGGAAAGTTATTTATACTAAAAAAATTTTAAAAAATTAACATAAACTTTCAATTTTACCCATACTCCTCAATCAAATAGTAATAATTATATGTGACAGTATGTTAAAATAGGAAACAATTTATGAGAAAATAAAGTTATTGATGGTAAAGTAGTGAAATCATATGAAAATCTCACACTACAACTTATAAATATGATGAAGTAAATATTTTAGATAACACCTTACTAATAGGACCTGAGGAAGTATAAATTACTAATAATTAATATATTATTAAAAAATAATTATTAGTCAACAAATTTTAAAAAAATTAAATAAAGAATATTGGATCTTTATTTTTGTTGAATAATCATTAAAAAGACATCAATTTAATTAAAAGTCAAACAAGTACTAATTAATAATTAACTAATAATAAGTAAATAATAATTATTAGAAATAAAATAACACTATAATGAAATAGCAAATATGTATCAATAATGAAAATATAAATTTAATAATTAATTAAAAAATGGTTAAATATAAAATGGGAAAGATAATTCATTAGTAATAATTAGTTATTAAGTGTCAAAATTTGGTCACCTTATACATAATGACTACCCGTGCCACATCTTACTCTACTTCTATTATGTTGTGGTCGTTTTGGTCGTATGTATTCTTCTGTATGATATGATTCATATGATTCAACTCTTGATGATGTTTGTATAATATTTAAATCAAACCGAGTAGGGCCAGCCAAAGAAATTGACTGGAAAAAAGTTTCAAATGTTTGATTTGAAAACTTACCATGTCACAAGGAATTTACTAGCAAGGAATCTTAATTTTTTTTTAACTTTTATTTGACTAAATTTATGGAAAATCTGGTTAGGAATTCCTAACCAAATTAGATGATGGAGAGGCATACACCATCCAAAAAGTCACTTTGTGTTGTCACTTTATCATTGAGTAAATATTTCTTTTAAAAACATTGAACTTAAAAAAACTAAAATGAAAAAGTAATAAAAAAATTTTAAAACTATATATTATGATTAAATTATAATAAATAAAGAATACTATATCAACCAAAAAAATTACACTACACAAAAAAATATATATTGCATACTGCAATAATAAAAAAATAAATACACTTTTTTATACCAAATTAATTTTTTTTCAAAACAAGATTAGTTTAAAAATTTTCAATATCATGTATCTACGTCACGTTTAATATCAAAAACCAAATTTTTCTCTGATGTCAAAACTCAATTATATAAAAAAAAAAGGTGTATTAAAAATCAAATATTTTTCTTAATCTCAAAATTCAATTATGCCTAAAAAATGTGTCTTAAATTTTTTTTAACTTTTGCTTACCTAAATTTACAAAAAATCTAGTAAGGAATATATTCCAGACCAAATTAGATGGATAGAGTATGCTACTTCATGGAAAGGCATGCTCCATCCAAAAAGTGACTCCACAAGTCACTTTATTATTAAGTAGATATTTTTTCTTACTTAAAAAAACTAAAACTGAAGAAGTAATTAAGAAAATTTAAAAACTATACATTATGATTAATTAATGGTAAATAAAGAAATATATATATTGTCAGTTTGTCCTATAAAAGTTAATCCAATTAGTAAGGTTGTGATGTGATTATATATTATTTTTAAGATTATAACTATTTTTAAGATATTAAAGTTATTTCAATTATATTTATAAGATTTTTTGGTCAATGATTATAATTATAAGATTATTAAATATATAATTATATTGATAATTTGTTTCTTGAGCAAGCGAAGTCATCATTTTTCCATTAATTTATTTAATGGTGTTAGTAACTATGAAGTTTTTTTACAAATATAAAAGGTTAAATGATTAAATTGAAACTTAATAGGGCTAAAGGATTAAATAAAAACTTGTCTCAAAGTTAAGGATAAAAAATATACTTTTGCCTTAAAAAATTTTAATTCTAAATAAAAAAATTCATCTTAAATTTCAATATTAATTGATACGTTCCGAAATCGTTTTTATGATTTCAATTGAAGTGATATTTTTATTTAAATTGATTGGATTATTTGTGTTATTAGCCAACTATTTTCAAAATCAAAATCCATTCAAATTAAAAAAAAATTTTACTAAATAAAATTTAAAAAAATTAACAATAAAATTTAAATGTGTAAAAGAATTCATAAGTTCTGATTTTATAAAAAAAATTTCTGTTAAGTGTATAAATTCAAATTACTAAATTTTTTTCGTTTTACATATCTAAAAATTGTTTGTATATTTAATTGTCATTATATATTCTAGGAATAAATATTACAATTATAAAATTATGAAATATATAATTTTATTAGTTATTGAATAATTGCACATTATTATTATTCATAAGTATATAAAGTTATAATATTATATATTATTAAAATTTGGTGGGTTGCAGGGGGCGTTTAATAAAATTTGGTGAGGGAAGTCGATCTGTCCCAATAAATATTTATATAAGAATGGGAGGGGCTATGACTTGGATAGAAGTATATAAATGGAAAATAACTATTTCAAAAAAAATTATGGAATATGTAATTGTAAACATTAAAAGGAGAGAGAGACAAATGACAAATCAAAAAAGAGAAAGAAGGGAAAAAATGGGAATAAATAATAACTATGTATATATATAAATTTATTAGAAAAATCACTATTTATTAGTGATGGATACATACTCTACAAAATACACAAGGGTCTACTCCTATGTAATATATGAAGAAACGTATTCAGTTTCCCTAAAATTTAATAGTAAATTCGATAAAATTCTAATAATAACTTTCATCTTTGAAAATAATTAACTAGTTGCAAATGGAATTTGAGAAATTATGAGTTCCATATGATCAAATTTAATAAAGAAATAATAAAAGAAAATAAAAAGGGGTCAAATATAAGCTAACCATATCAAATCATAATACTATTTTTAAGTAATTGCTTCTTATAAGATTATTAAATACATAAATTATACTTAGAAGTCTGCCACATGTATTGGATGGAGTAGTGCAGCTAATGAATGGTCTAGGTGGCATCATGATCTTATTATATATATTGATATATTAAAGGTTCATAAGTGAGGATGGGAAATTAAATTTTTCAAGAAGTAGATAAATGATTTTTTTGTATTAATAAAAATTGTAAAACTTTCCAGGAAGTTTGGCTTCACTTGGGAAGTTGTATTTCCCAAGTTAAATCTTGAGAAATTTATTTTCCAAGTGTTTTATGATAATTTTCTAAAAAATTCTTATTTTTTTAAAAATTTATAAAATAAAAAAGGTATTTATGTCATCAATATTAAAATATAATATATTTATTCAAAAAATAATTTAAACTCCGGAAAAGAAAACATCTTCCAAAAAAAAGTATTACTTTTTGGAAAGTATAACCAAGCAACCACTAAATTTTAAAATTCTTTAATTTAAATATATGTTGAGATATGTTTCCCATTGTTAATTAAAACCCATCAACCAAATTAAAGCCCAACTACCGTCCACCCAAAATAATTTAAATTTAAGTGGAATAGAATTCTCTTCGATCAATTTAGTCACAATGATTGGGACTAATGAGCATTCTCTTTGTCCTATTTTATTTGCTTTTTAAGATTTTGATGTAAGAATTAGGAAAAATAATACATAATTTAATAAATTATCTAATTTTATTAAATTATCTTTAATTATTACTCATTTATTATTTATATTATTGATTTTCTGAAATAATATTCTATTAAATATTTAAAGATATAGTTGAAAAAATAATTAATTCTTTATTAATTTTTAAAATGAGAAATAAATGAAATATTTAGAATTTCCAAAAATAATACATAAAATGAGACTGAGGAATATCAACTCAATCCTCCGTATGCATGTAATTAAAGGCACATTTGATATTTCGGTCCTAATTAAAGGTGCATCCATAGGCTCCTTGATCAAAATATAACAATAAAAAAAATTTATCAATATACAATAAACTCAAAAATATTTACCAATATCCAATAATTTTCAGAAATCGTAGTGTAGAATTCCGTCTTGCGTTGAAGTAGTTAAATAAGAAAACGAGACTGAGTATTATGATTTCTTTTTAAGATTTATAAATTAGAAAAAAAAATATTGCCACGAACATACTTTTCTTTCTATGCATGACATAACTTAAAGTCTGTGACTTTTTGTTGAGTGAAAGATCAAGAAACTAGCTCTCGGCTAATGATCTAGCAAATTATTCTGCTTCAAACAAATATAAGCAGCAGCTTTTGGTCATTTAATGCTGCTGCATGCAGCGTTGATTGACGCAACACTGTGCCTACAGTGTTGCGTCAATCAATGTAGGGAGCCCTAAAAATTAAAGAGTGTCCGCGTGATGCTACATGAGTAGTTAGTTTTGATTACATAAGAGATTTCAGTTTTGGTAGATTATGAATCTTTGTTCACTCTTGAATCTCCATTTTAGTTACTCCTTTTCAGACATCTTCACTTGCCAAACAAATTTTTCTTTGTTTGAAGCAGAATAATTTGCTAGATCATTAGTCGAGAGCTAGTTTCTTGATCTTTCACTCAACAACATCTATTTTAATCTTCACTTATTTTTCTATAAATTTTACACTAGAATACAAGTAAGTATATTTTGTTATATATTACATATATCTAATTTTATAATCTAATTATCTAGTTTATTTTGATTTTACTGCATCATATTAGGTTGTTAGATTTTTAATATTGTTAGATTTTATTGCATATATTTGTCATTTATTTAGGAAACCACTATTAGTTTTGATTTTCTAAAATAATTTATTTTTTATATTTATTAATTATTATGAGTTTATAATTTTGTAGAATTTTTTATTTATTGAATGTACTATTTATTTATCTTAAAACATGATTTAAGATATATGAATTACAATTTTTTTATTTAAAAAAGTAGAAAAAAGTTCAAGAGTAAGTACAATAAAAAATATTATAGAAGACATTTATGAAATACACAATTTATTTAAATATATATAAATATATATTAAATTTTATATAATTTTAACATTTATATATATAATATTTAGTTGATAATAAGTAGTGAACTTTTTTTAAACATACCACCCCCTACTACCTTAAAGTCCTAAATTTACCAGTAGATTAGAAAGAGGAGAGCTGTGAAGACTTTTTTTTTTTGCTAGTTAAAATGAATATTTTTTTCATTGTTTCATTTATAATATGTTTATTTTTATTTGGTTCATTTATGATGTTAAAATATTTAGTTTTTAAATCCTTTATTTTTGTATACTTTCGTGATGTTCTAAGTTTTTTATTTACAAATTGTACTTTTTATTTATATTAATACTATATGATTTAGGGTTAATAGAATGCAAATGTTTCAAATTTTGAATAAAAAATATTTTTTTTGGACAAAAATTATTATTATAAAAGTATCAATTTCCATGAATCAAACTTTTAATAATAAATTAAGGAAAATTCAAAAAAATTTGCCATCAATTATAAAAATAATTTTGATTTTTAAAAGTTTAGCATAATTTTAATATTTTTATATCTAACTTTATATGATATTTATCAGTTTAAACTTTTATAAAAAATAATTTTGACCCGATATAGCCACTTTCTTGGTTCTTTATATATATGCATATATATTTTATATAATCTCATAAACTTACATTCTAAAAAATAATAAATTAACTTTATTTATGAACAAAAATATAAGTACATTTATCTAAAATGTATTTTTTAAAAAATAAAATTATCATAAAAAATAACATTTTATAAAATTAGAAGCACTAAGTAATCATACATAATTTTTACATAAAAAAATTAAGAAATTGATCCTTAATTTTAAACAAAAATAAAAATATTGAATGCTTAAAAATATTTATAAAATAATAAATTCAATTTATTATATATAACTTATTAAAAAATCATATAAAAAATTATATATATGAACAATCTATATATCTACGTTTTGTATTAAATATATTCATATATGTTTATGTTAAAATAAAAATTATAATATATATATATAAATAGGTGGCATGTAAAAAAATGATATATACTTTGTTATATATTAAATTTTGTCATGCATATATGAATTTATATAATAAATTTAGTCGTTAATTTAAGAGTGGAACAAATAATTATATTTTTAAAAGATAATAATTAAATTGTATAATTGCATGAATAAATTGTAGTTAGGAATAATAACATGTTATATGAATTATAATAAATAATAACATGTTATATGAAGTATAATTTTGTTAATAAAGAATTTTATGTTTGATATTTTTCACAGTAAAAAGATTATTAGCTTATAAATTTTTATTGTGTAGTTATTAATTTTTTTATGCATTAATATTTATTTCTTATTTATGAATAGATAATAAATGATTCTATAAATAGGAACAAGAATGAACAATAGAAGAGAGTGAGTGTATATATATACAAATGGACGGATATGTACTGGTCCACATGGTATAACATTTGAATCAGACAATATGAGAATGATATGTGTTGATTCAAATATTAGTCTAGTTCAACTGAAGCAAGTTATTGAGCAAAACCTTCAACTTCCTCCCAATCAAATTGTGTCAGAGTTAGTATATAGATGTCTAGTATACGTAAATTCATCATGGCATCAGTCATCTATTCTCATAGATAATCATGGTATTCAAAGGATGTGGCAAATGAATTCATAATATTCAAATCAACTGGCTGGACCAATGTTGTATGCACACATTTCAAATGTAGAGATTGACAGCCATTTCGAATGATGACCACTACAGGTCTATGTGCCATATACAATCTCATCAAGTAGCAATCAAGTGGATGTAGAAGAACAAGGATCGAGGCTTAGTATGTGTTTAATCAAGTGTTTTGATGATTCCAAACCAACCTTCAAGAGCTTGGAATAAAGATATCAAAGGTGCACAAAAAGTTCAAGTGAAGAAATCCTGGAGAAATCAGTGCAAAGATTCATGTAGAATGTTTAAAATTGTTTTGATTTGAGTAAAAGACTTTGATTTGGTGAAAAGATGCTTTAAAACCTTGATTCTATGTTAAATCATGGAATATTTGAAAAACACCCACCAACAGACGAAGTTCGAAAGGCTAATACCAATCTGTCATAATGAAAGTTCAAACTTTGACTTTGAAAATTCGAATTTCATACTAAAACTGAACAAGTTTGAAGAGATCCCTCTCTAACAGACAAATTTTGACTTGATGAAATTCAAATTTTGATAAGTGTCTGAAAGGAGCCTTAAGAAACAGACGAATTTTGGATTTTGAAAATTCGAATTTTAGACAAAATGAAACTTATGAAAACTAAAGAAATTCGTCTGAAATTATGTCAAAGTTCATCTGAAACCAAGTTTAGAATGAATTTCAAAATTGCTCACTGATAGATGAACTTTGATCATGAAAATTCAAATTTCAGAAACTGAGCTTGTGAGTCTATTAAGGTGATATGTTGACATACGAATGATAGTATTTATAAATTCGAATTTTGAAGTTAGTCTGAAAAGAGGTATCTCTGACAGACGAATTTTGACAATTTGAATATTCGAATTTTGAACTGTATGAATTACTGAGCCTTGTAAACCAGCTACGGACAGATGAATTTTGGGGTTCCAAAATTCGAATTTTGAAGGCTCTGTAGCAAATTGAAAATACTGTTCACACTTAACAGAAAAACTTTCTACTTGAAAATTCGTATGTCACAAAGAATAAACATTTTCCAAATATCAAAATTCGAATTTCACTTCATGACAGACGAACTTTGGGCTTTCAACGTTGAAGTTGTTTACCTTCGGTGTATGTGAAATTCGTCTGTTGACCAATCAAAATTCAAATTTCAGTATGTCAGAAGTATTAAATGCGGTTGGTTAACGGATAGTTTTTTAGAGTAACCGTTGGATAACTTCTCCAACGGATAGATTTTGTCTCTAACGTATAGTTAAGACCTAAATCTATAAATACAACATCATTTGAAGTTGTGGGTAATGATTTTAACATTGTATATACTGAAACTCTGCCAAATCAATTACTCAAAGTCTGTTACTTTCTCACTTCAATGTTCTGTACTTCAACTTTCATATTCACTCTACTTAAGAGAGTTCAATTCTTGTAATCAATCTTATCTTCATCTAGAAGATAGATTTTCTTGTGAGGGGATATCACAAGGGATTGGGGAGCACTGTGTAAGAGTGCATAGAGTGATTGAGTGAAGCTCTAGAAACAGAGCAACATCTGTGTACTGAGGCATTTGCAAGAAGCCCAAGGAATTCTTACAGAATAGTGAAAAATTTCAAGTGGTGACTTGAGGACTGGACGTAGGTCAAGTGGAGTGACCGAACCAGGATAAATTTTTGAGTTTTCTTCTCCTTACTGCCATCTTTACAGTTATTTGGTTATACTCTGTTTTACCATCATATATTGCTTTCTTCACCTTCTTGATATTTTGCAGAAAATTTTTAATATTCTCAATTCAGCCCCCCTTTTGGGAAGCCAGCTAATCTAACAGTATGCACTTGGGAAATTTTCATCCACTGTTCCTTGTCCAAATGTTGGCAATATTATACCATCATCTTCACTTCATCTAATAAGGATATTATGGATGATTTCGAGAATAAGGATGAGTATGATTTTTCAATAAATGCCAGTGATTAAAGTAATGACGATGAGAACGAACATGAGGCCCTGAGGAGAATTGTGATGGTGGTGATAATGTCCTAGACCCAACACTGCGTATAAATGAATATGAAGAGCTTGAGCTAATTTTTTTTCACATGTTAATGTAGAATCAACTGTAACTCCTAATTATAGTGGAATGGGAGATATTCTATCTGTTAATAATAGTCAGGAGTTTGAAATTGGCCAAACTTTTAATAAGACTTGCAGCAAAACTGTACTCTGTCCGAGTTCATCATACATTCAATGTGTATTTGTCAGGTAATAAATATAAAGAATATCGATGTATAAACTATGGATCTAGTTGCAATTGGAGACTATGGGCTTGCAAAAATCAAAATGGAACAGTTTGGAAAGTCACCAAATATATGGGGTCCCATACATGTTTAGCCACATCATTAAGTCAAGATCACCCTAAGTTGGATGCTGATGTCATCTCATCTTCTATAGTAGCAATGGTGACTGATCAACCAAGTGTTAAAGTTTCTCAAATAATTGAGCGAATGCATTCAATGTTTGGGTACACCGTGTCATACAGGAAAACATGGAAAGTAAAGCAATTAGCACTTGCTATTGCTTTTGGTAATTGGGAGAGCTCATAGTCATTACTACCTAAGTGGTTAGTTGCTGTCCAACATTTCATGCCTGGGTCATATATTAAAATTTCAAGCAAGCCATGTTCACAAACCAATTGTGAAGGGCAGTCAGTTGATATGTTTAAGCGTGTTTTTTGGGCATTCAAACCATGTATCGATGCATTTGGTCAGGTAAAGCCTATCATCCAAGTTGATGGAACTTTCCTGTATGGAAAACATAAAGGTACACTTCTTATGGCCGTAACACAGGATGGTGATCGTAATGTTGTACCACTTGCATTCACTGTTGTTGAAGGGGAGAACAAAGCTGCTTGGACATGGTTCTTATATCACATGCGCCAATGTATTGTTAAGAGTAGAACTGAGATATGTTTAATTTCTGATAAAAATCCTTCAATCATATCTGCAGTTGCAAGTGAACGTGTTGGATGGCAAGGAGCACAAGAATATCATGTTTTATGCCTACGGCATGTGGCCGTTAACCTCCATAAAGCACATGAAATAAATTAGTTGAAAGAAAAGTTTATAAATATCGGTGAGTGTTGATCGCTTTGTTCACATGAATTAACATGTGATAATGAAATTAGTAACTATAAATTTCTAATTATTTGCAGGCTATGCATATTAGCGCTATTATGTTAACCAACAATTGAAAGAAATTGCATTGACTCATCCATTTGCAGTTGCTTGGATTGCCAACATCCTAATAGAAAAATGGTCTCGCGCATATGACAGCGGATACCGGTGTTATGATCACATGACAGCAAACCTTGTTGAATGCATGAATGGTATCTTTAAAGGTGTTCAGAGTTTGCCAATTACTGGTATTGAGAAGGCTACCATGTATAGGTTCAACAACTATTTTATCAAACATGCCCAACAAGTGCATGCACAAATAGCTGTTGGACAAGTATATTCTGAGATATTGAATAGAAAGTTAGAAATGACAACACAGGGTGCATCTACATACTGTTGAATCTAGAGTTTTGATGATTCTAAACCAACATTCAAGAGCTTGGAATGAAGATATCAAAGGAGCTCAAAGTGTTTCAAGTGAAGAAGTTTTGAGTAATCTGTGCAAAATTTGTTGTAGGATCATTAGTTATGTTTAAATATAGGTAAAAACTTTGATTTGATGAAAAGATGTTTTAAAACCTTGATTTCATGTTAAATCATGAAATATTTGAAAAATACCCACCAACAGACGAAGTTTGAAAAGTTTATATTGAACTGACATATTGGAAATTCGAACTTTGGCTTTGGAAATTCGAATTTCGAGCTAAACCTGAATAAGTCTGAAGAGATGCCTCTCTGACAGACGAATTTTGATTTTCCAAAATTTGAATTTTCATAAGTGTCTGAAAGAAACTGTTGAGCAACAGACAAACTTTGGGTTTTGAACATTTGAATTTCAGACAAAATGAAACTTATGAAAACTGAAGAAATTCGTCTAAAACAATGTTAAAGTTCATCTGAAATCAAGATTATATCGAGTTTCAAAATTGCTCACTGACAGACGAACTTTAAACATGGAAATTCGAATTTTAGAAGCTAATATTGTGAGTCTGTTGAAATGATATGATGACATACGAAGGACAATGTTTACAAATTCGAATTTTAAAGTAAGTCTGAAAAGAGGTCTCTCTGACAGATGAACTTCACTCTGTGAAAATTCGAATTTCAAAGTAAATAAACTACTGTGCTTCTTGAAGCATACCACGGACAGACGAATTTTAGGGTTCCAAAATTCGAATTTCGAGGGCACTGTAGCAAATTGAAAACACTGTTCACACTTAACAGAAAAACTTTCTTCTTGAAAATTCGTATGTCACAACATGAAAATATTTTCTAAGTTTCAAAATTCGAATTTCACTTCATGAACAGACAAACTTCAGTACTTCAATGTTAGAAGCTTTAACCTTCGGTTCCTTCGAAATTTGTCTGTTGACCAACCGAAATTCGAATTTCAGTATGTCAGAAGCATTAAATGCCGTTAGTTAACGGATAGTTTTTCAGAGTAACCGTTGGATAACTTCCCCAACGGATAGATTTTGTCTCTAACGAATAGTTGGAACCTAAATCTATAAATACAACATCATTTGAAGTTGTGGGTAACGAATCAAACTTTGTATATACTGAAATTCTGTCAAATTTTCTACTCAAAGACTTTTACCCTCTTACTTCAATACTTGTACATCAACTTTCATATACACTCTATTCAAGAGAGTTCCATCTTTGTAAACAATCTAATCTTCATCTGAAAGATAGATTTACTTATGAGGAGATATCACAAGGGATTGTAAAGTACTTTGTAAAAGTACAGAAAGTGATTGAGTGAGCTCTAGAAAACAGAGCACTGACGTTGTACTGTGGCATTAGCAAGAAGCCCGTTGAATTCTTGCTGAATAGTGGAAAATCTCAAGTGGTGTCTTGGGGACTGGACATAGGTCAAGTGGAGAGACCGAACCAGGATAAATATCAGATTTTTTCTTCTCTCTATCACTACTCTTTTATCTTACTGCTTTATACTCTATTTTTCTGTCATACCTTGCTCTCTTCATTGTTCTCACTTTGTGCAGAAAATTTTAATCTTCCCAATTCACCCCCCCTCTTGGGAAGTCAGCCTAACTAACACGTGCATTGTTCACATATATGATAGAAGAGAAACATCATTGAGGTTGTTGAGCTGTACAATATTCAACTCCATCAATTTAGTCATTGTTGCAAGGTAAACTTAAATGAAAAAACATGTGACTGTGGAGAATTTTAGGTGCAGAAGTATCCATGCATGCATGTCATTGCAGCATGTGCCTTTGTACAAGTAGACTATTTGCAATTTGTGGATCCGGTTTTCAGATTAGAAACCATGAGCCTTGCTTATAGTAATGAGTTCCATCTGACAGGTGATGAGGTTCATTGGCTAGAAACTGATATTCCAAGTTTGATCATGGACCCTGCAATGATTAGAGAAAAAGGTCATCCTCGTTCAACTCGAATACATAACAAAATGGATTGGACTATGACTGGATAACCTAGTAAGTGTGGGCTATGTAGGCAAATAGGTCATAATCGTTCCACTTGTCCACAATGTCAGGCCTCTAGACGTTAATTTGTATACTTCCCCATGTATTTAAGATTTTTCAAATATATGGATATGACATTTTTAAATATCGTAAAAGGTATGGAAATTGTTAATTGTAATTGCTTGTATGATTTTATTATAGTGGCTATATTAGATTGTACTTTATTTTTAATTAACTAAAAACATTGCAGAAACAATTCTCAAATGGCACAACCACACCACATCATTAACCCAGGTCTAGAAGACAATTCATTATTATATTTACAACTACAACATATTTCCGAGGCTGTGTGGACTCAAAATGTTAGTAACTTTTTTTCACATCTAATTATCAATTGTTCATAATCATTAGATATTTTATTTTGACTTTTTCAGGTCAATTGGATTATTCAAACTCAACGAGTCATGCATAAAGACCGACTAATTGAGCCACCAATCCAAATTGTGCCTTACCTTATGTACCACCTTATTTTAGGGCCTATTTCTCATGTAGTAGATCATTTTAGATGCCTTTTGTCACGATTTAGAGACTAGATTCATAATATAATAAAATCAGAATTTTTTAAAATTCAGGGCACTGTTTACTTGGCAATTTCCATTTTACCCGATGAACTTTGAAAATTTATAACTAAATCTACAAAAATCATCTTGATGTGATTCAAGTCTCTAAAATTTTTATTAAATTCAGATTTACATGGAAAAAAATGTAGAATAGTAACTTCATTGGACCAATTCGTACAGTACTTTCGTGGACATGTACTGTTCATTGGGTCATTTTTTCTATCTTCCATTTTTCTAGCCTCAATTTTGAAAAATCATATTTCATTATATCCATGACCAAATCATGTATAATCTATGTCATTGGAAATCTCTATATGTCCACTTATAAAATATTTTTTTTATACATTTATTTCACTTACTCTGGGCATAACATTAACTTAAATTATGAAGGGTCAGAATCCAACTCTTACTAGGATAGTTTTGGGAAAACTTATATATCTCTTATTCTATAGCTCCAATCACTTCTAAATCAGTGGCATATGGATCTTAAGACATATATATTTTTATACATATAAGTCACTAAATTTTTGGAGCTCTATACGATTTTATGTTATCTTTTGAAATTTCTAATACTTAACTTTCAGTTTCCAGTTTTCCCAATATTATCCTATTCTGAACCCTAACTTTGAAAATTCACCATTTATTGTACACAACTCCAAATGGGGTAAATTAGGTGTCATATTAAAGGTTGAGATGCCTTATATCTGGTATAAAAATATCATAAATCGAACCTCACATTAAGTATAGAACAAGGGTGAATGAAGCAGACACGTCTGGAAAATACTCTGTTTCAGTCTATATTGCCATTTGCTTGCCAAAACCCTTGTAAATGAACTCATGTTGGCATGAAACTTGGTAGAACATAACTTAATATCACAATATCTAGAACTGGAAATTTTTATGCATTTTCTACAACATTAACATAATATTCACTATTTTACCATTTCATACAAAGAAAGGCACAAATAACCATTCACATTATAATAAAATGGATTGCAGCATCATTTCCTTCTTCATGTCTTTTGCACCTTCCTTAGCTCTTTTACATTGGTTCTCCCTAGCATGGTTAGTCATGGAGGGGAGGGGTGAGATTCAAAGAATCTCGATAGCAATCACCATTCATGCATTCATATTATCACATTAAGCATATAATCATCATAAAACATCATGTGAATACTTTTAAACATTTATGCCATAATAACTTAGCCAACATTCTCAAAGCATCACAATTGATCATAGCAAACAATAGGCAAGTCATCAAACTCATTGAAAATCACATGACAATATAAGGAAAGAATAGGTGAATTGCTACCTTCATGCTTTCTCTTACTCTTCAACTTGATACCAATGCTCCCACTAGCTTCCTTGGGCTTCTTCAAGTCCTAATGCACCATCAAACAACTATTCAAGCTAATGGTTCCATGACTTTCTTCAAAAAGTGTTCATGAAATCCTAATTCTTAAAAGAATCACCAAAAATTCATTCCTAACTCAAAAATGATTAATTATACCTCTATTCCATGTGATTTTTTATGAGGAATCCAAATATGGCATCAGAATTGCCAAATTCCATCTCTAGCTAGATTACTGTTTATTCCAAATTAAGCTTCAAAAAGCTAAAAATTTCACTTTTTTAATCTTAAGTTTTTTCATGAAATCATCACTTGTTCCTAAGGTTTTGGACCATGGGGAACTCATTTTTTGCATAAAAACCCATGAAATTCCAACTCTAAGTATGAACAGTAACTCATCCAAAATCAAGGGAATTCAAGAAAAATTGATATACTTTGTTATACAACAAATTACTTGCATATTCAAGCTTTAAATGTGTAGTCTAGCATTTTCCCTATGATTTATGGTTGGAAAACTCCATTTCTTGCTAAATCATGCCATGGATGAAACCCTAAGAGAGTGAAGAAGAAAAACTACTCCATGAATCATGCTCCAAATACTACCAACAACAAGTCTAAGGTGGTAGATTAACTTACCAAAGTTTGTGCCTTTGATTTCCCTTGAGCTTTCCTCTTCTTCTTTCTCTCTTCTCTCTTCCTTTCTTGCTTTTTTCCTTCTGGTTTTGCTACTGAAAATAACATGCTGAATGGTGAAGGAAAGAGAGTAATTAAGGATTTAATGACTTGGCCAATTAAGATTAGTTAACTAATCTAACCAAGGTTACCTTTTGTGCCAAAAATCCATGACTTCTAGGAAAAGTTTTGCCAAAAATTGGTTGTCCCTTCTGCCCAATTTCAGTGGCCAATGAGAGAGGTTTGAGTGTCCAAAATTGCTCAATTTTTCCTGATCTAGATATATCCTAAACCGGGTAATTTTTAACCGTACCGATAAAACTGCTTTTTATATTAATTTAACATTTTTGGACTACAGGACTATTCCAATTTTATTTTTATATTTCCATAATTATCCTGTGCCAAATGATATCTGTGTATGACCAATATCCTATCTCGGTTTCTTTTTAACCATCGGTAGGACTCACAGTTTACTTTATCAGTTTACTATTACTTTTGGACACTCGGCATGATTATTTCTTTATCCCTGAACTTTAACCCTCAGTGTCATATACCATTGGACTTCTCTCGTCGAGGGCTTCGTTCTGACAGTAATTTTGCATATTTACAAAATTGCCCTTGATCCAAGGTTAAATTATAATTTCTGAAACTTTTGGGTATTAAGTGCAATTTTCCCCAAGGACATTTCTATTTCTTTTCTACGTAATATTTATGAATTTAGGGACATGAATATCATTTTTGAACTTGTTTAGGGATAAAAATATAATTTTTCATTTTTTCATCGGACCGAAAAAAAAACCCCTTTACCCTTTTTCACGCAAAACAGTGTCTGCCCATTTTTGCTAAATCCCTTTATATTTCTAGATATTTTAACTTTCTTGAGATATTACACCTTATGCAGACTGGATTCTATGGAGTTGCTAGAATAAGCCAGTTTGAATATAATCCAGCTTTAATTTCAGCACTTATTGAGAGATGGTGTCCGGAGACCCATACTTTTCATATGCCCAACGGAGAATGCACAATTACTTTATAGGATGTGGCAATTCAATTGGGTCTTCCTTGTGAAGGACTACCTGTAAGTGGTAATACCGACTTAGATTGGGCTAATGTTTGTGATATGAGACTTGACATTATACCACATGTAGAGTATATGTTTGGATAAAGGAGACCAGTTACTTGGCTAGTAGAACACTTTCCTAACCTTGATGATGACGCAGATGAATTACAAGTACAAAGATTCACTCGTTCATACATACTCCGGTTGATTGGTGGACTTTTAATGCCACACAGGTCAAGCCATAAGGTTTATTTAATGTACCTCCTATTGCTTTGGGATCTCTCAAGTGCTGGCCAATATTCTTGGGGTTCTGCAATATTGGCATACTTATTTAGAGAATTATACAATGCTACAGACCAAACAGAGAAAGGGATAGGTGGATGTATGATATTACTCCATCTCTGGGCATGGGATCATTTCCCGATATTAGCTCCAGAATGATCTCCACTAGCAAATTCAGGTACAAATATTTATCCTCTATTACCACCCTTGGGATTTAGGTATGCTTAATTTACACTCAAACTATTTGATTTTGACTTATTATTTTAACCATACAAATTTTAACAAGTTCTTTCATGTCATTATAGATGGAAGAAAGTTGAAGGACAACCTCGTCCGATTAATGAGGTGTTGCATACTTATAGGAAGTTGCTTGATGTAATGGGGGAGGAAGACATAGTCTAACAGCTTTATGAATCTCCAACAATATAGCAATTAATTCCAGGATATTGCTTAGAGTCATCACAAATTTGGCGAGCTTCAATCCCATTGATATGTTTCCATCTAATTGAATTGTATCATCCTGATTGTGTGCTTAGGCAATTTGGTCTTCAACAATCAATACTTATCGCCCCAGTTTGTTTAGGAAATTGTCACACAATCCAACTAAGAGGAAGAACAATAGAAAATTGGATTCAAAAGCACATGGAGTATATTACATTATGGTTTGGGTGGCATAATGCTATTGTTGAATTACCTGTGGTACATGAAGCATTAGATCGTAGATCTGAGTACATGCGATGGTATTGAAGACACACTCGACCGTGGATCCACCCTTCTAGTGCAGCAACCAGTTTTGCGGTCAGGATCTAAAATCATTGTCTTCTTATCTTATTTTATATGAATAATGTCATTACCTAATAATGTCTTATTGTTGATTTCAGGTCGATATAGCTGATAAATTAATTCAACTAAGTATTCAAGACCCTTTACCGATACCAACCAGGGAATATCAACAAAGGGTTATATGGGACCAATAAAATATTAGAATGGCATTAAAAGAACAACACTATAATATGGTCCCTTAACCTGCTCCACTTGCAATTGAGCTACCACGTCCAGTGATTGCTCAAGGTAGACCAAATGAACGACGTGGTGATTATTTGTCAACTCAACTATCGGTTGCAGTTGAAGAAGAAGAGGAACAAAATCAACATGTAGTGGGAGATGTAAAGGAACCAAAACTTGGAGCCGCTTCTTCTTCAAATATTTATACTCAATACCATTATATGCCACCATCATTTGCATCCCAATTAAGCTTGCCCAATTTACATCAATTCGGGTCATTTATGTCTTTATTGAAGAATTCAACACTTTTTGAGTCCGAGTATAATAATTATTCATTTGAAGTTGGCGGGTCATCAAATGAAGTGTTTATGAACACCCCCCCCCAGCGATAGTCATTTCCTCCAATTGAGTCTCTTGTATTTGAACTAAATACCCCACCAACCGCATCTGTCATCGAGTCATCTTAATTTCAACATGAAGAAGAGCCCATAAGATAGAGTTGACCACAACGTGCTCAGAGGAGACCAAGATGTGGTATAGGAAGTCATTACAAATAAAGTTAACAATTTCTTTTTTTTGTGAAATAAAAAAAATTTTACCTTTAATTGTTGTGAAAATTTGGCTTTATTAATTAAAATTTAATAATTACTAATTAATTTGTTAAAAAAGTTTTTCTTTAAAAATTAATTTTTTATTATTTACAAGTTTTTAATTAATACTTCCTCCATTTCCATATATATTGCACTTTTTTTAAAAATTTTTATTTCATAATATAGTGCACTTTGCTGATTACATAGTTTTCTTTTTTTCTCTCCAACATTGCCCCTAACTAGTAGGCTCAAATACTCTCCATTACTAAAATATTTCTAAAGGTCCAATGTATTTAATGAGAGTAATTTAGGAAAAGGTGGGAAAATTTTTTAGTTATTAATTATTGTCTTCATCCATGTGCGGTAATAAAAAATACACTATAAACTGGAACAAATAGGGTATACTCCCTTCGATCCACATTATAAGATATTTTGTATCAATTATACGCATATTAAGAAAATCATTTCTTTAGTTGAAATCAATGTAAAAAAGTACCGATATTTTCTATTTTACCTTTATTATATACCCAATTCTTTTATTATTATATGGTTATAAATTATAATTATGGACGCACTAAAGATATGGGTAATATAAGAAGAAAAATATCCGATACCCTATATTTTGGATAAATAATTTCTCATACAAAATGTCTTATAATATAAACTAAAAGAGCATCTATTATACTCAATTATTAATCATTACCTAACAATTATTATTATTATTATTATTTTAACAATTAATATAATTATTACCTAATAATTATTAATAATTACCTTATATTAATCATTGTGTAATAAATTATTATAATAATTAATCTTAAAACCAAAATTATCTTTATTATCAAAACTGAAATCGTGGTGTGGCAAAATCCTGATACATATAATTATTACTTAATAATTTATTGTCACTTGTCACACATAATGCAAATCATGAGGCAACTTCATGATTTGCATCATGTTTTAAAAAAATAATTTATTACAAATCCTACTCACTTGCAAATTTGTAAATTTGTGTAACAACACAAATCATGTTTCAAATCACAATTTGTATTGTTAATTAAAAAAAATGTAAAAACGTAAATTTAGATTACAATTTTAAGTATAGTATCTTAGTAAATTTTATGAAAATTATTATATATGGATAAAATCTTCTCACAATTATAGTATTTTGCTCATTTCTTGTGCATCCATCATACATATTTACAAGAAACGGGGACACTAACCCCGAATTAATATTTTGGTCCACGTCACTCTGACTCATATATTGTTGATTTTATCTAAAAATACAAAAAATAAAATTAGAAAATCTAAACGATCCAAAACTTATTTAAGAGATGAATATCAAATATAAAATTTATAAAATCATGCTATCTATAATAAAATAGAAAATATTATTTTTTTACCAGAAAATACTATTATTTTATTATTTATTGATGTGATGAGTAAGTTTTGGAAAAATAAAAAAATCTCAAAACACAAAAATAATTATTAAAAAGTTCTAAAACCCTAAAAAATTACACTTAAGTTCTATTAGTGTGAAATTAGTATAAAATCCATAAAACAATTAGTATAAAATCTTAAAAAATGAATATAAAAATTTTATTATTGAGTATAAAATTATATTTCAATATTCAATTACATTCAAGTTCAATTATTATAAAATCCTAGAAAATGAATATAAAAACTCTATTATTGAATATAAAATCATACTCTAATGTTTTATATTCATGTTCCACAATTTTTTACATAACAATGAAATTTTTTATATTTGTTTTTCAAAATTTTATCTCAACAAGACTTGTGTGTAATTTTTTAGGATTTTGAAACTTTTTAATAATTATTTTTATATTTTGAAATTTTTCTGTGATTTTTCCTTAATTTTTAAACAGTGATTTCATTGGACCATTCTGCCATTAAAAAATTAAAATTTTCATACATGAAGTACCAGACAACGTAAACAACTACGCATATATACATACCACCCTACGGTTTCGAGTTCTCGGTACTATAGTCCTTTTCGTTAAAGTAGTTCTCCAAATTATACCTACCATATTGTCCTACCGATATCAGTACGACAATTTTAGAAGGTGAGCTGCTTAGTTTTAATTTAAATGGCTCAAATTTTATTATCTTTAAGTTAAATTTTGTTTCTTAAATAATAAAATATGATTTAAAATGGTATCAGCAATCTTATAATTATCAACTTATAAGAAATAATTCAACTTAAAAATGCAAAAAAATAATAACAATAAAATTTGAACCTGTTATATTTTGTGATGGTCCAGATGAGACCAAAAAGGTCCCTCCATTTGGCATTTGGCAATCATAAATTATTTGTTCAGTTACTTCTCAATAAACATTTTTCTCTTTTGGTAGAGCAAGAGTAATCACAACATGAGTTAAGTTTAGCCTGAAAATAATTGTTTAAATTGGTGGTATTGTCCGTCATCAATCATTATCTTTCTTACGGAATTCATGTTCGATATATATACCTATCCTGCAGTACTGTCCGCTTAGCCTGCGTCACTGGGAATCACCACCTGTGGTTTTCTTGCTTGTTGAGCTGTGTCAAAATTAAGTCTGGTTAATTGAAATTTGGTGGTTTTGGAAGATAATGAATTGGGTTCAGCGCAAGATCTTCCTCTATAATGTCGCTTTTGGGCTTTGTGCGTTGAATTGGTGGGAGGGATATCTTGTCAGTATCCTTTATTTTTTTTTTTATAGACTTGTCTGTATCCTTTTTGTGCCATTCTATCTTATCGCAGTCTTTCTTTTTCTGCTTTAATTGTTAATATAACTATTTTGTATCAGACTATCCACTGCTATAGAGCCAAATCTGAGTATTATCAAGCTCAAATGGAAATAAGTCTTTCAATGTGACTTTTTCTTTCCATTCATAAGGTGTGAATTCATAATCTTACTTAAAAGATATCGAATTCCTTTTATTTAACATAATTACTATTAGCTTTTTCACCTAACTTATCGGATAATCAAAGTCTAAAGTAAAAATGAAGCGTGATAATCCCATAAATTCCAAAGATAAAAATTTTAAGAAAAAAACAAAAAATACTAGGGAAAAAGAAAAGTTAGGACATGGGAAAAAATATTTCCCAATTAGACCTCAGCTAAATTTTCAAGTGATGACTCTGATTTAAAAATATTTTCCTTATCAAGTCCTAATTTATCAATATGGTCCAATTGATGATAGAGTAGCTTTAGAAGAGCGCACAGAAGTAACTCTAAAAAAATCCTCAGACATAATTATAGTTTTTATTCTAAAAGAAACTCAAGTACCTAAAAATTTGTGAGAATCATAGGATTTCAATAAATTATATTATAAATAGAATACGATAAAATCAAAATAAAGTCAATGTTAATAATAAGTTTGCGTATAATGTAACGCACAAGGTAACATAACACTAAGGGTCATGAACCAAAATCTATTAAAGAATGTAGATAATAGGGTGATTGACTAAAATGGAAAGACGCAATTGAAGCAAAATTGGCTAAATGCACTTGTAAAGCAAAAGGCTTTTTGGACTTGTAGCCTGCACACCTAAAGTTATGAAGCTAGTTGGATATACATGGGTCTTTATGCAAAAATGAAATGAGAATGGTGAAATAGTGAGATATAAAGTACAACTTGTTACTCAAGGGTTTTTGCAAAGACTAACATTGATTTTGAAGAGACATACTCACCTATGATGGATGCAACTACTTTCTGTTATTTAATTAGTCTAGCAATATGGGGACAGACTCAATTTGCATCTAATGGAAGTTGTTACAACATATTTGTACGGCTCACTTGATACTGACATCCATTTGAAACTCTCTGGAGGATTTAACTTGCCTGAAATACGTAATTCGTGTTTATAAGTAGACTACTTAAATGAAGTTGAATAAAACCCTTTATGAATCAAAGCAATTTGATGTGGTATAACCATTTTAGTGAATATTTGTTAAATGAAAGGTATAAAAATGACTCTATTTGTTCTTGTATCTTTATTAAAAGATTTAGAAAAGAGTTTGATATAATTGCGATTTATGTTGACGATTTAAATATTATTGAAACCCCTGAAAAGTTTCAAAAGCTATAGATTGCTTAAAGAAAGAATTTAAAATGAAAGATTTAGGAAGAAATAGATTTTGTCTTGATTTAGATATTAAATATCTAAAGAATGGAGTTTTGGTGCATCAATAAGCCTATATAACAAAGATACTAAAACAGATATATGTGGATTAGTCATATTCATTGTGAATCCAATACTTGTAAAGTCACTAAACGTAAATAAACATTCTGAGATCTCGACAAAAGGATGAAGAACTATAAGGTTTTGAAGTACCATATTTCAATGTAATTGGAGCTCTACCATATCTTATTGGTCATACCTGACCAAATATATCATTTGTTGTTAATTTATTAGTAAAATATAGTTATTCACCGACAGAAAGACACTAGACCAGGGTTAAGCATATAATTTGCTAACTTAAAGGTACTATAGGTATAACTTTGTTTTATTTAAATAAATCCAAGTCAAACTTGATTGGTTATATAGATGTAGGATATTTATCTGATCCTCATAATGGTCGATTACAAACTGACTTTGCATTTACATTTGGTGGCACTACCATTTTGTGGTGATCTATGGAACAAATTATTTCAGCCACATCACCTAACCATACCAAAATTTTGGTAGTACATGAGACAAGTCAATAATATATTTGGTTAAGAGCTTTGATTTAATACATAAAAAGGACTTATGGCTCATTTTCAAGAAAAATAATCACGATAATCTTATATGAACATAATACTATATGTATTGTTTAAGTAAATAAGGGGTACAATAAAAGAAACAGAATAAAAACACATTTCATCAAATTTTTTCTACACTCATGAAGTCATAATTTTCAAAAGAATAGTGATATAAACATTTAGCAAATCTATTAGTGTGACAACCTAATAAATCTCTTTACCAAGGCACATCCTATTACATTATTTGAAAAACTCATATACAATATTAAACTCCATCAACTCATGGATCTTGATTAATATACGTATTGTACTTTTTTTTCTTTAATCATATCTTTTTCCTACTAAGTTTTTTTAGTAAGGTTTTTAACAGGTCAATATTTGATAGCATATATAAAGAATGATATTCTATTTTTTTCAATAGGTGTTTGTCCCATAGGGTTTTCCTAGCAAGTATTTTAACAAGGTATGCGTTCTTTCATAATGGACATTCAATGAAAGAGTGTTATAAAAAAATTATGTTTATCTAGAATATTATTTACCCTTAGGCGGAGTCATATTTTCTATTTATTTTATTTAATTAATTAAAGAACAATTATCCTTTCGAGGGTTAGGATTTCACTTATCTCTTGTATAAATACCCCTTAATAGATAAATAAAGTGTGTTTATTTTTAATCTGTATATTTTCTCATTTCTTAAATCTTTTGATTATCTACTTTATTCTATAACATAAGTTTCATATTATCAAATTTAATAAAAATAATAGGATAATGAAATGATATTAAAAATGACAAAAAGGGATCAATATAACCTAATTATGTCAAGTCAAAATAGTAATTCACATACATTACCTAATCCTTTTTGTAAGTAACAAATAATTAATTTATCATGATTAAGAAAAACAGTTAAATATAATTAATATATTATAATATAAAAAATCTTTTTAAAATTACTCATATTTAATTAAGTCCAAATTAATTATAGTCTCAATTCTAAGTAATAATTTCTTTCACAGAATAATTAAGAAAAAAGAGTAAAATAAGAAATGACTATTTAATATTTGAAACAATGGAAATTTGTTCCTTGTAAAAGGACCGGAGAAAGTAATATAACAATAATATTTTATTATATATATATATTGATAAATTGATTTTTAAAATTCTTTAATTTAAATATGTTGATATGTTTTTTCTAATTATTAATTAAAACCCAACAACTAATTAAGTTATAACACAGCTACCATCCATCCAAAAGAATTTAAAGTGGAATAGAACTCCCTGCAATCAATTCAACCAGATTAATGATTGATTGAGACTAATGAATCAACTCGATCTACGGACACAATATTAAAAGATGAGCTGTCTGGTTTCTTCCAAATCATTACACAACTCACAATTATCATTAATCAATGTTCATGCATGTGATGCTGGTGCAGTGTTAACATCAATGGGACTCCACAATTGGGACTTGGATCTGGGCACATCTTTATTTGGTCGCCAGCGTACTTCTCAATAGCTCTAATGGTCCATTCATAAATTAATTATTTGTGCACCTACGTACTTCTCAATAATTGTTTTTCCCTCTTGGTAGTGCAAGGCTTATCACAACATGAGTTTAGTTTAGCTTGTGAATAATTTAAATTGGTTGTATTCTCCATCATCAATAGTGGCGGACCTAGGATCTCAGCCTAGTGGGGACAAATATTTATTTAAAAAATGACATTGCATATCATTATATAATAAAATAAAATTAAATATATAAATTTAAACATTATATAAAAATTTATATATATACGCGCGCATACACATATATATATAATAAAAAAGTTCATGTACTTTACAATTTTTAAGTCTAATGGCAAAATTTTCTAAATTTATCTTAATTTATTGTTATTGAAAATTTAACCGATGAAATTTATATATTTGATCAAATGGATTTATTGAACTAAACAAAAAATCTATATACTTTAAACTCCATACAAAATGTAGATCTCATCGTCTTATTTAGATTAATATTTTGTTTGACAAATTTCTCTTAAAAAAGTTATTTTATTTTAACTCAAAACTTTAAAAATTTTCAATCTAATTACCCTTACCCATATTTTAACCAAAAGAAAAAAGTAAAAGAGCACCACAAATTTGAAACTGTAGTTTAAACAAATACTTATAAAAAATAATTATTTCACTGAGAAAGTATAAAAAGTAAATAATTTTGTGGGCAGTTAAAATTATAAAAAAATGTTTCACTAAAAAACATATATAAACTAAGTAATATAAAAAAAATAAAAGTAACGTGACTTGCATTTGAAATCTATGCCTACAAGCAAATCAAATAAAAGTATAAAAAAAAATTACTACACTCATTCACTTCATCTCTTAATCTTGTTACGGCTATTGCCCCTTCCTCTTCCTACCACGGCATGCAATCTCTCTCTCTTCTTCCATAGATTTGGCGATTTAGTACTCTTACTTTCATCATCTTTCCTCTTTTCAAATCAATGTAGGTCCACAAGTGTAACCTCTCCCATTGTCCTGCTTAGCCTGACTCTAGAATAACCACTTGGGGTTTTCTTGCTTGTTGAGCTGTATCAAAGTTAAGTTTGGTTGGTTGGAATTTGGGTCTTTTGGAAGATAATGAATTGGGTCAGCACAAGATCTTCCTCTATAATATATACATATATTATTATCTTTTCATCATCCTTTTCGTCCTATCTTATCTCTGTCTTCCTTTGTTCTGCTTTATTTGTTAATATAACTATTTTGAATCTTTACTGTAATGTCAAATTTGAGTATTGTCTAATTTAAATGAAAATAAGTCTTTCAACGTAATTTTTTTTCTATTCATAAGATTTAAATCCACAACCTTAATTAAAAGATATCAAATTATTTTTTTTTCCATTCAACCCAACCACAATTTGCTTTTATTACTTTATTTGCCTGTAATGAGAATCTCCCAAAACGCAAAAAGTAAAGCCGTTATGGGCGTATGTGTTAGACCTGAGAGTGAAGGTTTGGCCTTTTATGCAATGTCATTTGATATTGTGCTTCGAAAAAGGGTTTGTCATGCTCCTGAAATACTATAATCTTAAAGTGGTGGCCTGGGCCACTTTTGGGGCATTAAGAATAAGAAATTAACAAACTTGAGTGTCGGTAAAGTTTTGGATTTCCAGGTTTAGGGAGGTCTTACAACTCAAAAGATAATTATAAAGATATTTATAGGTTATTCACTAAAAAGGTTTTTACATTGATAGTGGTACTACCCATACCTTTGTAGGTATAAATTATATCTTTATCAATTGGACCAACTATATACTCTCTCTATCTCATTTTATTTATTATTTTAGAAATTTTTAAATGTTTCAATTTAATTATCATTTTATATTACTAATGAAGTATTATTTTTTTTTTTACTATTTCACCTTTCATTATAATAATGATATGCAAAGTACTAGTTATTTTTTAGCATTTAAGTCAACAATACTTTGGTAAAATATCATTAAATTTTATTAAGTAATTTAATAATTTTATTGATATGTGTTAACAAAATACTTAAAGCAATATATAAAATGAGACGCCACAAATGAAATGGAAGGAGTATATATTTTAGTACAAAAGTTGAGGCATTTCTTGATAATTATCTATGTTATCGTGGATCTGGTCTCTCTCCTAACAACATTATTAGCTTTTTATTGCTATAAGCTAACACATCTAAATTATTTAAATTTAATTTAATCAGTTCAAATTAAAAAATACACCTAGAGGGGTGAATAGGTGTTATTATAAATTTACACTTAAATATAGTTAATTTATATTCAAAAGTATTTCTGAAAATTAATTACTAAATTATTTTTATTTTTTATTTTAACAATTTTAAATTCCAAACAAATATGACTTATGCCTTAGTAAATATTAATGATAGAAAATCAAATTAAACAAAAGCAATAAGGATTAAGACACAACTAGACAGTAAGACAAATATAACAATGTAACTAAAAATTAAAATTTAAACAGGAGAGAAGGGAGATAAAGTCATACCAAGCAAATTATTTTGGTTCGGTCCTCTGTGACCTATATGTCCAATCCTCTTGTACCACAAGAGGTTTTCTCTACTATCATAATAACAAATTATAATAAATGGTTTCTAAGTTTACTACTAACTTATTTCTATTAGCCACTCAGAACTTATACTGAGCTTTTCAACTCACCTTTAAACTAATTTTCTTACATAAGAAGATTTTTCATTCAATATATATATATAAAGAGAATCCTGAAAGGGATTATAGATAAAGCTCAATAGATGCTCTCAGAAATAAAATGAAAATCAAAGCTCAAAGAGAAAATATTACACAATTGCTTTGCTTGTATATGTCGCGTTCACCGTCGCCTTTTATATTGCTTGAATTTTTTTCTGTTGGGGAGTCATTTAAGCAGGTAAGATAATCGTTGCCACATATCTTCTTGATTCTGATCTCTATGGCCAATTTCCATATCAGCCTTCTCCTCTCAATTAGAGTTCAACAATGGAAAGGAGACATTCGAGAGGAGAGGAAAAAGTTGCAAAATCTTTCCGCATCATGAGAGATTGATCACACTACTCTTTTCTATTTTCTCGTCAGTGCTTCAAGCACACAATTGGAAATAGAAGTCTGTTTAAGAGGAAGGTGCACGATTATTTCGGAGAGATTGATATTTGCAACTTATTTTCCACGTAATGGACCTGTGAGTTCTTAAATTCTGATAGATGCTTTGGTGATTGGAATAATGTGGCTCCTCCTCTACAATGGATAGCGATATCTTATTGAGTTCTTCAAAAGATAGTGTGTGCTACAATACTTGTTTAATTTCTTAACATTCATCTACGCTCAAGTATTATTAGTTTACATTCTGTCATGTAAAGTAATCTTAATTTTGACATGTAAGTAAATATGTGTTTGTCTTAAGCTTTGTTCTTTCAGTATTAAGAGTGGATTGAGGGTTCAGTTCATTTATCACATTTGGTTTGGGTTAAATTAAAAGGATGAATAGATGAATGGCCAATTTGTTTGACAATAAATTTTAAGGTTGACTACTTAAGATTGTAAACTTGGTTTTATTAGATATTTATATATGATTAACTAAGAAGTAAGTTGATTAAGTGTAAGGAGCTCGATACTCTTTAAATAAGGTATTTGATTAGAACTTTGTGGATAAATATATATATGTGTGTGTGTGTGTGTGTGTGTGTGTGTGTAAGAAAAGCTACCTCATTTAATTAGGATTAAATAATACTTAAATTTGGATTTTTCAGTAATACCAATTAAATTAGTTTATTCACTTCAAGTTGGAAATGAATTTGTTCATGAATTGAATGGGTTGCATCAAACTAAAAAATAACTAGTTTTTAACTTAAGCTGTCATAATTTGTGTGTCCTCTCTCATTTCGGTTGTTTGGTCTTCTTATTATTGTTTTTTAACCCATGGGCCAAGGCACATGGACGCCTCATGTTGTGACAAGAAAATCATAGTCATTTTAAGTAGTTAATTTAGATTATTTAAACATGTTTAAAATACATTCTTTTTTTTTTTCAAAATGAGTCAACATTATTGCAAGAAAAAAAAATAATCCATATTCTGGGCCTGGACTTGTAGCCCAAGACCCTAATTGTTTGATACTACTAGCTTTGAGTGGCTGTGTGAGAAAGCCCCAAAATCTCTATGTTTGGCATTCCTAACAAGCTTACATATATATGTATTTTTTCAATATTTCAGGCATGTGTGGTCAGAATCAGAATCAGTCTCACGGAAATTACCAATGGAGATACAATACTGTAGCTTGTATAGCTATAATATACAAATTATTGGGGAATAAATTGTTTGTAGGGTTGTGGCAGAAATTTGAATGAACCAAATATGTATTTATTAGGGCTGGAAAAAAGTTGTGCACCTCACCCATGTTGTATTTCCTGAATCTTTTTAAAGCAATATTGCTTCTGCTTATGGCCTTTTATGAGGATGTTAGTTGGTTAAAGTAAATATTGGAATTTGAATGCTTATAATCTTGTTCTCTCATACTAAGAACATTGGAAAAATATTATGTTATGGACATATATTCCGACAAAATTTGAAGTGTCCAATATCAATAAATATATGGATCTCATGACTGTCTCCAACAATTGCATAGTTCTCAATATATCCCATGAATGCGTCAATATAGAGAATTCAAACCAAATTTAACAGTAGCTTTTCCTTTCCAATATATCTTAAAAGGGTATTGAATGACATCATTCACTACATTTGAGCATATATATATATATATATAGACTTTGTCCATCAATTAAGATTCAAAAAATGGGACCAAACATTCAACCAATTAAGCTACTGATTCAAGATTTAATAGTTCAACCATGGTTTAACCGGAATTAAACCGGTAGTAATAAATTTAATAATTGTTTAATTTTATATATTATATAGAAAATTAAAAATATTTATTAATAAGTTTTACAACATAATATCAAAATTTAACTAAATTAATATTCATCTATAATTATATTTTGAATTTAAAATAGTTAATTAATATTCTATTTTGTATTTTTATATTATTTGTTATGTAAATGTATTATTATTAATAATTATATATCATAATAATCCTTATACAATATTATAATATAGAAAAAAATTTATACAAAAAATTATACTACTTAGTACTAAAAATAATATTATTTTATCTTAAAAACTAAAAACAAAGACTGATTCAACCAATTTTATATCAATTTAACTTATTTTCTATCGGGTCTCGTTGGTTTGGAGAATGGCCAGTCAAGATTTATGACCAGACCTAACCTAATAGTCTAACACCGATTCTTGGTCCAACCAGTCGAATTGGTCTGGTTTGATCCAGTTTTTTGAACACTGCTACCAATAAAAGTTGGCTTAATTAATAATGATGTAACCTACACCCCACATAAATGTGAGTTCGAATCCTAACTCAATTGATAATGATGTTACTTATATCCCACATAAACGTGAATTCAAATCCTATTAATCTTATTTTTAGGTAATCTGTAAGAAACTCTATAAATATTTTATAAGCTATGAGGTTAAAAAAAATTTGGCTTGTCTCTGACTATTATTGCAACTAGTAATTGCACTTACAAGTTTTGACTCAAAAAGCCCTAGCACTCTTTTTTTTTTTTTTTACTCTTTTCGCTATGAAAAAGCCCTATCATTCTAATTATTACGTTAGTCCAGTTACAAATTAGAGTACCTTCAAATCAAAATTTTATCTCAATTAACTTGAACCTTACGAGCACTTATATAAAAATAAAGATTTTTTTAGAACATAAAATTTGAAAAAAAAAACAAATTAATCATTTAAAACAAATTAATCAATTGTCATGTCAATAAATAGTAAAATAATATCTATTATAGTTTTATATGAGACAATAATTTCCAGCAAATTCAATATCCTCTTACATTAGCACTTACAGCAAATCTTCATTTCCATGCTATCTGACTTCACTCATACCCTCATGTGTAGGATGGTCTTTCCTTATGGCAGTCTTTTTTGTATATGTTTTTTCAACATTATGTCTAATTAATTTCCTCACACACACACGCACAAATGTATCATAATAAATGACAACCAATCCTTCTACCATTCAGAAGTAAAAAAAAAAAAAAACTATGCACGCCACTTGAATTCTATAAGGGAAAATTACAGATAAATACCACCAAGAGCAAAAAAATTATAAAAAACATGCCATGAAGTTGTGAAACTACAATGTGTTATCAAAGTACCAAATTGTAAATATTGTTATTATGCAAAAAGACGATTTTGTCTTTCCTCCCTTTCCTTTCTCCTACACTAATCAACCATCAAAGACCGCATCCTTTGATGGTCGGCCAACATATACATTGTAATGAATTGTAAATTTATAAATATCAGTTAAAAATATATGATACTCAGTTGCAAGTATACGAACATTAGTTGCAAATTAGTCAAAACCCTTCCCTTTCCTTCCTCTTGCACTAGCCAACCATAAGAGGCCGCCTGCTTTGATGATCAACCAACACACACATTGTAAATATACGACACTTACCTGTAAATATATGAAAATTAGTTGCAAATTGATCAAAAATCCCAAGAACGTATATTTGTAGTTGATTTGCTTAAATTTGCAATTGATCTACTTATATTTGCAACTAATCCACCTATATTTGGTAAGTATAGTTAACAAAGTAAACCTAAATATATTTGCAATTAATTCACATAAATATGCACCAAATTCACATAATAATAATAATAATAATAATAATAATAATAATAATAATAATAATAAATTTTTGAACCTTCTATATTTATTGATGGTCCATATGAGACATACATCAGGCCCACCAAAACAAGGTACCTCCATTTGGGCGTTTCGCAATCATAAATTATTTGTTTAACTGCTTCTTAATAAATGCTTTTCTCTTTTGGTAGAGCAAGACTAATCACAACCTGAGTTTAGCTGTGCCTCTGAATAATTACTTGAATTGGTAGTGTTCTCCATCATCAATATTCATTATCTTCCTTAAGGGGTCCTGTTTGATATATATACGTTTCCTACTATCGGTTTAGCCAGCGTCACTGGGAATCACCATCACCTGGGTTTTCTTGCTTGTTAAACTGTTTTAATATTTGATTTTCTTTACTAGGTTTTTGTTTTACAAGATTTTCCTAGTAAGTTTTTTAATGAGCCACATTCTTTGATAATGAACATTCAAAGGGAAAATGTTATAAAGATTTTTTTATGTCTATTTAGAATATTATTTATCCTAAAACTAAGTCATTTTTTTATTTATCTTGTTTAATTAAAAGATGATTATCCTTTTTAGGGTTAAGATTTCACTTATCTTGTGTATAAATATCCCATTGATAGATAAATAAATACATTTGCTTTTAGTTCTGCATATTTTCTCTTCTCTCATATCTCTCTATTCTCTTCTTTATTTTGCAACATGAGTTTGATATTATCAAATTTAGTAAAAAATAATAGGATACTGAAATAACAAAAAAAATGACAAAAAGGGGTCAATATAAGCTAATTATGTCAAATCAAAATATTATTTATAAATAATTCACTGTGCATTAGCTAATTAATAGAATGATAACTAGATTTTATTTTATATCTTGATATATTAATTTTTAAAATTCTT
Source organism: Adenanthera pavonina (assembly GCA_026686845.1). Lineage (NCBI taxonomy): Eukaryota > Viridiplantae > Streptophyta > Magnoliopsida > Fabales > Fabaceae > Adenanthera > Adenanthera pavonina. The sequence goes on along the minus strand of JAIVEN010000020.1, from coordinate 7,916,029 downwards.
TAGTTTAAATATGTTGATATATTATTTCTAATTATTAATTAAAACCCAACAACTAAATTAGAACACAACTACCATCCACCTAAAATAATTTAACCCAACAACTAAATTAGAATATAGCTACCATCCACCTAAAATAATTTGAAGTGGAATAAAACTCCCTCCGATTAGGATCCACCACCTGGGTTTTCTTGCTTGTTGAGCTGTTTCAATATTTGATTTTCTTCACTAGGTTTTTGTTTTACAAGATTTTTCTAGTAAGTTTTTTAACGAGCCACATTCTTTGATAATGAACATTCAAAGGGAAAATGTTATAAAGATTTTTTTGTCTATTTAAAATATTATTTATCCTAAAACTAAGTCATATTTTCTATTTATATTATTTAATTAAAGGATGATTATCCTTTTTGGGGTTAAGATTTCACTTATCTTGTGTATAATTACCCCATTGATAGATAAATAAATACATTTACTTTTAGTTCTGCATATTTTCTCTTCTCTCATATCTCTTCTTTATTTTACAACATGAGTTTCATATTATCAAATTTAGTAAAAAATAATAGGATAATGAAATAACAAAAAAATGACAAAAAGGGGTCAATATAAGCTAATTATGTCAAATCAAAATATTATTTATAAATAATTCACTGTGCATTGGCTAATTAATAGAATGATAACTAGATTTTATTTTATATCTTGATATATTAATTTTTAAACTAGATTTTATTTTATATCTTGATATATTAATTTTTAAAATTCTTTAGTTTAAATATGTTGATATATTATTTCTAATTCTTAATTAAAACCCAACAACTAAATTAGAACACAACAACCATCCACCTAAAATAATTTAAAGTGGAATAAAACTCCCTCCGACTAGGATCCACCATCTGCAGTGTAGCCTATTGCTACGTGGTGTACTGCCCACCCCCTCCCTTCTCTCTTTTTCTCTTTCTGCTTAGCAGAGAAGTAAAGTCCCTAGTGTCTTCCAAATCATTACACAACTCACAATTATCATCAATCAATATTCATGTGATGCTCTTGCAATGTGAACATCAATGGGACTCCACAACTTCAGACTTGGATCTGGGCACTTCTGTGGGAATTGCATTGTGGTAGGGCTAAACATCAATGCCCGATACCCAGTTGGCCTAGTTCAACTCGGTCACATCTAGGGGTGTGCAAAAAACCCGTGACCCGGTTGGTCCGGTCCAACCCGGTCCTATTGGGCCAACCGGGCCGGGTTTTATTTCGGGTTGGGCCGGGCTTCGGGTTCGGTCATTTGGCCCAACCCAACCCGAACTATATATAAATATATATATATATATTTTAAAATATATTATTTTATATATATTAATTGATTTTATAAGATTTTTTCTATATATCTTATATAATACATTTATTATTTGATTACTATGAAAAACTTTGTAAGGTTTTAATATTTTAATTTTATTTAAAATTTTAAATTGATTTCTCAATTTAATATTATATGAAAATAATGTATAGTTGTAAAAATTTATAATTTTTAAGAAAATTAATTTCTATCCTAACATTATATTTTTTAAAAAATCTACTTTTACATTAATAATTAAAATTTTTTCATTAATACATAAAGTTAGATTTTATTTTATTTTTAATATTTTAAAAAATCATATAGTACCGGCCCGGCCCGGTACCTAACCCAGACCAACCCGGGTGTGCACAGGCCGGGTATCAGGCGGGGGTGAAATCCGGCCCAACCCGACTCATGCACACCCCTAGTCACATCGGACCAACCAGATCAGACCAATTAATTTTCGAGTCAAGCCGGGTTTATGGTCAAGTGTTGTTGGTTCTACTTAACCCAACCTATATGTATTTATTTTTATTTTTTATTTCTTTTCAATTATTATATATATTAATTAATTTTGTAGAATTTTTATTTTTTTTATATATAATATAATACATTTACGATATAAATATTATGAAAACTTTTTAAGATTTTAATATTTCAATTTTTTTTAAATTTTGAATTGATTTTTTAATTTAATATTATGTAAAAATAATATATAATGGTTAAGTATTCATAATTTTTTAAAAATGTTATTTTTTCTAACATTATTTTTAGGAAATCTATTTTTAGATACAAATGAGTATATTTTTTTGTTATTAAATAAAATTATTTTTCTATTTTTTTAAAAAAACTTAGTATCAGGCGGATCCGGTACTTAGATTGATACTAGCTTGATATTTGTCTAAGTATTCATCGGAAGGGGTCAAGTTCGATCCGACTTGACCCACGAGGACCCCTACACTATGGTACATGTGATAGTACTTAGTCTTTATGTGTGCATGTATATATATATATATATATATATTCAATTTGAATGGCTCAAATTTCATCATTCTTAAAATTTAAACTTTGTGAGAAATAAAGTATGATATAAAGTAGTATAAATCTTATAATTATCAACGTATAAAACATAATTTAACTTAAAAATAAAAACAATATATTAATAAAATTTGAACATTTTAAAATTTCATTAGGAGGTATATGGACCAAAACACGGCCCCTCCATTTACCAGAGTTCTAATCCTTTCATAAATTATTTGTTCACCTAGTTCTCAATAGATGTTTTTAGCAATATTATCAAAACTGAACCGCAAATTGAACTGAATTAGATACTGGTTTAATGTTTATTAATTCAAGTTGGGTTTAATTAGGGGTTGGACTAATAGTGTTTAAAATAATATATTTTAAATAATATATCCCAATTAAAAGAAGCTTAGACTGGGCTTTCATAAATTATTTGTTCACCTAGTTCTCAATAGATGTTTTTAACAATATTATCAAAACTGAACCGCAAATTGAACTGAATTAGATACTGGTTTAACGTTTATTAATTCAAGTTGGGTTTAATTAGGGGTTGGACTAATAGTGTTTAAAATAATATATTTTAAATAATATATCCCAATTAAAAGAAGCTTAGACTGGGCTTTCCTAACTTTTCACATGAACTTTTCAAAGTTTAAACTAATAAAACTATTGCTTAATAATTTTTTTTCGGCCAACATTGCTTAATTAATTTAAACTTAGAATAAAAATATTACTTCATTTTTGTTTCTTAAAAATTATTCTTTGTTGGGCTAAAAAAAAAAAGAAAATTTATTCAAGAGATAACCACCAAGGAATATTTCAAAAAAGTTATAATAAAAAAGCATTTGTAAAAATTTTGAAAGTTGGATTTGGAACAATTTTAAGAACATGGGAAATGATAAAATAAAACTTTCCAGCTTTCATTATTGTTGAAAAATGTGTATTGTGGGCTGAATTCTTCAACCCTACTCCCTCCGATTCATATTATAAGATATTTTATATGATAATATTTTTATCTAAAATATAGGGTATTGGATATTTTTTTTGTTATTTTATCTCTGTCCTTCGTGTTTTCTCTTTTCTCATTTATAACCTTATAATGATAATAGAATAGGGTATTTAATGAGGGTAAAATAGAAAATATGAATACCTTTTATATTGATTTTAGTTGAAAAAATAATTTTCCCAATATGCGTGTAATTGATACAAAATGTCTTACAATATAGATCGGAGGGAGTATTTCCTAACATAAGCATGTGGATCTATGAGCTACTCCCAAACGTTTACATCTCTCTCTCTCTCACTTGTAACATTTGCATCTTTACTTTGCTATCTGCATTTTCCTTTTTGACTCTCTCCCTCTCAACTCTGAGACCTTCGTGATCATTGGTCGGGATATTTGAATCTATCAAGTGGCCACTGAAGCTGTCATGAGAGGCCAGAGAAAATGACGGTCATGTTTTCATTTGCTTTGTCTTCTCCGATTTTTTTGTCGCTTTTGCCATTGTTTGAAGGGAAAAACGTGATACAGGTGCCGGGATTTTTTTCCTTCTTCTTTCTTTCTTTCTTCTTCCTTTGAGCCTAGACAAGTTAAACCAGTTCCGCTATCCAAACCACTGATTTCATTGGTTTTCACCAGATTTTGCTCGGTTTGAAAGGTTCATAGCTGGCTTTCATCTATGCTTGTTATCCTCATCTACTGGACTGAACTAGGCACCATTTCCTAGTTGAAATCAATTGATTCGGTCCAATTTTTATAACACTAATTTTTAATAATCAATTTTATAATTATCAACTTATAAAAATAGATTTAACTTAAAAATACAAAAGTATAATAATACAATTTGAACCTTTTTAATCATAACAGTTTAGATGTGACATTCACAAAGTGGACCAAAATAAGGTGTCCCCATTCCTGCATTTCGCAATAACTCTAATGGTCCATTCATAAATTATTTGTTCACCAATGTACTTCTCAATAATTGTTTCTCTCTCTTGGTAGAGCAAGACTAGTCACATCATGAGTTTAGTTTAACCTGTGAATACTTGTTTAAATTGGTGGTATACTCCATCATCAACATTCATTATCTTTCTTAAGGTGTTCATTTTATATATATATATATACACACATAAATAACCTCTCCCACTATCGGCTTAGCCTGCCTCTGGAATCACCACCTGGTTTTTCTTACTTGTTGAGCTGTTTCAAAGTTAAGTTTTGTTGATTGGAATTTGGTGCTTTTGGAAGATAATGAATTGGGTTCAGCGCAAGATCTTCCTCTATAATGTCACTTTTGGGCTATATGTACTGGATTGGTGGGAGTGTTTTCTTTTCAGTATCCTTTTTGTGCCATCTTATCTCTGTCTTCCTTTTTCTACTTTCTTTCTTTCTTTTTCTTGGGCCAATTTCTGCATCATTTGTTAATTTAACTATTTTTTTTATCTATTATTATAAAGTCAGATTAAGTATCATCAGATTTAAATGGAAGTAAGTCTTTTAATGTGATTGTTTTTTATTCATAAGGTTTGAATTCACAACCTAATTTTTTTCACTCAATCAATCACTATTTAGGATATTATGCTTTATTTGCTTTGAATGTGAATCGCCCAAAACGCAAAAGTAGAGCCCTTATGGGCGTATGTGTTAAGACTTGACAGTGAAGGTTTGGCCTTTTATGCAATGTCATTTGATATAGTGTTTGGAAATAGGGTTTGTCATGCTCCTAAAATACTGTAATCTTATAGTGGTGGACTGGGCCACTTTTGGGGCACTTATAAAAAAAAACACACTAAACAAGCTTAGGGTCTGTTTGTAGTATTTTTTGTTTTGTTATTCTTAAAACAGTTTTAAAAAACTATTTTTGAGAACAAGTTTTGGAAACAAGAAAATAAAAAAATACGTTTAAATAATTGTTTTCAAAATTATAACTAGTAAGTGTTATATGAGTTATTCAAAATTTATAATTTTACCATTAATTGGTGGATATTTTTCACCTGTTCTTTTATTTTTCAGAATAAAAACTACAAAATACCTTAAAGATATTCTGAGTTTTTTGTTATTTTATTTTTTCTATTTTTTAGTATATTTTATAAAAAACAGGTTTACTAAACAAGTTTTTTTATTTTTGAAAACAAAAAAATAAAAAAAATATTTTAAAAATAGTTGTCAAACAAGCTCTTAATGCATATAAAGTTTTGGATTTCCAAGTTTAAAGAGGTCTCACAAGTCTGAGAATAATTATAAAGATATTTATAAATTACTTATTGAAAAAAGTGTCTTTTAGATTGATCGTCGTACAACTAACACTTTTGAAGGTATGAATTATATTCTTATTAATTGCATCAATTATATGCTCCTTCTATCTCATTTGATTTTTAAAAAAAAATTTAAAATATCATTTTACATTACTAATGAAGTATTATTTCTTTACTATTTTACCTTTTATCAAAATAATAATATGTAAAGTACTAATTATTTTTTAGCGTTTAAGTTAAAGATACTTTGATAAAATATCATTAAATTTTACTGGATTATTTAATAATTTTATTGATATGTGTACAAAAGAAACTTAAAGTAATAGATAAAATGAGCCGTGAACAGATCAAATGGAAAGGAAGGAATATATATTTTAGTACAAAAGTTGAGGCATTTGTTGATAATCATCTATGTTGTCGTGGATCTGGTCTCTCTCCCAACATTATCACCTTTTTTCCCTATAAACTAACACATCTAAATTGTTTAAATTTAATTTGCTCAGTTCGAATATAATATTTTCATTTATAAAACATTACACAAAATAGAAATAATTTTTGTGGGAAGAATTTTTTTAAAAAAAATACTAATTAATAAGAAAAAATTACACACGCACACACCATGTACACAGACACATAATTTTATTGTCTAAATTTAATGTTAAAATCTGCTATTGTAGCAATAACATTGGCCCTTGCTAGAGCAGAGAATTCTTTTCCCGTAATGCACCTGTGAGTTCTTAAATTCTGGTAGATACTTTGGTGATTGGACTAATGTGGCTCCTCCTCTACAGTGGATCGCGATATCTTATTGAATTCTTCAAAAGATAATGTGTGCTACAATACTTATTTAATTTCTTAACATTCATCTGTGCTTAAGTATTATTAGTTTACATTCTGCCAAGTAAAGTAATCTTAATTTTAACATGTAAGTAAATATGTGTTTGTCTTAAGCTTTGTTCTTCCAGTTCTAAGAGTGGATTAAGTGTTCAAGCAGTTCATTTATCACATTTGGTTTGGGTTAAATTAAAAGGATGAATAGATGAATGGCCAATTTGTTTGACAATAAGTATTAAGGGTGACTACTTAACATTGTAAATTAACTTGGGTTTTTAGATATTTATATATGATTAACTACGAAGTATCTTGAGATGTCAACGAGAGTTAATTAAGTGTAAAGAGCTCGGTACTCTTTAAATAAGGTCTCCGATTAGAACTTTGTGGCTAAAAAAATATATGTAAGGAGAGCTAGCTATCCTCATTTAATTAGGATTAGATAATACTTAAATTTAGATTTGTCAGAAATGCCAATCTAGTTTGCTCACTTCAAGTTGAAAATGAATATGTTCATGAGATGAGTGGCGTTGCATCAAACTAAAAAGTAACAACTGGTTGTCATAATTCGGTGTGTCCTCTCTGATTTCAGTTGCTTGGTCTTCTCTTTTTGTTTTTTTTTTTTAACCCATGGGCCAAGGTATATGGACCCCTCATGTTGTGACAAGAAAATTACAGTCATTTTAATTAGTTAATTTAGACGATTTAAATTTGTTTAAAATACATTCTTATTTTTCATAAAAAATAAGTATAAACACTCCAAATTTAGAGAATGCAAATTAACTCAAAATGGGTCAATATAATTAGAAAAAAAAATCCAAAATTTGGACCTGAACTTGTAGTCCTAATCTCTAATTGTTTGATAGTACTAGCTACCAGTGGCTAAACGACAAAGCCCGAAAGATATTGCCCTATGTTTGGCATTCCTAACAATCTAACAAGTGTGTGTGTGTGTGTGTAGATTCAACATTTCAGGCATGTGTGGTGAGAATCAGAATCATTCTTATGGAAATTACCAATAGAGATATAAATATTGTAGCCCGTATAACTATAATATACAGATTATTGAGGAATAAAATGCTTGTAGGTTTGTAGCATAAATTTGAATGAACCAAATAAGTATTTATTAGGGCTGGAAAAAAGTTGTGCATCTCACTCATGTTGTATTTCCTGAACCCTTTTAAAGCAATATTGCTTCTACTTATGGCCTTTTATGAGGATGTTAATTGGTTAAAGTAAATAATGGAATTTGAATGCTTATAATCTTGTTCTCTCACACTAAGAACATTGCAGAAATATTACGTTATGGACATTCCAACAAAATTTGAAGTGTCCAATATCAATATAGTAATATATCAATCTCAAGACTGTCTCCAACAACTGCATAGTTCCCAATATATCCCATGAATGCATAAATATAGAGAATCCAAACCAAATTTAACAGTAGCTTTTCTTTTCCAACGTATCTTAAAAAGGATATTGAATGACATCATTCACTACATTTGAGCGTATATAAAGACTTTGTCTACTAATGAAAGTTAGTTTAATTGAAAATGATGTAACTTATACCCCACATAAATGTGAGTTCAAATCCTATTGATAATCAGAAAGAAACTATAATTAAACATTTTATAAGCCACAAGGTTAAAAAAAATGAGGCTTGTCTAAACATTATTGTGACTAGTAATTGCGCTTAGAAGTTTTAACTCAAAAAGTTCTATCATTCTAATTATTCCACTTGTCTTGTTACAAATTGGAGTCTTTTCAAATCAAAATTTAATCTCAATTAACTTGAACCTTGCTTGTGTGTACTTATATAAAAATAAAGATTTTTTTAGATTCTACAATTTGATAAAAAAAAAAAGAACTAATCATTGAAAATAAATCAATCAAGTGTCATGTCAATACATAGTAAAATAATATCTGTTATATTTTTATTTAACACAATAATTTCCAGCAAATCCAATGTCCTTTTACATTAGCACTTAGCACTTGTAGCAAATCTTTATTTCCATGCTATCTGACTTCACTCATACCCTCATGTGTAGGGTCGTCTTGCCTTATGGCAGTCTTTTTTGTTGATGTTTTTTCAACATTATGTCTAATTAATTTTCCGACACACACACACATATATCATGCAAAATCGCAACCTATCCTTCTACCATTTAAAGTTGAAAAAAAAAAAAAACTATGCACAACATGCACTTGAATTCTATAAGGAAAAATTACAAATAAATACCACTGAGAGCAAAAAATTACAAAAACATACAATAATTTTGTGAAACTACAATGAGGCACCAATGTAACAAATTCTAACTATTGTTATCATACAAAAAGATGGTTTTGTCCTCTCTCACTTTCCTTCCTCCTACACTGGTTGACCATTAGATGCCACCTTCTCTGATGGTCGATCAATGCATACTAGATAATGGGTTGCAAGTCTATGAATATCAATTGCAAATATATGATATTCAGTTGCATGTATACGAAGATTAGTTGCAAATTGGTCAAAATCCCTTGTTTTCCTTCCTCCTACACTAGTTAACCATCAGAGGCTGCCTCATTTGATGGTTGACCAGCACAAATTTTGTAATGGGTCACAAGTTTACGAATATTAGTTGTAAATATACGATACTCAGTTGCAAATTGGTTAAAAATCCCAAGATCGTATATTTGCAACTAATTCACCTAAATTTATGACTGATCTATCTATATTTGCAATTAATCCACCTATATTTTCTAAGTCTAGATAACAAAGTAAACTCAAATGCATTTGCAACTAGTCCATATAAATATGCACCTAATCCACCTATATTTGCAATTGATCATGTACATTTTCAAGTAAAGCTAACAAAGTGAATCCAAATACATTTGCAATTGATCTATGTAAATCTACAATTGATCCACTTGTATTTACCATTGATCTACATACATTTCTATGTGAATTCAAACCATCAAATCTACAATATTTCAAGCCAAAAAATTGAAATTGAAAAAAAAAACCAGCAACAGCTACCAAACAAAAAGGAAAAGAAGAAGAGGGAAGGAGATGGCCAAAGGGAAAGAAGAAGAATGAGGGAGATCCAAAAGCATCGGCAAGATTCGTGGGTCAAGTGAAGGCAGATGAGGGGATGGTGAAGGGTAGGTTTGGAAACATTAAGGATCTAAAACCCAACAATGATGAAGGCTTCTTGCCAGATTTGGTGAGGATGAGGCGGCTTGTGAGATCCACACCAATGAGAGTGATGATAAAGGCTTCTTCCCTAATCCAAATTTGTCAGCATCACCATTGATGTTGTCATTGATAGTGATGACTCTGATGGTAGTGAATGAAAGTAGAGGAGGGCATAGGACCACAGAGGAGGGAGATCGTAGGGGAGGGAAGGAGATGATGGGGGCATGGGCGAGACTAGAGAGATAGTCTATAGAGTAGGGCGGAGGATGAGGGAGACGGTCACAAGTTAGAGGAGAGGAGATGGGGGAAAGGAGCGAAGGTAGCGAAGGAGAGAGAGGAAGATAATTTGGCATATTAGTACCTTATAATAATTTTGCAAGTTCATGGTATATTTTTGTAATTTTTTTGTTCTCGATGGTATTTATCTATAATTTTCCCATTCTATACCAAATTATATATCACACAATTCACAATTTTCATTAATGTTCATGTGATGCTGTTGCAATGTTATTGTCAATGCGACTCCCCAACTTCCTTAACTTCCTACTTGCATCTATGCTATACATGCACATCTTTAGGAGTTAAACTATATGTGCTACGCATATCATAAGTGACAAGATGATATAAATTTTATTATATTTTAGTTAAATTTTAAATTTTCCTTAAATAAAACATGATGTTAATTAATATCAAGCTTATAATTATAGGAAAATTAAGTTTTTTGTCCCTATACTTTGTATCAGTTTTGAAATCAGTCCCTAAACTTCTTTTTTATGAGATCCTTAATATATTTAACATTTTTGGCATTGGTCCCCAAACTTTCAAACCATTACAAAATAGATCCCTGAGGCTGCCATGTGGTCAGAAGAAGGGTGACAGTGCTAAAATGGCAAACAATGGTGATAACATGGGCGCCATGTGGATTATTGTCTGTTGATGTGGGAAAAACTGGATTATGTGGTAGAAAAATGAAAAAAAAAAAGCCTTTCAGAAGGGAAAAAAAGCCTTCAGATTTGGCGTCACTGTCTCCGATATATGCCCTAGACTCAAAATCGCAAAGTAGAGAAGGTGGAGTTATAGATGTTGGTAGAAGAGAAGTGGCCAAAAGTGAAAGATTAAGTATTTCTTGTAGAGGATGAAACTGGCAGTGCCATAGGAGAGGACAATAGTGGAAGAGATGGAAGAAGTCGAAGCAAGTTATCTCTGTCGTATCCATCCTCATCTCAGGTTTCACTTTATTGTTTTATTCATTTTCTCTATCACATGTTCCCTTATCCTTGTTCATTATTTTGCAGTTTCACTATCAAAGGTTTCGTGCTCGTTGCTTATCCTACAATGGCCCTGCTCATTGTTTGTTTGGTTCTAAGATCTCTATTGTAGGTGCTTTAATTTCCTCATCTAGGAGCTATCTTTGTTGTAACCTAATTTCTGTCTAAATTATTGTGTGAGGATCTTCCCTAGAGGTGATTGATATGGGGCCTTTTCTGGGTATCCATATGCCGTTGAGTGACAAGTGGACTACTATGCATACAGAGTTATTTATTCAATTGTTGATGTAGATGTCCATTATCTAAAAGCCTTTGATTGTGATACATCACAGAAATTTCTAAAACAAGCACAATGTTTGGAATCATTTTTTTTGTCCAAGTATTTATTGGTCCATATTTTTTCCTTTTATATCCTTATGCATGTTCTACTTTAACTTGCAAGATAACTTCATGGCAATCATAATCTAGTTGACTAGTGTATCACAATAGAATAAATATATTAGCTTGCTTTGTTCATTATTGGTTGAGTAATAAGTACTTGCTATTGGCTTTGAACAATTCAAATAGATTAGCTATGAGCACATGCTTATGTACTACAAGCAAGTGAATTTCTCATATCTCCTATTATGCCTCCATTTCAAGCTTACTTAGCCAATTACAATTAGGATACTGGAATCTAGCATCATTAGCACCAAGCTCTCCAATGCAATTAAACTTTCTTGTGTTATGATGGAGCTAATTTTTGGTCTTGCCATGTCAGGATTTTATTTGTGTTATGCCATGTTGTTGTGCTCCTTTATTAGATTGATTTCATAACTACTTTCATGATTAGCAATGGAAGAAACTGGATATGAGCAATTAAATATTATACATTTCTATTTGAGTGTCCTACTGTTGTATCAACTTATGAAGTCAAAATTTATTCTGGCCACTAAGAGAAGAAATCGTAGAATAAAGAACTAGTGATTAACTTATGGTTTACATATTTATTAGAACTACTAATTGATGCTTGAAATAGGTTGGTGTGGTGCTTAAAAGTTAAAATCATTTACTTTGTCAAATTACGGTTTACTAAAAGGCATGAATCTTTTAACATGTATATAGAAGAATAGAAACATTTGGGTTGGACCAAGCTGGAGACTTGAGGTAATGATAGGACTAGATCCAGAAAAACGTGCAAATTATATACAATTAAACTTTGTCACTAAACTTGAAATTTAATATTATTCACTAACCTTTGTTAGGTTCTAATTATTTGTCATTAGTTTAAGTCTATAGTATACTTGAAATTATATTATCCTCATCAATAGCTATTTGATTTATTATCTTCATTAATAAATATTTAATATACAACTCATGTCTTAGATTTAATGGCTTCATCAAGCAAGGATCAAAATAGGGTGATGCAAAATTTGAGATATTGAAATAGGAATTACTACTGCAGGCGATGAGCATGCATTGTGATTTCTGACTCAAGTAAGAATCCAAGGAAGCTATATGCAACATGTAAAACAAAGAGTTGTAAATATTTTGATTGGGTTTATCCAGAAAATAAGGAAGAAAATTGTAACGTCCGGCCGCTATTCAGGATTGACGACTGTCCCCACAAACCAACACAAGCCCTTTCGGTGTGCTTTGTCCTCACTCACACACCTCCTTCCCAGGAGGTCACCCATCCCATAATTGCTCCAGGTGAAGCACGCTTAACTGAGAAGTTCTTAAGGGATAGGCTACCGAAAAGGTAGGTGCACCTTATTGGTATAGGTAGTACCTATCAATTCCTTTAAGCTATCCTTAACCGTATAGTCCCATACCTATACAGTCTTGGATCCCTCTCGTTCTGGTATGTATTCGATTCATTCATATGCCCCTCCCGCTTAGAAGCCTGCCAGGAGCCTTTCCTTGTCGGTGCCTCATTACTTCCTCCTCATTACTTTATCTGAAGCCCCACTATTCTTGCACCGACGATCGCTCCCCGCCCTCGTCCGCGCCCGGATGTCACAGAAATAGTTCTATTAGTGAGCAAATTTCCCAACCTGAACTCAATCTCAGCAATGGGTCTCAAAGTTAGAGGAAGAAGCACATGAAAGTGGTGATCTCAAGGAAAGAGTTGCTAATCTGGAGGAAATTGTCAATGGCATGAAAATGATGTTCAAAAGTTGACTTGTCATTCCAGGTAGTGTTTTTTGGGGTTAGTTTTTGGGTAGTCTTTTCTGTAAAGTTGTGATATGACTTTGTTGTGCTCTAGTCTGTGTATATCTGATGTGTATGGGAAGCTATAATTTGTAGACAGGGTTTAGAAGAAAGTATTATACATACATATTGAGTGTTAAGGGCAATATATATTTATATAGTATGTCTAATTCTGCTTGCGAATTACAATATATATATGATACAGTAAATATATATATATAAATATATGATAGAGTACATATTTATATAGTGTGTCTAACACAAATAAAGGATCTTGTGTTGGTTACAAAACTCTTATGCTGGTGCTGAAAATAATAGAAAGGCATCGAATAAGAGGTCATCATTGAACAAAGTAGACTCTTCTGAGATCAACTTAACATAGTTTGCTTAAACATCAACATGTTCATACTAAATAGTTCATACTATAACCAAAATACTAACACCTAAAGTACCTCCATAACCTAACATGACATTCACTTCAACCATGACAGTTCATACTACAACCAAAATATAACTTCAACAAAAATAGATAATAATAAAACATTAACTAAGCGTGCCTAAGGTGGAGTAAAATCAATGGATTCCTGTGAAGGCTGAGAAGTTGATCCCATGTATGTTCTCTTATTATGCCCATAAGCTCCACAAGTAAAACATTAAATCTTGGTGTTAGTTTTCCTAGTTTTGTTAGGCCTCAGTGGTTCATCAGGTGCTCTTCTTCTTAGCTTCTGTGGATGTCCAGGTCTAATATGCAACTTCAGTGGAGTAACTGGCTCTATACTGGTCTCTTCCCATATGTTTTTACCATTGATTGACTAGATGATAGGGCCATAACAATCTTCATATGCTGTAAGTTGCATATATTGGTGGACATAATCATGAGGATTCTCTCGCAATATAAAAATACTGCTAATTGCATTTCTGTGTATAAGAAAAAAATCATTGTCAAGTTATTCATATATATTTGGACATACATAGCTATATAATTTAAAACTTGTCAAAGAGTAAGCACCATTAGCATGTGAAACAATGAACACCCCACATGAAAATATCTTTATTGACTACAATATTAAACAGAAATCTTTGTTATGCTTCCATGAAACAGAAAATTTACTTAATTAGCAGAAAAGTTTGACTAACTTATTTTGATTTAGTTTTAGCATTTTGGTCTCTCATTTTGGGCTCTAGTATAGAAAGAAAAAGCACTAATATGAAAATTATGACACCAGTATATAGATGATGTACATCATTATGGTCTCTCGTTCTTTCTCCCTTCTAGTTGACCCTTCCATACCCCTACTATGCTTTCCATCTAGTATAGAGATGATGTATAGAATGACCAAGTTGAAGAAAATTAAGGCATTCATACGAACCAAATTTTAGGCAAGGAGCCAAAATTAAACTTATGAAAATTTTTATGATGTACTAGAAAACCCTTATCCTCATAAGTTCTGATTTCTATTTAAGTTGTTTGTTCCCTCAGAAAACTTTTTTTTTAGCATTAGAAAAACTATAGAATGTAATCCTTTCTAACTTCAAGATCAAATTTGTATCCATAATTAGAATAAATTTGTATCTGGATTGAATGATATTAAAGATACTTAATAAAAACACAACCAATACTCGCAAGGTATGCCTGTAAGATACCAACATCGGCATGAGCATGTCCTTTCTTCAAGATCAACCACAAACTTATGGGTATTGTGAGCAACCTCAAAATCCTTCCTACTAGCCCATCTTGCCTCCCATTTCCTAGATTCATCCACTTCTTTATTTAGCCTCCACCTTGGTTTTGGGCATACAGTACCCTTACCATGATACTTGGCTACCAAGATCCTATGGTGGGCAACTCTATTCATCAAGTATGTGTGAATCCATTCAAACATGCAAGTTACTGGTAGCTCACGTGCCTCAACAAGTCTTCCATTAAATGACTCAGTTATATTTTTTAGGATCATGTCAGAATGAGGATACTCATTGAAATGTGATTTCATCCAACACAATGGATTGAATGACATCAGGTGATCATGAGCCTCCTTTGATACATTTTTTTAGCTCATGCATTTTCTGCTGTCATGCTTTGACAAAGCGAGTCTTAATGTTGGCATACAAATGATGTATGCATAACAGATGCTCCACTCCATGAAGCTTCTCGTCAAACATCAGCATCAATCCCTAACCAAGAAATTACTTCATATTATTATCATATATATATGACTTATATTCATAAAACATAAAATAATAATCACTTCATATATATGACACACACATTTTATAACATAACATTCATACCTTTTGTTGATCTGAGATGAAGACCTATTTATTTGTATCACATTTCCAATATCATCTAGCAAGTGACTCATAAACTAAGACCAATAATCTTTATTCTCACTCTCCATAATGACAACAACAAGTGGGAAATACTCTCATTAGGATCCTTAGCAACTGTCACAAGTAATATTCTCCTATATGGTCCTTTGAGGAAGCATCCATCCAATCCGATAATTGGCCTACATGCCTTCAAGCCTCTCTTAATGGGTTCAAGACAAAGATACATCCTTTTAAACATTGGTGGCCCATCAATTTCCTCTCCCTCATATTGCAATTGGAAGGTGGTTCCCACATTTCTCTTCCTAACTTCTACCATATAATCCCAAAGCTCACTATCTTGTTCTGTATAGCAACCATCAAGTTCCTTTTTTGCTGCCTTTCTTGTAAAAAATGACATAATAACATAAATTCTAGCATGATGAGTTTCTTTAATTGAAGAGATGATATCACCCAACTTCATGTTTCTGTTTGATCTCATATTCTTCACTATTTTGCTTGTAACCCATTTAGAGGTTGCCATCTTTGAAGTTATTGTGATTCCACAAGAATGATTTGGGTTGAATGTCTTCAACTTATAGGTGTATGATCCACCAATGTTGCTAACACATAACAAAAATTTAAATCCACTTTGACATACCACCCTACACCTTACTTTATCATTTTTCACAAACTTTAAATCATACCCATGGAGTAATACATACTCCCTAACAACATCCTTAAATTTTTTTAATGGACTTAAACTCCATCCTAAGTTTAAACTCAAAGTTTCTGCAAATTTCACTTGGGTTATATTGAATACACCTATCAGGGACAATATCATCCTCTAAATCAGATTTTCCAATAGATTGCATAGCATCTGACTTATAATCTGACACAAGAGACTCTTTAGCCATGAATAAATTTGGAGCTTCCACAGGTAGTAACACATTTGGATTTTCCACAGCAGTAATAAAATGTTGTTTATCCATAGAGTTCACTTCTCCTTATGTAATGTCATCAATGACATCAAGGTCAACATATTGATGGAAATTGTCATCATTCATTTTATCTTCACTATCATCAAAGCAAATAACCACTAAGCTGTCATCTGCATCAATCTCTAAAGAGTAATGCACCACTATGCTATTTTCATCCTCCATGTCGAGTACATCTATAAAAGCCAAGTAACTTTTTAGTAGTAATGTTTTCAAACTAGAATATGTAAAAAATGATTAGCTATAAAATGTTTTCTTTTTCTTTTTCAAAAAAAGCTGGCAAATAGAAACTCCCTAATCCCATGTCACATTTTTATTAGGGCTTCTCCACATACCAAGTTCCTTGTCTAATGGTTGCCATCATTTTTAATGGGACCACTTCAAATATAAATAAAATACTATCCAACCCCCACATACAAGTTGACTAGGGGCCATCATTTTTATTGGGACCACCTCACATACCAAGTTACATGTCTCATAAATCAAAAGCCCACATATATATGTATTTATATATATGACAAATAGCTACATATATACACACAAAATAGCTCACGGACGTGCTATTCACTCCACATGCAAATATATACATGTGGTGTAAATACTATCCAACCCCCACATACAAGCTAACTAAGGGCATGGTTTCTTTGTGTCTCAAATAAATTTAGAACTACCATATACAATACAGATTAAATACATGCCCAGGTCATTATTGTGTTTATCTACAAATTTCACTTTGTCATTACTCCACTTTAGCTACCAAACACTTTTCCCAAAAGATTCCCGTGCTTTTTTCTACTCATGACATTCCAATAGTGCTAATGATAGGACCATTAAACTCAAAGACACCAAACTTTTCAAAAGTGTTCTATATAAAGTGGATCTCGTTGCTTTTAGTTCATAACCACACTTTGCCTTTCAACTTAATAAAAAATACAAAAAATCTTATACGCACCAAATAGTAGCTGGTGCTAAATCCTTTCCTGATTGTCCTCTCCCACACTGTAAGCGGCATCATTCTCTTTAACAAACACTTCACCTCTCACTTTGCCGGCCACTTCTCTCTTATTCCAGTGTCCGCAAATTCCAGTTGACTTCTCTCCCCTGCGATTATGAATTTAGGCCTACGCATAAACACATAGTGACACGGACGAGCTTCTTGAAGCCCTTTTTTTTTTTAATAAATTTTCAAATGCTTTTTTTTCTTTCCAAAGGCTTTTTCTTTTCTCTTCTGAAACGATTTTTTTTTTTTATGTTTCTCTACCACATCATCCAGTTTTTTTTCCCACATTATTAAAATAATCCACGTGGCACCATGTCATAACCACCATTTGCCACATCAGCACCACCGCCCTTCGTCTGGCCATGTGGCAGCCTCAAGGATCTATTTTCTAACAGTTAGGAAGTTTGGAGACTAACACCAAAAACATTAAATATATTAACGATCTCATAAAAAAAAAAGTTCAGAGACTGATTTCAAAACTGATGCAAAGTTTAAGGATGAAAAGCTTAATTTTTCTTATAATTATTCACATATATAAAAAAAAAAAAAGGAAAAAGAGATTTGGACCATCCATTCTCAAATAATTCTAATGATTTTTTTTCAATTATTTGTTCACCTTCTTCTCAACAATTGTTTTTATCTCTTGGTACAGCAAGACTAACCAAAACAATTTAGTTTAGGCCACGGATGAAACTAGAAAAAATGATTAAGGGAGGGCGAAAATTTAAGCTTTACATTAATGCTAATAATCGTTTCATATTATTATTTTATAGTGAGTAGAAAGTATGATTAAAAAAGTAATTTTCTAATAATTGCTCCTAATAGCCTATACGCAATTCCATCGGAGTTTCATCCAAGTTGTACCCGATAATTGTGTGAATAAATGAGTGATATGGCTCATTCTTGTTTTCTTTTTTTAAACATTAAAATATCCTTGCCGACAATTGAAAGTAAATCATTTCAAAACATAAAGATTATTGAAGTGAATTTTGCTTCTCTGAACAAAGTTTTTATTTACGTACAATCAAATATCAAACCGAGCATAACATATTTAAGAGACCCACTTATCTACATGCCAAGGTTCATTATCCTTTTATTACAATATATATCTTTCGTTCTTGGTGGTTCATTATATATATACACCTCTCTCACTATTGTCTTAAGCCTCATTCTGAATCAGTTGAGTTGTTCGGAAGAATTTTGGATGGTTGGAAAGAAAATGAATTGGGTTCAGTGCAAGATCTTCCTCTACAATGTCACTTTTGGCCTTTATATGCTGGATAGGTGGGAGCGTTTTCTTTTCTGTGTCCTTTTTAATTGTAATTTCTTCTCTCCTTTATGCACACATATGTCACATTCCCTCAAACCCATAACTATAGTGACAAATTCAGTTTTATTTTTAATTTTTTATTGTTGATATTAAATAACATCATTTTTAGGTTGAAATTGTTTTCTTCATATATACTCTGATGTTATATTTATATTATTGTTACATATAATTATTAATAGTGTTTTTATTAAATATTTACTTTAATGATAAATATATGAATATTGCATATATACCCTCCAACATTAAAATATAAAGAGTCTATTGAGCTCCCATCGGTTTTGTTGAAATTACAAAAAACATCTTTATTTTCAAAATCTATACTTTGATTCAATTTTTAACTCGTTTCATCAAAGATTCTAAGATACATTTTTTATTAATTAAAATTCATAGAAAAAAAACTTAAAATTATTAATCTACCTTTATAATAAAAATTTTCTAATTTCTATCCAATCAAACTTAAATAAATTTAAAATATTTATATAAAATAATTCATGCTAATATTTCCTAGTTATTTGAAATTAAAAATATAACATATTATTAAATAATTTTAAATAATTAAGTATAGTAATATTTAAATGAATGTGTTTAAAAATATTAATTTAAAATTAATAAAATTGATATTAAAATAAAAATATGTTAAATCAATAAATATAAAATATAAAAAAGTGTATGATGTTGCATTGTTCACATGTCATAAACAATGCCGTTCATCTTGAGCTTTAAACAAAAGCACAATGCCCATTCCAGTTGAAAATAAAAAGTTAAAAAAAGTGAAGAAAATATCATTAAATAAACACTTATATTAAAGAATGGTATTTTAGTAAAAAAAAACAAAGTTAAATGTAGTAAGTTAATGGCTCATTAATAGATGGGTAGATGAAATTGGAATAGTGAAAATAAAGAGGATATATATGTAACGCAACTTTTAATTTTAAGGAAGAACTATATGGGTTTTCAAAATATAGAAATGTCTGTAATTAAGACAAAATATTTCACTCAATTATAAATTATTTTTAAATGACAATTTTTTAAAAAGTATTTTGCCCTACTTATCATAAGTCATGTCTATGGGATGGGCCACTTTTCGGGCATAAGAAACCTGAACAAGAATAGTCCAGTCTCAATCCTAGCAACTTTGTTCCATGTTAATTGTTTAAATTTGATCTGTTCAGATTATATATATGTATATGTTGGCCAAAAAATTATATATCTATATAGAAAATCAAAGAAAAAAATATAAAATTAGATTGTCTAATACACATGTGAGTTCTTAAATTCTGCCAGATACTTTGGTGATCAAAGTAATGTCCTCCTCCTATACTTTGGATGGCCTTATCTTATTCAATTCTTCATTTTTTTGAATCATCTGCAACACTTCTCTAGTTTCTTATCATGCATCTTACTTTCTTTACACATACATCCTTCTTGTGTCCATGATTTAGAACAATTGTACTTCTAGTTGTTTATTGAGTTGCTGAAATGGAAGAATAACACCATAACTCATGAAACCCAATTTGTGGTCATTTTTCTGTAGAACGGATGTCATTATCATGCTCAGGAGATTGAAAAACTCTAGACAGGAGGAGGTCACCATTGGAAACTACCACACGTGCCTCCATGCTTCCCCGTAGTATTCTACACACTGTCATACACCATCCAAAGGTTGAAGACGACCACGTCAACTGCCACATCAGCACTTAGGTGACCAGTCAGCAACATGTCAGCCAACTACCACTTGCCACATGTACATTTTGCCATGTAAGCATCCTAATTAGCCATTTTTCTAAAATTGTGCTTTGACCCATAAACTTTTCAAACTCTACTTTGGCCTCTACATTTTCTAAAAATTCAAAATTTACCCCTAAATTTTCTAAAATTTTAGTTTGACCCTTAAACTTCCAGAAATTACACCAAAGCCCCTAACCTTTCCATATTTTCACACTAGCCCTTTAAACTTTTAAAAAATTACCTCTTTTGTTTTTCCCTATACTTTCCAAAATTTCACCTCCACCTCTAAAAATTCCCAAAATACCAACTTTGCCCATTTTTAAATCTTCCTTCCTAATACATGCTTAAACCTTTCCAAAGCATATTCAAAACCCAAAACTTCAATTCTAGCCTACCTTAGCCTACAAAATGGCTTCAAGATGCAAACATGTGCATAAAGTTGAGATTGAAGAGTTGAGAAATTGAGTTCAACTGCTATAGGAGCTTGTAAATGTTCAACGGGCCTAGTTAGAGGAACAAGGAAGGCAAAGAGAAGAAGATTCAGATAGTAGTGACACTCCATCATATGAAAATTGCAATCCCCAGAGACCAATAGTTCATAACAGTGATATCAAAGTTGAGATTCTAGACTTTGAAGGGAAGCTCCAACAAGATGAATTTGTAGATTAGCTGCAAACAATGGAACGAGTATTCAAATACAAAGAGGTGCTAGAAGACTAGAAAGTGAAGATTGTTGCCATCAAACTCAAGAAGCATGCCTCCATATGCTAGGAAAATCTCAAGAAGAAGCGAGAGTGTGAAGGCAAAAGAAAAATACGGACGTAGGAGAAGATGCGTTGCGAGCTTACTCATAAGTTTTTGTCTGATCATTATCATCAAGATAATTTTACTCAATTGCAAAATCTATGGCAAAAAGCCCTGTTTGTGGAAGAATATGCCAGAGAATTTGAGAAGCACATGATGAAGTGTGATATTCAAGGAAATGAGGAGCAGATGATAGCTCATTACCATAGAGGGTTGAACACTAACATCGCCCATCCAATTCAGCTTCAGCAATATTGGACTCTAGATGATATCATCAGTCTAGCTATCCATATCGAGAAGCAATTGCCCAAGAAATTCTCCTATCAACCAGGTTCCTCTACCAGAAGTTCTTTCAATGGCCACAAAACAAAAGATCAGCAACTTAGTTCTTCGAGCAATCCTCCACCTAAGGCTACCAAGGAATCTAGCTCCAAATCACCTAAATGTTTCAAATGCCAAGGGTTTAGCCACATTGTTTCAGAATGTCCCAACTGCAAGGTTGTTACCATTGTTTAAGGTGAAGCTTATGTAGCATTCGATGAAGAAAAAGAGGTTGTCTTTGATGAGGAAAGTAGTACTTGAAGAGAAAGAGCCGGTGTATAATGAAGAATTTGTTTATGCTGATCATGGGGAATCATTAGTGATTAGACGAAGTTTGCATGTAGTACAATTAAAAGAGGACCATGGCTTCGACATAATATTTTCCATACTTGTTGCATGGCTTAAGGAAAAGTTTGTGATGTCATCATTAACAATGAAAGCTGTGAGAATATAGTGTCTAATTATATGGTGGAGAAGCAGAACTTGACTACTCAAGCTTGTCCACAACCATATAAATTGCAATAGCTTAACAAGGGAAGCAAGGTAAAAGTTTCTAAGCAATGCCTTGTTTTATTTTCAATTGGCACAAAGTATCAAGATGAAGTTTGGTGTGATGTTGTTCCTATAGATGCTTGTCATCTTCTTTTGGGGAGACCTTGGCAATATGATCATCGTGCTCTATATGATGGTCATGCAAATTCTTATTCCTTTGTGAAGGATGGGGTAATGATTAAGTTAGCTCCACTGCCGCCTAGTGAATACATCCAAAATAGAACGAAATCCAAGCCATTAGTTTCCTTAGTCACCAAGAAGCAGCTCAAAGTGTCAAAGGTGGAAGCTCAAACCCAAGGTCTTATTCTATTGTTCGACTCAAACAATGGATCCACTATTCCACTAGACATTGAATAGTTGTTAACTGAGTTTTTAGATGTGATCCCAGATGAGATTCCTTCAAGATTGCTGTCCATGTGATACATCCAACATACTATGGACTTTGTCCTAGGACTAATAATTCCTAACAAGCCTGCTTATAGGATGAGTCCACAGGAACATGCTAAGGTACAACATCAAGTTGAAGAGTTATTAAAGAAAGGGTTGATTCATGAAAGTATCATTCCATGCGCTATGCCTGTACTCTTAGTACACTAGAAGGATGAAAACTAGAGAATGTCCATTGATTGTTAAGCAATTAACAAAATCACTATCAAATATCAGTTTCTAATTCCACAACTAGATGATCTATTAAACCAGCTACATGGTGCCGCTATCTTTTCTAAGACTGACCTTCATAGCGGATCAATAGAAGACCGCTTTTAAAACAAGAGATGGTATGTATAAGTGGATTGTGATGCCTTTTGGGTTAACAAATGCTCCTAACACATTCATGCAATTAATGAATTAAGTACTTCACCATTTTATCGACAAATTTGTTATTGTTTACTTTGACAATATTCTTATTTATAGCAAGAACAAAGAAGAGCATATAGAACATCTATGGCAAGTATTGCAGACCTTGCGAGAGCAAAAACTGTATGCCAATTTGAAGAAATGTTCATTCTTAACAAGTGAAGTGATTTTTCTGGGGTATATTATCACCATTGAGGGCGTTCAAGTTTACCCAAGCAAAATTGAAGCCATTAATAGGTGACCAACTCCACAATCAGTCCCTTCCATGGACTACCGTCCTTCTACAGGAGGTTTATCAGAAACTTCAATTCCATTGCCACACCACTTACAGATTGCATTAAGGGTGATAAGTTTCTGTGGACAGAGCAAGCCCAAAAGAGCTTTGAGGAGTTGAAGAGGAATTTGATAGAAGCATCTGTGTTAGCCCTTCCAAACTTTGCCCAAGTATTTGAAGTTAGTATTAGAATAACTAACTTCCTGAGGAGGGTGAATTGGGAAGTTCAAAATTTTTTTGCAAAAATGTAAGTTTACAGTGAAAGCAAAATTTTGTAGAAAAATAGAGTATAGTTAAAATAAAAGTAATTGCAAGGTAAGGGAGGAAAGAATTTAGAAATTTATCCTAGTTTGATCTAATCCACTTAACTTACGTCTAGTTCTCAAGCTACTACTTGAGATTTTTACTATCTACAAGAATTCAACGGGCTCCTTACAGTGCCTCAGTACAAACTCGTGCTCTATTCTCAGAATACTCAAATTATACACTTAACACTCTTACAAGTGTTTTCTAATTCCCTTTGTGACTTCTCTCACAAAAAATCCTTCTTTCAAATGAAGAGAATATTTTTACACAGAATAAATACTCTCTAGATTAGAATGGATATGAAAGTTGAAGTATAATAAATATAGTATAAGGGTGAAAAGCTTTGTCTAATAAATTTAGTAGAATTTTGGTAATACAGACTTAATTTTGTTACCCACAACTTCAAATTAAGTTCTATTTATAGATTTATGACTTAACTAGTCATTAAACATAAGATCTAGCCTTTAGAAATTTTAACTAATGGTTATTCTATAGAACTAGTTATTCACTAACCATATTTAGTACGTTTGACATACCAAAATTCAAATTTTAGGGTACAACAGATGAATTTTATTGAGACAGACGGTTAAGGATTTCAACATTGAACTTTAACATTCATTTATTCAGGAGTGAATTTTGAGTTTGTTAAATTTAGCTCATGTTCGAACATACGAATTTTCATATTGAAAGTGCATATGTTGAGTTTAAACAGTTGTATCATATTTTCACAATGCACTTGAAATTCAAATTTTAGAAGCTGAAATTCATCTGTTAGATGCTTGTTCAACATGGCACAGAAGTTCTCCTTAGTAAAATTTGAATTTTGAACTACAAAGTTCATTTGTCAGAGGCATGTTCTAACGAGACTCACAAGTCCCATATTAAAAATTTGCACTTTAAAGTCCAAAGTTTGTCTGTTAGGAAAATTGACTCCAAACTCCTTTTGAACTTCACTAACATTTAAATTTTGACTAAGTTTCAAAATCTTGCACACATTCATTAATAATGCTTAGCCTGAAATTTGAATTTCACAACTGAAATTCATCTATCAGAGGCAAACCTCTATCACTTCAAATTTCACTAAGCAAAGTTAAAATTTTGCACAAAATAAGTATGAATCAATAGCAAAGTTTGTCTATTGGCCAATATGTCTCAATTCTAACACAAACTAACATTCAGTAACTTTTAAATAACACTTTCAAAAGTAGTGGTAACTCAAAAGAAATAACTATCAAAACTTTTTATACAAATTACAAATGGAGAAATCCTAACAACTAAGTCTTCTCATGTTCTTCATTGGATTTCTTTACTTGATCTTTTCACATTCCTTTGATATTCTCCTTTCCAAGTTTTAGTTGTTTGAAATCATCAAAACTTCTAATTTAACAGTTAGTTGTGATGCTTCCACATTGGAATTTGTGTTGTTCTAAACCAAGAAGGACATCCAATTGCCTTCTTCAGTGAGAAACTTAATGATGCGAAGCTCAAATATTCTACCTATGACAAGGAGTTATATGCCATTGTTTGAGCTTTATAGCATTTGAGTCATTATTTGTTGAGCAAAGAATTTGTTCTCTACTCTAATCATGAAGTTCTTAAGCATTTAAATTATCAGCAGAAGAACAGCCATAGACATGTTGCTTGGAGTGAGTTCATGTAGTCTTATCCATTCCTACTCAAGCACAAGACTGGAATTTTGAATCCAATAGCCGATGCACTCAACCGTCATCATGCTTTGCTTTCTACTATTCAAGCCAAAGTTGTTGGCTTTGAGACCATCAAAGAGTTGTACCAAGATGACCCTGATTTTCATGGAATATGGAATGCCACTATAGATCAACTTTTTTAGCCATATTATAGACATGAAGGGTTCTTATTCCAAGGAAAACCCTTATGTATTCCTCAATGCTCATTGTGAGAGGCCATATTTTGGAAGCCCATAATGGTGGATTGGCTGGTCACTTTAGCCGAGACAAAACTATGGCCTTAGTCAAAGAAAATTTTATTTGCCAAGGCTTGAATGAGATGATAATAGGCACATTCAAGAGTGCAAAATCTGTCATTTGGTTAAGTCCAAAAGTCAAAATACTAGGTTATATATGCCTCTTCCAATTCCAGAAACACCCTAGGAAGATGTGAGCATGGACTTTGTCATCAGATTACCCTGGATACAGAGGAAAAAAAGATTCCATCATGGTTGTTGTAGATCAATTTTCAAAGATGAGTCATTTCATTCCATGCCAAAAGACCAATTATACTATTTAAGTTACAGATTTGTACTTTAAGAAAATTATTCAACTCCATGGTATTCGTAAGACTATCACTTTTGATCGTAATGTCAAATTCCTCAGTCACTTTTGGAGAACTCTATGTAAAAAGATGGGAACCATGCTTCAATTTAACAGTGCTAGCCATACTCAAACGGATGAACAAAATGAAGTAATTAATAGGGTCCTAGGAAACTTACTGGCAAAGCTTTGTTGGGAAAAATTTGAAACAATAGGACCTTATTCTTTCTCAAGTTGAGTTCACCTACAATAATTCAACTAATCAAGCTACTAGGAAGTATCCATTTTAAGTAGTTTATGGTGCCTAACCACTTAGTCCATTAGACTTGACTCCTTAATTTGATAGTCAACATTACAGTAGTGATGCAGAGTAAAGGGTTAAGGAAATCAAGAAGCTGTATGAGCAAGTCCAAGAATAAATCCAGAAGCAGAATTTGAGATACAAGACTTAGCAAGTCAAGCGTCATAAGTAGTAGACTTTTAATGTGAGGACTTGGTGTAGATACATCTGAGGAAAGAACATTTTCCCAATCAATCAAAGGCCAAGCTGTCTCTTAAAGCTGATGGCTCGTTCAAAATTGTGCAGAAAATCAACAACAATGCTTACAAAGTAAAGTTGCTAGGCACCTATGGAGTCTCTGCTACCTTCAACATTATTGACTTATCTCCATACCTTGATGATGATGCCGAGTTTGACTCGAGGGTAGTCATGTCCAACCCGAGGAGGATGAAATGGAACACCCCCATAATGACGCAATAACATCCATAACACATTCTCTAATTAACCTCTATAACCCCAAGAATAATGCGTTCCTATAACTCCCATAACCTCTCATTTGTGTTTAATCTCTTAGTTAATGTTATGTTGTATTTCTAGATAAAAATAGCCCTTTAAGCTAAGTATAAATAGGGCTCTTGTATTACGATTAGCAATTCAGAAATCATCTATTTTATCATTTGAGTGTTCTCTCTAGTTTCTGCATTAGTTGCACTTGTCTTCAAATATTGTTTTCCATATATAATAGGAATCAACAACATATAACTAATTGATTTGCTATTAACTATGAAGCATGTATGCAGGGATAGAGCCATGATTGAAAAATTAGGGGAGGGGGGAATTATTTTTTTTTTAGTTCATGTATATAATTTAATTTTTTATTTTTTAATATTTATTGTCAATAATTTTTTCAAAATTAATTTTATAATATACTAAAAGGATTAATCATATTTAATAATATAAAAATTAAAAGAATTTAAAAACTTACAAAAGTAAACCTATAGAAGTAAACAATTAATGACAATGTAGTTTTTTTTTAACAACCAACCGGTGTGCAGAGTTCTTTGAACTCTGATTTATTCAAATTGAGTTGGGTCAGGCCCCAAACCGGGGTAACTCTCCCAATGACATCTTCTACATAATAAAAGGGAAGGTTTTGATATGTTTAAATGGTACATGATCACTAAACAAAAAATCTGAAATTGTAAATGTCCATAGAGATTTGGATATATATATATATATATAAATATATATAAGCCTTACTACATAAAATAATAATATATATATATATAGTGGTTATTATTTTTTAATATATTTATTTGATTAGGTCAGATTTAATTATTGTCAGGCCTAAATAGGTGTAACCCTTCCAATATAATTTTTTTATATACTTATATGGTGGTTATTATTCCTTTACATTTATATTATTTTTTAATGATGACCATCCTTCCATTAATTTTTACTTAGTGACAAAAACCCTAGAAAATACAAAGAAAGACAAAAAGAATAAAAAAGTGAAAAGGAAGAGCCAAGTGAGAGCAAGAGTAAAAAATAAGCAAGGGAGGAAACTGGAAAAGAAGGAAAAAATGAGAGAGAAAGAGATAGTGAAGTTGGTAGTTAGTATCACCAATGTCCTAATATAGTTGGTAGATAGCTGAATCCTTTAAATATACTGTCTTAAATTCAATTCTTGACCATGTATATGGAAAATACTTTATTTGAAAAGGCAAAATTCATTTTGGTAATCTCTATCCCTCGAAGAGATTAGTCTTTGACTATTGATTCGGGACTACCCTTAATGCTCACCAAAAAAAAAATTAGTAAAGTAAGAGATAGTGTGTTGACTTTTTAAATTTTTAATTTATTTTTAGAATGAAATATAAATTTGGGGTGGCAAAAAATACAGTCTCCATATAATATAAAAATTTGATAAAACATATATATATATATATATATAATGTAAAGCAAAAATTAAAAACTTGGGAGACCATGGCTCATATTGGTCTCCTAAGCGTGTGTTTGTTACCACGATACAAACATGGTTTGAGGAGAAGCAGCTTCTCCTAATCCACATTACAAACATGATAACAAACAGACACTAAATCCGCCTCAGGACGTATGAACACACTTCAAAAAAAGGGAAGTGCCATGTCCTTCATGTATGAGACTAATAATATTTTAATTAATAGGAAATAGGTTCTCTAAAGTTGTTTTGAATCAAATCTACACCATCAAAATTTAAATTACATGATTTATATCTACTGCTACATAATCATTGTGCTTATAAAAATGATAACAAGTAATCCAAATTCCTTTCAAATTGTTTGATCAGATATATGGATTGTGCAGACTAAAAAAAAAATTGCACTATGTATGGCCTTCCTAACATATCTCTTTTTCTTTTTTAATATGCCAGGCATGTGTAGTGAAAACCAGAATCATTCTCATGGAAATTACCATTACCAATGAAGATATAATTAATGTTGCAGCCTGTACAACTGTAATTTAGGCTGCAAAAAAGTTGTGCATCTCACCCATGCTCTATTTCCTGAAACTTTTTAATTGCTTTTGCTTATGGCCTTTCATGAGGATGTTAATTGGTTAAAGTAATAAATATTGGAGTTTAAGTGTTTATCAATTTGGTTCCCAAACTATGAACATATACAGGAAGAGTATAAGACTATGGACATTCCAACAAAATTTTAAGTGTCCGACGTCAATATACTAATATACCAATATATGCCTCAAAACTCTTTCTTATGTATATGCCATGTAGCTGCTAGACAGGATCCATCATCCATATTAATCAATCAATATATATTATAAAATTTATAACAAATTTTATAAGTCATAAATAAAATAATTCAACCCAATTTTTGTGAAAAATATAAATAAGTTTTTATCTAGCACAACATGTTGAAGTAAAAATTTTTGCACGAAAAATTAACTAAAAATATAATTTCTATTAAATAATTATAATACAAAATATAATAAATATAATAAATGACAAGGAATTATTTTTCCCTCAACTTAACCAAACACTCACTTTAGGACTCATTTGGCTTAAGGGTAATTCAACATGTGGTTTGAATGGGTTTTGCTCAAAATTGAATTGAACCAAACCAAATTAGTTTTCAAAAAATTAGAATCTATTCAGTTTTATTAAGAGGTATGTTCAGTTCAGTTTTTTGTCGGTTTAGATCGATTTATATTAGTTTGGATCAAGTTTAAATGATTTTTTATATTATTAATATATTTTTTAAATCTTTATTATTTTATGATATTTTAATCTTCAATAATTTGTTTGAAATGTTAACTAATGTTATCAAATTCTAATTTCACGTTAAAAATAAAAATGACATTCTCATTTTAATAATTATTTGTGCAAATATTACTAAATATAGACCTTTTACTTTAATTTTTTCCTTTTTTTTGTATGAAAATTATAGTCTATGTTTATATTTTTTTTTATATTTTTATAACTAAAATTCATTCAAATTAAAGATAAATTGTCAAAACTATGGATTTGGTATTTGAAAAGTAACATTTTTATATTCAAAATAAAAAGACACATATTTATGAAAAAATAATTAATAAAATAATATATATTAAGTGATTTGGTTTAATTCAAGTCTCAACCAAATTGAATTAAATCAATAGGTTTTTGCTATTTTGAAAATCAAATCATACCTAAATATTAATTGGTTTTTATCTATATATGCCGGTTTAGTCTGATTCAATTCAGTATAATTAGTTTTAGTTTTAAATACCCTTACTTTGCCTTATACAACTTGACTTTGTTTAAATGATCACCTTAACTTAATAAAGTCATGATTAGTTTATCTTACCCTTAAGGTATAAAAAATACTGCAATGACACTCGCACTCCTATTTCTTAAATGATATAACTTTCCTTAACCCATTTTTTCAATTATTTTTACTTTTTGTCATAAAAATTAATTAAAATAAATTCATATATATAAGTCACTCAATTTATAATTAATTCAAACAAGAAAAATATAATTAATTATTTAATTATTAAACAATTTAAATAAGACAAATATAATTAATTCATCTTACCATGAAAGTCATTCAATTCAACTCACTCGAGATAAATTATTTTATAACATTGTATAAAAATTTAGAATAAATCGGCCAGTTTGACTAGTTGGACCGAGAATCGGTGCCACAGCCGATCTAGAAGAAGAGTAAGACTGATAGATCATAGAATCGATCAAAATTTGAGTTTGAACAGGTTAAAACTGGTTATGAGCATATTTGAAACAATTAGAATTTTTTTTTTCTTTTTCAAATTTCTAGGTTTTAAAGATAAAATAGAATTATTTTTAGCATTAAATAGCATTATTTTTATATAAATATTTTTTACATTTAAAATATTATATAATCATTATTATGATACATAATTATTAAAAATGATAAATTTGCTTAATAAATAATACGAAAATAGAATATTAATTAAAAATTTTATATTCAAAAAATTATTATAAATAAATATTAACTTATTTATATTTTATTATTAGGTTACGAAACTTATTAATGATATTTTTTAACAATATATAACATAAAAAATTAAAAAAATTATTAACTTTATTATTATCGGTTTAATTACTGTTGAATTACGATTGAACCATTGGACCATTGTCTAAACCGGTTCAATGATCGGTATGGATTTTTATGCCTTATTTTATAGTTATAATTAGATAGAAATGAAAAATAATACACAATCTTATGTCACACTCAATTTATGGAAATCCATTTGAGGCAATAATTAGAATGACCGGCAGCAAAACTACGTTGACAATATTAAAATTATTTTCGTATACTTAAAAAAGTTCACTCATTAATACATTTAGATTTACATTATAAAAAATTTTATTACCAAGAAAAAAAGGAATTTTTTATTAAAAATTTTAAAATAAATGCACAAATATAGTTTTAGAATTATATTTATTATAATTTAAAATTATCTATAATTTAAGTTATTTTATAATTTTACTATTCAAATATTTTGAAGTGAAGTGTTTATTTCATAATAATTATTAAAGAAATTAATATTGTTGAATAACGACCTAAATATAACGGCCTTCTTCGTTTCCTGAACGCGGGTTCTATAAATTCACGTTGGTCTAAACTCTAAACCATTTCGAGAATTAGGCAATCCCATTCTGTGAAATCGAAATTAGTAAGATCCTCTCTGGTGTAGCAAGAAGCCAAGAAGGCACTACCATTCTGTGAAATCGAAACTACCAGTGTTGTTAGTAGCTTACGCCGGCGCGGCTAACAGACTGCCGGCGATTGGGTTTCTATCGCCGCGGGAAAGACGGAATACACTTATACAGTAAGCTGATACACTTCTCCATTTCTTTCTCAACCTTACAATTGATTCTTGATTCCATTTGCCTTTGATATCGCATAGTCTGTCCTTTCTATTTCTTTTCTTATTGTAAAACTATTACAAATGCCAAGCCTTCTTTCTTTTTCTTCTCTTTAATAATATCTTTCTTTCGTTTTCAACTAGAGTCTCATAGTCATGTGTCTCTGATTTTCTATTTTTAAGAAAAACATTGCGAATTCTGATTCTTGACCCATTGGAACTTGGCAACTCAGGCAAGCCTTCTTCTAATATTGCAAGTAACACAAAAATTGCTTATACGGTAACATTTGATTCTTGACCCTGTTCCACATTTTCTTCAAATACCATTTTATTGTCTTTATGAAACCATCATGCATTTGTCGATATAGCATCTATCTGTCAATTCTTCCACAATTTATTTCAATAATACGTCTTCGATTTCCTATTCTTTAATTAGCCACCACTTTCCATGGCCTCTTTGGACCCGTCACACTTGGCTGAGCAACTCGAGGAGTCAAGAGAAGACATGGAAAAGGAACATATGGAGGTACGCCAACCTTTTTCCAGCAATGCAGATCCTGCAAAAGTTTTATACCACGTAGCACTGATTCTTGATGCCATTTCAATTATTCTTTTCGTCTTTTTATAAATATTCATACACCCTCAATGCTCTTAATAGAATCTTTGATTCCTTTTTCCTACATTCTGTAACAGTCACTTGTTTTTGTTTTTCTCTTGTTTTATCAACCATTAAAGGCTGAAGGCTCCCACTCTTTGTTCTCGGACTTGCATGGAGGCCAACCTTCCTTGCTCACAGATTCTGGCCAAAGAGACGATATAACTAACGAAGAACGTAAAGATAGATCGCTAATCTCCCGCGCTTTTCTCTTCCCTGTTAATTTTGAGTTTACCAAAGAGGATTTGATCAGATTATGGATAGCGGAAGGACTTTTCCAGGAAAATCAGAGCCCAAGGGACAGAGTAGAAGATGATGCTAGTGTCAAGTTTGATTCTTTTCTGCAGCGAGAATTTATAGTTACGTCTAGAGCTGCCCCAGCCATGGGTTTTCATCAAAAGTGGCTGTATAAATTTCCCACATCTGTGGAATCTTCATTCCGCCATGCTATTTCTGATGGTGGATACTTTAGAAGCTCCGATGGTAACTTCCGTAATCTTGAGCGTGAAGTGGTGAGGCACTTGTGCATACTTTGTAAAAGCTTCAATGATATGGAGTTTAATGCTTTGAAAAGATTCAAGAATCTTCGGACTCTCTTCGTACTTCCTGATCATCAGGGTACTTCTTTCAGGAAAGTTCCTTGTGATCTTTTCTTGAGCCTCATGAACTTAACAACATTGAACTTCAGTCATAGCCTTTTGTCTGAATTGCCCAGTTCCCTTATGTGCTTGAAATCAATACGATACATCGATCTCTCCTACACGCCCATTACTAAGTTGCCTGATTCGATTGATAATCTTCAAAATTTACAAACTCTAAAGCTTGTAGATTGTTTCTATCTACATCAGTTGCCCAATGGCATGAGGAATCTCACCAATCTCAGGCATCTCGATTTTGATGTTGGTAGGCAGTTGCTATCTATGCCACCTGGAATTGGCAACTTAACTCATCTTCAAACCTTGTCAGCTTTTCTCATCGGTAAAGAAGAAGGATGCCAAATTAGAGAGCTGAGGAACTTAAGAGATCTTACTGGATCATTTTCCATTTCGGGTCTTGAGAATGTTCTAGACTTGGAGGATATAAGGGAAGCAGCTTTAATTGACAAGAATTACATCACTTCATTGTGGCTAAGTTGGCCTGGTGAAAAGGCTGAACATAGCCCTGACGATGAGGAAATACTTGAACATCTCCGACCCACTTTACACCTGCAAGAACTGACGATACTATACTATGGTGGTTCCAAGGTTCCAACCTGGATTACTGATCGATCATATGAATGTCTAGTTGCTCTTTCTCTTTACAGTTTTAATAACTGTCTGCTCCTTCCATCCATTGGTCACTTACCATCACTTCGGTTTCTGAACATCGAGAAAATGAATGAATTAGAGAGAATTGATGAGCTGTTTTGTAGAAATGGCATTGACAATTCAAAGGATCATGCATTTCCTCATCTACGAACACTTATGTTTGGAGACTTGCCCAGATGGGAAGAGTGGACTGGAGTACAGACCGGTGATTTCCCATGCTTAGATAGTCTCCATTTGAAAAATTGCCCCAAGCTGAAATCACTTCCATCACTGTCGTGCTTAAGGAAGTCCCTTAAGATTTTAGACTTATGCTACTGTCAAAGTATCATGCCCTTCCTGGATGGAGAAGAGACCGTTTCGCTTAATTTGCTTTACATCAAGGATTGCCCTGAACTTAAAAGATGCTTCGACAGATCACAGGGCCAAGATTGGCCAAAGATAGCACATGTTGACATCGTAATGATTGATGATGTTCTCTGGTTAGCCAAGGAAGAGAGTTGATGCACTGGCTTTTTCAACAGGTATTTGTGTTAGCTGTTTGTGGTATAAGCAGCTTCCTTGTCTTTATTATTTGCATGAAACAGCTGATCAACTCCTCAAGCTCATTTTTGGTACTCTTCAATAGGATATGTTGCCACATTTTTTTTTCAGAACCCTTAATCTGTCTATAAATTATGGTTGAATTGGATCTTAAATTCTAGTTGATAATAGTTTATTTGTGAAAATATGATTAGCAATAGTTGTAAGTTTTTCATTATGGCCGTTTAATAAATGTTCCGCTATTCCTTGTACAACTTCGTTGACCTTAATCCTAGTATATTTATGGTCTCAGACTTTTGTTAGATTTTGGGTGTGTTTGGCATCTGTGAAAATAGAAGCTGAGAAATAAAAGAGGTGAAAAATGGTGGAAATAAAAGTGTATGTAAGTTCAATTACATTGCCATTTTCTATATTTTTCTCCCTCCCATCCATTTTCATTAACTGTGCTCTTAAGATTTAAACCCTAAATATTTAGACTTCATAGGCTAAAATACATTAAATCACATCAATCTTCATAAAATTTGAGCCAACACAGGATATTAAGACTTTATCTATTTTCTAATTTTAACTGAGCACAACTTTTAATAAAAGCTAACAAGCATGGTTCATGTGGTTGGAGCTGCATTCCCTTTTCAACTTTCTTCCTTCTGTTTTTATTCAAGTCAGTATCTTTGTTTCTCCTTATATCCATTAAAATCCACCATGTTTGCTCTTTATATAGATTGTGGATGTTGTATTGATCTGCCTATTTGTGTTGATTAGATGTGGAAATATGAATTTTTATGCTTACCATATATTACTTTTATTGAATAGGTTATTGTCTCAGTCTACGAGTGGCAACTATACATTCTACATATATGCCCTCAGGAATGGGTGAAGAAAATGTTTTCAGATTGGTATTCATGATGAATCAAGGATTGTAATCTTGACTGGTGTTCTATTGCAAGTTATGAAAAATGATGATTTTTTTTCTTTTTTCATTTTGGTGGAAAAGCACAATATTTGGTTAACCAAAGTATTTTGCCAGATGAGTGGTGATCAATTTTTAATGTTCACGTCAATGTCTGTTGCATTAATGATCAATCATCATTATTTGTCTTTTTCGGTCTTTCGTTGAATGAAACTTATGAACTTAAATAATGATAAGCAATTTATACTATAACATATAATTATTAAAATAATAGATAAATTCTTTAGGAATTTATTTACAGAGCTAAATCGATTGAACTGATTCATACATCCAAATATAACCCAATACTCCTAGAATGGGGTGTGTTTAGTACTGCATGAAGAAGGAACTAACAAGAAATTATTGATGCGTGACAAGAAAGAACTGATTCTTCGCTGATGAGCACGATTTGATTTTAACTTATAAAATGGTGAAATTTACATAATCAATGAAACTTTGTTGCCATATCTGATGTAACTTGATGATCATATGAGCCTTGGTTTGATAATGAATGAGCCAAGCGTCACAATGTAAGGAGTATGCCTATTTCTTGAGTTTACTTAGCCTTCATTAATATTCAAGAGTCAAGACTTTTTTCATTCCAAATAATAATAAAAATAATAATACCTTTCTTTCGTATGTAGATTCATGATTGAATATTTTTGGTCAAAAAAAATTGAATATTGATATATTTAGTGTTTCCCTTTTGTATATATATAAAAAAAAGTAAATTACTGTTGGAAAAAAATTAGCGTATCCCGTTTTGCTTTTGTTGGAATAAATTCATATAAATCAGCTCATCTTTTTATGTGGCCGGAAAAAAAAACACTCATCATTTTAGGTAAATAATTAGGGTCGCTAGTCAAAAGTAGACTAATTAACATTATTGGAAATATTCGTATAAAAAAACATTATTGGGAATATTAAAACTATTCACTTGTACCACAAAAAATGTTCATTATTAGTTAATTAATAAATATTTAAATTATAATAGAAATTTATTAGCACGAGAGGGAAGTACTTCTTGTGGACCAAAAAGGGGAAATGTTCATAGTAAAAAAAAAATTTTAAATGCATAAATATAATTTTTTTTACAATATAAATCATATAACTCGAGTGATTTGAGATAAAAATTAAATTAAACCAATTTGAAAATTATATTAATGAAAAATTAAAATGTAAGTTCGCTCTATTTAAAAATATAGAGATATTGTGATAATTTGATTATTGTTATTATCAATTTATAATTTTTTATTATTTGTTGTATCTCAAGTTTTACTGTTATTTTGTAGTATAATGAAGTCGCTAATGATAAAATGATGATAACAAAAATCAATCATATATGGTCCGTAAGACGATATAATGTGCTTTTTTAATTATTGGTTTTTATAGACAATTTAATTATTTGTTAATGTTCTCTTTATAGGATAATGAAATTGCTAATGCTGCATGTCCATTGACAAATCCGTGCATGACATTGCATTTGGTATTTACAGTCTGAAAGCCCCAACATATAAGGATGTTCTCTTTTCTTTCTTTCTTCTTCTTCTTCTTGTTTTTTTTTTTATTTCTTTTCTCCCTTTTGTATTGTAGGTGCAACTTAATGATCCTGTACAATCCCCTGGAGAAGGAAGCATCTCCAGTTGATGATTATGGAGCAACCAATATTTTTGGATATATTTATCTGATTGAGTCAGATTTGAGTATTGTTAGGCTCAAATAGAGATAACTATCTCAACGTAATTTTTTTATATACTTATATAGTAGTTATTATTCATTTACATTTATATCATTTTTTAATGATG
Organism: Adenanthera pavonina; assembly: GCA_026686845.1. Lineage (NCBI taxonomy): Eukaryota > Viridiplantae > Streptophyta > Magnoliopsida > Fabales > Fabaceae > Adenanthera > Adenanthera pavonina. The sequence continues at coordinate 7,879,267 of JAIVEN010000020.1, read as the reverse complement.
ATCATCCTTCTATTAATTTTTAGTCAATGACAAAAACCCTAGAAAATATAAAGGAAGACAAAAAGAACAAAAAAGTGAAAAGAAAGAGCAAAGTGAGAGAGAAAGCAAAAAAATAAGCAAGGGAAGAAACTGAAAAAGAAGGAAAAAAAATAAAAGAGAGAGATATAGTAAAGTTGGTATTTAGTATCAATAAGGTTATCATATAGTTAGTGGATAGTTGGGTCGCTTAAGTATGTTATCTTGGATTTGATTCTTAGCTTTGTGTATGTAAAAGATTTTATTGGGAAAGGTAAAACCTACTTCAGTGACCTTTATGCCTCAAAAGAATTAGTTTTCGGATATCGATTATGAGATGTCCTTAATGCTTATAAGAAAGGGTTGGTATTTAGTAAAGTAAAAGAGAGTGTGTTGATTTTTTAAATTTTTAATTTACTTTTAGAATAAAATATAAATTTGGGATGACAAAAAATACATAGCCTCCGTATAATATAAAAATTTAGTAATATATATATATATATAATGCAAAGCAAAAATTAAAAACTTGGGAAAACCGTGGCTGATATTAGTCACCCTAAATTTGTTACCACAATATAAACGTGGTTTGAGGGGAATTAGTTTCTCTTAATCCACGTTTCAAACATGATAACAAATAGACACTAAGGGCTCGTTTGGTTTTTAGTTGGTTAAAAATGAATTTTGGTAAAATTGATTTTGTAACGTAGTTATGATAAAAATTGGTTTTGAACTAATATGTTTATGTTTGGATGATTTATTTAAAAATTGGTTTTGACAAAACTCATAATTTTCTTCTAAATTGAGCTTAAACTCTATCCCATGATTAATTTAATTTACTTGGACTAAAATTTAATTTACATTTATTTAATTGAAAATATAATATATCTGATATAACATTTTCTTACAAGTCATGATCTATAAAAATTAAAATTTTGAAGGGATATTTTAGTCATTAGATAGGAGAAATTTTATGAAAATTTTATTTTTTTATTTTTTCTCATTTTTATTGATTCATTTTTATCTAACTTTAAAATAAATACAGATCAAAATGAAAAAGTAGAACCGAGAAGCAGCTCCACTTCTGCTTATTCTAGAACCACATTTTGGCTGAAAACTCATTTTCTAATAAAACTAGAAAATGAAGCCAAACATCATGCACTAATATTAAAACCAAGTTTTTACTCAAAACTTGGTCTTAGTAGTAATACCAAAGAGGCCATAAATCGGCCTTTGGAAGCATGAACACATTTCAACAAAAAAAAAAAGGAAAAGAAAAGTGTCATGTCCTTCATGTGTGACACTGACAATATTTTAATTAACAGGAAAGAGGTTCTCTCCAGTTGTTTTGAAACAAATCTAGATCATTTAAATTTAAATTAAATGATTTATATCTACTACTACATAATCTTTGTGCTTCTAAAAATGATGACAAATAATCCAAATTCCTTTCAAATTGTTTGATCAGATATAGGGATTGTGCAGACTAGAAAAGAAATTGCACTATGTATGGCCTTCCTAACATATCGTTTTTTTTTTTTAATATGTCAGGCATGTGTGGTGAAAACCAGAATCATTCTCATGGAAATTACCAATACCAATGAAGATATAATTAATGTTGCAGCCTCTACAACTGTAATGTAGGTTATTGGGGATTAACCTTGCTTGAAGCAGAAATTGGAATGGACTATATAAGTCACATAATTTATAATTAATTCAAATAAGAAAAATATAATTAATTATTTAATTATTAAGAATTATTTAATTATTAAACAATTTAAATAAGACAAATATAATTAATTCATCTTACTATGAAAGCCACTTAATTTAACTTACTCAAGATAAATTACGTTATAGCAATGTATAAAAATTTGGAATAAACTAGTCATTTTGACTGGTTAAATTGAGAACCGGTGCCAGGGCTGATTCGGAAAAAGAGTAAAACTAACATATCACATAACTAATCAAATAACCAAGCTTAAACTGGTGAAAACCGGTTATGAACTGATTTGAACTTATCAGAATTTTTTTCTTTTTCAAATTTTTAAGTTTTTAAGATAAAATAGTATTATTTTTGTGTAAATTTTTTTAAAATTATAATATTGTATAATCATTATTATACTACATAACTACTAAAAATGATAAATTTATTTAACAAATAATATGAAACTAAAATATAGGTTAACAATTTTCTATTCAAAATATGATTATAAATGCATATTAACTTATTTATACTTTATTATTAGGTTATAAAACTTATTTATAATATTTTTTAATAATATATAACATATGAAATTAAAAAATTATTAATTTTATTATTATCGGTTTAATTACTATTCAACTACGATTAAACCATTGAACCTTGAACCGTTATTTTGACCGATTTAATGATTGGTCCAAATTTTAATATCTTATTTTATAGTTATAATTATATAGAAATGAAAAATAATATACAATCTTATGTCACACTCAATTTATGGAAATCCATTTCAGGCAATAATTAGAATGACCAGCAGCAAAACTACATTGACAATATTAAAACTATTTTCGAGTAATTAAAAAAATTCACTCATTAATATATTTAGATTTACATTATAACAAATTTTATTACAAAGTAAAAAAGGAAGTTTTTAATAAAAATTTTAAAATAAATGCACATATATAGCTTTAGAATTATATTTTATTATAATTTAAAATTATTTTTAATTTAAGTTATTTAATAATTTTATTATTCAAATATTTTGAAGTGGAGTGTTACTTCATAACTAATTATTATTAAAGAAATTAATATTGTTGAATAACGAACTAAATATATTCTTCTTCTTCTTCTTCTTTTTTTTTTTTTTTTACTTTTTAATCTTATTTTTATTCCATTTTATTTCTGGGTAAAAGGAATCATGCGCGGGCCTTCTTCGTTTCCTGAAAGCGGGTTCTATAAATTCACGATGGTCTAGACTCAAAACCATTTTGAGAATTAGGCAATCCCATTCTGTGAAATGGAAATTAGTAAGATCCTCTCTGGTGTAGCAAGCAGCCAAGAAGGCATTCCCATTCCGTGAAATCGAAACTACCAGTGTTCTTAGTAGCTTACGCCGGCGCGGCTACCAGACTGCCGGCGATTGGGTTTCTATCGCCGCGGGAAAGACGGAATACACTTATACAGTAAGTTGATACACTTCTCCATTTCTTTCTCAACCTAACATTTGATTCTTGATTCCATTTGCCTTTGATATCGCATAGTCTGTCCTTTCTATTTCTGTTCTTATTGTAAAACTATTCCAAATGTCAAGCATTTTTTTTTTTCCCTTTCTTTTTAATAATATCTTTCTTTCGTTTTCAACTAGAGTCTCATAGTCATGTGTCTCTGATTTTCTCTTTTTAATAAAACCATTACGAATTCTGATTCTTGACCCATTGGAACTTGGCAACTCAGGCAAGCCTTCTTCTAATATTGCAAGTAACGCAAAAATTGCTTATATGGTAACATTTGATTCTTGACCCTGTTCCACATTTTCTTCAAATAGCATTTTATTGTCTTTATGAAACCATCATGCATTTGTCGATATAGCATCTTTCTGTCAATTCTTCAACAATTTTTTTCAATAATACGTCTTCGATTTCCTATTCTTTAATTAGCCACCACATTCCATGGCCTCTTTGGACCCGTCAGACTTGGCTGAGCAACTCGAGGAGTCAAGAGAAGACATGGAAAAGGAACATATGGAGGTACGCCAACCTTTTTCCAGCAATGCAGATCCTGCAAAAGTTTTATACCACGTAGCACTGATTCTTGATGCCATTTCAATTATTCTTTTCGTCTTTTTATAAATATTCATACACCCTCAATGCTCTTATTAGAATCTTTGATTCCTTTTTCCTACATTCTGGAACAGTCACTTGTTTTTGTTTTTCTCTTGTTTTATCAACCATTAAAGGCTGAAGGCTCCCACTCTTTGTTCTCGAACTTGCATGGAGGCCAACCTTCCTTGCTCACAGATTCTGGCAAAAGAGACGATATAACTAACGAAGAACGTAAAGATAGATCGCTAATCTCCCGCGCTTTTCTCTTCCCTGTTAATTTTGAGTTTACCAAAGAGGATTTGATCAGATTATGGATAGCGGAAGGACTTTTCCAGGAAAATCAGAGCCCAAGGGACAGAGTAGAAGATGATGCTAGTGTCAAGTTTGATTCTTTTCTGCAGCGAGAATTTATAGTTACGTCTAGAGCTGCCCCAGCCATGGATTTTCATCAAAAGTGGCTGTATAAATTTCCCACATCTGTGGAATCTTCATTCCGCCATGCTATTTCTGATGGTGGATACTTTAGAAGCTCAGATGGTAACTTCTGTAATCTTGAGCGTGAAGTGGTGAGGCACTTGTGCATACTTTGTAAAAGCTTCAATGATGCGAATTTTAATGCTTTAAAGAGATTCAAGAATCTTCGGACTCTCTTCGTACTTCCTGATCAGGGGGGTAATTCTTTCAGCAAAGTTCCTTGTGATCTTTTCTCGAGCCTCATGAACTTAACAACATTGAACTTCAGTCATAGCCTTCTGTCTAAATTGCCCAGTTCCATTATGCGTTTGAAATCAATACGATACATCGATCTCTCCTACACGCCCATCACTAAGTTGCCTGATTCGATTGATAATCTTCAAAACTTACAAACTCTAAAGCTTGTAGATTGTTTCTATCTACATCAGTTACCCAATGGCATAAGGAATCTCACCAATCTCAGGCATCTCGATTTTGATGTTGGTAGGCAGTTGCTATCCATGCCACCTGGAATTGGCAACTTAACCCATCTTCAAACCTTGTCAGCTTTTCTCATCGGTAAAGAAGAAGGATGCCAAATTAGAGAGCTGAGGAACTTAAGAAATCTTACTGGATCATTTTGCCTTTGGGGGCTTGAGAATGTTCTAGACTTGGAGGATATAAGGGAAGCAGCTTTAATTGACAAGAATTACATGACTTCATTCTGGCTATGTTGGTCTGGTGAAAAGGCTGAAAATAGCCCTGACGATGAGGAAATACTTGAACATCTTCGACCCACTTTAGACCTGCAAGAACTGATGATACTATGCTATGGTGGTTCCAAGCTTCCAACCTGGATTACTGATCGATCATATGAATGTCTAGTTGCTCTTTCTCTTTACAGTTTTAATAACTGTCTGCTCCTTCCATCCATTGGTCTCTTACCATCCCTTCGGTTTCTGAACATCGAGAAAATGAATGAATTAGAGAGAATTGATGAGCTGTTTTGTAGAAATGGCATTGACAATTCAAAGAATCATGCATTTCCTCTTCTACAAACACTTATGTTTGGAGACATGCCCAGATGGGAAGAGTGGACTGGAGTACAGACCGGTGATTTCCCATGCTTAGATAGTCTCCATTTGAGAAATTGCCCCAAGCTGAAATCACTTCCTTCACTGTTGTGCTTAAGGAAGTCCCTTAATATTTTAGACTTGTGCTACTGTCAAAGTATCATGCCCTTCCTGGATGGAGAAGAGACTGTTTCGCTTCATTTGCTTTACATCAAGGGTTGCCCTGAACTTAAAAGATGCTTCAACAGATCACAGGGCCAAGATTGGCCAAAGATAGCACATGTTGACATGGTAATTATTGATGATGTTCTCTGGTTAGCCAAGGAAGAGAGTTGATGCAGTGGCCTTTTCAACAGGTATTTGTGTTAGCTATTTTTGGATAAACAACTTCCTTGTCTTTATTATTTGCATGAAACAGCTGATCAACTCCTCACGCTCATTTTTGGTACTCTTCAATAGGATATGTTGCCACATTTTTTTTTTCAGAACCATTAATCTATCTATAAATTATGGTTGAATTGGATCTTAAATTCTAGTTGATAATAGTTTATTTGTGAAAATATGATTAGCAATAGTTCTAAGTTTTTCATTATGGCAGTCTAATAAATGTTCCACTATTCCTTAAGGTACAACTTCATTGACCTGAAACCTAGTATACTTATGGTCTCATGACTTTTGTTAGATTTTGGGTGTGTTTGGCGTCTGTGAAAATAGAAGCTGAGAAATAAAAGTGTAAGTTCAATTACATTGCCATTTTCTATATTTCTCTCCCTCCCATCCACTTTCATAATTACTAACTGTGCTCTTAAGAATTAAACCCTAAATATTTAGACTTCGTAGGCTTAAATACATTAAATCACATCAATCTTCATAAAATTTGAGCCAACACAGGATATTAAGACTTCACCTATTTTCTTATTTTAACTAAGCATAACTTTTAATAAAAGCTAACAAGCATCGGTTTATGTGGTTGGAGCTGCATTCCCTTTTCAACTTTTCTTCCTTCTGTTATTGTTCAATTCAGTATCTGTTTTTTCTCCTTCTCTCCATTAAAATTCACCATGTTTGCTCTTTATTTGTCTTTTTCGGTCTTTCGTAAAACGAAACATACGAACTTAAATAATGATAAGCAATTTATACTATGACATATAATTATTAAAATAATAGATAAATTCTTTAGGAATTTATTTACAAATCTAAGTCGATTGAACTGATTCATACGTCCAAATATAACCCAACACTTCTGGAATGGGGTGTGTTTAGTAATGCATGGAGAAGGAACTAACAAGAAATTATTGATGCGTAACAAGGAAAGGATTCTTCGCTGATGTGCATTATTTGGATTTTAACTAAAATTGTAAAATTTGCATAATCAATGAAACTTTGTTGCCACATCTGATGTAATTTGATGATCATATGAGGCTTGGTTTGATAATGAATAAGCCAAGCGAGACATTGTTAGGGAGTATGTCTATTTCTCGAGTCTACTTAGCCTTCATTAACATTCAGGAGTCAAGACTTTTTTCATTTCAAAAGAAAAAAAAATAATAATAAGACCTTTCTTTCGTATGTAGATTCATGATTGAATATTGATATATCTAGTGTTTCCCCTTTATATATAAAAGAAAAAGTAAATTGCTGTTGGAAAAAACTAGCGTATCCCGTTTTGCTTTTGTTGGAATAAATTCATATAAATCAACTTATCTTTTTATGTCGCCGGAAAGAAAAAAGAAAAAACTCATCATTTTAGATAAATAATTAGAATCGCTAGTCAAAAGTAGATTAATTAACAATATTGGCAATATTAAATTAAACTAGTTACATGTACCACAAAAAAATGTCCATTATTAGTTAATTAATAAATATTTAAATTATAATAGAAATTTATTAGCACGAGAGGGAATCATTTCTTGTGGACCAAAAAGGGGAAATGGTCATAGTAAATTTTGTTTTTAAAATGCATAAATATAATTTTTCACAATATAAATCATATAACTCGAGTGATTTGTGATAAAAATTAAATTGAATCAATTTGAAAATTATATTAATGAAAAATTAAAGTGTAAGTTCGTTCTATTTAAAAAGATGTAGATATTGTGATAATTTGATTATTTTTTAGTATAATAAAGTTGCTAATGATAAATTTGCAAATGTTGACGGTAACAAAAGTCAAAACTACAATGAAGGTATAATTGTGGTACAAGTATGAACTGCAACATTGCCTTCTCCTATAAGTGACAAGGCTCTTCTATCTTATGCCAATTTCCTATGCTTCAGCATTACCATATTACCAATACAGACCACCAAATTTTGCAATTGCAGATTTCATACATTACTAATTGCCACCAGCAATACCAAATTTCAAACATAGCTCAATTGAATCATCACTGGCAACACCAAACTCTGCAGATTTCATATCAAATCCTAAGCAATACATGCACACCAACAATGGCACAATTGAATTATCAATTCACTGTAAGGACACTTGAGTAACCATGCAAGAATCACATGAGTAAGGAAGTTATAAATTTTGGGGAAAAGAAAGTTGCAAGTGACTTAAACCATTTAAGTTTCAAAATCAGCATTAGCCGACAGCTGGCAACTATTGACAACTAGTCGATGACTGATGACTAGAAGCTGATGACTATTGACCGAGCATTGGTAATCGTTGACTAGCTGTCGATGATGGTGAGGAAAGAGGAGGAAATTTTGAGTGCATTTTAGTAATCTCACCATTTTTTACTTAAAAACATTTAGTCTCTTAGTATAATTATTTTTTTTGGAGGACTCTTAGTATACATAATTGAATTGAACAAATGATTTTAAATATCCCTCCATCTCCAATTATAAGAAACAAATAAATGCCTTATTAGCAGGGGTGAGCAAAACCAAACTGAAACCGAATATCAAACAAAACCAAATTTAATTTGATTTTTTCAATTCATTTAATTCAAGTTTTCAATTAAGTTCGGTTAAATTTTTTGGTGATTTCAGTAATTTTGATTTTGTTCTGTCTTAGATTTAAAAAACCTAAATAGACCAATATATTTTCCTTTTTTTTTAAATTCAATGAATGAGTATACTGTTTGCACCCCTTTTGCCCAAATAAAATAAAAGGTCTTTGTACCCCACACACACTTAACCTCAAATACCAATTTACTTTGATGCAGCCCCATAAGTCCACTATCTCACAAAATTGAAACCCTATGGCCCTATTGACGTTCATCTCTCCCATTCCATCGTTCCTACTCTTCCCGTGGCCATCAGCAACATCTCACATCATCATCAGTTCATCATGGCCACTCCCACCTTCCTTCTCCAACCTCAATCCATCCACACCACCATCAATAATCTAGTATAAGATAAAAAAAAAAGTAGCATATCTAAGCCCAAAAAAGGTAGAAGCTTGGAGCATTGCAAATTTGATTGTGATTTGTGAAGCATTAGATCTGATTGTGAAGGAAAAAAATGACTACGGTGGAAAGAAGAGGCGGAGGTTATGGCAATGGCATTTGTCAATGAACAATGGGAAGGCTGTGTAGGTCTTCTAACAAAGGTGAGGTCTCACTCATGATGAAGAATGGTGGTTGCTAGAGGTCTCTTTGATAACTAAGCCGATTAACAATAGGGTCGCCAGTGGTCTTGCAATGGTGCTAGTGGAGTCACTAGAAGTCTTGGTGGTGCCGTCGATGTTGTGAATGGTAGATGGGAGTGGATGAAAGAGGGGGACAGAAAAATAATGATAGGGAATTATGGATATAGAGTGTGGTATTCTGGAGACTGAATATGAAATCCGATCTGAACCAAACTGAAATTTCAGTTTGGTTCAATTCGGTTTTTCCTATAAATACGGTTAGGTTTGGTTTTCTAATATACCTCATTTCAGTTATTCGATTTTTTTGGTTTCTGGACCTAACCAAACCGAATATGTAATTGCTTACCCTTACTCATTAGTACCAAGAAAAAAACAGTTTGATAGTTAAATTCATTAATTATGCTACAATTTCTTTTATTCCCCAAAATTGCCCATATTAAAAGTTTAGAGTGGGATTAATTAATTACTAATAATTGTCAACACAACTTTAATTACTTAAGGGCATAAAAAATGATATTGATTACTAGTAATTTTTTATCCATAACTCTTATATTTTTAAACAAATGAAAAGTCTCAAAATTCTCTTATAATTGGGGGTGAGGGAAGTAACAATAAAGTTCCTTTTTTTTTGTGCGCAAGATTTATCAGGTTTAAACTAATTCAAATTAAGTCGAATAGGACCATTTTTTAGCGACAATCTCCACCAACATGGCTACTCTCATGCTAACATGGTAATAAACTTCCATTTTTTTTTTTGCCACATGGTATAATAAACTTCCTATTTTGCTCCAATGTGTGATTTCCCTTCAAGTCTATATTTACATTTACTCCCTTTGATCCTTTTTTATAAGACATTTCTAATTACTTTACGTAGATTAAGAAAATTAATTATATTCTTAAAATCTTAAAAAACTAAATATTCATAAACCAATTAAAATATGGTTAAAAATATTAATATTGACTAATCGTATAAAAATTTCAATAACAATTTAGGAGGTCAAGAAATAAATGATAAGAGGAAAAATAAAAATAATGTTACTAAATATTACAAGGTGTCTTATAAAAAAAAAAAAAAAAAACTTCTAGCAGGTGCCTTATAAAAAAAGACAAAGAGAGTAACTATTTTCCAATGCCACTTTCCCAGTCAACTCTAAATCTTTGGAAAATTCAACAAACGTAAATCCAGACTACCATGGTATAGCAAACAAATGAGGCTCCGCATTCCATAGTGGACCTAAACTCAATGAAAAGAAGAGCTATAAAAAACTAGCTGTGGTGCAGTCAAAGTCGTCTTCTTGGTGTCACATTTGATGAAATCAACAAAATAGGTAACTTTCACTGCCACCAAAATCCCAATCCTCTTTTCAATTATTCTTCACCCACATCTCCATAATTGTTTATCTCTTATGGTAGAACAACACAAATCAAAACAATTTAATTTTGCTTGTGAACAGTCCACGGTAGCCTTGGTTGTCTTTCATTATTCCATGGTCATTTGTTTTTGAGCTACCTCTCTCACTATCGTCTCAACTTGATTCTGGATATTGGGACCCATCTGTTCTTTTTAGTCAGTTTTGGTATGTTGAGTTGTTTCAAAGAAGTTTGGTTGATTGAAATTTGCTGCTTTTGAAGATAATGAATTTGGTTTAACACAAGATCTACCTCTACAATGTCACTTTTGGGCTTTATATGCTAGATTGGTGGGAACATTTTCTTTTCAGTATCCTTTATTACGCTCCTTTTCTATGCATTTTTATTGCCTTATTTGCTTGTCCTGAGATTTCCCCAAAACCCAAAAGTATAGCTTTTATGTGTTAGATTTGGGAACACGATCCCTTTATGGAATTACACTTACAAAATCTACATGACGTGATGTTTATTTCCACTGTCCTGATTGATAATTGGACATGGATTACAAAGAATACAAGTGTTGATCAATTCTATTTTTTTTAAAAAAATGGTTTGCTTGCTTGATATTATGTTTGTCATTCTCCCATAATCTTAAAAGTGGTGGATTGGGTCTCTTTTGGGGTAATCATAGCTAAAAACAATAACAACAACATTAACCTTATCCCACTATGTGGGGTCAGCTACATGGATCATACGACACCAATGAGCTCTATCAAACGTCATCTCCTCAGATAAATCATTTCTCAAAAATTATTCCTTATAACTTCCCTTAGTGTCTTTTTTTGTCTTCCTCTACGCCTTTTGATCGGGCTCCAGGCCATTTGATCAACTCTCTTCACTGGCTCTTCTTGCCCTCTTCTTTGTACATGCTCAAACCACCTTAAACGATTTTCCACCATTTTCTCCTCGATAGGTGCTACCCCAACTTTCCTTCGTATACAGTCATTTCGTATCTTATCCAATTTTGTATGACCACACATCCATCTCAACATTCTCATCTCTGCTACTCCAATCTTATGCTCTTGTTGTCCTTTCAAAGCTCAACATTCACTACCATATAGCATTGCTACCCTTATAGCTGTTCTTAAAATTTTTCTTTAAGTTTAGTAGGTACCTTGCTGTCACAAATAACTCCTATTGCTTTCCTCCACTTCAACCACCCAGCTTATATTCTATGCATAATATCCCCATCAATTTCACCATTATTCTGTAAAATTGACCCCAAATATCTAAACTTTAACACTTCAAGAATGATTTGCTCTCCAATTTTTACCTCTGAATCATTTCTAATTGGCCTCTTATTAAATTTACAATGCATATATTTCGTCTTGCTTCTACTTAGACGAAAATCTTTTGATTCCAAAGTATGTCTCCATAATTCAAGTTTAAAGTTAACCTCTTCTTTTAAGTCTTCAATTAAAACTATATCATCCGTGAAGAGCATACACATTGGAATTTCTTCCTGTATATGTTCTGTAAGAACATCCAAAACCAGATCAAATAGGTATGGACTCAAAGAAGATCCTTGATGTAAGCCTATTGTTATAGGGAAGTCCTTTGTCACACCTTCAGGGGTTCTCACACTTATTGTTGCCCCCTCATATATATCCTTTATGACTCAACTATAAGCCATGCGGACACCTTTTTTCTCCATTGCTTTCCACAATACATCTCTTGGTACTCTATCATAGGTTTTTTCCAAATTAATGAAAACTATATGCAAGTCTCTCTCTTTACTCCGGTATCTTTCAATCAAACCCCTTAATAAATAAATAGCCTCTGTTGTAGACCATCTTGGCATAAATTCAAATTGGTTTTCTGAAATACGAGACTCTTTTCTGAGTCTATGCTCAATCACTCTTTCCCAAAGTTTCATGATGTGACTTATGAGTTTTATCCCCCGATAATTAGTACAATTCTGAATATCCCCCTTGTTCTTGTATATGGGCACTAGAGTGCTCTTTCTCCATTCCTCTGGAATTTTCTTGGACCTTAAAATCTCGTTAAATAACTTAGTAAGCCACCAAATCCCCTTCTCTCCTAAGTACTTCCAAACTTCGATAAGAATACCATGGGGACCAATGGCTTTACCATTATCTATTCTCTTAAGAGCTTCTTTCACCTCTCCAACCTGAATCCTATGATAGAAATTCAAATTGAGATCATCTTCATGGGTTGTTAATCCTTCAGTATCAATAGTCATATCCAATCCATTATTGAAAAACTAATAAAAGTAACTCTCCCATCTTTCTTTAATATCATCATCTGCAACTAAAATTTTTCCGTCTTCATCCTTAATGCATCTTACTTAGTCCAAATCTCTTGGCTTTCTTTCCCTTCTCTTGGCAATTTTGTAAATTTTATGTTCACCATTCTTTGTTCCTAAATCCTGGTAGAATTCCTCAAAAGCTTTAGATCTAGCATCGCTTACTGCTTTCTTAGTCTCCTTTTTAGCCAACCGATAACATTTCAAATTTTCATCATTATTACATAGATGCAGGGCTTTGAAACACTCTTTCTTATATTTGACCTTCTCTTGCACACTCTCATTCCACCACCAAAATTATTTATCCTTAGGTCTAAAACCTTTGGATTCACCCAATAGTGCTTTAGTGGTATCCCTGATCCTTTTAGCCATTTCATCCCACAAGATGTTAGCACTTCCTTGCAAGTCCCAATTACCTTCCTCCATAACTTTCCTCATAAAGGTCACTTGTTTCTCACCTTTTAGTTGCCACCACTTAATCCTAGGATTTAAAACTTTTTGACTTTTTAGTTTATGATTTTTAACTAGCACATCAAGGACCAAGACCCTATGTTGTGAAGTTAAACTTTCACCAGGGATTACTTTGCAGTCTTTACAAGTTGTTCTATCTGAGTTCTTTACCAAAAAGAAGTCAATTTGTGACCTTTGGACTCCACTCTTATATGTAATTAAATGCTCCTCCCGCTTCTTGAAACAGGTGTTTACAATCGTGAGGTTGTAAGCCATTGAAAAATCAAGAATGGAATGTCCCTCCTCATTTACTTCTCCAAAGCCATAACCACCGTGAGGTCCCATATATTGCCTTGTCTCTTTTCCCACATGACCATTAAGGTCCCCCCAATGAGGATCTTTTCCTCTTGTGGGATATCTTGAACCAAGCCCTCCAAATCTTCCCAAAACTTTTCCTTAATATGTGCGTCCGACCCTACTTGAGGTGCATAAGCACTAATAACATTGAGTGTATCATGTTCAATAGTCAATTTTAAGGATAAGATCCTATCTCCAATCCTTCTGACTCCTACCATATTCTTTTTCCAATCTTTGCCCACAATAATACTAACTCTATTCCTTGCTCTAACCTTCTCTACGTACCAAAATTTATAACCAGTAGTGTATAACTCCTTAGCCTTTTCTCCCACCCATTTAGTTTCTTGAAGACATAAGATGTTAATTCTCCTTCAAATCATAACATCCACCACCTCCATAGATTTACCTGTTAACGTACCAATATTTCAAGAACCAAATCTAATCTTGCTTTTCTGGGCTAACTTCTTTACCCATATCTGTCCAGCATAATGTGGGAACCCTTACTCATTTAACACTACACCCGAGCGCCAATGTAGCGATTCTAACTCATTTGACACTGCATTTGAGCCATACAGTGCATTACTTCTAGGTAATGACCTAGCCTTAGCACGTATATATCTCTAATCCATGTCATAAGATTTGACAGATTTTTATGTTGGTTGTCGAGGGGCTAACACAACCCTCCTCCTTTACCCAGGCTTGGGACCGGCTATGATACTACATAGGCAGAGTTGGGTAATCATAGCTGAAAAGATTGGATAATTTTTACTTGGAAGTGGAGGCATTTTTTTAATTTAATGACATTAATCTCTATTGTAGTATCACACTTGTGAGTTCCTAAATTTTGCCAAATGCTTTGGTGATTATATTATTGTGGTTCGTATTCTACAATAGGTCGTGATATGTTATTGAATTCCTCAAAAGGTAGGGTGCACTTTGCTTCTGCCTAATCCATCTTTTTAATTGGGTCCCTACAAAGCTTCTTTAATTTCTTAACATGCATGTTTACTTACTTTACTGCATCACTATTTGCTATATGGTTACTAAGCATCTATGTCCATAACAATATTGATGCATGAATTATGTTGCTTAGCTTTATTAAGTTTTGTCCCCTTTTCATTCTTTTGTTTGAGTATTGAGAATTTCTTGTATTTGTGTCCCTTATATCTGCATTATGTTTGTATGGTTACTAGTGAAAAACATAAATAATTTGAAATATGTTGCATTGTATTTTAATGACATCATTTTGTTCCTTTTCCTTTTATCTTTAATTTTTCCTCTTTTAGAAGGATGCGGATTGAAGAGAATATTTTGGGGACTCAGAAATTTAACAGCTAAATTAAGCGTAAATTTCAGGAATTCATAAGTAGAAGCATATTGAAACTCATGTAATTCACGGTTATTAGTGGTGACTTTCTTCTCCTTTTTATACAAGTGAATTTGTTGCGATCATTTGTATTGACTAATGGGTTGGCTTTATTTTAGAAATCTCTTTTAAATCACTCCTAACCATACAGGTACTAAATAGTCAACCTAAGTTTGCTTTTACTAGTTCCTCTCTATTTGTTTATCATTTAAAATGAAGAGTAAGTCATTTCTGTTCTATCCAGCTGTGCTTTTAATACAGAGAAGATACCTGATACTATTTTATTCATCACCTTTAGTTTCCCTCTTTCATTATGCAACTAGAAAGTAAAAAGTGCTCCCCTTTCCTTTTTTGTTCCCCCCTTGCTGTTATAATTCTTAAGATGGATCCTTCTGATTGAGAAGTTTATGTAAAAAAAACTTTATCATTGGTGTATAACAAATGTACAATGAGATCACTAAACTTTGTGCTTGGATGATATAAGCAAGTGATCCTATTACTTTTCACTTAGTTGTGAGGCAAATTTATATAGGAGTTTTTGAATTGATTGATGTCTAATGCAGATTTAACTATCTCCTATCTTTGTTTCAAAATATAAAACTCAATTTATGAATCTTAGCAATTTAGTAGAGTTGTTTGTTTACTCGATCCTAATGTCCTCTCTTCCCATTGATATTAAACAATTAAGAGATCAAACTTCTTCACTTGTAAGCTGCCTCGTCAATTATTTAACAAATAAGTAAGTAAAAAAAATTATATATTGGCATAGAAGTTGAATTCAAAATAGTTTTATTTGGGTTGAGGTAGATGAATAGGTGAATGGCCAATTAGTCTACTTGACTTTGTAAATGAATTGAGAAGTGTCTTGAGATTTTGCTTCAAGTTGGAAAGGAATATGTTCATCAATTGAGTGGTTTTTGTACCAAACTGAAAGGAAAAAAAGAACTAGTTTGTGTAAATTGCCATGATCTGGTATCATCTCCTTTTGACTGTCTGGTCATACTATTATTTTCTCTACCCTATGGCTAAGGCCAGGACTTAAAGCCCAAGACCTTGTTGTTTTATAGGACTTGCTTTCAGTTTCAGTGTTAAGTGTGGAAGCACTATGTAGTTTTTATCTTGTTCTTTAATCTTAAAACCCATAAAACTTCTACTTGTTCTCTGTACTCTGTTGTGCTTGTTTAAACTACATGTTGCAAGGGATTTGGGGTTTAAAAACTTTTTATAACATTAACAAATTAGCAACCTTCCACCTCCAGCCCTCCATCTCTTGACATCAAATTTTGTTGCTCAAACAGGGCAATCTAACAATACTTCTGGTAATCATGCCTACATGGATAGTGTTGGGTAACAGACAAACAAACTTGATGGTTTTTTTAACTTTCTAAGTGATGTTAAATGGATGCTAACCTTTCTACTAAAAGATTCCTATAAAATATGCTATGTTTTCAATATTTTATAGCCTTTGGACAAGTTATGCAAATTCCTTACTTTCCAAATGCATAATTGAATGAGATGCTCTCTCAACATGATTTTCAACTTCTTTTGACTTTAATTAGTGAAAAATTGAAAAAATTTAAAAAGGATAATAGGAATGATGACAAGAAGTTTAGACTTATACCTATACATCCTTATTGTTTACAGCATTGCACTTGTCTCAAAATATTTGCTTACCACCATATAGGATTAATAAAATGTATAACTAGCATATATCGTCTCTATGGTAGGGCCTTGAGGTTTTAATTTTAAGGGATTTAAGTTTGAATGCTGGTATAAGAGGAAGATGAGAAAAAATGTGTAAGTATAACCTTTTTTTTTTTGGACCAGTATAAGTATAATCCATTGCTTTGCTACTATTTATGAAGCATGAACACACTTCAAAAATGGAGAGTGTCATGTCGACAACTTTTTCTTTTTTTAAATCTTTTTTATGTTTAATAAGAGTTATACAGCAATCACCACAAGAGATCACAACAACATGTTTAGTCTGATATATGGATTGTGCATACTACTATGGAGATTGCAGTATGTTTGACATTTCTAACGTATATATTTTTTTAATATTTCAAGTATGTATGGTGAGAACAAAGAACCAAAATCATTCTCTTGGAAATTGCCAATATGAAGGACTTTGAGATATGAATGATGCAGCCTACACAACTATAATATAGATTATTAGGGAATAACTTATTTGCAACAAAATTTTGAATGGACTAAATAAGAATTTCATAGTGCTACAGAAAAGTCTTTACATCTCACCCACCTTGTCTTTCATGAATCTTTGTATAATATTGCTTTACTTATGGCCTTTTTATGGGATTTTGATTGTAATTCACAAGATTTGAGCAATTAGTCCAATCTCAAGTAACACTTCAATTTCTACCACTTGATGTTATTGACAGCAAAGAGAAATTATAGTATAAGCAAGTGATCCTATTACTTTTTGGCCTTAGCTGTGAGGCGAATTCATATAGAAGCTTCTGAATTGATTGATGTCTAGCATAGGTTTGGCTATCTTCTATCTTTGTTTCAAAATATAAAACTCAATTTATGAATCTCAGCAATTTGGTAGAGTTCTTTGTTTATTGGATCCTAGTGTCCTCTCATCCCATTGATATTAAACAATTAAGTGATCAAACTTTTTTCACTTGTGAGCTGCCTTGTCAATTGTCTAACAAATAAGTGAGTGGAAAAATTATGTATTGACATGGAAGAAACTGAATTCAAAATAATTTTGTTTCAGTTGAGATAGATGAATAGATGAATGGCCAATTGGTTTATTTAACTTTGTAAATGAATTGAGAAGTGTCTTGAGATTTTGCTTGAAATTGGAAATGAATATGTTCATCAATTGAGTGGTTGTTGTAACAAACTAAAAGGAACAAGTACTAGTTTGTGTAAGTTACAATGGTCTAGTGTCTTCTTTTTTTGGCTATCTAGTCATACTCTTATTTTCTCTACCCTATGTCTAAGGCCAAAACATAGAGCCCAAGACCTTTTTGTTTGACAGGACTTGCTTTCAGTGTTAAGTTAGAAAGCACTATGCAGCTTTTATCTTATTCTTTGAGCTTAAAACCCATAAAACTTTTGCATGTTCTCTGTACTATGTTGTGCTTGTTTAAACTACATGCTACAAGGGATTTGGGGTTTAAGAACTTTTTATAACATTATCATGAGATATAACAAATTAGCAATTGATAAGCCCAATAACTTTTTAGGCTGAGTATACAAGAGAAGCAAGATCAAGGATACTAGAGACATGAGAACGAGGGCCAAGAGTAACACAAGGCCCATTTATATTCAGACCTGAATTGGGATGCTAAGAGGTGGGGCCAATAGGGATATCTTTTAGGGTTTAATGCAAGAGGAAAGAGTTAAGGAATTTGTAGTTGTCTGATAGGGAGAGACCTACCTCTTGAATGACAGGGACATATACTAATCTGCTACCTTATTTACTATTGCTTTTCTTTTATTAGATATCTGTGAGTACCAAGTTTTGCTACAGTAATTAGGAGGATTAGTGATTTTGTTATTTTTCCTCTCTTGTTAAACTAGAGGAATATTGTGCTAATTCTCTTAATTATATGTTAATGACATTCTAGGCCTCGCCATATTTTGTAGCAGAGCTGGTTACTTTTTTAGGCATGGTGGAGATAAGGATGAAAAATAGTATCAAAGTTGTAGAGAGAAGTTTAAGAAAGGTTCAAAGGAGTCAATGGGAGAACCGAGAAAAGCTTAATAAGGTCAAACTCTCGATCATGGAGGTTAGAGAGCAAATGGTGATGATGTAAACTTCATTATCAAACTAGATGGCAGAGCTAAAAGCATTGCTACAAAATGGGCAAGTGGTGTGACTCAACCTGACTTAGGTTTTTCCAACAAATCAAGGTAATTGAATTGGATAGAAAGGACCGACTGAGCAAACGGAGATGTTAGGACCTTAAACAAACAAGGAGACACAGACAACAAACAACATAAAGGGACCAAAAGTGACAGGAGAAAAGGAGAATCAGTTTCTCCGACAACTTGAACTACCTATTTTCTCAAATGAGGATCCTATTAGTTAGTTATTTCACATGAAGAGGTATTTTTCTATGAATAGGATAGTTGATGGTGAAAAAGTAGATGCAGCTATAATCGGATTAGAAGGGAGAGCATTAAATTGTTTCCATTGGACTGAGACCCGTGCTTCGATTAAAGACTGGCATGAGTTTAAGAAAGAGGTTTTAGAGAGGTTTCACTGCCATCAATGGGGTGATAGTTATGAACAGCTAGCCGACTTGAAGCACGAGACTATGGTGTTTGAATACAGAGATAAGTTTGAGTTATTGTTTACCTCGTTAGTTGATATGCTTGAGGAAGCTTTAATGGGGATGTTAAAAACATTTTGCAACATAAAGTAAAGGCTAAAGTTTGTTTGATGCAACCTCAGATTTTAAAGCAATTAATGGATTATGCTTTCCAAGTGGAAGGTAAGAACTTGACTCTTAAGAAGGCTAAGAAGCAAAAACGAATCAAGAATAGTAAGAGTAGCCCAGTGCAGAGGTGGTTGAGCATGAAAACTTTTTCACTTGGGTACTCTAATTTGTTATAAGGTCCTAAGAATGCTTATAGTTCACCATCTATCAAGAATGGTGAGAAAAAGGAAGTAGAGAGCTCAAAGGCAGAACAATGAAATTTCAATTTCAATTACTAGTGCTAATAGCAGTAGCAGTAGTGATAAACAGGCTTAAAGACTAACTGAAGCATAAATTAATCGTAGGAGGGAGTTAGGCCTATTCTTCAAATGTGAGGAAAAGTTCAAGCCTAATCATAGATGCAAGGGAAAAAAACTACAAATGTTGATTGTTATTGATGCAAATGAGGAAGAGTTTGGTAGAGTAGAACTAGATGAAATAGATGATGAAGTATCCAATAAAATTATTACTACTATGGAGCTATCATACACCATTGTCATAGGCTTTACAAGCTATATAACTATGAAATTAATGGGGGAGCTAAAAGGAAAAGTTGTGGTGGTCCTTATTGATAGTGGAGCTTCACATAACTTTATATTTGTGCATGTTATGCAAGCATTGTAGATTGAGAAGCATGAAACTCAATCATAGTAGGAGATGGCCAGAAATTCTACTCAAAGCATGAATGCAAAGATGTGAAGATGGAGTTACAAGGGACGAAAATTATTCAAACCTTTTATCCATTTCAATTGGAGAATGTTGACATAGTGTTAAGTGTAGCATGACTTGAATTTCTTAGAGGGACTAGAGTGAACTAGGGGCAACTCTATATGAAGATTAAAGTGAAGAGAAAGTGTGTATGCTTGATGGGAGACCCTACTCTTACTTAAACCCAAGCTTCTTTCAAAGCCATGAAGAAAGCTTTGAAGAGTAAGAGGAAAGGGTATTCACTAGAATTATGTGTTACTAATGTTGAAAAGGCAATTGATACAGTGGAGGGTACATCTAAAATTAAGAAGTTGCTAGAAGAATTTCCAAGAGTATGTGAGCCAATAAAAGGGTTACCATCTCACTGTTCTAATGTTCATTCTATATCTATCAAGGAGGGAGCTCAAATCCCTACTATGAGACCTTAAAGGTATGCTTATTGTGAACATCCTATTTTATCCAGACAAAAACAAAAATAATAAAAAATTGAAAAAACAAAAGAAATAAAATAAAATTTCCTTTTAGGTAGGGAAATTAATAATTATAATTTAATTTCAAGATAAATACAAATCTTCCAAAATCTAAAAATCGCTCTTTGAATTCAATTTCTTCTTTCTAGAATTTGAGATCTAAAATTTCAAATAAAGAAAAAAAGAAATTTAAAATTAAAATCAAAATCTTTTTAATCTTAAAAGAAAATTAAAAAAATTTAAAATTTAAAATAAATAAATAAATAAATTATATATTCTCTCTAGAATTTTCTTTAATTTAAATGGAAAATTCCTGGAAAAATTCAAAAAAAATCACTCTACAAATCCAATTCCTTTCTTTGAGGAGTTTAAAAAATCCTATCTCTTTCTTTTTTTTTTTTGAAAAAATCAATCAAATCATTTTCTTTTTCAGGAAAAACAAAAATGAAATCCTATCTTTATATTTAAAAAAAAACAAGAGAAAAATCCCATCCCTTTATTTTTCATTTTATCCAATCTCTCTCATTTAAGATTTAAAAACCAAAAAAAAAAAGACTCTCTTTATAATATAATAAATAAAATTAAAAAAAAAAGAAAATGGAGTGAAACACAAGCATGGCTCTGCATTTCACTCTCACAATTTTTGCCCTAACCCAATGACTGCACAAAAGCACAAGAGGAAAAGAGAGCCGCAGGCGAGGAAAAAAGGAGAAGCCAGGGAAGTTGAAAACATGAGCAGAGAAGAGCAGAGAGTCTGAGAGAGCAGCACGCAAACATGGAAAAGGGAGAGGGAGATGTGCACGAGAATGAGAGATAGAGGAAGCACGCGTGAGAGGAAAGCAAAGCACAATGGAGGCCGAGAAAAACCTAGGAAGTTTGGGGCTAAAAAGCCTAAAGTCCAAATTTCAGAGGCCGAGGGATGGCCGATTGAAAAGAGACTGAGAGCACGATAGAGACAGAGGGAGCCGCCGAGAAGACTAAAAGAAAAATGAAGGAAGGAGATAGAACGAATAGGAGGGAAAGAAAGGAGGAACCAAGTAAGAGAGACAGAGAGGACAGAAGAGGCTCAAAGACGGCCGCGGAGGAAAGAAAAGAAAAGACAGAGGGAGCTGCGTGAGGAAAAAAAAACCAGAGAGACAAGCTGAGAAAGAAAGCACGAGAGAGCGTGGCTATATGAGAGATTCAAGAAAGATGGAGTAAGCCAAACGAAAGAGAGCACCTGATCACAAGCCTCACCTTCGACAGTTCCATGATTCTTATTCCTTGCTTTACCCTATTCTCATAATGCCGCAACTCCAGTTTTCCAACATCACTCACAGCTTCATCCACCATTTCTCCAATGTCTCTCCATTGTCCACTCATTGAGCTCCATGTTCTCCTTCTTCCTTCTTGTTCTACCATCATTGTGATCTTGTGTGTATTGTGAGCTACGGTGTTCTCTTGGTGTTATTTTCCCAGTGTTGTTCCTCTATAACTTTCTCCCAATTCAGCCCCTCTGCCTTTCCATGCTTCATTTCTTTTTCCTTCTCTACTTTACGAGCTACATATCTTTGTTGGTACATTTCCCCTCTATTTGCTGTTTTTAATTTTTTCAATGTTATATTTTACTAGGTTAAGGGCTGTATAGTGGTCATTTTGTGGTTGTTATAAAATGGGGAGGTATGATATTTTCATATTAGGGGCTGTATCATGGTTCTATCATGATAGGGAAATGTGAAATCATGAGTTAGAGGTTCATGATGCCTTTGAGGGTCCTTATAATGCTAAGAAAATGATTTTGCTAGTTTGATTATGTGTTTTCTTTAATATCTGCTTGGGGATGAAAGCATATTGACATTGGGAGGAAATTTTCACTCTTGTTTAGTGGAACAATCTTTTGGTCAAATTCTTTAACTTGAGATTCAACTTGGGGCTGATATAATATTGTTGTTGGAATTAGTGTGGGCTTAAATATTTGGGGTTGTTTTTCACGGTTATGAGAAGAAGCAATGACCAATTTTTTTTTTGGTTACTTCAAATGGGCAAGCTTGAGGTTAGCTAATCAGGTTCTTAATTTAGTTTTCTTTTATCTTTTCTTTATCTTGGTTTAGTCTTTGTTATAGTAGTGTCTTCCTTTTAGGATTAAGTTAGTTTGTGTGGTTTTTAGATTCGGGTTGGCTTCAATAATGGCATTGCTTTTAAGGTTAGGATTGCTAGGATTGCCTCCTGGGCTAGTTAATGATTTATGCTACTTTGTCACCTACACAAGCCTGCTAATGTATCTTCATGCTCTTGCAGTATTCTGTTTGTATTTAGCCCCCTGTTAATGACGGCATGGGTTCTTATTAGTATGTGATCTTTGTTCTTTATAAGGAATTATTTGAGTTTTTGTTCCAAAATTTTAAGATGAATCTCCATTCCTATTCTTATTCTTTGTGAGCACCACGGGAGCATGATCCGAGTTCTAAGAAAGTGAGGCCATCATCTTTGGAGCAAAGGTGGAGAAAAGGAAGACACGAGTTTGCATCTCCTCATCTTATGATTGTGTTTAAGTTTACATCTTAACACACGCCATCACAAAATCATACGTATTTGTAAATATTTGTCATAATATATTCTTCTTGTTTGCTTTTAAAATTGGTCACAAAGGATTTTAGAGCTTTTGTAAACCCCTAAAACAATCACACCGTGTGAGCCTATGGGGCTACACGAGTGTATCATGCAGGTATACTTATATAGGACCGAATAACCTTTCCATTCAAAATTTTATTTTCTCATAGAAATAAAAATAATAAAATTGATAAATAAACAATTGCCTATATAATTACACCATGTAAGATTTTTGAACCCACGCACGCGTCTCAGTTAGTCATGTTGTCGCATGAGGCTGCGAGTCCACGTAGACATGTGAGTTAGACGTGTTGCTTGCGTTCATTGAAATAAATAACTTTTTGTTTTATAAATTTTCAATTGTCTCTTTAATATATGCATAAGCGTAATAATATTTTCTTAAAAAAACAATATAATCAAATTATTTAAATAATAGAATCTTCATTTTATTATAGTCTCTCAAATAGCTATACCACGGAGGTTTTGGAACTTTCGCAGGTATTATGGTTGGCCGTGTTATCGCGTGAGATTGTGAATTCATGTAGATGTACCAGTTAGACGATTTCTCTTTACGAAATAATTGTATTTCATAAAAACTAAATTATGATAATATAACAAGTTTTTTTCAATTTTATTTTAAAATGTATAATAAAATCATTTTTTAAAAATCGAAGAATAATAGTATTTTCTAAATTTTACTTGAAATTATAATAAAGCCTTTATACCATAACGTTTAAAACTTCCGTAGGTACTTAAAGAATCATTTTATCGGGCATGACTGTGAGTTTGTAATAGGTAGATCGGTTTCTTTTTTCTTGTAAAAGGAAAAATTCTTAAAAGTACAAAAATATATTATTTCAAAAGTCAAGAAATCAGAAAAATCAAAAAAATATTTTTCAAACAAACTAAAATAAGAGTAAGTAAATGAAATTAAATTATCTTTTTACAAATTAAAACACTCCAATCCAAATTTCAGAAAATTATTTTGTTTGCAAAAAGATAAATTATTTTCCATCAACTTTCTCCTATTATAAAATTATACAAAATTAGAGGTAAAAAATACCAGCCAACTGACATGCATTTCTTGCCCGAACTACATGGATATTGATTCCCATCACAGGGTACATAGGCCTCAAGCTCTGATCTTGAGTTAAATCTGCCCTCGTAAATAAATAAATATTTCTCAATTTATTTTCCCAATTTTTTTCCTTCTTTTTTCTTAAATCCCCTTAATTTTTAATTTAATTTATTCTCTTTATTTTGTTTCTTAAATTTCCCTCATTTTCTCAATTTTTTTTCCATTTATTTTTCTTGAATCTCCTTAATTTTTAATTTAATTTATTCTCTTTATTTTATTTTCCAGATTTCCCAAATTTTCTTAATTTCTTTTTTCCCTACCTTTATTCTCGCATGTGAATGATAAAAGGAAAATCAAAATACTTTTAAAATCATATTTATTTGCACAATCAATGTAAGGTAACCATTCCTATGAATGGGTGTCGTGGGGTGCCTAACACCTTCCCCACGCACAATCGACTCCTGAACCCAACTCTAATTACGTAGATCATCCTTTTCTTTTCTTAATTTGGTTTCCCAATATTTTCTCTCAAAATTTTGGTGATGACTCTTCACCAGTCGATTTTCTCCTGGAAACCCGATTTGTCTCACTTATGTCTCTTTTTCTTTTTGTCGTATTTTTCCAAGTGCGACACTCATGCTCACAAAATTGAAATAGAATGATGGTTAAGGAGATCTTAGAAGATGAGGTCATTTGGCCAAGTAATAGTCCTTATTCAAGCTACGTGTTGTTGGTAAAATAAATATGGCAGTTAGAGGTTCTATGTGGATTATAGAGCCTTAAACAAGTTCTATGTGGATTATAGAGCCTTAAACAAGTTTACTATTCCTGACAAATATCCATTTCCAATAATAGATGAATTATTAGATGAGTTGGGTCGCATAACATTGTTTTCCAAGCTTGATTTTACATTAGGCTACCATCAATACGCATCAGTCCAAGGGATGAATACAAGGCTGCATGTAGGATGCATGATAGACATTATAAATTCCTAGTTATACCCTTCGATCTCACCATTGCTCCTACAACTTTTTAGTCCTTGATGAATGACATATTCAGAGATTATCTCAGAAAATTCATTATGGTATTCTTTGATGATATTCTAGTATACAATCAGTGATCAGGATCCTACAAGTATATAGGGTCGATCGTAGTAATAAAAAATCTAGAGTATTTCGAAGTCAAACCCAAGGGAGGTTGTAAAATCTATCAGTTCATAATTTTTAATCCAAGGAAAAAATTAACAATTTGAATAAGAAAATTGAGAATCAAAAGGAAGCAAATAATTGAATTGTAGGTTGATTCAGTCACTAGAAGTGTCAAGGGATCGGGGTTCACCTATTGGAATAACTGAAATTATTTGCTTGATAAGACTCTATGCAATTATAGTGACAATTGTTTCTTTATGTCCTAATCACCTCTCCATGTAATAGTCCTTATTTAATTAGAGTTGAATTCACTCTCGTACAACTCACTCATCTAACCAAACCATGAAGCTACAATCAAGTCACCGCAAATTCCTAAATATATCTCTAATCTAGTTATCTAAATCTAGGTTTACTCTTCTCCTTTCGATACTTGAAGTTTGCCCACAAATTAAATTCTATGATGGCCAGTCACAAAATCAATATTTAAATAAGGAAAACAAATATAATTATAAAGATTTAATTAGATAGATATACATAAAAATTCCAGAGTCATAATCAAGATCATCAAATGAGTTAACCCCAATCAGGCTATATCCCTACCCCTGAATGGGAATTTAGCAATGCATAAAATTAATCATCTTAACAAAGTTTAATTCCCAAATCACAAAACAAGTGAAGCTAAAGATAAAAGCAGAAAAGAGAAAACTCAAAGATTACCCTAGAACTCCCTCAATCTCTTATTTTCCTTGTCTCTTAATCTCTTTTAGTTGCTCCAAAAGTGTTAGAATTGTGTTTTCTAGCCTCCAGATGCATGACTAAACTCTCCTCTTCATTTCTACCGTGTTTCCATTTATAAGGAAAGTCTAGAAGCCTATAAAAGCCTAATAAATTATTAAAACACGTAAAACTTTAAATCTACCTTTCAAATGGAGCTGGTGCTAGTTCAACATTAATTTTCTTCACTCGGCACCAACTCTGAAGCGTCCTTGCCCAAATTGCGGGACCATCCAGAGCCAGGTGATTGCTTCTCTTGGAGGATTAGGCACCGGGTCCTCCCGTGAACTTTCTGCTTCTTCGCCTCCTCCCCTTCCACCCCCTCTCCCACGGCAGGTAAGGAATTTAATGGAGATTGGTTGGCTTCGTGAATGAATGTTTTTATCCTTCTTTTTCGCCCCATGTAGCTCAAAAATCCTATAAGCATTCCTGTGATACAAATATACTTAAATTATACATAATCATGCCGAAAAATATCAAATCACAACATTCTGGGAAGAAAATAGATACAAAATATGGGTGTTTTGTAGATATAAAATAGACACATCAAATCCCCTACATTTGAACATTTGCTTGTCCTCAAGCAAGACAAGAATTATGCTACTCTAAAAATCAATTTCTAGATTCATTAAACTCACTCTTCTTTACTGGTGATAGCCCGTTACCAATATAAATAAAAGGAATACTCAACAAATCAAATATTAGGTTCAATAACAGCTCACTTATCATTCCCATTTATCCATGAGATTTTAGTTAGTGTGTGTGTGTGTGTGTACTTAGTATATGATAAATGTAGACAGCCAATTGAGGAAGAAGAAGAAAAATTACAACATTTATTTAAGAACTTAAAATACATCAATCAATCATGCATAAGACTTAACTCATGTGCAATGGAAATCAACAAGGATTTATTTATTTAGCTTCCTCACACTATGTGCTTCAGTTTTATTTGGGGATTTGATTGCTTTTCTTGGGCCGTTATGTGCTCTTTTGATAGGAAGATTTCACATTTGTGATGCATACTCCCAATTACTCAAGCTACATAACCCGCTGCACCAAAATACCTTTGGCATACTCATAACTCATACTGCACCATTTTACGTGAAAGACAATACTTTTTGGTGAAGCCTCCCGGTTACTAAGTACAGCTCAAGCTAATGGAGTGGATTTTTCTCTCTTTTTTTGTTCATTTAAACCTTGAATCATTTCTCCAACTAAATAATAACTTCATACACAATGATTGAAAATATCCGTGTTCAGAAATAAATGTATAATTCATCTTCCTATAAACTTAATTACTTTTCCACACCTACCATATACTAAGTTATAGTGCTCAATTTCATAGTCTCAAGACTCATGTTCCTGACTTGTAAATCAACTATCTTACCCTATTAAGCACAACAATTAAGTATCTTATAGTGATAGACATAATTACTAACTCAGAAAAATAAGCAAAATAAAATTAAATACAATCAGTTAAGCATATGAGTTTGTGAAAAATTTTCCAATTTCAGCACATCAGCACAATTCTTAGGACAAATCAACTAAGAGCAACTAATAAACCCCACCACACTTAAATTCAACATTGTCCTCAATGTTGCAGGAATAATATAAAAGATAAAGGAACTGAGACTCCCCTGATTTGTAGGTGATACTTGCAATGCTCTGTGAAGTCCTTTGTGTTCGTTCCAAACTCGTTTTCACCATAATCAAACTTGTAATTAGTCTTAAGGGAGAGGGTTTGGAGTAACAAGAGCAAGAAAACAAAAAATGAAAACAAAAATTAGAAAATAAAAGAAGAAAAAATAAAGTTGGATTGCCTCCTAATAAGCGCTAAATTTAATGTCGATAGCTAGACGGAGAGTGGTGACTTCAAACTTCTTGCAATGAGATAGAATGAGCTTTCGCCATAAAGTCCCCATCATAGTACCACTTCAAGCATTGTCCATTCACTACAAAAGTGCTTCCATCTTGCCCCTTGATTTCAATGGCCCCATGAGGCCGCACATTAGTGACTTCAAATGGCTCAGACCATCTGGACTTCAACTTTCCAAGGAAAAATTTAAGGCATGAGTTAAACAATAGTACCTTTTGTTCAACCTTAAATTCCCTATTGAGAATCCTTTTATCATGCCAAACCTTGGTTTGTTCTTTATAAATGCGGGCATATTCAAAAGAGTCCCTTCTTATCTCATCCAACTCATTCAGTTAAAGTATAAGCTTTGCACTTGTATCCTTCATATCATAATTTAAAGCATGCATAGCTCAATATGC
Organism: Adenanthera pavonina; assembly: GCA_026686845.1. Classification (NCBI taxonomy): domain Eukaryota; kingdom Viridiplantae; phylum Streptophyta; class Magnoliopsida; order Fabales; family Fabaceae; genus Adenanthera; species Adenanthera pavonina. The sequence continues at coordinate 7,850,986 of JAIVEN010000020.1, read as the reverse complement.
TCGATGTTCAAGTTTAATAGGGAGATGACAAGACTTACCATAAACAAGTCTATAAGGAGACATGCCTAATGGTGTTTTATATGCAGTCATGTATGCCCATAACGCATTATCTAGCTTAATAGACCAATCCTTTCTAGATGCACTAATAGTCTTTTCTAAAATTCCTTTCAACTCCCTATTAGAGACCTAAACTTGTCCACTGGTTTGTGGGTGGTATGTGGTACTGACTCTAAGATGACATCCATATTTATGCAATAGAGCTCTAAATTGATGATTTCTAAAATGCACCCCATTATCACAAATAATTGCCCCTGGAACCCCAAATTGAACAAATAATTTTTTCACTAATTTGACTACATTAGCAACTGTGTTGTTCAATAATGAAGATGCCTCAATCCATTTAGTAACATAATCAACAGCAACAAGAATATAGGAGTTACCATATAAAGGAGGAAAATGGCTCATGAAGTCTAGTCCCCAAACATCAAAGGGTTCGACTTCTAATATACCTTGTTAAGGCATCTCATGCCTTTTACTGATAGAACCCGTGCATTGACATCTATTACAATTAGTCACAAACGTTCTAGCATCTTTGAACAGTGTGGGCCAATAAAAGCCACTTTGAAGAACTTTGGCAGTAGTCTTGTCGGGACCATGGTGTCCACCATAAGGGGAAGAATGGCAGTGGCCAAGAAGGAACCATCTCTTCTTGTGGAACACATCTTCGGACAATACTATTGGCACATCTCCGGAAGAGCAACGGGTCATCTCACATATAATGCTTCACCTTAGTTAGAAATCTCTTTCTTTGGTGGAAATTGAGGTCTTTGGAGATAATACCTGCAGCTAGAAAATTTACATAGTCAGCAAACCAAGGAGTAAATAAAGCAGAGACACCCATTAAACTTTCATCCGAGAACTCTTCATTAATAGGAATTTTGGGCAAATGTTCAAGTCGAGACAAGTGATCTGTGACTCGATTTTCAGTACCCTTTTTATCTCTAATTTCAACATTAAATTCCGATAGCAACAGAACTCATCTTATCAACTTTAGCTTGGCATCCTTCTTACTCATAAGGTATTTCAAAGCTGCATGGTTAGTGTACACAATGACTTTAGACATAAAAAGATAGGACCTAAATTTTCCTAAAGCATGAATCACAGATAGAAACTTCTTTTCAATGGTCGTATAATAGATCTGCATGTTATCCAATACCCTGCTAGCGTGGTAAATAACAAGCAAATTTTTACCTTTTCTCTATCCCAGAACAGCACCAATTGCAAAGTCACTTGCATCACACATAAGCTCAAAAGGTAAACTCCAATCAGGGGGAACAACAATAAGGGCAAAAATCAAAGCCTTTTTCAAATGATCAAAGGCATTCATACGATCATCATCAATGGTGAAAGAAACATCCTGGGCAAGCAAATTAGTTAGAGGTTTAGCAATCTTAGCAAAATCCTTAATAAACCTTCTATAAAATCCCGCATGACCCAGAAAACTTCTAATAGCCTTAACAAAATTAAGAGGAGGTAAATTTTCAATTACTGCAATTTTTGCTCGGTCAACCTCAATCCCTTTGGCTAAAACTTTATGTCCTAAAACAATCCCCTCAGTTACCATCAAAAGGCACTTTTCCTAGTTAAACACCAGATTAGTCTCTTCACATCTCTGTAGAACTTGAGTAAGATTAGATAGACAGATATCATAAGAGTTACCAAAAATAGAAAAATCATCCATAAAGATCTCAATGATATCTTCCACCATGTCAGAAAATATTGCCATCATACATCTTTGAAAGGTTGCAAGTACATTACATAACCTAAAAGACATTCTACGATAAGCAAAAGTACCATACGGGCATGTGAAAATTGTCTTTTCTTGATCTACAGGTGCAATTGGAATTTGGAAATACCCCGAATAGCCATCAAGAAAACAATAATATTCATGGCCAGCTAGCCACTCTAACATAGTGTCCACAAAGGGAAGTGGGAAATGATCCTTACGTGTTGCTTCATTCAACTTCCTGTAATCAATGCACACATGCCATCTCGTGACTGTCCTTGTTGGAATCAACTCGTTCTTTTCATTGGAAACCACAGTCATACCTCCCTTCTTTGGAACTACCTACATAGGACTTACCTAAGGGCTATCAGAAATAGGATAAATAATACCTACATCAAAAAGTTTCAACACTTCAACTCTCACAACTTCCTTCATGTGCGGATTAAGCCTCCGTTGACTTTGCACCTTTGGAGTGTGATTTTCTTCCATCATTATCCTATGAACACAAATAGAGGGACTAATACCCCTTATGTCAGAAATAGACCACCCAATGGCAGGTCTATGTTCTCTTAAAACTCTCAACAATTTATCTTCCTATTCAAAATTTAATTCAGCAGAAACTATGACAGGAAAAGTGTTAGAATCACCTAAGAAAGCATATTTTAAATGGGAAGGAAGTTGTTTAAGTTCCACTTTAGGTGGTGACTTTTCAAAGGAGGGGGGTAATGGGTTACCATGTCCTAGATTTTCAAACTGTTTAATGCGTGGCACATAACCCATACCTTCAAGTCTCATAATAGTATCAACTAAATTCACCTCTACTTTATTTTCATGTAAACTCAATACAATGCATGCTTCTAAGGAATCCTCATAAAAGTTCTTATCAAAATATTCCTAAACTAGTGTATCAATGATATCAACACTAAAACAAGACTCTTCAAACACAGGAAAATTTACAGTTTTAGCAAATTGCAATTCCTCCATTTCATTACCTACTCTCAAAATTAATTTCCCAGCAGGAACATCAATTAAAGCACCAACAGTCAACAAGAATGGTCTCCAAAGAAGGAGAGATACATTAATATCATCTTCTAGATCAAGTACCACAAAATTAGCAAGAATAATTAATTTACCTACTTTGACAAGCATATCTTCAACTACTCCTCTTGGGTATTTAACTGATCTATCAGCAAAGGTGAGAGTCATATTTGAGAGCTTCATATCTGCCATCCCAAGCATCATGTAAAAAGAATAAGGTATCAAATTAATACCAGCACCTAAATCACATAGACATTCATTGATAGTTTAGAACTAATATCACAAGGTATAGAGAAACTCCCTGGATCTTTAAGCTTGTGTGGAAATTTATTCTGCAATATTACACTACATTCTTTATTCAGCTGCATAGTAGCATACTCCTCGAGCCTCTTCTTGTTGGATACAATCTCCTTGAGGAATTTGGCATAAGATGGCATCTTTGCTAAGGCCTTAGTGAACGGAATATTAATTTGGATTTTCTTGAATATATCTAAGAACCTTTGAAAATTATCATCTTGCCCTTTCTTTTGCAGTCTCTGAGGGGAAGAAATAGGGGGAACATATGGCTTCATATCAGTGGAAGAAGACTGCCCTTGAATGTCACTACTAGATTTTGGAGTTTCTTTATGCTCCTCATCCTTACCTTTCTCACCACTCTCAGCTTTATTTTTATTTTTCTTCAACTTTTCCTTCAATTCTTTGCCAATTCTGAAAGAAATTGCCATAACTCCTTCTTTCGGATTAACTTCAGTATTACTAGGGAATTGGCCTTGTACCTTTTCAGTCTTCATGTTTGCTAAGTGACCCATCTGTGTCTCCAAGTTACGAATGACCACTTGTGTAGCATTATTGATAGTAGCCTGACTAACCATAAACTGCTCCAAAGTTTTGTTAATTTGCTCCATATTTTTGCTGCTAGCTAGCTGATTGCTTGCGAGCTTAGTGACTAAGCCCTCTAATTTAGACTTCTTCTCCTCAATAGGCCCTGATTGGACATTAGATGGTAACATTTTCTGTTGAAATCCGGTGGGAGATGAAGCCTCTAACAGCCTTGATTTTTCCAAGAAAAGTTTGGATAATTCCTCCAACCTGGATTATAAGTATCGAAGAAGGGATCATTCTTCCTTTGTAGAATCTGTGGATGCTCAACATTAGAACCCATATAATTGACCTCTCCTTGAATTGCATAAACACAACCCTCAATGGTATGATCAGAACCACCACATGTAGCACATAACTCTTTAGGAGTCTAAGTATTAGTTGACTAAAGCAGGAGATCAATGCACTGATTCATTTTCTCAAGCTAAGCCATTACATTAGAGCAATCATTAACTTCATGTACTTGAAACTTTCTATCTCTCACACCCTTTTGTCTAGTTTGAATGGCCACTCTCTCATAAATATCCATCATATCAACTATAGTAACAACATCTTCTCCAATAGCTATATCCACCAAAGATTGAGCAGCTCGGGATAGCGTATTATAGAAAATCTGAGCAGTCATCATATCGCTAAACCCGTGATATGGACATTAATTCAGAAGCAGCTTGTAGCGATCCCAAGTCTCATAATAGGACTCATCATCTACCTCAACAAAGTTGTAAATTTTATCCCTTAGTTCCAAAGTCCTTTTGTGGAGAATAGAATTTTACAATAAAAGCATCATAGATTTCTCTCCATGTAGTCAAGGACCCTTTAGGAAGGTTGAGAAGCCATTGTTTTGCTTTATCCTTCATGCACAGGTTAAAACATCTCATATTGAGTTCCTCTTTAGTTATGTTGTTAAGACGAAGTTGATCCACCACATTATAAAAATCCTTCAGAAATCCGAGTGCATCTTCACTTCCCATCCCATGGAATTGAGGAAGAGAGTTTAAATGAATTGTTTTGAACTCATAATTCCTAGCATTCTGACTCAGCCTGATACATGATGGGCTACCAAAAATTGCTAGTTTGTTAGCATCTCTCCAGAGTGTATTATGTTGAGCCTCAACAGGTACTATTTCATCAGTCATCTCGCATCGTGTTCTAGCTCGATTCTCCCTACAAGTATGTTCAATTTCAGGATTAATGTCAATTAACTCAGAAGTATTATTAAGGCTTTTAGATCTCAATAACATTAAGCAAAGATATAAAGAAAAAAGTTTTTTTTTATAGGACTAAAAATAAAGGACTAATAAATCCATTGACCTCTCCGGCAACGGAGCCAAAAACTTGATAAAGATCTTGCAAGTATATATGGTCGATCGTAGTAATAAAAAGTTTAGAGTATTCCAAAGTCGAACCCAAGGGAGGTTGTGAAATCTATCAATTTACAATTTTTAATCTAAGAAAACAATTAACAATTTGAATGAGAAAATTGAGAATCAAAAGGAATCAAATAATTGAATTGTAGGTTGATTCAGTCACTAGAAGTGTCAAGGGATTGGGGTTCACCTATTGAAATAATTCAAATTACTTTCTTGATTTGACTCTATGCAATTATAGTGACAATTATTTCTTTTATGTCCTAATCACCTCTCCGTGTAATAGTCCTTATTTAATTAAAGTTGAATTCACTCTCATGCAACTCACTCATCTAACCAAACCATGAAGCTACAATCAAGTCACCGGAAATTCTTAGATCTATCTGTAGTCTAGTTATCTACGTTTGTCATCCTAAGTCTAGGCTTACTCTTCTCCTTTCGGTACTTGAAGTTTGCCCACAAATTTGATTATATGATGACCAGTCACAAAATCAATATTCAAATAAGGAAGACAAATATAATTATAAAGATTCAAGCAGATAGATATACATAAAAATTTCAAAGTCATAACTAAGATCATCAAATGAGTTAATCTCAATCAGGCTACATCCCTACCCCTGACTGGGAATTTAGTAATCCATAAAATTAATCATTTTAACAAAGTTCAATTCCCAAATCATAAAACAAGTGAAGCTAAAGATAAAAGTAGAAAAGAGGAAACTCGAAGTTTGCCCTGGAACTCCTTTAATCTCCTTGTCTCCTGATCTCTTCTAGTTGCTCCAAAAGCATTAAAATTGTGTTTTCTAGCTTCCAAATGCTTGACTGAACACTCCTCTTCATTTCTACCGTGTTTCCATTTATAAGGAAAGTCCATAAGCCCATAAAAGCCCAATACATTATTAAAATGTGTAAAACTTTAAATCTGCCTTTCAAATGGAGTCGGTGCTAGTTTAACATTAATTTTCTTCACTCGGTGCCGGTTCTGAAGCGTCCTTGCCCAGATTGTGAGACCACTCGGTGCCGGGTGGTTGCTTCTCTTGGAGGATCCAGCGCCGGGTCCTCCCGTGAACTTTCTTCTTCTTAACCTCCTCACCCCTCCCCCAACGGGTGAGAAATTTAATGGGGACCGGTTGGCTTCGTGAATGAACATTTTTATCCTTCTTTTTGGCCCGATGTGGCTAAAAAATCCCATAAATATTCCTGTGATACAAATATACTCAAATTATATATAATCATGCCAAAAAATATCAAATCACAACATTCTGGGATGAAAATAGATACAAAATATGGGTGTTTTATAGGTATAAAATAGATACATCAGTCAGATTTCAAGACCCTTTTGGAGCATTTAAAAACTACCTGGGTGTGTTGCAAAAGAACCAGTTGGTAATCAATCCTAAAAAGTGTGTTTTCACTCAATTGAAACTGGAGTACCTTGGCCACATAATTTCAGCTAAGGGAGTTCAAACGGATCCCACTAAGTTGGAAGCAATGGTGAAATGGCTTGTCCCTAAAAATGTGAAAGCATTACATGGATTCTTGAATTTAACTAGGTACTATAGGAAATTCATCAAGAATTATGAGAAGATTGCAGCACCTCTAACAAAGCTATTGAAGAAAGACTCATTTCAGTGGGGAGAGAGAGCTTAAAGTGCTTTTGAGCAATAAAAGAATGCTATGGTGAAGGCTCATATCTTAGCAATGGCGAATTTTCAACTTCCATTTGAAATTGAGGCAAATGCCTCTTGTAACACCTTAACTTAGACCTTCTTTCCCATATATTATACCTTATTTAAAGTCTATTTAATTATATTTAGAAGCTTGAATTATATAAAAGGATAAAAACAAAAAAAATTTATTTTCGGTAATACTGTTCATTTGCTACTATTTTCCCAACCAAATTTTAAAAATTCATCATTAATTCCAAAAAAATCATCGGAAGTAATTCAAATATCTAAAAATAGCTTGAAACATATTCTACATAGAAAAAAATATGAAACTAAGCTTTGCTTGTGCCAATTAGTACAATAATTTCTACAAGAATTACTATTCATATAGTCATTTTCTAGTTTTCCAATTTTTTGACCCTAATTTTGAAAATTCACCATAAATCATATACTTATCCAATTCAGGTGTTCTTTAACTTCTTGGAAAGCTTATTTTATCTTTTTGTTTTGATGAAACAGAATTTGTTTCATCTTCAACATTTTATCAAAGATAGTTTTGAACATAACTTAGCAAAACAACTTCATAACTTATTTACTTAGCCATAACTTGTTCTCAATCCATACCTAACATCTTATAAAGCTCAAAGGGACATAATAGCACTAAGGTACAGATTTAAAAGTGCATACATAATTTGACATAATATTTCAAAATATAAGATCAAAGCTTGAATAATAAAGTCAAGCATCATCATTTTCCTCTTCTTTCTCCTTAGCTTTCTTGGCATTCTTGCCATAGCTTGTGCCTAACATGTTAATACTTGCGGTGATGAGATTATAACAATCTCACTAGCAAGTCACATTTATACAATTACATCATTATATATGCTCGAAAACATCAATCATAGTATTTTCATACATTTAATCACATATTATACCATATTGTTCATAAGAACTTTAGTAGAGTTTCCTCTTAGAAAATGGATATCTCAGGCAAAAAGCCCTCATGTTTAAATGGCCAAAACAGTCACAGATCATCAAATCAACAATGTGGCAAGTCATAAAATATTTTAAAGTTTAACAAGATAATATATGAAAAAAAAATGTAAACTTTGCTACCTTTATGGAACTTTTTACCTTTTCTCTTGTTTCCAACCCTTTCCAGAGCCTCCTTGAGCCTTTTCAAGTCCTATGACAATGTCAAATTCTAACTTAACCAACAAATTCCAAGGGTTGCTTCATAAAGTGTATCTTTGCCTTTTTCTTGAATCCAACATTTGTCTTCAGCTAACAATCATGAGGAATTCATTTTTTACATTATTTTCATAAAATTCTCACTCCTTCATTATCCTATACTCTAGTTGAAAATAACCCTAGAAAAGAAAGGAGGAGTTTTCTTCAAAATCTTGCTTCAAGTTTATGAAATCCCGCTTTTCTCCATTAGTTCATATTTTCTCCAAATTTATTGCATGAAAACCTTTCTCTTTCCTTTTCCCATACCTTGGCTGAAAATCATAGCCCAAGAGGAGGAGGAGAAAATTCTAAAAGCCTAACCTAAGCCACTTGAATCTTAAACTAAAAACCCTAGAGGATCAAAAGAACAAACTTACCTTTTTGAAAGCTTTCTTCTTCCTCTCCTCTCATGCCTTCTTCTTCTTTCTTAGGCAAGTTTTCTTCTTTCCTCTTTTCTCTCCCTTAAGGTTAGCCAAAATGAGCTCCTGGAGGAGATTTAAAGACAAACCAAAATCACACAAAATTTGCCAAGTGTTCAAGTTAATTACATCATCCATGACATCAATTTAATAAAATAATCCTTTCCAACATGTGACAAAATTTTCGGCCAATAGGAAAGGGTTATGTTGCCTTGATACTGCATATTTTTTTAGTCCAAATATATCATGTATTGATTACCTTTTATCTGGACTGTTAAAGTTACTTTTGCAGTATTTTATTACTTTATGCATACAAGATTAAACTATGTTAGGATCTATATTTAATTTAATATCTCATCCCAAACAGTATTTATATGAGGTACACATACTTTTCTTTTTACTTTTTCTATATTTATGGAACCGATAGTACTTTTTGTCTTTTTCTGCATAATTGTACAATGTTCTACAATCTATTTCTTTTCAAATTGATTTCTTTGGACTCAATATATTATTCCATTGGGTCTAGCATGTCATGAACTTCATTTTGATAATAATTTTGCAAAATTTTGAAATTACCCTTGGAGAGGCCAATCTACAAATAATTTTTCTTCAGGGCCTAATTATATTTGTTAAGGACCAAATTGAAAATATTTTTGAATCAAGAACTAAATAGCATTATATTTTTCTTAAGAACTTAGCATATGAAATCACAACTTTATCCCTTTCTTTCATTCAAATTTTGCACATGCTATCTTATTACATTCTTATGTATTTTATGATATATAAAAAATTAGAGATTTTACACCTCTAGTAATGGTGTGGGGGGTTGTACTAATACTACAAGGAAAGCTCACTACTTATTTTAGCTAGCAGCTATTTGAGAGAGCTAAGCATAGTTTTGTTTATGGAAAAGAACTCATAGTTATTATTTTAGCAGTTAAAAAATGGTAGCCTTATTTATCTCAGCCTTTCATCATTAAAATTGACTAAAAGGTAGTCAAATACCTTTTGGAGTAGCAGGTAATCAACCAAGAATAGAAGAAATGAGTCTTAAAGCTCATGAGATACAAATTTCAAATTGCACAAATCAATTAAGTAAAATCAAGTTGCCAATGTACTCTTTAGAAGGGATAACATGAAGCAAAATTTTTAGCTTTTTCTTTGTGGTAGCATGAGGGAGTAGAGGAATATGGAAACTGAAATAGATAAGGATAAGAAATTAAGTTCAATTTGGTAGCAAATATTGATTGAGAAGGAACCTCCAATGAGATATAGCATTAAAAGAGGATGTTTACTATATAATGGCAAGCTGGTTCTGCCAAGGAACTCTCTAAGAGTTGCATCACTAATCAAGAAATTTCACAATTCTCCTCTTAGTGGATATTTAGGATATTGAGGACCTATAAATAGGTTTCAAAGGTTATTTATTGGGAGGGGATGAAAACAGATGTACAAGAACAAGTGGCCATGTGTGAAACATGTCAACGAAACAAATACAAAGTCTTTAGTCCTGTAGGTCTATTACAGCCCTTGTTAATACTTAACCTAGTATGGGAAGATGTACGTATGGACTTCATTGTAGAGTTGCCAAAGGTTAACAGGAATGACACTATACTGGTTGTAGTGGATAGACTTACTAAATATGGTCATTTTATGCCATTGTCTCATCCATTTACAGCCAAGGAAGTAGCTGAATTGTTTATCCAAGAGGTGGTGAAATTGCATGGATTTCCTAAGAGCATAGTTTTTTATTGTGACAAAGTGTTTATAATTGTAAGCCTATTTTGGAAGGAGTTATTTGTTCAATCAAGGACTACTCTTAAATACATTTCTAGGTATCATCCCCAGACTAATAGCCAAGCGGAGGTGGTGAATTGTAGCTTGGAGACTTACTTAAGGTGCTTTGCTGGAGAGAATCCTAAGAAGTGCGTGAAAATGTTACCATGGGCTGAATTTTGGTTTGACACCACTTATAATCGATCTACCGACATGACCCCTTTTAAAGTTTTATGTGGAAAAGACCCTCCAACCTTATTCAAGTGGAAAGATGATACTTCAATGGTTGAAGAGGTGAATGAACTAATCCAGGAAAGAAATGAAATCCTACAAGCTTTAAAATCTCACTTGGAGCAAGCTCAAGCTAAGATGAAAGATCAAGCTGACCAAAATAGAAGGGATGTTGAATTTATAGTGGGAGACAAGGTTTATCTGCATATATAGCCTTATAAACTTAAGAATTTGGCCAAGAGGCAACATGAAAAATTGGCACCCCCATTTTTATGGACCATATAAAGTGTCCGAGAGGATCGATAAAGCTGCATATAAGCTGAAAGATCCAGAAAATGCCCAGATTCACCCCACTTTTCATGTCTCCTAAATTAAGAGATCAATACTTCCTTTTGTTGAAGCACAACTACTACCAGAAATTTTGTCTGAAGAGTATGAGCTACAAGTCCAGCTAAAAGATATATTGAAAGTAAGAAATATGAATGATAGGATTCACTAAGTCTTGGAGAAATGAAAGAACCTTCCTAAATGTGATAGTAGTTGTGAAGATGTACAAGTGATGGCTATGTAGTTTCCAAATTTTCTCCTCGAGGACAATGTGAAGCTTGTCAGAGGAGGGAATCATGAGCCCAATAACTTTTTGGGCTAAGTATACAAGAGAAGCAGGACCAAAGATGCTAAAGACATGAGAAAAAAGGCTAAGAGTGACACAAGGCCCATTCATATTCAGACCTAAATTGGGACATTGAGAGGTAGGACCCATAGTAATGTCTTCTAGGTTTCATGTAGAAGGAAAGAGTCAAGGAATTTGTGAGTTGTCTACTAGGGAGAGACCTGCCACTTGAATGACAAGGATGTATGCTAATTTGCTAGCTTATTTACTACTGATTTTCTTTTATTATTGGAGATATATGTGAACATCAAGTTTTACTACACTAATTAGGAGGATTAGTGATTTTGTTGTCTTTCCTCTCCTATTAACCTAGAGGAATAATGTACCAATTCTCTCAACTATTAGCTAATAAGATTCTAGGTTCCATCAGTAACCTTCCACCTCCAGCCCTCTATCTCTTGACATCAAATTTTGTCCTTTAAATAGGGCATTCTGACAATACTTATGGTAATCATGCCTCTATGGATAAGGTTGGATATCTAACAAACAAACTTGATGGTTTTTTTTTTTTAACTTTCTAGTGATACTATATGGATGCTAACCTTTCTACTAAGAGATTCCTATAAAACATGCTATCCATGCTTTCAATATTTGATAGCCTCCAAACAAGTTATGGGGAATTCTCTACTTTCCAAATTCATAATTGAATGGGACACCCCATCAGTATGATTTTCAACTCCTTTTGACTTTCATTAGTGAAAACTTGAAAAAAGTTAAAAACGATTATAAGATACAATGATAAATACAAATTTGCCCACAAAGGATGATGAGTACAAGTTTTGATTTACACCTATGCGTTGTAGTTTTTTTTCTGTGTTGCACTTGCCTTAAAGTATTTGCTTACCATCATATAAGATTAAAAAATATATAACTAGCATATCTTAAGGGATTTGAGTTCAAATGCTAGTATAAGAGGAAGATGACAAAAAATATGTTAAGTATAATCATTTTTTTTTGGGACTAGTATAACCAATTGATGTGCTATTCTGTGAAGCATGAACACACTTCAAAAAGGGAGTGTCATGTCAACAATGTGTGGGACACTTTGTACTTTGGTCTTTTTTTAAATCCTTTCTATGTTTAGTAAGAGTTATACAACAATTACAAGAGGCAACAATAACATGTTTACTCTGATATATGGATTGTGTAGGCTACAATGGACATTGCATTATATTTGGCATTCCTAAAGGATATATTTTTTAATATTTCAAACATGTACGATGAGAACTATGAACCAAAATCATTCTCTTGGAAATTGACAATATGAAGATGACTTAGAGATATGAATGTTGTAGCCTGTAAAACTGTAATATAGATTAATTATTAGGAAATAACTTATTTGTTGCAAAAATTTGAATAGACTGAATAGAGATTTCTTAGTGCTACAAAGAAGTCGTACATCTCACCCATGTTGTCTTTCTTGAATTTGTTTGTAACATTGCTTTGCTTATGGCCTTTTTATGGGATGTTTGTCACACCCGGAGATGCGACGTGGATGACGAGGGAAATGAAGAAAATGGGAGAAACTGGCCCGCGCGGCGGGAGGCCGGTCTCGGAGGGAGTCAACACCAAAATTTTGAGGAAAATTTTGGAAAACCGGAATAAAAACAAAAAAAGTGGACAAGGATTGGTCTGCAAATCAGAGTTGGGTTCGGGAGTACGATTGTGAGTGGGGAAGGTGTTAGGCACCCCCACAACACCCGTTCCTAAGAACGGTTACCTTAGGTTGATTATGCAATTTTTATGGCTTTTAAAAGAAATTATTTTGATTGCCCTTTTACCATTCACATGCACAAATAAGTATAAGAAAAAATGTAAAAATGAAAATAAAGAATAAAATGAAGGTATGAAAAGGTGAAAAAAATAAATTAAGAGGAAAATATTATTTATTTACAAGAGTGGACTTAAAAAATAAATTGGAAAATATTTATTAAATTAAGGGAAAAACACCAATTAAATCAGAAAATATTTATTTATTTACAAAGGCAGACTTGACCCAGAATGAAAGTCTGGGGCTTACGTACCCTGCGATAGGGATCAAAGTCGACGTAGTTCGGACTAGAAAAACGTGTCACTGGGTTGTAATTTTTTATTATATATTTTCTTTGAAAAGAGAGATTTATAGAAAATAATTTTGTCTTTCCACAAAGAAAATAATTTTAAGAATTGGTTGGTATGTTTTAATTTGTAAAAGATAGATTACTTTCCATTATTTCCTCTTTTGATTTTTTTTTATCATATATTTTTTGTTTAATCAATTTCTAAAAGAGAAAATATGTTTTTACTCAATTTAGAAAATACGATTAAAATTATATGCAATTTTGAATACTTTATTTTGATATGACCAGGAAATATTTGGAAACAAATTTATTTTTACATGATAAAATCAATTGGCTTATGTGGCGACTTTATCACTTACATTTACCCATTAATACCTAAGTGTCCACGGTGGTATCACTCGAGACAAAAAGGCATAAGAAGAATTCGAAAGAAAACAAATAATTCTTTGTACAAATTATTTTTATTTTATTTTATTATAAAAATAAAAATACATAAGATCCTTTCAATGCATATTTATTTATTTAAAGTGAAAATATTAAGAATAATTTCAAATATGATCATTACATAAATTTTTGAAGAAAAATAATCAGCATATGTGGTGACTTTATCATTCACAAGTTACTGATCTATGTTTAAAATACCTACGGTGTTACCACTCGAGGTAAATAAATGGGAAAATAGAAACTTGAAGGGAATCAATACTTTTTGCTTCAATTATTTTATTTATCATTATTTTCTTTTTACATGAAAAGGCAATAAAAATAAGAATAAAATAAAATAAGAAAAATAAAACTGGAGGAAAATACATAATATTGACATGAATTATTATTATTATTATTATTATTATTATTATTATTATTATTATTATTATTTACAAAAACAGAAATGGATAAAATTCTCTTAACACATATTTATATAAAAAAATCATTAAGGAAAATTTAAAATGTCAATATTATGTATATTTATTTATTTTTTAAAATAGTAATCAGCATATGTGGTGACTTTATTACTCACAAGTTACTGATTTTCGCTTATATGCTCACGGTGTTACCACTCGGAGTAGAAAATATCATAAGAAAAATTTTAAATGAAAATCAAACAGTATTATAGTGACTTGGTCACTCATAATTTGCTGATTTACGCTTATATGCTCACGGTGATGCCACTCGTGGCAAAAGACAAAAAAGACTTAAAAGATAAAATTGAAAAAATGAAATCATTTTTATATGTAAAAATAAATATGATTATGCTTATTTTATAAAAAGAAAAGTGATAAAAGCAATTTAAGAATAAGATTTATATATATATATTCACATATTATTTATTTTTATTTGTTTTTTTTTATTTATTTCTTTTTAGAAGAAGAATCAATCAGGACCTGCGGTGACTTTATCACTCACAGCTCACTAATTAACACCTAAATGTTCACGGTGTTACCACTCGGAACATAAAGGCAAAAATAAAAATTTGAAATAAAGAGCTCTCTCATTGAATCATTTATTTTTTACTTTTAATAAAATAAAAACTATTGGTACTCATAAATATTAAAGAATAAATAAAATTTAGCCAACATTTATAACATGGCAACTTCTCGCTCATGGTATAGTTGACTGACACTCTATGGGCTCACGGAGAATTGGTCCCTCATGGCAAACTCTAAAGTAGAGAAGAAAAACCAATGATCAAATAAACATCAAAACTGCAAATAAAAATCAAATCAAATACAATTTGTCAATGAGTGTGTGCATGTGCAAACTCCAATAATTTAAACATAAGCGCAAGATGAGGAGATGCAAACTCTTGTATCTTCATTTCCTTTCCTTTACTTCGAAGTTGATGGCTTCCATTTCCCCTGCTTAGCTTGGTGGCAATAGCCTTGATTTCTCCCAAACTTGGTACATGCTCCCATATCGCTCAGAAAAAAGATAAAACATGATTAGTATTCTCCTTGAGGAATCTTCTCAACTAAAACTTCATGTACACTCATCATGCCAATTCTTAAAATTCAGGTTGTATGATATTTCAGCCCAAAAGCCTAATATGATGTACATAATCCAAGCTTCAAAACACGGGATTTAAACATTCCGACCACTGACTAGAATCCCACATGATCAAGTTTGTTCAATATGCTCATCCAATTTTCATAACCAAAACAAACATACAAGAAATATTCATATTCCAAGACAAGAATCACAACAAGAAAGGAACACCCAGAGCCACTCGGACACATCTTTGCAACTTCAGATTTTGCGAAAGTAGTGAGAGCAAACAAACAGGTCAATGTAGGTTTATTATTTCATTAAACTCCCCTGATGATAAAATGTTATGAAGGAGAGGAGCAACAGACACAAAGGTGCAAAGCATACTTGGGACATAAGTCTAGGCTAAATCTTTAAGGCACTTGCTGTGTTTCATTCTTAGTTAAAACCACCAAATTTGAGCATTTTGTTGGCACCGGGAAAACAATCCTAAAGGTATAGAACTAAGCACCATTATCACAATTCCAAACATTTGCATCAATGTCTTACCAGGCAACGAAGTTCTTCAACTAACTTGAATCACAGCATAAAGTTCCAATTAGTGCTAATATTGCTTCCTTTCCCAAATCAAACATCATAAATAGTCTAACATTTTGAGCAAAATGATATCCTATCCTACACAGACACTCTGAACTCTTCCCATCAACACACCAAACAGTCAAAAGAATATAACCCAGTATATTTAGCATACGGGTTTGGTTATGAGACTTATCCAGACAAACTAAAGTCACAGTATCCTACATGCAGCAACCATAAACAAATTACCAATTATTGCAAATTGGAACAAAATTTCCAGAAGCTGAGCACTAAAGACCAAGAATAATACTTCCAAAGACAGAGCACCAAAGAAAACCAAAAAGAACCCATGATTCAGTGGGTAGCAATGAGCTAAACTAATTCACCATTAAAGTTTCAACTAACAACAAAATTTGACTAAGCCCGAGCATATAGGGCATCACAAACAAAGGAATAAGAAAACAATAGTGAGCCTCATCGCATGTGCGCACCCACACCAACAATGACAAAATAAAAGGTTACACACACGAACTAATAGTACTAACATCATGAACTAAATGAGAATAAACGAAAACCTCATAATATATACATACAAAACCTGGGGCTTGTAAAATACAGAATACAGACAGAGTTCCAATAGCAATTGCATGAGATGCAGTGGCCCAAAACATCAAAATTAAACTAGTTCCTGACTAAAACACAACTCCAGTGACCATTTGCATAGAGCTAAAGCATCCTCAGGACTAAGGTACTATTCCCCTATCAAATGCAAGCTTATTGGATGTACCTCAATGATTCTTCTAATAGCCAACAACACAACAACGGATTTTCAGTGATAAACAGACTAAGCAGGGATGTTTCCATGAAACTGAACTAGTACCCAATCTCAGGAACAAAATTAACTAGAGAACAGAGTGAAACCTAAACGATCAAACCCAACCGTCCCATGATTCAAAGGGCATGTTTATTTCATTCCTTTTTATTAGCATTATTTATTTCATTCTATTCTTTCTCTCTTTTTCTTTTGCCAAAAAAAAAAACAAAAAACAACCAGCACACAGGAACAAGCAGTGACAGAACGAAGCAACATCTCAGCAACGAAAACAACGACAGAGGTGATGGATTATCATTTCAAAAGGGAATCACAATTCAAAATTGGGAAGAAGAATATACCCAGCCGATGCTCCCATTACTAGATTGAAGCTCCTCTTACCCGCGGCTGCCCTTGCTTTTCTTTTTCTTTTTTTCCAGTAATTCTCCACCCTCTCTGTCTTTGCCCAGAATCCCCTGTTCTTTAGGGCCTCCGTCTCTCGTGTCCTCCGTTAGCTCTGACCTCCTCCAGTCTCCTCGTGGTTCATCCTCTCCCCATGCCATGCTTCACCTTCTTTCCTCGGCCATGGCTGCTCTTTGGTCCAAGCCCCCTCTGCTTTTTCCTTCGGCCGAGCTTCCTCAGATGCTCTCGCGGCCAGCCCTCATGCCCGCAGTCCCCCTGTTTCAGATCTCCCTTGATTCTCACTCGCAGCTCCCTCTAGATCTCATTCTCGGTCTCCACGGTGGCTCCCTCCTCGCGGCTCTCTTCTCCTCTCACGGTCCCTCTTTTTGCTTCGAGTTTCCTCTCCCCGCGGCTCCCCTCTTTCTGTTTCACTCAGCTTCCACGGCTCCTCGGTGGCCCTCCCGAGCTCACGGCTCCTCGCTGGTCTGAGCTCCCTCCAGATCTCACTCTCGGTCTCCACGGTGGCTCCCTCCTCGCGGTTCAGACTCCCTCCTCCCTTTTTCTCTCTACTTTTCTTTTCTCTTTTGCGGCCTCTCCCATCGCTCTGCCTCCATTTCCTCTCGTGCTCACTCTCTCGGTCTTTCTTTTTTTTTCCTCTGCCTCCTCCCTCCGTCCTCTCTTCTCTTAGGGCAACCCCCCTGGTCTCTAGGGCTAAAGCCCTTAAACCCTCCACGAGCCCACACATGGGCTCGTGGCATGTTTGGGTTGAAGCACTTCAGCCCAAACATGTTTTTGGGATGAAGTGCTGCAGCCCAAACGTATATATATATATATTTTTTTTTTTTGGGATTTTCTTCTCTTTTTTTGTTTTGCTTCCCTTTTTTTTTAATCTTTTCTTTCTTTCATTCCCTTTTTTTTGACACTTTCTATTATTTATTTATTATTATATTTTTTATTATTATCATTATATTTATATATTTTTTTAAAATTACCCGGACAAAATACGGTGTTCACAATATTAATTGCCATTCACAACACTTGAGTAATTACTATTCTAATATAAAGTAATACTTCAATTTTTGTAGCCCAATGTTATTAATAGCAATGAGAAATGATGGTATGGGACATCAAGATTGCCCCAAAAAATGGCAAAAAGAAAGACCCATTATATCTCATTAATTTTTGACCAACCCCATTATACCTCATTCACAACATGGAACATCTAATAAACTTTTGGCCTCATTGTGTTGTGGTTGCACCAGTCTCTATCTTGTACACATGAGTTGGGTTTGGTTTGAAACCAAGATTGTGAAGATGGTCATGATAAGACAAGGATTGTTGAAAACAAGTAAACAAATCAGGGCAAGAGGTCTATAACTCAACAGGATATTTTTCATGGAGACAATTCAACTTCTTTATTGAATTTTGTATTTGTGAGGATTGTGTAGCCCTACTTCGAAAAGTGTACATGGCAGGCATGAGATTTTTTAGTTGAAATTAATGAGTATAAATATGATGTTTTCTTTTTAATGGAAATAAGCAATCTATATATATAAATATATAATTACACGTAGTATAGATTGTATGGATAGGTTTAGATTTTCAGTTGTAACTCAAGAGCACAATGGTGATATGTAACACAGTATGTTTGTCATGTGCATGTACAACACACTCCCTTCTATTAATCATCTATTTTCCATCAAGCACAGAGCCAGGATTTAGTTATAAGGGGAGCTGGGATTGAAAAGAATATATATTAATTGAAAAAAAGTTTAACACCTAAAATATAAAATACATTATGATATATAACTTACATAATATAGAAGAATAAAAATTGGTATTTAGTAAAGCAAAAGAGAAAGAGAGTGTTAACTTTTTAAATTTTTTTTATCTACTTTTAGGATGAAGTATAGATTTTGGGGGGCCAAATATATATAATTTCTGTATAATATAAAAATTTTGTAAAATATATATATATATATAATAGATAGTAAAACTATAAAACTTGGGGGGACCATGGCTCCCCCATGTCACCCCTTCCCTCAGTCTCTATTTTCCACTGTCCATTCTCTAAGGCTATTTGGTTTGTAAGTGCTATCAAGTTGAAAACAAAAGAGATTCAGGAAGACATTTTTTAATGGCTTTAAAAGTGGTTTATTAATCTCAATCTCAAGCAAGGATCAACTCAAGGTGGATATTACCAAATGCATCATGATTACTCTTCATCAGATCTGGGATGCTAGAAACTAAGCAATCCATCATAAGGAGCAAGTCAATCCTTTGAACTTGATATTCAAGATTAGAAGCTTGGTACAGCACAACCTCTTGACCTCATCAACTTGTATGGAAAGCAATAATAGGAATATATTAGATAACGAAGAGAACATTTATGCAAAACTTCCCAAGAGTATTCATCTTGCTAACTCCATGTGCATAATAGTTTGGCAATGCTTAATACAGAAAAGAAGAGAACCCAAGGTAGTTTCCACACACATGGCCATTTTCAACTAGGATCTTTATGGAATGAGAAGAAGATTGAAGGAAGTAGGGCTAAGCATAACACATCTAGCCTAATTAAATCGGACAGGCCCAAACCAATCTGATGTTTAGAAAATCGGATTGGTCTAGGTTATAGGTTTAGCCAACAAGCTCATACAGCCCATAATGACCTTATTGTCATAGTAATTATATAACAAAATTATCTAAGGTTTTACAGTGGTGTGAGTCTACCTTCTAGAATTTTCTCTTACTTATCATCTTTTCCATCTCTAGTATAGTATTGGTAGTACCCATTTCCCTCCAACCGTCTTTCTCCACTTTGAGCATCTTCTTCACAATTCCCACATATCTCCTCACCATTGCTCCTGCTTGCATTGCCATCTCTTGTTTTCCTCCTCATTGCTCCTACTTTCATTATTATCTTCCGTGCAAGCCATCTCTTGCTTCTCCATCTTCCTCCTCCTCCTTCATCATTGTCAATGGCAAACAATCTTCCCCTCCATCGTTCGATTTGTAGATTTGTCAATGGCTCTAGTATTGTGCTTCTCCAATATGGCAGATTTGTCAATGGAAGAAACTATTTTGATTCTCAAGAGTTGCATATCTTTTCTACCAAAATCTTCACAAATATGTTAAATGAAAAAATTGGTGAATTGAGTTCTCAAGATTTGCAGATCTTTTAGAGGAAAAGTTGAATGCCTCGTACTCAGATAATGAAAATGATCAGATGTGGTGCAGCAACTTCTGAGTTCATTAGAATTCTTAAATATTTTCTTCTTCAATGATGTTTTCTTAGTATTACAAGTTTTCTGGTTCATTAGCCTAGTTCCATCGCCTTCTTAGGCTTGCATATTCTACACTTTGGTGTTTTTGAATAAATTTTCCCCTTTACCAAAAAATATTATTCTACCACACCAAATGATGTATATTATGGCATTCCCCTATAAGATTAAATAGGCCCTTTTCGAACTAATTAGGGAGCAGAATTCCAAGAATAAAAATGTAGCAATCTAGAGAAAAAAGGAGAGAGAGAGAGTAAAAAATTATTTTATATTAGATTTTTTCACCTTATACACTCAAATCCACTTATGTTAACACAGTAACCCTTTAACTCTAGTTACATGAACCATAATTAACATTACCATGCATGAATCACACAACTCTATGTTAGTACATAAACCACCCAAACATTTCATACAATTCCATGAATAAACTCATAATGTTGTGCCCATATGAAAAGATATGAACCAAATTAATGTATCCTTGAATGTACGTGATTATTTTGCATATAAAAGCCTTCCATTCAACGCCTTTAATTAATTAATTAAATTCATGAATGTTAGTGAAAAGACACAACTCACTATAAGCATTCCATTTTTTGAAATACTCTCACACTTAACACTTACTCCCTCCAATCCTAAGTATAAGTCATCGTTTAGAATCTTCACACATACAAAGAAAAGAATTAAAAGTTGAATAACCCATTAAATTTTTTTAAAAAAATACAATAATTTCCACTATTATCCCTATTGAGTGCATTATATTTTTTTTTTCACTTCTTAATTGAAACTAAGGATAAAACAAGAAAATATCATTAATACACCCTATATTACCTAAATATCACTTATATTTTGGAACATGATAATTTTTTTAAAACATGACTCATATTTTGGATTGAAGAGAGCATCACCTAAAATAATCAATACACCAATAAAGAACTATAACCAAAAAGGAAAACATTTCCAGAATTACTGAAGCTTTTTTATGTAAAAAAAAAAAAGTCATCAAGCTAGTAAAGGACAAAACTATATTAATAGATTTAAATACTTCATCGTAGAGCTTTACTACTATTTGTGGTTGTATCCAATTCAATTTGAATTAATTTGGATCATGCTAAATTCTTAAGTTGGAGTTGAGTAGATTCAAGATATTGAATACTCTAAGTAAAAAAAATTCTCTAGTAACAGCTTTAAAAAGAATTTGCACTCAAGGCATATAATCACACTATAAATCAATACTCCCTTTATCACATATTATAAGATAATAATGGGATTTCACGCCTATTAAAAAAAGTGTATAACATCATTAAATTCCTTAAAAATCCAAAAATCCCTATTTTACCCATATGAAACATCATTAATCAACATAATTTACAATACTAAACATTACACTAATGAGGAAAAAAATTAGGACGGAGGGAGTATATCTATATGTAAATATTAAAATTTATAAGAAATAATATTACTCCCCATGCTCCTTAATATAAAGGACATTTGGGGAATCTGTAATGTTTCAAGATATAAGGGGTAAATAAAGGTTGTTTGGTGCAATTGATATTCATTTTTCTAAAAATACTCTTAATTACAATTTATTCTAATTAATTACAAAATAAAGGTTATTAATATTGAATAAGGATATTTTTTTAACTATTTTATATTTATAATAAATTTAATAATTCAAACTGCTTTTCTCATTAATAATGTCTATGACCTTGAACTCTTTGCACCGCATGTAAGTCGTATTTAGTTTGAGTAAATTTAAGACTCATAACACTTCTCTCATTATAGAGAAGATAAAGTCTTAGCGTTTTTTTTTCTGGTAAATACAAAAACATTCATACAATTACATATGTAGTCCAAAGTCCTGCACCAAGCTTTTGTGTTTTTATGAATAAAATCGCCAACCTCAAAGTCTCCATTATATGGATGAGCTTACCTTTGTTTCCATAATCTTGACTTTCCCTGCCGTTAAACCACGAGCCCTGAGATAAGCCTTAGAAGTTATTCTCTCACAATGATTGGATAGCATATTTTATTTTTAAGAATATGTATATAATAGTAGGAAAATCAATCTTCATGTTTTGAATGGACTGCTTGGACTGACACGCGTTGAGGTCCTATTAGCTAGAACACGTGCTGTGTCGATATATGGCATTACCGTAATTCAGTGTCGAAAGAAAGGTCAATTACATGAAGTCAACCCATAAAATTTCCCTTTCAACGTCCTTCGTTTTCTTCCTTCTCTCTAGCTTTCTGGTTTTTTCGTTTTTACAAGGCATTTACTGCTTGAAAGAGAGTGAAAGAGACAAAGCTCAATTTTCTTTGCTTGCGACGATGGAAGAGAAGCATGCATCTTTCGAATCAAGCCCTAATGAAGCAAATGGGGTCGATTCTCCTAGTCACAACAGCATCAACAACAACAGCGACCATGGATGGCAGAAGGTCACCTACGCAAAGCGACAGAAGAAGACCAAGCCCAACAACAACAACAATAATTCTCATTCCGTGGCGAATTCCAATGGAATCTCGACCGGTGGTGCCGAAAACGTTTTCCGGTCGATTGAAAAGCAATCCGAGGACCGCCGCCGGCGAATTCTCGAAGCACAGAGAGCGGCCAATGCTGGCTTTGTTGATGGTCCAGTCAGATCGAAGCAACGGTCTGATTATGATGACGAGGATGATGATGATGATGACGATAATGATGGTGTGGGGGCTTCGGCGGAGAATGGGAAAGCGGAGGATGTGAAGAAGGTGAAGCCGAAGAAGGTGAAGAAGCCGAAGGTGACTGTGGCAGAAGCGGCTGCAAAGATCGACGCGGCTGATCTGGCGGCTTTTCTGGCTGATATATCGGTGGGCATCTTAATTGGTTACTGGCTTTTGAATTGCGCATGATTTTGGTTTTTCTTTGGGTTTGATACTTTGATATGTTGGTTTAGAGAGGAAATGCATGTGGTTTTATTGTTTTTTCTCAAAATTTTTGGTTTTTATCGATAGACATCCTACAACAAGCAGCAGGACATACAGATGATGCGATTTGCAGATTATTTCGGACGTGCATTTTCTTCAGTGAGCTCCTCTCAATTTCCTTGGATGAAGTTGTTCAGGGAGTCAACGGTGGCTAAGATAGTTCTTGTGAGTTAGGCATTCTTCTTTTTCTTCGTTATAAGCATATTTATTGTAATTAATGTAATAATTGTGGTAAAGAATCCGGGAAGTTGCTATATCTAAATCTAATGTAGTGAAAATTTGTGCTATGATGTAAATAATGCTGGTAAATGAGTTCAACCTGGATCGGCTGCGTTAGAAGAGAAAAAGAATGATCTTGATGGCTTACACTTCATGCATGCATTGTCATATGTATTTCTTCACCTATAATGAGAAGCTGAACCATCGGTTTGCTTGGTTGCACTTTATAAGCTTTAAAAGAAAAAAGTTTCTGTTCATATTTAGATCATTAGACTTATTAACTTCACTTGGTCTTATGGCTAGTGATGATGTCCGAAGAGTATTTTATAGTGGTCACTCAGCATTCAGATCCTCTGTTATATGCGTTATCAGAAATTGGGTTCTGTTATCGGATTTTCTCCTCAGAAGTTAATTACTAAATGCATCTTTTGCCAGATTCCTCTCTCTCACATTTCTGATGTGGTGTATAAGACATCAGTTGACTGGATAAACCAACGTTCACCTGAAGCACTAAGTTCCTTTGTGCTTTGGTCTTTAGATAGCATTCTTGTTGATATAGCTAGCCAACAAGCTGCAGCCAAGGGCTCCAAAAAGGGTACGCAGCAAGCCACCTCAAAATCTCAGGTAACTTGATAGTTGATACTGACGTCCATTTTGCCCTGCAATAAGGATTTTTGTGTTTGAGTCAGATAACTTCATTTGATTTTGTCAACTCAATAGATTTGATTTCGTAATCTTTGTTGTTAAGGAGCCATTGATTTCTGTAGATTTAAGTAGTATGTATTGCCATGTTTGTTGAAGTTCATAGCATTATTTTTTAAATTTAAAGAGGCCAAAGGAGGAGGGAGAGCATTGATAAATTTTAATTAGGTCACTCTTATTATGGATTTTTTTTTCCTATTAATATGGATCTTCTTTAATCTTTCCACTCAAGGTATTTGAATAACTGTTCATATCAAGGCAGAATATAGCAACTGCAAGTATGTAAGCTTGAGATAGGCATCCAATGTATAAGTCCTTTATATCTTGTATGAATGACAATCGTTAAATATCCACACACACACACACACATATATATATATATATATATTTTATGGTTGTTGGTTTCTTTTGGATAGCAATGTTGATTGGTTTTGATGTCAAATATGGCATGATTATGGTAAGCAAGATACTGATTGTAGGATTGTTGTAAGATGGTGATCTTGCATCTCAATTTCTTATCCCAAGGGATCTTTGAAGGTTTTTTTTTTTTTTTAATTTTTTAGAAAGCAGGCAAAATGTTGTGTTTGACTTAGGATCTTTCCGAAGGGGCAGAAAACCTTCTTCCTACTCATCAACACCAGCCTTTCCGTAGTTCCTTCTCTTTTAGATCGTTTGTATTGCTGGTTCTTCTTTGTTTCAGTTTTCACTGTATGTGGATTTGTTTGAATGTATCTTGTGTTTGTGGAATATAATTATATGAAACTTCAGTAATTCAACCTTGGTTTAAGATGGATGAGAATGAGGTTGAATATGTAGATTTTGTTTACTTTGCTCTTAGCAAACAGGTTTGCCTAACCCTTGAGTTGAGAGTTGCTGTCTTGATTGTTTGCTGTGCATTGTGTTAATTGATATGATTTTTGACTTATTGTCACTTTAGTGGATGAGATTTTGTGACCCGCAATTCATGGAATTATAATGAGATTTAGGTAGTTTAATGCCATCTAGCACCCCCCCCCTTCCTCTTAAATTTAAAATCTTCTCATCGGTTCTGGATATGACAGTTACAATACTATGGGCAAATGTTCCTTCATTTATATAATATATTGAACACATTTGAAGACATTGATTCTTTGCTTTTACTTTGTATAGCATGATTTATTGGACCCATAGTTGTCAAATTTTCAAGTTTAGGTAAACATGTGATGGGTGTAAACTTATGAGAATCACATGCTTTAATAAATAACTAATGAAATATATCTACTGATGATTAAAAAAATTCTTAACATGCATATTAATATGGAGGAAAGATAAATAAAATGTTAATAGACAATAGCATGTACCTAAACCAACATCCGACTGTCAGCAGACACACAACAATATTCTTCATTGCACTTTAAAAATACAATTCATATGTAACATAGCTAT
The DNA here is from genome assembly GCA_026686845.1 of Adenanthera pavonina. Taxonomy (NCBI): domain Eukaryota; kingdom Viridiplantae; phylum Streptophyta; class Magnoliopsida; order Fabales; family Fabaceae; genus Adenanthera; species Adenanthera pavonina. The sequence continues at coordinate 7,825,500 of JAIVEN010000020.1, read as the reverse complement.
GACATTACTTTAAATGTGAAAATTCAACAAAGCTCTTCAGGAATTGCTATAGGGCTGTAATATGAAGGCGGAAGTGACTGGATGAGGTTTGCAGTGTGAGGATGAAGAATTATCCAGTATTACTGGTTTCTGCTGAGAAATGCATTTTAGACTGTATTTTTCTTCATTTATGGAGTGGGCTAGGATAGAGTAATGAAAGAAGAGCGGGCTTAGAGATATGGGATTCATATCCCACAAGTGAAATCTGATTGCTTGTGTTTCATAAACTTGTAAACTTGCTAGCTTGCTCAAGTTTGAGTTTAGTAAAAACTAAGTTTAGATGCAAGTTGAGAGGTTTTCCTGATCTAAATTCCAAAAATCATTCAAGTTTATGAACGACCATGATTTGAGCACCTGGTATTGGAGTTTACCAAAGGGAAGTCAACATGGTTGTTCATTGGGCTGGCAAAAATTGATGCTTGTATTTTCTTCTAATTTTTTCTAATGTCATCGTGATAATTTCTGTGAAACCAATGGAAACAGTAAGTTAAATCTGATTTTTTCAATTGTTTGTCATTAGTTTTCATTCCTTCTCCGTAGACCATCTTGGTTCTGTGAACTTTATTTTTTTGTGAAGATGGTTTCCTTTTGTTACCTAAACTAAATTACATCCAATCTTTGTCTGATCAGTTGTAGAATTCCAAGTACAAATATGGTTTTCTTTTTTTGCTCCCCATCTTCCTCTTGTCAATTGATGATGAATTCGACATGTCTTGCAGGTTGCAATTTTTGTTGTTTTAGCAATGGTATTGCGACGCAAGCCTGATGTCCTTGCTGCTCTATTACCCACATTGAGGGACAATGTGAAGTATCAAGGGCAAGATAAACTTCCAGTGATTGTTTGGATGATAGCTCAGGTAAATGGTAGATGCCAAAACAGGAATCTATGAGACAAAGGATAAACAAGCAGAAGAATCTGTATCATCTCTTTAACAGAACTGTTGCTTTTTTTTTTTTTTCCTTTCCTATGCTAATGCTGATTAATGAGTAATTTTATGTAGGCTTCAGTGGGAGATCTCTCAGCGGGTTTGTATGCTTGGGCTCGCAATCTCCTACCCATAGTGACAAGCAAAAGTGGTAACCCACTATCCAGAGATTTGGTTTTGCAGCTGGTGGAGAAGTATGTGAATTTAGATGTTTTCCTTTAAATCCTTTCTCACTATAGTTTATATCATCACCATTGATTTTTTCTCTAATTTGGTAGCAGGATTTTGTCTACCCCAAAAGCTCGATCAATTTTAGTAAACAATGCTGTTAAGAAAGGTGAACGGTTAATTCCACCTTCTTCATTTGAAATATTGATGAGAGTTACTTTCCCTGTATCTTCAGCTAGAGTAAAGGTAGACTTTCAGTTGGTTCTCGTAATGTCAACTTTTTTATATATCATTGCTCAAAACCTTTAAGACTCAATGTCAATTGTGATTGGTTTTATGTAGGCTACCGAAAGATTTGAGGCCATTTATCCCACTCTGAAAGAGGTGGCTCTTGCTGGTGCTAATGGAAGCAAAGCAATGAAGCAAGCTTCACAACAGATATTCAATTTTGCTCTCAGAGCTGCAGGGGAAAGTATGGAAACCTGATCTTTATGGTTTTGTTGTGTTTTCTTGTATTGATGAGGTGTTCGAGAAATAAATATGTTAGAGAGGTTATATTGAACATATCTGTGCTTTCAGGAAATCCTGACTTATCGAAGGAGTCATCTAGTATTGTCATTTGGTGTTTGAGCCAGAGCTCTGAATGTTACAAGCAATGGGTGAGCTATTCTGTGCATAATTGTACCATTTGATTTCATGCAAGGTTTTTGCATGCCTTCCTTTTTTATGGTAATCATGAATTTATATTTTACTAATTTCAGTCTTATTCGTAATTGGTTATGAACAGGAAAAAGCTTACGATGAGAACCTAGAAGCGAGCATTTCTGTTCTGAAACAGCTTTCTGATGATTGGAAGGAACAGTCTGCAAAATTGTCTCCTCATGAACCACTAAGGGAGACTCTAAAGAAATTTAAGCAGCAGGTAGCATCTCATTCCTCTATCCACATGATATACTTTTAATGTGATGCATCTGGGATCACTTATCAATCACTCTGTTATGGACAGACTCCTGTTTTTACGATTTTTATTATTTGTCTATACAAATTAGCAACATATCTAAAATTCGTATATAACTTTTTTGGCCACAGAATGAGAAAGCTTTGGCTTCTGGGACAGATGCTACTCAGCAAGCACTCTTCAAGGATGCGGATAAATATTGTAAGGTAATCTTAGGAAGAGTATCTCGAAGCCATGGGTGCAAGACATGTTTGACCTTCGCAGTCATTGCTTTGGCTGTGGGTGCTGTTTTTTTGTCCCCCAATGTGGAGACTTGGGATTTGAAGAAACTCTCTGAAGCTTTCAACTCTCAACACGGTTTTTGAGAACAGTCTGCAACACCGACATTTGGCTGCACCGTGCAGGGATTTTCTTTTCAGCATATCCCTTTCTCAATGGTAAAGTAGTGTTATTGCTTCACAATGAAGTGCATGATGGAATGTTGTATGCTCAATTCATTGAGGATTTGAGGCTAGCACTACTTCAGGGTTTACTTTCCTCTCGAGCATTGGAGTAAGATCGAATTTCCAACATTTTACTTAATTTCCGCTTACCCAACCACCTTCATAGCCTCAGGTGGCCGGGTTTTCTTTTTTCTCTTTGTTAGTTTGACCATTTAGTGTTTCATTTGATTTTCTTGTATCTTCCCTGAATTTGTGGAGTTGAGCTTTTAACGTCCAGAGATCAGACGCGATACAGAAGTAAATTTTGTATTCCTAAGTAAATTTTAGTTGAATCAAGTGAATTTTGATGACCCAATACAGAGGAATGTTATGTTAATTTTGCACTAATATCTCTTATCAGTTCAGATTGTGTCCCTCTTATTTGCCCTGCTCTTATATGTTCTTTTCTTTATTGGATGGCTTCGAAGGGAACAATATGTTTTTCTTTGGTACATTAAGATTGATAAGATTGATGTTACTATTTAAGCGCTAGTTATCCCGGTACTGTATTTTCTCTTCTTTTATTCAACAGTTCGAAGAAAGACGTACTAAACGTTCTTGCTCGAGTCTTTTTATAGGTATTGCCAAATTGGTGCTAATTAGTGTGTTTATTTGATTCTGAGATGCGGCATCAATTTGCGATAAATGTTCTTCGTTCTATTGGATGCACAGCATCGAGAAGATTCAGAGGTGTAAAGAATGTAGTTTTGATCATTATGTTTTAGTACTTATTGCGATAATAAGATTGCTTCGTTGCATCTTGTTAAGCATTGTTGAGTCCTTTTCTATGGCGTATTTATTTATATCTTGTTTCTGTTTTTCATATGAAGTTAAGATAAATCATCTTTAGCTAAGTTTTTAGATTTAATTCAATTATGATTCAAAGTTAGGTTGCATGATTTTTATGCAAATATTTAAATAAGCGATCTGTCCGTCCCATGTGAGTACCAAAAAGGAACAAATTAGAATATGTACCAAAAATATATATTGCTCATTCTCATAGAAAATTTTTATGCAAATATTTAGATAAGTGATCTGCCTGTCCACACAATCAGCAATGAAAGAAAACACCCGCATCATAATAATCCTCCACACTGAATTCTCAAGAAGTTTGGAAATTGCACAATGCATCAATTTAGGAGGTAATTCCTCTTCATTATGGGGAAAAAGAAGGTACTTCAAGAGTCTATTTGTCAAACTCCCATATAACGCCTCCATCTTCTGCAATTCAAAAACCCAAAACCTTAGCACTAATCTTTTATTTCAAGATCAAACAGATAAGAACAGAATCACAAGTTTTCCAACTACCAAAACTTCGTCATTGACATAGCATAAACTCCTAGAGGTTAATTGATGATTCTCATATAAGATTTTAAAAGGAAATTTGGGTGTGCAAGAATCCATTCCTGGAGGCTTGAGCCTTCAAATAACTCAACCTCACGAAATTTTGTATTCTATTCCGGGCCTCTTGGAGTCTAGGAAACTCAAAATGTTGGAGATTCATGAGCTACAGAGCCTCTTGCTCTTTCTGGATACTCATATTTCCTCTAATCCAAATAAGGAAATTCAACCTTCAAATTATTACTTTGGTATGTTCTGTTTTGGAACCCTGAAACTCTTTCTAAAATTGCTTTCGTTTGCACAATAATTGTAAATTCTAAAGAGAATTAATATATAGATTCAAAGTTGCAACTCTGCCAGCACCATACAGCTTTTTCCCCTATTATGCGTTTGTTACATGCAGCTCTAAAAGTGTGGCTCATTTATCTTGAGTACATTATTCTTACTTCCTCTAAGTTTTACTGAAATTATACCTATCTCATTTATTTTCAAAACATATACGAATCTCCCCAAAAAAGTTACCTTACATTTTAATCCAATTTTAAATTTTATAAAACTAAAATACCCTCCATTAACTTAAATACGTCCTTTTCTATAACTAAAAACAAAATAAATAGAGGGTATTCCGGACAAAATATTTACAATTGGACTAAAGTGTATGCTAAGTTGTTGTTTTAGAGATGTCTGTATATTTTAGAGGAGAAGTTTGTCTAATTTAAGAGAGATATGTATAATTTACTCATTTTTCTCAAGAAATTCTTCCCATGCGTTAAAAAGTAAGGAGAAAAATACGGTAACAAATGTTCTCAAGGAGGAAGGATTGTAGCTTTTGAAATATTCCATAGAAGATAGAAGATAATAATGCAGCAAATAATGGCAAGAGATAACCTGTTATTGCTACAAGGCAACCAAGTTAATTGAACCAACCCTTGATAGAGAAGAGATAAAACATACCTTTAACTTTCTTGTTAATCCAGACCTCCAAAAGCATTCCAGCAGCAACACCACCAGCAATGCATGAACCGTAGAAAGCGATAGCTGAAGGTAGAGACCGTCGAGGAAGGAAATAGTAGTCAGGGATTTGCCTAACCTTTCTGGGGAGTCTCTTCTTCAAAACTGGCTGAGCACTAGGATTCTGTTGCATTTCACCACCAACAGCTTTCCAATCCACCCCATTGAAGGGGTCTTTTGCATCTCCAGTTCCCATTACTGCATACAAACTCCATTTAAAGCTTTCACTTAACAACTTGAAGCAACTATAATTAGTCTGATGTTTACTAGGAACAAACCCATGAATAATCATAACAGTGAACAATCTCACAGAATAGAACATATATAAGGAAGTATCTGTAACAATTCAGTGCAAATTACCATTTAACCATTATCATTAATGCTTAACAAAAAAAGTTCAAAGAATTCAAATTTCAATCCAATCAATGTCCTGTGGTTAATACAACTCAAAAACTTGGAAAAGTGAAGTGACTTCACGACACATGGATTATGTTCAACAACATAGACCAATGTATTTGATGATCATGGTCCAACTAAATCCAACACAAAAATCTGCTCAGCCAGGAAATAAGCAGCAGCACTGGTCAAATAATCATTTCAAATTTCAATATCCAAAGTTCAGATCAAGAGTTCTTTAAAGAAAATTTTGGTAACTACATTTAACGATCATTGCCTCAACATAAACTACAAAATATATATATATATATATGTATAGTCAATGGCAAAAGGAAACCTTAAGAAACTAAACCCTTGAACAGCCTTAGCATGAGCTAAGAGAGACATGTGGAGTGGAGCAAGGCACTGAGAACAAGAGAGGAAAGGGATCTGATTTCCTCCTAGGCTTTCTTTCAGTGTACTACTTCCAATAAAAAAAAAGGATGGCCTATTTTTCAATCGAAGATCCCAAATTATCATGGAGTACAAATACAGAAGCAAGAGAGAAACTATAAGTATCTATCCACCATAGAGTAGCCTTTCAATCAAGTTCCCTTCAACAACAACAACAATATTACCTTTATCCCACTAAGTGAGATTAGTTACATGGATCATATGACGTCATTGAACTCTATCAAAAATCATCTCTTTAGATAACTCATTTATCAAGAGATCCCACCTTATAATCTCTCTCAATATCCTTCTCAATCTCCCCCTATACCTTTTTATAGGTCTAAAAGTCATTTCATTAACTCTCTTAACCAGCTCCTCTGGTGCTCTTCTTTACATATGTCCAAACCACCTTAAATGATTCTCTATCATTTCCTCCTCAATAGGTGCTACTTTAACTTTTCCTTGTATACAATCATTTCGTATCTTATCCAATCTTATATGACTACACATCCAAGAGTAAAATTATTTTGGAATAATAATATAAAAAGCCTATTTTAGAATAAAATTATTCAAATTGATTGTGGATACCCACTAAGAAAAGCAATTGGAAACCAAAGACTGACATTTTGGCAATATTGCCAATTCATTCAATCATATCACCAGATCACACTCAAATATACATCAAAGATGCTAATTTTTGGTCCACTATAAAAGCATATAAAGTAGCATCGTAAAAGCATTTTAAGAAATTATGTGTTCACATACATTTAGCATTTCAGCATGACCAAAACGGGAATTACATGCAATTTAATACCATTTCATCAAAAAGTTTAAGAACAAAGCAAGAGCTTCATTGTAACTGGATTATATCAACTGACCATAGCCTCTACAATCCCTATTTTCTTGAATTAATCAAACATAGTAATACCCATGAATAGAGACCGACAATTACAATACTCATACATCCAGGCAGCATCCAACACTTAATAATTCTAGTTACAAAAACCAAACAATCGCCCCAAGCCATAGCAAAACGAAACATGAATTAATGAACCTTCAACTCTACGTATCTCCATCATACAAAATCACCACCTCAATGAATTTAAAACCAAGAGAGAGGGTAGCTCAGGCTTTGCCTTTCCGATTTAAACAAGAAGTCCAGAGAGAAAGGACTAGAGCTCGATGATGGAGTTACAATGACGCGGCGTTACTTCCCGCGTCAGCTACTTGGCTTTCTTTTCCCTCTAATTTTCTCCTCTCTTAGCCCTTCTCACCCCACAACAACCTGCCATCAATACCACCACTTGTAATGAAATCAAGAAGTAACCAAACGAAACACTTGTAATGAATAGAGTTCATAACTGAAAAATAGAATTTCACTTCATCTGATACGACACTTTGACGAAATAAATTTACGAAGTTTAAACGAACCCATTTTGCAATCGCGAGTTTCTGAAATGGGGTTGCTTTGCAGGAAAAAAATTGCTAGCAACAAGATTCATACACAAACCATATCAAAGGGCGGACCTTATCCCTTGCAGATATATCTTGAGACGACGAAGACGAAAGACGAATAGGTCCAGAGGACCGCGTTGCGGAGACTCGGTGGACTCGTCCTCCCAAACAGCTTTATTGCTGGGTCCTTAACCACAGAGGCTAGAGCCTCTAAAACGCACGAATGAGGAATCGGTTTCTGTGCTCAGTGGAAAGTTGAGCAGAGTCTGCTTTTCCCGTGACTCAATGGTTGCCAATGAATATCCAGATCCAATGGCTACAATTTAACATTGCAAAACTACGTCGTGTTAACACATTAATAATTAATACCCCATTTGGCGATAAGATACAAGCGGCGCCAAACAGAACGCATGTTTACAGGCTATCTCTGTTCTATTTTGGCGGGAAAATATTGAAGGGGAAGTGAAGCTGCGACGCAAAGGTGAGGATCGAGAAGCCAAAAACCTGACTTTAGATCACTGTTTGATTTCTTTCATATTCTTTTATTATGGGAATAGGTTATTGAATAGGTCGTGGATGAGGAAAATAACGAAGAACCAAAAAAGGAATTTCGAAACCTGAGAATTTATTGCAAGCAGAACATCGCAGCGACAACGCCAAGATTTCTCGCATTGAAATCGGTCTGTTCGCCACTTTTGCCCGCCGTTCTTCGCCTGGGTCGCTGCATCGTTGCTGCGCCTTCACTCGCCCGGAGTAAAAACCAGAAACAAAGAAGAACGAAACGGCGTCGACGATGAGAGAAGAAAAGCTGAAAGGCATAGATGATGGGGTTTAAGTTCAACGGCTCAGATTTAAAGTGTTTTGAGTATTAAAAAAACTTGTTCTTGCTAGTATATACTAGATTATAGTAATATGGTTGGGGATATTGACTTTAGATAATTTATTTTGGATAGTTGATTTACCTTTTATAACTTGTATTGTTTACTAGAGAGACTGAGTTCAGTACTATTATTGAAAAATGCAAATAGTTTCCTTAAATGAAAAAGTTTGAGCATGAAATTATAATTTTATACACAAGATATATTGTTTTAATATATGATGTTTCCTTAAATAAAAAATAATATCTTCTTTTTTGGAGCAAAATTGGGATATGGGACCAAAAAATCAACTTATTTGGGAAATTGTATCAAAATTGATTTTTTTAGAATGAGAATAGAATATTTTGAATCTAGAATAGATTTTTTTTCTTAAAAAAATTAATTTAATACCAAAAACTAAATATCTTATTTTTTTCCCAAACCCCAATTTTCCCTTTTTTTTTTATTTGGTTGGCCTATTATACTTTTCAGTTATAATTTTTTTTGGATAAACACTTTAGTTATATATTAGATGCCACCACATGGGTAATTATCCAGATTTTTTTTTTTGGGCTGGAAGGCTAATTATCCGGCTTAGTGTTTATATGGAGCCTTGTTTCTATGTATGGCGCAAAATCACGCACAATGTATGTGATCATATACAAAACATTGTGGCCGTGTAGTTTTTTTTTTTAATTTAAAAAAAAAAAACTCTCTTCCTCTCTCATGAAAATCTACTCATTTTATAGATGGATTTGGCCTCCACACACGGAATCATGTTCATAATATATAGATACTCATTTTGTGTATATGTGATATTTCATGTTTTATGATTATTCTTTTTTCTTTTGAAAGTCCACATTTCTGTCTTTTTTTTTTTAAGTCTTTTACAGCTCATTTTAGAGATTCGCACACTAATTTAATTGAACAAGAAAAGCATAAACCTCTAATCATTATCATTATATATTTATATAATTAATATGGATTGTTACTATAAAAGTATTGTATACATCATAATGATTATTGTTGGGATGCGTGCAACGCTCTTATTTATTTTTCTTTAGCATATTTACTTGACAATATTATGTTTTTATATCACACCTTAAAAAATTAGTCAACCTAATATATAATACCATGCAATAAAGAATTTAAACCACATTTGTTACCTCAAATAAAAAAAAAAAGGATTTCATTTTAGTTACTAAAGACATTATCTTCTAATCCAATTTTCTACCCATATAGTTGAAATTTCACCCATATCAATTGTTTTATTAGATTGTCGTAAGAGAAGTTATCCGTAACAACTTGTTCTTTTTTAGGATATACACATTCATGACCATAGTTTTCAATAACAAATTCCAGGTAAAAGAACTCTAAGTTAGGATGTTATGATTGTATTATACGTTCAAAAAAAGCAAAATATTGTTATATGGGATTATCTTAATCTGTTAGAACATCCTCTCTGAGTTTTACTTGTCTCCTCTTCAAATCCTATATAACACACAACGCTAGGTGATTAAGGAACAGACAAAAGGCAAAAAAGCAATTGAACTATATATCTCAAAGATGGCGGGAGGAGCTTTTGTTGATCCAAGCAAAGTTAAACATTATGAGGGAAAAATCACATTTTTTGTGTTAGTCACTTGCTTTGTGGCTGCAATGGGAGGTCTTCTCTTCGGCTATGATCTTGGAATTACAGGAGGAGTGACTTCCATGGAACCTTTTCTGGTCAAGTTCTTCCCATCTGTATATAAGAAAATGAAAGGTGTAAGCCATGAGAGCACATATTGCAAATTTGATAACGAACTGCTTACCTTGTTCACCTCTTCCCTATATCTTGCTGCATTGGTAGCTTCTTTCTTTGCCTCCGCCACCACAAGAATCCTTGGTCGTAAACCTTCAATGTTTCTTGGTGGACTATTTTTCCTCGTGGGTGCATTATTGAATGGCTTAGCAGTGAACATTGGGATGCTCATCGTTGGTCGTCTGTTGCTTGGTTTTGGTGTAGGATATTGTAATCAAGTAAGTAATTCTTTTAATTACGCGTACATCATCATCTAGTGTAGAATTAATTCTTTTATAAAATGTCTTAGAATTAACTTATATTTTTCCTTGTTTTAACAGTCTGTTCCAGTGTATTTATCGGAAATGGCTCCAACACGTATCAGAGGAGCACTCAACATGGGATTTCAAATGATGATAACAATTGGTATTCTGATTGCAAATCTGATCAACTATGGGACTGCTAAGCATGAACATGGATGGAGAATCTCTTTAGGTGTGGGAGCAGTTCCAGCATTTTTGTTGTGTGTAGGATCTCTTTTCTTGAGTGACACACCAAACTCCATGATCGAAAGAGGGAAACGTGATGAAGCCAAGGCAATGTTGCAGAAGATTCGTGGCACCGAAAATGTTGATGAAGAGTTTCAAGATCTCATTGATGCAAGTGAAGCAGCAAGAGTAGTAGAACACCCATGGAAAAAAATCTCACAACCTAGATATAGGCCTCAACTCATTTTCTGCTCTTTCATTCCCTTCTTCCAACAGCTCACCGGCATCAACGTCATCATGTTCTACGCGCCGGTCCTCTTCAAAACTATCGGCTTCGGCAGCGAAGCTTCTCTCATGTCCGCCGTTATTACCGGATGTGTCAATGTCGGAGCCACATTAGTTTCCATAGTCTCCGTCGATAAGTTCGGAAGAAGGATTTTGTTCCTTGAAGGTGGTGTCCAAATGCTTATTTGCCAGGTACGTACCATATATATGTTTAATGTTCACAAATTCAATATCTTTGTCATTAGAATTACTAATTATTGAGATCGATGTTGTTTTAGGTTTTGGTGGGAATCATGATAGCTGTGAAGTTTGGAATCAATGGTGAAGGTTCATTGACCAAAGGTGATGCCAACTTCATCTTGTTCCTGATATGCGCATATGTCGCCGCATTCGCCTGGTCTTGGGGGCCATTAGGTTGGTTAGTGCCAAGTGAAATATGCTCTCTGGAAGTCCGATCTGCAGGGCAAGCCATTAATGTTGCAGTGAACATGTTGTTCACCTTTGGGGTCGCCCAAGTCTTCCTCACCATGCTTTGCCACTTGAAGTTTGGTCTCTTCTTCTTCTTTGCTTGCTTCGTCGTCATAATGACCATTTTCATCGCCTTACTCCTCCCAGAGACGAAGGGTGTCCCTATTGAAGAAATGAACAGTGTGTGGAAGTCTCATTGGTTTTGGAGGAGATATGTTCCTAATGAAGATCATGACGTTACTCCTTGAAAGAGTTAAGAATATTATAAGTTGAGGAACTGAGAAAGCATCAACTTCAAATATTACAAGTTGTATACCAGAATGAAGAACTAGAAAAAAAGTTCAAAAAAAAAAAAGTGATTTATGTATGAATGGATGTTAATGTACCACTTATTTTTGGTACCACTAGTATAACACCCATGCGATGTTCAGGATGCTTTCTTATGCGTGCTACAATAAAAATTATTATATGTACATATAATAATAAACATTAAATTATATGTACGTAAGTTTATTCATTAATCCAATTATCAATTTTATAAAGTTTTTTATAATTATAATTGTATTGGTGACAAAAAAACAACAACAATAATTCTATGTGAAAAGTAATATAATTGTGTATGATAGAAAAGAATTTAATTATAAGTAAATATGTTCAAAATACTATGTGAAGAATAGTGCATAATTAAATACTGGGAGATGCATGTACATAAAAGGAAACATTATCAATTTATATTATTGAAGATTTCTATGTAAACTACATTTAATTTTTGTTTCTTGCTCTATCATCATGATCTAAAATCAAGATTTTCAAACCATTTATATTTCTCACACATAACACAACAATATATAATTATCCATTTTTCCCTTAATAAATTGAAAAAATCCCTCGCTAAATTTAGTAAGAAACTCATTTCTTGATATTTTTTCACTAAACTATAAAAAATTTAACACTGTCACATCATTGTCATGTCACCACCAAAATTATGTCATGTCACATCATTGCTATGCCACCTGTCATCCATGTCACATCACTGCCACACCACCATCACATCACCCCAACACCCATGCCACATTACCATGATCGCGACAGCTTTTATATTCAGACTTTTACCAGTTGAATTGAAATATATTTGTAGTCTTTATATGAAATATTAAATATATGTTATTTATCTACACACTAATACACGTATATATTTATAAATTAATATATTGTTAAAAAATAAAAATATATTATAATTTCAATTATTAATATCATAAAATACTTTATATTTTGAATTTTGTAATAAATGAATTTTCAGTTTCATTTTTTGCTGACAAGTTATAAAAATTAATCTAACTATTTTTATTAATTTAAAATAATCAACTGATAAAATTAATTTTATAACTTAATTATTAAAAAAATTTAATTCATTAAAATTAAATTTTTAATAAAATAATTTTAATCTATTAAAATTAATTTTAAAATATTTAGTGAGGGACAAATCCCTGGCTAGACTTCTCACTATTCATAATAATTTAGTGAAGAATGAAAAATTCTTTACTAATTTAGCGAGATAAAGAATATTTCTTACTAATTCTCTCGCTAAATTTAACAACAGCTACGAACTTATAATTTGTCGCTAATTCTCTCGCTATTTAGATCATTTAGCAAGGAATGATAAATCTTTCACTAAATTTAATTTTTTCAAATAGTGTAAACATTTAGATATTATTCTTGCCTCTAGCATATGCTTACCAATTTCGATTGCAACAAGTCATATATTATTACACAAACCTAATAATTTATCAATAGTTTGAATTAGAAAAGACCGGACATAGATATGGAATTAAGGAACTTGGTAGAATGATCATAACTAATAGAATTAATGTTCTCATCTTACTTTGATACAATGTTAGAACTCAAGTACATCACATCCTCATCAGGAAGCATAGATAACATATATTGATTAACATTATCTATACTAATAAGGAGAAGCTAATATTGCTTTGTCTCTAAATTAACATTGAGTGTTAAGATTGTCTGTCAAGTAAATATGTGGACTAAACAATACATTGAATGTGATCATCCTATGCATCTAAAATAAGATTTGGTAGAATTATAACTTCTCTTTCATTGTTTGCCTCAATGATTCTATCATCTATGGAAATTATCCAATATAAAACCTACTTTAATTCTGTATCATAGGCTTTTAAAAGTGTTGCCAATAACCTCATGTTTTTTTTTGTCAATCTCAGCACTTCAGGATTATCCATATATATAAGATAAATTAAGGGTTATAAATATAATGTCATCTCTTGACCCTCTTGACATAACATAAAGTATTTGTCTAAAATCTCCTTCGAACACACTAACCTTCCCTCCAAATGATATGATAGCACAATTTGTATTTTGTTGCTTAGCAATATTCCCCGTAGTCCTCTCAGGGCCTCAAAACCATGTTTGTGTGCTACTAATGCCTAATCCCATATGATCAATAATAATATGATCAATAATAATGTATGAACAGCTTGGCCAAAGAACTACTTGCCTAATATTGCATACAAATCTTCATTAGCTAGATTGAACAATGCGTTGAATGAGGATTGTAAAATTTAATAATTCAATGTGAATGTTTATTTTGATTCAAATTTAAATTCAAAATTAAAAGAAATTAAGTATGAGTAATATATTTAATGTGAAACATCCTTTAGTTAATACTTACTACAATTAATTTGGAAGTTAAATGAATATATTTGATTCTTTTTTTTTAACTGATCTATATTTGATTTTCAATATTCGAAATTGATTAGATGTAATTTATTATAATTTTTTATTTTGAAATTATGATAAATTTTAATTAGTAATTGGTAGTGATTATTATATATCATATATATTTAATTATTTAAAAGAAATTTCAACCCATTAATTCCAAAAAAATCCATCAATTTGAAAACATTTCAGTCACAAAATTGTAGATTTATCTCAAAAGTTTAAAAGATTATTAATTTTTAATTGATAATTTAATATTACTAAACTAATTGTCATTTTGAATAATAATTCCACGAATCTCACAATAAATTTACTGATTTTTTTTTCCACTACAATAAATTTACCAATTAACCACTATAGAAAACATACATTGCATCAAATATTTAAAATAAAGAAAATAAGACAAAAGGTTTTAATTAATACAATTAGTTTATTCTTTATATGTTTGCTTGTAAATAATTTCCAAATTCACTAATTAACAATTATTGCTTTCACCCTTTATTTTTCCTATTTTTTATTCTTTAAATCATATTAATTTAATTTCAACGGTTTATATTTTATTTTATTTTAGTAATATTTTTATTTCAAAAGAAATAGAATATAAAACATACGTAGTTAGCTAATTATCAATTTTTAAAAAATAATAATTTAAATTAAGAAATAAGATATACAATATAAGTAATTCAAATATGATTTTTTCCCTAAATTCAAATGAGATTTAAATAGCCTAAACTTCATTTCAAAGATAAGTATGATCAATTTGATTATTGATTCTGCCAATTAAATTAAAAAATATAATATACTCAATAAAAATTATTTAAAAACTAACCTTTAGAAAATTTAGAAATATATATCATAAATATTTTAGTTAATGATTAAATTTATGTTAGTTCATTTATAATATATATAAATAAGTATATTTAGAAAATTTAGAAATTAATCGGCTTTCAGAAGCATCTAATAAGAGGGTGCTTTAAGCACTACTTTTAGAAATTTATATTGTATTTTTTCCAATTCAGCTACTGTAAATCAATCTGGATTACCCATTTCTTTGTCAGTATTTGGGTGCTTCCATGATGGCTTCTTGGAACATGATTTAAGCACGCCCATATGGTGATAGTATTACGATTCTAGAGTACTAAACAAGTTAGACAATTAACTGAGTTAATAGTGAGAGCCAAAGAATGCTTTCACCATTATTAGATCAAAAGAATATGTTGAAATGAGTCAAGAATCTTATATTTATATGGCAAATTAGATAATATATTCCCAAATAATCTTGGTGAGTGAGGATGAATCCCAACGGCATGATCCTATACTATAATAAATTTAATTCATATCAAATCAATTGTTGATTACATCAATTATTAATTAATAATTTAATTTGATTATTACGTTACAATTTGAAACTAACCAAATGAAAAAGCGATTGGTTATGTTAATTTGAAACTAATGCTATAATTTAATTTCAACTGTATTTTTCTAAAAAATTTAATCTATGGATAATTATTTTTCAAAAAAATTTAAAGTAAATACGTTAGTTTAGAATATATGGAAGCACCTTATTCATATGTTGATCGAGTTTTCAAACCTATGAAAATGCTGCGTTTAGTTTTTAGGCTTTCCAAACCTTTGAGAAAGCTACTTTTCTCATTACTTTTATATATATAATAGGTCTCTTTAGGAGTTATATTGGAAGAAATATTTTTTGTTTGTTTAACAATTAATTTGTCAGCATTCAATCTGCTTGCTTTTTATTATTTTCATCCGTATTGAAGTGATAAATCAATTTATAGTATAATTTAATAGAAAAAAATATCAATGCATCATTATCAATGTTATTAAATATGAACTATAATATTTACTATATGTTGCATTTTCACAAATTATGAATATTGTGACTATTTTTTCAGAAATATAGAATCCACCGAGTGAATAAATAATATGATCATCAATTTTAAAATAGTGCATCATTTAGATCAATGAAAATATATACAATCCCTCTAAGTCAACTCTCATATTCTCATTGAATTTTACTTCTATTAAATAACTATTGAATATTGAATAATAATACAAAAGTCATTCTTTCAAATATATTAAATAATTAGTTAGAAATAATTCTTTGAAGAAAAGAAATCCATACGGCAATTGGCCGATACCAAACTTTGTCAGAACAGAACTCTTACATTTAATCGTTATCATTGGGTGTATTTTATAGACATAAGGCTGTCTTTGTTAAAAGTAAAATCCTTCTTCTAAGTTTTCAGATACCAATAACTACAAATCTGATATAACATTTAGAGGCGAAGTGAGGAGTGACCTATATGAATGAAACTATGAAAGCATCTTTATCATATTCTTCACTTTGATAGCTGGTCACTCCATCAAACACGCGCCATTTGATCACACAAGAAAGAGACATGAATGAACTACATAACAACAAACAACCTGCCTGCTGCCTCAATCAAACTTTCTTCTTTTTTCCTTTTTCGCCCCTAATCACAGAGTTGCCAATTCGTCAACATCAAGGGTTTTTTTTTTTTCCTTCTTAGTACTAAGTTTACGTTTGATATATTGGAAGCTGTCTTTTAGAAAAAAAAAAAAAGAGAAAGAAGGTTTCTATTTAAGTTAGTTTGATATGCCGGAAGGGAAATTTCTAGGAAAACTATTTTTTAGGAAAACTACTTTTTTTATTTTGTGGAAACCAACTTTTCTAAAAAAAAAGATGAGGAAAATAATTACTTTTTTGAAATAAAAAATTAATGGTAAATTTTTTTTAAACACATTTTTAAAGAGATATTTGTGTCATTTAGTTATTTATTTTATTTTTTATTTTTAAACACTTTTATTTTTCTATTGATATACCAAACATACATATTAATGTAAAGTTACTTTTTAGAAAGGTCTCTTCTTATTTCCATTCCTATTCCCATTCTCATTCATGTTGTTATTTTGTACCAAACGTATAAAATATTCTTAACTGATAGTTAAAGATTAATTCCTTCAAAAAATAAAAATTTTAAGAAATCCAACTATTTACCAATTGAGTCAAAACCTAACATCAAAAACTTCTTCATTAAACACATAATAAAATAAAATAAAATAAAATAAAAAAACTTGTCAATAAAAAATGTTTTATATATCTTTAAATAAAAATAATAATTATAAAATAATAATATTATATATCTTGATTTTAGTGCCATGACAATATAACATAATGTCCCAAGTAAAGTATTAATCCTCTAATTGCTACATCAATATAAAAATGAACAAACATTTGATATTTTAACAAAATTTATTTCAAAATTTTTTTTTATAGAACATATTTACAACTTCAAAGATCATTTTTAAAATGCTTTTAAAATATTATTTTAGAATAATATTAATAATAAAATTAAAGATAAACTGATCCAGTAACCGTCATAAGTTTGAATAACAAATACAGGATGAATACTTTACATATGAGAAAAAGAATAATTTTATAATTAAAAAAAGTAGAACATAATTTTAATTTTAAAAAAAATGACGACGCACAGCGATGTTGGGACCGCCAAAAGACAAGAAGAAAGTTGGAACTTCGAATTCCTTCTTCCGAGAAAACGGAAATTACGCTGTCGATACAGCAAACGATTCCATCTTTTCAATCCCCAGCCCCTCTTTCAAGGTTGTTCGTTCGATCGATCAACCAGAAATTCATTTTTTTCTCACTTCCCGTGAAATCGAACGCAATTCGCAAATTGGATCCTCTCCATTTTTATTCTCTCGTCACGCAATGAGAGAGAGCGAGCAAAAGGGAGCCCAAATCAAGGGTTGAATACCACTTGTACTGTGTGTGTGAGAGATCAAGCGCTGAAAGTGTGGAAATGGGGACGCTTCAGACTTGGAGAAAGGCTTATGGCGCCCTAAAAGACACCACCAAAGTCGGTCTGGCACATGTCAACAGCGATTACGCGGTACTATATTTGGTCTTCTTCGTATTGCAAATATAGATTGTGTCCCAAGAAAATTTTCATAGATTCGATTTCATATCTTTAATCTCTCATTACTTTTTGGGTGTGGTTTGATTGATTCCTATTGTTAGGATTTGGATGTGGCCATAGTCAAAGCTACGAATCACGTTGAGTGTCCCCCCAAGGAGAGACACCTTAGAAGTGAGTGATTTATACTGGTAGATCCAACTTGAACTTCTGGGATTTATTTGTATTGGCGAAGAATGAGGAATTTGTGTCGTTTTTTCTTTACGTAGAAATTCTGTTTGCCACGTCTGCTGTTCGACCCCGAGCTGATGTTGCTTACTGCATTCACGCACTTTCCCGCCGATTGGCCAAGACACGAAATTGGACGGTATTGACACGTGCTATTGGATCTATCATTGTTATTTATCTATATGGCTTGATCATGGTATCATCATTTTGCTTGAGTTTTTTTTTTTTTGGTTTTTGCTTATATGCATGTTTCTTGACATGAATTCTTCTTTTCTTCTTGATTTGTGAAATTTTTAATTGTATCCACCCTGCCGGCCCTTATCGTTTGCAGTATTGCAAGATGTGAAAGAGAAGTGGCATAAAGGAATATGAGTGGTGGTGTATATTAGATTTATTTCCTCCTTTCATTCATTTTTTTATCTCTCTCTCTATCTGCACATCGTGTATTTTCTTGCTAAATGTGGACAATTCAAATATGTGTTCACCTATATTACACAAATAAGTAGTTTCCCGGTGTCAGACTCAACATTGTTGCTGGTTATCAGTGTGGATGTAGAATCAATAAATGAATGTGAACCTATTGCTTTTTTGACTTATAAATTAAGAGTTGTCTATTTGTTTCACCTTCAGCATTTGATATTTTCTCACTTCAACTCACCTATTTCCAAACAGAAATATAACCTTGTAAAATGTTGGGGAGAAGTTGTGACTATAATCAAATTCTTGAGTTTGGCATACATAGAGAGATTCCTTGTGCTGATTGAGATACTGTATAGACAACTTAATTTGATTCCTTTGAAACACTGTTATTTTGGCCATTGGTTGCTAATTTTAGGTTTGCTGTGTCTTTACTGGGATTCTTGATGCTAACTACCAGGTTAATGTTGGTATCGTACTAGTGTAGTTAATAGCAGTAAATGTTGTTACTCTGGAGTCTAAGCTTTTTTTTTTTCTTGGTATAAAAAGAAACATTACTGAAGTGAATATAAAGAAAAGATGAGACGATATTCTCCTAAGAAAAAATCTATTAGGGAAAATAGTTCAATAAGGCTCTTCTATTTCTATCAAAATTCTATAGGGAGCTCTCTTCAAGAAATCCTCGGCTGAGCACCATAAAGAGTCCAGAAGACAGTTAGTTTACAGTAGCTGAATAGGAAAAAATGCAACAGCACTTACAATTTAGACTCAGATCACATTTTCTTTCTTCCCTCTTTTCTATTTTCTAAGGAGGTTTTCTGTTTTATTTTTTATAGGGGAAGAATTTAAACTCTAAAAAAGATAGGAATATAGAAAAAGAAGTCATTATGGGTATCCCCTTGGTGTCCATCAGGACATGCCTTTTAAAAAGAATTTAGCGTGATAGCATAGAGCCTAGAAGACTCCTAGTTCTGCAAAAGTTGAAGAGATCATTTTTCTTTTTTTTTTTTTTTTGGGTATCCTCTCTTGTACTTTTTGGAAATGGATGCTTATGTGGCAATATTTCTATGGCTTTGCATCTGTTATTGTCCTTTGTGATCAACTGAGGCATGGATGACTATTTAGTTTGTAATTTTTTAAAATTCCAGTCTCAGCATGATGGGGACATGAGTAGTATAGGATGCTCAAGTCCCATGTTGAGTAATATGGAACGCTTAATGGGGTATATAAATGGGTTGGTTATCCCACCTCAATAGCTAGCTTTTAGGGGAGGGTTTCTCCTTCCCAATTGAGTACCCATCAATAATATCAGAGCCTAGGCCTCGACTTCTGACCGATGGAGGGTCTTGACCGACAGGGGAGTTGAGTGAAGTGTCACCGAGTGAAGTATCACAGTGTGCATCCTCCAGGACGTTGGCTCTTAGGGGGGCCAATTGATGGGGATTTGGGTAATATGAGATGTTCAATGAGGTATATAAGTGCGTTAGTTTTCTCATCTCAATAGTTAGCTTTTGAGGGAAGGTTCCCCATTTTGACTAAGGATGCAGATGAGGAAAGGTCCTTTGCTGCTGCAGAACAGTAGTGCACACTAGGACAGCTGCACAATTGTGCTACTGTTTTGCAACAGATTTGGATGGTCTGGGTCTAGATATCCCTTTTTTGTTTTGTTTAATTATTATTATTGTTATTATTTCAACATCATTTTTCAAAGTTCACTGTTAGAAGACTTTCTATCCTGTGTCCAAGAGAACTTTATTACTAATCAATCAAAAGGCTCTCCTAGCTCTAATTACTTAGGGCTTTATATAGAACACAAGAGATAGCTGCTAATAATATAATTTATTAAAAATTAAAAAGATAATTATCAAAAGGATAAGTCCTAACTCTAATCTAGTGTCACAGTTTTGGGATGAGATGAGTTTGGTGATGCACTTCCAATGGTGTGGTCAGTCACTTGATTTGTAGGCCAGAGGTGTGAGTTTTGGTTTTGGTGTGGACAACAATGTGATAGAAATTTGACAAAGTTATACATTAATTGTCGAAGTCTAACACTACTCTCCTCCTTTGTTTGGGCTTGGGATCTACCTTGAAGAAGCATAAGTGGAGTTCTGGTAGGGACAACGATGGTTTTAATTCCCAATTAGTTTTGGGTGGATGTAAGTCTGTGGAGGGAGTGGTTGGGGCTGTAACTGTGCTTTGATAGCCCTTGATGTAGAATCCGATAGCAAAATAGGGGAAAGGATTGCGGGGAGAGGAGGAGAATGACAGACATATTGAAGAAAGGGGTAGATATAGAGAGAAATAGAGGGTGATGAAGAGGAATGGAGGGGAAATGATAACTAAAAAGCTAAGAGAACTTAATTAATAATTTATTCAAAAGGCTCCCTTAACCCTAATTTCTAAGGGCTTTATATAGAGCCCATGAGTTAACTCCTATTAAGATAAAATAATTTAAAAATAAAAAGTTTAACAAAGGGAATTACATTCAAAATAAAACTAATTAAATAATTTCTGTTTCTAATTCCTATGTTTATCTTCAATCCCTAATTTATAAATAATCACTAATATTTCCTTGATTATTCTCTTCCCATTTTCCATTAATTAGTCATATTGTTCTGGTGAGCTTGTCTGTGGATTATAGAAGTCTCTGTACATGATCCTTCTCAATGTTATGAATTTTAATTATTGGTTTCAAAATAATTTATTGCTTATATTTTGTTTTTATCTTGTCAATAATCTTCTGGTTGTTAGATCTGCTTTGACTTTCCCATGTGTTGTTCACAGGTGGCATTGAAAACACTGATAGTCATCCATAGGTTATTGAGGGAGGGTGATCCTACTTTTAGAGAAGAGCTTCTGAATTTCTCACAAAGAGTCCGAATTCTCCAGCTTTCTAATTTTAAGGATGATTCTAGCCCAATAGGTTTATTTTTTTACCTTATCATCTTTAATGATTTATTTGTTTATTTATTTATTTATTTATTTGACAGGTATTCTTAGGCTGATGATATTGGTCCAATATTTATATTCAGTTTTTCTTTTGTTTTTTTTACTTTATGATTTCTTTTGTTTGCAGCTTGGGATTGTTCTGCATGGGTGCGTACTTATGCATTATTTTTGGAAGAAAGACTTGAATGTTTCCGGGTTCTGAGGTATGATATTGAAGCTGAACGTATACCCAAGCCTGCCGAAGGGCAGGAGAAGGTAATTTCATGAAACTGTTATACTCTTTTCTGATAACAAGTCAAACCTCAAGTATTTGGCATCCATGTATTGTTTGATAAGAACTGAAGAGATATGTATTAAAAAAAAAACAGAGATTGTGAACATTTTTTTCCTTATACGTCAAATCTATAATTGCATTCTCTATGGTGCATTATCCTGGTTGTTTTACAGCTTCTCTGACATGTATTACAGTCTTAATATCAGATATTAGTTACTCTTCATACTTGGAATTAAATGTTGTTTCCTGCTGGCCAGACTTAAAGTTCTTTTTCTTTTTTAAATTGGCTATAATTTCTATTTCTTTTTTTTTTAAAAAAAATTGGCTATTAATAAAGCATCTTTTTTTTCCTTAAAAATATATAGCCTTGTGTGTCTTAACTAATTCTGTTTCAAGCTCTCTTATTTTTCATTTTTACCAGGGGTACAGCAGGACCAGGGATTTGGACAGTCAGGAGCTATTGGAGCAGTTGCCGGCTCTACAGCAGTTGCTCTATGGACTTGTTGGGTGCCGGGTAATGTTGCATGAATTTTGGATATTAATAGTCTGATCATTAACTTCATTTACTACATTTTTGTTTCTATTTTAACCATTGTATTTCTACAAATCAGTTTGGTTACCATTAGTTTAATGCAATTTCCTCTGGAGGCTTATTGCTTTTCTGTTTTGAAGTATTATGATATATCTTCTCAATAATACAAACTGATTGTGTGCTGCAACTTTTCAGCCTGAAGGAGCTGCTGTTAGCAATTATGTGATACAATATGCCTTGGCTCTGGTACATCTTTAGCACTGTTTATCTAGAGAGCCTCTTTGTATGTAGTTCATTAAGAATTTACAAGTTTACAAATAGTTGATTGAAAATTTCTTGGGATGTTTAGATGAATATACTTTGGAATGAGCCATTTGTCCATATAGCATAAGGCTGGGGAATTTATGAACTTCTAAGTTCTTAATTTCTTAAATCATGCCTTTTTTCTCTTTCTGGTGATTAACAGAAATGTAAATTATTGACCTTAGAAATGGGAATATCCTCCATTTTGGGTCAATGTTTTAATGATGGTGCTAAGTTTATTTATTTACATATAATATACCTGTCATAAGAAACGGGCATTCTGTGTGGACAATTTGTTTTTATGGTTAAATGATTCCTTGTTGGTAGTAGTATATTTAGAAGGATGCTATCTCTTTTACAGAATTCATTGAAGGTTGAAACTATTGATTGCTTTATTGACTAGTGAGGTGTTGTAAACGTCTTTTCTTTTTTCTGTAACATCTGTATTAGTTATTGGTGGTATATAATTCTTAAATTTTTCAGATGACATTTGGGTATCTAATTCTTAACTATGTAAGATGACATTTGTTTGTACTTTGTGTTGACCTGGTTCTTATATACAGGTACTGAAAGAGAGCTTTAAGATTTATTGTGCTATTAATGATGGAATTATAAATCTTGTTGATAAGGTAAACTGACATATTAATGTGATAAGTATTGAGTTGTAATAAAACTTTTGTAATTTATATTGCAAAATAATTTTTTGATTCCTTTGTAGTTTTTTGAGATGCCCAGACATGAGGCTATTACAGCTCTTGATGTCTATAAGCGTGCTGGTCAGCAGGTGATAATTTGCATGTATTTTCTATCAAACATTTTGTAATTGTGCTTGGTCCAGTAGCCTGCTAGGCTTTTGCAGTTTACCTTCAAGATCCTTATGTTGAAAACCGTGAGTTGTTGTAGGCTGCAAATCTCTCTGATTTCTATGAAGTCTGCAAAGGATTAGAACTTGCTAGAAATTTTCAGTTTCCTGTCTTAAGAGAGGTATATCTTTGTGTTTGCAGTGGTTTCATGTTTGTTTTAACGAGTTCTCTGTTTAACCTTATTATGTTCCCATTGTTTGCAATGTTGACCCTTTGCAGCCTCCACAATCTTTTCTTACAACCATGGAAGAGTATATTAGGGAGGCACCACGAGAGGTTACAGTTCCAAGTGAGCCATTGGTTAGTACATCATTTATTATGCTTAAGGGGAGTGTGATTGTCTACTCATAGTTCATTGCTTAAACTGTTAGGAGCTGCTACCAATATATATATATGTATGTATTTATTTGTATTTGTGTGTATCTGTTTTTTCTGTATTTTTTATGGTTTTCAATTGGCAGTGGCCAGTTATTGGCATATAGTTTTCCTGAAAATATTGCTTTAAAATTATAATTATAAATTTTAAATAATTTTTCTTTTTTTTAACTTTTAGTGCAACTGATATCTTGTTCTTTATCAACAGCTTCAGTTGACATACAGACCAGAAGAAGCTTCAACTGCAGAGGACACTGAATTACCTGTTGAAGAACAGGAACCAACAGTACCTGTTGATAATACCGTTGTTCCAGTTTTTGAGCCTGCTTCTCCTGCTCCTCCTCCATCACAAAAAAATTTTGAAACTGGAGATTTACTGGTAAGCTTTTTGTCCGGAGACCAGAGTTTGTTATATCTGGCTATGAACTTCTAGAGTTTGACCTATACCTGTCCTGGTTGCAGGGGTTGAATGATACTGCACCTGATGCTTCATCAATAGAGGAAAGAAATGCACTAGCCCTAGCCATAGTTCCCTCTGAAACTGGTAATATTTTGGGTTTTTGGTTTGTCCTCAAAATTCTGCTTCATGGTCTATAGTTTATTGTTTGATCACTGGCAAGTGATTGTGTTTTGTGCGGATAGGAACTGCATCAGCTTTTGATTCAACTGCTGCTCAAGCAAAAGATTTTGACCCAACTGGGTGGGAGCTTGCCCTGGTCACCACTCCAAGTAACAATATTTCTTCAGTCAATGAGAGACAATTGGTAGGTCCTACATGTGTTTTTTGTATATTGTTATCATATCAACATTGGTGTGAAATTATAGTAAGGGTGCTTGGTTTACACTTTAAGCTCAAATAATGCAGATTCTGCTTATAAATCACATCTTTTTTTTTTTTTTTTAAAAAGTGTGTATGTCCCTACCATTTCATGTTGGTTTTTAATTGAGTCCAATGACGTTATGTGATTCATATAGCCGACCTCACTTAGTGGGATAAAGCTACTACTGTTGATGTTCCTACCATTTCATGAAATTGATGTATGTTATGATTCTCAATATCATGGCTATATGATTTTATGCCCTATTATTCTTATTTTTTTTTAAATAGTAATTAAAAATTAGCATGCATAATCAACTTGATATAATAGTGTCTCATTTGTTTACAGTTGCATCCAGAAATTGGCAATTTATAAGAAATTATTAAATTAGTATAAGCCTATAGTCATGCAGTGGTATCAATATTACATTGATGATGCATCATGTATACTTGTACACGAATTAAATCAGTAATTTACGATGAACGGATTGAACATCATATCCTAATGTATGTTAGACATCATGGAAGAACTTTATGTTACAAGAAATTGAAACAATTTTCAGTGATATTAGGAAAGGGCCAAAGTCATATTGTTTTCAGCTATTTAATATTTAAGAAGGGCCGAAATGGTGTCATTTTAATAATAAGAAAAAAAAATGTAGAAGAAAAAGGAAAGCAAACCAGTTCTGTTTAATGCTTTTACTGGTTCAACAGCTCACAGTTTTTTTATTGACTGGTATGCTATTTTTACCAACTTTTTGCTGGAACAATTTTAAAGGACCTGGACCCGTGCATAGACTGATTTCTGAGTTCTTAGTTTGGTTTTTTCATAATTAGGTAACTAACTCCTTAAAATGATTTTAAATCGAGGGAAAATGGTATGTGGTTGAAGAAATTTGTAGCTTCTGGTAAATTTATTTGCTTGATGATGTCTGTTTATTGAAAGGACCAGTGGTGTAAATGTGTTGAAGTCAGAATGTATTGATGAATTCGGACATGGTTATTATGGTGATTGTCAATATTTCTCCTTGAGAGAGCAGACTTGAAGTCTGTTCCCTCTGGTTATATGAGCATACTGTGTTGACAGACATACATTTGCATTATAAATTAGGACAGCATGTTTTTCATCTTTCATCAGCATTGCCTAAAGTTTAGATCTAACTCATTTTACTAGGTTCCATATGCCAGTGTCATTTCTAATGTTTTTATCTTTGGTGAAGTAAGGCATCGATGGTGCAGAATGATGGTCATATCAATAGATCACTATTTACTGAGAAATATAAGAGAATGTGTTGGGTTTTTGGTAGTCTTGATACATTCCTTAGATCCAGAAATTTTACCATTTTTTGGTGTCAATGAATATTAGGCTGGTGGATTGGACACCCTTACCCTTAACAGTTTATACGATGAAGCGGCTTATAGATCTGCAAATCAGCAGCCAGTGTATGGAGCACCAGCCCCGAATCCATTTGAAGTGCAAGATCCATTTGCTTTATCAAGCAGCATTCCTCCACCTTCTGCTGTCCAAATGGCCGTCATGGCTCAACAGCAAGCAAATCCATTTGGTCCTTACACTCCTTATCAGCCTCAGCATCAACATATGTTGATGAACCCAGCCAATCCCTTTGGAGATGCAGGTTATGGGGCATTTCCTGTGAATCCTGTTTCACACCCACAAAATAATCCATTTGGAAGCACAGGCTTGTTATAATAATAAAACACTACTTTCTTTTTTTTTTGGTTTCTTTTTGCTGGAGACGTACAATATTTAATCAATGAAGTTGGTTTTGGTGCGTTGAGCAGTGTGAGTAAAATATCACATGGGTTTTACTTAGTTGCTGGATTGATGTCTTTCGGAATGGACATGCACGGTTGCTCTGTAAAAATTACAATCGAGAGGAAATTGGGAATGTAATAACTTTCACAGTATACAGAATAGTGGATTCTGGCGTTCTGCTTCTATTCATATATCCCTACTGTCAGTTATTGAATAAACTCCTAACGCTGGAATGCGAGCTCACGTCTTGAGATTTTTAAGTAAGTTTTATTTAATTTATTTATATAGATGCATAAATATATATAAATTAATTAATAAACAAATAAACAAACAATGCTAGATATATATTAGGGGTAGATTTAATTTTGAATTGTACTTGCATGTTTTTTAGGCTTTAACAATAAACAAATATGTGATTTAATACATAAAATAATGAGATTATTGAACTTTATCAAGTCTTTGAAAACTGTGAAATGAGTGAAGTGAAGATGACTCACATGTAAGTTAAGGAAGCCCTGTTGGCAACAAAAAAAAAAAACAGTTGAGGGAAGCCTGTAAGAAAGTCTTAATGATAGTGCGTCAGAAATCAATTAAAGAGCGCATTGAATAAAAAGTGAAATTCATATAAATTATTGGATGAAATCTGAAAATTTTAAATTTAAATTTTTTAATAATTTTAAACATTTAAATTATTCAAATTTAATATAAATAATTTAAATCAAATTTACATTCCTTATATAAGATAAATATATAAAAAGTGAGGTTGAATGGATGAGAATGTTTGAAAATCATTGTCCAACCCACTATCTCAGCACTTTCTTGCATTTTCCTTTTTTTTTAACAGATACTTTCAAATCCATGTAATCATTCTTACTAAGTCACATTCTCTCATTATTAAACACTTGTCTTTAAATTCATTTAACATTGAGCTGAGCAATATTAAAGCCATTCCTCCACCTTGCTTGTTTTTACAGAGTTATTTTGGTGTGAGAGTAATTGATTTATAATGAGATTAGACATCTATCTGAGTATTTCTCAGGGCCACTAATCATGAATAGAGAGAGTGGCCTTGTATTGTCTGAATTATAAAAGAAGTGCAGGTAAGTAACCTACAATTACAATTTAAACTTAATCTATTTATTAATAGTATGGTTTGGGATTATAAATTATACGGGGAATCTTTCTTTCTATTTGGAACAATTTTTTATTTAAAACTCTATAAATTAAATTTCCTTCTCAGTGAGGACAGATTACAAACCATTTTCTTAGAACCTATAGGTTGTCACATTATAATGCACGCAAATGAGCCAAATTTTATCTTTCATATAGTGGGTTTCTAGCTTTAAATATGCTTAGTTCACGAAGCAACACTCCAGAATAATTCATATGGGTTTCATTTAGTTTGTAATGTGTTTCATATTTGCTTCACCAAATGTCATCATTTGATCCATTCATCAGATCTAACGGTTGAAAGGATTTTGACACTTTAGAGATCCCATCTCCAAATTAAACTTACAACTCACAAAATAAAACAAAGCAAGACAAAATATAAACAGAATGGGGAAAAAAGTACCATTTCTAAGATAATATGACCTATATGAGAGGGAGCCTCAGCTACCCATGTGAGCTTAAAACTTTCAATATGATTGAAATAGGTTAAATTAATAGTTACCATTGGAAATTGAAAAATAGGGTCCATATGTCCATATGTATGAGTAGTATGTAAGATTAAGGGGAAAAAAATAACATGAAAACTTAACATTCTTCAATTAATTTCATATTTTATGGTTAGTTTTTGTTGGGTGATTTAATTATATCTTTACTCTCACGGCAGCCGTTCAGATGATGTATAAGGGTTCCTCCATCTCATTGAGTAATTTGACAAAACCACTCATATTCATGCATTTATTGATTAAGTCCTCAAATCTAAACTCTTCAATAAAGCACTCATTTTCAAGGGTTCAAAATATTAGACAAGTTCTATTAATTTTGTGAACCCAAATAACCTAATCCTTTGAATGAATTGTTCGAGTCTTCACACTTCTTTTTATTCCCAATTCTGATGGTTAAGTGATGTTAACATATGAGAATTCAACATCAAGAATTGCAAAGTTGAAGTTGATGTTTTGCATGCCTCATTATTTATTCATTTCTTTACATAAGATGTTGATGGCCTAAGAAGGAAGAGTAGAGAAAGGATAAGGGTTTGAAGAAGAGCCTAATATATCAGCCTATTATTTGTATTAAAACTTATTTTATTTTTATCATTATTTTTAAAATTTTGTTATTAAAAATTGTTTTAATTCTAGATTCTATTTCATTTAGAAAATTAAAATTAAAAAAGTAACACTTGTGCTATTTTTTTAAGCAAGTAGCAACTAGGAGGGAAAAATTTAAGTCAGATAAAATTTTTATTTGGATTTAAATTTAACAATTTTTCTAAGTACACTTTCATTGGGAAGATTGAATAAAAAAAACTCATTGAAATTTAAATAAAAAATTATTTGAATTACGCTTTCTCTCTGTTTTTTTTTTCTCTCCTTCCATTCTTTTCAATGTGATGAGCATATTATATATTTTTAAGATGATGGATCGATCGCTTTTAAAATTAGAGAACTTTGGATCAGAACAAGGAAATTTCTGATTAAAGAGAAATGGAGCGTTAATTTAGCTTTACAAAGTGAGTTTTAGCTTTGATGTTCCTTCTAAGAAAGAAAAGAAAATGTACCTTTAATTTTTTTTTAATTAATTTTTTTTATTGCTTACTTCTTGCACTTCCTCCTAATCATACTATACATCATAAATGGTCCTATCTTTGGATTCACCCTTCATTATACAGTCACACCTCCTCCTATTCTTAATTAATTTTTCTTATTACACACACTCACTCAAATAATTAGTGATGCATGATCCCATGTGTGTTATCCAAAGCCATGTTTTGCTTATTTGTTCACCAAGTTCACAGGTTCATTAGTTCCTAATTACTATCTTAGTGTGGCATTATTTCTCCACTTGCATTTTTTTAAAACAAAATAATATTGATGACATGTTATATTTCAACACCATGATAAAGCGTGTGATTAATTTCTTTTTAGCACCATATCTACATTTGTCAAATCTGAAACCATGATATTTGGAAGCTGATGCTCTTGTTTCTAGAAACTACAAACAATTTAGATATGTTGATTTGATTCAATCTATATATAATATAAAAATCCTAATAAGCCACACTATTTATAAGCTATAAAGTGTATGTCTTATTTTTCAAACTCCATGTAATGCATAAGATTGACAATAGTTGTTTAAATAAAAAATTAAGAAGCTTGATCCAATGGCATCATTTATATTAATATATGTAATTTATTGTGGGTTTCACATTTTCTCTCCTAACCATTTGATAAAAAAACCCTAAATTTTGTATAGGGGAGAATAGTTTGATTTTCAGACTTGTATAAGGTCTTTCTTCCAATAAATATAGATTAATCGGATATTAAAGATTTTTAGGCATAAAGTGTCTTACCTTATTTTCATATTTAATTTTTCATGTATTGTAGCATATCTAATACCTAAATAAATTATTTTAGAAACTTGAATCATTATAGAGACCAAATCAGGAAAATAAAAATTTTCGTGTGTATTGTTTATTTGGTATCTCATTTTTTTAGATTAATTTTAAAAAATCATAACTAATTGTATTTGTTACAAGAAATTAAAACACAATTTTCAGCGATATTAGGAGAGTGCCAAAGTGATATTGTTTTCAGCTATTTAGTATTGAAGAAGGGTTGAAATGGTGTCACTTTAATAATAAGAAAAAAAAATGTAGAAGAAAAAGAAAAGCAAACCAGTTTTGTTTACTTCTTTTACTGGTTGAACAGTTCACAGTTTTTTCATTGACTTTTTTTTTTTTTTGGCCAAAGGAAAGCCAATATTATAGATTATAGAAAAAAGAAGTATAAGTACGGACATAAGATTAAACAAAAGACAGTTTTTTCATTGACTGGTATGCTATTTTTACCAACTTTTTTATGGAAAAATTTTAAAGGACCTGGACCGGTGCATAGACTGAGAGCTAGCTGAGTTCTTAGTTTGGTCTTTCCATACATAGATAACTACTTCAAATGATTTTAAAGGGAGGGAAAATGGCCTTTCCATACGTTGATGCTCCAGAATGATGGTCATATCAATAGATTACTATGTACTGAGAAAATATAAGAGAATGTGTTGGGCTTTTGGTGATCATAATAAATTCCCTAGGTTCACAAGTTTTATCATTTTTCAGTGTCAATGAATGTCAGGCCGGTGGATTGGACACACTTACTCTCAACAGCTTATACGATGAGGCAGCATATAGATCCGCAAATCAGCAGCAGCAGCAGCGCCGAATCCATTTGAAGTACGAAATCCATTTGCTTTATCAAGCAGCATCCCTCCGCCTCCTGCTATCCAAATGGCAGCCATGGCTCAACAGCAAGCGAATCCATTTGATCCTTACACTCCTTATCAGCCTCAGCAGCAACATATTGATGAACCCAGCCAATCCCATTGGAGATGCAGGTTATGGGGCATTTCCTGCGAATCCTGTTTCACACCCACAAAATAATAATCCATTTGGAACCACAGGCATTTTATAATAATATAACACTACTGTCCTTTTTTTCTTTTTTGGTTTCTTTTTCCCTGGAGTTGTAAAATATTTAATCAGTGAAGTGGGTTTTGATGCCTTCAGCAGTGTGAGTAAAAATGTCACAGGAGTTTTACTTGGTTGCTGGATTGATGACTTTTAGAATGGACGTGCACGGTTGCTTTGTAAAAATTAGAATCGAGACAACATTGAGGATGTAATAATTGTTTTTGCAGTATACATAATAGTGGGTTCCGGCGTTTTGCCTCTATCATTTCTTTCCTTGTGTACGTGATTTAAAATTTGAGTATATAGATTAAAAAACATAGTTAATATGTTGGAATTTATTTCAAATGTTTTAATATGCCCTTTAATAAATAAATAGATAAAAAAATAATTAATTTTATTTTTTTACTATTAAAATAATATATATAAGAATATAATTAAAATAATAATAATTAATGTTGTCTTGAAATTTAAAAGTGACTGATAAATAAAAATAAAAATTTCTCCAAAAGTAATAAACAAAAGAAAAGGAGGAAGTGTAATATATTCCAACTCTCAGTTGTGGCCAAAAAAAAACTCTCAATTATTGCATAAGCATTCATTTTCCTAAACGTTGTAATGTGAGCTAACGTCTTAAGATTTTTAAGTAAGTTATATTTAATTTATCTATGTATATTTAATTCTGAATTATACTTGCATGTTTTTTAGGATTTAACAATATTCAGACATGTGAGTTAATACATAAAATAATAAAATTAATGTACTTTATCAAGTCTTTAAAAACTGTGAAACGATTAAAGTTAAGTCGACTGGCATAAAGGCTAAGGAAGCCCGTAAGAAAGTGTTGATGACGAACGCAATAAAAGTATTTATTGATATTGATGAAATGATATTAGGAAGAACAAAAATACTCATTATCTTTCTTACATATTTAGAAGGATTAAGATTTTAAAATATAAATTATTTTATAAAATTTATATATAATATTTGTTTTCTATTTTTATTCTTATAGGGAATATTAAAAAAGTTATAGTGGAAATGGATTAAGAGAGATATATTTAAAATAAGTTATAATTTAATGAGAATAATTTTAAAAAGTTAAGATAGTTTTTGAAAACATAAAGAATTTTAACTAATTTTTTAAATATATATATATATAAAATAAATAAATATAACTTATAATAAGAACAAAAATATTGATGAAATAATTGTTCGGGCTGCTATATTGCATTCATAACAATGGTTATCTCCGATTCTCTCGGTACATCTGTGCGTGAGGAATCAACAAAAAAGAGAGCATTGAATGCAGAATGAAATGCATCTCCAATATTCGTTAGAAAGACAAGGAACATATGCGTCTCAATATCTTACATAGATTATTGGATGAAATTTGAAATTTGAAATTTGAAATTTTTAATTTTTAATTTTTTATTTTAATATTTTTAAACATTATTTAAATTATTTAAATTTAATTTAAATAATTTAAATTAAATGTGCAAAAATCATTGTCTAGTTTGCTATTCTACCACCTTCAAATCCATCTAATCATACTCGCGACATCGCATCACTATCACAGTCTCTCCTTCTCAAACATTTATCTTTGAATTAATTTATCTATCATTAAGCTTTCATTGCATAAGGTGGGATGATACTGACTTTCTCGTTATAAGAACATGATCTAAATTTTATGTAATAAAAATATTTTAAATTAAAATTAATTTATTTGTTTTTGCATAAATATTTTAGTGTTAAAAGACTAATTGATTTTTAAGAGATTAGACATCTACATGAGTATTTCTTAGGGCCAATAATCACGAATAAACAGAGTGGCCTTGTATTATCCGAACAAGTGCAGGTAGGTAACTTCTTTTCCCTACAAATAGAATTTAAATTTAATCTATTTACTTGCATTTGGTACCCTTAAATATTAAGCTCATTCCCTTGTTCATTAAAAACAAAAAATAAAAAAAACTAATTAGGGCAATGGAAAGAATGAGCATGTAAATGTTGACAACAAATGTTAAACTTTGTTAGTGTGTCAAAGGATCAACAATGCACATTGCACAATTTGGTGTGATTCTTCTTCTTGACAATATAGATTATAGTTTCATCAGAAAATACTTGGAATTACATCTATATCATCAATAGTATATACACATTTACCTATTTCCTGTTGAACCACGACATTCCTTGAGACATGAATTGACTCTTGAGCTGCTGTTTCCTTAGTCGGGGTCAATTTTAAATCTCATTTCTATCTGTTTTCCCTAAATTAGATAACGTATGCTCTGTTTATTCTCCTTTTTTCCTTTTGGCACATAAAGTTACTAGATGCGTAAAAGCCATTTAGTGCTCAATCTCATTTTAGCTCCATTATTCCCTACGTATTTTAATATTGAACAGTTCTTGTCTATGACAATATGGTTGTGTCTGCGTATCTCCCATCCCTAAATGACTCTTTGTAAGTATTATGGACAACTTCAAAATTTTTTATAGTATATTTAAAGGCCATAAATGATATCAATAAAACGTAGTTAAAATTTTCTGAGTGTCATGCTGTTACTGTCATGTGATAGATATATACATCTTTAACATTATGCATGTTTTTTAGACTATTTGTCAAGTTGTTACGGAGCATTTCTTGTATCTTTGCTCTATGGTAACATTTGTCTGGGTCCTGGACGATAATAGTCTTGAGGAATAAACAACTTCTTTTTTTTATATCTGATGTCTATTTATTTATTTTACATCAACCTTGTGAGCCAGCTGGTTGTTCAGCGTGCTGCATTTGCATACCAATGCTTCTACAAGTCTTTATTCCTTCACATTTTGTGCTGTGGGGATTATAAATTGTATGGTGAATCTTCCTTTTCCATTTAGAGCAAGTTTTGCTTAAAACTCTTTAAATTAAGTTTCCTTCTAAGCAAGTTTTGCTTAAAACTCTTTAAATTAAGTTTCCTTCTAAGTAAGGACAGATAAGAAGTCCATTTTCTTATGACCTAAAGGTTGTCACATTATAATGCACGTAAATGAGCCAAATTTTAGCTTTTCTACGGTGGGTTTGTAGCTTTAACTATGCATAGTTTAAGAAGCAACACTCCAGATTAAATCATATGGGTTTCATTTAGTATGTAATGTGTTTCATATCTGCTTCACCAAATGTCATCATTTGATCCATTCATCAGATATAATGATTGAAAGGATTTTGACACTTTAGAGATCCCGTCTCCAAATTAAATTTACAAAGCACAAAATAAGACAAAGCAAGAGAAAATATAAACAGAATAGAATAAAGTACCATTTCTAAGATAATATGACCTATATGAGAGGGAGCCTCAGCTACCCATGTGAGCTTAAAATTTTCAATATGATTGAAATATGTTAAATTAATAGTTACCATTGGAAATTGAAAAATAGGGTCCATATGTATGAGTGGTATGTAAGATTAAGGGGAAAAAAAAGAAATAACATGAAAACTTAACATTCTTCAATTAATTTCATATTTTATGGTTAGTTTTGTTGGATGATTTAATTATGTCTTTACTCTCACGGAAGCCGTTCAGATGATGTATAAGGGTCCCTCCATCTCATTGAGTAACTTGACAAAACGACTCACATTCATGTATTCATTGATTAAGTCCTCAAATATAAACACTTCAATAAAGCACTCCTTTTCAAGGGTTCAAAATATTGGACAAGTTCTATTAATTTTTTGTGGACCCAAGTAACCTAATCCTTTGAATGAATTGTTCGAGTCTTCACACTTCTTTTTATTCCCAATTCTGATGGTTAAGTGATGTTAACATATGAGAATTCAACATCAAGAATTGCAAAGTTGAAGTTGATGTTTTGCATGCCTCACAATTTATTCATTTCTTTACATAAGATGTTGATGGCCTAAGAAGGAAGAGTAGAGAAAGGATAAGGGTTTGAAGAAGAGCCTAAAATATCAGCTTATTATTTATATTAAAACTTAGTTTTATTTTTATCATTATTTCTAAAATTTCATAATTAAAAATTGTTTTAATTCTAGATTCTATTTCATTTGGAAAATTAAAATTAAAAAAAGTAACACTTGTGCTATTTTTTTAAGCAAGTAGCAATTAGGAGAAGACAAGAGGAAAAATCTAAGTAAGATAAAATTTTCATTTGGATATAAATTTAACAATTTTTCTAAGTATACTTTCATTGAGAAGATTGAATACCAAAAAAAAAATACCTCATTGAAATTTAAATAAAAAATTATTTGAATTATGCTTTCTCTCTGTTTTTTTTTCTCCTTCCATGCTTTTCAATGTGATGAGCATATTATATAATTTTAAGATGATGGATCGATCGCTTTTAAAATTAAAGAACTTTGGATCAGAACAAGGAAATTTCTGATTAAAGAGAAATGGAGGGCTCCCACCAGTCAATTTAACTTTACAATGTGAGTTTTAGCTTTGATGTTCCTTCCAAGAAAGAAAAGAAAATGTACCTTTAATTTTTTTAATTAATTTTCATTTTTATTGCTTACTTCTTGCACTTCCTCCGAATTATACTATACATCATAAATGGTCCCATCTTTGGATCCACCCGTCATTATACAGTCACACCTGCTCCTATATCTTAATTAATTCTTTTGATTACACACACTCATTCAAATAATTAGTGATGCATGATCCCATGTGTGTTATGCAAAGCCATGTTTTATTTATTTGCTCACCAAGTTAACAGGTTCATTAGATCTGACTATCTTAGTTTGGCATTATTTCTCCACTTGCATTTTAAAAAATATATATATATATATATATATATAATATTGATGACATTGTTATTTCAATTCCTTTTTAGCACCATATCTACATTTTCAAATCTGCAACCATCATATTTGGAAGTTGATCCTCTTCTTTCTAGAAACTGTAAGCAATTAAGATCTGTTTATTTGATTTAATCGATATATATAATATAAAAATTCTAATAAATCACACTATTCATGAGTTATAAAGTATATGTCTTATTTTTCAAACCCTGCGTGCAATTACATATAAAAAAAAAAAAACTGCGTGCAATTAATGCATATGATTAATTACCTTAGTTGTTAAAATAAAAAATCAAGAAGCTTGATCCAATGGTATCATTTTTATTAATATATGTAATTATTGTGGGTTTGACATTTTCTCTCCCAACCATTTGATAAAAAACAACCTAAATTTTGTATGGGAGAGAAGAGTATGATTTTGGGACTGGTATAAGGTTTTGCTTCCAATAAATATAGATTAATCGGATATTAAAGAGTTTTAGGTGTAAGGTTAATTATCAATACATGTTTTTCACTCTGAAAGTATTTAAATTAGTACAATATAAGTAACTGACTCTTATATCCTAGATTACTTTTGTCAAGAGAACAAGAAGAAAAATCCATTTGGCTACAAATTTAATAGGTAAATTGATGTGTCCATTTTTTATATATATAAAATGCCCAAATTTATGCCACTATTTGCAAATAAATATGATTATATTGATCTATTATAGCATAATTTTACATATTTGATGTTTTTGTGGCATTATAGGCTTATTTGGAAACATTCAAAGTAAAAAGTTAAAAATCGCATATATTGAAAAATTTTGACACATGTTGGTATTTTGATCATAACTCTCACATATAAACTCTGATTGAGGTGATTCAAGATATGTTGAAAAATTAAGACATAGATCTACAACTTTTATGTTTTAAAGTTTTATAAATGCCAATGTTATCATGGTGAAAATTGGGTATGAATTATGTACATGAGCTGAAGACTTGTTGAAAGCTGAACAAAGCCATATCTTGTAGCATGCAACCACCCGGTGCCGAGTCAAACTCAGCTGCTTGTGGGTCAACTCGTATTTTCAGTTTTACACCTCCCAGAACCACCCGGCACCATCTTGTATGATCCTAGGGCCACTGGATGCCGGGTCAAGGACTAGAAGTCCACAAAAACCCGTTTTGGATGTGTAAACTAGCTTAGAGACCAAATATTATTGCTCTGTTATAAATATGACATAAGGGACATGCAAAGAGACATTCAGAAAAGCACCTAGAGACCATAGAATACAATTCAAATGCATCTAGGAGCAACTATGAGTAATCTATAGAGATAGCGCAAGAAAATCTGGAGAATATTAGAGATAGAATCATTCTCTTATACTATAAACTCTTTCTTCTTGCTATTTTCACTATAATTTGAGATTTTAGTTCTGTTTTGATTTTTATTTCCTTGTGTGGCTAAACTTTTCAGTCAGGGTAAGGATATAGCCTGACTAGAATTAATTGGATTTATTCTCTTTAGTTATGACTCTTTGAATTTGTTTCTCAACTTATATTTAATTTGTTTCGTCATTAGATTTCTCTCTCTTGTTCGTTTATGTGAATTTTATGCTTGATAGCCTAATTAATGAGTAAACTTGATGGACTAAAGGGTGAAGAGTGAATTTAGATCTAAAGAAATAAATACAAATAACTACTCTAGAGATAGAATTAAGAATTTATGGTGACTTACGTTGTAGTTTTTAAGGTTTAATTACGAACTTTAGTTATGCGAAAATGAATTAAATCCCAATTAAATAAGAACTAATTGACCGAGAGGTAATTAGAATACTTTAGAAATAACATTCACTATAATTGTGTAGAGTCTAACTAAAGAATAAAATCTAGTTTTCCCATAAGATAAACCCCGATCCCTTGACATTTCTAATAACTGAATCAAAATCCATATATTGGTTTGCTTTCTATTTCTTTCCTTTTTAATTTGAGTTTCCCAATTTGATTGTTATTTACTTTTTGGATTAAAATCTTGGACCGGTAAATTTATAACATCCCTTGGGTTCAACCTTTGGAACACTCTAGAGAATTTTTTATTACTACAATCAACCTTGTATATTAGCAGAATACAGATCATAAATATTCATGAAAAAGCTATTGTTAAATGAAGCTTAAAAATTAGTTGGGGGTAAAAGTTTTGCCATTCAGTGTTTTTTTAAAATTCTTGTTTTGCATTCAATACGGTTCATCAAAAGATGCAAAAGTTTGATCAAGTTGTATTTTGATTTTTTAGCAGTGCAATTAAGGCAACTGATTAAATTATCATTTAATTGTACAATATTTTCTAAAATTTAAATTATGTACCTATAATCTCTCTAAAACTTAAACCATGACAATGAACTTTCTAAATTTTAAGTTTATGTAGATAACTTTTATGTTGTTAATTAAATATATAATGGACTAATTAATTATAAGAAGTAAAAAAAAGGTGCTTAAACTTATATAATTAAGGTACTTTATTTCAACCAAATCATGCCAAGTGTATTTGATATTTGAAAATGGTAAGTGCAATTTAATTAGGCTTAACTTAATTAGCATTGGGAAGCATCTGGTGAATGATAACAAGTAGGGCCAATTTCATGACACTGAAAAACTAATGGTGCGTGGACTTGACTAAAGCAAAAGCAACATGGAGGGCCAAAGCAAAACATTCACTATGGATTCCTATCAAAAAGATGGAAAATGTATGTCGATATCATTTTTTAAAGTACATGAATCTGATAACGTATGGAACTATTTCTCTTTTTCTTTTCAAAAATTCTGTTTTGATTCTTGAAAGATTAATTAGACTTTCAATTTGTTAATTCATATTTTCTTATAATTATTTGATATCTGGTACTATTAGATCAAATTCAAGTATTATCAGGTCCAAATATAAATAGCTCTCTCAATATGATGTTTTTATCTGCAAGTTTCAAACTTACAACTTTACCTAAGAAATATTAAGCCTCTCCATTTAATTCAAACCATTGGTTTAATTGACTTTTTTCCCCAAAATTAAATTGCAGAAAATTGATCCACATGAAGGACTTTAGGTTTATGTGTAAATATAATCCATATGTTGTGCACATGCATCTGAATTGATCAATCTTTCCAATCTGATAAAATTTAAGATAATAATACACTTAATTATGCATCACATACATATATACATTCACCTACTCTACACCACAAAATTAAATAAACTCTTTGGAGAAACTTTTGAATGGTCAATATATTGAATTACTTGAGAAGAAAGAAAAGAGTGGTGCCATATAAGTCGGTCATAGTCGGTGCAAACCCTAATTTTCATACCACATTGTTAAGAGCCTTCAGGCAAGATTAGATGAGTGTTTCAGCTTCTCAAGGCTACTTTCTTTCCTTTTTGGGTTATAATAATATGGATTGGTCACCTAACTAGCGAGGCACTTCATGATACAAATCCAATAATTCAAAATAAGGAAGAAAACAAGGAAAAGAGAAGCAACACTTTATGGTTCTAAATCACATGTTGGCTCAATCGATTTCTTGATTAAGAATATAAGATACTTTTCTTTCCCTTGGTGTCACCTTGACATGAATTTGAGACTTAATTAAGAGGCTTGTCAACTAGGTAATATTAATATTAATGAAATTTTTGGCAGATGTAAGAGTTTCATTTATTACACAATTCATATATAATTAAAAGGAGAATGGATTCGCATTATGCTTTAGCCAAATAGTGCGGCTCCACTCCTATTTAAGTAGATCTTATTTTTCCTCATTTATTGTTTTTTTTCAAGTGGAGTCAATCTTTTTCCAATTTTTATGTGGGCTCGCATTCTTTCTTTTTTCTTTTTTAGCCAATTTCAATCTCTTTTAATTTTAAAATCTACATCAATTTTAATTAATATTATTTAACATCATTTTTTAAATGGAAAAATTAGTTATAAAATTCTTTTTGAATTCAATATATTTTAGAATTAAATAAAATATTCTCCCATGTTCCTTTGCACATCTACATCTCCCACACGAACAGGGAAGAGAAGTCTAGTTAATTAGTATTAGGGGGATTTTTTCCCTTATATATAGAAAAAATTCATATATAATGCCTCATTCAGTAGTGAAGAGACTTTTACCCTTCTTTTTATAATGTTTATTAAGCATTTATAATTATTACTTAAAAAAATTTTATTAGTTTTTAAAGGATATACGGATTTTTTTTATCATCAAAGTCATTTTTTATTGTTTTTATTTTATATACTAAAGGGGTCTTTGGTACTCTAAATTAGAGATATTAATTTATGTTAAAAATTTTAAATTTTAAAGCTACTTTGAAAGACTTGATGACCAAATTTTAATTTAAGAAGCAAAAGTGACTAGATTGAGTACGAGTGATTAAATATCTCTTAAATAAGATCTTAAATTTTAATTTTATAAATAAAAAAAATTGTGTTCTAAGAATTTTTTCCATTTGAAATATAGATGAGTGGCTCCAATTTGAACTAATAATACCAAATGTTATTGGAGAAATCTTAAAACTAAAAAGAAAGTAATTTTAGATCCGGACTGTACTGATAATTTAATTTTCTTTGGCACAAATATCCTTAGGATGAAAATTTTCACCATAATTTTGGATTATATATATATATATATATTTTTTTTCATACATAAAAAATCATAGATTGTTAGGAAACATACCCCCACACTGAAGTGAAACATGTGCATGCAAAATGATGGGGCCCACCATTTTCACTTTGAGAGTGGTCCACCTGCTCATGTGTGTGGTTCAGTTGGCCATACCATTTGTTGACTCTCTACAACATTATGAATTGAGGAGCTGTCAGGATTGTTTGGCTCCTCATAACATTCTAGGATCTATCTTGCAAATAGAATGAAAAAATAATAATAATTTTATAAATAAAGAATTCTATTTATTTATACCTTGTTTATTTAGCATTATTAACTTATATCTAAATTTGGAAGTGAAAAAAAAATTAAATCATGTTAAATTTTGAATTAAAAGTATGACATGAGAAAAAATTTAAGATCTTTTTTTTTTTTTCATGAGAGAAAAAATCTTATATCTATTATCTATCCACGTTGCATTGCAATGTTGAGAAATGTCAGACCCTCCAGATAAAGGACTCATATTTTGATTATTAGGAGGAAGACTTATTTGTTGTTGTAAAATAGTATCACATTGACATTATTGTTTTATAATACATTTGAATTGTATATTTGTACATTTTATATTTTATGTTTTCAATTTTTTAATATAATTTTTTTAAAAAAATTAAAATTAAAAAAATTATTTATGTTTTATTTTATTTGAAAATAATAAATTAAAGTTAGGCTATTTAACTTAACTGTAAACAGTTGAAATCTGTCGCAAAACTGCAGCAAAAGAACCGATATCATCATGGAAATGGAATTACACAGCAAAAGTTCTGTTCAGAAATCAAATACAAATTCAACTGTTTCGCTATTAAAAAAGGGCCAATTCCCATTCAATCTTGTAGGCTGTTTTTTCTTTTTTTGTCGAAATCTTGTAAACTATTCTAGTGGAATGTGTAAGAGATTTTCTTAAAAAGTTAAATCTTGGATGCTGCTACATAATTAAACATTCTTTAATTTTTTTTGACTCAAGCACATCTTCTTTTTCCCTACTCCTCGGTCTTCCTATCCTACCCTGTCATTCCATTCATACACCCTCTCTTTCTCTCTCTCTTATTTTCACACAATACAGTTTTTGTTTTTCACATCTCGGAGATTTCAAAATTCTGTCTTTGTAACACTTGCTTGGGTTTCAATCTCATAATTCCTGTGCGAAAAAAACTGTCTCTGTAAATACCTTAAAACAGAGCATCTTCATCATCAACATCGTGTTCTTCTTCCATGGCTGCCAACAAGTTTGCTACAATGTTACACAGAAACACCAACAGAACCACCCTTGTTCTTGTCTATGCTTTCCTTGAATGGATTCTCATCATTCTCCTTCTTCTCAACTCTTTTTTCTCTTACTTGATCTTAAAATTCGCTGATTACTTTGGCCTCAAAAAGCCTTGCATATGTTGTTCAAGGATCGATCATATCATCGAGCCCAGAAAGTGTACGAGCAAGTCTTCTTTCAGAGATCTTGTTTGTGAATCTCATGCCACTGAGATTTCCAAATTGGGGTACTGCTATAATCATCGTAAACTCGCTGAATCAGAGGACATGTGTGAGGATTGTTCGTCTTCTTCATCATCTTCTCAGTTAGATTATGCTAAAACTTCGAAGAGCTTTGCTTTCTTTCCATGGATGAAGCAGAAGATAGTTCTGAATCAGGACACTGATGATGACAAGGATTTGAGGTGTTCTTGCTGTGGGGTCCACTTGGAAAGCAGATTATGCCCTCCTTGTTTTGTGTTCAAGCCGATGAATTATACCCAGATGCAGAATTTGATCACACAAGGTGGGGTTGATGAAGGTGATCGTAGCAGATCGGAATCTGCACTTGATCACCGTGAAGATGAAGATCAAAACGCTAAAGAAACCATGGAAACTTACAAGGTGTCTAATGTTGATAAACCTTGTGAGCAGAAAACTGAGGAAGCTCCGCCGCAGCATCTAGAGTTCCTCATCCATGGCGACAATTGCAGCTTGATTCCTTTTGAACTGGTTGATTCTGCCGCTGCCACCATCACAGAAATCCGAAGCCATTATAAGGTGAAGGAAAATCAAGAACCAGATGATCGGAATGAAGATGTTATTTTGGATTTTGATATGCTTCCGTGTGAAGCAGAAGCAGAAGCAGAACCAGTTTTTGAGAATTGGCACACTTCAGGTGATACTGTGCTAAACTTTTCCTGTCACAAGAGAAAACTGAAGTCATCATCAGTATCAGCATCACTTGTTGAAGAAAATTTGGAGCAGAATTTGGGTCCATCAATTGAAGAAAAACCCAGGAATCATAATGTTGAGGCTCATGTGGAAGGAAGAGAAGATTGTAATCATTTTCTCTGTCAATAAGTTTGCTCATTGCTTATTAAGGGTTCTTTTCTAATGCATAGTTCTAATATATTTCTGTACTTGCAGCCTCAGAAGAAGTGACACAAATGCAGGGAGATGAGTTTGAAGCAGAAGTGTCAATAGGAACAGAAATTCCTGATCATGAGCAAGTGGATGAGTTTCAAATTCAAGATATTCTTTTGGAGGATTCAAATCAACACATGCAAGAAGATCCATCTACTAGCTCAGTCAGATTTCATGTCCAAGATGAAAGTGGTAAGCTTATACCATCTACCAGAACTTCATCTTCTGTCAGTTGTCACATAGAGATAACAAATGACAAAGTTTGATGTGATATTTCTAAAGAGTGATAGTTGAAATGGGTTGTTAGCTCTTCAATGCTGAACATGAATATTTGCTTTTTTTTTTCCATTTAAAATTTTAACAATCTTAGGCTGCATTTTTTTGTTGAGTTTCTTGTTTTCATTCTGAAGTGTATATAACTAGGTGGTGATAAAGATGAAGAGTTTGTAGAATTTCAAACCATGTCGGTTGAGACAAGCATGCCAAAAATACTAAGTAGCCATTTGGAATCATCTTTGGAGTTCAATGAGTATGAAGCAGAGAAGATTCCTGACACACCCACTTCTGTTGAGAGGAAAGAATCAGGAACAGAAGAGTCCTTGGATGGAAGCATCATAAGCGACATAGAATCCAGCGAGCTCACCGTTGAAAAGTTAAAATCAGCATTGAAAGCTG
Source organism: Adenanthera pavonina (assembly GCA_026686845.1). Lineage (NCBI taxonomy): Eukaryota > Viridiplantae > Streptophyta > Magnoliopsida > Fabales > Fabaceae > Adenanthera > Adenanthera pavonina. The sequence continues at coordinate 7,781,965 of JAIVEN010000020.1, read as the reverse complement.
AAAGGAAGGCCTTGAGCAGTCTATATGCAGAACTAGAAGAAGAGAGAAGTGCATCAGCAGTAGCAGCAAACCAGACAATGGCAATGATAAATAGGCTTCAGGAAGAGAAAGCAGCTATGCAGATGGAAGCTTTGCAGTATCAAAGAATGATGGAAGAACAATCTGAGTATGATCAGGAGGCATTGCAGCTTCTGAATGATCTAATGGTTAAAAGAGAGAAGGAGAAGCAGGAGCTAGAGAGAGAGCTTGAAATATACAGAAAGAAGATTCAGGAATTCGAGGTTAAGGAAAAATCAGTGTTGTCAAGAAGAGACAGAACTAACTCATCAGTTTCAAGCAGCAATGGGGAGGATAGTGACGGGCTATCTTTAGATTTGAATCAAGAAGCGAAGGAGGAGAATGGATTCTATGGCGAACAGAACGCGAGCACTCCAGTAGATGCTGTTCTCTACTTGGAGGAATCTCTTGCAAACTTTGAGGAAGAGAGGTTGTCTATTCTAGAACAGCTCAAGGTACTGGAGAAAAAGCTTGTTATGTTGAATCATGAAGAAGAAGAAGAAGATATTTGTCATGAGAATGGGAATGGATACCATCACCACATGAATGGATTTGCAAATGGTCATTGCCATATCAATGGTGGGAAGAAAATCAAGGGCCAAGAAGGCAAGATGCTTCTCCCACTTTTTGATGCAATAGGAAGAGAAGAGAATAGGATGGATTTGAATTCCCTGAATAATATATCAATGGAAGATGCTGATTTAGAGGAAGAGATGGATAATGTTCATGAGAGATTGCAAGCACTTGAGGCTGATAGAGAGTTTCTAAAGCACTGTATTAGTTCCCTGAGAAAAGGAGACAAAGGGCTGCACCTTCTTCAAGAGATTTTGGAACATCTTCATGATCTGAGGAATGTGGAACTCAGATTCAGGAACATGGGTGATCTTTCTGTATAACAAAAGCTTTTGCTCATCTTTGCCACAATGATAATAGGTCTGTGCTCAACAATGTTCTTTTATTTTTATTTTTATTTTTTTTGTCATTTTTGTGTTAGAGTGGATTTTGCTTCAACTTTATTAATTATTGGATCCTCAAAGAAGATTGTATAGTTTGTAACCATGTAAAATTGAAACTAGTTAAAACGAAGTTATACTTTCTAATATTCTAGTGATACTGATACGGAGAATATTAAAATATGAAGATGATAACTGACATTTTTTTAGTGTCAAAAAATTTTTCTTGACCATAAAAGAGAACTAATTTTTCATTTTAGTCCTTTTAAGGTGTAATTATCTCAATTCAATCCCTTAAACTTTTTTAGTGATTTTTGTTCTTTTGGAGGAGCAAATTTTTTTGAAAAAAAGAATTCTGAAAATGATTAACAAAAATTACTCAAGGATTGACCGGAAATATTGCCTTTAAAAGAACTAACTAAAGAAATTATGAATTAATCATGGACAATTTTTTTTCTCGCATCAATAATTATTTAGGACAGCATTGTTTGATTCACAAAGTTGTTGTTAAATGCAGACATGTAATATTGAAGATGATTCACAAGATACAATTCAAGTGAAGCAGCACATGAATATATGGTCCAGCCAGATGAAGGAGAATATCAATCATGAAGCTTCAACTTTGAACAAAAATGGCAGAGGAAGTTCCCTGATGGGAAGGGAAGAATCCTGTATGGGCTTGTGTTTTTTACTGTGGTGGACAATAAGATAAGTCTGCCTTTTTTTTGCTTTTGATTTTTTGTATATGTAAGCCCAAAATTTTTGTGGGAGGTGTCCATAATCATCACCTTTTTGGGAGAAAGGAGGATGATGAGAGTATGTGTGTATAGATTCACAGCAGTATGATAGATTTTTAGTTTAATTTTATTGAAAAGTTATTACCGTTTATCATCATGCCACAATATTTGTTGTGCTAAGTGAAACAAATTGTTTTAAAATCAAGATCAAAAAATAAAAATAATATAAGTATTTTAACTTTTATACTACATTTGAATAATTGAGAGATATAAGGTTTGTTTGATAGTGTTTTTAGTTTTATCGTTCTTAAAACAGTTTTACAAAACTATTTTCTGAAATAAGTTTTAAAAATAAAAAAATAAAAAAAATCTGTTTAAATAATTGTTATCAAAATCAGAATTAGTAAGTGTTAAATTAGTTATTCAAAATTTATAACTTTATCATTAATAACGTAAATATTTTTCAATTTTTCTTTTATTTTCCAAAATAAAAAGTAGAAAATACTTTAAAAATATTTTGAGTTTTATATTCTTTTATTTTATTATTTTTTAGAACATTTTGTAAAAAACAGTTTTATCAAACAATTATTTTTCAAAAGTAAAAAATCTATTTCCAAAAAATGTTGTCAAACAGCCAATATGTGCACCGCAGAAAATTCAAATCCAACATTTATAACTGATAACAAAATCAAGGATTTAGATTTACGATTTAGTAAGAAATGATGAGAGTCCATCCCAATCGTCCATTTACAACTCATAGAAATCAATAAAGTAGTGCATTTTTGTTGATGCAATCTTCATTTAATTATAAATGAATAGTTGGGATGAATTCTTATTACCTTTCACTAAATCCATTTCTTACTAAACCTAAATCTCTCAATACTAATTGAGTTAGAGACAACAAAGAGCATCATGACATAAACATTGTTGGTTAGTTTCATGGGTTTCAGTCAATTAAGGATGTAATTAACATACCAGGCTAAAAATAAATATCTTTAATTTTAAGTTTGAATCTTATTATTAATAATGTTATTCATTTATGTTAGGTAAAAACATAGAATATGTTCCAAACCACAAACATATCAATTATATATTTACAAAAGCTGTACAGACGTTCACGTTAAAACTCATTTTCTCTTCTGTTAAGTAATTAATATATATTATATTTATAAAAGCTGTAAATTTATAAAAGCTGTAAAAACGTTGACGTTAAAACTCATTTTCTCTTCTGTTAAGTAATTAATATATTATTATATTATATTTATAAAAGCTGTAAATTTATAAAAGCTGTGAAGACGTTGCCGTTAAAACTTATTTTCTATTAAGTATTAAATAAAATGAAGGAATATATTCGCAAGTAATAGCTGTGACTTGTACCAGATGTTTTTATATTCCCAATGTCAAAGAAAGGGTGTAACTCAGAATATAAAGAGCAGAGTCTTTAAAAGTTATCTATTCATTTTCTCTTTCTTCAGTTTTATTCTCCTCCTTTAGTCGGTGATACAGGCGGAAGGTCTCCATTTTTTTGTATTCTCTTTGGATATCGGCCATTTTAGTGCATGTTTAGTTTCACGTTTATAAAACGTAACCATGATTTTCTAAAAGATATATTTGGCCAAACACAGATGAAATGTAAACTGATTTTTTGAAAAATGAAAAGTGGGTTAAACTGTGGTTTTGGAAAAGGAGGGGAAAAATTACTTTTCCTTTAACAAAACGTGGGTTTTGAAAAAAGAGAAATAAATTTACTCTATATTATACATCTAAAAGTACTTTTAACCCCTATAATCCAAATAGATTTTTTGTCAAACTTACTTTTACAAAAAGGATATCCAAACATAACAACTTCCAACAAACTTACTTTATCTAAACTTCATTTTTATAAACTTCATTTATCTTAACTTAATTTTACAAAACGGAGAACCAAACGGGCCCTTAATCGGTGAGTATTTGTGTTTCTTTATTTCTTTTTTTTCAATTACTTCTCAGCATTTTAACAAATCATCAAAGCAAATCCTCTGTCTTCTCTTCTTTTCTCCCTCGGTTTCTTTGAACTATAATGATGGAAGAATTGTCTTTTTTCCCTTTCCTTTACCCCCGCCCCCCAAAAAAAAGGCGTCATTTCAGGCTTTTAGGTAGGCAAAAAAATAACCTAGGTAACCCGTCCAAGCCAGTGGGTTATACCCGTTTAATATTTTTGTACTTTTCAAGAAACTTTTTGAGATATTCTTTAATTTGGTTCAAACTATTTTTTAAGTGGAGCCATTCATGGGATTTTAATTTTTGTGTTTGCCAAGAAACTCTTTCAGATATTGTTTAGTTTGGTTCAAATCATTTTTTAGGTGGAACTTAAAATTTTTTTTAAAAAAAGCATATATAGCCATTTAATTATATGAATTTTACGGTTTTCAAATGCTAATTAGATAGGTCATTAATTGGTTGTCTCATTTATATCCACTATTTAGTAGATTAATCACCTTTTTCAAAGTCTTTATATACGTACTTCAAATACTTATTAGGTTTTCTCAGTATTAACTGTTCAGTTACATCTATAATTGCACTTTAATCTTTATCTTATCTTCAAGCGGACTGACTGGTTAGTTTGACTTTGTGCATTAATATAATATGAATATGAATATAATTGATATTATCATATAATTTATAATATTTTTATATTTATGCAAATATAAATACATATTTCAATGTTAATTAATGCAAGGAAAATATTCGTGAATTCTTTCATATTCTTAAGTAAGGAATCAATTTCCCAATACTGTTAACACTTGGAAGGCCAATAATCAACACCTAATGCTTAGTTGGAAATTTTAGGTCAACATTTAATAATTTTTAATTATTCTTATGAATCATTAATAATTTGATAATTATATATTAAGAATTCTATGCACTAATAATTAATAGGAATAATTAATAGGAATGCATCCTCATTGGCTAGTACATCCATTCCTATCATACAATGTCTATTGATTGTCTTCCTTTTCTTCCATACTACTAATGTACTACTCAAATAAACACTATTTAAGCACCGCATGACTTCCACTTCAGTACACTAGCTATAACCTGCAACTAAATTTTACTCTCTACTCATTCACTTCTAATTCTAATTCTGATCATGGCTTCTGAAGAGTATGATTTCATTAAGGACATAAACGATGGAAGCGAAACATGGTCTATAGTTGCAAGGGTTGTACGTAAGAGGCCACTGAAGCTCAAGGCTCCTCCACATAATATCTGGGCTGTGTCAATGCTACTCATCGATGAGAAGGTATTTAATAGAGAATTACTATTATTCTTACTGCTATGAATCTTATTTTTTATTTTTATGACATGTAATACTGATTTATACTTGTATTGCACAAAATGACAGGGCTGTAGGATCCAGGCAACTGTGACTACTAAGAACTTAATTGCAGATTTCATGAAATTTCCTAACGAGGATGAAACGTATTTCTTTGAAAATTTTGAAGTCTCTGCAAACACTATGTCCAACTCATGGCAATTTAAAGCAACAAATCATGCTTGGAGATTAGGCATTCACGCCAACACCTACATTCGACCCTTCAACAAACCAATAAAAAAATAACTTATACAATTTTGTGCCAATATCTCAGATTATTAAATACAAACAAATGGATCGTGATACTATAAACTTCGATGAAGTCATTGGTAACAGTATATTTCTTGTCGTTATGTTACCTATATATGTGCCTATATTGTGTTTTTAGATTTCACTCACTTTATGGATTCGCTATGAACATGACAGATGTTGTGGGTTTTCTGAAATCATTTGGATCCCTTCAAGATAACAAGAGCGGTCTTGAGAAGAAGAAAAGATTGCCATTCAGTATCGCTAATGATGAGTATGTTTAAACTGTGATTATTCTGTTTTACTTCACTTGTAATATTAGACAATATAAACATAGACCTTGATACAATAAATTGTTAGGGAGCATTCAATCAATGCTGTCATGTTTGGCCCATCTGCCACTTATGCTTACAATAAGAAGAATGTAGGCTTGGTTCCTCCAATTGTGGTCCTGTTGCATCACTGTAGCATTAGTTTCTACAAAGATCAATTTTTTATATTACAATTTATTATATCAAAAAAATATTGATACACATGTTCTAAGACATTGTCTATCATTGCTGACAATTACTATTTTTAAATGCATCTATATCATTAGATGAGATCCAACTGACCAATTCTAGGGAGGCAACTTATGTCCTTTTCAATCCAGGTATTCCGAAGACAAACAAACTTTTGCAGGCGTAAGTTCCATTTAGCAATGAAATGCTAATTATATTAAATGTGAAAATAATTTTTATATTGGCATATAATTTATTCCCTATTAATATTTAAGATAACTTCACTAGAGTAAAAATTCCTGAAACAGTATGCAAGAATCACCTTCTATGAGTGAAGCATTCTCTCAGATAGCTTCTGCTGACGTGGATCGATTTAGTCCAAACTATATGTTATCATTTCCTACTAGGGTTCCTATTGTTACTTTACTACAAATGGAAAAAGTACGTTTACCCTATACCTTATATTCTGTCTTCATAACTCTTAATAGCCTTTACGGTTTGCTAATGTGATATTCATAACAGAAATGTGAAGTGGTCATCAAAGGCAAGATACTAAAAATTGAAACTGGTCCTGGTTGGTGGTATGAAGGTTGTGCTTCTTGTGATGCTAAGCCAAGAGAAAATGCAAAAGGATATCTTGTATGCAATTTCTGTGGTGAGACAAAACCACGCTTGGACTACAAGTAATTACAACTTTCTTACAAGTGTATTAGTTTCAACATGCATTGACATAATATTGTTGATAATGATTTAATGACTCATATACTAAACCCACAGATTCAGAGTGCACTATACTTTTGCTGATGAGAGTGGTAAAACTAGTGTGGTGTTTTTTAATCGCCTTGCAATAGAATTGTTAGGGACCACTGCTGCTGATCTATTCACATCACTTCTGCAGGTTAATTTATCTAAGATTTAATCAACACATTTTTCATTTAACTTTAAAAATCATACTATTAGTGTCTATATTATGTTCTAAATTAAAATATCATTATTATAGATTGGAAGAACCACAAGCTTTCCAAAAATACTAGAAAAGTTTGTTCAAGGAAAAGAGATGGTAATGAGAGTTAGAGTTGGAGATTGGAATGTTGACCAGCATTCGATGAGCTTCAGTGTTTCCCAGTTTTCATCTTATCCTGAAATTTTGGAAAAATTTACTTACACTCATGGTCATGTAAGTGTAAATTTGTGTATCTGATTTTCTATCTTGCATTTCATTGACATCTTACTGATTTTTTTCTTTTTATGATAATAATTATAAAATTTATAACATCAACGCATCTCATCAGGCTGTCCAAATAGAGGTAATTATATGATGTGGAATGATAGTTTCTCAATCTAAATTATAACCATGAACACACTTTCTCATCTTTGTTGTTTACGTTTCTTTCTTTCTTTCCTTAATAGGGCACTGCATCTCAATCTATAGGTTTGAATGCTTCCTGTTATATGCAAAGATTATAATTTTTAACGTTTATTCATCTATAGGTTTGAATGTTTTCTTCCTTTATTTTAACAATTTATAATTAGCTGGATATTTTGCCCCCAAAGTTCTTAATTTGAAAATCCAGTTTAATATATAGTAAGGCTTTTTCACAATCATTTTTTAATTACAATATATTAAGGGAGAAGATCATGCCTCTTTATAATCCAATAACTTATTTTCGCTATTGCCTACGTCCTTTTATTTTGTCCCTCAATATAATGTGTGTTGTCATATTTTTAAAACAAATTTAATAATATATTATTAAAATTAAAAAAAATTTAAATATGTAATATAAAAATTTTAAAATACTAATATAATAATGAATAATAAAAAATAATTAATATTGAATTAGAATAATTTTAATTAAATAAAATTCATTCAATAATTAATAAGCCTATTTTCTATTTTTCATTTTATAAAAATATATTTTATAATAAATAATATTTTAATTAAAAATATAAAATATCGTTAAAATAAGATTATTATAATGATTTATTATTTTATTATTCATAGAATAATATCCAAATTCAAATAATGAATCTTGGTATTTCAATTAATATTGAATTTGCTAATATTAAAAGATATTTGGTCATTCGAAATTTTGAATGATATTTAATCACTTCAAGTTGTCCATGGTCAAATTCATGCATTAATACTTTTCGTAAATGAATTGGGATACTCTGAGTATGTCTTCAAATCCATATCATTTCACTTAACTCTTTATTTTGTAGATAAAATTCATTGTTCAAATCGACAGCAGGAGACAGAAGTTAGCAAGTTCCTTGACAACTCCTTTCACCTTTTGATAGCACCAAATAGTGTGAATGGAAATCTGAGGGAAGCACCAAAGGACATCTCCAATTTACAACAACATGAAAACGTGATTCATGGAAAAACCCTTAACAAAATGTTTTCTTCCATTGAAAATCATATACTAAAGACATACTCCAAAGGTTTGTTTTATAAATAAGATTATACTCTCCTATTCCAGATAGTTATGTCCAATAATTATAAGTAATGCTATTTTGAAATCTATATACAGGTCGAATGTTCAACTTTCAATCTTCTGGTACAAAACATGGTCATGAAAAGACTGTTCATTTCCCAGCTACAAATAATGAACCAAAAAGGACTGAAAAAAGAAAACCACTTTTCCATATATCGAATAGTAAATATTTTTATCAATCATAATAATTATTACTCTAATAAATATTTGACAAAAAATTTTTTAACATTATGTTTGTTGCAGATTTCAACATACCAAGCACATCTGGAAATCCACCGAAAAGAGGGAAAATGATGGAAGATAGCTTGACTCAATCTATTCAAATAGGAAGGAATGCTTCAGCAAATGTATCTATTGCACAAGATCTAACTTCATTATTCAATTCAGTTTCAACAAAAGGTTCATATTAATAGATACATTAATATTCTTTCTCTTATTTAGATTCATATGATTAAACTAACATATATACAAAGCTATCTTAACTCTTATAATTTTTAGATGTTGAATTAAGTGATACAGAGTAGGAAAAAGAAATGAATTATGAGACAAACGACATAGTAATTTGCACAATAGAAAATACAGGTAATACATATTTTTAATGACTTTCTTTTGTACTTCATTTATATTTATTAGGCCAGAAAAATGCTATTTAGGGATCATTTCTTTATTGATAGAATATCTGGATGATGGAGACCCAACATACAAATGCATTCATTGTGGAGCTTTTTTTTGGCTTGCTGAAAGACTATGTCGTTCTTCTAAGGAACCAGTTCCAATTTTCTCTTTATGTTGTTGTCATGGTAAAATTGCAGTGCCGCTTTTAAAAAGATCACCCGAAGTACTACATCGATACTTCTTTAACAAAAGTTCAACTGAATCCAAGAATTTCCTTGCAAATATAAGATCATATAATAACATGTTTTCTTTTACATCAATGGGAGGAAAAATTGATAATTCACTCAATAATGGTGGAGGCCCTTGTACATTTGTCTTGTTTGGACAAAATTATCATCGCTTAGGTAGTCTTCTACCTCCAGATGGAAGCCCTCCTGTCTTCTCACAATTATACATATACAACACTGAGAATGAGATTTCCAATAGAATTTCAGCTGTGAGGTAAGTTAATCATATTTATTATTAAACTAATGCTTTCTCTCTTCTATTATAAATTGAATTATTCATTTTAATATATTGATTTTGAATTCACATGCAGTCATGGTCAGGGAAATCAAAGCCTAGATCCAAATATCATTCAATCATTGAAACAGGTTCTAGATGAAAATAATTCCTTGGTAAAAAAATATAGAATGGCATCTAACATACTTCAGAACAATCCAGAAGCAGATGTCAAGATTTGTTTGATCAGACAAAGAGATAATCAAGAACAGAACTACAACCTACCAACTGCTTCAGAAGTTGCTGCTTTAATTGTTGGAGATATTGATAAGTCATATCACAAGAGGGACATAATCATAGAAAAAAGGTTTGGGACATTGAAAAGAATTGATGAACTACATAAGTCTTATGTGCCACTGCAATATCCTCTTTTTTTCCCTTTTGGGAACAATGGGTATAACAAAGATTCTGCATGTCACTTATGATGATGAGCCAGATGAAGACGATCCAGATGATGTTAAGAAGACAGTGACAATTAGAGAATATCTTTGTTATAGGCTAATGATGAGGGAGCAAGAGGAATCAACTTTGTTTCATGGTAAAAGGTTATTCCAGCAATTTATAGTTGATGGATATGCAATGATGGAGAGTTGGAGATTGGATTATATTAGAAGACATCAAAAAGAGTTAAGAGTTGACTTGTACAAAGGTCTAACAGATGCTCTATTTAGAGGAGAGATCGATGGTTCATCAATAGGGAAGAGGATCATTTTACCATCATCTTTCACAGGTGGACCTAGGTACATGATACAGAATTATCAAGATGCGATGGCTATATGTAGATGGGCTGGTTATCTAGATATTTTCATCACTTTCACTTGCAATCCTGCTTGACTAGAGATAAAGCGATACTGTAAATCAGAAGATTTGTTTTCATGTGATCGACCAGAACTAATTTGCAGGGTCTTCAAGATGAAGCTACATAAATTGTTGAAGGTAATTAAGAAGGAGAACATCTTCGGTAATATAAAAGCAGGTACTTTCTATTTCACAAAGTATAGACTGATAATGATTTTTTCCATTACACTCTTTATTCAAATATATAACTATTGTTGTTTCTATCACTTCATTAACAATGTGAAATTTATTTATATAGAAATATACACAATAGAATTCCAAAAGAGAGGCTTACCCCATGCTCATATCCTTCTATGGGTGGGAAACAGTAAAAAGTTTGAAACTCCTGAAGCTGTTGACAGGATAATTTCAGCAGAGATACCAGATAAAGGAAAAAATCTAGTTCTATATGATTTAGTACAGAATTACATGACACATGGTCCTTGTGGTCATGCTAAACCTACCTCTCCCTGCATGAAAGATGGGAAATGCACCAAATATTTTCCAAAGAAGTTCATGGATCATACAATTGTTGATGAGAATGGTTATCCAACATATAAAAGAAGTAATAATGGCAGGAGAATAGAAAAAAATGGAGTGATGCTAGATAACAGGTTTGTTGTGCCATATAATGCAAGATTACTGGAACTATTTGAAGCGCATATAAATGTTGAGAAGACCAACCAATCAAAATCAATAAAGTATCTTTTCAAATATATAAGCAAAGGGAATGATCGTGTTGTTGCTGGTCTATATTATGACAGTAGTGATCCTAATTCTCAACAAGGTTTTGATGAAATTGCACATTACCTAAATTGTAGATACATTTCTGCTTGTGAAGGAGCTTGGAGGATTTTCTCTTATAACATACACCACAGGACTCCGTCTATAGAAAGATTGTGCTTCCACCTTCTAGATAACCAAAGTGTTATCTACAAAGCAAATGAGGATGTTTCCAACGTGGTCAATAGGAAGAGAGTGAAAGAGACAATGTTTCTTGCATGGATGGATAAAAATAGAGATGTCAATGACGAATTTGCAAGAACTTGAACATACTCTGAATTTCCATTGCATTACACTTTTTGTAGGAAAAAAAAGATATGGAAGAAGCGAAAGAGGGGATATTATATTGGTAGAATTGCTCACGCCTCTCCATCTCAGGGTGAAACTTACTATCTACGCATGCTCTTGACAAAGGCAAAGGGACCAAGATCTTATACTAAGCTTCGAACAGTGAATAATGTTATTTACCCAACATTCAGGGCTGCATGCTACGCATTAGGCCTTTTGGATGATGATCAGGAGTATGTGGATGCAATCATTGAAGCATCAAATTGGGCTTTAGGACATTATTTGAGGAGATTTTTTGTTAGTATGTTGCTTTCAAACTGTCTCAGCCAACCTGAAGTAGTATGGATGGAAACAGCTAAAGTTATGTCGGAAGAATTGTACTACATACCACATGCAAATCAAAGCCTTTCAGGTTAATACTTTCTGAATCATATAAATTTCCATAAATGATTTCTTTTGCTGGTTATTTATAAAACTATGACTTAATTGCAGGAATAGAATTTTCAGATGAGCAGAAGCAAGATGCAGCTTTGGTTGAAATACAAAAACTGCTAGAAGCAAATGGAAAAACATTGGATGACTTTCCAACATTACCAAAGCCTCAAGGAATTTGTCACGTTGATACGAGGAATCAATTGATAATGCAAGAATTGAATTTTGATACATCTTTTTATGAATTGGAGTCAAATAATTTGATACCTAAATTGACTCAAGAACAGAAGACAATTTTTAATGACATTATGACTACTGTGACATCTAAAAAGGGTGGATTCTTCTTCATCTATGGTTTTGGAGGTTCAGGCAAAACATTCCTTTGGAATGCTTTGACAGCAAAAATTCGGTCAAATAAGCAGATAGTCATAAATGTTGCATCAAGTGGAATTGCAGCAACTTTATTGCCGGGAGGACGTACAACACACTCTTGCTTTGCCATACCAATTACCATCACTGAAGATTCTACATGTAATATTGTCCAGAATTCACCATTAGCACATCTGATAAAGTGCGCATATCTCATAATTTGGGATGAGGCACCAATGGTGAAGAGACACTGCATAGAGGCTTTTGATAGAAGTTTAAAGGATATAATGCATAGTTCAAAAGTTTTTGGTGGTAAAGTTGTTGTTATGGGTGGAGACTTCCGTCAAATCTTGCCAGTTATACCAAAAGGTAGTCGAGTTGAAATTGTTGATGCTGCAATTAACTCATCTTTCATTTGGCATCATTGTAGGTTATTCAAGTTAACTAAGAACATGAGATTGAATTTAAGCCAATCAAATGCAGAAAATGAAAGGATAAATAAATTTTCTGAATGGTTGCTAAACATTGGAGATGGTAACATTGGTTTGCCTCATGATGGCATCACAGAAATAGATATTCTACCAGAATTGCTGATAAAAAATTTTTCAAATCCATTGGATGCAATCGTACAGGCCAGCTACCCAAATTTGCTCAGTCATCTAGGAGACTCAATATACCTAACTGAGAGAGCAATTTTAGCTCCCACACTAGAGGTTGTTCAACAAATCAATTCTTATGTTTCCTCATTGCTCCCTGGTGAGAATGTTGATTACTACAGCTTAGATTCAATATGTAAGGGTGATCAAGATTCAGACTCTTTTGATGATCTGCATAGCACTGAATTTCTTAACACCATCAATTGCTCTGGAGTGCCTCCTCATAAGCTTACCCTCAAAATTGGAGTACCAATCATGCTATTGAGAAACATTGATCAAGCTAATGGATTGTGTAATGGCACAAGGTTTTGCATTACGCAACTTGGCAAATATGTCATCAAAGCTATGGCTTTGAATGGTTCTAATGCAAGTGAGGAGATTCTAATACATCGAATGGATATGAACCCCTCTGAGTCAATGTTCCCTTTCACCATGAGAAGAAGGCAATTCCCAATTGTAGTTTCATTTGCCATGACAATAAATAAAAGTCAGGGACAATCACTATCAAATGTTGGACTTTATTTACCAAAACCAGTATTCACGCATGGGCAACTTTATGTTGCAATGTCTAGAGTTAAGAGTCTTGATGGTTTGAAGATTCTTATACATGATGATAATTACATTCCTAAGAGTAGAATCACTAATGTTGTATACAGGGAGATTTTCCAGAATGTAAATTCTGCTTAGCTACTTTTAAAATATTGTGTTAGTAGATACATTTCTAATTTTGAAACTATTGTATGTATTTAATCATTTCCTCATATCCACAATTAAATATATTTTTGTGATGACTTACAAAACTTCTAAAGAACATACTTCAAAACTAGATGATGCAAACAGTTGATAATTTCATCATCATTGTTTTCATACAAAAAATATACAAAATTCCTAAAATAAACGAGTACTAATTATCTATTTCATGCAAAATATTAACATCATAATAGAACATATCTCCTTCCATTGAGGTGATACTTCTCATACTTACTAAGAAGTAAAACCAATTAGGTTACCTAATTCCATTGAAACTATCATCTTTATAGGGTATCGAGCTTTCAAATAACTGACTCCTAGTATTTAGAATGCAATTAGTGTAAGCCTTAAAACTTGAACTCTGCAATAAATAACAAATTTTCATTTCATTAAACTAGATTGAATTTATATAACTTACAAATTGTGCAACGCACGAGATAAGACGCTAGTTAGAATTAGAACTATGTTTTTTATATAATAGAATATAAAAAAGACTGTTATTTTAGTAACGCAAATATGTGATGTTTATTTTTTTAATTTATTCTTTTTCTATTTCTCCTTATTTAAGAAAGTTTCTTTTTTTTTTCCTCCTTCAAGCATGGTCAGTCAACAGTCAAGCAAGGTGCGAACAGGGATGGTCAAATGAAATAGACATTGTTGGCATTTTGTGCCCTGTGTTCCCGTCCCTTCCTTTCTAACATCTCTATCTCCCCATGGAAACGAACAAACCCTCTTTAAATGCGCCAGATTTATTAAGCAATGGATTAAATTTGCTTCCTGCATAGGAGACTGCAGTTTTCCTTTCACCCTTCCACAAGTCACTCAATTATTCAGCCAATTATGCATAAGAAATTGCATTCACTTGTTTAATACCCTTCCTTATTCAAATAATTGTCACTTTTAGAGTTATATACACATATTATGAAAGCTAGTGAATAATTTTAAGAAGTAATAATATGTAATGGTATTTTTATTAAAATGCTTGTATTTATTATGTTTTAGTAACATAGTTTAAGGTGTTATGTTTCATTATTAAAGGGTAAAATGGTGAAAAATAATTAATACATTATTAAATTTTTAAAATGATATTTCTTCTATTTTATATTATAAGTCATATTCTAAAAAGATTGAAGTATACAAAATATAAGTTTTCTTGTAAATATTAAGTATTCATTTCCATGTTTACCTTTATTAAATAATTATGGTGGAGAGAGAATAAGAAAGATATAATTAAAATAAGTTATAATTTAGTGAGAGCAATATTAAAAAATTATGATAAATTTTATTTTCTCTGATCCTTAATATAAGACTCTTTTAACCGAATTACATGAATTAAGAATTGAAATTAAAACTAATTAACTACCTCAATTTCTCCGAAAATCCTAATATTTTTTCAAAACTACCCTTATTTAATTTCTTTCTCTTTCTCTTTGAATACATTAAATGGGGACATTTTTTAGAAATATATAATAAATACTACCTCGTATATTGTAAAGAGTCTTATATTTAGGATCAGGATAAAAGATCTTATATATAAAATCGGAGGGAGTATAAAGTTTAAGAATTTAATTAATTTTAATGATGTTTTAACTGGTATGTGTAATTCAGTTAAAAGTGATTTAAATAATTAATTAAAAATAAAATTAAAATTTTAAAGTGACAATTATTTCAAAATTAATGTTGCAAATTATTACTAGTAATACAAAACTAAATTTAAGTAATTTAAGCGCAAAATTACTTTGCTTTACTTTGCCAATCTTTATTTCAATCTGAAAATGAAACCATAATGAATCATCATCATGGACTGAGGCGTTATACTTATACATGGACTGGCTAGTTGACCACTCCTTCTCTTTTTTAATATATAGGATAATTAGGGAGTTTCATAGTTCAAAATGCATAAAAAAATGTGATTTATTTAGTGTATTTAATTTTTTTAAAAAATATCTATAATTAAAATTATATTTTTTTAAAACTTAAAAATATAATTTATTTATATTAATTATCTGATGTAAAAATTATTAAAATTAAATAAGAATATTTTTAAAAATTATTTTATATTTTAAATAAATTTATTTTTTTTTAGTGTGTTTGATTTTGTGTTTTACTATTTAAGAGAGCGAGTATTTGCTGAATTCATTGGGAAGGTAAAATTTTTTAAATTGAGGAGTGCCCTTTTGATTACGCAAACTTTTGATGCAAGGTAAGTCAGCTTTTTTTAGTAATAATTTAGATATACATATACTTGCATTTTGTGCAAAAAGGTAAGAAGGAAGAAAGAAAATAACACTTAATTAATATTTTTTAAAGTTTTGTTATAAAAAATTTTAAAGGTACTCCTTTCCATCTCAAATATATAATTTTCTTAATTTTAAATATAAGATTCTTTTTAAAATATAAAATAATATTTAAAAATATCTCTATTTAATTTATGAGAGATAGAGAAAATTTAAAAAAAATTCAATAAGAATAATTTAAAAAAAATATAATAATTTTTTTAAAATATAAAAATAAATAACTCTTATTATTAATCTACATAATTTTATTAAAAAAATATTATATTAATCAGCGACAAGGATATTTTGGAAAACGTTATAGTAACTCATCAACCTAGTTGATTATAATTTAAGGAATATATGTCTTAAAAATCTAACAATTTATTTGTGCACTTAGGCTTTTTAATTAATTCAACTCAGATTTATGGTCCCTCGGTTTATACTAATTAAAAAAAGTGATCAGCTTGCTTAAAAAATATTAATTATTTAGAAATTTTATAAAAAAAATTGATTAAAATTAAAAAAAAAGACACTTTTTAAATTATTTAACAATTTTCTAATTTTTTGTTTCCAAGCCCTTTAGGGAGAGTCTGAAAGCTAACAATGATAAAAAGGTGCAGCGGTTCAGAGTTGGGACTCGTGTCAAGTAGTAAAAGTTAAAATAAATATCATCAGTAAGTCAAGCCGGTATCACAGGTCAACAACCCGCTTCAGATTTCGCTTTTAAAGACAAATGGATTCTGGACGGAACAAACTTTTATTGCTCAAATCATTTTGCTCCCCTTTTCCTTTCCGTCCATCTCAAATCATCGTTTCTGATTTTTCCACTAAGCTAGTTTTGGTGGAGTTTCTCACAAAGATTGAATGTCTTCTTGAACCTATTCTCTGTTCCTGCTTCATGGGCTGTTTTCATCAGGCCTCCTGCGAAAAAGTATGATCAAATCCAAAAGCTTTGTTCGCAGTATCATGAAATACTTGAAATTCGGTTCTAGCAAAGGTAAAGTACAAAACCCAGTTCATCTTTTTTTTCTTTCCTTTCTTTTCTTTTGCTTTCTTTTCTCTGAGTCTATTTTCTGGTTGGTTGGTAATAGAGAGAGAAAACGAAGACGACATTCATAGGATTGCTGCCAAGGAGCAGAAGGTTTTTTCCTACGAAAAGTTAGTTTCCGCGACAAAAAATTTCCATCCTCAGCAGAAGCTCGGCGAGGGAGGATTCGGACCGGTTTATAAGGCAAGATCTATGAGAAATTTTTGTTACTTCTTGTGTTTGGTTGCTGGGAAAAGTTGCAGGGGAGGAAAATTGAGCTAGGAAAGCTCATTCTTCATCTTGCAATGTCTGAGAAAGCAAAAAGCAATCAATTGGTTTAAGTACGGGTAATTCTAGAACTAAAATCAAGTTGTTTAAGTATTAAATTGTTTTGAGATTCTCGGTTAAATTTTTTTAGGAGGCAAGATGAGAATCTCGAAACAGATATAATGGTTAAAACAATTCCACTTGAATAGTCAGTTTGAGCATTTTCTAGGGTTTGACTATTTCCCAGATCCTTTTTGGGATTTTAAACCCAGAATGTCATATTCACGTTCCCTTCCTACAATCTTTTTTTAACTGTCAATTTTTATAATTATAAATAATCCGCATATAATATAATAAAAAGTAGACAAAAAAATATAAAAAGTAAATTGTGATTGCATTTGTTTTCTGTTCTTCTGTCTTTTTTGAGTCAATACCGGCTGCACTTGTATACTCATAAAGAAAAAGGTTAAGCTAGCATCGTAGTACGATGGTTCTCACTAGAGGAAAAAGTTGAAGGTTTGATTCCACCTGCTCGCTTCATAATAAAAAAAGGAATTACGTTTTAAGATTAAAATAATAAATTTATTATGAAAAAATATTTATTACTATTTATTTTTTAAATTTTACTACTTAATATTTTGTATTTTAACTTTTTTCTTAATTAAATTTTTTTTTGTAATTAATTTATTCTATCAGTGATTAGCGGTAATTTCTCCTAAAAAAGGGTTACGAAATCAGATTAAAATAGGCCTTTTGTATGGTTTAAATTGAGTGGATTTAAGCTAAATTGGATTAAAAATAATTGAATTTTAATGTTAGGATGGTTCTTATTTTACAGGGGAAGTTAGAAGATGGAAGAGAAATTGCAGTGAAGAAGCTAGCACAGAGATCAAATCAAGGGAAGAAAGAGTTCATAAATGAGGCCAAATTGTTGACGCGTGTGCAACACCGCAATGTGGTGAATCTGGTAGGGTACTGTGCCCATGGCTTCGAGAAGCTTCTTGTTTATGAGTATCTTCCTAACGAGAGCCTTGACAAGGTTCTATTCAGTAAGTCCTTCCATTTCTTTTTTTTTTTAAATTGCACATAGTAGAGATTGGATTACTTTTATTAATTGAATCTTCAATTGAGCAGATATTAAATTTAAATTAAACTATTAGAGGTACCAGTAGAGGCTGGGATCTCTATTAATACAAATGTTATTAAGTGATCTGGGACTAGCTCAAAAAAATCATATACTATCTAAATTAATTTTAGACAATTTAAATTTAATAATTCTCTCAATCAAAAACATTTGTTTTGGCCAACAAAATCTCTCTCAATTCAAAAGGAGATCTAAATCCATAGAATATACTCCCTTCGATTCTTTTTATAAGGGACATTCTAAAAGTTTTGTTCGGTTCTTTTTATAAGAAACTTTGTAATATTTATTTCTTCTGATAAATTATTATTAAATCTTTTAGATAAAAGAAATAGTTAGTTTAGTCTGCAAAAAGTAAGTAGGAAAGAAAGAAAAAACATCCCAGGCTGAATGGGGAGTTCCGTGTGGGGCTTGTCCTGAATTTTCTTCTTTTCCAAGGATTCATCGATCATGTGTAGACTCGAAAGGATAAGATTTTTGTTTATAGAATTCGACTACCATTTTCAATTCCAATTTCCAACCTAATCATTATATATATATTCATCACCAGTAATGGCGTCCTGAATTTTTTTTTTTTTTGTCTTTATCTGTGATATAATTTTCTTGTGTGGAACCTCCGAAGGTGACTGCACTTAAGATCCTGACTTTTCCTCCATGAATAAAATAATAATATTCAATGCCTCTATTTATTATTTTAATGTTCTAATCCGAACCCACCTTTTGACCCATCTTACCGAAGCCATGACGACGCCTTGTATTGCTTTCCTGACAAGCAAAACGATGTCTCACCGAAAGCGGGAAAAAAAAAAAAAAGCATATAAAAGATTACACGTATCTTGAAATCGTTGTTGAAACTTCCCAATCCCAGTTCTTCTTTTCACATTATAATTCTTCTCCACCATTATATTTGGTGCTTCAGTCATGTATCTTAGACAGAGAAAAAAAATAGTAGATATGCATAAAGAAAAAAATTGAGAATATGGATAAAAATTAGAAAAAATACACTGTTAATAGTAATAATAACCATAGTTATATAATAAACATAGTATAAATAGTTGTGGCGGCCTAGTTATGGGCAAATGTGAGTATGCAGCTATAACATAATTTTTACAGATACTATTAATCACGTCAAAATTATCATTTAAATTTTGATAATAATTTGTTTAAATAAATTTTTATACATAATTATTTTTACTAAATATATTTATCAAATTCTTGAACAATGTAGGGTAATTAGCTTGTTAATTTCTATAGAATGGAGTGTGATTGGCATATACAAATGAATGAATGCAGAGTCAAATAAGAGAGAGGAGCTTGATTGGCAAAAGAGGTTTGTGATAATAACAGGAATAGCACGAGGATTGCTTTACCTTCATGAAGATTCACATACTTGCATAATTCATAGAGACATAAAAGCTAGCAATGTTTTGTTGGATGACAAATGGAACCCCAAAATTGCAGACTTTGGCTTGGCACGTCTCTTCCCTGAAGATCAAACTCACGTCAATACTCGTATTGCAGGAACCAAGTATGTATGCTTTTCAACTCTTAGAATTAACTAGAGAGGGTTCCGTGCAAGTGAGACCCTTATATGTGCATGGAGCTCAAAATGAGCAATATTATTCATGATTTGTGAATAGTGTGACTCTCTACGGATATTTTATATTGATAGAACTAATATGTGTGTGTGTGTGTGTGTGATGCTGCTGTATGAGGTTGATTAGTGATGTGTTACTTTTTGAGCGTCTATTTTTATGAAGATAACTCAAATTATAACAAAACTTATCAATTTAACAGTGGATATATGGCTCCAGAGTATGTAATGTATGGGCATTTATCGACAAAAGCAGATGTGTTTAGTTTTGGAGTTTTGATGTTGGAGATCATTAGTGGTCAACGAAACTTATCATTTAACCTGGACGTGGACGCACATAACCTTATAGACTGGGTAAGATTTGAATCTTATGTTGGTTCGTTATGGTTTATGTGGTCTGGATATGGGCATTTTGACCATTAGATTTATTTGTTTTTTTTTTATATTTTTGGTACAAATTTTGACCATTAGTTTTGGTTGCAAAAGAAATTAAGAGTTAGGCTTAGATATGAAACAACTAATCAGCATATTTTATATTACCATCACAAGAATGAATCATTTATATGTAACATTGCTAAAATGCTTTGTGGTCTTTTTTTGTTTTTTTCTTTTATAGGCTTACAAACTTTACAAAAAAGGTCGAAGCTTGGAAATCTTGGACACTGCAATAGCAGCTTCAGCAGTGCCTGAACAAGTAGCAATGTGCATTCAACTAGGCCTTCTATGCACTCAAGGCGACCCCCAGCTTCGCCCTGACATGAATCGGGTGATGGTGGTGTTGTCGAAGAAGCCGGGGCACTTGGATGAACCGACGAGACCCGGTGTGCCAGGTTCAAAATTCAGAAAACATCAGATGCCCTATACGTTGTCTTCCACAGCTGGTAGTAGCTCTAGTGAATTTAGTTCACATACTAGGTCAACTGCAACAACAATAGCGACAGTAACTGCAACCCCCACGGCCGCAACTGCCACCAGCACGGCTTCTAGAGAATCAGACCCATGGGGAAAACGTGCAATTGAGGATTAAGGGTACATTCTTTTACAGTTGATGGAGGCTGATATTTTGTCATTCTTTTTGTAAAAAGAAAGGTAAATGTTAGATTTTTTTTTTTTTAGTTCACCGAGAAAGGATGTTGAGAATTGAGTTGAATGGGTGTAAAATTTTCTTGGTTCTCCTTTGTAAGAATTTATCAATAGATTCCATTTTTTAACACATGAGCAAAAGAGAAATTTACAGGACAGTTCTTCATGAAATTCATACATGAATGATATCTATGAGTCATATTGATCATGATAGAAATTTTTTACTTATTATTTTTGAGAAGGTGGACTTTTACTGTTTTAAAGGCAACATTCTTGTTCGCTTTTCCTCTTGTTCATGTATTTTAAGGTATGCCTTCTCTTATGGGTTATAAGGATGTCTCCCTCAAATCATCCCAACGAGAAAGTGACTTTTTACTATACTTTTGGAGGACTTTTGGTCTCCACTTTCAGTTGTGTCCACCTTGAACTGCTATACTTTTGGAAGACTTTTGAAAGATCTTTCAAACTTGTTCACCATACGAATAAGATCAGCCCTGTGACTTTTTACTAATGGCAGAGAGCAAAAGTCAAGTGAGACTTGCTTTTTTTCTTTTTTTCTTGGTGAAAGTGAGACTTTAACATCAGTTCAACAGTACACCAAGGAAGAGTGAGTCGTTGTTAGCATAGAGAATGGTATTTTTAGTTAGTATAAATTTATAGTGGAACAGATTCGTCTAAAGCAATAGCTAAAGTATGCAATAACTAAGCTAATTATGATGCCAATTTTATCTCAAGTCCTAAGACCAATATGACCAAGAGGTCTAGCAAAACTAGACCAACAATTTATAGCAACATAAGAGTTGACAATACCCAAAATACAAATATAAAAAATAAGATAAAAGGTGAAACATAAGAGAAACCACTTCTAAACGGTGAAACAAAAGAGGCCTAGGAAACCTAGCCCTCCTTTGGTATAGTGACAATATTTTTGGAGGAATGGATATGGGAATAAGAATATGAATGAAAATGATTAAATATGCTTGGTGTGTTAAAAAAAATAAATGAAATTTTAATATAAAGTAATATTTGATATGATAGAAATAAGAAAATAAGAGAGATAAATAAAATATAAATGACAAAAGATCAAAACTCAAAAGACATGGACATTTTTTACTTTTTTATTCTATTTCACAATGAAGAGTGTCATTCCATCATTTTATCTATGGAAAGCTAGATTAAAGCTTTGATTCCGTAAATGATTCCCTCATTGGATTCCCATACTTTTTTCATTTCCATCGTATCAAACTAGGGAATCATCAACTTTTCCAAATTTTCATTTCCTTTTCATTGTACCAAAGAGATGCTATTGTAGGGAGACCATCCTCTAACAATGGTTAGTATTATATTGAAGTCCTTGAAATTTTCATTTCTTCCTTTCTCCCTTCTTTGCTAAGTAGTTTACTGGCTGGTTTCCTTCCCTGTACTGGTGGTGGATCCTAAATATTTTTCCTTTTCAACTCCACAAAATATTCCTGCAGATATGACACCCCACCATTCAATGATTTCTCAAAAGTAATATTAAGATGCATCCTTAACAATTCAGACTAGAGCCATTGAGATGGTTAGCTATATCAGATTATTGAAAAAGTTCAAAAACTAAACTGATGACATGCAGCAGAAAGTAATGTAGTCACTTAAATAGACGGAAAGGGAAGGAAAACAAGATCTTATCCTGTTACATTAAAGCATAATAACACCAAAACAAATAAAACTTCCTTAACACAAAAAAAAAACATATATTTGAAGTGTTGAAATATATATTAGCCACTAGAATCATGCTCTTTAGTTCTTAATTGAATAAAACTCATATATTATATTCTAAGTAGTGAAATTCTTTCTGATCATCTTTTCATTATGAAAAGTCAAATTACTTGCAAAATAGTTATATAGTCACTTATTATGTTATATATTTGTAATTTTACCCACAATGTTATTTCAAAGATCTAATTAAATAGAGTGAAGGGTGTTTTTATTTATAGTGGTCTTAGAACATAATACAGCTTTTGTCCTAATGTCATCATATCTTGTACGGTATCATTACTTAACCAGCAAAATAGAAGGGCAAAAAATTGAGTTGGCTTTAATAAAGGGGGCATTGGACAATTAAAATACAACAGAATTTAATAGAAACAGTGTTGTTGAAAATAGAATTTAGTAGATCAATTAAGATCGTTAAGGTTTTAGAACTGTGAGTTTCCAGTAGAGATTGATCTTGGCCCACTCCAATTTTTGTCAATTCCACTCTCAACTTATTTCCCTTAAAGATAAGGGTGTGCCATTTTTTGGGTTTGATTTGTTCTAAAAATGGAAAACCACTCTGATGATAAAAAATAATCCATTCAAACCGTAATGGTATTGATAAAACTGAATTGGACCGAATCAAATCTAAGCAAAATGAAACATATCATACAAAAAAATCCAAAAACTTCTAAAGCATTCAAAAAAGTATATAGGGCTCCAAAATATTTAAGAAAACTTAGAATAATATATATTTTAATATTTCATATGCATAACATTGAAATTATTTTTATATAAAAATACAAAAATATTCAGAATAATATTAAGTGAAATAACAACATCATTAATAATAATATTCATAACATTAAATTCAAAAATAATATTAAAAAAATTCCAAAACCATTTTAAATAACACTAAGAAATCTAAACCCAAATTAATTATAAAAAACATAAAAATTAAAAGGAAAATTAAAAATAGATGTAGGCTAATAAAATGTAAAGTAGAAAAATAGAAAATTTAGTTCCATTTGGTTTATTTAAGTAGCCAAAATTTAACAAAAACAAATTAATCGAATTAAACCAAACCTAATAACCAAATAAACATAAGCTTAGGGCCTCGCCTACATATTAATATATTTAATATAATAATAATAATATAATTTAAAATAATTTTATTAATTTATTAATAAAATATAATACTTCCTTCATTTCAGTTTATAGTTTTTATAGTGCACTTTTAACTACCACATATAGACCAAGACAATAATTAATAACTAACAAAATTTCTCATCTTTTCTTAAATTACTCTCATTACATGTTTTGGGAATGAAATATTTTAATAATAAATAAATATTTAAATTTATTAATTAGGGACAATCTTGAATAGAGAAAAAAATTATACTACATAATTTATAAAATATACAATATTATAAAATATTAATTCTTAAAAAAAAGTGTACTATATTGAAACTGGGGAGTATTATGACCATAACTAAATTGTAATCGCCCCTCGTCTAATAGGAACCCTAACCTCCATCCTCACCTGCTCTTTCATCTCCCAGTCACCTTCGCGTCCGTCACTGCATAGCCTCCGCCTCCGCCTCTGCCTCCGCGTCGCCTTCGCCTCGATCTCCCAGTCGCGTGACTAGCCTTCACCTCCATCTCCCAGCTGCGAGTCTGTAACTCTCCGTCTCCCCGTCGACGTCTTCAGTAGTTGCGACTTCAAGCTGCCTCCATCGCATTTCTCCACCGTAGCTGTGACTCTAAGATTGATGTACGTGTTCTCAACCCCTCCCTCATCTCTCTCGATTTTTTTCTATCTTTGTGTTTTATAAGAGATATCATCTCCATTTCAGATTTGTTTGTAGTGTTGCTCTTGAAATCTGATTCTCATTGTATAGCTTTATGTGGTCAATCTCTTCATTCATCATTTTCTCTGTCTCCCTCTCTTTTTCTCATCGATACACAGATTCCTTTTAGTTTTAACTTTTTTTTTTTATGAAACAAGGAGGGCTAAGCCCAAAAGAAACAGACATTACACAGGAGGGATATTAATCCCGTTACTCTCAGCAGTGACAATTCCTTGGAGATTCAAGGGGCTTTTAGTTTTAACTTTTAATTACAAATTTCAATGCAAAAAAGTCAGCTCTCTCCCTCTTCCTCCGTATTAGCCTCTTTTCTACTTAATAATTCAATCTCACATGTCTTATCCTATATGTACGTACGAGGCAGTATTATGCTTCTAGACGATTACTTGAGTTTGTGTTTCCACCTGCGCTTCCATTTTGCTTTTCTTTGACCATTATATATATATATATTTATATATTTATGTGAAGCATTATATAGTATTGGATCCTTTTGTGAATGTCAGATTCAAAAAAGGAACCTTGGCTTCCACTAGACGTAATTGACATATTTTATTGATTAAGGGCCCGTTTGGTTCTCAGTTGGTTAGAAATGAGTTTTAGTAGAATTGGTTTTGTAACCTAGGTATGATAAAAATTGGTTTTGGACTAACGTGTTTATGTTTGAATGATTTATTTGAAAATTGGTTTCGACAAAACTCATAATGTTTCTCTAAATTGAGCTTAAACTCTATCCTATGATTAATTTAATTTACTTGGACTAAAATTTAATCTGCATTTATTTAATTGAGAACATAATATATCTGATATAATATTTTCTTACAGGTCATGATCTATAAAAATTAAAATTTTGAAGGAACATTTTGGTCAATAGATAGGATAAATTTTATGAAAATTTTATTTTCTTAATTTTTCTATTTTTTCTCATTTTTATTAATTTATTTTTATCTAACTTTAAAATAAATACCAACAAATATAAAGAAGCAGACGGAAAAGTAAGAATTTACCGCTTCTTCCCAGAATCCGTTTTGCGCCGTGAAATGAGTTTCAAACGAAAAAGTGAAAACCAAACAAACGCACCCAAAACTTTACCAAACTGAGTTTTGGCCCCAAACCATTTCTTCAACTGAAATCCAAACAGAGCCTAATAGGGATGAGTTGTTTTTGTAGGAAATATCAATTATTAGATCTTCAAATTTTGGTAATCTAGGAAGAATTTTGGTTGCATAATACTTATTCCTAAATTATAAGTTCAGGTATGGGCATATGAGTGCTCCACACACTTTCACTAAATGAAGGATCCTTACATGAAACCACACTAGCAAGCCTTGTATTTTTCACTTACTCAATCTTGACAAAATAATCTTTTGTCATCATTGATATCATTGAGTCTTTAGTAAGTGCACCTGCACCATTTTTTCTTAATAATTTTCCACCAATGTGCTTTTAGATACTCTTTCTTTTATATTAATTAGTGTTTCTTTTTGTCCAGAACATGCTCAATTCAAGTTTGAAACTATGTATCCTATTAATTAGTGCATTGCTAGTTGGGTCTAAAATGCATTCAATTCTATATGTGCAGATAATATCATTGAGGCTGAGGCCTTGTTCTTGTCTCACTTCCTGGGAGATATTCATCATGTAAGTTTTACTAGTGACAAAGGAGGAAACAATATAGCGCTACATTGGTTCAAGCACAAATCCATTCTTTACCATGTAAGTTTTATCTTTGTTATCGGTCTTCTCCCCAAAATAGAGGAACAATCAAAGAAGGAAATGTCAAAATCATTCATGTAGTTTGATATGCCAAAATGATAAATATTGAGGGGAAGAACCTAACTGAGTATACATATGTTGTGCTGTCTTGTACATAAACAAATTTTAACTTCTTGGAATCTCATGTCTGTTTGGGCTTCCATTAGTCCTTGTTAAAGTCTCTATGTTACATGTTTGTTTGTAAATAATATTATGATTTGAGATATTTTGCTTATATAGAGTTATGTATTTTATTATTTTGTGGCATAAGTTTGCAAAGCAAGGGGTGAATTTTTTATTTTATACCACAGTCACATACATCCACAATATCAACTCTATATTAAAACTATCATCTCCTCAATTATTTGCTTTTTCCTTGATGTAGGCTTTAAATAGGCTTCTGGCCTATTTTAAGTCTTCAAAGTCTAAGCCTTCAAGCTTATTTAAAGGTCTACTAGTTTAGTAGGCTTTTAAATAGGCTTTCATGTCAGACTAGGCCTTTTGAAGGCCTAGGCCTGAGCCTAAAAAAGAGCCTGATGTAGGCTAATAGGCTAGGCTCAGGCTTAAGGCCTGCCATACAGGCTTGGCCTCTTTAAGCAAGGCCTGACCTGTTTTCACCCTTATTTACTAGGGAGAGTATAATGAAAATCCCTAATTGATTTGCCCTTTTTTAAAATATTCCAACAATACCTTCACTACAAAATAAACATATCCAGCTCCGTTCCATTTTGCGTGTTCGTCCCCCATTGCCCTAGGATACCAAGCTTGAGCTCCATTGCATACCCAGCTCTTGCCGCCGCTGCCGTCTTCCCTTCTCGCTCGCCTAGAGTCTTGCTGTCCCTTGTACATTTCCTCGTCGTCGTCGTTTCCCCGGTGAGTCTCGCCGTCATCCCTTTTCCCTTTTCGTCTATTCTGTGAGTTGCAGGTCCAGTTCTATGAGTCGCCTAATTTTTTTTTTTAATTTGCTTCATCTTGATCTTAGAATTTTCCTCTGTTGAGTTTGTTGCTTCTGGGTTGTGCTTGGCATTTGGCATATGACTCATTCCCACTAGTCGCATGATCCCTTCTAGTTACTTCTTGGAAGCTTTGAGTTTCTCTAGTAGATGATGCGTGCACACTAAAGGGAAAATTTTTCTCATTGATTAAGGCTTTCTTTTTTATCTCACTTCATTTCCATTCTTCTTTTGATCATCCATATTCGTGAGCTCCGTGCTTATTTTGGTTGTCTTTCATTTTGGTGGCTTTCATTCTTGTTCTCTGTTATTGGTGAAAAGGTTGCAAAGGAGCTCCTTTCCATGATTCTTATTTATAATCATGAATCCATGCTTAAGATGCTGTGATGAAGTTATGCTTTTTTGTTTTTGTTTTGGGGAGCCGAACTTGAATGCTGAACTGTGATTGTTTTGGTCTTGAGATATGATAATATGTTGCTATGATGCAATTTTAATGCTACACTTTGGTTCTGGAATCGGAAGGATTAGTTCTTGTTTTGCAATGATGATCATTTTCTTCCTCTTCAACATAATATATTAAATAGTTATTCAGCTTAATGGTTTCCAACCCTCGTATCATAGTTCTAATGGTAAAATTTGGCAATGCTTCAATTTTTGTGCCTAAGACATTAAATTGTTGAAGTGTTTCAATAACACAATTGTCTTCGGTAGCTCCTTAATACTGGAATAACTCAAATTAAGAACTCTTATATAAGGTATCTTATATAAAGTATCTTTGGGGATTTGGTCAACTTCAAGCACACCTTGAGACAACAAAAAGTAATGTTCTTAGTAGCCATATTTGTCAATGATCTTCGAAGTCTTAGGTTAGACATCTCTGCAAACCATAGACAAGTACTTGACGTTTTCAAGGTTGGGTGGTAGGGGTGAAATTTCTTCCTTTATCATAAAACATAACCTGAAACAAATTCAGCTACATGATGAATTAGCTTATGCATTTTATATATAGGATTGCTATCATCTATATGCAAAAATTAGAAAAAGGACCTCAGCAATATAATGTTAAAATAAACTTTGTTCGTGTCTTTGGTTCTTCTCATCATTCTATGTTGAATGAACCCTTTTGCAATCCATAATTGAATTGGCTTACCCCTTTTGAAATCCAAAATTATGAGGGAAAATGAAGCAATAAGAAAAGCATCTTTTCAAGAAAGAAGGCAAATGATCATAAATCAATTTTAGTGTAGAGAAGATGGTGTTTGCACCATACTCTAGGGTCCATAATCTAGTTTCAAGACACCATGCCATTCAATCTTATCAAATATAATATGCATCATATTTCTAATAACACTTGCTATTCGTGACAACCCTTTGCATTTTTGTACAATCTTTATACAAATTTTCTTTAATTTCTATGCTCACCATTATTTATGCAAGGTAGTGCTCTTTATTTCATCAAATCCCAAACATTCTTCATCAAATAAATTCTGTACATGATATGTAGGAATTTTGGAAACAATTCTTGAAACGATCCGGCATCTCGTAGTCATTAAGATTTTGCTTTCTTTAGTTACAACTTTGAATGGAAAAAATAATGTATCCCAATCATTTGCATTTTCATTCCAAAGGCCATTTAAGACAATTAGAAACTTGCGATACATGGAATACACATTTTGAAGTTTTCTTTGAGCATTGTCCTAATTGGATATCCAAATTTTATGTCTTTGGCGTGATACACTCAATATTTGAATTTGTGATCATTTCTATAATATTTTCTATAAAAATAGATACCAAACATGTAAGTTTTGAAAGTGAAACACTACTTCATCGCTATAGACAAGCTTGACAAGTTTAGTTTTACCAATACTAACCATGTCTGCAATAGAAATCACAAATGATTCATTTACTAATTAACTTGTGTGTAGATTATTTGTAAAGTTAGGTTGTGCGGTGTTAATTACCTTAGTCATAAAGAGACAATCCAACTTTCTTGACATGTCTTCCAATATATCAAGAATCTTAGCCATGTTATGAAGAACAACAAGCCTCAATTTAGAAAAGACTGTTTCTTCTCTTATCCTTAGTGGTCAACTCTATCATATCAATGCCAAAACTGAAATTTATAAACTTGGGGTCAATCTCATCCTATAAGTCATCAACATAATGTAACATGTTATGAATGTCACAAAGCCAAAGTCAAATGGCCCTCTGGCCACTATAGCTATTATAACATGAACACAAGCAAGCAGTAGTGACATCGTTATAATAGCTAGAGGGCCATTTAACTTGGGCTTTATGACTTTCAGAGCGTGACACATGATGTTGATAACTTATTAGATGAGATTTGACATTGAGTTGATGTAACTCAATTTTGATATGAACATGATAATGTTGACCAACAAGGGTGAGGGAAGAAACACCTTTTTTTTTTCTCCTCCCCTAAATTGAGGCTTGTTCCTTGTAACATGGCTAAGATCGTGATAGATGGCAATACATGTTAAAAGAGATGGATAGTCTCTTCATGACTAAGGTGGTCAACATCACACAGTCTTAACTTTATAGGCAATCTACAAAGTAGCTCATTAGTGAATGAATCATTTGTAATTTTTATTATGTGCATGGCTGTTATTGGTAAAACTACACTTATTAGTCTTGTCTATTATGATGAAATAGTGAATCACTTTTGAAACTCACTGTGTGTCTAGGTATCTATTTCTATGGAAGACATTGTAGAAATAATCACAAATCCAAATATTGAATATATCATGCTAGAGACAAAAATTTTGGGTGTCCAATTTGGATAATGCCCAGATGAAGCTTTAAAGTGTGCTTTTCATGTACTACAAGTTTCTAATTGTCTTTAGATGACCTTTGGAATGAAAATGCAAATAATTGGAATGTATTGTTTCTTCCATTCAAAGATGTAGCTAAAGGAAGCAAAATTTTAGTGACTACAAGAAGTTTGATCATGTCAAGAATTGGTTCCAAAGTTTCTATATATCATGCGCAAAGTTTATCTGATGAAGAATGTATGGGATTTGATGAAACAGAACACTTCCTTGTATAAATAATGATAAACAAAGAAAATTAGAGGTAATTGGTGTAAAAATTGCGTGAAAATGTAGGTTTCCATTAGCATTGAGTGTTATTGGAAATATGTTGCATATCATATTTGATAACATTGAATGTCATGGTGTCTTAAAAAGTAGATTTTGAGACCTAAAGTATGGTGTAAATGACATTGTTTCTGCACTGAAATTGAGTTATAATAATGTGCTTTCTTTTTTGAAAATATGTTTTTCTTATTGTTTTCCTTTCATTTTGATTTCAAAAGGATGAGCTGGTTTAGTTATGGAGGATTGTAGAAAGGTTCATTCAGCAAAGAACAATGATAAGAACCAAATACATTAGCTAAGTTTATTTAAATATTCTGTTGTTCAGGTTCCTTTCCAATTTTTACATATAGATGATGGCAGTCTTGTATATAAAATGCATGAACTAATTCATGATGTTGATGATTTTATTTCAAATTGGTTATGCTTTAGGATAGAGGAAGAAATTTTACACTTACCACCTTGCATCGGAACATAGGCACTTATAAGCAAAGATGTCCAGCGAAAGGCTTGAAGGGTTATTGGCAAATGTAGCCGTTTAATGACAGTGCCCTTGTTTCAAGGTGCATCTCAAGTTGGGCAAATCTCTATAGATATTTTTGATAAGATGCCTTATATAAAAGTTCTTAATTTGAGTTATACTGGTATTATGAAGTTATCTAACACAATTGAAGTATTGAAATGCCTTCTACAACTTAATATCTCAAGTGCAAAGTTGGCAAAGAATTGAAATTTTGTCAAATTCAATTATAGAACCACAATGGTTGAAAGCCATTAAGCTGAATGGTTATTTAATGTTTTATTGTTTGCCTAAAGGGATGAGAAATTTGACCAAGCTTTGACATTTCGAGTTGGATATAAAGCATCAGATAGACTAGAAGCTATCTCATATGGGAAAATTGACAAGTATTGAAATGCTGCATTTCTTGTGGCCAATGGGGAAGGAAAATGAATTGTGGAGGTTAAAGATATGAGCAGCCTGCACAGATCTATTTGCATAAGTAATCTTGAGAATGTGACCAGTAATAGAGAGTTGTTATGGCCACCAAACTAGACCAAAAGCCATATTTGAAAAAACTGGAGTTAGAATGGAAGGTTACATCTGACTTAACAATGCCAGAAGTCCTAGGAGGTTTGAGGCCTCACAATTTGATTAAATGGTTACATATATCAGGTTATAGTGGT
The DNA here is from genome assembly GCA_026686845.1 of Adenanthera pavonina. Taxonomy (NCBI): domain Eukaryota; kingdom Viridiplantae; phylum Streptophyta; class Magnoliopsida; order Fabales; family Fabaceae; genus Adenanthera; species Adenanthera pavonina. Next base: position 7,750,332 of record JAIVEN010000020.1, on the reverse strand, counting down.
GCTACATTTCCAGATTGGCTTACTAGTTCGCCATTTTGCAATCTTCAGAGCATCTATGTGCAGGAATGCTACAAATGCAATGTCCTTCCTTTTCTTGGCAACCTTCCAATGCTGAACTCTCTGTACATTCATGACATGCTTGACTTGGAAACTGTGGATAGAAGCTTTACAAGCTCTGGCACATCTTTTCCTTCTTTATTGGAACTCAAATTTAATAACATGCCAAAGCTTGAAAATTGGACAGATTCGCAAATGGCAGCATGCCTAAGCTTGACGAACCTTGCTTCCCATCATTGTCTAACTTCTCTTGGAACTTTAGCAATTATTTGCTGTCTAGAAAGTTCAATTCTTGCTAGATGGAGAGGATCCAGAATCCTTGAATTCTTTAATCATTAGACAGTGTGGCAACTTGGTGGATAGATTGGATTGGAGCAAAACAAGGTCAATCTCTTAGTTGAAGTTGATGATCAAGTTATTCAAGGACAAGGGCGTGCCAATTGTATACTATCTTATCTTCGAAATTACAACAGAGATGAATGTAAGGGTTGAGATTTCTAGTTCTTTTAAGTCATTCAGGAGAAAAAAAATTTAGAAATTTTATGAAAATAACATATCCAAGTTCTATTTTTATACCAGGGGTTTGGAGCAACATGTGCATTTATACTGACAAGTCATAATCCTGGTGGACCTTATGAGGTGTGTACTGGCATCTTTTAGTCAATTTTGAAGCAGTGAGGTTTAGATTACTGATTATGTTAATATCTGTTTTGGTGGTCCACGACATAATATCTGATCATATTTAATATCGTGCATGCTGCTTGAGTGAGGACCTTCATAGTAGTGGTTTTATCGTGTACTTCAATGGTCAAGATGCTGCTTGCCTCTGCAAAACTGTACAAGATAGAAATGCTGGATAATCATTTTTGTGCTGCAATGTTTAATTTCAACATTTCTCTCTCTCTCTTTTTGTTTAATATCATATTGTTGGAATCATATTTGGGTCATTTGTTCTTACACATCATAATCTTGATGAGACAGTAAGAAGTCTAGACCCTTTTTTGTCAGGTATGTGCTTCTACAGTTTCAATCCTTTTCTTGCAACTTTACTGATCAATCTCTGATTTTTGAGTTCACTGAGAAACTGTTCGCGTCTCCCACCAATCCACATTGGGTGTTGTTACTCGGACCTCTGATATAGAATATTCACCTTTCTTTTCTTCCTCCTGAATATCTTTGGGGTTTTAACTTTTCACTATTGTCTTACTGAAGTTGTAATGCTCTTGCTGCATGGAGTTGCGCTGGAGCTTGGGGTACAAGTAAGCTCTTTACTTTTTTTTTTTTTTACCGTGAAGTAAGCTCTTTACTTAACTGTTGGTTGAAGGTCTTTTTTCTTTGTCCATTTTCAAGAATAAGCTTTAAACTCTTTCAAATGCTGCTGTGGTGATTTATTTTTTATTTGTGGGTGACTTCGTTGGGTACAAGCAGACTGGCGGAGTTTGCTGCTGCTGCTGGGTACAAGAATACTCATACGTGGAATGTGGTAGAGACCAGGTTGAGTTGGGCTTCCTTGAGCCGGACTAGGTTCTGGTTTTGAACGTGCAGGCCAAGGATATACATATCCCCAATTTGATTCTTCAATTATGGCTTAATCTTACACAATTTCATTATTGAATTTTCCTATAGGATTTTTCTTTGTACAATATATTCCTACAGGATATGAATAATAAAACAAAATTGAATTTGTAGCTCAAGAAAAAGACTAAAGCCCATAGAAAGCACTCCAAAATGGAATTTTTTTGGTACAACATATTTCTATAGGATTATAAATCATTTTATTCCATTTGTGTCTAGCAAATCCTTTTGGCTTTCCACTATTCTGTGTCAACCATTTGTTAATGCGAAAGGGAATATGGCGAAGCTTCGGGGAATTCTGTTCGCATGACCTTCGTAGTATTGCAGCAAATTACAAGTCCACCTATCAGTCTTCCCAGTCCTGTATTGCATTGTTTTTGTCGTTTTTAGTATATTCAAAACATGTTCAATCTTCTCAGTAAAAAAAAAAAAAACATGTTCCATCTCACCAATGGCGTGAGTTATAGATCGTTTAAATGTGTCAATTACGACACCGTTTTGGGAGAGTTTTCCCCATATATGGGGCTTGATGCAGTGCGGAACGCATTCCTATGTTCCCTATCAATAAATATATAATGATCGAATGGTGGATATTTTGATAAGATGATAAATAATCCAAAGAAATTGAACTTGTACCTCTATTTCTTTCTGCGGAGACAATTAATAAATGAAGCGACAGATGGGGATGCTTCGTGGAAGTTCATAGACCGTCAGTTACTTGAAAGTCCACCTTTCCGTCAACCCTGTCCTTGGATATAGCTTCTTCTTGCTTCAATCCACTCCTCTGCCATTTTTCAAGCTGAGTCTGTTGGATTAGCTACGCCCAGCGTTACCGTTCAGATAACAAGACCTTCAATTAATAAATCTCACTGCAACCCTTCACTCTTTTTAAAATATGTTAAAAATTTTTAAAAATATATGTATTAAAAAATTTTATTTAGCTAACATAAGTGTTTAGATAGTTCTTAAATAATATTTTTAGGCAAAAGTACACTTTGATTCCTCAACATTACACTAGATTTTATCTTAGTCCTTTAATTTTATTTTGTTTTGTTAGTCCTTTAATTTTCAAATATAATTAAAAGTTTCCCTATTACTAATACTGTTAATTATGTTAACAGAAAATGTTAACAAAATATTATTTAACATTGACATGTCAATCTTTACTGCCAAGTAATCAATATTTTCCATTAAGTTTGGGTCTAAAATATTTTTAATTAAATTAAAAAATTAAAAATAAATAATTATAAATAATAAACTGCTAAGCAAAATCTTAATTTTGGATTTTTTTTTTGTAAGAAAAAATAAGTTGGATAAATATGTAAGCATTTAAAAAATGTTTGGTCAGCATTTGAAAATGATTTTTAGTATTTTTCATTAATATAATTAACCGTGTTAGTGATAGGGAAAATTTTAATTATATTTTGAAAGTGAAAGAATTAAAAGAAACAAAATGAAATTAAAGGACAAAAATGAAATCTAGTATAAAGTTAAAGGATTAAAAAATATATTTTTACCATATTTTTATTATAGAAATACTTGGTCTAAGAAAAAATTTAAACATATGATTTAATGACCATCTAACTCTTTGGTGGGTAAAAATGAAATCCATTTTGAGAATGTTTGTGTAACATAATTTTTAATTTCAATGAGGTCTATGTAGATTTTTAAAATAAAATGAAAATTTTTAATTAAAGAAAAATAGAGGAAAAATCAGTGTATTTTACAATTTTTTTCAAATTTAGAAAAACGAAAGCAAACATTAATAGTATATTTTACTTATAATTATCACATTTATATAGTAGTATAATAATAATAATTGTTGGTTATTTTTTATATATAAATAAATGATCATTCAAAATTTAAAATGATGATGAAAAGATTTAAATGAAAAGTGAAAATATTGTAGACAGGATGTTCAGTGGTAAAATAATAATTTAAAAATTATAAAGAAAAAACTTACTTCTTTTCTTGATCAATAAAAAAAACTTACTGCTTAAAATTTTTTTTAACATTGATATATAGATAGTAAAATTATACTATTTTTAATTTATTATAATATATTAATTTTAATAACAAATATAATAAAATTAGACATAGTATTATTTTTTTGAGGCAATTAAAAAGGTGAGAGAAGGTCATGAGCATCGGTTGCAAGGGCCAAACGGAATTTTTTTGTTTTTCGCCAACAAAGGCCAAAGGGATTTGACACATAGCAAATTAGCAATATACACGGATACTTTCAAGTTTCAGATACACTTTTTTTAGATCTTAATATAAATTTTTTTAATATAAATTTTTTTAATAAAATTATATGAATAAGCAATAAAAATTAAAATTAGTTAATTATATTATTTTTTAAAAAAAATAAGGTATTTTTTTAAAAATTATCCTTATATAATTACTTTCTCCTTTTTTTAGGATGAAGTCAATAAGAATATTTCTTAAAAATATATAATAAATATTATATCAATTCATCATTTCATATTTTAAAAAGAGTGTTATATATTTTTTTCAATAGGAAGGGTAGACAATAAACTGAATCTCTCTTCGGTGCTCATCAGAAGTGTATGGTGCTCATCACTTCTGAACTGTCCAGATGAAATAAATCTGGACGGTTCAGATTTATATTTTTTTTATTTTAATTTTTTTATATAATAAAAATATTTTTTTAACGAATAGTTATAAAATTATATCTATTTTAAATTTTATATTTAAAAAAATAAAATATTATAAAAATATAATTAAATTTAAACCATTTAAATTGATTTGGATAATACAGAAGTGATGAGGACCTATTGGAGATTCCAATAAAGTATGCTACAACAGTGCAGCGTCGAATACGTCCAATATCCATAGCATCGTCAAACAGCAACCTCAAAATTGAGAATATTATACTTAGAGTTAGGCAAAACACCACAGCCATAAAAGTAGACATTTCATTTAATATGTCCACGTGTCACTTTCTAATTTGCTTGCGCAAGGATTAATTAAATGAGAAGGACGTGCAAGATGAGCTAAGTGAGGGATTGCTGTTCGGAGTAAATTGGAAGAGTTAAAAAAAAAAAACAATATGTGTTCGTTTCCTCATTATTCTACATATTTGATTGTTAAAACTACTGTAGGTGTCTCTCTTTTGCCTTCCCTTACTTAAATATTGAAATTTCATAATTTTTCAATAACAGATTAACTTCATAATTTCTGCCTCTCTACCAATTTAGCCTGATTTCGTGGCATTCATCACAAAATTTGAAGCTACGCCCTTCCTATTGTTGGAGATTGTGTCATAAACCAATCATTATATTATAAACATTAAACTTTATTATGAAAAAAGAAGATGTATTTTTTACATTATTATATTATTTGTATGTTTTTCTTTATAATAATATTCTTGGATAAATCATTTTATCCTAAATGTCCTGGTCAATCATCTTTGTGGAAACAATGATGAACTATGATTAGTATGATTTTGATTAATAATTATGTGATAATTATGTATGAATATACAAATCAAAATCATAAGCTCCTGTTAGGGAATAGGAGCTGGATCGACCCGTAATGAGATAGCTGCATGAATTAAGTCATAAGTATATCTCATACATAACTATGTAACTAAACCCTCAGGCTTGAGATCACTATGACTTCCTATATGGAAAATACTATACTTTGACATAGTCAAAAACCACATTTAATCGGGAGATCATAAAGGCTACGATCGAGTATAGTGAAACTCGTGTGGAAAAAGATGAATGGTCAAGATAGAATTTGTCCCTCTAAGTAATGGAGAGATATATATGGGCTCCTCGATGAGTGAGACTGAGAAATGCATGGCCGTGCTCCAATGGAAGAGTTTCCATTTGTTCTATCAGTCTGTTCGGAGATCGAGAAAGTGATGGTCAAGTAAAATGAGGGTGACGTTTCCATGCATCATACTTGACCTATATATCATGAGACAAAAGGAATGTGATCAGGTTATATGATAGGTTACATCGTATCACTGATCTCATATAATTTGGGTAGTCATAATATCTTATTAGAGGCAACTTGTGATTTGTGGATTCAATAGTGTTATTAGCCCACTGCCAATATCATATGAGCCTATAGGATCGCACACAAGAACGGGTCAACTCGAGTCAAAATGTCCAGATTCATTGAATCTAAAATGTATCTAGATTCAATGAATTTAATATTCAATTTATGGTGATTGAATTATATATATGTTTGATATATAAATTATAAAATTCGAAATATATATATATGTTTGATATATTATATATTTGATATATATTATATTATTTCGATATATATATATATTATTTTATTCAAATTAATTTAAATGAATTAATTTTAAATTTAATTCTATGTGATAAATTTAAATTTAAACTAATGTCATAATCTAAATTTGATTCTAAATTTAAATTTAAACTAATAATCTAAATTTAATTTATATGATAAATTAAATCTAGATTTGATTATGAATATAGATTAGATAGTTAGTTTAAATTTAATATATTAGATAGATTTAAATTCAAACTAATTTATTTAATTAATATTTGATTTAGTTTAAATTATTGATTTAAATTAAACAAATATCAAATCCTATCTATATATTGATATAGATTAAAATTATTATATACAGAATCACTAGAATTTCGACCCATCTTAAGGGGAGAGCGAGGCTCTACGCGTTAGTTCTTGGGGTCCGGCGAAATGAAAAAGAACACCAAGGGACACACTAAAGGTAAATTCTTTTTATATATCTTAATCTAAATAACATTGACGAATCCATGGGAAGAAATTTCTTAATAGTTTTTCACTGAGTGTGTGCTGAAATTCCCAACACCTATTGCATTAATAGAACTATAATGACTACCTCATTATTGTGGCTTGTGACAAGTTATATGCTTTAAATTTATATATTTTAAGCATTCTTTTGGGTTTTAATTCAATTACTACTAATGGAGGGCTAATATGTAAGGGCTAATTTCTATTGAATATTTTTTCCAGCGTATTCAGTTTTTGTTCCCATCTTATTAGATTGTCATTTTAAATTAATGTTGGTAGCTCTTATAACCTCTACTTGTAGGGCTTAAGTGATTTTGATTTATTGTAATAACCTTTTTTTACCTAACATGATTATTTATGAATTATAATATTATATTTTTTTAGTTAGGAAATTATTGTATCTCTATGCATATTTATATTTTGATTATTTTTGTTTAGCAAGATTGAGTGTGATTTGATGACTGCTAAATTCATATTCTGTTTGTGTACCAAACACATTACTTACCGGTGGACATTGCGCAATTTGGTCTTCCGATAATCTTCCATCATGTTCGAGATGGCAAACTTCTTTAATTAATGTTTTTTTACTTTTAGTGCATTTTCGGAATGATGTCTATATACATAAAATGTCTTTTCTTTTCTTCTGCATGTATATTTTCTTACTATATAATTTGAAAAGTCATTGAACTTATTATGTTAATATATATATATATATTCTATTTTTGTAGCAAACATAGTAGTTATGGGTGGATGATAAACCATCATATAATGTAATTCATTAAATTAATGTTATTTGATTCCGTTTACATCTCATTTCTTATGTGATATACGATGCATTCAAATTCTATCATTTCTCGTGAAGTTTTTTTCCTCTGTAATTTTTTTTTAAATTTCTCATGAAGTTTCTTCATTTTTCATTTATTATTGCTGATTGACAATTCTATTATGCACCATCTTCTTCTAAGGGACAACATAAGTGATTTGCTACAAAATGCTATTATTACATCATGTGATGATGTCGAAGAAACAATTTGGCCAGCAAAGCTATTATGCACCAACTTCTCCAATTCACATTATAAAACTTTGTAATATGTACCGTAATACTTGGTACAAAAAACCTGTGTGGTGATTTGTAATTATGCATTAAAAAGATTATTTAAATGCTTTTTAGCAAGAAATTTGAATTCATTGATTACTTACATATATATATATATATTATGCAGATCATTAGCTATTTATTTCATCCTAGGGGCATTTAATTTGTATCAGCTTCTTTTTAGGTGCAACGTCATTAGAACAATATTTTATGGTTTATATTTCATAATTTATATTCTTTAGTTAATCCTTAATTCAAGGAATTGGAATTGATCTTATATTTATATAATTTAATTGTATATCGTGATTTCCATTTTTAATTCCACATATAATAATAATTACATGGTAAAAGTGAACTTTTGTTCCTTTAATTTTGAGTTTGATTTTATTTTAGTCATTTAATTTTATTAAGTTTTGTTATAATTCTTTAACTTTAAAAATAAAGTTAAAATCTTCCTAATTTTTAATACCGTTAGATATTTAATGGAAAATAAAGAATTGACATTTTAAAAGCTAACTTATAAGTTATAAGTATTAGTATGTAGTCATTAATCTTAAATTATACTTGAAATATTTTTTACAATAAATATTGTAAATGTAGAAATAAAACTCTAATCACCATTCATTGCTTTTATGGTTATGGGTAAAAGGATGAGGTTTGGTTTGATTAGTTAAAGCATTTTTTATGAGTGATTCTAATTTAATTTATGAATTATCCTTGAACAAGAGAGAGACTAATGATTTTTTATAAATAAAATATTTTTAAAATTTTAAAATAAATAATTACAACTTTAAAAATAAAACTTATAAAATAAGATTTATTTTTAATATTGTTATATTTATTTTAAGAATTTAAAATATTTTAAGTATAATTATAAGTTAAGGATTAAAAGTCAAATTATAATTTTCCATTAACAATTTAACGGTGCTATGAGGATTAGGAAATTTTTATTTGTAGTTTAAAAGTTAAAGGATTACAATAAATTTTTTTTAAAATTAAATGACTAAAATGAAATCTAACGTAAAATTAAAGGACTAAATGTGTACTTTTGCCTAATTATATTAATGAGTAATCGAACGTTAACTTTAGCTATAGAATTTACTTAAAGATTTTTTTATTTCACATTATTATAAAGATGATTTATGAATAATTTCTTTTTTTTTGGAAAAAGTTGATTTATGAATTAACTTATACTCCCTCCATTTTGCTATATAGTGCACTTTTTTGAGAAATTAATATTTCATAATATAGTGCACTTTACGGATTACGTAGTATAATTTTTTTCTCTTTTCAAGATTACCCCTAATTAATAAACCTAAATATTTGTTTATTATTAAAATATTTCATTCCCAAAGCATTTAATGAGGGTAATTTGAGAAAAGATGAAAAATTTTGTTAGTTATTAATTATTGTCTTGGTCTGTGTGCGGTAGTTAAAAGTGCATTATAAACTGAAATGGAGGGAGTATGATTTTCAATCATTTGTTAACCATTATGATAATAAATATCATTTTTTCGGGGCCAATTAGACTTACATATTAAATATCAATTAAGTTTTTGTAATCAAACAATAGATCTGGAAGTTAATACGTATATATACCTACAGCTGAAGTCACAATCAAAGAACATATTATTTATAATATTTTTAAAAATATAAATATTATAAACACTTTGAAATTAATTTCTTTATTTTGTTGTGATTCATAAAATCCAAGATTGATTGTTGGTTAAAAAAATAAATATAAACTATCAATTATGTTAGTTGATGGTGCATAATTCAAATAATGCCACTCATTTAACCTAGCTACAGGTCCCTTCAATTCTCCAACCTTTTATTTATCCTAATTAATATATCTTAATGCATAAAAATAACATAAAATTGAGTGTGCAAAAACTATAATTAAAAACATATAATGTTATAAAAAAGCATATAAAAAATAAAATATTATAAATAATTTGAAATTAATACTAAGATGAATTAAAAAAATTGTATTTTTATTAATCAGAAAAATAATCACTATAAAATTGATTATAGATTATATGGTATAATTTTCATTGTTTAGTTATTCCTTAATTTAAGCAATTTGAATTGAAGTTATCATTATATGATTCAAAAAGTTTATTAAGCCACTCTTCTAATTAGCTTAAATTCGTTTATTTGATGTAGACATATTTTTACTCAATTGTTATTTCATTTATGTAACATAAATTGATTAAATTATGTTCTTGTAGCTTATAAAATCTAAGATTGACTGTTAGAGTGGGGTCTGGATAGAGATCAATGGTTCAAACTCTCATGATGTATAAAAAAATATGACTATTATAAAAAAAACTAATTATGTTAGTTGTTCCTTAATTTAAGCAATTTGAATTGAAGTTATCATTGTATGATTCAGAAAGTATATTAAGCCACTCTTAAAATAATAATTTTTTTATTTGATGTATACATATTTTTCTCAATCGTTATTATATTTATGTAACCTAAATTGATTAATTTAAGTTGTTGTGGCTCATAAAGTTTAAGACTGACTGTTGGTCTAAGTAAAAACATAAGATTGATATAAAAAATAATGATGTTAGTTGGTCACTTATTCAACCCATATGTCCCCCCATTTGTCCAACCCTTTATATATACTAATTAATATATCCTAATGCATAAAAATAACATATATAAAATCAATTGTGCGGAAATTATAACTAAAAACATATAAACTAGTGGAACATATTTTGTATATATCTTGCTAGGTTATCAATAAACCATCATAATCCCATCTACATTCCTCACATGAATTTGGATCATCCCATCCTCGATCATTGTCACTGGTGAGATTCCATCCTCTATCCTTAATTGTCCATTTGCTGGGCCATGAAATATATTTGTATATTCAATCCAATGAAAGATCCAAATTAACCACCCATTATTAAACCTCATCTAAATTCTATCATGAAGGATTTTCATGATGAGTTCGAATTTTAAGATTTAAGAATTCATTAAGTAAATTACCATTTCATTTTGTTTAGTTAGACTTCAGATTGGAACTTTAACTAAACAATTTTAATGACCTTGTTTAGTTAAATCAAATTCGAATTGGTGATTATATTAACTCATTTTTTAATTGATCACTAAAATTATTTAGTTTTCATAATAATTAATAAATATCAAAATATGCTGATTGTGATATATTAGGAGGGGTTAAAATATGATTGATTAAAACTTAAAATAATAAAAATTCAATATAAGTTTTAAATTTTAGAATTTTCTTTTTAGTTTTCAAACAGTTTTAATGACTTCTGTATTTTCAAATTTTTGTAACGTACTTGGCTGAAAACAATAAGCATTCAACATATTTTTTTAATATTTAATGCAAATACATTTTTTATTTCTCATTATGGTTGGTGATTATGGATAAATTAAGATAACTGCTCATAAATTATAGCCTAAAACAATGGATAAAGGAAAATAAATTCAAATGATGAAAAATTAGAAAAAAAAAACCAGAGGACAAATAAAAAAGAGAAATAAAGTTAAAAAGAGGAAAAAATGATGTAGAAAGTTAAGATAAAAAAAAATTAAGATAACAGACAAGTTAAAAAATGAATTAAAAATAAAAAATGCAAAAACAATTTAAAAAACGGAGAATGTCAAACAATCTAATGAAATAAAAGATGAGTTTTGTAATGACTAATGACTAAATCCCATTTAGTCAAAGGGGCAAGGGAGGGAGATTTGAACCTCGGCTTAGGGAGAGAGAAATTAAGGGAAAAAGGAGGAAAATAAACATAAAAAATTATTGAAAATGTAAACTCAATTTTAAAGAAATTAAAATATATATATATATATATTTTAAATAAACGTGGGAGATTTGAATGTGTTGGAAAGACAAGTTAAAGAGAAAAAAGTAGTAATGTTAACATAAAAAAATTAAAATTATTGAAAATTTATATTCAAAATTTTAATGACATAAAAGAAATTTAAAAAAAAACATGGGGAGATTTTATGAGGAAAAAAATAGGAGGTGAAAATTTGAAAATCATTGATAATTTAAATTAAAAAATTTCATGAAATTAAAAAAATTGAAAAATAATCATAAGGAGATTTATATATAGAGGAGAGGGAGAAAAGGTAAAAAGAGAAAATTTAGGTATTTAAGTTTATATATTTAATGTACTTATATCAAATTACATCGAAATATGGGACTTTTAAATATAAAAATATATTAATCATATAAATAAAAAAGTTATTTATAAAATAAATAAATAATACATGAATTTATCTTGATTTGATTTGATAAAAGTATATTAAATATATATAAGTTTAATTACCTAAATTTTTTGTCAAAGTTAAAATAAAGGAAGATAATATGAAAAATTATTGAAATTTAAAATTTAAAATTTTAATAGTTATAAACTCTTTGGACCACTGGCAATTAAAGAATAAATAATTCATTGATTCGTTTTTAGCACTACAAAGCACATATTTAGAATAATTCATCACACAATTAAAGGATAACAATTTATTCTTTGTAAGTAGCCTTTATTTTTTGATGAAACAGATAGTTTGATTTGTCAATTCCTTCTCAACACATAAGAGCAGTGATGGATATAAACGGCCAAGTAGGGGTGTTTGCAAAAGTATTTTGTGTGACCCGTACATCGTACTGAAGTGAATAATGTTGAATCAAGTATTTTGATAATTCCAAACCAACTAGAGCTTGAAAGGAAGATTTTAAAGGTATACAAAAGATCTCAAGTGAAGAAATTCAAGAAAAACAAGTATAAGATTAGATATAGGATTTCTTATTGTATTCAAAATGAGTAAAAGACTTTGATCTTGCAAAATAATGTTTTAAAAATGTGGTTTTACGATAATTCATGAAATATTTGAAAAATACCCACTAACAGAGGAACTTTGAAGTATTAAACTTGATTTGTTATTTTAAAAATTTAAATTTTGGTATCTGAAATTTGAACTTCGAAATGAAAATATGTTAGTCAGAAAAGAGGTTCCTCTGACAGACGAATTTCATCTTTAAAAATTCAAAATTTGGATAAAGCACAAATTATGTAAAGTGAAAAATTCGTCTGAAGATATGGCAAAATTTATCTGAAAGTAAAGTTTAGAAAAAGTTTTAAGTTAGTTCTTTGACAGACGAACTTTGACTTTGAAAATTCGAATTTTGAAAACATAGTTTGTAAGACTGTTATGATAGTCTTCTGACATACGAATTTTAGTATTCAGAAATTTGAATTTTAAATTAGGTTTGATAAGAGATCTCTCTGATAGACGAACTTGGTATTTGAAAATTTGAATTTTGAAAAGAAGAACTATTGTACCATATTGAGATACCCACTGACAGACGAATTTTGGTGTTGGGCACCAAAATTCGAACTTCGAAGGTGCTGTAGTAATATAGAATAATTGTTCACACTTACTAGAAGAACTTTAAACTTAAAAATTCTTATGTTCCAACATAGAAACATTTGCCAAAGATGAAAGTTCGAACTTTGCTTTAGAACAAATGAACTTTGAGTTACAACGTTAAAGTCTTTAGTTTACGAACTTTACGAAATTCGTCTGTTGACACACCAAAATTCAAATTTTGAATGTCAGACGCATTAAATATAGTTGGTGAACGGATAGTTTTTCAGAGTACCCGTTGGGTAACGTCTCTAATGGCTACATCTTGTCTCTAACGTATAATTACGACAAAAATCTATAAATAGAACTTCATTTGAAAATGTGAAAAACAATTTTATAATATATATACAAAAACTTTGTTAAATTCTTGAGTCAAAGTCTTTTACTCTCACATACCTTATATCTTGTATTTCAAACTTCATATACACTCTAAATTAGATAGTTTAATTACTGTAATCAATTTTATCTTTATCTGGAAGAAAAATTTTTTTGTGAGGGAATTTCACAAGGGATTTGAAAAGCACTTAACTAGAGTGCAAAAAGTGAGATTGTAAGCTATTGGAACAGTGCATCAAGTTGTACTAAGGCATTGTAAAAAGTCCAATGAATTCTTATAAGATAGTGAAAAATCTCAAGAGAAAGAGACACGAACCAGGGCAAATTTTTGTGTCTTCTTTTCCCTTATCTTGTTTTTCACTTGGTTATATTTTATATTCTGTTTTTACTGTCACTTTTACTTTCACCACTTTTTTACTTTTACAAAAAATTTTAATTTTTCCAATTCACTCCTCTTGCAAAGCCATCATATATAATTGCGAAGGCATCATATCTAGCAAATACTAGCTATATATATATATATATATATATATATATAAAAGGGAGACACGAAATATATCAACGTTCAATCATGAATCAACGGGAGTGGATCGCACTACATACACATCTTAGTTAAATAATATTTTCTTTTAGTTTGTGCCGCACCTCAGCTTGCTTCTTCCTATCTTTTCTTTCTTTGTTTTTTTCAATTTTTTTGACACAGTAGCTAAACAAAGCCTCACACTTTTTTATAGCAATAAATATTTTTTCATGTATATGAATACGTGAAAAAATATCAGTGCTTTAAACCCTCATCAATTATAACATAAAATGTTATTGAAAAAAATTAAAAATAAATTATATATTTATACAGCTATCTAATATAAGTACTAATGAATTAATTATATTCAAGTATTGTTAGGTTTAATTGGATAGCTCTTCTAACATAATTTTTTTTATCTATAATATTGAAACTCACAACTTTACTTAAGGAGAATCAAGTTCGTTTCACCTAACATAATCATGTTGGTACTTTCTTTAGTTTCAAATATAAGAAAACTTTAAAAAAGTTGTATTAGTTCAAAATATAAGGAAAATAATGTATATACTTAGTGTAATAAATGAAATATTCTAATAATATTTCTCATTGATTTGGAGAAAGTTAAAACTCTCTCAAGATTTTCTTATATTTAAGATCAGATGGAGTATCAAAGTAGTTGAATTAAGTGAAATGTGTTAGATTAGCTGGTCACCTAAAATGGGGGGTGAACAAGAGTATGAATATTTAATGATTCAATAGGGTTTTGACTCAATATTTAATGATTCAATAGGTTTTTGACTCAATATCATTTAATATTCTTACCAAGCAACTTAAATGTGATCCTATATATAGATTTAAGCTCAATTTAGTCATTAGAGATGAGAATTAACTGTTATTAAGTGAGCTATAATGTTTACTTATAAATAAAAACTAATTGTTACTAAAGGAGATACTCCCTCCGGTCCAAAATATAAGGGATTTTCTAGAACCTTTTTTTGGTCCATAATATAATGTGTTATGTAATATTTAGTAGTAGTTTACCTTTTCTGTCCCTATTCATTGATGACTAGTCTCGTAATTTGTAATAGAAAATAATGGAAATAACTTTAATTATTGGTAATTAATAAGGGTAAAAATGAGATGTTGAGTTTTTTTTAGAAGTTTAAGAGTATAACTAACTTTCCTTAATATGCGTGAAATAGTTGGAAATCCTTATATTTTGGATCGGAGGGAGATAATTTTTACTTGTAGCATTAAATGTATTGTCAAAGTTTAGTCAACAAAACATGCATATTAATGCATTATCCCAACTAGCCATTAGACACATTTCATAACGTTAAACCATAATTGTTGACAAAGTTATCACCTTAGTTGATTATCAAGCTTTATATGTTGTTTTTAGTATCTTACCTCAAGCACGATTTCATGAAAACGTACAAGAATGGTTGACAAAACTACATAGATTGAGAAAACCCAAAAGCTTATGTTTTAAAATAGAAGACAAAGTTATCTAGAATATCACTCTTATAGTCCACAAAACTTAAAGTTCACCATACTTGATTTTTCAAAAAAATGTATTAGTTTACTAAGTTTTAGGGCATAGTCAACAAAGATATCCTTTCTATAAAACAAGGTCTCTAGGTTTCACCACCATAAAAGACAATCCTTCCTATGATAGTCGATTATTGTGCCTTGATAAAGAGGAACTTATTTTTTACATAGTAGCTTTTTCTTCTTAGATAGGTAGAATAGTACACTAATATGTTACATAGAGGAATATTCAAAACAAAACCCATGATAGTCTTCTAATTAATTACCCTTTGGTCCACTAAGCTTATTGCGAGAAGCAAGAATTTCATTGAATAATGAGGTCAGTCGACAATCCACCATTACTTAGTCTATTAAGGTAACTTTGACATAAAAACAATTTTAAAAAAATCTTAAACTGGCAACTAGAACTCATTTGAGATCTCATCTAAGAGTAGTGATAAGATGAACTAAGTAATTTTAAAACATTAACCACCATTTTAACCTAAGTGAAAGATAAAATTACAATGGAATCAAATAATCCTCAAGATTAGCTCCATCCTTCACTTGGTCAACTCATCTCTTCAACTTGTACTCTCTTGATATGATCTTCATAGGTTGTGTTTTGTGATTTATCAAAATTTTCTATTTGTGTCTAACAAGATTCATTCCAAGTTAAGCGATTGATTTATATTACTCTTTTGTTAATTCAAAGTCTATTGTTTATAAGCATTTTCCAAACTACTCATAGACCTATTCAAAAGAAATTTTATAATTCCTTATAGTAATTAGCTTTAGACAACAATTATCTCTCTACTCCGCTATGACTACATAGATCTCTAGGTATGTTTCTATCATATACATGAATTGAATTATTTAATTTAAACCTACTTTACTCAATTCAAGGTCCACTTTAGAGTTCATTTTCCAAGTTCATCTTAAACACCCAAATCTTATTCTATAAGTTGGCTAGACAAATAGAATAACAAAGAAAACTAAATTGAGTAAACAAAAGAGTCAATACAATGAACAGTCAAGCATAAAGCAAAAGTCATATAGCAAATAGTTTCATAATAAACTAAGCCTAAAGAGTTTAGCCACACATGGGATTCATACAAATCAGTAAAATACAAATCTAAATTAAAATCCATGAAAGAAGAGAAAAGAAGAGCTTGAACGGAGTATGGAGTTGAAATCCCTTTTGAATTGCATACTCAAATCCAAATACCACTTCTCTCTTGCCTCTACCTCTCTCTAAGCCTCCAATCTATTCAAAATTGCGTCCAAGCATGTCTAGGGTAAAAAATATGAGGCACTAGGGTTGAAAAGGCTTGAAATTAATACTGAGTTTCATCAGTCCCTAAAACACCAAAATAATGTCTTTTGCAAAGTGAACAGACACCGAGTGACCCAGGGACCTTCAGAGCTGGCATTTGGTGGTCCTAAAACTCATAAAATAATCATTTTTAAGTTTGACATGGAGCCAACTTAATTTGACCCGCTCCGAGTGAGTGGTAGATTCAAATACTTGCTTTTGTGCTCCAACGAGTCACCCATGTGCATGCAGCCATTTTGAGCCCAATTTTTACTGTGATAAAGTTAGAATTTTAGAAAACTTGAAACATGAAAGTTGTGGATCTCTTTCTTTGATTTTCAACGCATCTTGAACCATTTCAATTGAACTTCATAAGAGAGATTTATGGGTAAAATACTGACAGATAGTACAACTTTTCAACATAGATGATTTCAACTTCAAATGCTACTTTCTTGCGCAACCTTTCTCCATAAGAGTCTTGTAACATAAAATGAAGTGGGTGAAAATGGGGCTAAAAGGTGATAAAATGAAGTAAATATGACCCCTGAATAATTGAGAAAAATATACTTATCAAGTACATATAATAAAACCTATTATTCTATATTATCTATATAATTTTCATAGTATAGCACTGAATAGAATTAAAATATAATTTTAATTTTAATATCAATTTATAATTCTTTTGATCAATTTTAATGTTTATTTCAGAAATTATAAAATAATATTAAATTTTAAAATATATAACATATCAATATTTATATTTTAAAAACATAATGGAATCAATAAAATGAGAGGTGAAAGAAGAAAGATAGGAAAAAAATAGGAAGAAAATTGGGTAATTTTTGGAAAGATAATTTTTTCTTCAAAACCTCTCCACTTTTGTATAAAGAAATTAGGGGAAAACATGTGGAATCTCTGTATCATTTTTTTCTCTAATTTTTTCTTCCTTCCACAGTTCTATAGACATCCAAGGAGGGGAAAATGCATTTTCACATCTATGTTATCATTCCCTGTTCTCTCCTCTCTACTTTTCTTCTCATCCAAGTATAGGCAAGTGTTCCAACGATATATAATATCTATGAAAATTGTGAGTTCTAGTCTTGTAAGTGATAAAAAAATCACGATAGGAGAGCTATCTTTATTAAAGTCTGATAATATTTGAATATGACCCAATTAAATAAATATATAAAAAAAATTGTAAGATTCACATAGGAGCATTTTTTATACCATAAGATAAACTTGATCAACTTAACATGACCTCTTAAACTAAGTCAAATTATATAAAGCAACTTCTTATTATTGCACTTGTATTACTTTATACCATACTATTTATTTGCATCTAATACTATTCAATGAAATTATATGACATTTTCTTAAGTTATACCTTTTGTTCATGTAATGCATGGGGTGACAAAATTAAAATTTTTTATTTTTGGATATAATTTAAAATTTTAAGATATTTGTTTGGCAAAAAATTTTAACATTTTTTATTTTCATTATATACTTTTTTTACCATAAATTTTCATTACATATCTAGAAGATTGAGATCACTGCATTTTATTTTTTATTTAAAATTTTTGTTTGCTCACTTATGCAATTGCAAATGTATAAAGGAAAAATTCCACATAACTACCATGGAAGGAACATATTTCAAAAAAGATTTCCTGAATTCATAAAATTCATAATAGGTTCTAAGGTATTAATTTTGAAAAAAAATAAATAAAAAAATACAACTATGCCCTATATGAATAAGTTGGAAATTAGAAATTGATTATTATCAATTGTTTAGAGAAAATGTTGTTCCTAATCCACAAAGATTCAAAAAACATCTGTGCATACTTCCAATTGAGCCACACAATTTCTAAATAATCCATGTTTAGCAAAAACACCATTTCTCTATTTATTTCTTCTTCCAAATCACTACTTTGAAATCTATTAAAAATCAATATATAATAAAAAGTAAAGTGGAGCTAGTATTGTGTATTAGCTGCGGATTCACCCTACTTTGGGCTCGTGTCCTTTCTTTTATTTTTTTTATTTTTTTTATTTAAGTGATCCATTTATTTATTTATTTATTTTCTTTTGCAAGTGGAGTCAATCTTTTCCCATTTTTTAGATAGGTTTAACATTTTTTTTAAGTTTAATATTTTTTAATTCTAAAATCTATATTAGTTTTAATTAATATTATTGGATATTATTTTTTTACAGGGGGAGCTAGTAATAATTTTTTTTTAAATTCAATATTTTTTGAATTAAATAAAATGTTCCCGAGGAGGGAGGAAAATCTAGTTTCACAAATTTGAGGAACCTTATTTTGAAATATGTTCCTTCTATGGAACTTAATTGGAATATTTTCATGTATAAAATTATAAATTAGAAAATTTTGTTTAATCCACCGGCGATGCCTTTGCCCTCACTATTTGCGTACCATCTGGGTAGCTTTCTGCCTTTACCCTGGCGGATCTGTAAATTTTTTTTCCTTGGTAAAAGGAACAATTTTTATTGATAAAAGGTAAGTTTACATCGCGTCGGCCATTCAGAGCGTAGCTGTAAATTTTGGTATCCCTAGCTTAGCCATACTCTGTTAACTTGTTCTGTTTTTTCAGTTTTCCTATTGTTTACATTAAATCCCCTTGTGCTTCTGAATTTCAATTTTTGCTACAACTTTCTTCGCTAGCTAATTATACAGGGAAATAATTTGAATGGTAGAGTACGATGGAATTTGCTGCTGTAAAAAAGTATGTGTTCCGACCGATTACACACCCACTTGGTCACCTTCTTAACCAGAAACGCAATATCGATGAGTTGGAGCAAGAAGTTGGGAGACTTTATATTGAAGGGGATCTTCTCCTGCGTGCAATTGAAAGTGCGGGGCACGACCGAGAAATACATGAAGAAGATGCTATCAAAAGGCAACAGGTTGTTCATAAACACATTGCTAAATCAAAAGATTTTCTTGATGATGTACACGGTGCTAGGATGAGACGATCCTCTCTGAATTTCAAAACCTGGTATAAGCTAAGTAAAAGAGCTAGAAAGCTAAGACAAGGTTTCATTGATATCCAAGGAAGAGGAAAATTTAATAGTATTTCTCAATTTACACCTTTTCCAAAATTAAATTATGATGTTGTCTCGAGAGCATCAGTGTTAAGTAAGATAATGGAGATGCTGAAAAATCCTTATATTGGCATGATTGGTGTCTATGGTCAAGGTGTATCTAACACTACCTTAACAAAGGAAGTCGCAGAAAAAGCTGAAGAAGACATGTTATTTGATGTGGTGATTAAGGTGGGTGTAACACAAAATCAACAAATAGAGAAGATTCGAAGGAAAATTGTTGATACAATGGGATTGAAGTTTGAAGACTGTGGCGAAGAGGAAACAGGAGATAGAGATAGTTTAAAAACTATCTTGATAATTTTGGATGATCTTTGGCAAGAGCTTGACTTGTATGAATTAGGAATTCCTTTTGGAGATACTGATAGAGGGTGCAAGATACTACTGACTTCAAGAAATGAAGAGGTCTTATCCAGGATGGATAATGAAGCAACCTTCCAACTAGGTCGTGGCAAGCATGTCCTAAGCCATGCTGTGTTTTCCTCTAAAATTAAAAACAGGGTGAGAATATAACATTTATTTTTCCATTCGGTTGAAACAATTGTTTCTTCTAGATTTTTATAAACAAGAGATAGGCCAGGCTTCTCACTTAGCAGATGAGGCAAACTTAGCATGTAATGTAATATGTGTTTCTTTATCCCATCTTCATTGTTTATTTTTTGTCTTTTTGAACTCATTATACATATACCTTTTAATGTAGCATATTTTTGTTATTTCCATATTTTTTTTCTTGTGACTAGGCGTTTGTCTTTGATTTTGTTTTATTTGTCAGCCAGTAGAGGTAATGCCAAGCTCTGAGGAGACACGTATGGACACACCTGTGGAACTTAAGAACTGTGAGGACTTATTAGTCAAGCCTTCTAATATAGTTAAGGCAAAAATTGCTTATGTGGTAACATTTGATTCTTGATTCCTGTTCCACCGTTTGCTTTTGTAAATTTCAAACCATTATATATTCTTGTTCCTTGAGTATCGAATATTTGGTCATTACAAATACATAAATGTCAAATTCTTTCATTAGCATCTCTCTTTACTTTCTCCTATAGTAACAGTTACTTGTCATTGATTTTCTGATAGTAAGTCGTGTTGTGTGTTATTAATTTTCTCTTCTGTGCAGACTTCAACACCTGAGAGCTCTTCTGATATCGTACTTCAGAAACCTGTGAAATCATGGTCTCCTCTTCCATCTAATCAAGAAAATTTTGATGAGGTAGTCACACCAATATATAACAAGATGAACACTCAAGAAAGTATCCCATCAATTCACAAAAAGGGCATCTTAAGCAAGCTTGTGCCTTACTCTCAAGCTGGAAATTTGGTGAGAGTTGCATATACAGTAATATTTAATTATTTGTCCCATTCACACATTTTTCTTGTTTTCTTAGAACATTTACATATCCTAAATCCTTTAGCATCTTCGTCTCACATACTTCATGACATGTTAGATCTCTTTGGTTTCTCCATTTTTTCAGCTGCAAGAGGCTAACTGGATTTGTGTGGAGTCAAGTGCATTGGAACTTGAGGACTTAAGCAAGCCTTCTAATACTGAAGATGAGGAAAAAGCTGCTTATACGGTAACATTTGATACTGGATCCTATTTCCACCATTTTCTTTTTGTTTCTAAGAAAACATTATATTTTTTGACATGGCATCTTTCTTTCATTTTTACCATAATCTATTTCAATTATATGTCTTGTATTTGCTATTATTCATTAGCCACCAGAGTCTTGGGACACGATGGTCCCAGTTAAAAAAAGTGAGTTAAGAATGATGACAAAGAAGGAACATAAGGCAGGCAAATCAAGCAAAAACTGTGTACAAAGTGAATGTCATTTTAATATATATATATATATACTTGTTCTACATTCCTAATATACTGTTTGCAACAGTTTTTGTGTTTTTCTAATATTTTATTGACCATTAAAGGCTGAAGGCTCCCACCCCATGACCTTAGACTTGCATCAAGGCCAACCTTCCTCGTCCATAGATTCTGACCAAAAAGACAATGTGACAATTGAAGAACATGAAGATAGGTTGCTCATTGCCCATGGTTTTCTCTTCCCTGTTGACTATGAGTTTACCAAAGAGGAATTGATCAGATTATGGATAGCAGAAGGGCTTTTCTGGAAAAATCAGAGCCTAGGGGAGAGAGTGGAAGATGATGCTAGTGTTAAGTTTGATTCTTTTGTGCATCGAGAATTGATAGTTCCATCTAGAATTGACCCATTCAAGGATTTTCAGAATCTTAAAGTGAAAAGGTTGCTCTATAAATTACATGAATCTGTGGAATCTTTATTTGGCCCTACTATTTTTGGTGGGGGATATGTTAGAGTCTCGGATGGTAACCTTGATGCTGTGCCTGAAAAGGTAACACACTTGTGCGTACTTTATAAAAGCTTTGATGATGCAAAGTTTTATGCTATAGAAAGATTCAAGAATCTTCGGACTCTGTTCTTACTTCCTGATTATGGGGTTCCTTTTGAAAAAGTTCCTCGTGATCTTTTCTTTAGTCTCAAGAACATTACAACATTGAACTTCAGTCGTAGTCTTCTATTGACATTGCCAAGTTCGATTGGGAATTTGATATCTTTACAATATATTGATCTCTCCTACACACCAATCAAGGCGTTGCCTGATTCGATTGATGAGCTTCACAATTTACGAACTCTAAAGCTTAGAGGTTGTCGCAATCTAGTTCGGTTACCCAATGGTATGAGGAAGCTCACCAATCTCAGGCATCTTGATTTTGATGGTATGAGGCAGTTGGAATCTATGCCACCTGGAATTGGCAACTTAACCAACCTTCAAACTCTGTCAGCATTTCTTGTTGGGAAAGAAGAGGGATGCAAAATTCGAGAGCTGAAGAATGCAAGAAATCTCACGGGAGGATTTTGCATTTCGAGGCTTGAGAATGTCCTAGACTTGGAGGATGTTAGGGAAGCATCTTTGATTGATAAGAGTTACATCACTGCATTGGAGCTAAGGTGGAACGGTGGAAATGTTGAACATAGCATTGATGATGAGAAAATACTTGAACAGCTTCAACCCTCTTTAGGCCTGCAAGAACTGGGAATACTGTACTATGGTGGTTCCAAGCTTCCAGCCTGGATTAGTAATCGATCATATGAATGTCTAGTTGATCTTTTTCTCTACTGTTTTAAAAACTGTTGCCACCTTCCATCCCTCGGTGACTTACCATCCCTTCAGTTTCTACACATTGCAAGAATGAATGAGCTAGAGAGAATAGATCAGCTGTTTTGTAGAAGTGGTGGTGAAAATTCGCAAGATATTGCATTTCTGCGTCTAGAAAAACTTAGATTTGACGGCCTACCTAAATTAGAAGAGTGGATTGGAGTTCGAAGTGGTGATTTTCCTTCCTTACGTCGTCTCGAATTGAATGATTGCCCCAAACTAAAATTACTTCCTTCACTGTCGTGCTTAAGGAAGTCCCTGAAGCTTTTAGAATTGTTCTATTGTCAAAATATCATGCCCTTCCTACATGGAGAAGAGAAGGTTTCTCTTGAAAAACTTTTCATCAAGGATTGCCCTGAACTTAAAAAATGCTTCGACAAAATGCAGGGACAGGATTGGCCAAAGATAGCACATGTTCCCATTATATGGATTGATGGTCAAAATATCTCTGCTAAGTAAGGTTCATATGAAGAGCAGACTAATGCTATGGGCTTTTCAACAGGTATTTTTGTTTTTGGGTGAGTTTTCAACTGGTATTTGTGTTTGGTATATTCGGTATAAGTAGCTTCATTTTCTTTTTTACTTGCGTGGAACAGTATAACCATTACTCATGTATCAATTTTGATACTCTTATGAGTATTTTGATTTATGCATTACAACATTTTTTTTTTGGTGAAAATACATTAATCTCTATAAATTTTTGTTGAATGTTAAATTTTAGGTTATAAATGTTTATTGGTCTAAATATGATTAGCAATTGTATGAAGTATTTTATTATGCAAGTTTACTAATTATTTCCCTATTCCTTTCACAACTACGTCTACTTGATGCTTACTATATTTATGGTGTTAGGTTTTTGCTAGATTTTGGTTATTTGATGTGAGTGAAAATAAAGCTGAAAAAACAAGAGGGGTGTAAATGTGAAAAATATAATTGTATACAAGTTCAGTTACATTGCCATTTTTATGGATGTATTAACTTGGCTTCATTCACATTGCCATTTTCAACTTCTATTTTCTTTTTCTCTCTATGCATTTTCATTATTACTAGATGCTCTTGCATTTAAACCTTTAAATATTAATACTTTATAGACATATACGTATATTAGATTACAACCATTCTCCGTAAAATTTGAGCCTACAGAAAAAGTCTATTAAGAGCTGATCTGTTTTCTAATTTTAACTGAGCTTTTCATTTTTTAACAACAGTTGACGAGCATTTAACTTTATGTTTTATATGGTTGGTGCTACATTCCCTTCTTACTTTTCTTCCTTTTTTGTTTTACTTTCTCCATCTTGTCGTAGCTACTTTACTTTAAAGGAAGCTAGGGATGAGAAAAGTCTTGTTCAACTTGGTATCTTATTTGCCATCATCATGAGGATTCACCCAGGCTTGCTCTTCTTAAATTTTGTAATTTAATCTTCCTATTTCTGTTGCTCAAATATGCTGGTATGGTTTTTTTTGCTCTAGAAACAGAATATCAACCGTATATTTGTTTAATTAAATTATTGCATAGAGATAGCATACCATGATTACTATCCGTTCTGTTTGCCTTCAGGAATGATTGAAGAAAATGTTTTCTGATCAGACCAAGAGAGTCAACAGCAAAATGGAGTTGATTTGACCGCAAAATGCAAAATGGTTGAACGATTTTTCTGCAGCGATTCCTAATATATTCAGGAATAGTACCTTTGGGACGTTCTGTGATTTGATATAGGTGTTGCTCTTTGAATGGTACTTTTTATGGTACTTGGATTTTGAGATATGTTTCATTCCACTGGGAACTGATTATAAATTTGTTAAATGTCTTTTAAACGTACAAGTTGCTAGTTTTTGCTTCAGGTTTAAGTGAATGGTGAGTGCTTCTCTTTGCTGCTTTGTGCTGCGACAGTTAATGGATTTTGATAAAAAAAAAAAAAGGGTAAATTGATGTTACTGTATTATCAAAAGCAAAAGACTTAATTGTGAATTGACTTGAAATTAAATTGATGTTCCTATAGTGGAACCTTGAAACTTAGAGGATGTTTAGATTTATTCCGTAGGACACAGACATAAGATAATTGTGAGGAACTGTAATGAACTTAAGAGATTAAGGTAGTTGTTGAGCCCTGAGAACTGTATGTCAATTGAAGATCTACTTTGCCATAAAAAATGGTTACTAGTATAACCATTTCAAGAAGTGTCTGCGAGAGACTTCATGGATACAAAATTGTCCAATTTGTTGTCAGCAAAACACTACTCGAGAGTGATATCTTTTGTCATGCTTGATCATTTTGTTTTTCCCGTGAGATTAGTTATAGATTTTGTATCTAGAGCATCTTGCATGTGCTCGCTAAATGATATGCAATTTTGCATTAAGTTATATTCAATGGTAAAAGAGACATGCTGATCCTAGTGATACCATTTTCAATTTTGCATTGAGGAGACATGTATGGGCACATCAGTCTCTGCAGTTGATTCTTCCTGTAATAGCTGCTCAATTTTGGTCTGGGTGTCTGTATCTAATCCCCTTAGGCCATACTTAAAGCAAATGAATATGTGAGATGAGATAATTTTAAAAAGTTATGAAAATTTTTAAAGAGAAATCAAGGTTTGCACGAGATAAATAAATATGATTTATAATTTAATATAGAGAGCAGGGGTGATTATAGGCTAGGTCGGGTTGGGTTTGGCCCCTATCCGTTGCCTGACCTGATATGGTTCAGGCTAGTATCAGGTCGATACCGAGTTAAGTACTAGGCCGGTCTGATACTATATATATATTTTTTAAAAATAAAAAAGATAAAAAAAATTTATTTAATAATAAAAAATATACTTATTTATATTTAAAAATAGATTTTCTTAAAAAATAATCTTAAAAAAAAATAAAGTTTCTAAAAATTTATAAATATTTAACCATTATACATTATTTTTACATAAATATTAAGTTAAAAAATTAATTCAATATTTAAAAAAATTTGAAACATTAAAATTTTAAAAAGTTTTCATAATATTTACAAAACAAATATATTATATTAGATACAAAAAAAATAAAAATTCTACAAAA
This sequence comes from Adenanthera pavonina, assembly GCA_026686845.1. Lineage (NCBI taxonomy): Eukaryota > Viridiplantae > Streptophyta > Magnoliopsida > Fabales > Fabaceae > Adenanthera > Adenanthera pavonina. The sequence goes on along the minus strand of JAIVEN010000020.1, from coordinate 7,724,348 downwards.
TCAATTAAGATATATAAAATAATTAAAAAAATTAAAAAAAAACATATATAAGTCGAGCCGGGCAGGGCCAGTAACGCTTGGCCCTAATCCTGGTCCGACCCAAATGTTGACTCGGTCGGGTTGGACTGGGTCAATCAGGTCTCGGGTCAAGATGTGTAGCTCTAATAGAGAGAGTAGTAAAATTAAATTTTAAATAACATTAAATTTAGTTCTTGATTAAATAAAAATTAAGAAATGAAAGTTAAATTAATTTGGGAGACAAAAAAATGTGTTGAGGTTATAAAGAAAATTCTACACATAGAAAAGCCAAATTCATGCACGTGACCACCTTAAAATCGAAATGTGCAGGAGACCTGTTGATTTAGTTCTATGTGAGGAAAGACGAAAGCCATTGACCAATTGACTAACATTTTTTAATGATAATTGACTGACTTTTCTGGTATTACGTGGGAGAAGGTACAAAGTTTTCTTTATCCTATGGTCAAAAACTCGAAAGTCTTTTTGTCCATTGGAATGTTAAAAATAAAAAAAGTTTCATCTTCTCCGGGATTAAAAGACAAAAGTAACTTTGGCCAAAAAGGAGAAAAAGACAAAAGTAACCTTTTTTTTTTCTTTTTAAATCTCCCTTGCTCTCACACAAGTCACAAGGCCACAAGCTACAATCTGAAAAGAAAATTCTTAAGAGACAAAATGCTTATTTCTTCTTTGACTGCATCGGCGAAAGAGAAAGCTTTACCACTACAAAACAAATTTCTTCATCTTCTTCGACTCTTGCTACCAGAGAAGAAGTAGCTCCTCTTTCCTCCTCTAATGTCTTCTGCTCAGTCTGGCAGTTAAAAAAAAGAATTCCTCCGAGTAACGGCTATTTCTATTTTCAACTGAGTAACAGCTATTTTCTTGCTTTATATTAGCTCTTTCTCTCGTTCAACGGCTAGAACCCCTCCAACAGCTTCAAACATCTCCAACGGATATCTGTAGAAGAAGATGAAGTGACGAGAAACAGTAAGCCTACGTTGAACGAAAATATTTCTCTTACTTGCACTTTGTATGCGGTTGTGATTTCCTTCTGTATAATGTTTATCCATATTTGTTGACTAAGACTTACTGTTTTTTGATTATATATTAATCATTAGAGAATAATCATAATGATTATATGCAAGTTTGCATGTATAATGATTACAAATCATTAATTAATTTGATTAGTTACTTCACTCTGCAGTCTTTCAATTTTTTCTTTAAGAAACATAAAAATACTCATTTGGCTTTGCTTTATTTAAAAAAATAAAATAAAATAAAACATGCAAGTGTCATCTTTGACTTGCATGTTTGTGTTAGTCAAAGACGTGTCAATCGATCTTGCGTACTCTCCCCTTTTTTGAGCGTGAGAGCTGCTGTCCATTCTGATTCTTAAAGCATTTTCTTCATTCAAGTAAAAAAGAAAAAGTGTCAATCGACTTCCGTACAATTAGATTCGTCAATTCTGCATGCATTGACTTTGTGTATCATATATTTGGTAAATACTTTTTTATTACATTTTGCTAAAATAACCATTTTTTAGCTGTATAATTAGAAAACAAGTAATTCACCAAAATATCTTAAATTATATATCGCATTGAAAGTCCAACTGCTCCACTTCACTTACGTTTTTTTATTTCATTTTGTGCTGGCAATTGTGGAATGTGAGGAACAAATTCATTTTTGCCAAAGAGAACATCAATGCCACTTCTGTCATGCTTTCTGTTCTAGCTATGACTGAACACACTACTAAAGCTAAGGGGAACCTCGTTTTTAATCCCTCCTCTTTTAAGTGTTGAGTCTTTGAAGCTTAGTGGATTAAAGTGTAACATCCTAGGAAGGTTTGTCTTCTAACCCTCGAAGAAAACTTTCTGAGCAACTTAAGTCTTAGGCTTTATCGATAAACTTTGAATGTTTTCATGAAAACCTCCTTTGAACAATTCTCTTTCTTTGTTATGAACTTGGTCAATAGTCGACTAACGTCACAAGATTGTCAACTAACCTGGTCCAACATTATGAAATGTCTCTAACAGCTAGTTGAGGTTTGTGGCACTAACCTACATGATTTGTCGACTAACCTTTAATAACTCATTCAATGTAGTAGGTGAACATTGCCACTCACTCTTAACGGCTATTTCTCATTTCTAGTGAATAAATTTGTCAATAATCTATATATAAGACCTCATTTAAGTTGGTTGGTAAGAGTATTAAGTGTTACTAAGCTGAAGCTGCAGAATCATTTTCTCTCTTATTCAAAGTTTTACCTAACCACTTTTGGAGTGAAAAAGTGTTCTTCATTGTATTATATCTACTCCTTCAAAGAGAGATTGCATCATTAAATCTTTTCTACATCTTCTGGGTAGAAAGCTTAGTGTAAGGAAACACTAAGGGATTATTGTAAACACTCATTATAAGGGAGTGTGGAGTATTTCTTAAGTTCTAGTAAAGAGAACTTGTGGTTTGTACTGTGATACTGCAGGAATGCGATTTAATCTTGCAAGATAGTGGAGAAATCTCAAGTAATGGCTTGAGAATTGGATGTGGGTCAAGTGAATAGGCTGAACCAAGATAATATCTTGTGTTTGATTCTCTCATCTCTCACCTTTTTCACTTTCTATAATTGCTCTATTTTTTTTTGTGGGCTTACACTATTACATTTGTTCTTTTTGTTTTGTAGAAAATTTTAAAAGCCCAATTTACTCCCTCTTGGGCAATCTAGCTGCACTTACAATGGGTATCAGGTTAGGGCTCTTACAAAGGATCTCACAATCCGAGAGTAAAGCAATGGATAGACTTGGAGACTCTGTTCTACCTAATGGACGCAGTATCAACAAGCCTCTTGGTTTTAGTGGTGAAAATTTCACCTACTGGAAGATGAAGATGCGATTATATCTTGAAGCATTGGACTATGAGGTTTGAGATGTCATTGAAATTGGAGATTTCAAGCCAAAGCTTATAGTAGAAGGAGTTGAGGAAGATAAACCAAGAACAAAATAGAGTGAAGATGAGATGAACAGAGTGAAGATGAGATGAACAGAAGAGTGAAATAAGTCATCATGTGTGATCTCAGTGAAAATGAGTATTTCAGAATCTGCAATTACTCCATTGCCAAGGAGATGTGAGAAGCCTTGGAGATAGCTTAAGAACTTCGCATTGAAGGTGTCAAGGAAAATAGGATGATTGAAGACGTTAAATCAAGTGCTTAAAAATATTAGTTTAAAAATGTAATCAATTTTGTATAATAAATACAAATGATCATCATATTTTCAAAATTCAAATTAAATAGCAAGAAATTAGGAATAAAGATAATTGAGTAATCTATGCATAAAGATACTTTTACATACTCCATTTCATCCTTAATATAAGACCATTTTAACCGAATCATGCGGATTAAAAATAAGAGTTAAAGTTAATTAATTACTTCAATTTTTCCGAAAATCCCATCATTTTTTTAAAACTACCCCTATTTAATCTCTTTTTTTTTCTCTTTGGATACATTTAGGGATTTTTTTGGAATTGTATAATAAATACTACTTCGTATACTGTAAAGGGTCTTATATTTAGAATAAGGATAAAAAACCCTATATTTAGGACTGGAGGGAGTATAAATAAAAAATGTAATTTTTTCATATTATTATATCAAATTTTAAAAAATAAAAATAAATACATTTATATGAAAATAAATATTATTTAAAATATGTGGGGGTAAGATTTTTGTATAGTTAGCTTAATGATGTGGAAGCTTAAGATTGTAACATATCGTGCTTTCAATCTCTATTTTATAATAGATAATAGGTTAAAAAAACCAACAGAGGCCAAATTACATTAGTTTGATTGCCATGTAATTTCTAACATGTTATGTTTTGATAAATTATTTGTTTTCTTATTGTATATTGCTCAAAAGATTGGCTGATTGCCTGAATTTGACGTCTAAAAATTTGACTGATAGGAATCGTGTGATTGAGGTGGCATTTACATGCGAAACTTCTAGCCTGTTAAGAATGTTGCATTTTGGCACAACTTTCCATTAGGATATTAAGAGAGTTAAAGAGAGTAATTTTAAAACTGCTTGCCTGGAGTCAGTCCAATGTATAATCAATATTTTAAAAATTGGATTGGACATTAAATTGAAAATACTATCAGGTCATGGTTTTGATGATTCAACCGGTTAGACCGATGGTTGAACCGGTGATGCAATAATTAAATTAAAAATATTATATATAATAATACATATATAAAAATAAAATATCAAATTGTTAAAAAAATAAATTTAAGTAGTTCAAGTTCATAATAAGTTAAGAAGCTCACATAATAATAATATATATTAAATCAGTATATCAAAAAATATATATATTAAATCATTCAACGGTATATTAAAACATTTCAATACGATAACACTATATGACCATTATATTATCAAATAACTATACACCCTTTATCCCCAATTGTAAGAAATAAATAACTACTTTATCAGTACTAAGAAAAAATAGTTTTGGTAATTAAACTCATAAATTGTGCTCCAGTTTCAATTTTTTTTCCAGAATTGTCCACATTAAAAGTCTGGAGTGTGACTAATTAATTACCGGTAATTGTCAGCACAGTCTTAATTATTTAAGGGTACAAAAGGAAAATAATATTAATTATTCCATAAATTTTATCCATTTCTCTTATATTTTTGGACAAATGAAAAGTCTCAAAATTTTTTTATAATTAGAGATAGAGGGAGTATAATACCATAAAAATTTCATTTTTATAATTAGTAATTTTAAAATAGAAAGGGAAATAGTATTTTTATTTTTCAATAATTTTTATAATTAATAATTTTGGCAAAAAAATTAAATTTAAGTTAAATTTTACACAATTTAAAAAACCGTCAAGTTCTTTAAAAACCGCTCTGATTCCCGGCTCAATTTTAGTTTTCAGCTTAAAAGCTGGTTTAAAGTGATCCAACCCCTAAAACAGTCCAAGGCTAAAAATCAAGTCATTCTTCTCTTCGGGTGATGATCCGACCAGTCCAACCATTCGATCCGGTCCTATTCTCAAAATATTGTGTATACTAGGTAAAATGGGCCGGAGCTCGGAGGCCGGTCCGCTTAGCCCGTAAAAAATGGCGGGGCGAGCTGTAAAAATTGAGATATTTTATAATGGGGGTCAAAAATTTGGTCTGCCCCGCCAGCCCGCCTAGCCCGAGGGTTGGCCCGCTTTTTTCTTAAAAAATATTTTTATATTTTTTTTACTATATATAATTATATCTAAAAAAATAAACACTAAAAAAAAAGGGTTTAAGCATCATTTTCTTTCTCAATCTTTCCTATATTTTAATTTTATTTGTATTTTATTTTGTTGAACTAAATGTTACTTGTGGTATTACCATATTAATGTATTAATATATTCTTATGCACCAAACCGATAAAAGATTTCATGAATATAGTTATTTTATTCATGATAGTAAATAAGAAATTAATAATTTAACTAAGTAGGGGGAAAAAAGGGGCTAGTCAAACAAAAAGAGTAAAAAAAATATGAGAAATTTTATGATTTAATAAAAAAATATAAAAAAATAGAAAAAAAAACGGGCTGGCCCGTTTGGCTTGCCAGCCCGTGTATGGCGGGGCGGGCTGGGGATTTCCAGACCCGCTCTTATGGGGGCCTCAGCCCGCCCCGCCCTGCCCAAAAGGCGGGCCTATGGTAGACCGGCCCGCCGTTTACCACCTCTACTTATCATCTCACATAGAATGGTATCTAGAATTGGATGATTGTGTTAGGCATTAACAGTCAAATGATAGCAAAAAATATTTTCATCTCACACACTCAGCAATTTTGGCCATTATTTTCTTTCTAGGGTAACTAACTTGATAACATAGGCAACAAGGGGGAAAAAACTTGATAACAATTATTTTTTTTGTAAAAAAGAAAAGCCTCTAATATATAATACGGGAATTTGATAAAATTACTTTGTATTTTATTTTTTATATGGATGAAAGGGGAATAAATTACACATGAACATTTTATTTTTATTTTTGAAATATATTACTAAAATTACTATAAATGGTGATTCACCATGGATCAGAACTGCAGAGATTTATGAGGAGAGAGAAAAGACTGAGGGACCCATCTGACTTGTCATGCAAATTTTCTAAAGTTAAAAAATCCCAAAAAAAAGAACTCTTCAAAGCCAATTCCTTTATTTTGGGATTTTAAAAATAAAAAAAAAGATAGAAAGAAAATTCTCTTTAGATTTTTTTAATCTAATCTAGCAACTTCCCCTTTTGTCAACAAAAATCTCATTTTCAAAAAATATCTCTGACTTGCTCTTAAAAAAAATGAACAAGAGAGTTTTAGATTGCTTTTTACAAAAGAAAAATCTCCTTTTAAAATAAAACAAATAATGATTAATGTTAGCTCTCTATTATATCTAAAGGACAACAAATAGAATGTTACGCATGCCAAAGTATGTTATTTCAAAAAAAAAATTCATTACTAACTTCTAAATCAAATATTGTGGGAATTGGAGATTCTTCTAAATAAGTCGTTGAGTATGTTTACTTATAAGAGAAAATGATATGGGTTTGGCGGTGATTATATATTGATTCAGAATATGTGCTAAGAGTAAAAATGTATATAGGTAAATTTAAGATATCAAAAAATAATACAAAAATGAGATATATGTGAAATGCATAGGTTTTTTTTTTTAATTCTGGTTCTATGAAAAGGATTTCTAGAACCTAAATAGTCACGTCATGCCCATGCGGCTATAATGTGGAACACTTACTATGATATTGTGGAAAGAAATTGTAGGCAGTAGAGACATCAAATGTAAATGTAAGCGGGAGATGTTAAATTATATTTGGTTCACCCATGATACGTCAAACCAAAAAATCCAACTCGATTATATTTTAGGCACAATAATTGCATTTTTCTAGTTTGAAAAGGGTAGGGAACATGTTTTTTTTTATACTTCCCAACTTCGATACAAAAAGTGGAGATGTGCCTGAGATATGTGAGCGTACAGTTTTATGCATGGATATCCCTCTCTAATGAAAAGGCGACTGGAACTCCACACACATTCTGCTTCTTCCCTCTCTCCGTGTTCTCCACTGTCGACACTAAACCAAACTCATTTGCGTTCAGTTTTATACCGTGTGAGCTAATTATAGGAAGGACGAAGCACTGCAAAAGGTACGCTTCATGATCCTCTATCAATATATAACAAAGTCTAAAACATTCTCAAGCCAACGAATGCAAAATGATCCAGTAAGATTTCCTAAGTTCTTCAGCTCTCTAATTTAGCATCCTTCTTCTTTGCCGGAGAGAAAAGTTGACAAGGTTTGAAGGTGAGTTAAGTTGCCCTAATTCCAGGTGGCATAGATCGCAACGGCCTAACATCAAAATCGAGATGCCTGAGATTGGTTAGATTTCTCATGCCATGGGGTAACTGCTGTAGAAAGATACAACCTCTAAGCATTAGAGTTTGTAAATCTTGAAGATTATCAATCGAATCAGGAAACTTATTGATGTGTTCCCTCTTACTGTCTTGTGTCATGACCCTAATCCCTCCATTTCTTGCTAAATGGAAAGATATAGAGTGGTCTTGTTAAAATTATTAAGGAAGGTGAATTTAAATGGCTTTTATGTGCAGTGGTTTTTTTAAGGGTAGGGGATGGCGTGGGGAAAGAAGTCTTCTTAACCCAGATTGTTATAATAATAAATTCAATATTTTGTTATGAGCAAGTATTAAAAATCGGACTGGTTATTGAATCGGTCCTAACACTAGTTCAAAATTTAATGGGTTGACGAGAGTTAAAAAATAATTAAACCGGTGGTAATAAAAATTATAATTTTTTAATTTTATATGTTATATATTATTAAAAAATTTTATTAATAAGTTTTATAATTTAATATTAAAATCTAAATAAATTAATATTAATCCATAATTATATTTTAAATTCAACATAGTCAACTAATAACTATAATTATGTATTATAATAATGCTTATATAATATTATAATATGAAAAGATAACATTTATACAAAAAAAATGCTATTTAGTACTAAAATGATATTATTTTATCCTAAAAATATTTTGCATTGATTCTAGAACCCTCCGGTTCCTTTCTTCATCCGGACCAAACTAGGTACTATTTCCCAGTCCAATCGGTTGAACCGACCTTTCGTACACTGTTCTGAAGAGAAAATCACGGTGGAAAAGATTGGTTGGTTGTGTGTGTGAATTAATGTAAAGCTGATTTTTCTGGTAATGTTGCCAATGCTATTAAATGTTGTCAAACATTCTAATCAATTTGCTCATGAAATGTCACTTCTATAGTATGCTATGAGACTCCTTTCTTGCTATGTTATATGCCTAGTTGAAGTAGATAGTTAGTATTTGGCATGAGCATCATGTGCGAGTTTCTAATTAAAGTCTATTTTTCCTTATTTACTTTCTATTGCACATATAAATAGGTCGTTGAGTGTGTTTATTGAAGAGAGGAAATGATGTGGGTTTGGTGGTGATTATATATTGATTCATAAGATGTGTTGGTTGAGGTTTGTTACTTATTAAATTTTCTGTCAGGGACTGAGCCAAATGGAGTAGGCTGATATTGTCCAGTGTCTAATTAAGCTCACTTAATTGTTATCAAAAGGAAATCTATTGCAGATTATGTTAGAAACAAATGAGAGATACTGGATGGTGAGTAGTCTCAATGGAGGAAATAGAATTGCATATACTGAATTGCTTTATCTGGTCAGACAGGATTTGCAGTGACTTTTTTCCGTTGTTCATTCTTATTTTGGAATGCTTACTCATGCAAGCTGATATTCAATTGGTAATTTGGGCCTTGTTTGGTAATGCTTTTGCCTTTTCCAAAGGTGCTGTGCTAGGAATGATAAAAAAAATTTCTGTTGAAGAACATTGAACATACTGTTTAGTACAGATTCGGTGAATACTAAAGTAGGTTGCATTTGGATTAAAAATGTTTTCTACTTGCTATTAGCATCTGGGAGTATCTAAATTACAAAATTAGATATTATAAGGTTAAATGGATGGTTTCAAATTTGGAAATTAAATAGATAAAATTTTACTATATCTTGAATTTTTCTTATATAGATCAACTTTGAAGAAATCCATCAGGTACTTCTCAATATCAATTATGGCTTTTAAAAAAGCATGGGAAGAAGTGCTATAGTACATTTAAAATCTTTTGTCAAATGGAAAAAGCATCAGAACCTAGGGCCGCAACATTTTCAAACAGAGCCTTTGTTTGTTACTTTTTACTTTCATTTGGAGTTTCCTCTAATAACACGTCCAGCTACAATGGACTTTGTTCCATTGTTTTTAATTGGAAAAATGTTTCCTTCTATCCCATGAAATCTCATGTTTAGTTTTTCATATTTCATAAAGCTTTTGTGTGGACTACTGGGTTCTGAAGATAAACTTGGGGAATCTCAAATATGTTTTGGATATGTAGGGCTTGAACCACTAATTTGTTGCCAATCATCGTTGGACTTTGTGGCAAATCGGTGTCATCAAGTGACTTCTCATTTGGAAAAGGTAGAGATTCGGGAACTTATGTTGTTTCTTGTTAGCTTGTTCTTGGTTTGTCGTAGTCAAACAACGTACAATGATTACACAAGTATGGGCACAAATAAAAGCCTGAGCTTGGCTGTTGATTTTATCTTGGAGTGCTTGAAGTAGCTTATTACTGTTAATTCTCTCACTGCATTCTTCTCTGTTTCTTTTTACATGGGAGGTAATGTTACACCGGGGGCCTTGTAACATTTTTCTTTTGCCTGACCTGCCTTGCTTGAGAAACATGATGCTTGTGCTCAATTGGATGAAAAGGGAACTATATTGTGCAGCAAACATAAAAGGAGCTGATGGTTTTAGAGTTCCTTGTCTTTGTGGACTTAGAACCCTATTCTACTCCATTCCATCTTTTAAGGCCATATTGGCTTTTATCTGCTTCAGTTTCCTCTTGCTAATTGGCTCATAAAATATTTAATGCAGTGGGTTGCTTTTTAATACACCCCAGATAGATCAAGTTGTAGTATATATGTATATAATATAGGAAGTATGCATATATCTTCTGCCAATATATTGTGGTTTTAAACTTGGTTTATATTTCTTATATTGTTGATAGGTATACTAGAATCAAATGGTTACATTTATACAGAGGCCAATGGTGGCTTGAATCAACAAAGGACAACGGTTATTTTCATTTTTCTGTTTTATACATAAATAGCTACTGTTTGACCTGAAGATTGCTTGAGATAGCACTACTCTTGACTGTTATTTCATGAATGTTGTCAATGCTTCATAGATATGCAATGCTGTTGCAGTGGCCGGCTATCTCAATGCTACTCTTTTGATCCCGATCTTCCACTTTCATAGCATATGGAAAGATACTAGGTTTGTCAGTTTTCCATCTTTTAATTTTTTTAGTCTTCTTAGGACTAGAAAGTCTGGCAATTGGCGTTGGCATGGCAGTTTACTAATACCACCTCTGAAACCATTGCTGGTTAGATATTGCTATTGTCATTTTGGTTTGCTTATTAGTAATCTTTGATCAGCCAGTATAATTTACGAAATGAAATTTGATTGGACAAGAATGACTTGGATTAAGGTTGGTTTTCTTCTAGCTATGAGACAACCTGATAATGTTATAGAATTTGGATCCTCTCAATTTGGATTTCTTTCAATTTATCTCAATTTGATAGTTTAGCCGTTAGATTGATATTTAACAGTTCAGATCAATCACAACTCCATCAAATGAAACTTGGTTTTGAATAACATTCTTTTCAGTGATTGATATGGACTCTTAAATATTGATCTAACAACTAAAGATTAAAATTGAGGCAAATTGAGGCAAATCAGAATTGGGAGGATCTAAATTCAAAGTTGACGTTATTTTATCTTTTATGTGCTTGCTTAATTAGTAGCTGATATGGCATTTAAAGGATTCAATCCTTGGATCTTATTGTTCAATATCTTGATGTTGATTGTGACTCTCGTTCATATTGATTGTATGGTCAATTCATTGTGCAAGATTACCATGAAAATTTTATCATATGATATTAACACCTGTATTGATCATATAAGGTATTGTTTTAGAACGTTATTTTCTAAGGATTTGTCACATCCATAAATGACCAAAATTGCATTTAGTCATGAGAATTGGATAACCTGCCTTAAAGATAAGCAATTAGATATAATTTATAGGTGGGTGTTTCCTAAACTCACTTTCCTAGTGTTTAATTTACTGTTACTGTTGTGTGTGACGTAACACTATTTTAGTGATGATAAAATTGAACTGTTTTCTTAATAATAATTCCTCGATATTAATGTTGATAATTACCCAAGTTTTTTTTCCCGCTTTTTCCGCCCTTTTCAGCAAACTATACTGATTCGTTATGTTTTGTGGGTTCAGCAATTCTAGGGACATTTATGACGAAGAATATGGTACAGAAACCGAAAAAAACACTGAACTAAAACAAAAAAAATGATATTCTTAATTCTCTGCCCTACAATGAGGAAAAAACACATATTTATACTGTAAGGCTGTAAACTGAAATGGGAGGGGGTTACGAGGGGGTTACACGTGTGATAAATGGGTTTTATTTCTTATTATTGGTTGAGAGACATTATTATAGCAACGGATGTTTTAATGCCGGTGGTTATGGAGTTAAACGGATGAATGGGTGGCTGCTGTGGCATTTTGATTGCTTGGCATTGTGGCTGCTATTCTGTTTCATCCTCCCTGGGTTGGATAGAACTCGCCCTCGAGTCAAATTTGGCATCATCGTCGAAGTATGGGGATAAATCAGTAACGTTGAAGGTGGCAGACACTCCATAAGCACCAGGCAATTCCACCTTGTAAGCGTTGTTGTTGATCTTTTGAACAATCTTGAATGGACCATTAGCTCTTGGGGACAGCTTGGCGTGTGGTTGTTTAGGAAAACGTTCTTTCCTCAGATGTATCCAAACCAAGTCTCATACATTAAAGATTTGCTACTTCCGATGCTTGTCCCGCTGTGTCTTGAGTTTGGAATTTTGCTTCTAGATTCATTCACAAACTTGTTCATGCAACTTCTTGATTTCCCTAGCCCTTTGATTTGCATCAGAATTATACTGGTACTTATTAAGTGAAGGTGTCAAGTCTAAGGGACTAAGGCGTCGCGTGCCGTAAACAACTTCAAATGGACACTTTCCAGTTGCTTGGTTGTCAGAATTATTGTAGACAAATTCTATTTGAGCAAGAATAAGGTCCCACTGCTTCAAATTTGTCCCCACAAAACTTTGAAGAAGATTGCCAAGAACCCTGTATATAGCTTCAGTTTGAACGTGTAACACCTTACTTTTATCTATATTTTCCCATATATTATAGTATGTACAATGTCCAATTAGCTCATATTAAGAGCTTGAACCATTAATTGAACCAAAAATATTGGAATAAAAAAAAAGTGGTACTATTCATTTGGTTCTCAAGTTTTCTGGATGAACTTTGAAAAATCATAACTTAATCCAGAAAAATCGTATCAATGTAGTTCAAGTCTCTAAATGAAGATAGAAACCTGATATACAAGATAAAAATATGAAAACCTCCTTTAAACTGACCAATTAGTACAGTTTATTGCTCAAACTTACACTGTACAAATGGTTATTTTTCTCTTTTCCAGGATTTTGGCCATAACTTCAAAATTCATATCTAACTCTATATTGAGCCAAATCATGTAATCTATATTCCATTGGAAAGATATATATGTCTACTTACCTTTATATTTTTTTTATACATTTTTTTAGTCTAGAAAGGGCAGAACCTCAATTTGAATCACTAGGAATCAAAACATCACTTTTACTGGAACAGTCTTGGGAAAAACTTGTATATCTCTCATTGTACAGCTCCAATTGAACTCAAACCAGTGGCATATTGAACTCAAAACACAGATCGTTTCAAAAATATAAATAACTTATTTTTTGGAGCTCTGTACGATTTTATACTTCCTTTCAAAGTAAGTGATACTTACAGTGAAATTCGCAGCTTTTACTTTACTGTCCAGTTTTGACCCTTAACTTCAAAAATATACTATAAATTGTACACATATCCAAATTGAGTGTTCTTTATCTCATTGGAAAGCTTGTTCTCTCTAGATTTAGATAATATATAACACTTGACTTACTTGCCATGTCTCGGTCAAACAGTATTGACTTTACTTTCATGGCTACAAAATAAACTTCTAGCAATATAACATGGCAAAGAAGACTTCATAACAAGCTCACATGATCATTCCATGTTTCAAATCTATGCCAAACATTTCATAATGCTCATAAGAACATAATAGTACAAGGATACAGATCCATATGCATATACATAATTTTTATACATTATTTCAAAATATGGAATCATAGCTTGAAATTATCATCAAGCATCATTCTCTCCTTTATTCTCTTTGGCTCCTTGATCCCCTTGACATTGTTTGTGCCTATCATTTGGGATACTTGAGGGGGGTGAGATTGGGGACAATCTCAGTAGCAAGTTACATTTCATGCAATTATGTCAATCATGTCAAATAACTCACATTTGATCACATCTAATCACATCAATCATATTTAAACAATAAATTGCCACATTGGTTATAAAAAAATTCGGCAGCATAACGGCTTAGAAAATGGACATCCCGGGGAATAAAACCCCTCATTTAACAGCCAAGACCAATCAAAGAAATTACAATTTCAATATGGCAACACAATTTAATCATAGAAAGACAATGAAAGAACATAAAGCAAGAATATGAAACTTAACTACCTTGAAGCATTCCTTTGGCTCTTCCTCTTGAATCTAATGCTTCACCACTTGGTTCCCCCTCCTTTAAGAACTTACTTGGCTTTATCAATTCCTAATACACCATTAAACACTCACTTTATTCACTGGTTTCATGAGTTACTTCTTAAAGACTCACAAAACCCTAGAATTTCATTTTCTTCACCTTAAACTTTTTATTTAACCCCATACTTGCTCTTAAGGTTTTGGACCATGGGGAATCCATTTTTACCATCAAATACATGAAAATCCAGCTCCTTCCCACCTTATTAGTCTGACCAAAATCTGTTCTTAAGGGAAAGGAATTAGTTTTTCACAAAACTTGCTTTAAAACACACCTAGTTTACTTTTCTTGAAAAATCTTATGTTTTTTTGTAAATTTATGGCTTAAAAACTCCTTCCCTCTTCTTATCATGCTTAGGCCAAGATTAGAACAGCAAAGGGAGAAGGAGAAAATCCAAGAAAACCAACTCAAATTACTTAGAAACTATGCTAGGATACTTACAAATTGAATGAAACTTGCTTACCAATTTATTTGGAATTTTCTTCTCCTTTTTCTCCTCTTTTTCCTTCACCTTCACGTGCTGCTCTCTCCCTCTCAAAATGGCAGACTTCTCTTCCTCATTTCCTTTCTAAATGGTCGGCCAAATCATGGGAAGGAAGGGAGTAAATATAAATTTCATCAACCAATGAAAACTTGCCACCTAATGACTTGATTTTTCTAGTTTTTTCATGAAAATAATAAAATATGGCTAATTTGACATGTACAGCTTGGTCAGCATGAAATGGAGGGTATTTTGGTCCAAAAATTTTAGTTATTTACTTATCCAGATATATCCTGGACTGGTCTGGACAATTAAAGCTACTTTTGCAGTATATTTTACTATCATTAGGATACTAATTATAATCATAAAATTACCATAATATAATTATCCCAATTGGTCCAAATATAAGACCCACAGATTTTTCTTGAATGAATACTGCTTCTTCCTGCAGTCCAGATTGACATTTATGGGGTAAGACATTAATATTAAATCATAATTACCCAATAAATATTATTTTGATCTCAATAAATTCCATACTATATTCCAATGTTCTTAGCTCATTAAGAGCTTTATTTTGACTATAATTTTTCATATTTACAAAAATACCCTTGACCCGAGACTTTTTAATAATTTTTAAAACTTTCGGGTCATTAGGTGTAATTTCACCAAAATTCATAAAATTTACTTCAATCCCCTCCATGCGTCCAACGCCTTCCTTTCTTTCTTTTTTTTTTGGTTTTCTTTTTTTTTTCTTTTCTTTTTCTTTATTTTTTTTCTCCTAAGGGTAAAATAGTCATTTTCTCATTTTTCCTTCTGACCGAGATAATTGCCCTCTTTATCTTATATTATGCAAAAATGGTGTATATTCATTTTTACAAATTTCTTATAGATTTTAAAATATTGGGCCTTAAACATTTAAGAGAAATTTTAGGATATTACAATTCCCTCCCCCTTAAAATAAATTCCGTCCTCGAAATTTAGATACATACTAGTACCTCTTATTTCCTTTCTCTTAATTTCTCAGTTTTTCAGACTATTTTTACTCAAGAAATACTCCTATTTTTCACTTACTTGACTTTTCAGTCAATATTTTACTCAGGTATTATTTAGTTATTTATAATATTTGAAGAGTCTGGTTCATATTCTTTAAACTGGGAATTGTGAGGACATCATAAACTATCTTTATCTTAGGGGTATCCAAAATTTCCGCTTGTAATATCCTTATAGTAATTCCATAACTTTCTCTTATCTTGTTCATACTATATTTTCTTTATTGGCACCTGATATTATCTCTTTCTCTACTTTCATTACTTTAGACTATTCATATGAATAATCTTTTTACTATGGCATAAGCTCGTCACATTAGCTTTGCCTAGATGACATTTACAAGTCATTTCATATTTGCTTTTCATTTCATTTCTTTTCTTTACCTCAAGTCTAACTCTTCTTTTATCTCATAATCCCTTGAGACTATTATGATCTCAAACACTTTTATAGTAGTATCATAGATATAACAACTCATGGTAGCTATAATAACTTCTAGTAACTCTTCTTGAGAGCATTATTTATCGTTACTATAAGTGGGAACATGCTTTTCATAAAACATTGGCTAATACCTGCTACTCAATCCTGTTACATTACTCGTATCCAGATCCACGCTTACTTTAATAATTATAGGCCCCTATGGTCATTATTGGATCAGGATTAATCATCTCAGGGAATGAGATTTAGCCTTTTTAACTTATAAAAACTCATTTCTTAATCTCTTTCCCACGTTAGTTTCTCTTCTAATTAAGCGGTAAAACAACTTGAGAGAAATTTTTCATAACATCTTACTAAACTTGGAGACCTCTCGTCTCTATTACAGTGTTTGGTCTCTCCCATTTCATAACTTTACTTACTTTACTAGGATCTACTGCAATCTATATAGGAGATTCTGTAACCTACTAACCGTACTTTTTGGAGCCCAGCTCCCATCTACTAAGTTCAGCAAGCTTTTTCTTTTAATTACATTTCAAAACTTCTCAATTACCTTTCATGCTCCTTTAAATGTTTGAGGTCACAATAAACTATTCATCTTTTATTCATGTAGCCTAACAGGTGCTTTTAGTAAGACTATCATAAATTCTCGGTGCCCAAATTTAATCATTGGCACATTTTTCTTACCTTTTATCTTTTTCATACTTCCCAGTAGGTCACTCATTCTAAAATCTCCCTCACTTGAGCACGCTTAATTGTAGAGTGTTGAGGGGTTCTGCTGCACTCTTGTCATTCTTTAGACTTCGAAAATGCGGCATTGGGCTTCATTTTACACTATAACACATCTATGTGACCTCTGGATCACTTATTGCTTTTAATTTTAGGGAATTCATCCCCTATACTTATACTGCTTCTTTTTACTCTAGCCTTTACTAGCTTAGAGATACATCCCACCATTATGCCTTTACGTATGAGCATACCCATGAATCTTGTACTCTGCTTATCTTATCATACCTTTAAGATCTTTTTGCTCTTTGTGATTCAAGGTCTAAATAATATTAAGGCAGTGGTCTCTAACTTTTTTACTCTAACGACATATCTGCTTTATCTGCTCTTATACATAACTTCTTATTTATTTAACCATGGTCGATTAGTGTTTTAGCAATTTAAGGGAAACTTCTTAACCTTTCAAAAGTTTCTTGCTAGCTTAGTTAGAATCTAGCCCTCAGCCTCTCACCATTACTCATTCTTGCTCTACCGGGCATCACCCCAAGAGCCACTTTCCATTACTTTGCCTTGGCGACTCATCTGATGGAGGATTTTATCTCTTTGCTCAATTGGACTTCTCCCCAAGAGCTACCTTCCATCTGCCTTGCCTCGGCTAATTTTATCATATGGAAGATTTCATTTCTTTGCTCAATTGGACTTCTCCCCAAGAGCTACCTCCCTTTTTCATCACCTTGGCAATTAATGGAAAATTGTATTCATTGTGAGATCTTTTGGCCAAGAATTTTCTTTTAGCTAGATTTCATACTAAACTCAACAATTGACTATCTCAAGCTTTCTTAGTTCCCTAATTACTTAACACTAATCAAATACCTTAGGCTCATACTTTATACCTTATACCTCATAAGTATACTAACTTTTCTTACAGAGGCATTGCATCTTATCAAACTTTCTCGTTTGAATCTTACATCAACTTTCTTGTCTATTCTTAACATCATTTTTCAAGCATCTCTTAGCTTGAGCTATCAACATAACATTTAACTTAAACTCAATACCTAGAATACCTTCAAGGGGTAGGCAAAATCACATCTTGCTCGTACAATCTAGAAGGAGATTATTTGTAAAAGTTGATTCATGCCAATACTCTCATCACTACTAGGGAAAGGCATATAAATCTTTGTATTGCTACGGTGCTTATTTAGACAAACAATGGATATTGTAGCCCAATTTCTCATCAAGTCATTCTCATATAACTGATATAATGGTAACTTCCAGACTTAACTTCTTAGCATAGCTATAGGATCAGTCTTACACCTGAATCATACCTTTACTAAGGTCAGGTGACTTATAGACCTTAGACTGAGATTAGCACAAAGGCTTTCTCCTGCGCTTATGGTCTGGGGTTGGCCATCTCCATAGTACTGTCACGAGTATAGTGTCTCGGCTCTTTATACTTAAAGCACACATTCTTCATTGCTAAGCATAGCCTTTTACTATGAGCCTTTCCATATTCTTAAAAATGAGAGTTGACTTACTATCTCCTTTGTGCATATTGCCTTACTTCTTGAATCCCCTGTTATTCCATGGCTTCTTAGCCTCCATTACTTATCAACAAACTATTGTAGGAAGATTAGGTACCGAGTCAGTAGATTATACCTTGTGACATATTTAATGACTGACTCATTCACATCTTAGCTGATCCTTATAATTCCACTTTCTTCTCATCTCTTACAGACTAGGGAAAATAACTTTCATAAAACTTATTCTCATAATACTTCCCAAGTCAAAACAGTGCCCTTTACCTGATTAGCTCATTCCGTGTTCTGCCACCATTGGTCAGTCTCCTTTACTATTAAACTTCCATTTTCGACGTGCATCCTATCATCTTTGAATTTTTTTTTGGCACACAATCTACTTTTCGACAATGTGCACATCGAATTTATCATCAAAGAATGGAAGCTAATACTTTCTCATCAGGCAATCATATATTAGTGGTTGGCGAACACATCTAGTTGCCTTGGGGAAAATCCTACAAAACCTACTAATTTACTTGAGGCTGCTGCAGTATAGCCGGAAACCTTAAAGGCTCTAGTTTTTCCCTTGTTGTCCTTGAGCATTAACTATCTCTTATAGTTGCTCAATAGTTTTCTGCTACTGATCCAGAAGATTAAGGATTACTTGCAAGGGATCTAAACTGGGAGTACAATCATTTACTGTTACTAGAGTCATTTGAGAGGCGTGTGCTTATACTGTTAGCCTTTGTTGAGCACCTCTTCGTATCTTAACGACTCTTAATAACAACTTGAACTCCACAATTACATTAACTACTACTTCATTATACCATCACTGGTAAGAACTTATCATCGTATCTCAACCCCTGGTCTTTTACTTTACTAATCTTTAATCAGCTTCTGGTTGCATATATATTTAGTCAAAGATTGCAGTTATACATCTTATTCATATATACATGCTCCCCATATATGCACATTTCCTTGAGCTTATAGGGCTTCCATACTAACATTAGACTTCTTAATTGGATCTCCTTTTGGATCCCCATATGAGAATTCTATTGCCTCAGCTTTCTTTCTTGATAGTGCTTTACCTGAAGCGTTCAGGCAATGACATAGCCCTTCAGAGTGTTAAACACTCAACCTTGAGGGAACTCCTTAATACAGCTCCAGAGCTCATGATCTTGTTATGACATCTAGTACTTGCTCAACCCATTCCCTTATAGGAAGCTTAAAATCATAATGCCCTTCTAAGAATCTCTTTTGCTTCTTGTACTATACCAAGAAAATCTAAAATTGAGCATATCCTCACAAATCCATCATGATATTTATTATACATAACTTTAATAGCATTTGGATTTGGAGTTCTTGGTTTAGTTGGAATGAAAATCTTGCTGGATCCTATGTCTTTCCTTATAGGATCTTGATTAGGCTCAGGCCAAATTCCTGTATTTGGGTTACTAACCATCTTTCTTTTCTAACTTACCTTTCTTTAAATCTTACATTAATTTTTCCCCATTGATTTTTTTTTTCTATCATTTATTCCTTACTGGCCTCTTTCATTCATTACTGAAAACATCTTGCCACTGAACCTATTTTGTAGGCAGGATACTTGCTTTTTACTTATTAACAACCTGCCATTACATCTCATAGCTACTTTCTAGTTAGTGGCTTGGCATTAGAGAAAAGTCTTAAGTCAACATTCATACTAGCTGCTGATTAATGAAGTTTCATATCTTTCTAAAATCATCCTAGGCCATTTTCTTTCAGAAAACTATCAGAACTATAGGGCTTATCAATCTTTCTCATCATCTCATACTCTTTAGAGGTATATATTGAATTAAGAGTTTTGATGATTCCAAACCAACAATCAAGAGCTTGGATTGAAGATATCAAAGAAGCTCAAAGTGTTTTAAGTGAAGAATTTCTAAGTAATTGCTGCTAGATCTTCTGGAGGATCTTTAGCTTTAGTTATGAATGGGTAAAAGATTTTGGTTTGAGGAAAAGATGTTTTTAAACCTTGATTTTATGTTAAATCTTGACTCATGTGAAAAACACCCACAAACAGACGAAGTTCGAGAAGTTTAAACTGAACTGTCATATGGGAAATTCGAACTTTGCCTTTGGAAATTCGAATTTCGAGCTAAAACTGAACAAGTCTGAAGAGATGTCTCTCTGTCAGACGAATTTTGATTTCCCAAAATTCAAATTTTCATATGAGACTGAAAGAAGCCTTTTTGTGTCAGACGAACTTCAAGTCTTCAAAATTCGAATTTAAGATAAAATGCAGTTTGAGAAAACCAAAGAAATTCATCTGAAATAATGTTAAAGTTTATCTAAAATCAAGATGAAATTGAGTTTCAAAAATACTATGTGACAGACGAACTTTGGCTTTCCAACATTCGAATTTCCATATAAGTCTAAAAGAAGTTTCTTTGAAACAGACGAACTTTGAGTCTTCAAAATTCAAATTTCAGACAAAACACAACTTATGAAAATGGAAGAAATTCATCTGAAACAATGTTAAAGTTCATCTGAGATCAAGAATAATTTAAGTTTCAAAACTGCTTTCTGTCAGACGAACTTTGAACATTAAAATTCGAATTTCAGAAGCCAAGGGTCTGAGTCTGTTGGAATGAAATGTTGACATACGAATGACAGAGTTTTGTAATTTCGAATGTTGAAGTTAGTCTGAAAAGAATCTCTCTGACAGACGAACTTCACTCTTTCAACATTCGAATTTCGAAGAAAGTGAACTACTGTGCCTCCTTGAACGAACTAGGAACAGACGAATTTTGGGCTTCCAAAATTTGAATTTCGAGGGCACTGTAGAAAATTGAAAACACTGTTCATACTTAACAGAAAAACTTTCTTCTTGAAAATTCGTATGTCACAACGTGAAAACATTTTACAAGTTTCAAAATTCGAATTTCACTTCATGAACAGACGAACTTCGTGCTGTAATGTTGGAAGCTTTAACCTTCGGTTCCTTCAAAATTCGTCTGTTGACCAACCAAAATTCAAATTTTAGTATGTCAGAAGCATTAAATGCGGTTGGTTAATGGATAAGTTTTTCAGAGTAACCGTTGGATAACTTCCCCAACGGATAGATTTTGACTCTAACGAATAGTTGGGACCTAAATCTATAAATACAATAACATTTGAAGTTGTGGGTAACGAATCAAACTTGTATATACCGAATTTCTGCCAAATCTTCTTCTCAAGAGCTTTTACCTTCTAACTTCAATATCTGTACTTTAACCTTCATATCTACTCTATTCAAGAGAGTTATATTTTTGTAAACAATCTACTCTTCATCTGGTAGATAGATTTACTTGTGAGGGGAAATCACAAGGGGATTGGGAAGCACATTGTAGAAGTGCTTAAAGAGATTGAGAAAGCTCCAGAAAACAGAGCATACTCGTTGTACTGAGGCATTAGCAAGAAGCCCGTTGAATTCTTGCTGTATAGTGGAAAAATCTCAAGAGGTGTCTTGGGGACTGGACGTAGGTCAAGTGGATAGACCGAATCAGGATAAATTACTGAGTGTTCTTCTCTCTATTATTACTTTTCAGTTTACTCTATTTATACATTGCTTTATTACACTTTACTTTCTTCACCCATTTGACTTTGTGCAGAAAAACTTCAATCTTCCCAATTCACCCCCCTCTTGGGAAGTCAGCCTTGCTAACAAGTAGTATCAGAGCCCGGATTCCCATTCAAAGGATCTCACAGTCCAGGAATTAAGATGGCTGGCTTTGGAGAAAGCATACTTCCTGAAGGGAACAACACTAATAGACCACCAGGCTTCAGTAGAGAACATTATGGGTACTGGAAGATGAGGATATAAATTTACCCCCAATCAATTGACCTTGATATCTGGTCAGTCATTGAGAAAGGAGATTTCATCCCAATGACTCTAACTGAAGATGACAGACACAAAGAGAAGCTAGAAGCAGAATGGAATGAGGAAGACAGAAGAAGAGTCCTGCTAAATTTCAAGGCAAAGCATTGTTTAGTCAGTGCCCTGAACAAGGACGAATTCTACAGAGTCTCACAATGCTCCACTGCAAAAGGGATGTGGGACACTCTGCAGATTACACATGAAGGAACAACTGGGGTCAGGGAGAACAGACTAAACACATGCATTAGAGAGTATGAAAGCTTCAGAATGACTGAAGGAGAAACTGTAAAGGAGCTGCAAAAGAGATTCACTCTCATCGTGAATCAATTGAAGAGCCTGGGAAAGGAATACACTCAATCTGAAAAAGTAAGAAAGATACTCAGAGCTCTTCCTCTGGAATGGCAGCCCAAGGTGACAGCAATAGAGGAAGCCAGAGGAGAATCAATGGCCTCTGTCACAGCTCTCTTCGGCAGCCTTGAGGAGTATGAAGGAAAAATCAAAGCTCTCAAGGAAGCTGGGCTGGACAGAAAGAAGAAAGGCCTTGCCCTCAAAGCTGCTGATGAAAAGGAAGAAGCATCTGATGAAGGAGATTAGCTGGATGAGGAAACTCTGGCTATGATGGTCAGAAAATTCGGAAGATTCTACAGCAAGAAGAAGAACAAGAGATTCTTCAAGAAAGGAGCAGCTAGTGAAAGCAAGAAAGAGGCAAAAGAGCCTGTGACTTGCTATGAATGCAAGAAGCAAGGACACATCAAATGGGATTGTCCTCAATTCCTCAAAAAGCAAGAAAGAGAAAAGAAAGTTGCTGACAAAGGGAAGAAGAAGAAAGCCTACATCTCATCGATATGGGGCAACAGCTCAGATGAGGAAGAAGAAGATGAAGATGAGATTGCCAACATTTGTCTGATGGCACTTGCTTCTGAAGAAGCCGAACCCTCATGCAGCAGTGATCAGGAAGAAGAGGTATATGAATATGAACCTTCCTATTCTGAATTACTGGATGCATTTCATGAGCTTCATGATGAGTTCATCAAATACGTGCTCAACAATTTGAAGCCAATCTACAAACTCGTCTAGTTGGAGTCTTCCCTCAAATTCAGGAATGTCTATTTTGATGTCACTAGAGTGGAATGGTTGTTGTCAAGGATGACGGTGGTTGTCAGTGGATGACGAATTGCTGCTACCCGAATCACGTTCTAGGTTTTCTCTGTGAGTTTCTAGCAAAGCTCGCTGCATTTCTACGGTAGCCTCCAACTCTCGTATTCGACGTCTCATCTCGTCCATCGCAACATTCTATACATTCCTGCGTCTTGGAGGCATTTTTTTTTGGCCTTTTCTGTAAGGTTAGGACTTAAGCAAAAACAATTAACAAGTATAGGGGTGAAAAGGTAATTTTATGGGGTACAAGGGTGGAAAAGGAATTTTAAGAAAGTTTGAGGCAAAACTGTAATTTTGAAAAAATATGGGGTCAAAATGGAATTTTAGAAAACTTTAAGGGGTCAAAAATGTAATTTCAAAACGTTTAGGGGCCAAAGGGTAGATTAAGGAAAGTTTAGGGGCTAAAATGTAAATATGAAAAGTATAGGGGCAAAAATATAAATATGGAAGAGTTTAGGGGTCACACGATAAATATGAGAAATTTGTTTGACTAGGTAGGGTGACGTGGCAGACATTGGGTGGCTGATCTGTCGCTGACTGGACAGGTCAAGATGACGTGGCAGATGACGTCATTGTCTTCAACCTCTAGCGGGCGTGTGCTGTGCGTGGAACGTCGGCAACGACGCATGGGATTTTGGCAGTGGCGTGTGGAATGTTAGACGGCGGTAAAACTCTCCAGTCCGAGATTTTCTGGCCTTCCGAGCTCGAGGGTGATATCCGTTTTCCAGAAAAGTGATCAGAAATGGATTCCGACAGCGGTGATGGCGGTTGCTGCTCACTTTCAGGTCATTCTCTGACGGCTCTCTCACTTTACTCGTCTCCTGGACACTCTCTAACCAGTCTTTGATACCAAAATGATACAGAAACCGAAAAAAACACTGAACTAAAACAAAAAAAATGATATTCTTAATTCTCTGCCCTACAATGAGGAAAAAGCACCTATTTATACTGTAAGGCTGTAAATTGAAATGGGAGGGGGTTACGAGGGGGTTACACGCATGATAAATGGGTTTTATTTCTTATTATTGGTTGAGAGATGTTATTGTAGCAACAGATGTTTTAATGCCGGTGGTTATGGAGTTAAATGGATGAATGGGTGGCTGCTATGGTGTTTTGATTGCTTGGCGTTGTGGTTGCTATTCTATTTCAGAATATTTTATGAATACCTTAAAAAATGATGTACGGGTGATCAATAAGATTCCTGAGTGCCAGATGGAATGATTTGGCAGCAACCACTTAAACATTTATTATGTCAGGATAAAGGCATGGTCTTCTTCAGGATTACTATAGAGACGTGGTATTTCCAAAGTTACTTGAAGAGAAGTGAGTATATGATAAATGTATGAATGAATTTCTAATTGTAGAATATAATAACATGATCTATAACAGCCAAACAAATTGGAATAATTTGTAAATGGCCATGGTGTTTGAGGAAGAGGAATAAATTCATCTCTTATCTTGTTTCTGTTACTCACCACTTGAAATGAAGAGGTCAATGCTTCTTTTTTTTTCTTTTATTTTGCCAGAAAGGTCGTTGTCTTGGCCCCAACCTGAAAAATATCAAGCCCTCATGTTAGGGTAGTCTTAAGAAGAAGAAAAAAAATTACGACATTTCTTTGTCTTCTACTTGGTTAAACTCTTGGAAAAGTATGTAATTTTACTCTAGAAGGTAGAAGAATTATTGAAAGATATATTTGCATCATTGGCATGGTTAACATTTGATGTTTAGAGGTTATGTCAAGGACCATTTCAACTGAGAAACTTTAGCTGTTAAACGAAGGCTGATGAATTGTTTTGTAATACCTTCTAACACGGCCCCTCAATGAAAACCACTTGAAGTGTTGACAAAGCATCAACCCACCATATTTTGTGTTGAAACATAATTTTCTTTTGTTTTTTTTTTCAAAGAAAGTAAGGTGAATGAAGGGTGACGAAGTATGAACTCTTGGTCACTTGGTCATGGAGGCTTTGATACCATGTCAAAGCCAATTTCAACTCAAAAGTTTGAATGGTGAAGTGAGTTACCATGAATAGCTTTCATTATAGACTCTAAAATTTGAAGAGCGGAAAACTATTATGTTTGTTGTTTTTAAGAATTCTCTATTAAACCATGCAGGGTCATAAGGATTTCTCCTTTTGCAAATAGATTGTCATTTGATGCACCTCCAGCTATCCAGCGGCTTAGATGCTTCGCAAATTATGAGGCTTTGCGGTCTTCTTTTCCTATTTTAACTTTAGGGGAATCTTTGGTCGCAAGGATGAGAGAACGTAGTGGAGCAGATGGTGGTAAATAAGTCTCCATACATCTTCATTTTGAAGAGGCTAGACTTAAGCAGATATGAATATTTTGTTGTTCCAAGTTGTGAACATTATATCTTAATTTTTGCTGCAACTGTTGTACCGTGTACTATCATGTGCAGGATATGGTTGCTTTTCTCGTGTTGTGTTTTTGATGGTGGAAAGCAAGAAAAAGAGAACATGGATGCAGCAAGAGAAAGAGGTTGGAAAGGGAAATTTACAAAAGCTAGACGAGTTATACGTCCTGGAGTTAACAGGATTAATGGGAAGTGTCCCCTCACTCCTTTAGAGGTAAGAGTCTCCTTAAATCTCTTCTGATCTTCATCTGCAAGAATAGGAGGAATAGTTCAGGGAACACTTTCTTCATCTTGGAATTTTTCTTGGTCTTGCTGGTGCTTCGAAGCTTAATGGAAGTCGTCTTCTTTTTTTTTTGTTTCATTACTTTCATGTCATCAATGTTCTTGCCATGATAGCAATTTTTATAAATTTTCCCTTGAACTGTGCTGTTCAAAATTATCGTTGATGTGTTCTTCCATATCTTCAGGTTGGATTGATGCTTAGGGGAATGGGTTCAGTAAGAACACATCTATCTTTTTGGCATCTGGAAAAATATATAATGCTGAGAGAAATATGGCTCTGCTACTGGAAATGTTTCCTAATTTGCAGACAAAGGAAACCCTGGCATCTGAAGAGGAGCTTGCTCCATTTAAGGTATAGTTTTGTACTTTGCCCCAGCCGCCCACTTTCATGCTTGATTAAAATGGCTGTGATTTTGACTGGAGTTACTTCTCCTGGAATTATTCTTCCAGGATGGTTGCTATAGACTACATTGTTTGTCTTTCATAGTGAGGTGTTTGTCACAACTCAAGGTGGTGACTTCCCTCATTTTCTGCTGGGCCACAGAAGATACTTACATGGTGCACACTCTAAGGTAATTAGGCCTGATAAGCGGAAGTTATCATTACTTTTTATAATCCCAATGTCGGGTATGTATCTTGTTACTTCTCTGCTTATTTCTTTTCGTTTAGTTTTATGCAGCAGGAATAGTTGATGTTTGAGGATGTAAATTTAAACTTTTAGTCTTACAAGAACTGTGATGTCAATAAACATGGATTAAAAACAAGTTGAAAAAAATTTCAAAGGCTTGCTATCTGCTAATTGAACTCCAGGGAACATGCACATCCAATACTTGAACGTGGCTGCTGAGGGACCATGCCTATCCAGGCTGCGAAAAAATATCTCATATAGAAAAAATTGCAACTACACACACAACTCTTGAATTTGCAACTTCGCACAACTGTGGGGTTAGTCATTTCAGTTTTAAAAAAATAATAGAAGCGGCGCCCCTGAATTGAGGTAGCCTCATTTGAACAAAATTGTAAATGCATGAGTTCTGTGAGTAGCAATATTTTTTTAGATTAGAATCTGTTAAGTTTGTCTGTTTTTAATCTTTTAAGAACTCGCTATTCACTTTGCTTTTAGTTAAAAAATGAATTGGAGGAATTCCAGTTTGTTGATGTTCTTAAGACAAGATGACAATTGTTTTAACCTCTTAGAAACTAGAAATGTTGAAGAGTACCTCACCTATGACTAATTTCCAGATGGAAGACTCACAAACATCAACTGCTGAGCATCCGGTCACATAGTGATTCCGAGGGATTTGAGCTGAAAAAGACCCAATGATTCAATATATAGCTTTCCATGCTCACACTGCATATGCCGTGTAAACAGAACTGACCAGTCAAGATCTTCAACAACTAATTGAATCAGAGAATTTGATGCCTATCTCTTCACTATATGCGAGAATGCATTGACGCCGACCATCTTTTTCTGGTGCTATGGTTATTTCGATTTTTTTCCCTCCCTTTCTGGCTAGTGAGAGGGCAAACAGATTTCTTTTTCAGTGATCAAAGGATTTTCTTGACAGTCTGATTATTTCTTGGGATTGGATTTTGTAGGGAGTGGCATCTTTTTGAGCATATGATGCCGACTGTGAACAGATTGGAAATTGTTCCTTCGCTTGAATCATTCCCACAACATTTAACTGAAGATTGTTTCATGTTTGAATGAATCAGCAGCTACTGTATCTAACAAGCTGTGAAATGACAAACCCATACATCACACCCTGCCTGTACATTAGTTGGACTTTGGTATCCCCATGTGTTAAGGTTGTGGCAGCAGATTGTTCTTTGTACAAATGCAGGGATTGTTGTCTCCTCACTTTTTTAGATTATTTCTTTTATGTTGCCCAAATTTTCAAATTTTGTTTTTTAATTTTATTTTTGAAATTGATTTCAAGATTAGGATTTCATGGTCAGCTGTAAACTTTGTATACTGTGTTATCCTCAACACCAAATACTGAATTGCTATTAATCCTTATCACTTGAGTTAATTTCAAGTATTTTATATTTAATTGTATATTTATAAATTTACATAAATAATATATTTATTATTTATAGAATTAAGTGTATTTTTATTATATATTCATTTAATAAATATGTATGATAAAGCATATATATTATATATTTTTTGAAAAGATTTATTTTTTATTGTCATATATATTATAAGTATATATATTATACATATAAAAGTAGGGGAAAAAAGCAGTTTCCTCATACGTTCGAAAGGTCTGGAAACTAAAAGCAGCTTTTTCAAGGGTTTGGAAACTCCAAACTAGTGCGTAGCGGAATCAGGTGCTCCGTTCTATTTATTCAAAATACATTTTGAATATACTTTTTTTTTCATGCATTGTGTTATTGGGACATGTGAATGAAAGCCCCTCATCATTGAGAGCTCTGTTGCTCATTGCTTTATTCTAAACCATTAAGTACAAATGAGAGTAATATATATAAAAATGTGGTGTTCAAATTTTATGTTCTGCAAAATTTCTCTTTAATTTTCAAGGTTAGTGGTGATCCATGATTGATGTGTTGTGTATAGATATGTGTGCTGCTCATATCCAACCATCCAGGCAAATTTTCTCCTCTGAAACCCTATTAAAAAGATATTGAAATAAGGCAATTTTTATTTTTAAACTACATGTTTGATTTTAACTATGTATCTAAGTCTCTATATGATGAATTTATTAAATTACATAAATAATTCAGGATATGAGAAATATGATCAAATGATCATATTTAATTTTTAAATAAAATTTCAAATATATATATAATAATCTGATAATTACAAAGCAACAGTCAAGATTTGACTGATAAAATCTTATAAATTTTTGCCAAATTAACCAATTATTTTGAATTAATATAGATTTTCCTGAATTTTAGTGATTCTTATTAAATTAAATTTTGAATAGGTAATTGATGGGTATAGTCAGTCACTGAGATTATAATAAGCTATAAGTAACCACTTAAAATTTGAACATTTCATTAGAAATACAGCTGGCCCAAAAAAATATTTTTGAGGACTACAATTTTGGTAGTTAAACATTAGTAAATTGTATTAACTTAAATATGTAAAATCTTCTAATTAAACATGCTAACTTGAAATTTTATTAAATGAGTGACATAATTTCATAAGATTATAATAAGTTATAAATAACTACTATCATATTGAAACCATGGCTTTATATCAAATATAAATAAGTGAAAATCCTAATCATCCCACATCATATCCCAAATCAATGAGATCAAACTGAAATTTGAATGTAAGCGTTTTTTTTTTTTACCAAATATTTGAATATAGTTTAACTATGAGTGTTATTCTCATTCAATAATGTAAAAATCTTGAATACAAATTAATGAATTATTATAATTCGTTTGACCAATTACCGATGATTTCATAGTGATCTTACAACATTAAAGTTTAATTTAATCTCTATATTTTATTTTTTAACACTATCTTTATAATTTAAAACCATTTTTTTATATTTTATATTATCCTATTTAATTTGATGGCATTCTGTTACCTACGCTTGATTTAAAATTATATGCTAATTGGAAATAATAACTTGAATTTCTTGAGTTTGAGTGTAAATTAAACTAAAATGCCAAAATTTCATATAATATAATATGTTTCCAGGTATTTGAATGATAATCTATGAAGCACTGATACTTGAAAAAAAAAAAGTAAAAGCACACATATTCAATACATGATATAATATGTTACACGTATCATATTTATGCATATATATATATATATCAATTTGCATTATTTTGTACTCATTTGTATCATTTCAAATTTTTTTTGGTAAAATAAAAGCATTTCAAGTTATTATAAATATTTTATAGTTTATTTTAATATTTATATTATAATTTTTAGAATATTTCATATTTATTTTTCTTTTAATGAGTAAATTTATTAATTATATATATAAATAATTTCATAAATAATATCATACATGTATAAATATTCCCTACACTTATATCCTAAAATTTTAAAAATTATTATATTTTTCGAATCGTATTGTATCATATCCTATACATGTACCTATATTATACTACATAGATGATAATGCATGAATGTGGCTCAAAAAATAAAGTAATACATAGCATATGTAGTGAGGAGTGACTTTGATTGATTTTAATGGCAAGGAAATTCATGGTCAAAGTTAGAAAGTTTGGGGTAAACTTTTGAAACTTAGGGGAGGTTATATGCAATGAATCTAAAGTTTAAGAGAACTATTTTATATATTTTACCTATATTTAATCATGATTATTTTAATTGGAAAATCTGATCTAATTATATTTAATCAAATTGTCAAGTTACAATAAATTACAAGTTGAACAAGTAAAATGAGTCAATCCAACATGGGGTCTGTAATATCTTACTTTTTATTAGATATTGAGTAACGTAGAAGATAAAATCAGAGAATATTTTAAAATACATGTAGAATTACAAAAAATGGAGATACACAAAAAAAAACGAGAAGCGTGAATATGTCATTTTTCCATGTTAAAATAAAAATGAGAAAATTATATCTTGACCCCTAGAAATAAGAATCTTATGTTATTTAGTCCTTTAAAGTAAATAATTTTTTTCAATTTAGCCCTTGGGAAAAATTAAGTCAACGGCAATTTTGAAATTTTTGGAAATCCTATCAAAACAGAACTCTCGACGAGCCAAACTCAATGAAATACTGCTTAAAGGTTAATTGAGTTTGTAAAATTTTATAACTCCAATTTAAGTTCGAAAGTGATTTTTAAACAAAAAAAAAAAGGTTTATGAACTCCGTAAAAATAAAGGGATGAAGAGAATTGGATGGAAATTCTCAAAAATAAATTTGGGGATCAAAATAATAAATTTAGTCTAAAAGTAAATTTAGAACAATCCTGTACCAATTAAGTGATAAATTATTAAGGTAAAAGTATTTAATCGGTATGGGATAAAATTTATCGATAAAGGTTATTTGGAACTAATAAAATGCATGAAGCAATTTTTGACCAAAAAACTCCCTAATGTCGTGGCTTTCGGGACATGGAAGGAACTATGCTAATTGTTTTAATAAAGTAAAAGCAAAAAATTAACCAAATTGTTAATTAACTTGAGATTACTATTCACTCATTTGTTCCATCTCCTCAAGGTGTATGGTTAAGCGCTTAAGACCACTCTTTCTCCTTCATTTTCACATCTAAAACAGAAGCAATAAGAGTGAGAAAGAGAGCAAAAACTTAGGGAGAAAAGGGAGAGCTAGAAGCCAAGTTTCAAGGTCAAGTTGCAAAGGTAAGCTTATACCATTCTTATCTTGTATTCTCAAGCATTTCAAGGTCAAGTTTTCCCCCCTCTTTTCTTCTCAAGAATTTCGGCCTTGGTGAGTTCTTGAGAGAGAAAGTTGAGTTTTGTCAAAATAAATCCATGGAAAAGTTTAGTATAGTCACTTGAAGTATGTATATGGAAGTGGTTTGAAATAAATCAAGCTACATCATTTTTCACCTTTTCTCCATGAATTTTTGTCAGACTAAGGTTTGATATAGGGATGGAATTTTATGATTTTGACCCAAAAAATTGATTCTTTTGGTAAAAAACAGGTAGTTACAAGTATGTTGTATAAGAAAAACTCAAAGGAAAATAAAGTGAAAATTTCAAGTTAAAGTGAGCACTTTGTAAATAAGCTTATATAATCAATGGCTTATGACCTTATTTTATAATGTATTAAGGTTCAAGAAAGTTGTGGAAGATCAAAGGAAAAGTGTACAAAGTTTGGAAAGTAAAGGAATAGCATAAGGTAGCATAATCCTTTTACTTGTACTATGTTATCATAATCGTTTTCTATGTGCTTAATGCCTTATCAATTATCATATGATTGTAATGTTGCTATGTGATATTTTTATGTTGTTGGCTGAGTTGAATGAGAGGTTTTAAGACCCCGAGTTGTCCATTTTTCAAAATAGAACTTTTCTGAAATTTTGTGAAATCATATAATTTGAATGTGCAAGTATGTTTGGTCAATGATTCTTTGATGTTTTTATGTAAATATGATAATATGATTGCATGTATGGGTAATTACTATTGAGATTCTTTAAATCTCACCCTTCCAATTGCTAACCATGATAGGGTTATGCCATGTAAGGAATCCAGAAAGAGCCAAAGGAGATGAGGAAGAAATTTATGAACAATATGTTCTTGCAAGTATTAATGTTCATTTTTTATAACATGTAAAAATTCTTGTGTAAAGGTTAGATCATGCATGTTGGGGCAAGTATGTTCCTTAGGTCATCTTCTGATGTTATGTATAGATTTGAAGCAATGAATGGTGATGTATTATATTTATGAAGTTTTTCATATCAATTATTACATGATTTTGTCGAAGATGACTAATAGTGGTTAGAACTAAGTAACTCTATTTGAAACAGGGTAACTAGTTTAAACGTTATATATTCTTTAAAAGTAGATGAAATAATTCCATAGAGTTAAAGAACACATAAATTGGATAAGTATATACTTTATGGTGAATTTTAGAAGTTAAAGGTCATAGCAGGATAATGTAGAAAAAATTGAAACTTTCACTGTAGATACTAGTTGTTCTCAAAGGCAATATAAAATTGTGTAAAGCTCCAAAAATTTAGTGATTTACATGTATAGAAATATCTATGCCTTGTGAAATGAATGCCACTAGTTTGAAAGCATTTGGAGTTATAAAAGACGAGTTATGTAAATTTTCCTAAAACTATTCAAGTAAAAATTAAGTTCTAACCCTTAATAGTTTAAGTTAATGATATGCCCAATACGAGTCGGATAAATGTACAAAACAAAATATTATAGCACTTTTAAATGATTTAAAGTATGCATGATTTGATTCAGGATAGAAGGAGATATGAATTTTTAAATTTAAAATCAAAATCCTGGGAAAATATAAAATAACCATGCGAATAGTAAAATTTATGTTAAATACTGCAGCAATTGGCATAATTAAAGTCCTATTCCATAATTTTTTCCATATAAAGAATATTTTAAGTTATTTTTAAAGGCTTGAATCACCTCTATACGATTTTTCTAGATTTAGTTATGATTTTTCAAAGTTCAGTAGGAAAAAAGGAACTTACCAAGTGAAGAGTAACATGAGATTTTAAATTTTTTTTATTTTAGTCCCTCAAGTGATTCAAGCTTATAAAATGATGCAGATGGATTTTAATAGGGTCTAAATCATGGGAATTATGATTTAAAGTTAACGTGTTATGGGGTTATAAGTTATGTGGATGAACTTTTAAAGAGAAAATCTCCCATGAGTCATAGCCTAAATGGATTGACCTAATATGAGAAAATAGTGATTCAAAATTAGTTATTTGATATTTAAATAACAAAATGATTTTAAAGTATTTTTATTGTATCATTTAGTCTTAAATTGTTGTAAGCATTGTGTTAAGTAACATAGGGCATACTTGATTCATATTCTCAAAACAGTTTCTTTGTCCTTGAAAATAGAAAAAAAAACTTGTTTGATGAGCTTTTGTTTTATAAAATATTCTAAAGAATAGAAAAATAAAAGAACATAAAACTCAGAATATCTTTAAGGTGTCCTACATTTTTTGTTCTGAAAAATATAAAAAAATGTGAAAAGTATTAATATTATTCATGACAAAGTTATAAATTTTGAATAATCATTTAACATTTGTTAGTTATGATTTTGATAACAATTATTCAAATAGATTTTTTTATTTTATTGTTTTCAAAATTTGTTCTAGAAATTAATTTTATAAAATTTTTTTGAAAACATTAAAATAGAGAACGCACTCAAATAAGCCTATAATTTCTCTATTGTTCCTTGGAGGAAGAGAAACAAATTCTCAATTATATATACAGCAATAAATGAAGATTTAATATATCATATAAGATGATATAATTACTAATTATTTAGCTTAGTTGTTGATTCATACATTATTATATAAGATGATGAGATCACTATATTAAAAATTAGGTTTGTCTTAAAGATTAAGGGATGTTTTCAAACATCACAAATTAGTATATCTTGCATAAGCAAATATATCATTATATATCTCTTACATTATATATATTTTATAAGACAAATTTACAAGAGTATTCCATTCATCGCACAGGTGCATTGTTATTAGTATAAAGAAAGAGGGAAAAATAAAAGGGGTGTGTGAGGTAGCTATAGTCATAAATTAAAAAAAGAAAACAGAGAAAGTCAATTTGGAAGGACTCAGTGGTCTCCACTTATTTATAGCATTAAGCTCAATTTGTTGCAAAGCCAAGTCAAAATTGAATGCCAAATCGAACCAAATTAAGTTCGGTTTACTTGGTTGTTCAATTCAGTTTAGTTCGGTTAAATTTTTCTTTTTATTTTGGTTTTATTGAATCAATTTGGTTACTTTGAAAAACCTAAATAAACCAAACTAACCAAAATTTTTATTTTTTATTTTATTGATTGTTTAATTTATTATAATGTTTTGCTTTTGGAGGTTATGCAAGATTAAGTTGTAATATTTTTTATTTTCTTTATAATTTTCTTATTTTTTTAATAATGGATTTGGATTTGAATTTTTTAATACTATTTTTCAGTTAAATGTTATGAATATTATTATGAATAATGCTATTATTGAAGTTAATATTATGCTGATTTTTTTTATAATTTTTTTATATATAAATGTTTTTCAATGTCATTTGAATAAAATATTTGAATGTATATAATATAATTATATTTTTTAATGTTTTACAGGCTTTTGAATATTTTCAAATATTTTGAAAACTTTTAGATTTTTTTTCATGATTTGTGCTATTTTATTTTAATCAAAGTTCCAAATCGAATTGCAAAAATTGAACATAACCAAAATAATTCGATTCAATTCGTTTATTTTTCTAACATCATTTTGATTTTCAGTTTATTCAATTTTTGGAACAAATTGAATTGAAAAGCCAAACGGACACCCCTAAATTTGCTTGCAATAAAGAACCCGAGCTCAAAAAAATTTTGTTAGTAAACTAATTAGATCAAAATTTAATATAAAGGAATTCAACTCTGCCAAAGAAAATATATATATATATATATAAAGGAATTCAATTTCATTTTTATTTTTAGTCTTAATATTTTGCATTTCGAAAGATAAGATTGAAACTTCAAATGAAGTTAAATGATTATGTTTATATAAATAAAATCAAAGACTAAAGAATTTAAAGAATAAAATTAAAATTGAAACTGCAAACAAATTAAATGACCAGAGAATAGACCCTAAATGGCTAAACCCATTCATTTCGAAATTTGATGTTGCGGCTCTTACCGTCATTGCCATTGGTGTGTGACGTTGTGCGTCTTGCCATCTTCTACACTACTCGGTCATCACTCTTTATCAGTTCCTCTTTGACTCTATCGTAGACCTTCATTTACACCTCCAAGCGCGGTGAAGCCAAAGTCGCATTACCCCATAGTGTACCACTTGCAAGCGTCGAAACATCTTTCGTTAGTTTCAAATCTCCACTCAAAGAGGGTGCGTTTTCTTCACTGAGTATAGAGAAGAAAGTGGTTCTTGTTGTCTTTCATTCTCGTTCATTTGAGCTATTGTGTGTCCGCTGTCACTCTTTAGTCGTCACTCTTGTTCGACTCTCATTGTGCTAGATACCTCCATGCCTCTACCTCTACCTTCAAGCATGACCAAGTTGAAGTCTCAACCCTCCCTCAACCTTCCACCCACAATCGTCTAAGCATCCCCTTCTGGCTTCACAGTCTTTTCCAAAGCAGACTCCATGACTTCTAACTGGCATTTGATCTTTATGCAACTCTTTTTAAAACCAGTCTATCTCGGACTGAACATAGACTTTTGGCTTGGTATTTTTCCTTCTTCATTTATCCAATTTCTTATTCATATATGTGAATCTTTAAAGTTTTGGATTCTTTATAATTCGTTTTCATCTCTTCCCTTGTACAGTGGCTAAAGCTCCTCAAGGTAGTCCATTCAAAGGAAAGTTGGAATCCTCATCTTCAAGATGGCTTTTGTCTTATATGAATCTAGCCTTCCAACAGCGGTTTATTATGCCTCACATCAGATGGACTAGGGGTAGTCTTGGGCTTATAAGCGAGGGAGTTGTACACCCCACTAAAGTGCCTTTTTGGGGAAAGGGAGACGGTAATGGACCCATGACAAGTGGTATCAGAGCTGGTCCCAAGTTTGCTTAGTTGGTGGACCACCGGTGATGAGGGCGTCACAGATTGGCCGAGGGAGTTGTTACAGCCCACATCGGATGGACCAGGGGTTAGTCCTGGGTTTATAAGCGGGGACACTGCACATCCTACTGAGGCACCTTTTTGGGGAGAGGATAATAGACCCATGATAAGTGGTATCAGAGCTGACCCAAGGTTTGCCCAGTCGATGGGTCACCAGTAACGAGGGCGTCACAAATTGGTCGAGGGAGTTGTTACGCCCCACATCAGATGGACTAGGGATTAGTCCTGGGTTTATAAGCGGGGGCATTGCACATCCTACTGAGGCACCTTTTAAGGGAGAGAATAATAGATCCATGATAAGTGGTATCAGAGCTGGCCCAAGGTTTGCCCAGTCGATGGGTCACCAGTAACGAGGACGTCACAAATTGGTCGAGGGAGTTGTTACGCCCCACATCAGATGGACTAGGGATTAGTCCTGGGTTTATAAGCGGGGGCATTGCACATCCTACTGAGGCACCTTTTAAGGGAGAGAATAATAGATCCATGATAAGTGGTATCAGAGCTGACCCAAGGTTTGCCCAGTTAGTGGCCCCTCCGGTGGGTGATGAAGGCATCATGGATTGGCCGAGGGAGCTGTTATGCCCCACATCAGATGGACCAGGGGTTAGTCCTGGGTTTATAAGTGGGGATGCTGCACACCCTACTAAGACACCTCTTTGGAGAGAGGGTAATGGACTTGTGACAGGTTGCTTAAGTTATTATTAACAGGCTCACAACATTTGTTAAGAATGAAGTTGTTTATATCTTACATGTTGAAGACGAATTCATGAAACTAAAAAGGCGAGTCCTGAAGATTGATGCTCTTGTGGATTGTGTTACAAGCAAGTAGCAGTGACATCGCTATTGTAGTCGGAGGGCCATTCGACTTTGGCTTTGTGACCTTCAGAATGTCTTATATGATGCTGATGACTTATTGGGTGAGATTGATCTTGAGCTTATGAAGCTCAATGAGTTGTCCACTGAGGATGAGGGAAGAGACACACTTTTCTTTAGATTAAGGCTTACTATTCCTTGTGACATGGCTGAGATCTGTGATAGACTGGAAGGATGGCAAGAGAGATGGATGGTCTCTTCATGACTGAGGTAGTCAACATCGCGCAGACTAACTTCGTAGACAATATACAAACTAGCTCATTAGTCAATGAGTCATCTATGATTGGAAGGCAGAGTGCTAAGGATGAGATTAAGAGAATGTTGTCATTAAAGGAAACAACAACAGATGACATTTCTGTTATTTCTATTGTGGGCATACCTGGAATTACTAAAATTACACTTGCTAGGCTTGTCTATAATGATGAAGTAGTGAGTAACTTTGGAAACTTGCTTGTCTGGGTATCCATTTCTATGGAAGATACAGTAGAAAAGATCACAAATTTGATTCTAGAGTCTATCATGCCAGAGGCAAAAGAATTTCGAGTATCAAATTTGGACAATGCCCAAAGGAAGCTTCAAGGTGTGCTTTCCATGTATCGCAAGTTTCTAATTATCTTAGATGTCTTTTGGAATGAAAATGCAAGTGATAGGGATATGTTGTTTCTTCCATTCAAAGATGTAGCTAAAGGGAGCAAAATCTTAGTGACTACGAGAAGCTCGATCGTTTCAAGAATTGTTTCCAAAATTTCTGCATATCATGTGCAAAGTTTATCCGATGAGGAATGTTGGGATTTGATGAAATAAAAATCACTCCCATGCATAAATAATGATAACCACAGAAAACTAGAGGAAATTGGTGTAAAGATTGCAAATAAGTGCAGGGGGTTACCATTAACAGCGAGTGTTATTGGGAGTATGCTGCGTATCAAATCTGATGAGATTGAATGGCATGGTGTATTGAAAAGCAGATTATGGGAGCTTGAGTATGGTGCAAACAACCTTTTTTCTATACTGAAATTGAGTTATGATCATTTACCTTCTTTTTTGAAAAGATGTTTTTCTTATTACTCCATCTTCCCACATAATTTTGATTTCAAAAGGGATGAGTTAGTTCAGTTATGGATTGCAGAAGGATTCATTCAACAAAGAACAATGAGAAAAGCCGAAGACATTGGCAAAGTTTATTTTAATGTTTTGTTGTTGAGGTCCCTTTTCAAATATTCACATACACATGGTGGTAAACTTGTATATAAAATGCATGAACTAATTCATGATGTTGCTAAATTTGTTTCAAAAGGGTTATGTTTCAGGATGGAGGATGAAATTTCACACCCACCATCCAACCTTGAAAAAATTAGGCACTTGTCTTTGCTGTGCAATGATTTCCATGGAGAGACTTGGGAGGTCATAGGTAGATGTGGCCGCTGAACAACATTGCTTTTGTTGCCTAAAGGTGCACCTCGAGTTCATGAAATCCCTAGAGATATTTTTTGTAAGTTGCCTTATATAAGGGTTCTTAACTTGAGTTATGTCACACCTCATACTTAGACTTATTTTCCATGTATTAAACTATATTTAAGTCTATTCATGCTTGATTAGAGACTTGATTACACAAACCAACTTAAACCAATTTATTTCATTTTGAGTACTATTTCCTTGGTTAACTTTTTTTCACCCAGTGAATTTTGAAAATTCATAACTAAATAAAGAAAAATTATAT
This sequence comes from Adenanthera pavonina, assembly GCA_026686845.1. NCBI lineage: Eukaryota > Viridiplantae > Streptophyta > Magnoliopsida > Fabales > Fabaceae > Adenanthera > Adenanthera pavonina. The sequence goes on along the minus strand of JAIVEN010000020.1, from coordinate 7,685,673 downwards.
TGACATGGTTCAAGTCTCTAAATACAACTTAAAAGATTCTATATATGGGAAAAATGTTGAACAGGAAAATGACTTGGCCAAATTATACAGCAAGTTCGTATTATATTTACTGTAGCAATGGTTATTTTTGAAAATTTCTTATTCTGACCATAACTTTGAAAAATCACCATAAATCATACACAACTCCAAATTGAGTGATATTTATGTCTATGGAAAGCTAAACATGTCTAGTTTTCATACATATAAAAAATCATACCTGAAACCACAAAAATTCTAAACAGTATCACAATGGCCATTTTCTTCTTAGAACTTGTCAACATAGACCTTAATATGTACATACATGGTCATTTCTTGTCTTCACTTAAAACATTACATCATAATAGATATAGATGGACATAATTACATTCATGTAAAGTCCTAGAACCATACACACCATTTTCACAAGGTGTTCCAAACAAAGCACCAATACAAGCAAATTCATTTTAATTAAGAGCTTGCTTTTCCTTCCCCTTTTCTTCTTAGGCAATCTTGCCATAACTTGGACCTATGAAGTGAAACATTTGGAAAGAGAATGAGATTCAAAGAATTTTAGTAGTTGCAACCAAGTATGTGCATATTTCATCATATCATTCATAGAATCATCATTTGAAAGCAATCTACCAATTTATACCATACATTTTCATAAAAATTTCGGCATGGTAACATTTTAAAAATTAGACATCCAAGAGTCATAAAAACTCTCATTCAAACAGCCAACACATCAAATACAACATAAAACATTAATGTCATTGCATGGCATGTTCCAAACATCATTGAAAATAGTTTTAGTAACTTTGACATAACTGGTAAAATAACTACCTTTGGGCTTTCCAAGTTCCACCAAACTTTGTACAGCTTTCCCTTGATCTTCTAACACCCCTTTGGATTCTATAGCATCATAAAATAATGCCATTAACTACTAATTATCCAATTTCATTTACAAAGTGCTCACTTAAACTAAAATTTGCACTTTGTTATCCATCATGCATTCCTTATACAACATACTTGTTCTAACCTATTTTGGACTCAAGGAATCCATTTTTGAGGTCAAAAACTTGAAATTCCTTTCCTATATTAAACCCTAAATAGGCGGAAAATTAACATAAATCATAGGAAAATAACTAACTAATTAATTTGTAATCTAATGACATATTCTTGCACCTTATGGCCTATATAACACTTTTCATGGTTTAGTTTCTCCATAACTTCATTTTCTCTCTCTACTCTCTCTCTAAGCTGAAACTTTCAGTGGAAAAATAGGAGAGAATAAACCATAAAACTCTTCCAAACTAAAGGGTACACAAGATTATGGCCATAAGATATTACCTTGAAGTTTTGGGATAAATCTTGTGATTTTCTCTTCTTCCTTTGGCTACCACTAAGTTACAACTTCTCTCCCTCTTTTCTCACTGTTTCTATCGTGAATATGGTTGAGGATGATGACCAAGATGGCTTAAAATGATAAATATATAATAATAAGTAAGTTTAGTTAATAATTAAATTAACTTGGGTTACTTTTTAGTAAAAACTTTTCTAAAATTTCCTTCATATCCCATGGCATGTTTCAGACATGTCTCAACTTATTTTTGATCAAAAAATTACTTCAATTATTTAAATGGACCAAAATACCTTTTACCGATTACATTTACCCGTACCAATTAGGTATTTTCACCAAAATTGTCATTAAATTGGTAAAGAATTATCCAATAATTAATTTTGGTCCAAAATTACTATCTTGACCCAAAATATATTTTATCAAGGCCCACTAATTTTTCTTGAGTTAATACTGCCTCTTCCTGCAGTTCAAACTGACTTTTATCGGGTAAAATATTAACATTAAATCATAATTACCTAATAAATATTATTTTGACCTTAATAACATTCTTGGTATATTCCATTGAGTTTAACTCATTGAGAGCTTCATTTTGACTATAATTTTTCATATTTACAAAAATACCCTTGACTTAGGGTTAATTTATAATTTTTAAAACTTTCGAATCATTAGGTGTAATTTGCCCCAAAATTCATAAACTTTTTTTCAATCTCTTCCTGCGTCCACCGGCTTAATTTTTTTTATTTTTTTTCCTTTTTTCCTTTTTTTTCTTTTTTTTTCAGGGATAAAATCATCATTTTCTCATTTTTCCTTTCAACTGAGATAATTGACTTCTTTGTCCTATTTCATGCCAAATAGTGTATACCTGTTTTTATAAATTCTTTATAGATTTTAAAATATTGCGTCTTGGATATCCATAAAAATTTCAGGATGTTACAAGTTATACCGATGTTGAGATCCTATGTGACACAATTGACGATTTGAAACACTTTTGACAACTCAATGTCTCAGGCACAAATGTTAAAAATTTGCCAAATTCAACTACACAACTATGAGGGTTGGAAACCATTAAACTGAATGATTGCTTAGTGTTTAATGATTTGCCTGAAGGGATGAGAAATTTCACTAGCCTTCGACATCTCAAGTTAGATATAAAGCATCAAATAGACATAATGCCAATCCATATGGGAAAATTGACAAGTATTGAAAACTTATTTGCATTTGTGGCCAATGAGGAAGGAAAATGAATTGAGGAGCTTAAGGATATGAGCTATTTTTGTGGATCCATTTGCATCACTAATCTTGAGAATGTGACAAGTAATAGAGAAGCTGTTATGGCCAAGCTAGATGAAAAGCCATATTTGGACAAGCTAGAATGAATGGATGGCTACATCTGAATTAACAGCACTAGAAGTCCTGGAAGGTTTGAGGCCTCACAGTTTGATTAAAGAGCTACATATACCAGGTTATAGTGGGGCTACATTTCCAGATTGGCTTACTAGTTCATCACTTTGCAATCTTCAAACGATCTGTTTGCATAAATGCTATAATTGCACAGTCCTCCCTTTTCTTGGCCACCTTCTAATGCTAAACTCTCTTTACATTCACAACATGCCAGATTTCAAAACTGCGAATAGAAGCTTTACAAGCTTTGGCACATCCTTTCCTTCTTTATTGGAACTCAAATTTGCTAACATGCCAAAGCTTAAAAGTTGGACGGATCTAACCAATGGTAGCATGCCTAAACTTGGTGACCTTGAAATATTGGGCTGTCCAATCTTGAAGCACATTCATTCCGTTCATTGTCTAACTTCTCTCCAAACTTTAGCAATTAGTCATTGTCCAGAAGTTCAGTTCTTGCCAAATGGAGAGTTTCCAGCATCCTTGAATTCCTTCATCATTGCACAGTGCGGCAACTTGGTAGATAGATTGGATTGGAGCAAAATAAGGTCAATCTCTTACATTGAAGTTGATGATCAAATTATTCAAGGACAACGACGTGCCAACTGAATACTATCCTATCTTTGAAATTACGAAAAAGATGAAGGTAAGGGTTGAGATTTTTAGTTCTTTTTGTTGGTTTAGCTGGATTCCCAAGAGGGAGGTGAATTGAGAAGTTTGAATTTTTCTGTAAAAAAGAAATACAATAGTGATAATAAAAGATTATTGAAAAATAAAGTATAAGAAATAAAGAGCAATGAGAAGAGGAAACAATGATTTATCCTGGTTCAGTCTACTCCACTTGGTCTACGTCTAGTCCTCAAGCCACTACTTAAGATTTCTCCAATATCTCTTGCAAGATTTGAATGGATTCTTGTAAAGATCACAGTACAACATCAGCCCAAACTTAAGCTAAACAACCTCTCTCACTCTTCTCACTTAAGAATAAGAATAACTCTCTTAGTGTACTCTCACACTAAGTACTGTCTACAAGTGTGTAGAAATATATGGAATAAAAACTTTCTCTCAAAAGAGTGGATATGAAAGTTTAAGTACAATAAATGAGCTAAATAGAGGGTAGGTAAGTTTTGAATAAATTAGAAATCAAATCTGCAGAGTTTTGGCATTATTATGTTTTTCCTCATTACCCAACAACTTAAATGATGTCATATTTATAGTTTTAGAGCAAAACTATCTGTTGGAAATAAAGATTAACTGTTACTCTTAGAAAAATAGCCATTCACTTACCTCATTAAATGCATCTGACAGAGGTTATACGGCTAACCTCCTCAGGTTATGCAAATAACGGGTGACCGTTGGCTCTTATTTTCAACGTAAATATTTCGTTATGTGGATAACCTAGTTAGGTTATGTGGATAACGTGTTTCCCATAATGACCAAGTATTAGTTCAAGAACATTTTCATGAAATCCTACTTAGTTATTAGGATAACATTAAGTTTTTCTTAAACTGAGTTTTTATAAAACTTAGGTTATCAGGATAACCTCCTAAGGTTATGCGGATAACCCATTTTATTGAAGAAGAGCCATGAGCTCTGTAACATAGGTTATGCGAATAACCTCCCTAGGTTATGCAAATAACCTATTTAACTAAGGAAAGTCCAAGGCACTGAAACATAGGTTATGCGAATAACCTCCCTAGGTTATGCGGATAACCTATTGACAGAGATGAGTCCAAGTGCTCTGTGACATACGTTATGTGAATAACCTCCCTAGGTTATGTGAATAGTGGGCTGCATAATACAATTGGCCTTCACTGTTCACTTACTTATGCGAATAAGGTGCCTACCTTATCAGGATAACCACCTGGACAAACCTGAGAACAAGGTCCTTAGCTATGTTATGTGCATAATCTCAACCCCTTTTCATGAAACTGAAGAATGGACACTTGGAAAAACTTTGAGATTGAGTCTTTATCCTCATAACCTTCAATGGTTATGCACACAAGGTAAAGTATTTTCATGAAAACAAGGTGAACACTTAGAAACAACTTTGAAATTGAGACTTTATCCTCATAAGCTAAAATATTTTCATGAAAATAGAGTGAACACTTAGAAACATTTTTGAAATTGAAACTTTATCCTTATAGGGTAGCTCTTTTCATGAAAACCATTTTGAAATAATGAGCTAATCATTAATCATTCAAATAGATATCTCATTTAATATTGGGTGAAGTGAAATTCAAAGCTTAACTATCTTCTTTTATAAATAAATCCCTAAAATATGTGAAACACTTCTTAAATCTTCAGGAAACTCCAACTTTGTTCTTCATTTTACTTGTGTTCCTTTGATATTAGATTTCCAAGTTCATTGTTGTTTAGAATCATCAAAACCATCGGAATTAACATTCTCCCATTTTTTTATGATGACAAAACAACTTAAACGCTTTATTAGTACTTGGATTTGCATAAAGCTCCCCCTCAATATGTCCATAGTGTAAATAAAGTTAAATAATGTAGTGTGAATAAAGTCAAATAATTTAGTGCACATTTTTCAGAACAAAGAACACCAAGAATGGACAAGATTCTCATAAAGGAATTCATCGTATTATAAGCAGTCATTACAAGAAGGATTACATATATAATCAGTAACAAAAAAGCACAACTGAAGAAAACAACAAGTACAAAAACACAACAACAAGTCTGGTTTACAAAAAACACAACAAGAAGTCCAATTAAGTTTCTTTCTTTGAAGGAGTGGACTTTTTCTTTTTCTTTTTCTTCTTCCCTTCTTTTTCTTTTTCTTTATCTTCTTTTTTCTCTTCTTTCTCCACCTTTTTTTCATCAGCAATAGGAGGGAAGTGAGTTGCTTCAGCATCTATCCTAGCAATGTCCTGATCAAGTTTTGTCCTCCATTCCCTGATCCTTTGAAGTCTTTCATCCAGAGAAAGAGGGAATGTGGAAGATTGAGCTGGAACAGTGGACACTGGGATAGGTCACATTGGCACATCAGCAGGAACAGGAGGTGCAGAAGGAAACACTGGGATAAAGGGAAGGTCTGGTATCACTGGAGGAGGTGAGATAGCAGGATGAAGGGTAGGAGAGGGATCCGTATAAGAGGGAATAGTTATTATCTCTTGCACAGCTACCTCAGCTAGATAACTAATGCCCTCAAAGGAAATTGGGTTAGATGGAGAAGGAAAGAGAGCATTAATCTCTTGTCTGTGGTGATAGAGATAGATTTGGTGAATGAAGTCGCCTTTAGGAAAAAGAACTAAGGCTCTATCCTAATCCTTGTCAGTTTCCACTATCTGATCAGTATCCTTATCCTCAAGTCCATAATCCAAGTTAGGACCTAGATCCTCTGATAAAGCAGGAGACTTAGAGGTGGAAGGAATAGCCACATCAGCAAGTGGAGACTGTGCAGAAGTCTCAAGAAAAGTAGTAGGTCCAATGTAGGTAAGAGGAGGTGGTTGGATTGGTGATGAGGAAGGCTGAGGAATACCAGATACTATTTGCTCACGTAGGGATTTGGGTAAGATTTTCAAGTTTGGTTTCAAATTTCTCTTGCATTTTAGCAATGAGATACCTAAGGTTGATGATATCTTCTTTGTGTCTTTCTTGGTGGCCATGGCTATCTAGAATAGGTTCTGGTATAGGACAGGAATGTCAAAGGGTGTAGACAAATTAGTGGTTAGGATTTCATCAGGTTTGCTTGGTGTAGGAGTAGAGGTATGAGGTTCAGGATGCAAAGGTTGATGTGGTTTAGTAGGTGTAGAGGCAGAGGAACTAGAATCACCATCTATAAGACTCTTTGTAGCATCTATTGATTTAGAGCTTGCTTCACCTTCTCCAGTATCCCTTTTCCTATCAACCCATCTACCATTTGCTAGACTCATCCCCATCTTTTGTAGTGCTTTCTCATTGAAATGTTCTAGAAGCAATACAGGGCCTCTCTCAATATGCAGAATATTATGAAACTTTTGCATTTTGGTGATGAGATGGCCAAATGGCAACTGTGAGTCCTACCTGTAGGTTCTTGCCTTCCACATCCTCTGCAGAATGATGTCAACCACATTTACTAGTTTTCCTTTATCAGTAGCACCATGACTTGGAATTCTCCCATGGATAGATAGTTGTAGCCTCCACTTTTGTTAAAGAACATACGTGAAACAATGTAATGGAGGACCCTATTCTCAACACTCATATGAGTTGGAGCTATCTTCCCTTCAGAAGGCACATTTTGTCTTTGCTTGAGCAACTTAGATACAATTTTGCTCTATTTGTAGTTTGCTTCTCCTCTAATGTCTTCATCAACATTTTCATTCTTAGGGGGATACTTTGAAGTATCAATGTGCACTCTGATTCCTCCAGTGGGCAAGTTCAGAATCTCAGTGAGTAAGTCAGGGTGCAGTGCTATCCATCTTTTCCTTAGCCTCACCTCAAGGACTTTTGATTCATTATTTATTGTTAAGGAATTGTACCAAGCACGCACAACCTCTTCATCATACTCTTCCTTCAATTCTATCAACCCTCTATAGTTTTCTAGCTGCCCAGCAGATTCAAACTTATTCCTCATGGGAAATTCTTCTAGTTTAACAAAATGAGGCTTGACTACCTTACGTTTCTTAAAGTCAGCCTCATATGACTCCTTCAATATTCTTATGCTAATAAGCTCATCTGTAATTAAAGCTTGCTCAGACTCAATAGCAAATGAACTTACGTGAGTGTCAACTTAAGGCTCAGAATCTGGGATTTCCTTTGGTTTTGGTTTTCTGGGCTTCTTTGTTGGAATACTTGGTCCAGCTTCTGCTTTCCTTTTCCCTTGGTTTGGTATTTTGATGCATATTTGGACTTCACATTACGTTGTGCTCGTTCACCTTGATTTCCACCCTTAGTCTTAGCCATAGCAGTTATTCCAGATGATTTGGGATGGTGAAAGAGGTTTAGAATAGGTCAAAAAGAGGTTTGAATACAAGAAATTGAATGAAGCTTGAAAGATTTTGGAAAGCTTGGGGAGTATGAATGGAGGTTTTCAGGATAGGGTTAGGTTTTCTGTACAAGAGACTGCTAAAAATCAGAGAATCCTATATACAGTCTCGAGGTTATGTGTATAACGTATGGAGGTTATGCAAATAACGAGCTTTAGAGAGTGAATGCAGGGACATGATTTACTGGGTTATGCAGATAAGGTCCTTAGGTTGTCAATATAACTAAGCTGAGATAGAAGGGAGAAGAGAAGAGTTATGCGGATAAACACCCCACGTTATCATGAAAAGGAGTTTCAAAAAAAGCACACAGAAAGCTGGCAATCAACATGTTATCTAGATAACCTTGCCACCTTATGCGAATAACGTTCTTACTTAGGGAACTTCTTCTCTGGATGTAACATTATATGAACAAGGTAGGTAGGTTATCTTGAAATTAAATTACATAAAACACACACAATGAAGCAAACAAGGCAGGTTATGCACATAAGGTGATGACCTTATTTGAAAATCGAGTTTCATAGAGACCAAAAGTTCACATAAGCTCTCATTTCATGAAAAGCCTCATACCTTATCTGAATAACCTTAGACATAGAGACTATGGTCACCAGAAAATCAATTCAATTTTAGCATAAGGCTACGAGGTTATGCGAATAACCATATTTGAAAAACTTATAAATACTTACAGATAGCTGCGTTATCCCCATAAGCCTTTTCTTTCCATTATAACTTCATTTCAACGTGCAGAGTACTTCATTTTATCAGATTTTCATTATTTCAAATCAAGAAGTACCTGCAAAACAAATTTCTAGATACTCCGATGCTCAAGTTAGTATTATTATCAATTGAATTATAAGCTTAAGGGAGATTTCAGAGAATATTTATAATTCATTGAGATTTACCATTCCCAATTCTCTTTTGATTTGACCATATCTATCTTCTGCAAGTGCTTTTTCAGGATGTCTGCAAGTTGATCTTCAGTAGGGACAAACTCCAACTTAACATCTCCTTTCAAAACGTGATCTCTTATGAAGTGATGTCTTACTTCAATGTATTTTATCCTTGAATGCATGATAGGATTCCTTCAGATGTTGATGACACTTTGATTATCACATCTTATTGGGATTTCCTTCATTTTAATCTTAAGGTCTTCAAGTTGTTGCTTCATCCAAAGGACTTGTGCACAACAACTTCCTGCTGTAACATACTTAGTTTCTGCAGTGGAGAGAGCTATACTATTTTGCTTTCTGCTAAACCATGACACTAGAGAGCCACCCAGAAATTGACAAGTTCCACTTGTACTCTTTCTATCAATTTTGGATCCAGTAAAATCCGCATCCGTGTAACTTATGGGCTCTTCTCCGTTTCCTTTTGGATACCAAAGTCCCGTTTGTGATGTTCCAAGCAAATATCTGAAAATCTTCTTCACAGCTATTGCATGAGACTCTTTGGGACGTGATTGGAACCTAGCACACATGCAAACACTAAACATGATGTCAGGCCTACTTGCAGTCAAATACAGCAAGGAACCAATCATTCTCCTATATTGAGTTATCTCAAAGGATTTTCCTTCTTTATCCATGTCAAGCTTAGTTACAGAGGTCATAGGAGTTCCCATAGGTTTAGCATATTCCATTCCAAACTTCTTCAGCAACTTCTTGAGATATTTTGATTAATTGAGGTAGATGTCATCATCATATTGTTTGATTTGCAATTCAAGAAAGAAGTTCAGCTCACCCATCATTGACATTTCAAATTCACTCTGCATTAGCTTAGAAAAGTTCTTGCACAAAGAGTCATTAGTAGCATCAAATATAATGTCATCAACATAAATTTGTACAACAAGCAAATCTTTATTTTCTCTTTTAGTAAACAAGGTTGTATCAACTTTTCCTCTATTAAAACCTTTTTTCAATAAGAAAATTACTCAGTCTCTCATACCATGCTCTAGGTGCTTTTTTTAAGTCATATAAAGCTTTCTTCAGTTTATATACATGATTTGGTTTAGTTGAGTCCTCAAAGCCTAGAGGTTGATCAACATAAACCTCTTCCATGATATACTTATTTAGAAAAGCATTTTTCACATCCATTTGATATGGCACAATATCTTTTATGCAGGCATAGGCTAAAAGAATCCTTATTGCTTTCAATCTTGCAACTGGAGCAAAAGTTTCCTCATAATCAATGCCTTCTTCCTAATTATATGCTTTAGCCACTAGTCTAGCTTTATTCCTTATTATTGTTCCTGATTCATCAAGTTTGTTCTTAAAAACCCATTTAGTTCCAATAATAGGGTGGTTCTTCGGCTTAGGCACTAAATCTCATACCTGACTTCTTTCAAATTGATTAAGTTTTTGTTGCATAGCTAGAATCCAGAATTCATCTGTTAAAGCCTCTTTAGTACATTTAGGTTCAATTTGAGAAATTAAATGTACAATTATTCACTTGATCCTTAAGTTATCTTCTGGTTTTAACTTTCTCTTAAACATCCTCAATAACTTATTCTACTGGATAATTCCTTTGATATCTCTAAACTCTAGGGAGTTCTTGAGATACTTCTTCATTGATTTCACATTTATTATCTTTCCCCTGAATATCTTTCTCTACATTAGCAGATTCAAATATTTTAGGAGGTTCAGTTTTATTTTCTTCAGACACATTCAAGTTCTTAAAGCTGGAAATTAGATCATCCTCATCTTTGGCATGCTTAGACACAGTTTCATTTTTAAGAAAGACCACATTCATAGATTCTTCTATAGTTCCAGACCTTTTATTGAACACCCTATATGCTTTACTTCTATTTGAGTAGCTAAGAAATATACCTTCATCTAATTTGGCATCAAACTTAACCAGATTGTCTTTGTTGTTGTTGTGGACATAGCAAGTGCATCCAAAGATATGAAGAAGAGAAAGGTTAGGCTTCTTTGCCTTGTATAGCTCATATGAAATCTTGCCTAGTATGGGTATGATGTATGCTCTATTCATCAATAAGCATGATGTGCTTACTGCATCCGCCCAGAATTGCTTGGGCAAGCCTTTTTCATTCAGCATTACATGAGTCATGTCTTCTAATACTCTATTTTTTCTCTCCACAACTCCATTTTGTTGAGGTGTTCTTGGGGCTGAGAAGTTATACTCTACTCCATTTTCATTGCAGTAGTCAGCAAATTTGGCATTTCAAATCCTCTACCATGATCTGTTCTAATACATACAATAGATTAACCTTTCTCATTTTGGATTTTCTTAGCTAAGTTCAGAAAAACATCATATGTTTCATCTTTAGAGGGAAGAAAGAAAGTCCAAATAAACCTAGAATAATCATCTACTACAACAAGTATATACAAGTTTCCACCCATACTCTTAGTACGATTAGGACCTATCAAATCCATGTGAAGTAATTGCAGTGGTCTAGTTGTAGAGACAATGTTTTTGGTTTTAAATGAGGACTTTGTTTATTTCCCTTTAAGGCAAACATCACATTCTCTATCCTTTTCAAACTTAATGGTGGGTAATCCAAGAACAAGTTCATTTTTAATAAGTTTGTTTAATTGATGCATGCTAACATGTGCTAATCTCTTATACCATAGCCAACTATCATCATTTTCACTTATTAAGCATATTGAGTCTAGAGTAGGTTATTCATCTAAATCAATAATATAATAGTTATCTAACTTTGCGGTCACTCTTTATGATGACTAGGCAGTAGTTGGAATCAAACAGAACCTAGTTACCTCTATCATAGGTTTGGCTCACACTCAACAAGTTGTGATTGAGTCCTATCACGAATAAAACTTCTTCAATTGATGTTTCTGGGTTTCTGTCAACAATTCCAATCCCTACTATCTTGCTGGACTGGTCACCACCAAAAGTAACCTTTCCTCCTTTCTTATCTCTCAGTACAATGAATTTTTCTTTGTCTCCAGTCATGTGTCTCAAACAGGCATTATCCATGTACCATTTGTTGCTTTTCTTTGCCTTGAGAGATACCTACAAAACAAATTTCAGTTTTTTCTTTTAGGTACCCATATTTGCTTGGGTCATTTCTTGTTTGTAGAGGAATCCTTGGAAACCCATTTCATCCCATTGCCATTTCCTTCCTTCCTATATATACATGTGGAGGGCATATGACCTTTGTTATCATAGAAGTGACAAGTGGAGAAAGGGCAAGAGGAAAGAGATGCATGTTTGAAATAATGATAATAGTATATGTCCTTTTGATTTCTAGGAGCTAGGAATGACTCTATGTTTTGAGATGGTTTAATGTTATTGGCATGCACAAAATTTCTCAGGTAAAGATTTTATTTCTTGTTTTTCAGTTACTCCTTGACCGCATATGGGTCATATCCTAGACCAGTTTTGTTCTGACTTACAACTTGGTTTCCCAGTAACACTTTCAGCATATCCTCACCTCTAGTAAGTTTGGTTAGAGTCTTATGAAGATAACTATTTTTATCTCTCAACTCAATGCATAAGACACAGACAGAAGTGGTGGAAGAGGAAGAAAACTGTGAAGCAGTGCAAGATACATGTGATTCACTTTCAAGCTTGTGTATTTTCTTTTTGGCTTGACTCAATTATTTAGATACTTTGAGAAATTCAGCCATCAGTTCATTGAATGCATTATGTAGTTCATTGTATGAAGGTTTCAAATCATTTATCTCAGAATCACTGTCACTATCTTGATTGTGATTCTTCTCCTCCTTTGTAATCTCTTAAGCCATCAAGCAAAGATTAGCAATTTCATCATCATCTTCTACTGCTTTCTCTTCATCTAAACTATCTTCCTAGATGGAAGATATGAGGGCTTTCTTCTTTTTCCCTTTGTCAGCCTTCTTGTCCCTTCCTTGTTTCTTGCTTAGCAAAGGACATTCCCATTTGATATATCGAGGTTTCTTACATTCATAGCATATGATGGAATCTTTGTTTTCTTTCTTGCTACTGATAACTCTATCTTTCTTTGCAAATCTTTTGAATTTCTTCTTTCCATACATTTTGCCAAATTTTCTCACAAGCATAGCCATTGTCTCTTCATCTAGCTCAGCATCTTCTTTTGAATCATCATATCTTCTGATTCTACCTTAAGGGCCAGACTCTTCTTCTTCTTGTTATACACTGTAAATTCTTTAAGAGTCTTCAGCTTCCCTTCATATTCTTCAAGACTTCTAAAGAGGGATGTGATAGATGTCATTGTGTCATTGATTCCCCTCTAGCTTCTTCTATTGCTATCACCTTTGATTGTCACTCAATGGGTAAGGGTCTGAGAATTTTTCTGACCTTCTCATATTGAGTATATTCCTTTCTAAGGCTTTTTAGCTGAATCACAATAGGAGTGAATCTGTTCTGCAGATCCTTGATATTTTCACCCTCCTTCATCTTGAAACTTTCATATTCTCCTATGCACGTATTCAATTTATTTTCTCTCACGCCAGTTGTTCCTTCATGAGTAATTTCCAAAGTATCCCACATACCTTTGGCTATTGTATATTGGGACATCTTGTAAAATTCATCTTGGTTGAGAGCACTGACCAGGCAGTGCTTAGATTTATAGTTAAGAAGAACCTTTCTCTTATCCTCCTCGTTCCATTCCTCTTCAAGTTTCTCTCTGTACTTCCTGTCATCTTGTAGTTTCATCAGGATGAAGTCTCCTCTTTTGATGATTGACCAAATATCCAAGTCAATGGACTGAAGATAGATTTACATCATCATCTTTCAGTATCCATAATACTCTCCACTGAAGCCAGGAGGTTTGTTAGTGTTGTTTCCTTATGGAAGAATACCTTCACCAAAGCCAGCCATGTATTCTCCCAGATTGTTAGATCTTTCAACTGGGAGTCTGGACTCTGATACCACTTGTTGGTTCAGTTGGCTTCCCAAGAGGGAGGTGAATTGGGAAGTTTGAATTTTCTACAAAAAGAAAATACAATAGTGATAATAAAAGATTACTGAAAATAGAGTATAAGAAATAAAGAGCAATGAAAAGAGGATATAGTGATTTATCCTGGTTCTGTCTACTTTACTTGACCTACGTCCAATCCTTAAGTCATCACTTAAGATTTCTCTACTATCTCTTGCAAGATTTGAATGGGTTCTTGCGAAGACCTTAGTACAACACCAGCCTAAACTTAAGCTAAACAACCTCTCTCACTCTTCTCACTTAGGAGTAAAAATAACTCTCTTAGTGTATTCTCACATTAAGTACTATTTACAAGTGTGTAGAAATATACAGAATGAAAACTCTCTCTCAAAAGAGTGGATATGAAAGTTTAAGTACAATAAATGAGCTAACTAGAGGGTAGGTAAGTTTTGAATGAATTAGAAATCAAATCTGCAGAGTTTTGGCATTATTATGTTTTTTCTCATTACCCCACAACTTAAATGAGGTCTTATTTATAGTTTTAGAGCAAAACTATCTATTGGAAACAAAGATTAACCGTTATTCTCAGGAAAAAAAGCCGTTCACCTACCGCATTAAATGCATGTAACAGAGGTTATGAGGATAACCTCCTTAGATTATGTGAATAACGGGTGACCGTTGGCTCTTCTTTTCAACATAGATCTTTCATTATGCGGATAACCTAGTTGGCCAAGGAAAGTCCAAGGGCACTAAAACATAAGTTATGCTAATAAGCTCCCTAGGTTATGCGGATAACCTATTGACAGAGATGAGTCCAAGTGCTCTATGACACATGTTATATGGATAACCTCCCTAGGTTATGTGAATAGCAGGCTGCACAATACAATTGGCCTTCACTATTCACTTCCTTATGTGAATAAGGTGCCCACCTTATCAGGATAACCACCTGGACAAACCTGAGAACAAGGTCCTCAGCTATGTTATGCGCATAACCTCAACCCCTTTTCATGAAACTGAAGAATGGACACTTGGAAAAGCTTTGAGATTGAGTCTTTATCCTCATAACCTTCAATGGTTATACATACAAGGTAAAGTATTTTCATGAAAACAAGGTAAACACTTAGAAACAACTTTGAAATTGAGACTTTATCCTCATAAGCTAAAACATTTTCATAAAAACAGAGTGAACACTTAGAAGCATTTTTTAAATTGAAACTTTATCCTCACATGGTAGCTCTTTTCATGAAAATCATTTTGAAATAATGAGCTAATCATTAATTGTTCAAATAGATATCTCATTTAATATTAGGTGAAGTGAAATTCAAAGCTTAACTACATTCTTTTACAAATAAATCCCTAAAATATGTAAAACACTTCTTCAATCTTCAGGAAACTCCAACTTTGTTTTCATTTTACTTGTGTTCCTTTGATATTAGATTTCCAAGCTCATTGTTGTTTAGAATTATCAAAACCATCTAAATTAACACTTTTAAGTCATAAGAGTACAAATTTTAGAGATTTTTTTAAAATAACATATCCAAGTTCTATTTTTACACCAGGCATTGGGAGCAACAAGTGCATTTATACTAACAAGTCATAATCCTGGTGTTTACTAGATAAAAAGGTCATAATCTTGGTGGGCCTCTGGGTACTGCCATCTTTACTTTGAGTCAATTTTGATGCAGTGACATTTAGATTATTGATTACGATAGTGTATGGTTTGGTGGTCTATGACATAATATCTGATCATATCTAATTTGTGATTTGCTTTTCAAGTCGATAGCCATTACATGTGTTACAAACTTTATGGGTCCTGAAAGACTATTTGGGGTTGAGGTCTATGATTCAGCTAGTATTTTGTACAATTGAAGTAATATTTCTTTACAGGACTATTAGTATTGTGCATTTTACATTGATAAGGACCTTCATAGCAATGGTTTTATCATGTACAACAATACATTGAGTCAAGATGTTGCTTGACCTGAAAAACTGTACAATTTTGAAGGTAAAAATGCTGGACAATCAATTTTTTTTCGCACTATAATATTTGATTTCAATATTTCTCTTTCTCTTTTTGCTTAATATCTTACTGTTGGAGTCATATTTGGGTTACTTGTTCTTGTAAATCATAATCTTGATGAGATAATGAGAATTCTAGACCTTCTTTGTCAGGTATGTGCTTCCATGCTTTCAATAACTTGTTTTCCTTCTGTTGCAACTTTACTGGTTAATCTCTAATTTTTGAATGCAAAATGTGTAGGTGTCTCCCAAATTCACGTTATGGCATATGTTTGTGGTGTTGTTAATCGGATCTATGATATCAAATATTCACCTTTCTTTTCTTCCTCTTGAATATCTCAAGCGTTTTTAACATTTCACTATTGTCTTACTAAAGTTATGATTCGCTCACTACATCGAGTTGCTAGAGCCGATGCAAAGCGCGTTTTTGTAGAAGAGCTTGGGAGACAAGTAAGCTCTTTACTTAACTGTTCATTTAAGGTCTTTTTTTTTTCTTTATCCATTTTCAAGAATTAGCTTTAAACTCTTTCAACTGTGGTGTGGTGATTTATTTTTATTGGTGTGTGACTTTCTTGGGCACCCAAATCCCAATATGACATATGCAAAGGAGTTGGTTGCTCCCATGGGATCGAGTAAATTAGAACCACTAAAGAAGCCTCCAGAGTTTAGTGCTGCTACTGATGCATATCAGAACATGATACTTGGTAAAAGGTATTGAAACCCTTGGTTATTACAAATTTAAATATTATCAAGCTTTAAGCTTGCAATTTAAACATGTATCTTTTTCTATTAGGTTCTTTGTTACTCCATCTGATTTTGTAACCATTATTGCTACTAATTTCTTTGAAGCTATATCCTACTTTTTCTAGTGGGTTGAAGGGAGTTGCCAAGTATTTATCATATTTTTAAGCCTCTATCTCCGTGTGCGCGTGCGTGTGCACTTGGAAACTTGTTTATATGTATATACTGACTTATACATGGAATATGGTAGTGGTGAGCCTAATCTTTCTTGGTTTTTTTCTTTGAATTCATGTTAATGTTTAGTAGCTTCTATACTAGAATCAATTTCCAGATGGGGAGAAATTTTATTGTTTGACAAGAATCTATGAAGGGATGGGGGGAGGTGGGAGGGATGCAGACTGTGGTAAGATCAAAATTGTACTTTTGTTCCCTGCTGATAATATGGGTATATGAACAATGGATTTACCACAACAAGCGAAGGATTCATGATTAAATGGTCTGATGTGCAAAACTATTTTAAATACAGCATGGTAGTCTAGCATGTTTGTGTGGAAGTCATTACTTTAAATAGAAATATGTAATGCTCCCCCTTGGATATAAATTTGAATCTACGTCTTTGTTCCCTATGTCTATAATTTAAAACTATGACTTTCATTTGTTCTATATTTGGTTCCATGGCATGGATCTTATGGGTTCACACTCCAACAAGTGATTTATATGCATTGTTTATGGTTAGCATAAGATGCATATGCAAGGTCAATTGGTTTAATCTTTTGGTTGTAATGTGTTTTGATGTGAGAACTTGGTTAATGAGGTATTTAAATGGTCATAGATGAATGTTTTCATTTTATGCATACTGGTTGTGCTGATAGCATATGTCAGGATTTCTTTCAGGGAAAATCAAACTCAAGGACTAGCTGATCACAATATTGTGCTCAAGGACTCATTGACTACTGTGCAATTAATTATCTAATGGGCAAGATTTGGGTAAAGCTCCTTGGTTTTCACTATCAGTCTCTCCAATGACATGACATGTGGAAGCCATCACAATGTTTGTGACTACTTAAAGTAGTTTCAGCACAGGTAATAATTCTTCTGAATAATCTGATAACACAAGTGAGACCTAACATTTATTCTTTAACTAGTAAATTTGAGATTTGAATTTTTGATGATAAATAATACTCTCAACCTACTCCTCTCTTGAAGTTTCCATTTGTATAATATATTTTACAACTCCCTTGATTCTAGAAACATGTGTAAATATGTGAACTAATAACCTATGCTGAAGTTTTAATTTGTGTATTTGTAGGAGCATGCCAACTTCTGATGCCCTAGATATTGTGGCCAAACATTTGAAATTGAAATTCTTTGGAGGTACCTTAGTGTTGTATGTCTGGCAAGAATGGAGAATGTTGAAATGCTTAGACATATTATTATTGACGAGTATGCTTATTTATATACATCATGAGCCTCTAGAAAGTGCTAGTCAGAAGGTGATAATGTGCAAGTATTTTCTAACAAACACTTTGCAACTAGATTGTAGGCCACATGTTTTGCCCAAAGTTTGAAGTTTGCCACACTGTTCATGACTTATAAATAGTGCGGCCTCCTATAGATTTTATGATATATGTTGATATATTGATGTGAGCGGATTAAAGTTTTAACCTGTGTATTTATTTATCAGAGCATGTCAACCTCTGCTACCCTGGATGTTATAGCCAAACATTTGAAATTGAAATTCTTTGAGGTACTTTACTGCTAAATGTGTAAGAATGGAGAATCCTAAAATGCTTATTATATTATTCTTGATGAGCATGTCTATTTCTATACATGAGGGGCCCATGAAATTGTGCTAGTCAGTCAGTGATAATTGGCATTCATTTTCTATCAATTATTTTGCATCTAGGTTGTTGGTCCAATGCTTCGTATGGAGTTTGAGGTGAGTCACACTGTTCATGGTTTATGGTTTATGACTAGCACAACTTCTTATAAATTTTATAATATATATTGTGTTTCCTGTAGTAGCTTGCAAGGCTTTTGCAGTATACCATCAAGATCCTCATGTTGAAAACCCTATGTTACTGTACCGACCCTTTGCAGCCTTGACAATCTTATCTTACAACTAGGGAAGAGTATATTAGGGAGGTACTATGAGTGGTTACAGTTCCAAATCAGCCATTAGTTAGTGCATTGTTTATTATGCTTAAGGAGAGTATAACTTTCATAGAATCATAAGTCGCTTAAACTATTAGGGGCTACCACCAATATGTTTTAGACACACACATGCACACACATAATTGTGTGTGTGTGGGTGTGTCCTTTTCTGTATTTTTTATGTTATTCAACTGGCATTGTCCTGACATTGGCATATACTTTTCTTGAAAATATTGTTTTAAAATTCTAAATATTAAATAATTTTTCATTCTTTTATTTTTTGGTACAAATGATATCTTGTTCTCTATCAACGGCTTCAGTTGACATGCAGACCAGCAAAAGCTTCAGCTACTGAAGACACTGCATTACCTGTTGAAGAACAGGAGCCATCAGTGTCAGTTGCAAATGATGTTGTCCTGGTTTTTGAGGATGCTCTTTCTCCTCCTCCTTAGAGATTTACTGGTAAGCTTTTTGTCCAGATTTTGGTTATATCTAGCTATGAATTTCTAGACTTTGCCTCATTTCTATCCAAGTTGCAGGGATTGAATGATGTAATGCCTAGTGCTTCATCAATAGAAGAAAGAAATGCACTAGCCCTGGCCACATTTCCTACTGAAACTGGTAATATTTTGGTTTTTTTTGTTTATAGTCTAGTTAATTGTTTCTTCACTGGAAATGACTTTTTTTTTTATTTGATAAATGTGAATGATTGTATTTTGTGTAGATAGGAACTGCATCAACTTTTGGCTCAAGTGCTAGTCAAGCATAAGATTTTGATCTAATTGGGTGAGAGCTTTCCCTCATTCAACTGGATGAGGAAATTTGCAACTTCTGGTTAATTTATTCGCATGGTGTCTGTTGTTGGAAGAATATATAAACGACTTAATATTAGAGAAAGAATTTTTTTTTTAATTTTTCTCAAGAATATAGCAAGCTGAAAATTATGCTGAATGTTATAAGTAGCAAACAATTATTGCAATGTGACTAGATGGTTGAATTTAAGTTAGAAAAACACAAATGGATCAATGGAATTTTGGCATGTCCCACATAATTGAATTTCAGAGATATTAGGGACAAACACAAAAGTACAAAATGTTAAAAATAAAAATAAGATGAACCCAATTATTTCATTTTGAAAATAAAATAATAAAACTAAATTCAAAATGCTAAAACTTTAAATCTAGAGGACTCAGGTTTATTCAAACGAAGCAATAAAAAATTGAAACTTTACATAAATATCCAAAATAGTCATCAACAGGTTGATTATAATACTTATTCAACAAGATATAATTAATGCACTTTTAACGTTAAAAAAATTATGTATTTATAAAAAATAATTACATGTGTCAATATGTATTTATAAATCTCTAGGAAGTTGAGCCCTTTAAGCATGGCCTTTCTTTGAATTCACAATTCATAAACTAAATTCTTAAGCAATTTATTTTTTAGTCATGGTTTATGAATAGTTATGATTTTCCTCCTACATTTAAATTTTGAACCTTAAAATTTCCATCCTCATTCACATTTTTTGTCAAAATTTCAAATTTCAAACAATATTTTATACTTCTTTTGTTCCATATTATAAAATAATATGAGAAGCTTTTCTTGTCTTATAATATAAGGTAACATGTAGTAATTTGTCATTTTTGTTTCTCACTTATTATATTATTACTATTGTTACTTATACTATATTTAATTGAGGAAGTGGAATTAATAGGGGTCAAATTGTAAATTTTGGTTTTTTATTTTAAAAAGCTTAAAAATATAATAAATATTTCTTAATATATGTGAAATTCCTCCCATTGTCTTATAATATGGGATAAGCGGAGTAAAACCAAAAAATATTGAAAAGTTGTAGAAATGAAGTTAAATTGACAAATAAATTTTAAAATGAAAAAAATAATTTAAAAAAAGGGAAGTTAGAGAGAGAGGGAGAGGTTGTAATAAAAATTAATGTTCATAATATTTTATAAAATTAAAAATGAACAATTTGATTATAATTAGTTATGCTTTTAAAACTTTCTCCTTTGATATTCCCTCAGTAACCACATTATTTCAAAGGAAAAATGACACATAGCTCCTAGGGGTGTTCACAAATGACGCCGAGCCTAGCTTGACAACATGAGGTCATGGTTCCACAACTAGCCCTCAACTACTCAAAGTTTACTTATCCTAATAGGAGAAAAATTTCATATAAAATCCCCAAATATTTTAAACCCCCCCTAAAAAATTCACATTCCCTCCAACAAAAAACCTTCCCCCAATTGAAGTTTAAAAAATACCAATCACATATATATATATAATTGAGTTTTTTTCTTACGTTGATAATAAAAATGAATTTTTTAAAAAATAAAATATACTATATTAGTTTAATATTAATTTAATAAACATTCAAAATTATATATATTTTAAAAAATATCAATATTAATATCAAGTATAATTTTTGCCCCCACTAACAAAATTTTCCAGCGTCTGCCACTAACAACTAGAGAACTAGGCTTCACATCCATAGGTCTTGGCTCCACAACTAAAGATCCTAGCTCCATAACAGGATCTCCGTGACAAAGATCAAGAACCAATTCCACAATTAGGGATCTTAACTTTGCACCAAGCGCTTTTAGCGCAACCTGTGAAGGCAATGGTTGAAAATTATCTATACATTTCAGCATAATAACCTATGGTCAAATTGCATGATAGGACAAATTTGTTAGCAAGGTTGACTTCCCAAGAGGGGGGGTGAATTGGGAAGATTGAAATTTTTCTGCACAAAGTGAAGTGGGTGAAGATATCACAGTGTAATGAAAACAACGAGTAAAACAGAGTAAGCTGATAAGTAAGGATAAGGAGAAGAAGACTCAGTGATTTATCCTGGTTCGGTCTATCCACTTGACCTACGTCCAGTCCCCAAGACAACTCTTGAGATTTATCCACTATACAGCAAGAATTTCAACGGGCTTCTTGCTAATGCCACAGTACACGAGTATGCTCTGTTCTTGAGCTCTCTCAAACTCTCTAAGCACTTCCTCTATGTGCTTTCTCAATCCCCTTGTGAATTCCCCTCACAAGTAAATCTTTCTTCTAGATGAAGAGTAGATTGTTTACAAATGTATAACTCTCTTGAATAGAGTAGATATGAAGGTTAAAGTACAGATAATGAAGTTGAGAGGGTAAAAGCTTTTGAGAAGAAGATTCAGCAGAAATTCGGTATATACAAATTTGATTCGTTACCCATAACTTCAAATGATGTTATATTTATAGTTTTAGGTCTCAAATATCCGTTAGAGACTTAAATCTATCCGTTGGGGAAGTTATCCAACGGTTACTCAGAAAAACTATCCGTTTACCAACAGTATTTAATGTTTCTGACACACTGAAATTCGAATTTTGGTTGGTCAGCAGACGAATTTCGAAGGAACCGAAGGTTAAAGCTTCCAACGTTAAAATACGAAGTTCGTCTGTCCATAGAGTGAAATTCGAATTTTGAAACTTATAAAATATTTTCACAATGTGACATACGAATTTTCAAGAAGAAAGTTTTTCTGTAAATCGTGAACAGTGTTTTCAATTTTCTACAGTACCCTCGAAATTTGAATTTTGGATGCCCAAAATTTATCTGTCCATTGAACGTTCAAAGAGGCACAGTAGATCACTTTCTTCGAAATTCAAATTTTGACAGAGTAAAATTCGTCTGTCAGAGACCGGTTTTGAAACTTAATTTATTCTTGATCTCAGATGAACTTTAACATTATTTCAGACGAATTTCTTCTATTTTTTCAAGTTGTGTTTTGTCTGAAATTCAAATTTTGAAAGAGTGAAATTCGTCTGTCTCAAAGAAGCTCCTTTCAGACTTATATGAAAATTCGAATGTTGCAAAGTCAAAGTTCGTTTGTCAGAGAGCATTTTTCAAACTTAATTTCTTCTTGATTTCAGATGAACTTTAACATAGTTTCAGACTAATTTCTTTGGTTTTCATAAATTGCATTTTATCTGAAATTCGAATTTTGAAACTGTGAAGTTCGTCTGTCACTAAAAAGGCTTCTTTCAGACTTGATGAAAATTCAAATTTTGGATGACCAAAATTCGTCTGACAGAGAGACATCTCTTCAGACTTATTTAGTTTTAGCTCGAAATTCGAATTTCCAACGGCAAAGTTTGAATTTCCAACATAACAGTTCAGTTTAAACTTTCAAACTTCGTCTGTTTGTGAGTATTTTTCAAATAAGTAAAGATTTAACTTCAAATTAAGGTTTGAAAACATCTTTTTCTCAAATCAAAATCTTTTACCCAATCAAAACAAAAACTAAAGATCCTACAAAGATGTAACTTGTTGTGTTCACTGCATCAGCCCAAAACACTTGAGAAAGTTCCTTCCCATTCAGCATAGCTCTGGCCATTTCTCCAATAGTTCTGTTCTTCCTTTCTACTACTCCATTTTGTTGAGGAGTCCTTGGTGCTGAGAAGTTGTGGTCAATTCCATGCTCATTGCAGTATTCCAAGAAGTATGCATTTTCAAACTCTCCTCCATGATCTGACCTGATAGATACAATAGAAATATCTTTCTCATTTTGCACTTTCTTAGCTAAGGTTACAAATGCATCAAAGGTATCACTTTTAGAGGAAAGAAATAATGTCCAAGTGAATCTAGAATAATCATCTACAATTACAAGCACATACAGATTACCACCAAGACTCTTTACCCTAGAAGGTCCAATTAAGTCCATATGCAGCAACTCAAGTGGTCTAGTTGTGGTAACTATGTTTTTAGATTTGAAGGATGATTTAATTTGTTTTCCTTTTAAGCATGCATCACATTCTTTATCCTTTTCAAAAGATATTTTTGGCAAACCAGTAACTAGCTCATTTTTAACCAGTTTAGACAATTGATTCATATTAACATAAGCTAATCTCCTATGCCATAACCAACTATCGTTATTTTGACCAATTAAGCACACAGAATCTAAGGGAGGAAGTTCATCAAGATCAATAGTATAACAGTTACCATCCCTTTGAGCTTTTAGGATTACTTTGTGATCACTTTTTCTGATGACCAAGCAAAACTTTGAGTCAAACAGCACCCAGTTTCCTCTATCACAGGTCTGACTCACGCTCAGCAAATTGTGGTTGAGGCCAATTACAAACAGCACCTCTTCAATGGATGTTTCTGGATTTTTCCCCACAATACCAATGCCAACGATTTTGCCATATTGATCACCTCCAAAGGTCACATTTCCTCCTTTCTTGTCTCTAAGGGTGATGAACTTCTCCTTATCACCAGTCATGTGGCTTGAGCAGGCACTGTCCATATACCATTTGTTGCTTTTCTTAACTTTAAGACAGACCTGCAAGTCAATATTCATGTTTTCTTTTTAGGTACCCAAATTTGCTTGGGTCCTTTTTGGTTAGTAGATCTTTCCCTAGATGCAGATGCAACTCTGGGAACCCATTCAACTTTCCTGCTAAGTCCATTTTTCTTTAAAATACAGGAACTGGAAATGTGTCCCTTTTTGTTGCAGAAATGACAGGTAGTGAAGGGACTGCTAGATTGAGAAGCAGGAAGAAAACAATGCAGATAATACTTCTGTCTAGCATGCCTTGGTTGATTATATGTCTCAATGTGAGGTGATGCATTATTTTTCTTCTTATTGCTCTTAGCATGCATAAAATGTCTCCTATATGCATTTTGGTTTTTCTTCCTAATCTTTTCCATGACAGCACATGGATCATAGCTAAGACCAGCTTTTCCTTGTGAAATTCTTTGGCTCCCCATCAAGGCAAACAACATATCTTTACATCTAGTGAGCCTAGACATGCTTTTAACTAAGTAATCATTAGTTTGCTTAAGTTCAGTGCATGAAGTACAGCAAACAGATTTAGCAGTAGGTAAAGAAGTAATTTCAGAGATTGTGCTTTGAGATTCCAGCTTATTTATCTTCTTCTTTACCAGCTTTAGTTCTTTAGCAACTTTAATGAAATCATCATGAAGCTTATGAAATGCATCCAGCAATTCAGAATAGGAAGGTTCAGATTCATATACCTCTTCTTCCTGATCACTGCTGCATGAGGGTGTGGCTTCTTCAGAAGCAAGTTGTAAGGTTTAGTATAATATAAGTTTTGATGATAACAAATATAGAGTAATAAGGAACAAATGCATCATATGTATCTGACATATATAATGTTCCTTATAGAAGTAAAATATGCATTAGCATGTCTTTAATTATGGTTATAATATATATATGATGCTATGTGCAAATACATCCATTGTACTTTTATAATGAATAACATAAGTTGGATATATAAACTGAACTAACTACTTGATTTGTAAGTGTAATATATTAAATGTAGGTTGGTCCAAGTAAGAAGAGTGAGCATTGGAACACAGAAATGGAAATCAATATCATGCCTCACTCAAGAAAGAAGAAAAGAAAGGATGCTCCAAAAATGGAAGATCAGAAGGGAGCATGCCAAGAAGGAAATGACCAAGTGGAAGTGGAACTCAACATTTGAAGACCTAGTCACTAGGTATGTTTTATTTTCACTAAGGTCTTGAGGTGGGATTAATCTTTAAAACTTACTTAATCTTGTTACCATATGTTCTAAATGAGTTAGATTAAGTAAATCTGATATTAATATATGTTAGATTTGAAAAACTCTGATGACAGATGAATTTTGGGAAGTTAAACTTCATATACTTGATGAAAATACGAACTTTGCTGACTGAAATTTGAAGTTCCAGAGATATCACCTCTGACAGACGAATTTCAAGTGTTGAAATTCGAATTTCAAGTCAGGCATCTGGTTTTCAAGAATCTGAAGTTTGACCTTTGCTTAGTATTTTTAATATATCTCTCAAAATACATATGGCTTTGATGTAAGACTTATTTCATATGAAATTATACTTAATAAGCTTTTCAAAGAAGGATATTTCACTCAAAATGAAAGTCATATGAAAAAGTTATGGTTATTTAAAGTTGAGTAGTGAGATATGAATTTTCAGTTTTAACCTCTTATCACTATTTCGATCATATCTCACAAAACACGTTTGTTTTTGAAGTAAAACTTGTTTCATTTGAAAGTAGACATTCAGAGATTTCCAACCATAGGTCATTTTCTTAATTTGGAGTTAAAATGAGAGAGTTATAGCTTCTGCAAAATTGTCTACAGTGCAAAATTTGAAGTTACGTAGGTTCCGTTGCGACAGACGAATTTCGGGCCTCCAAAATTCAAATTTCGAAGAGAACCTTCGAACAGAATTGAGCTTGCCACTGACAGACGAATTTTAGCTTGCAAAATTCGAACTTCAGGTCCAACAGACGAATTTCCACTTTGAAAATTCGAATTTCGCGATTGCAGAAACGTGAAAACACTTCTGAAACAACCAACAGACGAATTTCCCCTTTGAAAATTCAAATTTTGCGATTACAGAAACATGGAAATACTTCTGAAACAATCAACAAACAACTTTCCACTTTCAAAATTTGAATTCCACAATTCCAGAAACAAGAAAACACTTCTGGAACAATGTTAAAGTTCATCTGAGATCAAGAATAATTTAAGTTTCAAAACTGCTCTCTGATAGATGAACTTTGAACATTAAAATTCAAATTTCAGAAGCTATGTTTTGAGTCTATTGAAATGAAACATTGACATACGAATGACAAGTCTTGTAACATTCGAATGTTGAAACTAGTCTGAAAAGAGTCTCTCTCTGACAGACGAACTTCACCCTTTCAAAATTCGAATTTCAAAGAAAGTGATCTACTGTGCCTCTTTGAACGTTCAGTGGACAGACAAATTTTGGGCTTCCAAAATTCTAATTTTGAGGGCACTGTAGCAAATTGAAAACACTGTTCACACTTAACAGAAAAACTTTCTTCTTGAAAATTCGTATGTCACAATGTGGAAACGTTTTCTAAGTTTCAAAATTCGAATTTCACTTCATGAACAGACGAACTTCACTATTTCAACGTTGGAAGCTTTAACCTTCGGTTCCTTCGAAATTCGTCTGTCAAACATCCAAAATTTGAATTTCAGTATGTCAGCAACATTAAATAAAGTTGGTAACGGCTAGTTTTGCAGAGTAAACCATTGGGTAACGTCTCTAATGGCTAGATCTTGTGTCTAATGTCTAATTACACTATAAAACTATAAATATAACTTCATTTGAACTCATGGGTAACAATCTTAAGAGAATTTATGCGAAAATGCTGCTACAACTTGTAAAATCCTTTTATCTCAGCATTGTTTGAAAAACCCACCTCAATAGAGTGAACTTTCAATGTATTATCTACTCTTCAAGAGAGTTTTCATTCTGTAAACATTTCTTTCTACATTTTCTGGGTAGAATCTTAGTGTGGGGAAACACTAAGGGATTTACACATCTTGTAAGGGTGTGAGGAGAGTGGCTTCACAAGTGCCTACTGAAACTTGTGGGAATGTACTGAGGCTTCACAGGTGCCCGGATCAAACTTGTGAGATATAGAGGAAAATCTCAAGTGGTGGCTTGGGGACTGGATGTAAGCCAAGTGGTTGGGCTGAACCAGTATAAATCATTGTGTATTATTCTTTATCTTCTCTACTCAGCTGCTGCACACAACCATCTCTGTTTATCCCTGTTTTGCTGCACTCTAGGTGAAATTGGGTTGTGATCCAAAAGAGCAAAAATCTTGCATTACCCAATTCACCCCTCCTCTTGGGTGACCAGTCAACCTAACACAAGTGCCATCAGACTAATGTTGGCAATCTCATCTTCATCTTCTTATTCCGCATCTGAGCTGTTGTCCCATATGGATGACATGTAGGCTTTCTTCTTCTTCCCTTTGTCAGCAACTTTCTTTTCTTTTTCTTGCTTCTTGAGGAATTGGAGGCAGTCCCACTTTATGTGTCCCTGCTTCTTGCACTCATAGCAAGTCACAGGTTCTTTTGCCTCTTTCTTGCTTTCTCCAGCAGCTCCCTTCTTGAAGAATCTCTTGTTCTTCTTCTTGCTGTAGAATCTTCCGAATTTTCTGACCATCATAGCCAGAGTTTCCTCATCCAGCTCTTCCTCTTCGTCAGATTCTTCTTCCTTTTCATCAACAGCTTTGAGGGCAAGGCCTTTCTTCTTTCTGTCTAATCCAGCTTCCTTAAGAGCTTTAATTTTTCCTTCATACTCCTCAAGGCTGCCGAAAAGAGCTGTGACAGAGCCCATTGATTCTCCTCTGACTTCTTCTATTGCTGTCACCTTGGGCTGCCATTCCAGAGGGAGAGCTCTGAGTATTTTTCTCACTTTCTCTGATCGAGAGTATTCCTTTCCTAGGCTCTTTAGTTGATTCACAATGAGAGTAAATCTCTTTTGAAGCTCCTTTACAGTTTCTCCTTCAGCCATTCTGAAGCTCTCATACTCTCCAATGCATGTATTGAGTCTGTTCTCCCTGACCCCAGATGTTCCTTCATGTGCAATCTGCAGAGTGTCCCACATCCCTTTTGCAGTGGTGCATTGCGAGACTCTGTAGAATTCATCCTGGTTCAGGGCACTGACTAAACAATGCTTTGCTTTGAAATTCAGTAAGACTCTCCTTCTGTCTTCATCATTCCATTTTGCTTCCAGCTTCTCTTTGTATCTTCCATCTTCAGTTAAGGCCATTGGGGCGAAATCTCCTTTTTCAATAACTGACCAGATGTCAAGATCAATTGATTGGAGGTAGATATGTATCCTCATCTTCCAGTACCCATAATGCTCTCCACTGAAGCCTGGTGGTCTGTTAGTATTGTTCCCTTCAGGAAGTATACTCTCTCCAAAGCCAGCAATCTTTGTTCCTGGACTGTAAAATCCTTTGAATGGGAATCTGGACTCTGATACCACTTGTTAGCAAGGCTGACTTCCCCAGAGGGGGGTGAATTGGGAAGATTGAAATTTTTCTGCACAAAGTGAAGTGGGTGAAGATATCACAGTGTAATGAAAACAACGAGTAAAACAGAGTAAGCTGATAAGTAAGGATAAGGAGAAGAAGACTCAGTGATTTATCCTGGTTCGGTCTATCCACTTGACCTACGTCCAGTCCCCAAGACAACTCTTGAGATTTATCCACTATACAGCAAGAATTTCAACGGGCTTCTTGCTAATGCCACAGTACACGAGTATGCTCTGTTCCTGAGCTCTCTCAAACTCTCTAAGCACTTCCTCTATGTGCTTTCCCAATCCCCTTATGAATTTCCCTCACAAGTAAATCTTTCTTCCAGATGAAGAGTAGATTGTTTACAAATATATAACTCTCTTGAATAGAGTAGATATGAAGGTTAAAGTACAGATAATGAAGTTGAGAGGGTAAAAGCTTTTGAGAAGAAGATTCAGCAGAAATTAGGTAAATACAAGTTTGATTCGTTACCCATAACTTCAAATGATGTTATATTTATAGTTTTAGGTCTCAAATATCCGTTAGAGACTTAAATCTATCCGTTGGGGAAGTTATCCAACGGTTACTCAGAAAAACTATCTGTTTACCAACCGTATTTAATGTTTCTGACACACTGAAATTCGAATTTTGGTTGGTCAGCAGACGAATTTCGAAGGAACCGAAGGTTAAAGCTTCCAACGTTAAAATACGAAGCTCGTCTGTCCATAGAGTGAAAT
Organism: Adenanthera pavonina; assembly: GCA_026686845.1. NCBI lineage: Eukaryota > Viridiplantae > Streptophyta > Magnoliopsida > Fabales > Fabaceae > Adenanthera > Adenanthera pavonina. Next base: position 7,656,541 of record JAIVEN010000020.1, on the reverse strand, counting down.
TCGAATTTTGAAACTTATAAAATATTTTCACAATGTGACATACGAATTTTCAAGAAGAAAGTTTTTCTGTAAATCGTGAACAGTGTTTTCAATTTTCTACAGTACCCTCGAAATTTGAATTTTGGATGCCCAAAATTTATCTGTTCATTGAACGTTCAAAGAGGCACAGTAGATCACTTTCTTCGAAATTCAAATTTTGACAGAGTAAAATTCGTCTGTCAGAGACCGGTTTTGAAACTTAATTTATTCTTGATCTCAGATGAACTTTAACATTATTTCAGACGAATTTCTTCTATTTTCTCAAGTTGTGTTTTGTCTGAAATTCGAATTTTGAAAGAGTGAAATTCGTCTGTCTCAAAGAAGCTCCTTTCAGACTTATATGAAAATTCGAATGTTGCAAAGTCAAAGTTCGTCTGTCAGAGAGCATTTTTCAAACTTAATTTCTTCTTGATTTCAGATGAACTTTAACATAGTTTCAGAAGAATTTCTTTGGTTTTCATAAATTGCATTTTATCTGAAATTCGAATTTTGAAACTGTGAAGTTCGTCTGTCACTAAAAAGGCTTCTTTCAGACTTGATGAAAATTCGAATTTTGGATGACCAAAATTCGTCTGACAGAGAGACATCTCTTCAGACTTATTCAGTTTTAGCTCAAAATTCGAATTTCCAACGGTAAAGTTTGAATTTCCAACATAACAGTTCAGTTTAAACTTTCAAACTTCGTCTGTTTGTGAGTATTTTTCAAATAAGTAAAGATTTAACTTCAAATCAAGGTTTGAAAACATCTTTTTCTCAAATCAAAATCTTTTACCCAATCAAAATAAAAACTAAAGATCCTACAAAAGATCTAGCAGAAAATACTCTTCAAATTCTTCAATTGAAGCACTTTTGATCTCCTTTGATATCTTCAATCCAAGCTCTTGGATATTGGTTTGGAATCATCAAAACTCTTGATTCAACAAAATTGTCAGACCTAAATAAAGGGAGACAAACCCATTAACTCATAGAGCCCATGTAATGTCCTTTTAGTTTTAGACTTAAAAGATTAATAATTTAAATTTCCTTCCAAAAGCTTCCTTGCACCAATTTGAAATTTCCCACAAAGGCTTCCTAATAAGTCATTATGTTTACATATTTTATTCTTCATTACTTAGTATTTTTAATGGTGATTATTAGCTAATTTGTGTTTATTAGATAGTATTTGGATTTGTTAGCCTATTTTAAAAAAATATTGGAATTATGAAATAAATAATGGAAATTGTGCTTGATTTTTTATTATCTTACTTTTCCTTTGTGACATGTAGATTTTACTTTCCATGAGCTTATGATGTCATACATGCATTTGATTAGTGGTGGAAAATAAACAGAAGAATATTATTTTACCAAGTGTCCTTTGACTTTGGGAATTTTTATTTTATTTTTCTTCTTCCATTCTATTTTCTTTTTCCTTTATTTTATTTTTCATTCTTTCTCTTATGGCATCCTATGCTCTTGGACTATTTTTATTTCACATGCATGAATTTATGTGACCTATATTACATTTTAGGTTAAAGGGCAAATATACCGCAGAAATATTTCTTGAGGAGCTATTGACACCTTAAACATGCTTTTGGAGCAATGTTACTTACTATGTTTCAAAATCGATGCAATGTCACTCCACACTAACTGACTCATAATGTTGACCATTAGTCAGAGAATGGACTAATCATTTCGAGGGTTAAAGGGTAAATCTATCTTGCATCCCTCTTGTATGTATGTAGTTGGTCCTCCAATGGCCTACCAAGATGTTGAGTGAGTTTAGGCGACTTGAGGTTATTGGGAAGTAACTTTTATTCATTATATATGTTTTAAACTTCTCATATCATAATATGTATTTTTATGGCACTACTAATAAGTTTCTAGTACCCTTTTCTTCTTTTGAAAACTATGACAAGACAAATTGTTAGATATATGTATGCTTGTAAATATGGAAGAAATTGATGTATGATTATTGTGCAATTATATAGTCATATTTTACAGAAGGATAATATACTAGTGTGATGATGATAGCGATGATGTTGATGATGATGGTGAGTGAGAGGATGACTAATGCATGCATGTATGTATGTTTATGAGCATGAGGAACATGAATATGTATATGATTATTGTGCATCCTGTGAGTTATCTTGTATGTTGATATTATGCTAACATGATGATATATGGCATGAGATGATATATTAGCATGGCATTTGGCATTGTCACTAGTTGTATAATGTGGAGAGATGATGATGTTGGATGACAATATCAGTAAATATTACACGGCATGCCATTCCACTAAATAGCACACTGGGCTTTATGCTCAAGTGGTGAGACTTGTGATATCACTATCACTAAATAGTCATCTTTTGGCCGAGAGACTCAAGTGGCTATGGATTGGGATGTACCTTCTTTATATGGTCACCAATTTGGATGTTTCAGAGGAAGCAGAACTGTGGTCCAACCACTAATGGGATGGTCTTTGGTCGGGTCATAATTAGTGCGAGGTGTGATTTAGTGGTTGCCTTAGAATTGGCCTTCACCAATTATTGGAAGGGGACTATTCGTCAAAGTTACCTTGTGATGGTAACTAGTTCATGATTTTAGCCGTGATTGTTGCGGTTTCTATTGCATATCATATGCATTGCATTTTGTATGATATATCTTGTATATGTAAGCTTGTCATTAAAATTTGTTGCTTTTGCATTTGAAATCTTTTGTTGATTAAAGTTGCCCCTTGGTTATAGGGACTTTTGTCTCACCCCCCATGGTTAACACTCTCAAGAAAAGGATTCTAGCTCTAGCATGGTGGAAGTTGAGGAGGATTAGTTCTCCTTAGTGATATGCAGGATATTGAGCACTATTGTTGGGTATGATCTTTTTTGAGAACACATGTTATATATGTGTAATATAGTGTCAAGTATAGGACTTTGACATGATGCAATATGTAATGTTATTTGTGTATCCCTTAGATTTGTCTTTGGGTTCTTGTATCTCATGCTTGACTTATGTTTCTTATGACTACAAGGTTGGTTGAGGTTATGATATGTATGATATCTATGTTGAGTTAACATATGGATGCATTCATTGATGTAATGGTAGTTTAAGCTATTTTGATACCTTTGTGAGGTTTGACGTTGTGGTTGTTGTGTATACCAAAGGCCCAAAATCTCCAATTAGAGGAATTTTAAGGCGGGATTTGCACTCGTAGTTAGAGGGGTTCATATGTGATTTGTAAGTTTTGGAATTACGTCAATCAGAGGTCCGGGCAGAAAGTTGTACACGTCCGAAGTTCATACAAAGAACCAGCGTCTTTACTAATTTGTGATTGGTCCATCTTATTTTTCTTCAATTTTCATTGGCTCATACACCCTATTTTTTCTCTCATCTCACCTAGGGGTCTTCCAACGTAGAGCTCTCATTCACTCTCCTTTCCAATTCATCTCTCACCTATTCTCTATTTTCTCTCCTCTGCTCTCTTCTTTTTCCTTCATTTTCTTTGCTTTTTCCCATCACTTTCTCATATTTTTCCCACACAATCTCCATGGCCAAATCTTACACACCTTTCCATTTCCACCATTAGCTCCTACATGCTTGGCTCTCTTGATAGCATCAAATTTCTTCAAGGTGCTTGGAAGTCTTAGCTTAATGGAAGACTAGTAGAGTTCTTGTGGCTAGCTTCAATGGATCTTGATGGAAGCTTGAATCCTTGAGGGCATCACAAGATTGGACTAGGAATTTCTACCCTCTTATCTTTTTCTCTAGGTATTAAAAACTGGACAACTATTCAATTGGTTGACATATTAGTTTAAAGTTCAGTAGTTAAACTAGTCATGATTAAATATTTAAATTAAAATACTTTAATTTAATATTAAATTTAAAAAAAGAAGTTAAAAAAAAGCATATAAAACCTAATTCCAATTAACAAATAATGGTAAAATTTAAGAGAAAAATAGGGTGTGTAAACTGTAAAAATAAGAAGTAAAAATATAATTTAAAAAAGTGAATAAATATTTTATAACTTAAAAATAAAATAATTAAGAGACGTAAGATATCTATAATATATATACTCATATCATAATTCATAATTTTATAATATATATACATTTTTTTGCCCATTTGAATATTATAATATGTAACTTTATTCTCATATCTCAATGTTTATCAGGTATAAATATGCAAATATTATAGTTTAGAAATATTATTTAAATTAATAAATTAAAACAATTGATAGGTTCATACAGGTTCACCGCATGACCAATTTTATCAGTTTATGACTGGTTTGACCAATTTTCTACTGGTTTTTAAAACATTTGGTTTTCTTATAATTTGGATCGGACCTAACACTAATTTTAGTTTGTCACACCGGCCGAGCCAATCCAATGTTTTATACCTTACATTCTAAGATTGAGATCATTGCTTTTTATTTTTAATTTGAAATAAAATTTTTATTTGTTCAATCATTCAATGGCTTATGTATAAATTTATAAACTATTAACTTATAAAATTTTTGTTTAATCACTACACTAGAAATGATTTTCCTTGGCGTTAAAAAGTTGGCTATTATTGAAGCAAATGTAAAGGAAAGTGACGCACACAGGAGGGGATGGTTTCCTTTGCGGTTATTTAAGTAACTGCCAAGGAAAGTCCTTGTCCCATGTGGCACTAATTTACTTTGCATTTCATTTTCAAAACGCAAAGAAAACTCCAAGTCATTAAATTACAAAAAAAATTGAAAGTTTCCTTTGTGGTTGATTAAATAACCGCAAAGGAAAAACATTTCTTTGGAGTTCTTTTAATAACCACAAAGAAATGTTATGCCTAATTAAAAAAAGCAACTTCTTTTTAGTCCTGCGCCAAACTTTGCCTTGCCTCTGCATTCTAAACTGTCTTCATCTTCACACTTTCCATCCAAATCGTTGCTCTCATATACACAGCAATGAGCATTTTCGTATTTCCAGTCACGTTGGCTTCATACTCATAAAAAGTTCCATCCTTTTCACTTGTTTTCATAGTTTTGCCCCGAAATTTCTCTTCCTCTATCTTTTTCAGTTCCACTACTAGCTATAATCTAAAATTCTCATGCCCACGAGTGCATTATCCCACAACCACGAGTGCGACGACTACCATTCTCCCCAACTCACACCTAATAGAAAGCACCTCCAACTTACTCTGCTTTTACGTGGGTGAGTTTGGCTTCAAATACAGACTTTGTAGGTGTGTTTAATCTTTCATTTGTTGTTGCTTTTTGATTTTTGGGTACATGGGTGCTAATTTAGGGTCGTGATTATAGGAATCAAGTAGGGCTTTTGATTTGGGGTAGATGGGTCATCTATTCAGCTTGCTCTGAATGTGTTGAGGTGGAAGTAGTTGAGTTTGCTTGCAGGATTGAGTTGGTAGAGTTGAAGATATAGTTACAAAGATGCATTTCGTAATTTCATTATAGTGAGACTTGCATATTAAGAGACTTTATGGTAGCATTTTACGTTTTTTTTTCTTTTAAGAGAAAAAATTAGACAAATGACTAGTAGTGTTGAAAATTTGGATAAATTTCCATGGCTATGAATACTTGCATATCAATTCAGCTTATAAGCTGGTTGCAAATGCAATATACGTTAATTTTCATTTCTGTCCTACTTCAGTTAGAATTTCATTTTCCAGTGCTATATAAGCTCATATTCCCTTATGAATAGGCTATTGCACCGCATTGCATAACATTGTTGTCATGTATGTATTGGTATGTATGTATATATATTGTTGTGTGCATATGTTCCTCAGTTATTGGGACTTTGTCTCACACCCCTTTGTGATAAGCATTTTAGACGAAGATTCTAGCACCAACCTAGAGAAGATGAAGGAGTCTTAGTCGACTCCATTGCACAAGGGCATCTAAGCTCATTCTAGTAGCTTTTATGATTCTGAGTTATGTAGTTGTATTGTGCCAACTCATCTTTGGTTGTGTATGTTGCTTGTAATGTGGTTATCCTGGGTTTATGTATCTTATACGTTGTGGTTTGGATTGAGAACCTGTTATGACCAATTTTGTATGTTGGCTGGGTTGGCTAGTGATGCAATGTGATGTGATTTCGGGCCCCAGTATGGGTCAATTGGTGTATGGGTGGTCTATTTGGCCATCTAATGATTATTATGTGCGTGTTATGGATAGTATAGGTGGTTGTTAGGTCAAGCAGGTATGTAGCCTACCGGTTGCCAAGGGGTCAAACCCTCCAGAAATAGTTTTCTTAGGGTGAGATCTCCCAAAGCCCAGTCCTTAAGGTATTTGAGATCTCCCAAGTGCCAACCTTTGATCCAAGACTAACCATTTCAATCTCACACATCCAAAATCTCCATATGGGGGTATTTTGAGGTGTGGTTAGTATCTATAGTTAGATTGAGAGTAGAGTGACCTATAGGAGTTGGAATCAGGTCAGTCAGAGATCAAAGGAAGATTTTATGCATGACAAAAGTTCATTGGAAAAATCAGCATTTGGTAACGCGGCACCATGCCCCTTTGTATCCTTTTGTTTGGAACCCCAGAGCTCTCTCGCCGTGGCGGTACTATAGCTAGCCACGATGCTATCAGTCATTTTGGTTATTTTAGTTTTGCCTCACTTCCCTTTTTGATGTGGATTTGGGGTTTTCGATACTAGGGTGTTACATATAAACTCCAAGTGTTCACAACATCTTGCCATGTGTCCTTAATTTTTCTTCGCAAAAAATAATGCCTTCTTGAGGAAGGTTACAAAGATATTAAAATAATCCTTCCAAACACATGAGGAAATTTTGGCCAATGATAGGAGAGAGAGTGTCTTTCATATTATATCTTTTTCCTAATCCAGATATATCCTATATTAGTTATTTTATACCTGGATAATTAAAGGTACTTTTACAGTGTTTTCTAATATTGTTTATTCCTTTAAATATGCCAAATTAAACTAGGTTGGCATCTATATTTAATTTAATATCATGTCTCAAACTATATTTATGTGGGGCCCACATACTTTTCTTTTCATTTTTTTATTTGTGGGGCTCACAACGCTTTTACTTTTGCAGTTAATTTTCTATTGTATTCTGTAATCTATTTCTTTTTGAATTGATCCCTTTGAACTCAATACTCTATTCCATTGGATTCAGCATGTCATGAGGTCCACTTTGACATAAATTTTTCATATTTTTGAAATTGCCCCTGGAGGGAGAAAACTGAAAAATTTTCTTTAGGGATCAATTTGCAAATTTTTTTAAGGACCAAATTGCAAATATCTGAACTATGATTCTAGCATATGAAACTATCATTTTATTCCCCTTTTTTCATTCAAATCATACATCACATGCTATCTATTGCATTTTTATGCATATTATAATATCTAGAAAATTGGGGATGTTAAACTTATAGTAAGTATTTGGTGATGTATTATGTTTAAAAAAGTTCAAGAAATCTATTGAAAAGGCTAAAAGCAAGTGGTAAACAAAAAGTTTCCCAAAGGTAGCAAAATTTACATTTCTTGCACTATGTTGTCTTGTTATGCTTTAAGTTGTTCTATAACTAGCAAAATTTTTATTGACAATATGGTATTATATGCTTTATGACATGCTTGATGATATAAATGTGTGCAATGTATTTTGCTACTAGGATTTTGTAATTTCATCATCCCAAATACTAACATGCTAAGACCAAACCATGGCAAGGATCAAAAGAAGGCAAAGGGCAAAGAGGAGGATGGTGATAATTAAGATGTTAATGGCTATATTGTTATGTTTCTTTGTCCTATTATGCAAAATTATGTATGAATTTATAAAGTTGTATCTTTATGTGGTTATGTTCCTTTAAGTGCTTTATAATGTTAAGCATGGGATATGAACAAGTTAAGATAGTGTAACTATGTTATAAAAGTAATTTTTGACAAGTAATGCCTTGAATTATTCATTTGGTATATGCTAAAAGTTTGGCAAGGACAATGCTATCCAAATAAGGTTGTATGAATGATTTATATGCCTTAAAAGTAGACATGATGAGCTTTCTAGGAAGTTAAAGAGCACATAAATTGGATAAGAGTAGAATTTTTTATGAATTTTCAAAATTAAGATAGAAAACCTGGAAAGTTGCAAAATTACCAAATGAATAGTAAATTTTGTGCTAAATATTATATGAATTGGCATGTTCAAAATTCTATTATGTATTTTTTCCATGTCAATAATTTTTTAAACTATTTTTAGAGACTTAAATCACTTTTATAAGATTTTTCAAAGTTCAACTGAAAAAATAATGTGACCAAATGAACAGTATCAGCAAATACATTTCTTAGATCCAAAGTGTAATGCACTCGAGTATCGCACGCAAACTATGGAGATGTTTAATCAGTAAGAATATACATTCTATGCTATATGTATTTCTATTTATGCATTTCTCTTTGCTTATATTAAATTGAGTCATGTTACCATTGACAGGGGTGTGAATATCTTTCATGCAAAACACGGGCTTTGGGACAATAATTCCTGTCCAAATTAGACACAATTGGATCTGACCACATTGTATAAATGGACAGCAGTTTAGGCATTTATAAATTAATATACAAGTAATTATTGTGATTAACAATAATCCTTGTAAATAATGTGTACATAATGTTTTCAGTCACCGAAACAAGAAAATGATGATGCTTGTGGATATTATGTGCTCAACTTCATGAAAGATATCATCTTACATGAAAAGAGCTAAATCCCTATGAAGGTATATTGAATTTTGTTTATTACTATTTATATTAAAAATTAATAATCTAACTTGATTTTTTTCTATTATTTTTATTTGTAGTACTTCCCCGACTATAAGAAGTACTCCTCGAAGATCGTGTAAATGAATAATTGAGGAATGGTCTGGATACATGGTTGAAGTCAAGCGATGGTGGGTATAACTGATTCTTAGATAATTAAATTATAAATTAATTAAGTTCTAAAAATTGGTAATTAAATTATAAATTAATTAAGTTCTAAAAATTGGTAATGTAAATTCTGTTTTAGGAGATAGCAGACAAAGTAATGAGCATATAATGGTAGCTGCAACTTATTGGTCATGTGGCTTGTAAGTTTTTACTTGCTTATATAGCTAGATTTCCTTGTAGACATATGTACAAAACTTTGTAAATTTTTGTTACTAGCTGTTAGGTTATTTTGTAAATAGCTAACTTAGTTTAGATATGACTTTTTTTATTATTTTGGGTTGCTGTGTTGCTAGATGTTGTATTGCTATTGATTAACCATTTCTATAGCTAGATTATTGGCTATTTCTGTTGTATGTAAAACTAGGAGAAAATTAACCAAATACACATTACATTAAAAATAAAAACATTGGTTTCCTTTGTGGAAGGAAAGTGAAAATTTGACTAATTAAAAATAAACTTTCCTTTGCGTTTGTTGACACAACTGTAAAGGAAAGTGTTGATTAAATCTTTTTAAAAAAATAATTGACCACTTATCTTGGCGGTTGCTTGTTGTAATTGCCAACAAAAGTATTTTTTCAACAGATTATTTCATTATAATTAATTTCGTGTGTGTTTGTAGCAAACAATCACAAAGGAAAGTGATATTTTCTTTGTGGTTGATAACCACAAAGGAATTTTTCTAGATGTCCAAATCTTTTTTGGTTTGAGATCGCAAAGGATTACCATTTTTAACCGCTAAAAAATCATTTTTTGGACATAGTGAATCCAATCAACAATGGACAATGATGGATTAATCCAAGGGCAGCCTACCATCCACTAGGGCCGGGAAAATGGCCTTCAACCCATGAGTTGACCTATTTTATGGTGATTTTGGGTTGGAAAAAATAGAGCCCATATTGAGGCAGTCTTTTTCCATCCCAGACCATTTAACTCTCTAAACCCGCGGGTTAGCCCGTTTAACCCGCTTTTTTTCCCTTCAAATTACTTTTTTTTTATTTCTTTATATGTATTTTGTTTAATATTGAAACTTGAAATTAGAATTGCCTTATACTTGAAGTTGAAATTTCCCCATATTTCATATTTAGTATTATTGAATTATGATACTTATATAAATGATGATTGGTATGTGTTCATGTATTTTGATAAATTGATGGTTTATGTTATTTCTATTTCTAAGTTAATTATAAATTAATCATGTTATTTTTTTTATTATTCATATTGGTGATTTAGGTTATTATTCAAATACAAAAAAATTAAGAAAATATATATATCTATATATATAACATATGGTGGGTTGGTGGGCTTGACGGTCATGGACTGAGCAAATCCCAGCCCACCAACGGGCTGGCTGCCCGTTTCCTAGCTCTAACATCCACTAGGATGGGCAGTGATGACAGAGAAGGAACATAAGGCGGGCAAACCTTTTTCCAGCACTAATGATCAAGCAAAACTGCGTAGAAAGTGAATATCATTTTAATATATATATATATATATATATACACATATATAATTATTCTACATTCCTAATTCCTTTTATGGAATCTTTCATTCCTTCCTCTTACTATTTGCAATAGTTTTTGTGTTTCTCTAATATTTTATTAACCATTGAAGGCTGAAGGCTCCTACTCCATGACCTTATCAAGGCTAACCTTCCTTGTCCATAGATTCTGACCGAAGAGACAATGTGAAGATTGAGGAACATGAAGATACGATGCTCATTGCCCATGGTTTTCTCTTCCCTGTTGGCTATGAATTTACCAAAGAGGAATTGATCAGATTATGGATAGTACAAGGACTTTTCTAGAAAAATCAAAGCCTAGGTGATAGAGCGGAAGATGATGCTAATGTTAAGTTTAATTCTTTCGTGCATCGAAAATTGCTAGCTGCATCTAGAACTGGCCCATTCAAGGATTTTCAGAATCCTAAAGTGAAAAGGTTGCTCTATAAATTGCATAAATCTGCGGAATCTTCATTTAGCCCTACTATTATTGGTGGGGGACATGTTAGAGTCTTGGATGTTAACCTAAGGTAACACACTTGTGCATACTTTATAAAAGCTTTGATGATACGAAGTCTTATACTATAAAAAGATTCATGAATCTTCGGACTCTTTTCTTACTTCCTGATTATGGGGTTCCTTTGAAAAAGTTCCTCGTGATCTTTTCTTTAGCCTCAAGAACTTAACAACATTGAACTTCAGATGTAGTCTTATACTGACATTGCTAAGTTCGATTGGGAATTTGATATCTTAACAATATATTGATCTCTCCTACACGCCAATCAAGGCGCTGCCCGATTCAATTGATCTTCTTCACAATTTACATACTCTAAAGCTTAGAGGCTGTTGCAAATCTAGTTCAGTTACCCAACGATATCAGGAAGCTCTCCAATCTCAGGTAGGCATCTTGATTTTGATGTTATTAGGCAGTTGCAATCTTTGCCACCTAGAATTGGCAACTTAACTAACCTTCAAACTTTGTTAGCATTTCTTGTTGGCAAAGAAGAGGGATGCAAAATTCGAGAGCTGAAGAATGCAAGAAATCTTACTGGAGGATTTTGCATTTTAAGGGTTGAGAATGTTCTAGACTTGGAGGATGGTAGGGAAGCATCTTTGATTGATAACAGTTACATCATTACATTGGAGCTAAGTTGGAATGGTGGAAATGTCGAAAATAGCACTAAGGATGAGAAAATACTTGAACATCTACAACCCTCGTTAGGCCTGCAAGAACTGAGAATACTATACTATGGTGGTTCCAAGCTTCCAACCTAGATTAGTAATCGATCATATGAATGTCTAGCTGATCTTTCTCTCTACTGTTTCAAAAACTGTTGCTACCTTCCATACCCAAGTGAAGTTGATATGAAGAGCAGACTGTTGCTATGGGCTTTTCAATAGGTTTTTTTCTTTTAATTTTCTCGTAAATTTTCAACTGGTATTTGTGTTTGGTATATTTGGTATATGTAGCTTCAATTTCTTTTTTACTTGCTTGGAACAGTATATCCATTACTCATGTATCAATTTTGATGCTCTTATGAGTATTTTGATTTATACATTACAACATTTTTTTCTGTTTTTGGTGAAATCCATTAATCTCTATAAATTTTTGTTGAATTGAATGTTAAAAAGGTTATAAATGTTTATTTGTCTAAATAAGATTAGCAGTTGTACAAAGTATTTTATTACTCAAGTTTACTAAATATTTCCCTATTCCTTGCACAACTACGTCTACTTGATACTTACTATATTTGTATTCAGGTTTTTGCTTGATTTTGGTTATTTGATGTGAGTGAAATAAAGCTGAAAAAACAAGAGGGGTGTAAATGTGAAAAATATAAGTGTATATAAGTTCAGTTACATTGCCAATTTTTTGGATGTACTAACTTGGGCTCATTTACATTGCCATTTTCATCAACTTCTATTTTCTTTCTCTCTATCCATTTTCATTATTGCTAGATGCTCTTGTATTTAAACCTTTAAATATTGATACTTTATAGACATATATTTATATTAAACTACACTAATCTTCATAAAATTTGAGCCAACAGAAAAAGTCTATTAAGAGTTTATCTGTTTTCTAATGTTTTCTAATTTTAACTGAGCTTTTCAATTTTTAATAACAAGTGACCAGCATTTATTTTCATATTTTATGTCATTGGACCTGCATTCCCTTCTTACTTTCTTGTTTTACTTTTCCATCTTGTGGTTGCTAATTTACCTTAAAGGAAGATGGGAATAAGAAGATCTTGTTCAACTTAGTAACTTATTTCCTATCATCATGAGGATTCACCTAGGCTTGCTCTTTTAAAATTTTGTGTATTGATCTTCCTATTTTCTATTGCTCAAATATGCTGGTATGGTTTTTTATGCTCTAGAAACAGAATATGAACCATATATATATAATATATATATATATTTGTTTAATTAAATTATTGCATATAGGTAGCATACCCATGACTACTATCTGTTCTCTCTTTTTCCCACATATTCCTTCACTATACACATATCCATACCATATGCATTTCATTTCCACCATTCTCCACCACCGTTTCTTCATTAAGCCCCCATTTTCTTGTTTTTTTTTTCTTTCTTGATGGGCAAATTTCTCTTCATGGTTTGGAGAGAAGCTAGCCTGATGGAGGAGTAAGGAACATGGTGGTGATCATGGAGGAGGGCTAGAAGCAAAGGGCAAGAGTTCATGGGTTACAAAGTGAATTTGGTAGTGTTTCTACTATCTTGCTTAGTTTCTTTTTCGATCTTTTATCTAATATTGATTTTTATGGTTAGGTTGATGTTACATTGAGGATTGGATTGGAAAATGTCGACTTTGGTTATGATTTTGTATTAAGGATCTATTATATGATTCGGTAGATTTTTTGGTTATGATTAATGTTAGCATAGACCATGGGAATGTATTAAGATTTTGATGGTTTCTAAGTATGGATTATGATAATAATTGGTTGGAAAATGTTCTATTCATGGGTTGTAATTTTCGGTTTTAATTGTCTAAGCATGTTATGTTAGATTATGTTATGTGGTTATGCATGATTTAGCTTAGTATGTGCATTAATTGTATGGTTTGGTAATTAATCACTTAATTAGTCATTTGGTAATTATTAATCTAAAATTAGCACAACTTAATTAATCCAATTAGCCTTTTAATGAATGGATTTAATTAGCTTAAACAAATGTTATGCATTAATCTAGTGTTGGGATTCCAAGCTAAATTAATTGTATGCTATTTGTAAGTCTCTAGGTGACGAAGCTAATTGGACTCATTAGTCACTTTCCCTAATTAATGTTTTTAATAGTCTTAAACAGGTAATCTTGCAATTGGATTAGTATAGGGATATGCACTATGTCATTTGCATGGTACTTGACCATAGGGATCTAAGGTGATTAAGATTCATTAGGTGCATTAATTAATCAATTTCTCCAATTCTAATCAATATATGATATAAAATAGGATGGAGCTTCACTGTTTATAAGGCAAATAATGCTGCTCTATCTTGGGTTACATGCCCTTATTTTCTTTTCTTTTTTTTCCTATTTGGGTGGGTCCTATTTTTGAGAGTGGGGGAGTTAGTGGTGAGTTTTTTTTTAATTCAATATCTTTTAGAATTAAATAAAACATCCCCGTTGTTCCACAAGAATGCACGGAAAGAAAAATCTAGTTGATAAAAATGTAAGAAGATAAAAAAAATTTATTAAAAAAAAATGATAAAAAAGAATAGATTCTCTCTTCTCTCACATAGGGGGGCCCAGAAACCCTCCCTTAGCCTCTCTTCAAACACATAAATCATCTTGCTTTCGGAAGCTCCTCGTGGATGCTTTCATTTTTTTTATTCTGATAGGAAACGAGTGATTCATCACCCAATTACTCTTTCTAATCTTTCCTCCAAGCTTTGTCTTGCCTTTTTATCCAAAAAAAGAAAAAAAAATAAACCCTCCCTTGGCCTGTTTCTCTCATGTGCTGGGAGTTTGGCAAATAATGCTGCTCCATCTTGGGTTACATGCCCTTATTTTCTTTTCTTTTTTTTTTCTATTTGGGTGGGTCCTATTTTTGAGAGTGGAGGAGTTAGTGGTGAGTTTTTTTTTTAATTCAATATCTTTTACAATTAAATAAAACGTCCCCGTTGTTATGCACGAAAAGAAAAATTTAGTTGATAAGAATATAAGATGATGAAAAAAAGTTTATTAAAAAAAGATGATAAAAAGGCATCTATCTCATAGATCCCCTCTTCTCTCACATAGGGGGGCCCAGAAACCCTGCCTTAGTCTGCTTCTCTCATGTGCTGGGAGTTTGGTAAAAGCTTCCAATTCTATGCACAGAACAAAAAAAATCACATGCTCTTATGTGATGTTCCTGCCCTTGGTTTGAAGGGCCCTTTCATTTTATAATCAAGTCTGATAAGTGCCAATCTCCAAGGTTTTAAAATAGTGTATTTATACATTGCCAATATTAATTATTTCCATTTGTGATATATGATTTGCACCTCAATTGTGGGATAAAATATACTGGTTGTAGATATGAGCAAAGATTTCATTCGTCTCCTTTGAATTAATATAATTTAATTTTCTGTAATATTTTAAAACAGTTACTTTCAATTTCATCACTTTCCAAAATTTTTTGTTACTTTTGTTTTGTCATATCATGGCCTGACCAAAGAGAAGAATTAAAAGCACAGTATATTATCATAACCACCGTGACTAATAACAAAATGCGAGATTTCAATTATGTAAAACCTCGAGACTATTAAAAATTCACGATAAAACAACTATATATATTCCCAAAACAAATAGAATGACCCATCAAAATAAAAATTAGAATAACATAAAGAAACTACATAAAATCCCTACAGAAAAAGTAGCATCATGTAGCTCTAATAGTCTCAAAGCAGTGTGGGCCATCAAACTCCGGCGCAATCCCTAATCCTCCAGCCGCCATGGATGAAGACTGAGGCACTTGCGTGGGTGGAGATGCGTGCTCAGTTGTAGAAGTAACGACCCTCTTTTCTGGGTCAGACTTGGGCTTGGACTTGGGCCTGGGCTTGGGCTTCTCATCATGAACAAAGATGCAGTCATCAATAGGACCAAAGACGAACGTGAACATTGTTTCTTCTTGTTGCAGCTGCTGATGTCTGTTGGGTCGTATGGAAAGAAGAGGAGGGTGGACGGGATGGGATATTTAAAAGCAGGACTCGAGAGAATTTGAGTTAGAGAAGGAGAAGGATATTTATTTATATTAACTTTCTAATAGGATATCTGTAATTTTTTTAAACGCTTGAATTAGATGCATATATGATATATCTTATCCACATTAATCATTTAAATTTAAATTTAAATTGTTCACATTTAATTTAGAAGATTTAAATTTTCAATAGTTTTGATTAAATTTATTTTTATTATCTTAAATAAAATAGAATGCAAAAAAAGATATTTTTTTTAATTTTTAATTGTCAACTTATAAGAAAATAGTGATTTAAATTTCAAAAAAAAATTAAAATTTTGAAGTGGAAAACATGATAAAAAAATTGAAAAAAATAATTAACATGTGATGTAAAATTATGAGAGAATTATTTTTTAAAAAAGAACAAGAAAATACAAGAAAAAGGAAGCCAAATTAATACTATCCAAAAACTATTTGGGTCCCTATGAAATTATTACATATATATATAGTTTATACAATAAATAATAATTCAAACTATGATTATTAATTAAATACAAGGCGCAAGGCAACGGTTACGCAGGCCTCCACATGGACCAATGGCACGAAAATTACAGTTAGCGTTCATTTCTTCCCTTCACCCCCAACAGCTCACACCCTGCAAATGGCGGTCACACAATTCCTTGTGCTTTTCCTATTGCTATGCGAATTGGCTTCTTCTAACTCTGCTTATCATCAACCATATGAAGGTCTGTATCTCTCTTCCTCCATACATTGCACCATAACACGGTTTCCCAAACTTGAAATTTCTTCGCTCGTCCATTATTGCTTATTTCGGGTCCTTCACTTCGGCTTTCAAAACCTCTAACTGGAGATGATGGAAGGGTTTATGCTTGTTCCGAAAACTACTTCTTCGCTTTTGAAAGTAATGGCACCATCGCTTGGTCTGTTCATTTAGACTTCAAATGTAATGTTGCAATGGCTCCTCTTCATGGAGGTACCGGGAAGGTAAGCCATCCTGCCTATCTTATATATGTTTTCCTGATTTCGATAGGCATCATAAACATGAGCATTTTATAATGGCATTTAAGAAACCTGGAAATTCTGTATATTTGAGGTGAAAATACAAATTTATCAGAAGCAATTGAAGTTTCCAAATAAACGCTAATTTATCAATGTGAGGCTAGTATATATGTAAGCTTCTTTTCATCCCTGGTTTGCTGCACTTTATATATCCAAACTATGGCTGTGGGAGCAGCAATGTACGTATTTGAATGGAGTATTTGGATCCTTTGCAAGCTTGCAAAGTGCCTCTAAAATAAGTCAAATAAGTGAGAGATGACGAAGAAAGAGGAGTGGAAAAGAAGAAGACAAAATGAGTCTCACATGCATTCAGCATTCTCACTCTCTAAAATCTTGAAAGAATTCAAAGTAATGGGTGTACTTTCAAGAAATATGTTTTGGCGTGTGAGGAAATTGTTTTGCAAGTAATGTATCTTATTGGGCTGAACGAGGTAGAAGGGAAAGGGATGCATGTTACAAAGTCATTCATGGTTGTTCAAACTTTACCTGAAGAGATATTTTTAGGTAGATTTAGTGTGTATAAAATTTGTAAATCAGCCCAATTTTGATTAGACATATAAACAAGTTATACATATTTTTCAACAACACCAACTCCTAACAAGCTTATATGTCTATTAATGATTGTAAACCAGGTATGATAAACCTAAAGAATTTTGCCTACTTGGCACTGCTTACTAACTGAATATGATGATTCTTTTCCCCCCTGTTATGCTTTTACAAGTGAATTTCTTGTTTCTGTGCAGCATTATGATTACTGATCGAATGTGTGATGATTTTTCCCCCTGTTATGCTTTTCCATGTCAGATTTCAAACACAGAAGGAGAACTATATTGCTTGTCAGTTCGCAGCCGTCATTTTAGATGGATACAGGATTTTAGTTCATTACATAAAACTTCCACAATCACCCCGGGAAACAATGGTCATCTGTATGTAACTGTTCCATTGAAGGCTCTTGTGCTTGCCCTTGATGTCTTTTCAGGTAATATCCTAAGGCAGGGGAGTATTGGGCTATTGAGCAAAGCAGACAGTGCGCCTATAGTCGACTCTAATGGCAAGTCTTTTGATTTTCTATGAACCTTGATCAGTATAAGTAAGACTTGGTTGTGACTGTCGTTTTACAATCCATAGCGACTTGTAATTTCAATAATATGATCATTAACTCCACGGAAGCAAGAGACCAAAACCAAAATTAACAAGGTTTGCATAATATTTTGATGAGAAATAAAAAGGTGTTTTGAGACAATGCAGTGTGCGCATTTGAAACTATCCTTTTATCGTTAATTTTTTTTTTTGTTCTACATGGGACGCTGAATTAATAAATGCCTGATTTAAGTTTTAACAAACATACGTGATGAATTTGTAGTGAAATTAGAATTTCTCTCCATGTAGCAAATAGCTTTCTTACTTACATTTCATTTTCATTGTTCTTTTTTTTCAACAAACTACTTAGTATTTAACAATTACATTAGATTCCGACTAATTCAAATTGAACCGAGTAAGACCACATGAACAATATTTGACACAACTAAATACCTAAGGCTTAAATTTGAGATCACTGGTTAAACCAGCACAACCTCCTACCAGTTAAGCTACACACTCATTGGTTTCATTGTTGAATTTTTATGGGCACAGAAAGCCATGCATTAAATAGCTTACTTATGTGACATTTTCATTGTTGAATTTTTTCAGGCACATAAAGCCATTGTCTGTATTTGTTCTCAGTGAAACTTTGCCTCCATCATCTATCACTTTTCATGCTGTGGGTTTCTAGGGTATGATCTGCCCAAACTTATGCTTTACATAAATATTTTTAAGTCTAATAATTTCATTGTCATCCTATGACAATCCAACCTCAGATAGTTTAGTCTCAACTAATAGGCTTTTGTCCATCTGTTCTGTACGCTTCATGCATGAGAAGGCTTCACTTACCCCACTTTCCAGTTACCCCATTTTTGAAGTTCATGTGTCAATCTAATACTTTTGCAATTATCTGTAGTTCCTCCAGAGCTAATGATTTATATATTTTATGCCACAGGATCGGTGTCTATTGGTTCCCTGGATGGATTCTTATATTCATTTTCACCAACTGGTTCTCTTAAGAAATTTTCAAGAAAAAACGCAGGGAATGTTGTGATTCGAGTTAGTCCTATGCTTGATTGCTCTGGTTATGCAGTCTATATATCCCAGACACAGATAGAAGGAAAAATTACCCACGGTATTGATTAATACACCCATATTTCAGCCGTTCGACCAAAAGCTACATTCTTCACTTTGCTGGTTCCTGCAACTGGGTCTATTTATTGGTCTAAAAGCTATCCATGTATGCAATTTATCTTTCCTTGTCTATTTATCATTAGCTTTTTTGTAACAAAAGTTTCTATAGCTTGGAGACTATCAAAATTCTTCAATGTTGACTGAACCAGGCCAGTTTTTGTCTTTATTACAAAAAAGTGATCTAAGTCAACGTGTAATGGATGAGGAGATTCTTCTTGCTTTTCTTGCTGCCTCAAGTAAGAGTCCACTCCTTCAGATATAATGTTTGCTTCTAACATAGAACGCATTAAGGAGAATTAGTTGGTAATTATTACTCTTTATACTTTTAAGGAAGTGCCCATCAAAATATGATAATCATTTAGATCTGTAATTTGTTTGAATGCACTAATGTCTTAATTCTGATATTTATTAAAGAGATAAGCAACCCACCGCAATGCCGTATAATAGGTAATCATATTTACTTACACAAATTAAACTGCAATATATGTAGCTGTTGCATTGCATAATTCATCTTTGATCTTTAAATAGTGTGTGTGCATGCGCATGTACGTGCGTAAAATTAGAGTTTTATGTAAACATATAAACTATGTGATCACATCAATCTTCGAAAAGCCAACTCTTAAAACTTGATTGGTATTTTCCCTAGGAATGTCTTGATCCCAGAATTGACCATTCAATGCCTTCTAATTTTAGTCAAAATGGATAAGAATCTGAACTAAGAGAAAGGGAAGAGGTCAAAAAATAAAGAGAAGATAAGAAAGGGTTCGGGACGAAGATAAATGCCATAATTCAGCTATATCTTAGGCTTTGCAATTGCAAAATAAGTGTCAACCTTGTTGGCAGCCTACGGAACAAACTTTTGTGGTTTAAGAAATTTTGTTCATTGAAAATCAGACTACAGCTTGAGAAATTTTCATTGAAGTTGCCTTCTAATAGGAGTTGGCTAAAATTTTTTAAACAAGTTGACTTGCATCTGTCCTGTCTTTAAATTTATTCCGAAGAATTTATGACAACATAAGGTATATTGGAAATAATCTTTAATCTCATTTGAATGTTTGTACATAATATATCTTAGAACCAGAGACCTAGTCACCCAGATAAACATGTGACTTGGTTATAGTTGAGGGATATAAACACACTGTTGCCATAGCTTTATGATGCATCTGTTTATGAATACCTTTGAGTTGTAATACCAATTTCCTCTAGCATTTGCTGATACAATTTTAGCTGAATGTAATAGTTGGTTTTTCAACTATCTTAAATTTTTTCATCCCTTTACAAGTCAAAAGCTTACTTCTAGCTGCTCTCAAGCAAGGACAAAGCTTGTGAACATCTATACCGGTTAAGTGTAATTCTGTAGAGTAACAAGATAAAACTTGACTTGTTCAACACTCAAAATGAAGCAAATGAAGTTCTTTTTTGCAGGCAATGAAAGGGAAATAGTCTTGTGTCTTTTCTTTGAGACGGTTCTTTTGGCAGCACTGGCCGGACTTGTGAGATTCTGCTGTACATTCTGGAAGAAAAAGAAGATTTAAGATCAAGGCCTCAGTAGTTTTTTAGAAAAGCGAGTAATCTCAACATCCTCCCTGTTCTCCTTTTTTTTTTATACCATTACTTCTCTACCCCCACCAACTGTATCTTATGATGTTGAATTAGACGCTTATTAGTAAGTCAAAAATCATAGCTAATAGGTAGGACGTAACTCTTTCTACTTAATAATATCATTCCTAATGTCATGATTTGATTAGAAATCAACCCTTCACAGAATTTACCAAGATAAAGTATTGGCCTATTCAACATATGAGTCATTATATAAGTCAGAATTTGGCCAACCTAAATTGTTTACTTGTTTGGAAGCAACACAATGTATCATCTTTCACCCTCCATCAAGTATACAGATGTCAATGGCCCAATTCTTTTGGAGCTGAAGACAGCGCTGAAATGTCCAGTTTTGCTTTTAAAAAAATTTGGGCCATTGACATCAGTATACTTGATGGAGGGTGAAAGATGATACATTGTGTTGCTTCCAAACAAGTAAACAATCTAGGTTGGCCAAATTCTGGCTTATATAATAACTCATGTTGAATAGGCAATACTTTACCTTGATAAGTCCTGTGAAGAGTTGATTTCTAATTAAATCATGATATTATGAATGATATGATTAAGTAAAAAGAGTTACGTCCTATCTATTAGCTATAACTTTTAACTTACTAATAGGCATTTAATTCAATATCATAAGAATAATTTTTTTAACATCATATGAATATTAATATCAACATAAAACATACAATCTATAGTTAAAGAAACTATTAAGTGACCGTTTAGTTTATTTTTTTTATAAAAATACTTTTAGAATAACCACAGTTTACAAAAATGAAATTTGAATAAAAATAGAAAAGTTTACTGAAAAGCTGTTTGGATAAAAAAGGAGAAAATGATTGTTAGAAAGTACAGTTTGATTTACAAAAATGTAAACTAAACATCCCTAAATAGTACAACTTATTCTTTAGACTTTATGCATGATATGGGTCCCACATGTAGTATTCTAGTTAATTAAAATCGAATGAGGAAAGCTCAAGTTCATGATCATCACTCTCATTTAATAGTTGGTTGCTAGGTCTGTTCATCTACATTTTCAAGTCCAGTAGCTTTCGTCTTGCATTTTCATTTTAATTTGCATTGCATTTTAATTAATTAAAACCCCCCAATTTTAATTTAGTATCTTTGAATTGTGAAGCTGCTCCATGAGATCCGCAACAAGAATAATGCTATCGGAGATCAGTCGGCCCTTAATGAAAGCACTTTGATTTAGTGCAATAGACTATGTACCATATCACATAACCGTGTAATATAGGCCACATAAAACTATAGTCTAATTAAATAATTCAATTAAGCACTCACTAACGGCTTATGGGGGACTAAATTTATGGGCAAAATAAAGAAGATTATGAGCTGAAAATGATATAAATGGAAGAAAATAAAAACTCTAAGAAAATAGTAAGAAAATGATTTTTCAAAACACTTGAATAATTTACCCTTAGAAGGGTCAAACTTTAATCTTCTCTATAATTAAATTATTAATCATAATTACCCATCTTAATATGCATAATTATATTTAATTATGTGCTTAATAAAAGTGTGAGGTGATTAGAATCAAAATCATTAAGAATAAGTATAATGAAATTCATATGAGTATGTTAAATAGAAATATTTTTGAAAAATAAAAAATAAAATGGTGAATTAGTAAATTTTTTAATATAAAATAAAATAAATGATGGGAAATGGTAGGAAATTTTAAATGAATAAAGTAATAGATAATACCCAACAAAAACCACAAAGGACTCGTATAAAAATCTATTAATTATCACTTGATTAAGTATGATTAAGCACACAATAAACTAACTAGTCATGGAATCAAGCATGATAGAAAGAATTAAGTCTTTAGATTAATGGAATTAAGAAGATAATCACAAAAACATCACAATTCCTAATAATTTATTCAAAATTCCATAACCGGCTAATGTTATGAAAATCATCTAATTAGTTCAAATTAGTCATATTTTAAATATGTGAGACAAAAATAATAAAAATTTAAGTATTATCAAGGGAGAATTATATATAGGG
The DNA here is from genome assembly GCA_026686845.1 of Adenanthera pavonina. NCBI lineage: Eukaryota > Viridiplantae > Streptophyta > Magnoliopsida > Fabales > Fabaceae > Adenanthera > Adenanthera pavonina. The sequence continues at coordinate 7,633,944 of JAIVEN010000020.1, read as the reverse complement.
ACCGATAAAGTGAATTAATTACAAAAAAATATCTTAATTTAAAAAAATGTTAAAATTTAAAATACTAAATAATAAAATTAGAAATATAAATAGTAAAAAATCTTATTTTATAATTAATTTATTATGTTGATCTCCAAATATAATTCTCCTTATTATCAATCAACCACATCAACATCATCACAATTATCCAGAAATAAAAAAAATAATCAATACAGATCAACAGGACTCAAATGAAATAAGAAAATTGGACAACGAATTTTTATTCTCATTTATCAATGGCCATTGATGTCCTAGTTGAAGTATAGATGTTCGGTTACATCCACCTCCGCCGCCACGGCATCGGCCTAACAGTCACCCATGCAGAACACTAGCAGCCTATTTGTCTTGCTGTTCAGGTAGCTCCCAATATGGTCGTTGTTGTTGAAGAAGCATGACCAATAGCTCCTACTCTTCGTCGAGATCCGATTGTGGAAGTGCCGGCACCTGATCACCCCCCTTGCTATCCACTCGTTCGCTCACCTTCACCATACATAAGCGATCGGTGGTGACGAGAAAGGGAGGTGCCACAATAGCAGAGGAAGTTAGAGGGATTTAAAAAAACAGAGATTTGGGGGATCTGAAAAAACAAAAACAGAGAGAGAAGGAAGGAGATTATGGTTGGAATCCTGGGCTTAGTTATTTATGATGGCAAACTGGTAATTAAGGGTATTCAAGATTAATTAAATCGAACCAAACCAATTCTAATTGATACAAATAGATTAAAACTGAGCTAAAATAATGTTTATTTTGGTTTTTATAGTTTCAACTCAATTTAATTTAGTTCGGTTTAAAATCTTTAAAACTTAAATTAAATTAAATCAAACTTACTACATTTTTTTATATATTTTTAATATAAATACTATATTTATATTATATATTTTCTTTTTATATTACATTTTAACATAAGTCTCTTAGGAATAAAAAAGTCCATGAATAATATTACAAGACACTTATTAATCTTAGAAAAAAATATAGATAAGTGTGTTGTCATAATTAATTACGTGAATCTAAAAGAAATACGTAATTATATGAAAAATTCACAAATTTTCACATAAAATATGCATATTTTAATAAAATATTTAGATATAATTTATGTTTGTAAAGTATCTATTTACAACTTATTTTAAAGAAGGGCATTTATCTAATTTTTTAAAACATATGACTCCTACCTTCAAATAAGTAAGAATTTTTTTAAATTTGAAAGACAATTCCTAAGTGGAAAATGACAGTCTTTTCATTTTTTTTATTTTTAGTAAATTATTCTTTGTTTTTATATTTATGAGGACTAGGGAAGGTACCATGTTTCGATCGGCATCATGGTTGTTGACTAAGAACATACCAAAAGCCCATAGGAGAGAGTGGTAAATTATTCTTTGTTTTCGGGTATGTTCAAATAAATGCAAACTACTTATGAGAGTGTAAACTAACAAGAATTTATTTTTTAATTTTATTTTTATAATCTTTTGGTACATAAGGAGTTTGAACTCTTGGTAACACTGGCCAACAACTCTAACTCTCTGGACAAAATAGAATGATCATACTATTACTAATTTGCTCAAGACAGCAGGAAGATTTTGCTAATTGACACACAATTTAGTGAAACGAAAAATAGAATGACCATAATATTTGGGGGGTGTTTTACTATTAAGGTTTGCCACTCAACGATATTTTAGACATATGTGTTTGTCTCAATTTAAAATTGGGACTATAGCATCCCATTATCATAATTATTTATTATTAATCTATCTTTTTAGATATATAGAATGAACTTACACTTTAACTATTTTTTTTTCAACCGTTTATATAATTTTCAAATCGATTCAATTTAAATTTTACTTCAAATCATTTGAGTTATATGATTTATATTGTAGACAATTATATTTATGCATTTTAAAAATTTTTTATAATGACCATTTCCCCCTTTTCAGTTTTCATCTACAAGAAGTAATTCTCTACCATGCTAATAAATTTCCATTATAATTAAAATTTCATTAATTAACTAATTAATGAACTATTTTGTGGTACATGTAAATAGTTTAAATATTGCTAGATTTTTAATTATTGTACTTTTACTGGTGGTTCTAATTATTATCTAAAATGATGAGTTTTTTCCCCCTTGGCCACATCAAATGATGAGTTGATTTACATAAATTTATTATTCTACCAAAAGCAAAAAAGGGATATACACTAGTTTTTTCAACAGTAATTTACTTTTTTTATATATTTAAAAAAGGGAAACACTAAATATATCAATATTCAATCATGAATCTACATACAAAAGAAAGGTCTTGACATTTTTTTTTTTTGGAATATTAACGAAGGCTAATTAAACCCAAGAAACAGACATACCCCCAAATAATGTTACGCTCAGGTCATTCATATTATCAAACCAAGGCTCATATGATCATAAAGCTATCTGGCTACAACCTTTCATTGAATGCAAATTTTACCATTTTAGTTAAAATCCAAATATATAATGCTCAATTCGTCAGAGAAGAACATATTGTTTTTTGTTACGCATAAATTATCGCTTCTGTTATTTCTTTCATCATGTATAACCAAACCACCCAGAATCTAAGATTTGTAAATAAATTCCTATTGCATTTATCTATTATTTTAACTGTATGTTATGGTATAAATCCCTTATCATTATTTATATTCGTATGTTCCATTTTATGAAAGATCGAAAAAGACAAACATAATGATTGATCATTAATGCAACAGGCATTGATGAGAACATTAGAAATTGATCACCACAGATCTAACAAAATGCTTTGATAGCTGAACTTCAAACGCTACTCAACAAATATTCAAAATACAAATTCGTGTTTTTTTTTTAGCAAATGAAAATTTGTGTTACCATATATCGCAATAGAACACCAATCAAGATTACAATCCTTGAATCATCATGAATACTCGGCAAAAAGCATTTTTTCACTCATTCCTGAGGGCAGATAGAAGGGATAGTTGCCATTTGTAGACTGATACAATAACCTCTTTAATAAAACAAATATATTGTGAGCATAAAAATCTATATCCCCACATTGAAGCAGATCAATATCCTAAATTGAACGTTAATCTTCTCATGTCTAGCTTCCTTTAAAGTAGCAACCATATATAAACAATAAACCTAAATGCTAAGTGAAAAGGGAAAAAGAAAACGATAAACCTAAATGCTTCTCAGCCATTATTAAAAGTTATGTTTGACTAGCTAAGTTAAAATTAGAAAACAGATTAAGTCTCAAAAGATTTTCTGTGTTGGCTCAAATTTTATGGAGATTGATGGAATTAAATATATGTATGTCTATAAAGGCTAAATATTTCTCTGTTTATTTATTTTTTTTCATTTTCCAGCTTTTATTTTTGTACACTCCAAAAAAATCTGAGACCACAAATATACTGGGTTTCAGGCCAACGAAGTTGCACAAGGAATAGTGAAATATTTATTAAACTCCCATAATCAAGAACTTAGTACTGCTGCAAATCATATTTTGACAAATAAACAATTATCAACTAAAATTTAAGATTCAATTCAACCATAATTTTTAGAAAGATTTATGGTTTTGACAAAAAAAGAATATATGGCAATATACGCTATAAAGAGCACCAAAAAAAAAGCTTGAGAAACGGATCTACTGTTTCATGCAAAATAATAAAGACAGGGAAGCTGCTTATATAAAAAATAGCTAATACAAATACCTGTTGAAAAGGCCATTGCATCAATCGGCTGACCAGAGTTCACCATCAATGAATACCAAGTCGACATGTGCTATCTTTCGCCAATCTTGGCCCTGTGATTTGTCAAAGCATCTTTTAAGTTCAGGGCAATCATCGATGTAAAGGTCTTCAAGCGAAACAGTCTCTACTCCATCTAGGAAGGGCATCATGCTCAGACAGTTCTTGAACTCTAAAGTGTTAAGGGACTTTCTTAAGCACGACAGTGTAGGAAGTGATTTCAGTTTGGGGCAATTTATCAAATGGAGATTTTCTAAGGAAGGGAAATCGTCGCTTTGTACTCCAGTCCACTCTTCCCATTTGGGCATGTCTTCAAAGGCAAGTGTCTCTAGAGAAGGAAATGCATGATCCTGTGAATTTTCACCGCCATTTCTACAAAACAGCTGATCAATTCTCTCTAACTCATTCATCTTCTCGATGTTCAGAAACCGAAGTGATGGTAAGTCACCAAGGGATGGAAGGAGCAGACAGCTATTAAAACTGCAAAGAGAAAGATCAACTAGACAATCATATGATCGATAACTAATCCAGGTTGGAAGCTCCGAACCACCATAGTACAGTATCCTCAGTTTTTGCAGTTGTAATCCGGGTTGAAGAAGTTCAAGTATTTCTTCATCCTCAGGGCTATTTTCGGGCTTTTCACCAGTCCACCTTAGCTCCAATGAAGTGACGTAATTCTTGTCCATTAAAGCTGCTTCCCCAACATCCCCCCAGTCCAGAACATTCTCAAGCCCCCGAATGCAAAATGATCCAGTAAGATTTCCTAAGTTCTTCAGCTCTCTAATTTGGCATCCTTCTTCTTTGTCGATGAGAAAAGCCGACAAGGTTTGGAGGTGAGTTAAGTTGCCAATTCCAGGTGGCATAGATAGCAACTGCCTACCAATATCAAAATCGAGATGCCTGAGATTGGTGAGATTCCTCATGCCATTGGGTAACTGATGTAGACCGAAACAATTTGTAAGCTTTAGAGTTTGTAAATTTTGAAGATTATCAATCGAATCAGGCAACTTGGTAATGGGTGTGTAGGAGAGATCGATGTATCGTATTGATTTCAAACACATAACGGAACTGGGCAATTCAGACAGAAGGCTATGACTGAAGTTCAATGTTGTTAAGTTCATGAGGCTCAAGAAAAGATCACAAGGAACTTTGCTGAAAGAGGTACCCTCATCAGGAACAGGAAGTATGAAGAGAGTCCGAAGATTCTTGAATCTCTTTAAAGCATCAAACTTCGTATCGTCGAAGCTTTTACAAAGTATGCACAAGTGAGTCACCACTTCAGGCGCAAGATTACAGAAGTTACCATCTGAGGTTCTAAAGTATCGACCATCAGAAATAGTACGGCGGAATGAAGATTCCACAGATGGGTGCAGTTTATACCCATCTCTTGATGGAATTATTAATTCTCGCTGCACAAAAGAATCAAACTTGATACTAGCTTCATCTTCTACTCTGTCCCTTGGGTTCTGATTTTCCTGAAAAAGCCCTGCCGCTATCCATAATCTGATCAAATCCTCTTTGGTAAAATCATAACGAACAGGGATGAGAAAAGCGTGGGAAATGAGTGATCTATCTATACGTTCTTCATTTGCTATTTCGTCTCTATGGCCAGAATCTGTAAGCGAGGAAGGTTGGCCTTTATCCAAGTCTGAGACCGAAGAGTGGGAGCCTTCAGCCTTTAATGGTTGACAAAATAAGAGAAAAACAAAAACAAGTGACTGTTACAGAATGTAGGAAAGAGGAACCAAAGACTCTAATAAAAGCATTGAGGATGTATTAATACTTTATAAAAAGGCCAAAAAAATAATTGAAATGGCATCAAGAATAAATGATCCGTTGTATAAAACCTTTGCGGGGTCTGCATTGGTGGAAATAAGTTGGCGTACCTCCATATGTTCCTTTTCTGTGCTTTCTCTTGACTTCTCGAGTATCTCAGCCAAGTCTGACGGGTCCAAAGAGGCCATGGAAACTGGTGGCTAATAAAGAATAGGAAATCGAAGACATATTAGTGAAACAAATTGGGGAAGAAATGACAGAAAGATGCTATGTCGACAAATGCATAATGGTTTCGAATGTTACAAATGGAGGGAACAGCGTAAAGAATCAAATGTTACCGTATGAGCTATATTAGAAGAAAAGGCTTGCCTGAGTTCTCAAGTTCCAATTGGTCAAGAATCAGAGAAGAATTTTGGTATTTTCTGCCAATACAAAACAGAAAATCAGAGACCGTAGGAGAAAGGAAAGAAAGATATTATTGAAAAAAGAAAAGGAAAGAATACTTGGCAAGTTGGTATCTGAAAATGGGTTTACAATACGAAAAGAAATAGAGAGAACAGACTACACTATATTAAACGAATTAGGATATAACGTAATGTCAAAAGGCAAAAGGAATCAAGAATCAAATGTTAAGTTGAGAAAGAATCAGAACATATTTCTGGTATCGTGTGCTACTGATACAAAAGAGAAAATCAGAGAAAAGAAAGAAAGGTACAATTAAAAGGAACAAAAAGGAAGAACACTCGGCACTTGTAATGGTTTTACGATAAGAAATAAAACGAAAAGGACAGACTATACTATATCAAAGGATTGATTAGGATATATAACAACGTCAAAAAGGCAAAAGCGTGGAAATGGAATCAAGAATCAAATGGTAAGTTGAGAAACAAATGGAGAAGTATCAGCTTACTGTATGAGTGTATTCCGTCTCTCCGGCGGCGATAGAAACCCAATTGCAGGCAGTCCGATAGCCGCGCCGGCTTAAACTGCTAACAACACTGGTAGTTTCCTCCCTTCGCGTATGGCGGTACTCTGCGCTTCTTGGAACACCTGAGAGGATTTCAACACTCCTAAATTCATACAACCCGCCTTCAAGAAAGCATGGAGGCCCGCGCAAGATTCTGTTTTCGCTAAATAAAATGGAAAAAAAAAAGATTAAAAGTAAAAAAAAATTATTTGTAGGTCTTTATTTAAAGAAATCGATTTATTGAATAATAATAATTAGAAAATAAACCCTCCTCTTCAAAATATTTGAGGTTAAATAATCTAGATTGTAATAAAATATAATTATAAAAATATTTTGTATATTTTAAAAGTTTTAATAAAAAATTCCTTTTTGTCATGCTAATAAACTTCTGCCTTAAAGTAAACACCAATAATTAATAAGACAACATTTTTTCAATCTCTTACAAATCAAACTGGTCATTAAACTGGTGAGATACTGATTTGAGATTCAATGATCAGGTTAGGGTCAGATTGGGTTTGAACAATTGTGAATAAAATGATATATTTTAAATAATATAAATGAAAAGTATAAAAGATAATTATCCGTGAGCTAAAAATTAATATTCAATCTAGGATGAAAAGTAAATTTAATAATTTTTTAAAATTAAAAAATAAAAAATATTATTAATAAGTTTTACAATCTTATATTAAAATCTAAATAAATTAATATTCATTTATAATTATATTTTGAATTCAAAATAGTAAATTAATATTCTATTTTTGTTAAGTAAATTTATTATTATTAATAATTATGTATAATAATAATAATACTTATACAATATTATAATATAAAAAGAAAAAATCTTATACAAAAACTAATGCTACTTAGTACTAAATATTTAAAAAATATTATAATTTTATAATATTATATAATATTATAAAATTAGTAATAAAAATAATATTATTTTATTTTTAATAATATTTAAAAAATAAAAATAAAAATCATATCAATTCAAACCGATTTTATATCGATTATTGACCAATTTGACCGGTTTTATACCGGTTCGCATCGAATCTAAAATGATTAAATCTTTCTCTATGACTAAATTAAACCTAATATTGATTATTGGTCAGTCTAGTCAAACTAACCGATCCAATTTTTTTTTCCTTGCAATTTTTAGTGCACCCCCCCGTTAGTTTTAATATTGTTAACATAATTTTGCTGCTGGTGATTCTAATTAATTTAACTAATGCCTCAAATGGGTTTCTACAATTTGATTGGAACATGAAATTGTGTATTTTTTTTCATTTCTATATAATTATGAGTTGTGACTATAAAATAATTTATCGCAAGTATTTTTTTTACCAACTCAATTGAGTTGGGTTGAGTGATTTTCATGGTCAGATGAAAGCTCATTCGATTTATCATTTTATAAATCAAATTATAGTTTATAAACATCATTTTGCCTTTTTTAACCTAAACATATTTTTGACAAACTTCATTACTTTTACTCAAACTTTATTTTTATAAATTATGGTTATTCTAATTTAATTTTTATAAAACTGAAAATCAAACGAGTACGAATTAATATTTGTCTCTATTTTTTTCCTTGAACAAATATCTGTTTCATGTAAATTGTTAAATTGTTATTTTTATTAATGAATTCTTATATCAAGTTTTTTTTTTTGGTGAACAAGTCATATATCAAGTTTTTTGAATTATTGCTGATGACGAAAAATAAAAACAATAGTTAAAAAATGTGTTGAGGAAATTTTCTTGGCCATTAAAAAAAAAGATATAGTTATTAATAATAAAAACAAAGGTTCAAGGAAACCATTACAAACATTCAAATCATAAAATAAAACAGCAAAAAGGGATAGAAGGCAGAAATCCCGAGAATTCAAACACATCCCACTGTGATAGTAATTGACAATCCAATTGATTGCCTCCAAGCGGGGTTTGGCATTAGCAAAATATGACGTTTTCTTTAAGAGTGTGGATCTTAACATACGTGCAATCACTCAATAAATTCCAGACTAAATGCGGTTTAAGGAAAGTTATATAATTATTTAAGAGGTAAGAGAGTGTGTTACGACACTAAATGTCCTAACGAAATAAAAGTGCTATAAAAATTGTGAGATTGACACAGGAGCATCTTTTTATACCTTAACATAAACTAATTATATGACCTTGATCAAGTTAACATGATCTCTTAAACTAAGTGACATAAAGCAACTTCCTATTAGTGTAATTGTAGTATTTAGAGTAATTTAGAGAAATTTGCCATTCGCATAGTCAAGTTACATAATTATGTGCTAAGCCTTTAATTAATGCAGTTAACATATATACATTAAGAATTCAGTGCATATATATGCTGTATTTTTTATTCTTAATTAATACAATTCCCTTTTCGTTCAAAAAGAAACTAATTTGCTGGGCGTGAGTCAATTGATGAGAGGGAAACATCTGATAAAATCCAAATACCAGAACACATCCAAATAAATAAGTTTATATTTAATTATGTTTTAAATATATCTAGAAAGTTAGTTTCTAATAAAGAATTGGTTTATGATAGAGTACAATGATATTGTATGATCAAAATAGCCAAGCGTACTTAGAAAAAGCTTGTTTTTGCTGTTAGTGTTTGGGTTTTTTTTTTAAAACAAAAGTTTTGATGAATCCTCGAGGGCTTCCTAGGGTTAGAGAAATCTTCATAATTAAAAAAACATTTATAGAGATGTTTACAGATTATTTATCAATAAGATCTTTACACTTCACACCGACACAAATAATAATAATAGTAATAATAATAAAATGATGGATTGATAAGGATTGTTCAGCGCGTTGCATGATATCTAAGAAGGGAATGCATGTAGTAGCTTGTTTCAATATTGCATGGCAATTGATTGTGGCTTTCTTAATTACGTTTGTTTTGAAATGGAAATTGTTCAATTCTAAAAATCGTGTAATAATTAATAAATTCATAAATCGGAAAGAGAGGAATCACATGCATGTATCTAGCAAAATGCATAATTATTCTAATAAACTCCTGCTTGTAATGAGAGGCCGAGCAAGTCATTTGGTAGTATTATGAAGTTTTCAATTTGGTTAAAAGTGGCAGAAATAGGTTTCATTTTACAGGGAAATTTAATATTTATTATATTTTTAGAATCATTATTTATTTTTTAATTCAAAGACTTTAGTGTTATTTTTAATTAAAAAAATTATTTTTTTGGTTTATTCTCCATTATATTTTATTTTTTTCTATATATCAAATAATTCCTAGTTTATATATCAAATAATTCTGTAGGAAGGCATAATTTATATTATAAATAGCATTTGATTTGACATATTTAATTACTTATTGCATTGGGCTCTTTTCTTGTTCTATTAGTCTTTCTGTGTTCTATTATTTTCTTATTAAATTTAATAATATGGAACCCATTGTTTTGTCAAACCCTTTTTTATCCACGAGAAGTAATTCCCTCCCATGCTAATAAATTTCTATTATAATTTAAATATTTATTAATTAACTAATTAATGAACATTTTTTGTGGAAAATGCAAATAGTTTTATTTTATTGCTCATATTGTTAATTATGTACTTTTACTAGTGATTCTAATTATTATCTAAAATGATGAGTTGATTCATATAAATTTCTTAGCCAAAAGGGATACACTAGTTTTTTTCAACACTAATTTATTTTTTTTAATTTAAAAAATGGAACACTAAATATATCAATATTCAATCATGAATAGTGAATCTACATGCGAAAGAAAGGTCTTGGTTTTTTTTTAATGTAAAAGGTCTTGAATATTAAAGAAGGGCTAAGTAAACCCAGGAAACAGACATGCCCCCAAAAGTTTTGATCATAAAGTTACATCAGATTTGACTACAAAAGTTTCACTCATTATGCAAATTTTACCATTTTAGTTAAATTAAAATGTAAATAAAGCTCACCAGACAAGAACATATATTGTTTTGTTCGTTACGCATAAATGATTTCCTTTGTTATTTCTTTCTTCATGCATAGCATAACTAAACAACCCATTCTAGGATTTACTTTTTTTCGGACGGATGAACCGGTTCGATCAACTTAGCTTTATAAATGGATTCCAGCTGCGTTTTTCTATTATTTTAATTAATTATATATATTATAGTATAAATAACTTATCATTATTTAAATTCATATGATTCATTTTATGAAAGACCGAACAAGAGAAATATAATGATTGATCATTAATGTAACAGACATGGATGAGAAAATTAGCAAATGATCACCATTGATATAGAAAAATATTTTGATAGCTAAAACATTGAACACTACTTAGCAAATATCCAAAATTCAAATACATGTTTTTCCATATCTTGCAATAGAACACTAGTCAATATTACAATCCTTGATTCCTCATGAATATGAATACCGATCAGAAAACATTTTCTTCAGTCATTCCAAAGGGCAGATAGAACAGATAGTTGTCATCTGTAGACTGAGACAATAACCTGTTTAAAAAAACACATATATGGTGAGCATAAAAGGCCATATTCCCTCAGTTAAGCAACACAAATAGGCAGATCAATATCCCTAAATGGATGCAGAACAAACATGGGTGGATTTTAATTAATGGAGATGGGAAAAACGATAGTAAATTCAACATGACTTTTCTCATCTCTAGCTTCCTTCAAAGCAAGCAGCTACCACAAGATGGAGAAAGTAAACAAAAACAGAGGGGAAAAAGTGAGAAGCGAATTTAAGTCCAACTATATAAACTATAAACCTAAATGCTTGTTACCCGTTATTCAAAGTTATGTTGACAAGCTTATAAGTTAAAATTATAGAACAGATTAACTCTTAATAGATTTTTAGTGTTGGCTCAAATTTTATGTATATTGATGTAATTAAATTTATGTATGTCAATGAAGACACAATATTTAATGTTAATTCCTAAGAGCATGTTTAGTAATAATGAAAATGGATGACAGAGGGGAATATATATATATATAGAGAGAGAGAGAGAGAGAGAGAGAATGGCAATGTAACTAAACTTGCATACGCTTTTATTTTCTCCATTTTCACCTCTATTCATTTTCAGCTTTTTTGGTATTCTGACACCAAACACACCCAAAATCTAGCAAAGATCTGAGACTATACCATTACTAGGTTTCAGGTCAACCAAGTTGTCCAGGGTCTAGTGAAATAGTCATTAAATTCCCGTATGGAAAACTTAGTGCTACTGCTGATCATATTTTGATAAATAAACCAATATAAACTAAAATTTAAGATTCAATTCAACTATAATCTATAGATACAATAATGATTTTGAAAAAAAAAAAAAAAAGAATATGTGGCAACATATGCTATAAAAGAGTACCAAAAATGAGCTTGAGGAATATATGTACTGTGTCATGGAAAAAATAAAGACAAGGAAGCTGCTTATGCCAAATCTACCAAACCCAAATACCTGCTGAAAAGGCCATTGGATCATTCAATCATCCATCACTATCGTGGGGACACGTGCTATCTTCGGCCAATCTTGGCCTGTTGATTTGTCAAAGCATCTTTTAAGTTCAGGGCAACCATAGATGCAAAGAAAATCAAGCGGAACAGTCTCTTCTCCATCCAGGAAGGGCATGATACTTTGACAGGAGTTCAACTGTAAACTCTTAAGGGACTTCCTCATGCACGACACGTAAGGCAGTGATTTCAGTTTGGGGCAATTTATCAAATGGAGATTTTCTAAGGATGGGAAATCACCGCTCTGTACTCCACTCCAATCTTCCCATTTGGGCATGTCTTGAAAGAAAACTATTTCTAGAGAAGGAAATGCATGATCCTGTGAATTCTCACTACCATTTCTATAAAACAGCCGATCAATTCTCTCTAACTCATTCATTTTCTGGATGTCCAGCAACCGAAGTGATGGTAAGTTACCAAGGGAAGGAAGGAACCGACAGTTTGTAAAACTGCAAAGAGAAAGATCAACCAGCCATTCATATGATCGATCACCAATCCAGGTTGGAAGCTTTAAACCACTGTAGTATAGTATACTCAGTTTTTGCAGTTGTAATACTGGTTTAAGATGTTCAAGTATTTCCTCATCGTCAGGGCTATTTTCGGCTTTTTCGCCAGTCCACCTTAGCTCCAATGCAGTGATGTAATTCTTGTCAATTAAAGCTGCTTCCATAACATCCTCCAAGTCTACAACATTCTGAAGCCCCCAAATGCAAAATGGTCCAGTAATATTTGTTAAATTCCTCAGCTCTCGAATTTGGCATCCTTCTTCGTTGCCGATGAGAAAAGCTAACAGGGTTTGAAGGTGAATTAAGTCACCAATTCCAGGTGGCATCGATCGCAACTGCCTAGCAACATCCAAATCAAGATGCCTGAGATTGGTGAGCTTCCTCATGCCATCCGGCAATCCATGCAGATTGAAACAATCTGTAAGCTTTATAGTTTGTAACTCTGTGAGTTTATCAATCGCATCAGGCAAACTAGTGATGGGTGTGTGGGAGATATCAATATATCGTAGTGATATCAAATGCAAAATGGAACTGGGCAATTCATACAAATGGTTAGAACGGAGTTTCAGTGTTGTTAAGTTCGCGAAGCCCTTGAAAAGAGGATTAGGAACGCTGCTCAAAGACCTCCCCGGACCAGGAAGTATGAAAAGACTCTTAAGGTGATCGTATTCTTTTATAGCACCAAACATCCTATCATCCTCGCCTTGACAAAGTATGGACAAGTGCGTAGTCAATTTAGGCACAAGATCACGGAAGTTACCATCTGAAATTCTAAGGTATGCCCCCTCAGAAATAGAAGGGCCAAATGAAGATTCAACAGATTCGTGTAATGTATAAAGCCACCTTTGTATGTAATTATTATGATAATTCGTGCCTGGGTCAGGCGTAGTCGGAACTATTAATCCTCGCTGCAGAAAGGAATCAAACTTGGCACTAGCATCATCTTCTACTCTGTCCGTTGGGCTCTGATGTATCTGAAAAAGCCCTTCCGCTATCCATAACCTGATCAAATCCTCTTTGGGAAACCCAAAATTAACAGGGAAGAGAAAAGCGTGGTAGATAAGAAATCTATCTTCCTTAGTTAAATCCTCTCGATCTGGGACCGACGAACCTTGGGCTCCATGCAAATTGAAGAACGAAGAGTGGGAGCCTTCACCCTTTAATGGTTGGTTGATAAAATAAGAGAGAAACAAAAATAAGTGACTGTTAACAGAATGTAGGACAAAGGAATCAAAGATTCTAATAAAAGTACTGAAATGGTATCAAGAATCAATATTATGTTGTATAAAACTTTTGCAGGATCTGCATAGTTGGAAAAAAAGATGTCGTACCTCCATTTCTTCCTTATCTCTGCTTTCTTTTACCTTCTCGAGTTTCTGAGTCAATGCTGTCGGGTCCACACCGGCCATGGCAACTGGTTGCAAATAAAGAATAGGAAATCGAAGCATATTATGAAACAAATTGTGGAAGAAATGACAGACAGATGCTAGGTTGACAAATGCATAATGGTTTCATAAAGACAATAAAATGGAGGAAACAGGGTCAAGAATAAAATGTTATCATATAAGCAACGTTTACCTTACTTTCAATACAAGAAGAAGGCTCGCCTGAGTTCTCAAGTTCCAATGGATCAAGAATCAGAGAAAATTATTGGTAGTGTCTGCTGATACAAAAGAGAAAATCAGAGACACATTGACTGTGAGACTGGGAGGAGAAAGAAAAGGAAGTTACCGTATAAGCAAAAGCGTGGAAATGGAATCAAGAATCAAATGTTACCGTATAAGCAGTGGGGGAGAATTAGCTTACTGTATTCCGTCTTTCCGGCGGCGATTGAAACCCAATCTCCGGCTCTATGGTAGCCGCGCCGGCGTAAACTGCTAACAACACTGGTAGTTTCCTCCCTTCGCGTATAGCTGTATTCTTGGCTTCTTGCTACACCAGAGAGGATCTTGACAATTCCGATTTCATAGAATGGGAATGGCTAATTCTCGAAGAAGTTTAGGCCATCCTGAACTTATAGAAAGCGGCGTTCAAGTGAAAGAAAGAAGTCCCGCGCAAGATTTCATTTTCGCTGAAATAAAAATAAAATCAAAAGTAAAAAAATTATATTTAAAAAATATTAATGTGTTCAATAATACTTATAAAATAAATTCTTCACTTCAAAATATTTGACCTTCCAGACAATATATATATATATATATTAAGAAAATTATTAAATAATATAGATTGTAGTGAAATATAACTTTAAAAAATATATTTGTATATTTTAAATGTTTTAATAAGAAAATCCTTTTTTCATGATAATAAATTTTATGTGAATTCAAATATATTAGTAAGTGAACTTTTTAGTGCGCGAAAGTAGTTTTAATATTGTTATTGTAGTTTTGCTGCTGGAGATTCTAATTATTGCCTCAAACGGTTTTCTATAAATTGACTGTGGCGTAAAAATAAAATTGTGTATTTTTTCATTTCTATATAATTATGATTATGAAATAATTTATCTAAATTTCTTAGGAGATCTTGAAGTGTCATTCTCCCATCAGCCATCATGCATTAACAATCACACTCTCCTCTCACACACACACACACACACACGCATTTTACCTTCTTTTCTTTAATTTCTTTTCTTTTCTTTTTGAGAATCACGTGTGGGACGTTTTTAAATTATTCAAACATAAATCAAATGCGCATTTCTGTTTTCTTTTTAAGCTTAAGCTTCATTTTAAATCCAAATCATTAAAAGTTAAACCAAGTCCAAAATAAATTAATTTGCATCTTTTAATTTTTTTTAATTTGTATTCAAAATTGGTCGTACGAAATATGACATTCCAATTATTAATATTTTTATAAAACAACATTGTTTTGTTGAGCATTTAAATGGTTTTAGGATTGTTAATATTGTTAAGGCACCTTTACTAATGATTTGAAATATTATTTCAGATGGGTTGATTTATATAAACTGAAGTATAGTTTTAGCACAGCGATAAATTTTTTAATATTTAATATATATTTTTCATGACTCAAATAACTCATTTTGACTTTTTTTAAATTTTTTTAAATAAACTCCTAAAAACAGATTTAATTTTTAGCCGAAGTATTGTCCTTGTGCACTGAGTTTTTGAGCATCTTGTCCGAATAACCTTCATGTTATCCCTTTGTGGCAAAAAAAAAAAAAAAAACCCCTTCATGTTATCCCTACTACGAGAATTTGCCCATTCACCATCTTATATATAATACAGGTGAAATACGATAAGCGTATCTATCCAGTACATAATGAATAATACGGATCCGATTGCCTTTTTTTTTTTTCCCTTCTTCAAAGTATTGGTGTAATATAGCTTGAAACTCATTTAAAAGTTTATTAAAAAAAATAGGTCTTCAAATAAATTTAAATATCTAGGCCTTAAAACTTTAAATATATGTTATATAATATGTATATTACAATAAAATATGTATTATATATAATACTCTCTCCATTCCATTTTATAAGACACTTTTAACTACTGCATACAGATCAAGGGTGATAATTAATAGTTGAAAAATTTTCTACCTTTTTCTAAATTACTCTCATTTAATATAATTAACTCATAAATTAAACTTCATAACATTAATTAAATTTCATCATTTTTCAGGACATTTTAGATAAAAAATTAAATGCATTATGTAGTTTATAAAATATTTTATATTATAAAATATTAATTTTTTCTGTTTTATATAGTGCAATGGAGGGAGTAATAATTTAAAAAGGACCACTGTATCCTAGGCCGACCTAACAAAGTTAATGTTAGTTAGATGGTTGATTTTTTTTTTTTTGGACCAAGTTAGAGTAGTTAATCATTAATTCATTATCATGTAGATTATATTATAATTTTAATTATGTAGACTTATATATATAGTATCTAGTAAAATTCCAATTTTAATTGAAATGAACATAAATGTGTGATTATATTCTTATGTTCGGCTAGAAAGGCCTAAGACCGGATCCAATTCATTTACTTTTTGTTGTTATGTAGCATTCTGATCAATATTAATATTAATATCAATTACTCGATCAATATAAAATATAAAATTTATATCAAATTATACAATTTATAAATTATGAAAAAGTATAATTTATTTTTCAGACTCCATGAAATATAAAGTCCCCTTAATTGCAATAAAATATGATGTTTTTCATTGAAACTAAAAAAAAAAACTTCAAGTAATATGGTACAAGTATAAGCTTGATGTCACGGAACTTACTAGTTTACACTGCTTTATTATGGCATGGAATATTTTATTACAAAAATTGTTTAGCAACTTATTCACTATTCCGTGTTAGTAGTACATCAATTAATAACAAATGAATGTGTAAAAGAACACGAAAATATTATAGAATTTTAATTTAACATTTAAAAAAATTGAAAACTTCTAGAATAGATCTCTAAATCAAAAAGCTTGGGAAAAATTACTTGTACAAATGAATTAGTAACATTGATGTTTTTTCTTACAAAGAATGTGTCAGCCCTTCCAAAGAAAAAAAAAACGAATGACTTTAGTTTTCTTCTTAGATCTAGTTTTGCCTTTTACGCATAAATAATATATTCTGTTATTTCTTTCTTCATGAATATAACCTATTCTAGGATTTGGTTATATTCAGATATTTGAACGAGCGCTGCCCATTCTAGGATTTGGTTATATTTGTTAATAAATTCCTATTGCATTTATCTATTATTTTAATTATATGTTATACTATAAATCGCTTACCGTTATTAAAATTCATACGTTTTATTTTATGAAAGATTGATCATTAACGCACCACACATGGATGAAAAAAAAATAGAAATTGATCACCATTCATCTAGGAAAATACTTTCATAGCTGAAAAGTTGAACACTACTTAACAATATTCAAAATTCAAAATTTCAAATAATCCAAAAAAAAAATCCTGTGTTTCTATGTCTTGCAATAGCACACTAGTCAAGATTACAATCCTTGATTTGTAATGCATACCGATCAGAAAACATTTTCTTCACACATTCCTGAGGGTAGATAGAACGGATAATTGCTACTTGAAGACTGAGACAATAACCTATTCAATAAAACAAGTACATGGTGAGTGCAAAAAAAATTCACTTTGGCACATTTATGCAACACAATCAAGTAGGAATATCAATATCCTAATTAAATCTGTAAAGAGCAAACATGAGAGAGTTTTAATGGAGACCGCAGGAAAAAAAGGATACTAAATTGAACAAGAAGGAGAAAGGAAAGAAAAACAGAAGAAAAATGAGAAATAAGCAAGCACAGTTACAATTAGAAAAAAATATTAGCCCTTGATAGATTTTCTTTGTTGGCTCAAATTTTATGGAGATTGATGTAATTTAATGTATGTATGTGTGTAAAAAGTCCAAATATGGAAGGTTTATAATCCGTACGAGCACATTTAATACATGTATGTGTGTAAATGAACTTGCATACACTTTTATTTTCACCATTTTTCACCTCTCTTTTCTCCAGCTTTTATTTTCACAGACACTTAACAAACCCAAAATCCAGCAAAAATCTGAGACTATAAATATACTATTCCCAGGTTTCAGGCCTAACAGGTTGTACAAGGAATAGTGAAATATTTATTAAATTCCGGTAATGAAAAGCTTAGTACTATATGCTGATCATATTTTGACAAATATACAGGTGTATATAAACTAAAATTTAGGATTCAATACAATTATAATTTATAGATAGATTAAAGATTTTAAAAAAAGAAGAAGAAGAAGAAGAATAAGTGGCAATAAAAAAATACCAAAAGTGAGCTTGAGGAATGGATTTACTGTTTCATGCAAATAAAAGAGTGCCCAAAATGAGCTTGAGGAATGGATAGATTTACTGTTTCATGCAAATAATATAGACAAGGAAGTTGCTTATACCAAAAATAGCTAACATAATATTGGCCATTTGCATCAGTCAGCTCTTCACTCTTCCTCGCTTGACCAGAGACCATCATCAATCCATATCAAGTCTGCTATCCTTGGCCAATATTGGCCCTGTGGTCTGTCGTTGAACCATCTTCTAAGTTCAGGGCATTCCTTGATGCGAAGACGGTCAAGCAAAACAGTCACTCCTCCATCTAGGAAGAAGGGCATGATACTTTGACAGTTGACCAATTCTAAAGTCTTCAGAGACTCCCTGAAGAACGACAGTGAAGGAATTGACTTCAGTTTGGGGCATTCATTCAAATTGAGTTGACGTAAGGATGGGAAATCACCGCTTTGTACTCCAGTCCACTCTACCCATTTGGGCATGTCTTCAAAGGTAAGAGTTTTTAGATGAGGAAATGCATGATGATCCTGTGAACTTTCACTGCCATATCTACAAAACAGCTTATTTATTCTCTCTAACTGGTTCATTTTCACGATTTTCAGAATCCGAAGTGATGGTAACTCACCAATGGATGGAAGGAGCCGACAATCATCAAACCTGTAAAGATAAAGATCAACTAGACATTCATATGATCGATCCCCAATCCAGGTTGGAAGCTTGGAACCACCATAGTACAGTATCCTCAGTTCTTGCAGGCGTAAAGAG
Organism: Adenanthera pavonina; assembly: GCA_026686845.1. NCBI lineage: Eukaryota > Viridiplantae > Streptophyta > Magnoliopsida > Fabales > Fabaceae > Adenanthera > Adenanthera pavonina. The sequence continues at coordinate 7,614,860 of JAIVEN010000020.1, read as the reverse complement.
GGTTGAAGATGTTCAAGTATATCCTCATCCTTAGGGCTATTTTCGGCCTTTCCACCAGCCCAGCTTAGCTCCAACTTAGTGATGTAATTCTTGTTAATTAAAGCTGCTTCCCTAACATCCTTCAAGTCTAAAACATTCTCAAGCCAACAAATGCAAAATGATCCGGTAAGATTTCCTAAGTTCCTCAGCTCTCTAATTCGGCATCCTTCTTCTTTGCCGATGAGAAAAGCTGACAAGGTTTGAAGGTGAGTTAAGTTGCCAATTCCGGGCGGCATAGATCGCAACTGCCTAACTTCAAAATCGAGATGCCTGAGATTGGTGAGATTCCTCATGCCATCGGGTAACTGCTGTAGAAAGATACAACCTTTAAGCTTTAGAGTTTGTAAATCTTGAAGATTATCAATCCAATCAGGCAACTCAGTGATGTGTGTGTAGGAGAGATCGATGTATCGTAATGATTTCAAATTAGCCATGGACGAGGGCAATTCAGAGAAACGGTTACAACTGAGGTTCAATGCTATTAAGTCCCTGAACCTCAAGAAAAGATCATAAGGAACATCTCTCAAATAGAAAGCTCGATAAGGAAGTATGAAGAGACTCCGAAGATTCATGGATCTTGTTACAGTATTAAGCTTGGTATTATCCAATCCATAACAAAGTAAGCACAAGTGCAATACCGTTTCAAACAGAATACGAGGGAATTTACCATCTGAGATTCTAAAGTATCCACCATCAGAAATGGTACGGCCAAATGAAGATTCCACAGATCTGTGTAATTTATACCCAACCCTAAACGGGACTAATAATTCTTGCCGCACAAAAGAATCAAACTTGGCACTAGCATCATCTTCGACTCTGTCATTTGGGCTCTGATTTACCTGAAAAAGCCCTTGCGCTATCCATAATCTGACCAATTCCTCTTTGGTAAACTCAAAATCAAAAGGGAAGAGAAAAGCGTGGTAGATAAGCTTTCTATCTTCCTGAGTCATATCGTATGGATCTATGAGCGAGGAAGGTTGGCCTGGATGCATGTTGAAGATCGAAGAGTGGGAGCTTTCACCCTTTAATTGTTGGTTGATAAAATAAGAGAGAAACAAAAATAAGTGACTGTTAACCGAATGTAGGACAAAGGAATCAAAGATTCTAATAAAAGTATTTAGGATGTATTAATATTAATACTTTATAAAAAAAGACGAAAAGAGTTAGTGAAATGGCATTAAGAATGAATGTTGCGTTGTATAAAACTTTGCAGGATCAACATTGTTGGGAAAAGGTTGGCGTACCTTCATATTTTCCTTTTCTCTTCTTTCCCTTACTTTCTCGAGTTTCCTAGCCATCAGAGACGGGTCCGAAGGGTCCATGGAAACTGATGGCTAATAATGAATGGGAAATCGAAGACGCATTATTGAAAAAACAAATTGTGGAAGAAATGACAGAAAGATGCTATCTCGACAAATGCATAATGGTTTCATAAAGACAACAAAATGGAGGAAACAGGGTCAAGAATCAAATGTTACCATATAAGCAACAATTGCCATACTTGCAATATTAGAAGACGACTTGCTTGAGTTCTCAAGTTCCAATGGGTCAAGAATCAGAAGAAAAAGATTTCTGGTGTCGTCTCTGCTATTGATAGAAAAGAGAAAATCAGAGAAAGAAAAGAAAGATACTATTAAAAGGAAGAAAAAGGAAGAACACTCGGCACTTGTAATGGTTTTACGATAAGAAATGAAACAGAAATGACAGAGTATACCATATTAAAGGATTGATTAGGATATATAACAGTGTCAGAAACACAAAAGCGTGGAAATGGAATCAAGAATCAAATGTTAGGTTGAGAAAGGAATGGAGGAGCATCAGCTTACTGTATTCCGTCTTTCCGGCGACGATAGAAACCCAATCGCCGGCAGTCTGGTAGCCGCGCCGCCGTAAACTGCTAACAAAACCGGTAGTTTCCGCCCTTCTTGGCTTCTTGCTACACCAGAGAGAGGACCTTAGTAATTTCAATTTCACAGAATGGCATCGCCTAATTCTCAAAATGGTTTAGACCATCCTGAATTTATATGGAACCTGTGTTCAAGAAAGCGAGACTTCCCGCGCAGGTTTACCTTTTCACGAGAATATAAAATAAAGTGGAATTAAAATTAAAATTAAGATTAAAAGTAAAAAAAATATTTAGGTCATTATTTAAAATTATTTATTTTTTAATAATAATTATAAAATAAACTATTCACTCGAAAATATTTGAAGGTTAAGATAATGCATACATATTAAAGAAAATTATTAAATAAACTACATTGTGATAAAATATAATTCAAAAACAAATACGTTGGCCAAAACAAAATTCTAGAAAAATTCATTTGAGTATTTTAAAAGTTTTAATAAAAACTCCTTTTTGTCATGCTAATAAATTTTTGTTATCATGTAAATACAAATATATTAATAAGCGAACTTTTTTAAGTACACGAAAATAGTTTTAATATTGTTTGATTTATAGTTTTGCTGCAGGTGATTCTAATTATTGCCTCTTCTATAAATTGATTGTGACATAAAATTGTGTATTTTTTTCATTTCTATCTAAATTATGACTATAAAATAATTTATCTCAAGTGAGTTGAGTTGAGTGACATTCATGGCAAGATGAATTAATATTTGTCTAATTTCAAGTAATATTTCAGTTATTGTTGATGACGAAAAATAAAAATAGTTAAAAAAAATGGGTTAAGAAAAGTTTTAATTATATTATTTTAAGGGATAAGAGTGTGCTACGAAACTAAAAGTGTCCCAATAAAACAAAATATAAACACTATAAAAATTGTGAGACAGTGTCATATATATATATATACCTTACGAATAAGATGAATTAATCATGTACCTTGATCAAGTTAACATGAGCTTTTAAACCAAGTTATATAATAATATAAATAAACTTGGTATAATTTGAAAACTTCACTAATCATGTACCTTGATCATGTGATTTGTATGATTTATGTATACAACAACGCTAACAACGCTAAATTTCAGAAACCCTGGAGTTTATGTTAAGAGTATCATGCACAAAATACTGATTTTATTTAGTCGAAGTTTTCAATTTAACGAAGTGTTATTGTAAGATGGAAAAAAAAAAGTGTCATTGTAAAGAAGATTAATGAGCGGTTTGGTTGTGGTAGAAATAAGTTTCATTTTAAGTAGATATTTGATATTTATTATATTTTTATAATCATTATTTAGTTTTTTATTTATAGAAATTAGTGTTATTTTTCAATTTAAAAAATTATTTTTTATTTGATTCTCTATTACATTCTATTTTGTTCTTATACCAAATAATTCCTCATATATAATATTATGTATCAAAATGGAGAAAGTGCCTTTTGAGAAAGCTTTGGTAAAGATGAAGCAAGATAGTGTAATTGAAAAATAGATAACTTTAAATATAGACTTAAACAATGATATGGGAGTGTTTGTGGTTTTTTTTGGATTGATGATTGTCATATAAAATTTAATTGTTAATTAGAAAATTTGATCATTGTCATGTACATTATAATTTTAATTAGACTAGTATATAACATTTAGTAAAATTTCAATTTTTAATTAAAATAAAATATATCAATTGCCAAGATAGTAAAATGATAAATGTGGGATTATATTCTTATGTTTGGCTAGAGCCTAGAAGGGCCTTAAGACGGGATTTAATTCAATTTACCTTTTGATTGTTATTTAACATTTTAATCAATATTAATCTGGGATATCATCATCATCATCATCATCATCATTATCATCATCATCAGTTAGTTAATTAATTAATATAAAATAAAAAATTATATCAAATTTTTTTGGGGTAGAAGTATACTTTTACTCATTTAATTTTATACTTAATTTCATTTTAATTCTTCAAATGCCTTTTTAATCTTTTAATTTTCAAAATTCAATTAAAAAAAACTTCTCTATCTCTAGCATTGGTAATTAAATCAGCAGAAAATGCGGACAAAGCAATTTTGAAGGCTGGCAAGATGCTTTAATCTTAATAACCCCAATTCACTATTATCATTATTTATTAATTTATTAATTTTAGATTTAAAATACATTTATTTAAATTGAAAAATAAATAATTTCAAACTTTTAAGTAAAACCCAACAAGAGGTAAAGGGACTATGCCATCAATTCAAGAGTCTTCAAAATCTCATTAAAAAAAGAAAGAAAAGCATTCAACTATGGCAAACGAATTGCTGCAATAAACAACTGTACTTCCGCATCAACTGCTCAATCTTTATCTGTTGTGGTGAATAAGTCTGCGAAAGCACATATAAGTTTTTTTTTTTTTTAAGTACGAGTGGAGGCCGTTATGCCAATAAAATCACAATCGATGTTTTTTGTGGGCCAAAAAGTCACAATCTACGATTAAAGACATAAATTTTCCTCTTTTTATATTCATTTTCGGATCAGCAATGGAAACAAACAATGCGGCAAAAATAATCAAATTAAACATAATAAACGTTCATTTTCGTATTATGCAGCCAATAACAATGGATTACCTCAAGGAAATTTTACAATTTTGTCCTTCAAGATGCCATAAACCAGAGCAATCAGTTGCCCAAACAGGCAAGAGCAAAAACAGAGCAATCAATATTTGTAGCAGCACCATTCTCAGATTCGATAACGAAAAATCAAAGCGTCGAAGGTGGATGCCCAACCTTCCTCTTCAATCTAAACTCTTGAATCGAAGAAACCATTGGAGTGGTGGTGTGAGGACTCAGCCATTTTTTCAATTCCATCATCGACAAGACCAACAGAAAGATTCGTCTTCGAGCTAAACCTTAAATGCCGGTGAAGCTGAGATCTCACCATCGGGAGAGCGACTCACAGGCAACTTCAAGCTAAACTCTTACCTCATGGACCAGTGTTCTTTTTCTATCACAGTGAAGTTACGTGAGTGTGGAGTTGGAAGAAGAAGAATCAGAGACGAGTGGGTAAGAGTATGGTAATGGCCTAGAGTAGAAGGAGCAGAAGAAGAATAAGGTGACAGGTGGCGTGAGAATAAGGGTGGTTTCGCAAATCTATTATATATAGAAAATAGAAGGATTTAAAGATAAATTTCTATTCCCACTTCAGCATCTTAAAAAAAAAAAAAAGGAAATTAATTTGCCTGCTGATGTATTCAACTCTCTCTCCTATATATTAATTTGTTGAATATAAATATATTATATATATAAAAGTAGGTTTCAAAGATAAATTAAATTTATGTTGCGCCGCCTCGGCATCTTAAAAATAAAAGGAAAATTTTGATATGGCATAATGTGACTATTGAGTTGTTCAACTCTCCCTCCTATCTATTAATTTGTTAAATTTAATTTATAAGTGGGTGATTAATGCATTTAATGGTGATAAATCTAACACTTTAATATTGATTTTTCTTGTACATAGTTTTTTTTTCTTTTACATTTACATTGTCTTTCTAATTTAAGAATAAAACTTAATTAAATTTTTGACATTTTTTTTATAAATATTATAAATGACTGTAATAATGACAGCTATCTAATTTATTGTGATTGCCTTTTGTACAAGTTTTAGAATGTGCAAAGTGAAATAATATATATATATATATATATTTACTAGAACAATGAAATAATATATTTAATACATTAGTTTTGTAGGAAAAAAATATAAGAAAGCTTCATATTTCTTTAAATCTAATTATTATATTATTATATTTATTGAAATATAATTATTCCACAATAATTTAATAAAGGTTTATAAGTTTCTATCGTGCTAAACTGTATAATTTTGTTATATTAATTTTTAGTATATAATATAATATAATTTAATGTATAATTAGGTGAATTATGCATTTAGTGATATTATTATATATTAATAGAATATAATACAATATAATATACTTTTATATCAGTTATTAATAATTGGTAATTTATTATTTTTGAATGACGTTAGAGAGTCAAATTTATATTAAGTCTCATAGTCATCATCATTTAAGTAATTATGCATCACTTTTTAAGAAAAATTTTATTTTTATTTATCTCACTTTCAAATTCCAAGATAACATTAATTGCTATTTTTTCATTTATATATTTATTCATTATTTTAAAAGTTAAAGATAACATTAATTTCTCTTTCTTATCTTTTTTTTTATTGAATGACATATTAAGAAATTTAAAATACATTAATTATATTTCTTAATTTGTGTGAAAATCTTAAACAACACATAAAAAGAAGCCGAGGTAATACTATATATGATTTAAATCAATATTTAATTGCATTGATTAATTGGTGAATTCTTAGCTATAAATACATCATCGTATTTATTCTCCATCGCATTACTTTCAACTAAGTTTAGTTTCATATTGTGACAGTTTTTGTGTTCCTTTTTTTTATATGATGAAGAAGGTTCTTGCTTCAGTTTTCATGACATGTCTAGAAGCTAATGTGAAGATTTAAACCAATGATCAACATTATGTACTTTTCTTCCATGCTTTATAGACATTCCTTAACATGTGATTTTCGTTTATTTCTATATTTACTCTAATTTCTAATAATGATTCAATATGTTATTTAATTTTTTTTCTTTCTTGCCAGAGAGGTTGCTTCAATTTTTTTGGCATATTTTTAAAAGCCACTATGTAAATCTAAATGAATCACTAAGTTCAAAGGTCTATGTTCTATGCATATCTCCATGCTATGTTTTTTTTTCTTTCATGCTCTATCAATGTTTCTTGATTGCACTTCTATTTGTTTAATTTTATATCTACACCAACATTTAGACATGATTCAATATCCTTATCTATATTCCCAATAGATTGAGTAAAATTTTATATTTTCAGTATTCATCATAAAGTCCATCAAGCATAAACGGAGGGTTGGATTTATTATCCATATTGCGATAGGAGATGATGTAATCAAAATCTCAAACACCACCTATCACTTTGTGCATGGATGATCGTGTGTGATGGCTATCACCTGGTGATGTCACTTTGTATATGACTTTATATGTTTAGCGCTATATATAATAAACATTACAGTAATCAATGTTTTTAATGGTGATGAATCATTAACTTTTATATATTTACTACTTGAAAATTTTATATATGTTACTGCCATGGATGGCAATGTGTCATCAATATATGTGATTAACAGAATAAATGCATTGAAATTTGGAACAATATGAGATGCATCATCATGTTCTCCCATCAATCATACTTTGTCAAAATTATATTAAAAAATTATAATTTGATGGGTTAATTTCAAATTTAAATTTAAATTGTTGAATAAAAAATAAAAATCCAAATTTTTAATTGAACATTTAAAAGTTTGACTAAGTTTTAAAATTTATCAATTATATGTTCATTTGATTACCAATCAAATTGAGCATTATTTGATTACCAATCAGATTGAGCGTTGATTTAGGATATATCTTTAAGTTATATTATTTGAAATTCATGTGCTCAATTATCTATGTCATACAAACAAATATTAAGAGGAAAAATTAAAATTTTAGTAATTAATTCTTATTTATTCCCTTCGATCCAAATTATAAGTCCTCTTTCAAAAGTTTTTATTTTTCGAAAATATAAGTCCCATTTAATCATTCTAAGGCATTAAATATTCTTTTTTTTTTCTATTTTACCTTTTTCTGTAGTTAAATATAAGAGAGATAACAAACTTTAAATGCAATATATTAAATAGGGATACGATTAAAAATAATATATTTTTTGATAGATTTAATAAATAAAAGTACTTTTCATGCAATTAGTCAAATATAACTTATATTTTAGATAATAGAAAATATGTATCATTCACTTTCTTAAAGAATATCTTTATTTGATTGTAACAAAATGTGAATTTCATCTCAAAGTAGAGGGGCTAGACAGTGATCTTGAAGTAAATGAGACTTATATTTTTAAAAAACAAAAGGTGTTTATGGGCCAAGTAAGAAAAAGTTGAGTAAAGGTTAATTTAATTTACTGTTTATTTAAAAAAAATTAAATGATATGAAATATGAATGATGAAAGAAAAAGGCAAGCATGTGTGATATTGTGGATATTTGAGTGTGGAAGGCAAAACAAAGATCATCGAAAAGATTAGGTACTAATGGGTGTGAATCTCTCAATTTTGTTATGGATTTTCAAATTAAATGAAAATTATATTTTGAAATTAAAAATTTATTTTTATTTAATATTGAATATTTTAATTTAAAAATTTAGCTGGATTGTTTAAAATATATTATAGTTAATTGATATGATTAATACTATATAAATTTGTTATGATTAAAAATTGATTAATTTTTAAAAATTTCAAATTAGTGATTTCATTTAAGAGTTATTTGATTGTTTGAAATTTGATTTCTACCTTAACCTTACATAAAAGCTTTAATAGAATTTGATGACTTACCAAAATAATATGATGTGAGAAAATTTCAAATTATTAATGTTTAAATAATTTTAAATATGTATTAAATTAATGTTGTCAAGTTAATTTATAAATAAAATTTGATAATTAATTTTAATTATAATAATGGCTTGAAATAGATTTAAAAAAAAGATTTGAATTAAACTTTCAATATATAATCGATAAATTTAAAATTAAAGTAATTTTAAATTATTTAATAAAATTAGATCTCACTCCTATTTTGAAAATTAATTTCAATACCTGTAATTTTGGAAATTTTAAATGAAATTACAGGTAATTCATGCCTTTATTTTAAATTAAAAATGATTAGCTGAAATGAAAGGTTTCAACTTTCAATTTAAATAAGTGAAAAAGTAATTTCTAAATTACTTTTCAAATATTTAATACAATGCAATTAATTATAACTATAAAAACACATTAAATATTTTGAAATAATTAAAAAGTAATCCATACATTGCAAATAACTAACAATTATAAAAGTAATTTAATATCATAGATTCATAGGGCAATAAAATAGTTTTGAAATAATTTTTTAATTTGTAGCACATTATAATTAATCAATAACAATTCTCTCTTCAATTTGCAATTTGAATTTGCTTATGGGCATACTTGAGGTTGCTTGGACAAGTCTATAGATGCTTAATTGCTTATGAACAAGTCCACAACTGCTCCCAAATAAGTCGATACACTTAGTCGAGTTTGAAGTTGCAAGTGGGCAAGTCCCACTCTCCATACACAATCAAGTCTAGGATTGCATTAATAAGTCGAAGGCTACTTATGGGTAGGTTTATGGTGATACTAGGATAAGTGAAAAGATACTTACAAGCAACTCTAGGCTACACTAGGGCAGGTTTGAGGATGCAAATGAATAAAATGTTGTATACAAACAAGTTTAAAGATATTTTTGGACAAGTTTAGGGTTGTACTTGGGTAAGTTTAGGACGTTTGCAAGCAAATATAAGGCTCCTCACGTGGAAGTCCATGACTACCCTTGATCAGGTCTAAGATGTTAACTAGTAAGTGTGAGGCTGCATATAAGCAAGTATAGAAAAATATCACAATTAATATTTTAGTGATTATTTATCCAATTAAATCCCAAAAATTAGCTGGCTGAAAAATCTGTGTCTCATGTTACGATACTTTGTCAGCTTTGCGTTCATAGCCATGTCGAGGAGCAGGAAATGCACAAATTCATATCATCCTCAAATATATGCCATTTTGACTTCATGTTCAATAGCCTTTTTAGTTTGGGTTTGTGTTCAAGAAGTTTGTCTAAGTTTGCTTCAATATTGTTGTATGTTATTTTTAATCTCTGAGTTTAATTTTCTACGTAAATTATGCTGTTTTTTAGTTGTTGTTTTCCTATTTATTGGTGTCACACCCGAAAATGCGACGCGGATGGCGCGGGAAACGAAGGAAAAAAGGGTGAAACTGGCCCGCGCTGCGGGAGGCCGGCCGCGGAGGGAGTCGCCACCAAAATTTTGAGGAAAATTTTGGGAAACCGAGGCAAAAAACAAAAAAAGTGGACAAGGATTGGTCTGCGAATCAGAGTTGGGTTCGGGAGTACGATTGTGAGTGGGGAAGGTGTTAGGTACCCCCACAACACCCGTTCCTGGGAACGGTTACCTTAGGTTGATCATGCAATTTTTTATGGCTTCTTACAAATTTATCTTGGTTGCCCTTTTACCATTCACATGCAAAAATAAATATAAAAATAAGAGAAATATAAAAATGAAAATAAAGAATAAAATGAAAATATGAAAATGTGGGAAAAATCAATTAAGAGGAAAATATTATTTATTTACAAAAGTGGACTTATGCAAATGAAAATAAAGAATAAAATGGGAAATTAAGAAAATAATAAGAGGAAAAATATTATTTATTTACAAAAGCAGACTTGACCCAGAATGAGAGTCTGGAGCCTACGTACCCTGCGATAGGGATCAAAGTCGACGTAGTTCGGACTAAAAATGCGTGTCACTGGGTTGGTATTTTTTATTTTATATATTCTTTGAAAAGAGAGGTTTATAGAAAATAACTTGTCTTTCCACAAAGAAAACAATTTTTAGAATTGGTTGGTGTGTTTTAATTTGTAAAAGATAGATTAATTCCCATTATTTGCTCTTTTCATTTATTTATGTATTTTTTATTATTATTTTTCTCATTTCCTAAAGAGAATTTTCCTCAATTCAGAAAATGGGATTAAAATTATGTGTGACTTGAACATTTCATTTTGGTTTGAAAAAGAAATATTTGAAAATAATCTTATTTTTATAAAATAAAACCAATTGGCTCATGTGGTGACTTTATCACTCACATTTACCCATTGATACCTAAATGTCCACGGTAGTGTTACTCGAGACAAAAAGACACAAAAAGTTCGAAAGAAAACAAATAAATTTTCTTTATTACTTTATTTTGTTATTATTATTTTTTTTAGTATAAAAATCTTTTTAACACATATTTATTTATTAAAAAAAATTAAAAAATGTGATCATTACGTATATTTTGAAAAATGATAATCAGCATATGTGGTGACTTTATCACTCACAAGTTACTGATTTACGCTTGCGTGCTCACGGTGTTACCACTCGGAGTGTAAAAGACCAGAAGGAAAATTTTAAATGAAAATCAAACAGCATATATGGTGACTTGATCACTCATAATTTGCTGACTTACGCTTATATGCTCACGGTGATGTCACTCAAGGCAAAAGGTAAAAAAGATTTAAAAGATAAAATTGAAAAAAAGAAATCCTTTTTGTATTAAATTATAAAATAAATAATTTTATAAAAAGAAAAGCAGTAAAAGAAATTTAAAAATATGACTTTCATGTATATATTCATATATTATTTATTTTTTTATTTATTATTATTTTTTATTTATTTTTCCTTTTTAGAAAAAGAGTTAATTAGGATCTATGGTGACTTTATCACTCACAGCTCGCTAATTAACACCTAAATACCCACGGTGTTGCCACTCGGAACATAAAGGTAAAAAGAAAGGGGTTCAAAGTAAATGTCATTTATTTATTTTCTTTTTTATTTTTTTATTATTTTTTTTAAAGGAAAAGCCATTGATTATCCGAAAATATTGAAAAAAAATAAGACATAGTCAATATTGTTATCATGGCAACTCCTTGCTCATGGTATCCTTAGCTGACACCTTATGAGTCCACGGAGACTTAAAAGTCCCTCGGGGCAAACTCTAAAACAGAGAAGAAAAACCAATGATCAAATAAACATCAAAACTACAAATAAAAATAATCAAATACAATTTGTTAATGCGTGTGTGCGTGTGCAAACTCAAATAATAACTTTATTCCACTACAATGGAAACTACATGAAGATAAGAAGGAAGACCAAACTCTTTTGCTTTCTTCCCATTTCTTGCTTTGATGTTCCTTTTCTGCCTTGCTAAAGAAAATTCGCTTTTTCCAAGCTCGATCTCACACTCCCATAGCACTCAAAAGAAAACAAGAAGACATGAATTAGTTTCCAGCTTAAAACTTCCAATTAACAAACTATCATAACGATGGATTCTAAATCTTAGCTCAAATACGTTGGAGAACTAATTACATCCATGATACATTAGAGTCATGCAATCTAAGCTAGGTCACCCTTATTATTTAGACTCAAATAAGCCAACCTAACTTATACAGCGACTTGATACAAGCCCCACACTCGAACTCAAGTAAATACTTCATGTCAATAAGTTGAAAGTGAAACATTGAATAGAGAGATTCAATTCAATGAGCAGTATCTTTCGAAAGGAGGATCATTCATTGCTCTTGAAACTTTCTATATAAACAATTATCTCAAGCTTTTCAGAATACCCATATATCAACGAAACTAAATCTTTTTTTTTTTTAATCTTTTTATGATATATGCTCATATGATCATTCAGCGAAATTGACCATGTACAGCAACGAAGTTGAGGCTTTTGGATAAAATAAGGTTATGTGATCAATTTGAAGAGTATAAATCAGAACTCATATTTCCATAACATCCTTCTAACTCCAATGCAAGAACATACAAAGCTTTCACGTCAAAGTGTTATATTCATCAACTATTCTAACCCCCAAAGCATTTATGCTCAACATCATCCTAGTATCCAAAGCAATATGAAATCATATCCATGGACGTCTAAGCACAAAATGAAATTAAGGGTTCACGTTAAGGGAGAGAACTCATTAGCCTCCCAAAACTAAATAAGTTACAAAAAATGGGAAATGGCGAGTTAACTACATAGCCCTCTAATAGCAAAGCTTCCAATAAACAAAATGTAAGAGCCGTGGTTAAGTATCTATGTTTAGAAAATAGTGAACTCTTAATGGGCTTTTTGACAAACACCTGCAAGACGTGTAACAAAGCATGACATTTTCTAACTTTGATAATAGAAATCTACCAATCAAAAGCATACAAAGGCCATTCAGTACACACCATCCAAGTCCAATGTTCTTGCAAACCAGAAATGATTGAGCAAACCATCAGGCTATCTCTAAGGACCTAAGGAAACAATTAAACAAAGAACTCCCCCTTGTAAATGGCATGCTAGTGCTAATTTTGAACAAACCGAAGTGCATACACAATCTGGTTTAGAGCTAGCACAGCAAATACAAATTTCAACAATAGTTAGACTAAGCAAGACGCATACACATTCTGAGGTCTAACATTTCATCAGTGGCACTAAAAAAAAATCCTCTAAGGAACAAGCCTGAACATACCAAAATCTAGAGGGAGCACTCATCGACAGAGCTCAACCAATTCGACCAATTCAGAAACAGGGCATAGACAAAGCAACCAGAATCTCAACACTTGTACAATAAAATCCAAGGAATGGAAGGGAATGGGGTATTATTCGAAAGGGGATAGTATAATTCAAACTTAACAAAATTTACCAAGCTGAAGCTTCTGTTCCTTCGGTCGCTCGTACCTTCAGCTGCTTTCTGGTGTTCCCTCGGTCTCCATTTCCTCTCCCTCAGTTCATTCGGCCGAGCTTCCCCTGTTTCTTCTCTCCTCTCGGTCTCCTCCACGCGGCCAACTCGGAGCCTTATCGTGGCTCACTCCGTTTCAGATCTCAGCTTCCCCGCGGCTTTTCTACTCCGAGCCCTCATTTTCTTTCCTCAGCCGTGGCCTCCTTTCCTCTCGGTTTCATCCTCCACCAGACCCAAGCTCGCGGCTCCTTCGGTTTTCCTTTCAGCCTCTGTTTCTTTTTTCTCTCGGCCAGCCACCGTCTCCAGTTCCCTCGGCCACGCTCCTTCGGTTACCTCCTCGGATTTCATGCTGCTCCACCTTCCTCTGTTTCCTTCTCGGCCGAGGCTCTCCTTCGCGACTCTCTGTTTAGAGCTCTCACCGCCTTCGCCCACGGTTTCTGGTCTCGTGCTCAGCCCAGCTCCCCTGTCCTGCGGTTCACGGCTCTCTCCTTGCGGCTCCTTCCTTTTCTCTCATCCCGCGGTCCTCTTCGGTCTCCAGCCTCCTCCCGCAGCTCTCCTCCGGTTCGTGGTCCCTCTCATCTCAGATCTCCCACTCTCCCTTTTCTCTGTGCCCTCCTGCCTCTCGGCCTTCTCGCGGCCCTCACCTCTCTTTTCCTCTCTCCTTTTTCTTTTTTCTGGCTGCCCTCGCTCCCCTTTTCTTTTTCGCTCTGCCTCCTCCTCCTTCCCTAAAGGGCTCCCACGGACCCCTGAAAGGACCAGGTCACGAGCCCAATTGTCGGCTTTTTTTTTTTTTGAATTTTGAATTTTATTTATTTATCATTTTTTTGTTTTCAGGCTGAACTTGGGTCCAAAAATTCTTCTTCTTTTTTATAATTATTATTTATTTTTCTTTATTATAATTATTATCATTATTTTTCATTTTTTTTATTTTTATTATTATATATGTATTTTTTTAAAATTACCCGGACAAAATACGGTGTTCACAATTGGCATCTTCGTTCATCTTTATTTTTCCATCTATTATTATTTTTGGCCTTTTCCAACAAATTACAGTATAGTTTTTTTGTATTTGAAGCTTCTTGAAGGTACTTCTTATGCCAATACTCATTCATACTTTATTTTCATTTGTCTTTTTTTTAAAATAATTTTTCTTAAAAATATACATAGCCAAATCAACATATAGATTTAATCTAGTGATTATATTTGTTTTTCTCTGTATTGTAAAAATTATGAAAACATTTTTTATATTTCATATGATATGGGGAAATTTAGTCAAATAATCATAAATTAATTATTAAAAGAAAAAAATATACCATATCAATTTGTTATTGATGGTACAATCACTAAGGTTAATGATAGCAATGTTGATGTTAAAATTCCTCATGATTTGCTATGGGATGATTCAGATGGTTCCATAAAGTCAATTGTAGAATCCACATATCCTAACATTTATGAGGATTTAAATTTGTCATCTTACTTCATAGATAGAACTATATTAGCACCCATTTTATCTGTTGTTATAATATTAATAAATACATGTTATCTTTATTATCTGGTGAAAAAAATGGTTTATTATAGTTCTAATAGTGTGTTAAAAGACAATGTCAATGTGAATTTCATTGATGATCTTCATTCATTTGAATTCATAAATTCAATTACTATGTCTGATCTCCCTAATCATGAGATAGGTTAAAAGTTAGAGCACATATAATACTAATGAGAAACATTGATAAGTTATTGGACCTAATGAATGACACACGTCTCATTGTGACCCAAACTAGTAAACATGTCATTGAAGTTAGAGTGATACATGAATCAAATGAAGGGTTGAAAGTTTGTAATCTTAAATTATAAATGATTTCATTAGATTTTAGATTGCAATTTATTATGAAGAGATGACAATTCCCTGTTATGTTAGTTTTTGCTGTGACTATAAATAAGAGTTAAGGACAAAATCTATATAATGTGAGATTGTACTTGTCAAAACCTATATTTACACATGAACAACTTTATGTTGTTTTATCTCGCATTCGATCTAGGAGTGGATTAAAGATATTAATTATAGATGATGATGGAAATGCAAGTGATACCACTTCAAATGTTGTGTATAGAGATATATTTTATAATCCCAACTAATACTCTTTTAATTACTATTTCATCTTTTCTTACTTATTATTTTAGTTTTGTATGTGTGGTGATACTACTTTGATTTCCATTCACACACACACAGATATATATATATATATATACCATTTCATTAAGTATAGATTTCGTGTACAATGCTTATAAGCCCCATGGAATGCACAGGTATAGTACTAGTAAGGAGAAAAGAAAAATCCGTGAGAAGTACTTCAAGTTTGATTTATAACGCACTTTTTTTAATATGTATTTTATAAATTATATAATATATTTAATTTTTTTTAAAAAATATCTATAAAAAATATGAAATTTAATTAATATTAAAAAATTTAATTTTTGAGTCAATTATATTAAATAATCATATGAAAATAATTTAAAAAATTATAAAATTTTTTAATTATTAATTATCACCTTTGACTTAGAGACCACATAGTTGCAATAATTCAAACCCTGCTTTTGAAATTATGAAGTAAGAATAGAAAAGTAGGTTAATCGAATGAAAAAAAAAGGAAATATATTGTGAGTGAAATTTCTCGTTAGGCACAATGGAATGTTAGGTTTGGGAAGTGCTGAAGGGGAATAATATATATATATATATATATATTATATGTTTGGTAATAAATATATGGGGTATATTCGGACAGTAATTTTTAAACAGATGTGATGTTTTTACTTTATTTTGCATCCCGACAAAAAACGATAGAAAAGAAGACGAGGAGAAGTTATATAATTTTAAACTTTAATTTTTTTTTTGTTGACTAAAGGACCCCAAAACGATCAAAAGAGATGCCTGCGAAGGAAGGATGGAATATTAACAAACGAGAAAAGATAAGCCACGTACAAGTCCCTTGTATTGTATTGTAGAGGGCCTAAGTAGCATCGATTACAAATAGAGCTGGAAAAATGGACTGGAATATGCGGGTCGGCCTGCTTAACCCACAAAAAATGGTAGAATGGACTGAAAAAATTAAAATACTTTATAATGGGGGTCAAAAACTTGATCCACCTTGCCAGCCAGCCATTTTAAGCGAGTCAGCCCGCGAACTGACCTGCTTTTTAAAAATATTTTTATATTTTTTTTACTCTATATAATTATATCTAAAAAAATAAAAATTAAAAAAAGGGTTTTAGCATAATTTTTTTTCTCAATATTTCCTATATTTTAATTTTAGTTATATTTTATTTTATTGAATTAAATATTACTTGTAGTATTACCATATTAATGTATTAATATATTATGCTTTAAGACTTTATGCATCAAATTGGTAAAAGATTTCATAAATGTAGTTATTTTATTCATGATAATGAATAAGAAATTAATAATTTAACCAAGTAGGGGAAAAAAGGGAGTTACCAAACAAAAAGAGTAAAAAAAATAGGAAGAATTTTATGATTTAATAAAAAAATATAAAAAATAGAAAAAAAAAACGAGTTGGTCTATTTAGCCTGCCAGCTCATATATTGCGGGATGAGTTGGGAATTTCCAGACCCGCTCTTATAGGTGCCTCAACATGCCCCGCTCCGCCCAAAAGACGGACCTATGGAGGACCGGTCCGTTACCACCTCTAGTTATAAACTTTTTTTGGCCCAAAAAGTTTGGCTAATATGTCTGTATGCTTTTGGGAAAGACTGGGTGTCACTCAAATTTACATTTATCATGATGATATTTGTTTTATTATTTTCATAGTAAAATTATGAAAGTTATTTTTATATATAAATATTTTATATACTAAATATTTTTGTAAAAAAAATTAATATAGATAATATTTATTATATATTTAATTATCTGCTAATCAATAATAATTATATTTTTATTATTTTTAAGCAGTAAAAGAGAAATTTTGATATATAAATTTATTTTGTTGGTTTCATTTTCTTTTTTATCCTATTCTATTTTTTTTAATATATTAGAGTTTGAACGAGGTTATTATTCTCAGCCAACAAAACTTGACTATTATTCATATTCCTTTCTATTCTTCCCATTTCTAAATAATTATTCCATCATAGTGCCAACAATTTCTTCTCAAACCAATTTCTATTATTTTTATTTTTATTTTTAGATTAAATATGGAAGAATTAAATATTTAAATGAAAAATATTATTTAAACAATCGGCATGCTACATTTTTTTTTCACCAGAACAATATGCATGATACTTAATTATTCACTCACCTACATAAAACTTTAAATATTACTTGATTATTTAATTATTGGTTTTATTTAACAAAACATAGTTAAAAAAAGTATTTCATTCATTTTTATATCATATTAAATAGGATTATATGTCTAAAATTTATTTGCATTCTCATTTTCATTTCATGTCATTTTTGCAATTTTTTCCAACCTAAATTTTTTATTCATGTTCTTGAGATTTAAGGGTGAAACTACGGGTCTTCAATGACATTAATATACATCTACATGCATAAATCTGACTATATGCATCCATATCGTACCCAAAAGAAATGCTGTCACTAAAAATTGAGAAAGTATCAAAATAATTTTAGTTGTTATAATAAATAAATAAATAAACAAATAAATAAAATGAAGCTGTCCAACAAATAAAACCTCTTCGTCCAGAACATCACCGCAATGTCATGTAGTTTCTCACAAAGCTTACTCCCTGTCACACGCTCAGAGTGCTCACTGAAGTCACCGAAGGCTCTCGTTAGGTGCACCCCTCTTCTCGTTCGCCTCGCTCTCTCCATCTTTCTCGTTCTCTTACGTTTCAAATATCTCTCTCTAGATTTGTTTCTCTGTATCTGAGTATCTGAAATTGCTGTTGTTCGGGAGGTAGATATGGTGGTCTTCAAGGTTTCGCGGATAGAAACGACTCCTTTCGACGGCCAGAAGCCTGGAACTTCTGGTCTGCGTAAGAAGGTTCTGATTCTTCTCCTTTTCATTTATTATCTCACTCTTTCTCCTCTGCTGTATCTGATCTGTAATCTCTAGCTTTATCCGTTTGTATTGAATGATCGTCTGTTTGATCGTTTCCGTGATTTGATTATTGAATTTTCAGCGTTCAATCGATTTGAATCTTTTCTCTCTGAATTTTCTGTTACGAGGTTTAAATTACTAGATCCTATCGACAAACGAATCCTTATCAGTTTGATCTGTGTGCGACCAAGTTGATTAGATTGATAGCTGATTGCCTGTATCTGATGTCGGAAAATGTGACTGATATGAATCGAGATTGAGGCGGCACTTAGATAGGAAACTACCGAGCCATAAGAATAATGTATTTTTGCATAATTTTTATTCATATCAGAGTTAAAGAGAGTAATGAATTTTAAAAGTCATGCATGAAGTCAGTCCAATGTATACCGAAGAATCACATCAGGGAGCCCTTTGGCGTACTGTGATCTTGGCCCTATCATCTCACATACAATGGTATCTTAGATATTAGAATTGAATGATTATGTTAGGCATTATATCATGTTATAAATGGGTGGCATGTAATAACACATCACAATCAAAAGGGTGTAATCTAATGATAGCCAAAATATTTTCATCTCATATCACTTAGCAATTTTGGCCGTTATCTTTCCATGGTAATTAACTTGATAACACAGGCACCAAAAAAAAAAGAAGAGAGAGAAAGAAAGAAAAACTTGATAACAAATTTTATTCGTAAAAAATGAAGAAGCCTTTATTTTTTATATGGATGAAAGGGGAATGAATTACACATGAACTCTTTATTTTTTCTTGAATTATGTTTCTATACACAGATAGTGAAATTTCTATAAATTTATATCATTTATTTAAACTTGAAAGTACATATTTGAAAATTCATAAATAATATTTGCAAACATATTCTATTTGTCATTTCTATTATGTGGTTATCACTATTTTGGTTTTGTGCCAATTTGTCTCCAATTCATTGTTTCAGTTAATTATTTGATGTTAGGTTATATTTCTGCGATGGATTAAAAATTGTGACAAAGTTGCATTCCTAGTCATGCAGCTTAAACTGTATGTATTATAATGAATTATATTGAAAATGGAGATCATATGTGATAATAAGATTTATCTATAGTTGTTTTTACATGCTTGTTTTATAAAATTTCTCTCTACTTAGATAGTTTTAATATTAGAATGCTTAACCTGGTTGTTCTGTGCTATCTTGGCTAACTTCATAATCATGCTTGGGCCTTTAGCTACTGTGGATGTGCAGTATATTCCTTTTCCAAGTTTCAAAGTCCATGCGATGAATTTATTGTAAACCAAATTAATAACTATGATTTGCAATGATTGCTAGGGATTGATAGATAGGATAATCAGAGTTTAGATGAATTTTGTTGTTGCAATATCACTTTTACATAAAAAGTTGTGTATCCTCTGTTGCTTGTTCCTTTTCCAATCTAATATATAGTTTGGATGGATCTTTTAAGGTGAAAGTATTCATTCAGCCAAATTACCTGCATAATTTTGTTCAATCAACATTCAATGCTCTGACCTCAGAAAAAGTTCGAGGTTAGTTTCTATCTGTTTTATCCTAAATAGGCTTTTTTTGGGTGAATATCCTAAATAGGCTTTTATCTTGCTATGTTTATGTATTATTTTCTTCTGATATTTCATCCACTTAGTTATATCTGAGATTTATGCTTCTTCAATTGTGCTCTTCAAAGCATGGAAATGCTGCATGGCCCAACTTATGCTAGGCCTGTGCTGAATAATCCTGCTATTGGAAGCATTGCCAGTGTTTTTTTTCTTTGTTACATAAAAGGGGTTTGAACCTTGGACCTCTACTACTCATATCCCCAAACCTTTATTACTTGAGCTAGCCTCATGTGTATTTACGAGTTTTATTTCATTACAGAAACAAATGTGCCTGCTTTTTTTCTAATCAAAGTGGTTAGAAGAATTGGTTTGTCTAACCTAGAAGGAAATTTAGCGGAGTTCACCGAGATAAATATGTTGTGTGAATCAGAATGTCCTCAAGACTTTTACATGCGTATTAGTGATTGTCTGTACTTGTTGCCTCTGGAGAAATGCAGTAAATCTATTTTGAAATTATGATTTTATGTGCTTCTTCTGCCTATCTGGGCATGCTCTACATGGCACTGGATCTATTGTTTATAGACAGTATTATTGGCATGGTGCTTGTGATAATGATTAGGCTTTACATATTAAAAAATGAAAATTTTAATATTCTTTTCTTGTGCTGGATATAGATTTGTGGAGTTACATATTTGTTTAAAACTGTTTTTCCTTTCACTTGTCCACTTTTCATGTTTTAAGTATGCTGCATGTGGTGGACTATAATAAACTATAACCATTATACATACAGGTGGTACTCTAGTTGTATCAGGGGATGGTCGCTATTTTTCAAAGGAAGCAATTCAGGTGTGTTTTGACAATTAACTTTCTTACTTTCTAGTATACACAATGTACGACATGGGATTAACTTCTTGGTTGCTACAGTATTTTGTTTTATCAATTACGAAACTAACACCTCACACATTAACGCCATATATTGGCACTCGGAAAAATTTTTGTTGGATTTTTTTGGTACCATGGTGATTTTGTTTTAATCTCACTTTTTTGCCATTGAGTTGCTTTGGCTTAGGATTGGATAGCATCATCTACTATTCTGCAGCTTCAGCAGTCAATTACACTGTTCTATTCACCTACATGGTTTGCACATAGTTTAAGTTCTTGGTCTTGAAATATATTATTTCTTTAATTTATTTAAGGGAAAAAATTTGGTTAGGCATATGGGGTAGTAGAGATAGAGAGCCTAATATACTTTTGATCACCTCTAAGATTTCAACCTGTAAAAGGAAAGACTAATGTTTCTTTCCTTCTGGGCTTTTCTAGTGTTTTCAGATTAGAGATTGTTGTTTTCTGGTGTGAACCTCATGTAGGTGATGCAGTGATATCTAGTGGTAGGTCAGAAATGTATTTCCTATTCAGGAGAACGTAAGCCTATTGTGTTATTGATATTTTGCTGAATATATGGTTCTACCTCTTCATCATCACTTATCCTTTAATAATCTAAGGGAAAAGGTATATGTCTTCTTAATGTCAATGTCATGAAATAATTTGCAGATTATTACCAAAATGGCAGCAGCAAATGGAGTAAGACGTGTTTGGGTTGGTCAAAATGGATTGCTTTCAACTCCTGCTGTGTCTGCTGTTATACGTGAAAGAGTTGGGATTGACGTAAGTTATTTTTTCTGCAATTTGCTCTACTTTTCCATGAAACTGTCAGGTCATTGACTTTACTGATGACAGTACAAGTAATGATCTGTTTCTGTGAGTCAACGAAAATAATGGATCTAAGTTCTGTTCTTATACCAGGGATCCAGAGCAACAGGTGCATTTATACTGACTGCAAGTCATAATCCTGGTGGACCTCATGAGGTGGGTGCTGCCATATTTACCTTTATTTAATTTTGAAGCAGTGAAGTTTAGATTACTGATTATGATAATGTCTAATTTGGTGGTCTGATGTGGGGAGCTTGCTTAATCATGGACTGAAGCAGCTGATACTGTGCTGGTGGTTTGAAGTTTGAACTCTTAATTTTCATTTTAGGTTGCAATCCAGTTGTTTCAGGAATCAGCTATGTAGATATGAATATGCATAGGATGATATGATTTGTTAATTTCTCCTTCTGGGTCTAATTAATATTTGTCTTAGTTTTTGCTAACTGGGTTCTATTGTAGTTGGTTGGATAGTCTACCCTTTCAGACGAGTTAATCATTCACAGTTGGTGGAATTATGTGATAAAAGTTTCATATTCTTCATCCTTTTCATATTGGATGGTGACATGATATGTGATAACACTGACACCTATATATTTATACCTTGAAGTCCTACTTTAGTCTTTCAAAGCGGAAAATGGAGATGCTTGACGCCAAATGATACTCTTGTTTATTAGGATATGTTGGTTTCTGTGTTGGAAATAGTATACTAGTCTTAAGAGTACCCAAAAACAAAGGAACAATGCTTTTTTTTTTTTTTAATAAATAAAATTCACAAATCAAGTTTGATTCAGAACATCTACATGATTTTCCTGTTTGTTTCTAATTTTTTTTTTTAATTAAAGTACCAATCTGGTCCTTGAGTGATACTGTTGCTACAATTAATTGCTGGAAGTTTTGAAAAATACGTGTGTTTAGTATTGACATAGGACTAAATTGATGGCAATAACTCTCTTGGTCAAGGCTAAATTGATTGCAATAAACTTTCAAGGATTAAATTATTGTTATTGAAATCTTTAAAGGATCAATTTGATGGTTCAGTTTTCACATTTTTTTTGTATTTGTTTATCCTTCTGCACTTTCCATTTAAAGTTCAAGGGAAATAAAAATAATGTTTGTGAATGGGTTTTTTTGCTGCTCTGAGATTATGTATAATAACCGTTATATGAATATCTCTAGTCCTTCTGCTCTGTAGCTGTCTTCTTTCTTAATGAATTATTCTTTTGATTGAAGAAAAAAGATATTCTGTAACTTTTAAATTGACAACGTAAGTCTTATGGTTCTCTCTGTCTCTCTATTCCTCTTTTCTACCACATATTTCCTATAGTACCACTTGGGCTTTGGTCTTTGTAGGCATGCAATTGTATGGAAGGCATTGAGTATATGAAAGTATCGCTGTAATAACTGCTTGCAGGCACCCATGTGCTGGAGTGTGTGTCCTACAATGGCTGCATATGAGACACAGAACTCTCCTTGATAGTGGAGGCTTCCCTGTTTTGTTATAGTAGCCTTTACAAGTGGGTTCTTTGATACTGTGGTACGTCAAATGGGATTAGAGCGTAGTTTGCCCACTTCTGATGTGGATTCACCTCTCCTTACCATCCAATGGGTGGTGAAACAGGAGTGTAAATCCCATATGAATGGGTAAGACAAAGTTCTAGTACCCAGTTATCTTGGAGGCTTTCCCTCCTTTCTTATTAGCCTGCCTTTTAGGAGTTGGTTCTCCTCTACATTGCTGAGGTTCCTTCTAACATGCACACTGTTAGTTTCAGTTGGTCTATAGTCAATGCTCCTTATTTTCCTATAGGTTGTGTGCTCATGTGAGTTTTCTCAAGTGTTTTGGCCTATTCAACCTTCCCATTTTGGATAGACTGTGATGTACACAGAAAATTGCTGTTTCTTTTGGGGGATTAGCAGGGTATATAACATGAATCTGTTCAAAGGATTCATATTCGATAGATGGATGCAGGGCTTGCATTGCAAAGAAATATATTATTTAATTGACTTCGTTGTAATTATTTGTTTTGATGATATGGTGGTTGGCAAGACTTGTTAAAGATAAAACTTTGAATGATTGTTCGTGTCATTGTTTGGTTTCTGCAATGCAGGATTTTGGGATTAAATATAACATGGAAAATGGTGGACCAGCTCCAGAGGGAATTACTAACAAGATCTATGAGAACACAACAACAATTAAGGAGTACTTCATTGCTGAGGATCTACCTGATGTAATACTTACCAACCTGGCTTTAAATGTTCCTCTTCTTTTGTCTTCTTTATTTCCACTTTCAGTTTTAAATCAGGAGCGCTTTGTATTTCCTCTCTAAAAACCTTGTTTCTAATTCAGCATTTTGTTTACTTAGGTGGATATAACCACAATAGGTGTTACAAACTTCACAGGCCCTGAAGGACCATTCGATGTTGAGGTCTTTGATTCAGCAAGTGATTATGTAAAATTAATGAAGTAAGATTTCTTTACAGGATTAACATTCCTGCATTCTGCATTAATAAGGTGGATTTCATAGCAGTAAGTTTATAATATGTCAACATGCTGCCTGACCCTGAAAAACTGTACAATTTTGGAGATAAAAATGATGGAATATCAGTTATGCACGGCAATAATTGATTTCAATAGTTCTTGCAATTTTGTTTATGGGATATCATATTTTTGGAGTCATCTATGGGTTAGTCATTCTTACAAATCATAATCTTGATGAGACAATAAGAATACTAAACCTTGTATGTCTGGTATTTGCTTTTACTGATTCAATCCTTTATCTTTCTCTTGCAATTTCCAGGTCAATCTTTGATTTTGAGTCTATCAGGAAACTGTTAACATGTCCGAAATTCAGATTCTGGTATATTTTTTGGGTATTGTTAGTTTAACTTGTGATTTCAAATATTCTCCTTTCTTTCTTCCTCCTGAATATCTCGAGAGTTTTTAACTTTTCACTATTGTGTTACTGAAGTTATGATGCACTGCATGGAGTTGCTGGAGCTTATGCAAAGAGCATATTTGTGGAAGAGCTTGGGGCACAAGAAAGCTCTTTACTCAACTGTGTACCAAAGGTCTTTTTTTCTTTCTCCATTTCCAAGAATCACATGTAACTCTTTCAATGTGGATGGTGATTTACTTTTTATTAGTGGATGGCTGATGTAGGACAGGGGAAAAGAGGGGAGGGAGAAGAAGGAAGGGAGAAATAGAGAGAAGGAGGGAGAAAAAGGAGGGAGAAAGGGAAGAAAAGAGAAAGGGAGGGGGGTGGGACTGGGTGACAAATACTCAATGTGATTCAATTCATCAAAAGCCCTAACTACATTGATTAAAATAATAATAACTTAGACCTAAATAAGATAAAGGATAACTTGTACTTCAAGTAAAAGAAATCATACAGTGGGAAACAATCTAAGAGAACCTAATAGGGAACAAAATAAAGTCATATTAAATTACTAAAACACTAAATAAATCCTTCTTAATATCTCATCATAAATCTTTACTGATATCATCCTTTCTAATATCCCATCAATGGCTTTCTTGGGTCAGGAAGACTTTGGTGGAGGGCACCCTGATCCCAATTTGACCTATGCAAAAGAGTTGGTTGCTCGCATGGGATTGGGCAAAACAGAATCTCAAGAGGAGCCCCCAGAATTTGGTGCTGCTGCTGATGGTGATGCAGATCGTAACATGATCCTTGGTAAAAGGTATTAAAGCCCTTGGTTGTTACAAATTTAAATCATGTTAAACTTTATGCCTGCAATTTAAACATATATCTTTTTGCTATTAGGTTTTTTGTTACTCCATCCGATTCTGTTGCCATTATTGCTGCAAATGCTGTTGAAGCTATACCCTACTTTTTTGGTGGCTTGAAGGGAGTTGCCAGGTATTTTTCATATTTTTAAGCCACTTTGTGTATGCATGCGTGCATGCAAACATGCGTATGCACATATGATCATGTAGTGTGGTAGTGGCAGGCCTAATCTTACATTTAATGTTTTTCTTGGTGGAAGGTGGACCATGATTTGTCTCTTTGAATTCATATGTTAATTCACAGTAACTGCTATATTAAATGTGAATGGACAAATGTTATGATCTTTTGCATACTGATTAGTGCTGATCAAATAGGTCAGGATGGAAAATCAAACTCGAGGACTTGCTGACCACAATATTATGCAAAATGACTCATTAACCACTGGTGCAATTAATTATTTAATGGATAAGATTTAGGTATAGCCTTTGGTTTCACTATCAGTTTCCAATGAAAATTATAACATGTGGACACCATCACTAAATTAGCCACTCCTTAAAAATGTTTCAGCACTTGTCACAATTCTAATGAAAAACCTGATAACACAATGGAGACCAAAGTTTTATTCTTTAATTAGTTACATTTGAGATTTATGGGTTTTTGAAGATAATTAATACCTTCAGGCCTTAGCTTGCCTGTCTCTTAAAATTATCCTTTGTATAATATATTTTACAACCCCCTTGATATTAGCAATAAATACTGAATATGTGAACCAATCACCTATGCTAAGGTTTTAAATTGTATGTATTTGCAGGAGCATGCCAACCTCTGCTGCCCTGGATGTTGTAGCCAAACATTTGAACTTGAAATTTTTTGAGGTACAATTCTGCTGCATGTCTGGACATTGGTAAATGCTTGCTGGATGCTTTTAGATACATGTAATTCTTTCACAATTCCAGGTCCCCACTGGTTGGAAGTTTTTTGGTAACTTAATGGATGCTGGATTATGTTCAATATGTGGTGAAGAAAGTTTTGGTACTGGTGAGTATTTGTTGTTGCATTGGGAACACTGTATTAGGACTTTTAATAGTGGTCCAATCTAATTAAGTTATATCTCATGATTAATGTTTCTTATGTTTGTGAATAGGTTCTGACCATATTCGTGAGAAAGATGGAATCTGGGCAGTTCTGGCCTGGCTATCTATTCTTGCATATAAAAATAGAGATAAGCTCGGTGGAGACAAGCTTGTGACAGTTGAAGACATAGTTGTTCAGCATTGGGCTACTTATGGGCGCCATTACTATACTCGATATGACTATGAAGTATGATACAATTGCATTTTGTTCTTCTCTGGTATAATCCATATAAAAAATCACTCAACCTGATCAAATTTGTTTCTTGAAGAACGTGGATGCAGGTGCAGCAAAGGAACTGATGGCACATTTGGTCAAACTGCAGTCCTCACTTTCTGAAGTCAATCAGTATGCGGACTTTTTTACTTCAACAATATTTTCTTTATGAGATTGCATTCATGTTCTTCATAGTTTCCCTTTTATTAAAAACTTATCCCCACCTGTCTAACCATGATATCATATTTCTAAATTATTGGTGTTTGAAAATTGTTGTCTGCTTCTGAATAATGTTGGAGTGATGTATATTGTCTATCTTGTCCTTATTCTTCTGAAGTTCTGATCGTTATCATATTTCAAATATGTTTTCAATGAGAACTTCCAATACTAGAGCTTGCAGTTTTTTTATAGGAAATACTTACATTCCGTCAAAGGTATCAATTTTCTTGGTCTGTAGTAGACAAAGGGGATGCCTAAGTGAGATATAGTTAAATGGACTGATGAGTGAGAGTTTATTTTTTTTTTGCCCATTGCTGAGGCATCATGTTTAGTATAAATTCACCCTCTCCTTTATCATATGGCTCAACATACTTCTTCTTGCATTCTCCCTTTCATGACTATCCTAATTCTATGTTTTGATAAAGGTTTTTTTGGGTTTTGTTTTCCGGAAAAAGGGTGGGGGGGTCGGGATTTTAGATTTTTAGAAACCCTTTTGCCTTGCATAACATCAAAATTACGAATATGCAATTGTTAAATATACTTCATGATGTATTTCTTATTCTTATTTATTGGAGGGCTGAATTCGTGGTCTGATGCATAGAACTAAATAATTTTATGCTGTCTTTTAGGATTATCAAGGGAGTAAGGTCAGATGTGTCCAATGTTGTCCATGCTGATGAGTTTGAATACAAAGATCCTGTGGATGGTTCTATTTCATCATACCAGGGCATTCGTTATTTGTTTGAGGATGGATCACGATTAGTAAGTTTACTGCATTATTTCTATCTTAACCGGAGGAGCATGTTAAGGTGAACTTGAATAAAATAATTCATGAAAAACTAGGTTCGTGTTAATGCATTTTTTTCTTTTATTATACCATAACTTAATATATTCTAATTCCATTTTAATGGTTGGTGAAATTGGGCAAAATATCTTGGAAGTTAAAACTAGCCTTCATTAGTTCATTTTGTTTAATATGGGTCACTAATTTTTCTTGCCCTTACTGTCCCAGATTTTCCGTCTCTCTGGAACTGGATCAGAAGGTGCGACAATTCGTCTGTACATTGAGCAATACGAGAAGGATCCATCAAAAACCGGGAGACTTTCGCAAGAAGCGCTTGCTCCTCTCGTAAGATGTCTCTAAACCCTAATATCTAAATGAAAACAAGTATATCCTTGTATTTGACTGGACGCAATTTTATAAAATACAGGTGGAGGTTGCATTGAAACTCTCCAAGATGCAAGAATTTACTGGTCGATCTGCTCCAACAGTCATTACATGATTGCATGCAGCTGAGACTTTGTTGAATCCTATTTCTTGAGTCATGTCTTCTCGTGTTTATGTTTATCCACATTTTTCTCAAATTCAATCCAGTTTCAATCTTTTGAATAGCATAACTGTGTGTGGTTATGTAATTTGCATAAAGGCACTCGTGTGAAAAATGTTTTACTTGGCTAAATTTTGATGTGCCATGTGTTGATTGATGCTTTGGTTGATTCATGTTCTAAATATAGTAGTCTTGCTCAATATATCCTGGTGCTGTTGAAAGGAACGGCCTGTTTAAAGTCGCATTTTTATAGATATTCTAGGCATTGTTTTGTTTTTCAATTTTGAAGACATCAAGTTGAAATTTCATTTTGAATTTTCCAATTCTGTTTGTACATATTAATTAACGATTTCTTGCATGGCTGAATTTTGGCTGCCATGCGTATTCAAAATCATGAGTATGGTCCCATAATTTATTCTTTCTATGTTGTAAATATTGCTTGTATTCTTTACAGCTGACCTTTTGGTGATTCCAGCTGCCTTTTGTAACTGGTGATTTTTTTTTTTCTAATGAAGCCCTTTTCCATTAAAAAAAAAAATTCATAAGCATGGTACCCCATTGCTAATTGTAAATAGGGGTGTTTATAAGTTCCGATTGGTTCATTTTTGAGTGAAAATCAAATTGAACAAAATTGTTCAGTTTTACATATATAAGGACTTGTTCAGTTTACAAGCCAATCGGTTTTGATTCTCTTGAATCCCAATTCAATTAATGGACTGTGTCCATTTCACAAAACCAAGAGGTCAAGACCCACACTAGGCTCACAATTAGACATACAGATTTAAAGTGGGCTAGGATCATTAACCATAAGGGCCCAATGAAGCTAATATTCAAGAGGGGCACATTATATAATATACATATGGTCTTGTAAACATTTAATATAACACCGATAGGAATTAGGCCCATTAACATCAATTAGGCCACCAAATGCATCTGGAAAGGGTTCTACAAGGAACACATAACATTTAGGCCTCAAATTACATCAATCCATAAATCCCTATATAAAATAGTGGTACTTCACTGGAAATAATAGAAAATTAAAAACATGGGGAAACATAGTTCCCGGCTTTCACAAGTGCACTCTCAATCCTCCTTACCCAAGCCCTCCTTGTCTTTGCTAGTGCTAGATCCTTCACCTAGAAATGTTATTCATAGGGTGAGATATACATCCTAATAACTAGAGGTAAACATATACATACAAATATTCACGCTTTCATATTAATAACAAATATAAATTATCACCAATGTAATATGTATGATATGCAGACACCAATCCCATCAATACACGACTAAAACCATGAGCTAGTTACTATGACAATGTAACCTCAACCAGTGACACCCTTCCAACAACCAGTGACGGCCAATTCAAAGGTCACCACCCAACTCTCCTCCCAATGGTCATAACTCGGCCAAAAGTCATTGCACCAAAGGTTGGACCATGGCTCTTCTTCTCTTGAATCACCAGAATTAGTGGCTATTTAGAGCAAATGCACCCCAATTCACAGCCACATGAGTCTTCCGGCCATAAGACGGCTATTTAGTGATTGGAATATACATATACAAGCTGCACCGCCTGAACACAAGGCCTCGTGTACTATTTAACGGATTGGCATATCACGTGGTATAACGAGCATCGTCACCCATACCATATATCTCAACAATGTACACAATGTGATAGTGCTTAATGCATGCTAACATGTCAACATATATCACTTTCTAATGTACTAGCATGCCATATGAAGGTATACAATATATTGTGGGGTGCATAATCATCATTCCATATCAATAGTCATTACCATTCACACATATCATAATTATTAACATTATATTACAATTTCATCATACAATGAGGTAGGGATGGCTACATACTAGCCGTGTAGTCATACATATCATGATATGAAAATGATCAAGCATAATTGGGCTATAAGACATATGACATGAAAAGGTAAAACATATATATATATATGTATATAAAGTGAGTATATCATGATATGAAAATGACTAAACATATATCACACACAAATAGGAAATCCCGGTAACCTCAACTGTCAAACCCACTCGACACCTCGGTAGGCCAAATGGAGTAATCACCACTAATCCAATGCTTTACAATTGCAATCCGAAGTCAAGAGACCGCAATCAAGCTATATGACAACCTATATAACACTAATTCCTCATTACTATCATGAGTCCTCAACCTTAACATACACATTTATCAACTCAAACATATCTCGAATGGAAATTAATGCTTCATTAAGCAAATCCAAGTATCGAAACACTCTAAATAACTCTTAGAATCATAATCATACCTCTCCAAGTTTGGATTCCCAAATATATCAACATTTGAGGATTAGGGTTTGGGAGATATACTACCTAAACATCATAAAACTAACACCCAATCTATAGCAACATCTAACAACACCTCTAGATCACATTTATACATAATTTAATCAGTGGAAACTTACCCAAAGCAGAACCCTAACCAAATCCATGAAAAATTCTTCAATGAAACTTGAAGAAAAATGCAGAGGCAGGTTAAGGGATGGCTTACCAACAAGATTTAAGCTCCAAAATGCCAAAAATTGAACCCCTAAGGTTGAGAAAATCAAACCCTAGCAGAGCAATCTGTTCTTCCTCAGTTTTTCTTTCCGTCCACGTCTGGTTTTGTCTTCTAATTTAAACTGATTCAGCATCGCTCACCGTGGCATCACTTAAGTTGGCCACGGTATGAATATTCTCTATTTCTCGTTGGCTGTGGCGTCACCAATTCCAGCCATGGTGCCAAGGCATTCTGTTTCTCTGTGGCCGCGACGCTACTGTTCCTCGCCGCGATACTAGTGTCCTCTATCTCCTCACTCCAACTTGCTTCATTTTGATCCCTTCATTCCTATATTATTTGACAAAGTCCTTCTTAAAATGATGCATAGGGTCATTACATCCTCCTCACCTTATAAAAAGATTTCACCCCTGAAATTTTTTGTTTATTGGGGTTGTCGCACCCGGAAAAATGTCACGGAAGGAAAAAAGAGAACAAATCTAGTTTTTGGGTGAAAACTGACTTGTGAGGAGTCACCACCAAAATTTTAAGGAAAATCTTGGGAAACCAAATTAAAAAGGAAAGGATGGTCTGCGTGAACAAAGTTGGATTCGGGAGTCGATTGTGTGTGGGGAAGGTGTTAGGCACCCCACAACACTCGTTCCTAAGAACGGTTACCTTACGTTGATTGTATAAATTAATATGGTTTTAAAAATATTTTGGTTTTCCTTTATTATTCACATGCTAGAATAAGGGTAGAGAAAAATTTAAGAAGATTTGCAAAATTTAAAAAATAGAATAAGAAAAATAATTTAACTTGGGAATTAAAGGGGTTTAGAGAAGAAAATGAGGAAAAAGAGATTTAAGAAAATAAATTGAAAAATAAGATAAAGAAAACAAATTAAATTAGGATTAAAGATATTTAAGCAAAATGAGGAAAAAGGAATTGGGAAAATAAATTAAGAAACATTTATTAAATTAAAGAAAAAAACACCAAATAAAATCAGAAAATATTTATTTATTTATAAAGACGGACTTGACCCAGGATCAGAGCCTGGGGCCTACGTACCCTGCGATGGGGATCAAAGTCCACGTAGTTTGGGACTAGAAATGCATGTCTGTTGGTTGATATATTTTTTTTTAATTTTTGTAATAAGAGAAAGTTAATGGAAAATAATTTAACTTTTTGCAAACAAAACAATTTTCAGAGACTGAGTTGGTGTGTTTTAATTTGCAAAAGATAATTTAATTCCGCTTACTTACTCTTATTTTATTTTGTCTTGAAAACATTTCTTTTATTTTATATATATATTTTTTTATTTTTAAAAATGCTTTTATTTGATTTTTTTTTTGACTTTTGAAATAACATATTTTTGTACTTTTTGAGAATTTTTCTTTTAAACAAGAAAACCAATTCATCTATTGTAGACTCGCAGTCATACCCGATAGA
This sequence comes from Adenanthera pavonina, assembly GCA_026686845.1. Lineage (NCBI taxonomy): Eukaryota > Viridiplantae > Streptophyta > Magnoliopsida > Fabales > Fabaceae > Adenanthera > Adenanthera pavonina. The sequence goes on along the minus strand of JAIVEN010000020.1, from coordinate 7,582,538 downwards.
TTGGTTCTTTAATTACCTGCAGAAGTTCTAAACCTCGCGGTATAAGGACTTTATCATAATTTGAGGCGATAATTTAAAAATACTATGATCATTTAAAGTTTGAGAATTTGTTATATTATTATTATTATTATTGTTCGTTCTTAATAAAATATAATTATTTTCTTAAAAGAAAGTTTAATTAGTACATCTGCGTAGATTCGCAATCTTACGTGACGACACAGTTAATCCGAATACCTGCGTGAGTTCTGGAAACCTCACATGGTATGGTTACCCAATCGGTTATTTCTATTATTCATTTTATTATTATTATTTTATTTTATTTATTATTATTTTTTTTATGAGAAAATAAAATTTTGGAGGGAAAGGTCATTGAGACCTATTATACATATACATTTATAATACACTCGTGCGGCCCCGTAGGCTCATACGGTGCGATTGCTTTAGGAGGTCTGCGAAAGCTCTAAAACCTTCGTGACCAATTTCTCAAAATATACATATGTATTAAAGAAACTTATAGCTCATACATAAATTTGTCTTTTGTGTGTGATGTGCAAATTCAGATTCAAATGCTAGTTTTCCTCCAATACAATAAAAAGGTTACATAACAGAGATGAGAAAAGGAATCAAACTATTTTGCTTTTGCTCCCATTCTTCTTTGCCTTGATGATGATGGTCTTGATTTCTCTCAAACTGGTCCATGCTCCCATGGTGCTCCAAAGAAAGTTTGAAGAGGGTAAGTTAAAACTCTGAAGTTCATGATAGCATTCTAATTCCAGTATAAGGACAAGCAAGGCATTCACATCATCAACTATTCTACCCTCCAAAGTGTCCACAGGCAAACATCATGCTAGTCCAAAATGATATGAACAACACCCATGGGATTCAAAGCACAAAATATGAAATTAAGGGTTCCCTTTAGAAGCTAAAGGGTATGAGAATACTCTATAAAGCTAATGATGCATACCAACCCTGAACATCAGCAAAGGCGAATTTTTCATCCAAAACCAAACCATATAAACCTTTTCTTCACTAAAAGGGAACTTAAGTGGCCCACAACTAAACTGAAATCCTTGTGTATGAAACAAGGGGCATAAAGTTCAATTTAGATGTTCAAAACGCATCTTATATGTGCAACAAATTGAAAAGAACATGGCTTCCATGGGCATAAAACTGGACATGAACATGCAGCCCACTAAACGGGCTTTTGGGCATGCAAAATCACGGAAGTGTACCCCTCCTCCACTGTTATAACTACAGTAATCATACAAGCCAGTCCCTAGTGCACAGAATGTGACCTCAACTACAAAAGGACCATGAAAGAGAAAGCAATTTCCTGTTCTCTTCCAATGTCAACAAGAATTGAAGCCATGATTCTAAGGCTTCAACTTCCAAATTCAACCAAGTTCCCTTCATGGACAAACGGTTACAGCAGCGATAAAACTAAGAAAACAAAACTGAAGCCAGAAAACCAAACTGACACAGTCATGATATTCTAGGAGTCAAACAGCATTTTATTGATGTAGAGAATTAAAGGGACCATGACTCAGAAAAGAAATCTGCACTCATCTGGACACGAGCTCCAATCAACACAGTAAGAATTCACACATTCGGCCACACAATAGAGTACCGAGAAAACAGAATCCGTGGTCAGTATCATCCCAAAAGAAAAAAATGCAGAGTATCATGAATGAGATAAAATGTGTAATGACCCTCACTTCCTAATCGAAATAAGCCAAAATGCATTGATCTAAGTGAATTTTATTTTTTTACCCTTCGAATCCGGTTCGCGAACTAACACCGTTTGCTCTTGAACCCGCGTTCCTTCCCTCTGCTTCGTGCCTCTGAACTTCATGCTCATCCTTCGGTCTCCTGTTCGGCTTCAGCTTGGGTCTCCTCCCTCTCTCTTCGAGCCCCTTTCAGTTTTCGGCTTCCCATCCTCCCACAGCTTTCTATTTTTTCTTCGCGTGTGCTCTATGTATCAGTCCCTCGATTTTTCAGCTTCGGTCTCGGTCTCGGTCTCCCTCCACCTTGAGCTTCTGGTTTTTTCTCTCTCGGCCTCCGTCTGCTTCTTCGCGGCTCTCCCAATTTCTCGGTTCAGCCCCCTTTGTTTTTTCAGGTGCCTCCAGCTTCCCCGCGATTAGATTGGAGTTCCTTCTTGCCCTCGGTCCCTGCGGCTCGGAAATCTCCCTCTGATTCTTGTCCCCAAAATTTCTAGGGTTCCTCTCCTTCCATCCTCGGTTCGGACCCCCCCTCCGCGGCTTCCTCCGGCTTTTCTCTCCATTTCCTTTCCGTGCATGCCTCCTCTGCCCGCGTCTTCACTCCCTCTGCTTTCCCTTTCTTGTACGGCTCCTTCTGTTTTGTCCGCGTCCTCAGCTTTCCTCTGCCTCCCCTGTTCCCTTCGTCTGCATCCGCCTGTTTTTCAGTCTGCTCCTCTCTGTTATTTTCGTGGCTGCCTCTGCTCTTCTCTGTCTCACGCGTGCGGCCCAGTTTCTTTTCCTTTCTTTGTCTGCTGCCCTAATTGTTTAGGGCAGCCCCTTTGGTCCAAGCCCACGAGTCCAATTGTGGGCTCGTGGTATTTGGGACTCATATTACCCCCTCCCCCCTTTTTTTTTATTAGTTTTTTTTTTCAATTGGTCTTGTGGGCTTGAAATACTGGGCTGCGTTTTAAGCCCAGTATTTCGAAACCCAGAGCATTCACCCCTCTTTTTTTGAGTTTTTTTTTAATTAATTTTTTTTTGTTATTTTGTTGTTGTTTTGTTTTATTTTGTTTTGTTTTTTCTTCTTGGTTATGTATTTGTATATTAATTTTATTTATTTAATTCTTGCAACTTTCTTCTTATTTTTTTGTTTGTTTTTTTTATTTAGACATTATTATTTATTATTAACTTTATTTTATTTATTTTATTTTTTTATAAAATGCCCGGACAAAATGGGGTGTTCACAGGGGTTACGGCGAGTGTCGGCATTTTTTGTTTAAATCAGAATTATTCCAGATGAACAGACGAAAGGAAAATGGAGGGAGAAAGAAGAAGTTGTGCTAGGGTTCTAATAATCTGACCTTTGGAGGTGTTTTTCGGCCTCAGGAAGCTTGCTAAATCATTGGTAAGTGATTTTTACTCCTTCCTCTCCATTTTCGTCGGTTTTGAGTTTGGATTTTTTGGGTATATGTTGAGATCTTTAGTTTTTACCAAAATTCACCGATTAAAATGGATGAAATAGGATTAATGGACTATGATTTGGTGTGTATGATCCTTAGGTATGAGTTTTGGAAGGAGTATACATGATTTAAGCTTAGCTCTAGGTTAGTATTGCATGTGGAAGTATGGAATCCAAAATGTATGTGGTTGAATTAAGTTTGAATGGTTTCAAGGAGCTCAATGATGCATGAAAGTGGGGTTGAAACTTGGGTTAGGCCTATATAGTTAAATTGTGATGTTTGGTTAATTGATATTATATGTTGATTAAGGATTTTATGTGTTGTAGAGGTATTTGGTTAACCAAAAGGGGTACGAGTGTATTAGACAACCCAAGAAGCTCGTGGAATCGTGTGTGTGTGAAAATTGACAACCTGAGGTAACCGGGTGTTTGTATTGTTTGTATGTTATAATATATATGTGTGTGTGTGTGTGTGTGTGTATGCATGTTTCTGTTCATACCATGATATTTATATGTGTGTGTGTATGGTTTGTCTTTATATTGTGGTATACACACGGCTAGACATATAGAGGATGATGATTATGATGATGATTAGAGATGATGATGTGACATTACATGATGCATAGCATGACATTGAGATCATGATGATGATAATGATTATATGATGATATGACATGAACATCACCACATGACATTGTGAGATATATGGTAGATTAGGTGGTGATAATGATATGATATATGATGATATGATATATGACAAGGGAGAATAAGGATGAGATCCCTGTCATTAAATCCTCTCTTATAGCTAAGAGAGCCAGGCAGTAGTGGATTGCACCTTCTCTAAATCACTACCAATTCAAGGTGGTTCAGGAAAAGGAGAGCCACGGTCCGAGCACTAGTGTCACCTTTGGCTGGGTGCATTAGCGTAAGGTGAGTTTGGTAATGTCCCAAAATTAGTCTTCACTAATTGTTGGAATTACCTATATGAAATGTTCTGTTATGACGCTAGCTCGTGGTTCTAGTTGTGTGCAAGGGAGACATGTATTTCATTTCATATTGCATTCATGAGATTGCATGAGTTATGTATATATATGTGTGTGTGTGTGTGGTTGTCCCTAGTTACTGAGACAATGTCTCACACCCCTTTCCCATGAACTAACATTTCAGGTGAATGTTCTAGCACTAGTTCAGAGAAGGCAAGGGAGTAGCGTACCAAATGTGGGAATACCAAGTCTATGTAGTGTATGTGTGTAGTGTCTATATATGTTGTGCTAAGTAGGATAGTATGATTGTAATAGATGTATGTTATTGATGTTTGACATAGGATGATGTTTATGTATGGTGATTGAATGTGATGGTTATATATGATGTTGGTGTTGTTTTGGATTGTATTGGTTGGTGTGTGTATCTGTGGGGTAAATTGGTCACGTGTGTGAGCCGGTAATGAATTTGGGCCTTATTGGTGTATTTTTGAGCATGTAGCTCATTTTGAGGAATTGGGGTTCAAGGGGATTAAATCTCAAAGGAAGAGTTCCTTTGAGATGAAACCTCTTTGGACAAATTGATTAAGTGGATTAGGACCTATGTGCCTATTTGCCTTTGGTGTCAATTGGAGGTTGTTAGTGGTGAGTTTTGGTCAAAAAGTGACCAAAACGGTGTTGGGTGTTCAAAATCTTCATACGAAGATGGATTGAGATGAAGTCAGTGTTTATGGATAGATTGTGATAAGATTGACCTGTAGAAGTTAGAATCAGGTCAATTGGAGATCGGAGTATAAAGTTATGCATATTGGAAGTTCGCCTTATAAGTTGAATTTGACTGATATGGAATCAGTAAGGGGGTACCGTGGCTCTAGGAAACCAGGCTACAGTGCTAGTGAATCTAAGAGCACTAGAGTCGCAGCGGTACTGTAGCGGCCGCGGCCCTGCACCCCATTTATGCTATTCTGGTGTTTCTTGAGGTGTTTTGTGGCATTTTCTACTACTTTAATGTTTTGGAATGTTGGACTGTGTTTTGTTAGTCTTTGAAGTTTTTGATCAAGCCAGGAGGTGTATTGGAGTAAGGTGTTACATTGATCCCCTTCGGCTTAACCTCAAAAGACAAATCTTCCTATAATTGGACCTCTTCATGTTCAATGATATGGGACAAATCAGGCTAATACATTTTAAGCTGAGATACATGGAATACGTCATGCAACGTAGGTAGATTAGGCGGTAATGCCACTCGGAACACCACCAGCCTAATCCTGTCAAGGATTTGAAATGGCCTCATATACCTTGGGGTGAGCTTCTTGGCGCAAATAGACCTTCCCACATCAGTAGTTGGGGTGACTTTAAGAAACACGTGGTCCCTAACTCCAAACTCCAATGGCCTTCTTCTATCAACTTTGAGCAGCTAGAAGCTTCTGACATATACTGTCAATTTGTTGGGTAGTCTGATCCACTATATCCGGTCCCAACAAACTCCTCTCACTGAGCTCTATCCAGCCAAAGGTGACTGATACTTCCTTCCATATAAGGCCTCAAATGATGTCATCTGCAACTAGAGTGATAACTGTTGTTGTAAGCAAACTCAACTAAAGGGATGTATCTATCCTAATTGCCTTTCTGTTCCAAAATACATGCCCTCAACATATCTTCTAAGGTCTGGATCATCCTCTTAGTTTGCCTATCTGACTGAGGATGGTAAACTATACTGAAATTTAGCTTTGTCCCCATAGCTTCCTAAAGGGACCTCCAAAACTTTGATGTAAATCGTGGATCTCGATCGAAGACAATACTCTTCGAGACTCCATGCAACCTGACAATTTTGTCTACATATAGCTATGTCAACTTCTCCATGGTAATAGTTTCCATGATGGGTAAGAAATGAGCCGATTTAGTCAACCTATCCACAATCACCCATATTGTATCATGTCCAAAAGAAGTTTTGGGTAAGCCCATAATGAAGTCCATAGAGATGCCATCCCATTTCCACTCTGGAATTTTTAATGGTTACAACAACCCTGCAGGATGCTGATGCTCCACCTTTATACACTGGCAAATTAGACACTTTGCTACAAACTCCGTAACATCTCTCTTTATTCCCAGCCACCAATATCCACTCTTCAAATCATGATACATCTTGGTGGCACGGGGGTGGATGGTGTATTGGCTCTTATGAGCTTTCTCCAGGATTGTCTCACGCAGCCTCTCAGCATTAGGTGCATAAATTCTTCCACGATACCGAATGATCCCATCTTCATGAACATCGAAATCCTGCATTTTTCCCATTTCAACTTGTTCTCTAACACCTAAAAGGTACTCATCTTCCATTTCAACTTGTTCTCTAACACCTAAAAATTTCAACTTGTTCTCTAACACCTAAAAGGTACTAATCTTCTATTTGCACAAAACAGATCTCTTTTGCTAATCACTCAGAACATTGATCAACCCCAAAACCAAGGCAGCTTTACAGAAATAGACAAACTCAGATCCCTCAAGCTCTCAATGAACTGCTATTTCCACATCATCACAGATGCCACATGAATGGACTTCTTGCTCAAGGCATCTGCCACTACATTTGCCTTGCTGAGATGGTACTTTTGGGCATAATCATAATCTTTCAAGAACTCTATCCAATGACATTGCCTCATATTCAATTCTTTCTTATCAAAGAGATACTTCAAACTCTTGTGATCGCTAAACACCTCAAATTGTGCATCGTAAAGGTGATGTCTCCATAATTTCAAAGAAAAAACCACGGCTGCCAACTTTAGGTCATGCGTGGGGTAATTCTCTTTATGAGGTTTTAACTGTCTTGAAGCATAAGTTATCACTCTTCCTTGTTGCATCAAGACACATCCCAAGCCCTTTTTTGAAGCATCTATATATACTGTGAACATCTCATGTGGGTTGGGAATGATTAACACGAAAGTAGATGTCAGGCGAACCTTTAACTCTTGAAAGGCTCTCTCACATTTATCATCCCAGATGAAAAGTCAATCCTTCCATGTTAATCTTGTTAAAGGCATAGCAAGTTGAGAAAACCCCTTAGTAAATCTCCGATAATAACCAACTAAGCCCAAAAAGCTTCTAATCTCTGTCACAAACGGTGGCCTTTCCCATTTCAATACTGCATCCACCTTGCTAGGATCCACTGCTACTCCATCGGCCGAAATTTCATGCCCTAAAAAATTCTCTTCCTTCAACCAAAATTCACATTTGCTTAACTTGGCATACAACTGATGGTCTTTTAACACCTCAACACTGTATGAAGATGCTGCTCATGTTCCTTCTCACACCTGGAGTAGATGAGGATGTCATCAATAAATACAATTACAAACTTATCCAGGTAGGGTAGAAATACCTGGTTCATGTAGTCCATGAAAACAGCGAGGGCATTAGTTAGCCCAAAGGGCATCATAAGAAACTCATAGTGCCCATACTAAGTCCAGAATGCAGTTTTAGGCACATCTTCCATGCACACTCTGAGTTGATGATATCCAAACCTCAAGTTAATCTTGAAAAACATAGATGTACCAACCAACTGATCAATTAAGCCATCAATATGTGGCAACGGGTACTTGTTTTTAACAGTCATTTGATTAATCTTCTTGTAGTTAATACACAACCGCAAACTCCCATCCTTCTTTTTGACAAACAACATTATTACTCCCTACGGTGAAACACTAGGTCGGATGAAGCCCTTCTCCAATAACTCAATCTGTTTTTTGAGTTCTACCAACTCCGTTGGTGATATATGGTAGGGAGCTTTAGAAATAGGACTAGTACTAAGGACTATATCAATAAAGAATTCCAATTCTCTCTCCAATGGCAAACCGAAAATTTCCTGAGGGAATACCTCAGGATAATTGCACACCACTCGAATATTCTCCAACCCTTCTTCCACTTCTACCTATACTAAGAAAAACACCAGAAATCCTTAACATCCCTTACGTAGACATTTTTCTGGTTGAGCATAAGAAAGGTGGAGACCTATTCCACCACCACGAGAACTAGGAACATTCATTCATTAGTAAAATCATGGTCTTCCTAACACAATCTAGAATAGCATTATCGGCCTCAAGCCAATCCATACCGATGATAACATCAATGCCTCTCAAAGGCAAATAGATCAAATCCAAGGTGGTACTCCGATTCTCAAAATATACTACACAGTTCAAACATGCTTGAGTGGTTCTCACAAAGACTACTATAGGTGTTGAGACAGACAACTCAAAGGGTAACTCAATGGCCACCATACCCAACTTCCGTGCATAATCAAACGAAATAAAAGAGTATGAAGCTCCAGAATCAAATAAGGCATGAATAGTAAAGCCATTGAGTTTTAGGGTACCTGAGATCATGTTAGGCACAACATCTACCTCTTGCTGTGTGATGGCAAAGACCCTTCCTGGCATTGTTGGCTTCTAAGCAGGACCCACTTGCCTAGGGCTAGTACAACCATCAGAAACATGCCCTGGCTTCCCTCAATTATAACAAATTAAACAAAGGCGTGCTTTGTGGCGCATTTCGTACTTCTCACACGGTGCATGGGAGTTAGAAGAACTGGGTTGTGATGACAGCATATCTTCTCTACTAGGCCCGTTGAAATTAGAACCTCCATTAGTATGAGTACCTCGATTAAAGCTGCCCCTATCACAACCTCCTCCGTTAAAAGAGTCCTTTGGCCTTCAAGAGCCATCACTGCCACTGCTGCTACTACCCCTGTGACCACCTCTCTTGCTCACCCTACCAGTAAGGCCCAAATAAGAAAAAGCCCTAACCATGGAGTTCCTCCTACCATCCTCAGACTACATCATTCTCCTTGCTACTATTCTCATCTCAGCACAAAGATCTTCGAATGATGTGTAATCCACTACAGACAATTGCTCCTTTAACTCAGGTCGAGTACCCTTTACTAGCCGCTGTGCTTTCTACTTGTCATCTAGATGGTTTTTCAAATAAGTGGAGTATTTCGCCAAATCAAGGACCTTGTCAATATAATCATCCTCTGACAGGATCCTCTATTGAAAGGCCAAAAACTCTGCCTCTTTCTACATCATCAATGCGGGAGGAAAGTAGTAGGTAAAGAACCTTTCCTTAAAGTGATCCTAACTCAACCTATTTCCCAAAGCTTCTAATTTAGGCCTCATACTCCTCCACCATTGTTTTGCCTTCCTTTCAAGCTTGAAGGCGGTCAAATGAACTTTTTGCTTTGAGTTACAATCCATTACTTCAAAAATGGTCTCTAATTGTTCAATCTACTCCTTAGCAATAATAGGGTCCATTTTTCCTTCTAAAGCAGGAGGGTTGAATTTCCTGAAATCTTTTAGCTGTTCAAAGATACCCCGTTCACCCTGTGGGGCCTGATTCTAATTTCCTGAACCTTCTCCCCTTACAGCGTTCAGGTTTACATACATCTCAGCCTCTCTTTGAGGCTCTTCCTAAACTTCCTTATATTACTGTTAATCTATTCTTTCCTATATCTTGGTCATTGCCTCTTCCTAACTCCAGACACGATCGTTCAATCCAGTAATCATTGCATGCATCTTCCTAGGAGTTCATTGTTGTTATGCCTACCACGATGACCCATAGGTAACCTATACATAGCAGCAACACAATTTAGATATCAAGATGTTAGTCTACCAAGGAACCAAGGAAAGGTGAGAGTACAAAACACAACCCAAGTAAAGTGCCAAATGACATACTACAAAAGAGGAACAATGGCTCAAAACCATTGCTCTAATACCAAAATGTCACACCCTATACTCACAAGGCCCTACTAAGCTAACTGTTAAAGCAAAATAGGGAAGAAAAGACAAAACAGAGGGGTAGGGACGTGGCACAGCACTATAGTGCCACAGCTTGAGATGTTTCTAGGCGAGTCTAGGATGTGACTTGAGACGCATGGCGTCGCGGCCACAGTTATGGCACCATGGCATTATTAGCTAACATAAACTCAGCACCTTGTTAATTTTTCGACTGAACTTCTGATGTGCACAACTTCGTGCTTTGACCTCCAATTGACCGGATTTCGACTCTTACATGTCACTCTGCTTCCCCTCTAACCATAGACACCAACCATATCTCAAAAAATCTCCGTATGGAGATTTTGGACATCCGATACCAAATTGGTCACTTTTGCCCCCAAAACAAGAATTCAACACCTCCGATAGCCACTCATAAGCAATTGGCGTGCCGAGACCATTTCTACAAGTCATAAGAGACATAAGGAACATATCTAAGTAGGTTCTAACTTGAAAAGATCACTCGTTCAGGATTGGACCCCCTTAAATCCTAACTCAACTAATGGACTATGTGCCCATTTCACAAAACTTAGGGCCCAAGACCCACACTAGGCTCACAATTAGACATATAGATTTAAAGTGGGCTAGGATCATTAACCATAAGGGCCCAATACAAGCTAACAGTCAAGAGGGGCACATCACATAACATACATAAGATCTTGCAAACATTTAATACAACACTAATAGGGTTTAAGCCCATCAACACTAATTAGGCCACCCAATGCACTTTAAAAGGGTTTCATAAGGAACACATAACATTTAGGCCCCAAATTACATTAATCCACAAATCCCTATATAAAATAATTGCACTTTACTGGAAATAACAGAAAATTAACAACATGGGGAAACATAGTCCTTGACACCCACAAGTGCACTCTCAATCCTCTTTGCCTAAGCCTTCATTGTCCTTGTTAAAGCTAGATCCTTCACCTGGAAATTTTAGCCACGAGGTGAGACATACATCCCAGTAACCAGGGTAAACACATATATATACATATTCATGCTTTCATATTAATAACAATTATAAATCATCACCAATGCAATATGCATGATATGCAGACATCAATCCCATCAATACATGACTAGAATCATGAACTAGTTATCATGACAATGTAATATCAACCAATAGCCCCTTTCCAACGACTCGTGATGGCCAATTTCAAAGTCACCACCCAGCTCTCCTCCTAATGGTCATGACTTGGCCAAAGGTCATTGCACCAAAGGTTGGATCATAACTCTCCTTCCCCTGAACCACTTGAATTGATGGCTATTTAGAGAAGGTGCACCCCAATTCACAACCACCTGAGTCTCCTAACCATAGGATGACTATGTAGAGACTGGAATATACATATACAAGCCGCACCGCCTAAACACAAGACCTCATGTTCTATTTAGCAGATTGGCATACCAAGTGGTATAAAGAGCATCGTCACCCATACCATATGTCCTAACAATGTACACAATGTGACAATACTCAAAGCATAATAACATGTTAACATATATCACTTTCTAATGTGCTAGTATGCCATATAAAGGTATACAATACATCGTGAGGTGCATAATCATCATTCCATATCAACAGTCATTACCATTGACACGTATCATAATCATTAACATCATATTACCATTTCATCATACAATGAGGTAGGGATGGATACTTACTAGCCATGTAGTCGTACATAACATGATATGAAAATGATCAAGCATAACCGGGCTATAAGACATATGACATGAAAAGGTAAACATATATATACATATATAAAGTGTGCATATCATGATATGAAAATGACTAAACATATATCACACATAAATAGGAAACCCCGATTACCTTAACTGTCAAACCCACTCGACACCTCGGTAAGTCAAATGGAGTAACTACCACCAATCCAATGCTTTACAATTACAATCCAGAGTCAATAGACCACAATCAAGCTATATGACAACATATATAACATCAATTCCTCATTACTATCACTATTCCTCAACCTTAACACACACATTTATCAACTCAAACATATCTCAAATGGAAATTAGTGCTTCATTAAGCAAACCCAAGTATTGAAACACTCTAAATAACTCTTAGAATCATAATCATACCTTTCCAAGTTTGGATTCCCAGATATATCAACATTTGAGGGTTAGGGTTTGGGAGATATACTACCTAAACATCATAAAACCAACACCTAATCCATAGAAAGTCCAATAACACCTCGAGATCACATTTATACATAATTTAATCAGTGGAAACTTACCTAAATCAGAACCCTAACCTAATCCATGAATAATCTTCGGTGAAACTTGAAGAAAAATGCAGAGGGAAGTTAAGGGATGACTTACCAACAAGATTTGAGTTCCAAAATACTAGAAATCAAACCCCTAAAGCCACAAAGATAATACCCTAGCAAAGCAATCCATTCTCCCTCCATTTTTCTTTTCGTCTGCATCTGGTTTTGTCTTCTGATTTAAACTAATTCAGCATCGCTCACCGCTGTGTCACTTAAGTTGGCCGCGGTGCCAATGCTCTCTGTTTTTTATCAGCCTTGATGCCAATGCTCTCTATTTTTCATTGGCTACGGCGTTACTACTTCTAGCGTAGGCGCCAAGGCATTTTGTTTCTCTGTGGCCGTGGTGCTACTATTCCTCACCGCGGCGCTAGTATCCTTTGTCTCCTCTCTCCAACTTGCTCCATTTTGATCCTTCCTCGAGTCTCAATCCCTCCGATCCTTTATCATTTGACGAAGTCCTTCTTAAAATGATGTACAAGATCATTACAGCCATTGTACTCACTTCCTCCAACTAACAATATTATGGATGACTTTGAGGATGAGAATGAGTATGATTTTTTAATAAATGCTAGTGGTGAGAATGATGATGATGACAATGATGGTAAGGCCCATGAAGAGAATAATGAGGGTGGTGGTGATGTCACAAACCAAACATTGCATATGAATCAATACGAAGAGCTTGCATATGAAGTAGTAGATTGTATATATATATTATATGCAATGGTATTGGAAACACACTTGATGGTGGACCCACCTAGCTAGTGTTACAACAAGTTTTGCGGTAAGTATCTGACATTATTGTTTTTGTTTTATTTATATGGATAGTGTCATTACCTAATGTGTTAGTATTAATTTCATATTGATACAGCAAATGAATTGATTAAATTAAGTATGAATGACCCATTACCAATGTCAACTAGGGATTATCAAGAAAGGGTTATACATGATCAATGTAACACCGTAATGGCATTAAAAGAACAATATTACAACATAGTCTCTCAATGTGCCCCACTTGAAATTGAGCTACCATGCTTATTGATTCCTTAGAGGAGATCAAGTAAGCATCGTGGCTTCTATTTGTCAACTCAACCACAATTTATGGCTGAAGATAAAGAGGAACAAGATTAAGGAGATGCGGCTATAAATGAAGAGAAACAAGATCAAGGAGCTACTTCCTCTTTAGATATTCTTAGTCAATCTTACTACATGCCACCATCAACCTTGACTTAATTTAGTTTGTCCAATTTCAAGTCATTATTTATGCTTTTATTTGAGAATTCGACAACTTTTGTGATTGAGTACAATAATTAGACATTTGATGTTGACAGATCATCAAATGAAGTATTTACGACTTCGTTGTAGCCAATTACTTTTGTTAAGTCTTTTATATTTGATTTAAATACTCCACTGGCTGCACTACCACTGAGCTACCTGAATCTCAACAAGAAAAGTCAATAAGACAAAGATGATCACAACATGTTAGAAAAAGACCAAGTTGTAGCACATGAAGTTATTATGCATATAGGGTAGACAATTTTTTTCCTATGAAAAAAAATATCTTTAATTGTTGTAACCAATTCTAATCCTAATTTAGAAATTTGATGTTCAATCTTTGTATATGAAGCAAACTTTGTTGGAAGAAGTATACCCTTTATTCATAGTACCCCAAGAGAGATTTCCTTACTGTTAGCGTCAGCAAGGGATGCTTCTAATATATGACTTCAGTCTTTTTATTTTTTTAATTTGAGAATATTTTTCAATACTCAAGTAAATTGTTATTAATTAAAATGATTTTAACTGAGATTACATCCAATATATGGCACTGTTAGTCTTGAATCATGTCGTGTAGTCAACTAAATCGAAATGAAACTTGTTCAAGATAAGACCATTGGCCTTTTGGCTAAGATCGAGTGAATAAAAGACCCTTGAATTGGGATTTGTGACCATTATACTATAGAAACCGGGAGCGGTACGTTCAGTCTTCAAACTTATCCTCTCTTTGTTAAGTCAACTTGATCATATAAAGTACTATAAGGGTTTAGGTATGCCATGCATATACATCAATCTCTGAGTAACTTTATTAACTGTGGGTTCGCAAATCACAACATGCTCCGTGTTCTCGTTAATTAATTAACCTGCACTGCGTAATACTTCCCACTAGTGAAAATTATCATTTTAAAGATACGTGATTTTTCAAAACATTTATCATTTTAGAATTTTAATGAAGTATTTTAATTATTTTTTATTATTTTATCTTTCATTAATATATAAAATGGAGCATTTAAGAGAGAATTTAAATTAATGAAATTTTAATAAAATACTATTAAATTATAACATACTATTTTATCTTTTATTAATATATAAAAATTAATGACATTTAATTTTTTTGCGAATCGATGGAGTAGCGGTGTTACTTTATTAAATTTTATAGGTGTATACATGGTCATATTATTATTATTATTATTATTATTTAAGTCATCGGATAACTTAACGCAAATAGCTCAATTATTGGTGATAAATTTTATTCTTTCAATATATGAAGTTCAGGACTTTAAATATTGTATTAATCATCAATGTTCCTAACTTCATATTAAAGTAATAAAATTTATATACTTGTGCACGCTTTTATAAACTTGAATCAATCTACAGATATCTATCATTTGGGGGCTCTATATTGCATCGATACTTAAAAAAGGAATACCTATCCATATTCAATATATATTAGATATGGTATTTATACCGTATTTGATGATATGTATTATATATGTATGTTTAATTTTTTTCTTTAAAAAGTACTAAAATAACTTAAATATAATTGAAAAACTTATTTTTCAGTTTATTGTTTTAGATACCTTTATAGTACTTTTAAAATATTTATCTTTGATAAATTAATTTGTTAAATATATATCTAAATTTTATATGAATATCTTTCATACTCGTATCCAAAAATTTTAAAATTTGTCATATTCAATGTATTGTATCATATCGTATCTGATACATATATTCATTAATATATATCATAGCTTGGGGAACATCCGATAAAAATATACAGATATCTAATTGTTAGTAATTGATGCCATTTTTTTAATTTTTTATATATTATCTTGTTTTGATATTATCAGGTATATTCAAGTATTATTGGGTTTAAATAAGGTTAACTTTTTCAACGTATGAACTTGATCATTATTGGGTCCAAATGGAGTGTTGTGTTTTTTAATTTTATAACTCATCAAACTATATTAACTAAGGTTTTTCTTTTTTAACTAAGGTTTTGTTAAAACCAAAAACAAAAACGCGTTATCTCCCCAAAAATAGAGCACCGTGTCCCGTCTCTTCCCTGCCCGAAGCCTCCCTCCCTTCTCGTCTTTATTTAATATTTATATAGAAACGAGCGTCCATGCTTGTGATTCAATTTTTTTCAATTTTTTTTCCAAGGAGTGATTCAATTATTTTAAGTTATACTTCCTCCAGTCCTTAATGTAAATCACTTCTAATTAACTCATCAAAATCAGAAAAAATTTACATTATTAAAATTATTTTAAAATTAATGTGTTTTCTATCTTTACCCTCTAATAAATACTACAAATTCAAACAATACATAATATTTCTCATGATTAAATAAGAACATTTGAAAACAAAGTAATTAATACTCTAAAAACTCAGAAAATAACTTACATTTAGAACCATAAAAAACTTCTAGAATGTGATTAATAAAAATGATCGGAGAAAGTACTCACTCTTCTTCATATTATAAGGTGTTGGAATCACTTTTATGTATATTAAAAAATTTTATTAAATTCTTAAACTTAAAAAAAAGTAAAAGTTTCTAATTTTACCAAATTAATTTTACTCTTTTTCATTAAATATAACATAACTTACAATACAAATAATATAATAACTTAAAGATAAAAATGATAGATCACATGATTCTTAGACTATGGATAAAAAATCTCCCAAAACATTTTATAATATGGAGGGGTCGAGTACATAATTCTTGAACATGATAGAGTAGAGGTCAACTCCTCGATAAGTGAAATGCTTTTCTTGTTAGATTTCTCTAAATATGCTTAAGCTGTTATTATTTTTTTTTCGGGAAGAGACAATAAGTTAAAAAGTATGTAGCGAGGTAAGATTCAAATAATTTAAGGAGAATTAAGATTAGGATTTTTAATTTTCGATAATTAAGAAAAAGGAGAAAGATAAAGAATTGAAGAGATAAAAAATAGAAGAAAAATATAAAGAGTATAAGAAAAAGAGAAAGTAGGATGTATTTAATATTATATATGTGCTGGTAAAATAAAAGTTTTTATTTTTAAAAAAGTAAAAAAAATTGTCTCAATTTGTCATTAGAGAAAATTAAAAAAAAAAACCAAGCAATCAAGCAGCCGAAAGAAATCAAGCTGCTTTGATTAAATAATCAAATATTATTTTGCAGAGATATCACAGACACACGTGTACATGTGATCCCATTATATTAAGCTAATATATGTACTTAGCTTGAACATAGAGTGCAGGTCGACTCCTCAAGAAGTGAAGTGCTTTTCTTGTAAGATTTCTCTAGATATGCTTTAAGCTATTATTATTATTATTATTATTCTTATTCTTATTATTATTATTATTATTGAACTTGTTTTTTTTCTTTGAGATACTAAGACAAAAGATATATCCTTTTAATAAATTTATTCCCTACACAAAAATTAATAATCAAACTCCCAATGACTTGATCAAGGGATGAAATTCTATACTTGATTTAATGATAAAAAAGTTCAATTAAAACCTGGTATATAATTTTATTATAACTAGATTTTTTTTGGCATGTACACAGGAGAAATATATAATAAGTTAAAAAAAGATGCAGTGAAGCAAGATCAAAATAATTTAAGAAGAACCAGAAGTTTTGGTTTTCAAAAATTTGGAAAATAAAAGAAGAAAAATAAAGAATTGAAAAGCAGAAAAAGTAGAAAAGTAAAATGTACAATATAAGAAAACAAGAAACTAGGATGTATTTAATATTATGTGCTGTTAAAATACTCCCTCTGATCCCATTTATAAAAAAAATTACTTTACAAGTATTAAGAAGAGAAATTTTAATTAGTTAAAATTAATTAATTTACCTCACATTTTAAGTTTTGTTTAAAATTATCCTTACTTAATTTAATACTAATTTAAATTACTAATATGTTTATTTTCTCTCACATAATTAATGAATGATATCTTTTGAAAATGAAAAATTTAATGTAACATTAACTGTTTTTTTCTTTATATTTAGGATTATCGAAAGAAAAAAATTTTCTTTATAAATAGGATATGGGGAGTAAAAGTTTTTATTTTTAAAAAGTAAAAACAAAAGTCTCAGTTCATGATCACAAGGAATTTCTTTTAGAAACAAGAAGCACGCAAGCTAAGCAGCAAGCAAGCAGCCAGAAGAAATCAAGCTCTTAGTGTAATGGCTCCCAACAGTTTTTATGTTTATAATAATAATATAAGAATGGTATTGTTTGGTTAAATAATAGAACATTATTCTGCATATATCTCAAATATATATATAATGCTAAATTTTGTCTTAAACTCAGTTACTGTCAAATAAAATTATTAATGAAATATTTAAATAGGATGATTAGACTAGCAATGTGAGATTTACCATCCTCATATGTCCAGCTAAACTAATTAGTGATACAAGACGAAAACATGTAGTCTAACGATGCGCAATGAAATATTGGATCTAACACCACATCATATTTTATCCTTCACACAAATTTAAATCATATATACTCAAGAAGTGTACACATCCGATGTGAAACAACTCACAATATTACACACTCGTTATATTATTATTTGAGATTCATATATTTCACATATTTATCCTAAAACAAAACAAATTAAAACACAAAAATTGAGCTTGCAGCATCCTAGCTAGGGTTTTCCCTTCTTCGCGTAACTATCCACCAGCGCCAGAGCATTACTGATGAACTTGTTCACGTACGTCACGCGACCACACACATCCGTCTTCACCCTCCCGTCCGGCGCGATATCGAAACCCTCCCTGCACGCCTGCTCATCCGTCATCGCCGTGCTCATCCACGTCTGGACGCTGCTCATCTGGAACCCGAACTGCTTGTTGTCGCCGCCCCCACCGTCAGCTCTCATCTGCTGCATCTGGTTGAGCGAGCCGCGGATGTTATCAACGGCGACTCCGAGGTAGTTAGCGCAGTTGCTGAGGGCTGAGCCGGTGCGGGAGTCGGAGCTCTTGTTGGCTTGGCGGCAGAGGTTCGAGACGTAGGAGGCCATGCTCTGGGCCCTGGAGAGGCTAACAGTTATGGCGGCTCGAGCGAGCATGGCATGGTTGTGTTGGATAGTATTGATATGAGAAGAGAGGGAGGAGACACAGAGGTCGGGGTAGAGGGTGATGCTGCAGCTTGCACGGATGAAGGCAGCAGCATCATCTGAATTAGTGGCGGTGGTGGAGCTGACTGCGACGGTGGTTCTGTGGAGATTGTAGAATGTGACTGTGAGGAGTAAGAGGGAAAGGAAATGACGAGATTGGGGTCTCATGGTTTGTTTGTTGCTTTTGTTATGCGTATGGTATGGAATGTGATGGAGCGATGGGGTTGAGGGTTTAAATAATGACGAATTTAGGGGTGGAATTACATTATTGTTCATTAATAAAGACAAAATTAATTAATCGCCCACATGTTATTTTTAAAGCCAGCAAAAAATTTGTTAACTCCAAAGTGGGCATATGAATATAAATGCAAGCATATGGGGTCACAAATGGTGTTTGCCAATTGTTATAGTTTATAATTTTTGTTAGGCAATAGTTTAGATCGTTTAATTTCATTCAAAGTCAAAGGTTGAATAAAATTTTCATTAAAACAACCAACAAGATAATTGTTAGGTCTCTTAAACATGTTGTTTTGGATTCGATTTCTGACTATGTATCTGAAAAATGTCTTGTTGAAAAAAGAAAAATTCATTTTGATAATTTCTACGCTTTGAGAAAATTAATCTTTGACTATTAGTTAAGGAATAATCTTTGTGCTTATAAAAAGAATTTAGTTAAAATAGTAGTAATTTGGCTATTTATTTGTATTTATTTTTTTAATATCAAATTGGTCTATAATTTCTCTTATGCGTTTTAAAATAATTTTTTTTTCAAAATTTCAATGCACGTTGTCTCATAAAAATCTTTTTTATTAGTTGACCGACCATTTTATATTTCAAATTGGTCTTTAAATTTTCCATGCGTCGTACTATATTTTTCTCTACTTGAAATAATGAGACAGCTTGATCTGGCGTCGGTAATCTCGTTGCCCCGGCGTGATCTCTGGGAGGACTTTTACAATTTAAATCACTATAATTAAAAACATCATTATATTGCATGCACTATGTATATAGGCTTCACAAAGAAGAGCATTGTTGCATCTAAACTTTGGCATAAAATACACTTGCTTTTGTTTTTTACAACACTACAAAAATGGTTCCCTTTCATATACGCCAGAAGCCAAAATCGTGTAGGTGCAAGGGTTGACGATTGCATTGGCAGTGCATTGCGAAGGAATTGTGTCTGATCTCGATCGATCGGCCTCTTACATTCACAAACACAAAACTTTTAACCATTTTATACAGATTAAAAAAATTAGTTAAACTTCTTAAAATTTTAAAAACTTGTCAAAACTTTTTAATATTACTATCATTAAATCGTAACCCATATTTCTCTCTTTATCCCTCTCTCCAACGTAAATATTTTCCCTAAAATTGGAAAAAAATTACTCTTTGAATATTGCAAAATTATAGTTGATCTCTCGAAATTATATCTTTTTAGTACATTTTTCTTGAATTTTTTACACTTTTGATGAATATTTATAAATAATATACACTCAAATTAGGTCCTCACAAAAAAAACAAACTCAAATTAAGAAAATGTGCATTTTCCATATTAAGGTTTTATACTTGCACTTTATTCTCAATTGTGCATATTTTAACCTTATTTTTTTAACTATTGGTTTCTCTCAATATTTTGCTCGTTTAGTAGGGATCTTGTTGGAAAAGAAGATCATGTCACAATGCCACTAGTAATGCATGAAATGATCTTGAAGATGAAAGTTAGACTTCTTCGCCATGATCAGTCATGACAAAAGTCTGTGGAATAGACGTAAAAATTTGTTCAAAGAGCAATTTTGCCATGATTGGACTTTTTCATGTCATGACTATTGTTGTGTTTTTTTTTACAAAACTTTGCATTTCGGTCTTAAAAAATTCAAGGGAATTAGATTTTAAACCCTCTTCTTCAACTTTTTTTGGGGCATTCTGGACCTAGAGGTTCGCTTGGAGGCTCTTGGAGTCTAGGGTTCAAGGATTTTGGAGCTTGGAGTGGCTAGGAGTTGTATTCAAAGAGATTTGGTCTTCAATAACTAAGATTCCTCTTCTTACATTGTTCTTCATTTTAGTGATTTGGGCTATGTTTGTAATGGAATATTTTCTGATTTCTCAAGTCATGTGTGGCTAAGTTTCCATTTCTTAGGATTAGTTGTAGATTAAATATGGATTAGTGGTTGTTTCCTCTTCCTATTTGTGATTATAAAATGCTATGTGTGTGTGTGTGTTTATTAATGAATTGCTTGAGGTCTTAATTGCTTGGCTAACAATTAAGGGTATTTAGGGTTCTCTAATCAAGCTAGAGTTAGGAAGATTGGAGTAGATCATGCAATAAACATTGTAGGATTGTGAAATTTGCAATGATGGATGGAACAATTTGCTTATAAGATAGATATATACTTCTAAGCCCCACAAAGTCATATTAGATTTATTCTTAATGAACCTAATTAACTAATTAATTTGGTAAGATATTAAGGGTTATGTTAATTAGGAAGCTTCTTTGATATTAAGAAGTGCTTAGAAATATAATTGAATATTCCTAGACTCTATACAATTATATTAAGAAACAAAGAAAGAAAAGGTAATAGCCACTATGAAGTGATTAAGTTAAAAGTAATCCTATGTTGTCTCCCTTTTTAGAATCACTACTGATATTTAACTTTCATGTAGTTAGTTTATTTGTAATTTTATTCTTTAGTTATTTGTGTTGCTCAAATTAGGTGAAAGTGTGATAATTGATACTCAATTGGGTTTTGGAACCAAATTCTAGTGAAAACAATATTCTACTTATCACTATATTACTCGTTATAACTAGTGCATTTGCGATATACTCTAAGTGGTAAACAGTGACTTGTATTTTGAATAATTAAAAAGCTTTAGAATATGTCTGATACTACCTCTACTATTAAATATAAGGTACAAATAACTACCTCACCAATATTAAGAAAAGTAGTTAGCTATCTTAAATTTGTTACAAACTGAAATCATTTTCCACAAATGCTCCCAATTTAATGTTTAAAAACTTCCACCCTTAATTTAATGGTACTTAATTACTACTCTTATTTTAACTAGTTTCTACCAGCAAAAGTCAAAGAAATAAGCTATTTAATCAAAGAAATAAGCTATTTAATGAAAGCTGTAATTGGAATAAATTATTTAATGCACGGGACATAATCAAAGAAATAAGCTTTTATCCCTTATAATTTAGATCAAAATAACTCTCTAAAAAGTCCGTCGTATTCAAGAGCGGAGGGATTATACGTAGATAGGAATAGAGGAGTAATATAGTAATTAGAACGTTGGGCTTAATATGCAGATGAAACTATTCCCCCATTCCTCTCACTCTATATATATATATATATACACACCGCATAATTTAGTTAACTTTCAGCTTTCGGAATAGATTTCATAATCGGGACTACTTCAAATAAGAAGACATTGGCTTAATTATCAGCTCCGTTGACTTCTAGGGACTCTCGTGTGTTTGTGCGTTTTGTGTGATCTGTCAAGTGCTCGCTCATTTGTAGGAAGACAGTAGTACAATTAATACAAAAATGATGACCGAAAGGTCAACCACGTGCAGGAATCAGGGTAATAATTATTATTAATTTGCGTTTATTATTCAAGTTGCTTTATATATATGTCATTCAAAGTGTCCATTATTTAAGAATCTTCGCGAATCAAGGAAATACGACCCTCCACGGATCTGAATTTTCCCATCACCCTAAAACAAATATGAAAATTAACGAACAAAGAATATAAGACTTGGTCCAAAGAGTAGTTGAAATTAAAAATATATATAAATATTCTCAACACATCGCTTAAACTTACTTCCTCCGATATTTAATATAAGTCACTTTCAACTACCTCATCAGAATTAAGAAAAATTTATTACATTATTAAAATTATTTTAAAAATAATATAGTTTCCATTTTTACCATCTAATAAATACCATAAATTTAAACAATTTACTTTTTCTCTCATAATTAAATAAGAGCATTTTTGAAATAAAGTAATTAATGCTTCAGAAACTTATGAAAAGTAACTTATATATAGAACCACAAAAACCTTTTAAAACGTTACTAATAAATAAGATCGGAGGGAGTATTTCAAGATGACCTCTGCAAATTTTGTCAAGCTCATCCTAAAACATCTCATCATTTAATTATCTTACTGAAAGTTCTACTTTTACGGGAATTCTGAAAATGTCAATGACTTTTGTTGATTTTGATATTAGTTCATCTCGAATATCAATATAGCAACATGTTTTTGTGCAGACTAAAAGAAAACAAAGGCTTAGGATGTTTGTGTTTTGTGCTGCGATCTATGCTATATGGCAAGTTAAGATTTTTTGTTTTATTTTGAAGGAAAAATCTATCATAGAGTAGTTGACAAAGTGGAAGTTAAATGGAAACACTCGTTCATATGAGGAAATATGTGTTAGATAAAAGATTTAACATCTTTTAGACTTTTCCTTGTCCTTTTCTGAGTATATGTTGAGTTAGTTTGTAATGTATATTATTTTTTTAGCTTAATTTAGTTTTATTCATTAAAGTGAATTTCATATAGAAATTACCGGTTTTACCTTTTATAACAAGGCATTTTTCATATAATTCAGTGAAATTTTCATTTGAAAAATTCCTAAAATTTCATTAAATAAATGCTGTTTTCGCAAAAATTCTCTAAAATTTTGGGTTTAGAAAATGTAACTAAGGTTCTCCAAAATATCGAACTATTAGATATTCATCTATGACCATTGGTGTTACAACTGCTGGATTTGGTCTTCTTGGTATAGTAAACTCATATAGGCATAACTTGTAAGCCTTGAGTTCAAATGTTGATATCAACAAGCTAAGAATGTCTCTATGATTATTTTTTTTCCAAGTCATGAGGACATTTGAAATAAACAAAAAAATTATCAACTTATTTTTGTAGTTCAAACAGTTATTCAGTGAGAATTATGTCAATCGAAGATGTTAAAACGTTCATAATATTTTTTTTTGTTTTTCCAACATATTTTTGTGAGAAAGAAAAGAAATTTAAAAAAGATACAATTTTGTGTACCTCTCATGAAAAATTCCCGCAAAATTGATATCTAGATAAAAATTTTCAGCATTTCTGCAGAAATATAAACCGTACCATGGAAAAAAAAAGTTTAAATTACAAAATTGGTATCTACTTTCTGTTTTGTTTTCTTCTTTAATTTTTTCTTCCCCCACATTTCTCTCCTTCTTCTCTTTTTTTTTTAGGCCGAATTCATTTCTCTCCATCTAAACACACTCATGTGATTGTGTTCATTAAGGACATGTAGGGTTTTTTCAGTTTTTGGGCCTTCTTGGGCCCAAAAAAATAGACACAGCATTCAATTTGAAGCAAAACATTGGAGAGGTTAAGGATTCCATTTTAAAATCAAAACCCGCAAAAAGGATTAAAAAACAAATACCGACTTTTATTTGTCGTCTTGGTGAAATCCAGAAAACCCATCATAGTTGGGTCGGGTCGGGTAGCTTTGAAGTTCGAAGCCAGACAGGGAGCCCAGTTTACTCTTTCTCGACACAAAAAAAGGCCCCGTATATATTGTTATTGACCAAAAACCCATTTAACATTTTATAATAAAAAATAAATGACTATATGACTTTTGAGTTAGATATTAAAAATTAAACTTACCATTAAAATGACTGAGGCATTAGTTCAAAGTTTAATAGTTAGATCAGAGTCAGATCAATTACGAATAAATTGATATATTTTAAATAATGTAGATGAAAAATATAAAAAATATTTATCTATAATCTAGAATGAAAAATAAATTTAATAATTTTTTATTTTATATATTATATAGAAAATTAAAAATTTTATTAATAAATTTTACAGCCTAATATTAAAATCTAAACAAATTAATATTCATCTATAATTATATTTTGAATTCAAAATAGTCAATTGATATTCTATTTTTATATTATTTGTTAAGTAAATTTATCATTATTAATAATTATATAACATAATAATACTTATATAATATTATAATATAGAAAGAAAAAAAACTTATACAAAAAATAATGCTACTTAGTGCTGAAAATAATATTAGTTTATCTTAAAAATAAAAAAAATATTTAAAACAGTAAAAAAAAAAGGTATGACCCATTCAAACCTGGTTTGTACCGGTTCGTACCAGTTCTAAAATTCCTTAGTCTTCATCTATGATCGGACTGAATTAGGCACCTATTCTCAATCAAATCGATCGGTCCAATCTGGGTTTTAATACATTGCTTTTAAGTTTTGAACCGGGTGGTTTCAACTTTCAACCACTTTAATGTACTTGTATCAAATTAAATCAAAATATGTGGCTTTTAAATTTAAAAATAAATTAATACTATAAATAATAAAAATTAATTATTAAATAAATAATATATGGAAAAATCCACTTAACTATATAAGTTTAAACACTTTAGTTTTTTTCAACAGAATAATATAGCTTTGACTTAAGTCTATACGGTAATCTTTGAATTTGGTATTTGATAATATTCTCAACACATTAGATCTTGAATTCATTACTTTGATGCTCATTTCTTTCCTTGATGCATGCTCTTTAATGTTGAAATTTTTTATCCCTTATTTATTGTACCTTAATAAATTTAATAGTCAAACTTAATAAATTAATACTGATTCTGCAGAAACATTTCTAACAGTCAAAATTATTGTTTATGCAGAAAAGTTTGTCATTAATTAATAAATTTAACAGTAAAACTTTTTAATATTCTTCAATCCTTTTTTTCAATATCGACAACGTATTTAGTGCCCTTTAGTGATGAAATTGTTAACTCTTTATTAATTTTATGTGTTAAAAAAAACTCTATAAGACGTGAACTTGTCAAATTAATCTCAATGTTAAAATTAGTAATACTTTTAAATATTCTTCAATTATTAAATTATTAATCAGGCATTCAATTCCTTTTAATATTAAAGTTGTTGATTCGTTATTAATTATTGTCCGATTTGCCATAATCAAGCTATTAAACTCAAATGTCAAAATCAGTATACTTATTAATATTCCCCAATTAATTTATTATTTCTCCTTTTAGAATGTATTTTATGCTCTGAGAACTAGATTTAGTTCAAAAAAAGTACGGAATAATGATGATGATGATGATAAGGAAGAAACCATGTGACTTATATATGAATAATAATGTTCATATATAGCTCATTCGACTTTTTAATGTTTTAAGTTGACAATCATTATCAGTATATTTCTTAATTTTTTTTAAAGAGAATCATCTAATTTTTCCCAACATTAACTACAAATTTTGTCCAATAAAAATTCAACACCTCTTAGAAACGTTAAATATTCAGACTCTTTGGACTTGGGTATCTCCGGCAAGACCCCTCCTCCTATGTAGAACTGTCAATTCGGGCCGGCCCAAATCAGGACAGGCCAAAAAGTCCGAATTGAAAAACGGGCTTAGTTTTCCAAGCCCGAGCCCTCGGGATCAGGCCTACAGGCCGGCCCGCGGGCTCTTTTTAATTTTTTAGTATTTTTTTATATTTTTTTAATAAATTTTTTTTATAATTATTTAAATTAATACAACTAATTATCATCATAATTCATCAAAAACTAACATAATATTTAAATTTTATAATTTATATATCACTAATTAATAAAATAATATGTATTTTTTAATATTTTAAACAAAAAATAAAAGAAAAAGAAAAAAGTCTCAGGCTTTCGGGCTTGCCCGTGGCCTGCTCGGGCTGGCCCACCACGGGCCGGGTCTAAACGGACCGGGCTCAAAAAGCGCGGATTATGTATTTACTCCCGAAATTGAGACCCAAGCCCGCTCATTTTTTCGGGCTTTTCGGGTCGGCCCATCGGGCTTGGCCCATTTTGACGGCTCTACTCCCATGGCGCTGCGTGATAGGTTTTCTATTTGTTTAAATTTTTTTAAATTAAAATTTATAGATAAAAACATGTTTTGTAAAAATCATATAAATATATATTTGTATAGTTTTAAATTTTTTTAATATTTTTTCTTAGTTATTGAAAGACAACATGACTTCATAGAACTTGTTTTTACTATATAATTTTTTTAATAAATAAAAATTTAAAACCGTATAAATATATAATTATATAGTCTCTAAGAAGTATATTTTTTATTTATAAATTTTAATTTAAAAAAATTAAAAAAAATAAAAAATCCCCCATGGCAGGAGGGGTGTCGCTAGAGGGACCCAGGTCCAGATTCTTTTGTGTTTGATAACAAATATACAGACTCTGAGCAGGAACTAGTGTAGTTGTGTTCCAAACAATTAAAAAAAAAAATTGCACAAATTTAAGAGGAAAGATTGATTTTACCTGGCCTGCTCAGACCTTCAATTGCCTCTCTTTTTTTTCCCCCAAGTGACTCTACTCTTCTTTCTTTCTTTATTTATTTTTTTATACGAACCTTCAATTGACTATACTTCCAGAAAGGAAAATAGAAAGAGGAGTAATGAAAACGCACTTGACTACTTTTTTTTTCCCTTCCATAATAAACTAGTAGGCTAAACTATATATTTAATTTTTTTTCCTAAATTTTTAGTTTCATGATACAATTTTATTTTGATTGAATTTATCTTTAAAATTAGCTTCTTATTTTATTTTAATTCTTTATTTTCAGTTGTTTTATTTACAAAACTACTCGCTCTATTTTACGACATTTATCAGTAAAATACATTTCGGCCCTGTTTGGTACGAGGAAATGGACTAATGGGAATGGAAATGAGAATGGATAAGGGATTTAGTGATGCCATGTGTTTGGTACTTGGTACGTGTCAGTCCCGATTGCCAAGGGAATGACAAATCCTTAGACAAGCGAAAGATCAAACCCATAGGGGACCATGGAAATGGATGGAGGATGCTGGGAACAAGATTTTAAGACAAAATTGTCCACTGGACCTCTGCCCCCTTACCTTTGATGCTCTCATTGCTCTTCAATGATGACCTCTCCTCAATGATGGCAACAATGACATTGTCAATGACCGCAATGGTAGCGATAGAGATGAGTTAACCGCAATGAAGAGTTGACACCAAACCCTCTTCCCCTTCGTCCCCACCCCTTTTTCTGCTTTGTCTCCACCAAACGTTTGCTACCAATTACCTTTAGAACTTTGCCTGAAGTTGTATGGAATCCTATAACCGAGCTTAGTCAATTCTTTAAAGAACTTTGTGCTACTACCTTAACAATGGCTCAACTGGAGGTGTTAGAGAACAACATTGTTGTTACATTATGCAAGTTGGAGAAGGTCATCCCCCTTGCGTTCTTTAATTCAATGGAGCATCTACCAATCCATCTTCCTTATGAAGCAAAGGTTGGCGGACCCATTCAATATCGATGGATATATCCATTTGAAAGGTAATAAAATGTTTCATATTCAAAATGAATATATGATAACTATAATAACTCTTAACAACCATAACTCTTCATGTAGATTCCTATATACCTTGAAGCAAAAAGTGAAGAATTAAACTCATGTGGAAGGATCTATTTGTGAGGCTTATATAACTGAGGAGATTGCAACATTATGCTCCCATTACTTTGAGCCACACATTCAATCAAATTTAACAAGACCTCCAAGAAATGATGATGATGGAGTATCAGACCTACCTACAATTTCTATTTTCAACTATCTAGGTAGGCCTTCTGGGGAATGCAAGTCTTGTTTTATGAGTGATAAGGAAATAGAAGCTGCCACGAGATATGTTCTTATGAATTGTGATGAGGTGCAACCTTATATCAAGTAAGTATTGTTGATTAGGAAAACCTCAAATTGTTTATTCGTATATATGGTTAACATATTCCTTAATGTAGCTTATTTGTTGAAATGATGAATTCATATGACCTTGAAATTGTGGATGTTGAGATAGAAGCTCAAATTGAAGCACATTTTTCATATTGGTTTCGAGAATATGTAAGTAGTTATTCTTTTTTTATATTTTGTAGGATAATTCAAATCTTGAACCACCATGCCATCATCTAGCCCACCCTTGCATTCACCAACATGATCTCCCAATCCTACTCCAGAGCCATTCTCACATTCTGGCTCAGAAATCGAAAAGAAACATTGAAATGAAACAGAAGTGATATTCGGAATTCTTTGATGCCTACAATGAGGAAAGCACACTTATTTATACTGTAAAGCTGTAAACTGAAATGGGAGAGGGTTACACACATGATAAATGGATTTTATTGCTTATTATGGGTTGAGAAACATTATTGTAACAACGGATGTTTTATTTCCGGTGGTTATGGAGTTGAGCGGATCAATGGTGGCTACGGTGACGTTTTTTTACTGTTATTCTGTTTCACATTCACTCACCAGCAGGATCTTATAGTTGTGACCCTCCTGATGGTAGGATTTGGGTGGAACCCGATAATGATACATAAGTTAACATCATTTGATCCAAATTTTGAGTTGTCATATGAATATTTCATAACATGTCAATTTTAAATTGTTCTAACATGTGTAATCACTAATATAAATGTAGGTTTAATCCTATTTGTGCGGTTAGGGATATATTTCCTATCATTCAAACCAAATTTGAACACCCTTGTTATACGATGAAGACAACACCACTAAAGATCCAAGGCAAATGGTTCTCTGAATGGACAATAAGTCTAATAAGATATTATTTTGTCAAGATTATGTTCTCAACTTAAATTTAAATCAAATTTATGAATCTGTTATTGTTTATGCAGAAAAAGTATCAATGGATGCCACAACTGATCAGAAAATAAAATCCAATTGGAAGAAAATGTGTGGTGAGATCCTCTGACAACATATGGCAAGAGTTAGGGAGGATATGAGAAAAGGAATCCAACCAGATTGGATTCCAGCAACTGTGTGCACAGAACTGGTTCGTATATGGACAAGCGCTTAATATAGGGCAAAACAAGCAATCGCTAAGGTGAATCAGGCTTCTACTAAAGGAGGCATGAAGAATAGATGTGGTAGCATTCCTTCAACTGAGCACAAAAGGAGGATGGTAAATATTCATTTCAAGTTATACATTGTTTCTTCTTTTTTATGATTGTTCTCATCTTTATTTATCGTTTGCAGAGTGAACAGCTTGGGAGGATGCCCACATTGCTTGAAATGTTTTGGAGCCAACATTATAATGAGAATACCAATCAATTTGTTGACGATAGGTTAGCCAAAGCCTATGTAAGTATATATTTTTTTTTGTTCTTTTTGACTTATTTGTCATTGGGAATGTGCTGACGACTAGAAGCCTGACTAATTGTAGTGTAAGTCATGCATGTTCTTATTTTGAAGAATTTAGTGTTTGAAGACTTTATATTGAAATTTATATGTGCTATACGAAAGAATCTATTCTCTATATTGATAGAGTGAGGGCTGGGCATGACTTGCAAGAGTTCAAAATTAAGAGTAAGGAATCAAAGCATTGAAGTGATCCAAGAGCTCTACGGATTAGAGCCCAGTCACTTAATTAAAGTTGTAGCCCAAAAGGAGCTTCTAGGTGTGATCATCAACTCCAAATTACAAGTTTCAGATCCAAACCCAAGAGAAGCCCAATTAGAGAAGATTACTTAAGTGATCATGTACCACTCATGTGATTAATTAAAAAGGAATCTTCTCTAAGCTAATTTATTTAGAATTTTTGTTTATTTTATTTTCAGAAATAAGGGCTTTTGGTCAAAGATTGTATCTTGGAGATTAAGTTTTAGTTGTTTCCTATTTTTAAAATATAGGCTCTAGAATTTTCTATTAGTTTTGGTAAGAAAGGTGCCACCTGTTGATTAATTTGAGGAATATTTTATTTCCTTTTTCATTGAGATTGTGGTATCTTCTTTAGGATTAATTAGATCTGATTATTTTCTTTATTTTTATTATAATTTTCGTTTCTCTTTTTTTAGCCTAGGGTTTTGGTTGCCTTATTCCTTTATATAAGGAGCCACCTATGTACTTTTGATAGAGACAGATTAATGAGAATGAATTTTTAGAACTTTTATTTTTTTCTTGTGAGTTTTTCTCATGTATCCCTTGTGTTATTGAGAGGATTCTTAAACTTATCAAAGGAGTGGTTTTCCTTTGTGGCGTCCCAAGGCTAGGGTTCTAAGAGACATGTTTTCTTAGAGTCTTATCCCATTAATCAACATATCATCCTTGTTTATTTCTTGAATTTTCATTCATAATTATTATCCTATTTCTCTAGTTTAAGGTGTTCATCTATCTTGTGTTTTCTTGTTATTTCGTGTGTCCTATTTGATTCTAGCACGATCTGTGGTTCATTCCGAGTTATTGGAGGCTCAATCGGACGAGTTCCGCTTGGGTCTTTCATCATATATTCTTTGAGATAATGACTATGTAATCAGCTTTGGTAATTCCAATATTGTGAGCTTATAATAAAGTCTAAACTCAATAAACTATTTAGCAAAAGATTTGCAATTAAATATAAAGTGTAGCATACCAGGGATAAATTCTTGTTAAGTTTGCAATTATGTATAATGTCAAATTTTAAGTAATATCAAATCTTATTAATAAAGCTCATTATAGTTATACTATTGCAACTAAATATAAGATGTAGCCAGGCATGTATGGATAAAGTGTTTGATAAGTACCTTAAGCCAATTCTCACTTACTCAACATGTATGAATATGAGGGAAACAACTAGTTCAGTTATGGAGCATATGGGAAATATACATATTGTTGCAGTTACATGTGAGGAAGTTTAGATGAGATATTTTAGCAACTATTTTATTTTCTGTAGTTAGAATTTTTCTAATCTGTTTTAGATTTATTAATTATTTTATCTTCTCATTCTTGCTATAAATAAGGCAGTTGCCACTAGGTTTAGTCGCTTAAGTATTATTCCTTATTTGTTCACTTGGAGATTCCCACTTTGCTATTAATGACTTTGTGAGTGAGATCTTTGCTGTCTTGTTACTAATAGATTTTTCATTCAACAAAATTCCCCTATATTTTCAGTGTACCTATCAGTATTAAAGAATAGTTGCATAATTACAATGGTTTTTATTTTCTACTTTGTTGACTTGTATATTTTGGACAAATATGGCTTGAATGTTTGTTGACTTATATATTTTGTTTTTATTTTATAAGAAAGTTTTTGGTAATTCCGATGTTACTTAAATTAGATCATCTTCTTCCGCTCTCTCTTTTGCCTTTATATCTTGTACATTCTTTATGAGATTGTTTGTGTAATTAGCTTTGGTAATTCGAATATAAGGAATTTCTTATATTTCAATAGTAGACTTTTTGCTTCAATGATATATTCTGTCACAAATTATTAGAGGGGCTGTAATTATTTTATATAATTAAGTGTTGTGTCCAATTCCTTGTATTCTATGTAATTTTTATCATAATATATGATTATTAGATCCTCATTAAACTTAACATTACTTTCTTCTATAGGCTAATTTCATGGAGCTATTGTCAGCCGTAGGAGACTCTGCTGATGAAATAGAGCTGTGGTTAAGGGCTGTTGGAGGTAGGAATAATAAGGGTCGGATTTTTGGTCTTGGAACTGAGGCTCCCTCCATTTATGCCTCTTGTTCTACTAGGATGTCCAACTCCTCTCATATTAGACTTAATCCTAATGTTGAGCGTGAGCTACAGAGACGTCTTGATGTTTTGACAAATCAACATGAGAGACTTATGTCTCTTTTACATGATGCACAAGAAGAAATTCAGCAGTAGAGACAAGAAATTAATAATTTAAAGACACATATGCACCCAACTTGGCAACTCAGCATGCAAATGAAGATAACCCAAACAATGAGCATCATTCTCCTCTTGCTTAGTAGTTATTACTAGATTTCTATCTATTACTAGACTTCTATTTTATTTTGTTGGATTGTTGGGTTTTTTGTAATTATGATGTGAATCATACATTTATACTAATATTTTGAAGGGAACCCTACTAATATTTGTTAGATTGATGGATTTTATGGGATGAATTTATACAAAAAATATGTGTTTTATATTATCATTACATTCAAGTTATTCTAGTTTATAGGTTTCTTCATATGATTTTTCAAGTTTTAGAAATAGTTAAAATTGCAAAATAGAATTAAAATTATTAAATTTGTGGCAAATTTTTCCATATCAATTCTGTTGCAACATTTGCCATGAAATTTGTGACGAAATTTGCCACAGATTAATATTTGTTGCAAATCCCACCTCAAGAAATGCAACGGCACTTGTGACGGAATTTGCCACGGGTTTTGTGACAAAACTGTCCGCCACAAGTTCCGTTGCAAAATTGAAATAGGCTATTCTTAGAGCTTTGTGACGGAATTAATTCCGTTACAAACTCCGTTGCAAAGTTGGAATATGCTATCCCAATAATTTTGAGACAGAATAAAATTCATCACAAATTCTATCACAATTTTGGGACGGAATGGTTTTTTCTATGGCAACTTGTTTGCGACGAGCTTATTTGCCGCGGACAAAATTCTGTCTCAAACTCCATGGCAACACTATTTGCGATGGAATTTCTTTCAAATTCCATTTCAAAATCTTTCGCAAATCACTTGTTTTGTTGTAGTGAACCCTACGAGTTGATGGCAAGGTCGAGGGAATCTGCCGCCACAAAGGCCGTTATTGTTGAAAAAGTCAATGGGTGTGTGAGATTAGAAATGGGAAGACAACGGGTGTGTGAGAGATCTAGGTTTCTAGGTTTTGCCACAATGAAGATATTCTATCAACAGTGATGGTGGTTCAATCATAGAGATGGCAGCAACGGCAACGATGGTTCTATCACATCTGTTCTTGCTTTGTCAGGAAAAGGAAGAGATGGAGAAGGAAGAAGAGAATAGAGATATTTGGGTCATTTTGCTAATTTTTGTTTCATTTTATATCATTCCCATCATTTTTTCCTAACATACCAAGCATACATTTAAAACACATCATTTTTCATTCACATTCCCAATCATATTCCCAATCCATAAAAAGTCATCCTGGGAACTAAACAGTGACTTTAAGCATTTTTTAACCTAGCATGCCCACCTGTTCATCCCACGGGACTGTGCTTTTAACAGAATATTTGAAATTATTTTGAGAAAATCATATAAAACAAGTTTATATGAAATAAATATAAAGTATCTTATATAAAAAAATAATTATAAAGTAATATATATTTTAACGAGACTCCGAATCCGAATAATATAGGAGTGACATAAAAAAAATGAAAACATCTAAAATAAAATATTAAAAGCAAATTAAACTTAACTTGAATAAAAAGTAAATAAAATCAAGAAAAAAAATGAAACAAGAAGTAAAATAAAATAAAATTTTATTTTTGAATCCATAAGTGTGTGTTTGGGGATTTGGTTGACCATTCTTTGGTTTTGAAAAAAGAAATAAAGGATGGGAGGGGATTTGCTTCCCAATTTTTTTTAGGGGAAGTCCCTCCCTCTATAAACTATTTCCATTTCCTTCCCTTTCCCTTCTTTAATTCCTCTACTCCCCCTTCTCCCTTTTTTGTTAAAATCCTTTTCCTCCTCTCTACTCCCTCCTCTCCAACCAAAGAAGTCCAAACCCCCTGATTGGTTCAAGAAATTGTGAGGAGACAGAAGAAAATTTTCCATCCTAATATTTTCCAAATCAAACAAGGATAGCAAATTATTTTTCCTCCCTTTCCTTCATCTCCTTCAAGCCTAAAGGAAACCAAATACAGCATAAGAAAGGGAGGAAAAGTGCCACTCTTCCCTCATTTAATATGAAAAAGATAAATGAAAATTTTTCCTCCCATTCATAATTCAAAAACATTAAGCGTGATTGTTTTCATGGCCAAGATCAAGCGTGATTTCATGCAATAACTTCTATTCACACACACGTATTTAAACAGATTCACATATGATTCTCCAAGCGTTCCACCTCTTATTCAATTAGAAAAAAAAAAGTATTCAACATTAATTATCATTAACTGAGGCTCAAGAAATATTCATGATCCATCATCCTACGGTGATCCTTGGTTGGCGTAATTAGTCACAAACGTCAAGGCCATGCCAGTGTAATCCTTCGCCGACGTCACGCGATCCTCCACCTTCTTCTTCACCGCCCCTTCCGGTTCACCCTCGAACCCGTCCGTACACGTCTCCTCGTTCGTCAGTGCCGCACTCATCAACGTCCTCACCGTGTCCATCGCGACCCTGAACTCTTCCCCGCCGCCACCGCCTTTGCCTGCTTCGATCTGTCGCAGCTGATTCAGTGAGTCCGTCGTTTGGTCTAGGGCGTCCCCAAGGGTGGTGATGCAGTCGCTGATTGCAGTAGCGTCTCCGCCCTTGGCTTCACGGGAGAGACCAGCGACGTCCGAGGCTACACGGCGGACCACGGAGTGGGACACTGCGACGCTGACGCGAGCCAGTGCGGCAGTGCTCTGCTTGATGGCATTGGCGTAGGGAGAGAAGGTGGAGTAGCAGAGGTCAAAGTGATCGCGGGTGGTCTTGCAGCTAGAGCGGATGAAATCGGTGGCACTGGGAGCGGCGGCGGCGGTGGTCGGAGGGAGAAGGCAGAATGTGACTGCGACGAGGACGAAGGATAGGAGCTTAGGGCTTCGGGTTCTCATGGTTAGTACTTTGAGTTGTTTTGTAGGGTACTTTGGGTTTAAATAGGATTTTATTTGGAGTATAACTACGCTTTTGCCCCTCATTAATTAGCCATAATCACAATAATGCCATCGGTTAATGCCGTTTATAATTAGAACCATGCCTCCCAATCCATTATCCATAGAATCAGATTGTATCGCCCCATAAAGAGGAAAAAAAAAAAAGATTGCTACTAATTTAGCATCCTCCTATACATGAAATAGAAAGATTTATTATTTTTTTTAAATTGCTGCCAAATCACTGATCAATCAATTAAACACCTATTACGCGGTTCAAATCACCACTAAACTTTCCTAATGAATTACGATTTAGCTCTAACAAGAAGAGTATAAGTTTAATCGATTGGACACCCACTAATTAATTGAGTTTTAATCCTGGTGACACCTTCTCTTTTGCATTAATATCAAACAATTTACAACCTTTAAACGTTGTGTTGGTGCATCATCGAAATAAAAATGGTACATGCACCTATGTATTTATGAATAAAAGGTGAATGTATTTCTTTTCATGACGACTAAAGTGTGGGACGAATGTTTGTTGGTTTATTCCAAAAGATGAAGAGTGAGATGCAAGTGTTCATTAATTTTTTCATGAAAAAAAAAAGTGAATGCATCAATTCGTGCTCTATAAACAAAGTATTAAACACACATTTTATATGTATAATAAACAAAGAATTTACTATGATCCTTTACTAGTATAAATAGATTTCTCTATGACTAAGGACTCATTTGGTTTATTTTCTGGATGTTTATGGAATGAAAATCCATATTTTATTCCTATACTTGGACTATTTGGTTGGACATAGGAGTGAAAATCTAGACTTTCATAGGAATGAAGATGGCTAGAGATCTGTGATTTAGTTTCCTACCTTAGACCCTGACTTTGCTTATTCCTACCATTGGGAATGATGATTAAATGACAGAAATAACCTTAATTATGAAATATCATTCTTAAAATACCCTTCACAAATTATGTATCACATTTCCTCTTAAAAAATTCTTCATTAGTTCCTATAAATTATTTAGTGTAATTTTTCTAATATGATTTTTTTCTCTAAAAATATTTAGTTTAAAAAATTTAAAATGAAAATAATAAGAATGAAAATATACGTGAGTTTCCCTTCTACTTTTTATATTAAAATTTATGTCTAGATATTTTTATTTAATAAAAATAAAAATATGTAAAAGTTTAAAATATGAGGTTATTGTCTTAAAAAAAAAAAAAGAGGTCACCCATTTATAACTAAAAAGAAAAAGAAAAAAAAGGTCACGTTATGAACACAATATTAGAGCAATTGATGTTGTGTTAAATTTTTACTTAAAGACAATTCTGATTTTTTACACATTATTCACATCTCATTATATCATTTTCTTATATTCAACCAAACAAAATTTTGACTTACAAAATTTCATTCCATTTCGTTCCCAACCATCCCATTCCAATCTATTCTCAATAATTTTGCAAACCAAATGGGCTCTAAGTTTGTGGAATATGGTCGAGCATATATATATATATATATATAGTGATTTACAAGCTTAAAACATATTTCCAAGTTTGTGTGTTAATTGGAAAATTTATTGATCTTGCTAATTTAGAAATTCATAAATGCTTTGCCGCCCTTGTGATTCAATCAACTTGACTCAGATTAGTCGAAGTATACTTAGTATTTGATAACCACATTAGGAGAGTGTGATTAAAAATGTTTTTTTGGTACAGAGATTAAAAAAAATGTTGACTATTTTTGTCCTTATTTTCTAATGTTGTTATCGGATAGTTGGATTTTAAAAAAATTCACAAAGGCTCCATTGTATTATAGGAGAGTGTTTCGGTTAACTACTAGGATTTTATCTCTCTACAGGGGATAAAATCTTGACTTTGTCCATATTAAAAAAAAAAAGTTATGCCTACAAAACAGCAGAAATATAAATGAAAAACTACCTCAAGTTTGAAAACAAACTATGTGTTGATAATTAGGTTAGAATCGTACCTCTCAATTCATAAAATTGAATTGAATTGTATGAGACAAAAGAAAATTAATTTAATTTTTGTTAATAATCTATGAATCTATGAATCCTTTTTTTTTGTTTTGTTGGGGGGGGGGGGGAATAATCTATGATTCTTTAATACACAAAATAGAATCAGATTGAAAGAAAATTTACGAAGAAAAAGTGATAAACGTATTATTGAGTAAATAATGTACACACAAGACTAGACCTTGCATGTGTGCTTATTTTAAGTGTAATGAAAATTGAATCTTTCTCAAAGATATCAATAAAGCTGTTAATATTTTAATTTATTTAACACTTATTTTGTGTCATACAAAAATTAATTTAATTTTTGTTATAATCTATGATTCTTAATATATACATAGTTTGGTCTGCTAGAATATGTATGAGGAAGGAGTAATGGGATCGGGAGCATCCATGAATACTTAAGTGGTTTCTTTCAATTTCCTCCTATTGCTTCAACCATGACTTCAAAGCTGAAAGGCGTGAATTTTGTATATTATATTTTTTTTCACCAACAATATCATCCTATCTTCACACAAATTGAAAAAAAAAATGCTCTAGGCTTCTTCTTCTAAAAAGATTTGAGAATCACATATATTTTTTTATTCAAGAGAATTACATATACGTGGACATAGACGAGGAAATGAGTAATTGGGTTTTTCCCTTTTTTTGTAGTAAGAGAAAATCAGTAAAAGACTAAAAACAAAGACGACGGCAGAGCCCAAACAGATAGAAGATATTGGGCTCCAATTGCTTATCTCTTTTTAACAAATCCTTTCCACTGTAACGAAATGTTCCGAATCACAGTTTACCAAAAAAAAAAAGGTCCAAATCACAATTCTGATTAGGTAAAAAAAGGGTGAAGTCCTATGTGTGTGTGTGTGTGTGTGTGTATGATACAGGAAGGAAATGATGAATATAAGATCTGAATCACACAACAAGAATCACAGGAAGATATAAAGTTTTAAGAGCAGCTTTAAGTGGCCCGTAGAACAGTAAGAAATACAAAAGAGATTCGTTGCTGGAATATAAACTATTCCCTTTTTTTTTTTTAATAGAAGTGCTTTTTAGAGTTTTCTTTTATACAGTAAAAGTAATAGTATAAGAAACACAAAGGTTGATTTATAGTTTTCCTTATCTGGACTCTATTTTTTTTTTCTATCTCAAATATTTAATCTTTCCAACAAAAACCCCCCACAAAATGCTTGTCTGCTTCAACCAAAGAATTTTCAGCTGATTTTTCATAATATATAAAATAAATTTCAATTGATGCAATTAATTCAATTTCTTTCAAATAATTTTAAACGGTTTATATTTTAAATTTTAGCTTTTAAATTCGTTAATTAAGGTACCATTATTTTTAAGTTGATAACTTGAAAAGTCATCTTGTGCAAATGCACAAGGATATTCAAATTTAAATTTTAAATGTGAAAGAAGCACTTATCCCAAAGGGGTGTAGTAGCTTAAAAACAAGTTATTAGATTTTTATATAGTTTAATGATGGAAAATTATTTTAATTATTGACAATAAAGTAAACATCAAATTTAAAAAATTAAATCGACTACAGATAATTCATATGAAAAATGAATGAACACTAAATCTAAATTGGAGTGATCATCCTCGGGCAATTTGATTCAATAAGACACAGAATGATATAACATATCACACTCATCAAAGGGCGCTTTATTATCTATCCACTGTGAGAATTAGATCCTTCACATGTCTACTAAATAATTTCAATTTTCTAAATTTTTCATCACAATCATCAACGTTAATTTAAAATATCAACAGTGATGGGACTTATGCCATGTTTGAGAGTTTTTTTTAGGGTGAGTGAAATAAAATGGAATGATTATATAGATTAGATCATTGTTTAAGAGATTTTTTTAAGAGGAAATGAAATAGTAATTGATGGCTTCATAAGTCATCATTAACCATTCTAAATTTAATTTTTCTTATCCCCCAAATTTGGGGGCTCAAGGATGGAATGACTGAAAATAATTATTTAAATTACAAAAACACTCATTGACCTTAACAAAAAAAATTTATTCTCATGATTTTTTTTACTCTTTTCATACAGCCACATCTATCCCGTCTATTGTACATTTCTCGTTGTTTCATTATCACATCAATCAAAATCACTCCAATTACATTATAGGTCGTGCATACAATTGAATTATTACTTCAAAGTATATTTTTTTTCACAAATCTTGTGATTTATCATAGCTTTCTTACTTTTTTGTGCTTTATCATAGTTGGTTTCATTATTTTTATTTTTTGATAAAATTTTTACTTCCATCTTAATATTATTATTGAAAGAACCAAATTGTTTTAAATAATAATAATAATAATATATTATTATTATTATTATTATTATTATTGGAAGATGTTTTTTATTAAAAAAGTAAAAGCAATATGAATTTTTTTATGTAAAAAAAGAAGAACTTGTTTTTTATTTAAATTTTTTAATAAAGATAATATTAGGAAAAAAGTTATAATCTATTCCATTTTATCTCTTTTATAATAATTTTTAAATAATAGTTAAATGAAACTTTCTGTTCCATTTCACCTCATTCTATTAATGATTATTTCATTTCATTACATCATAAACTCTCAAACACAGTTTAGAAGCCAGACTTTGAACACATACTCAAATGTATATAGTCAAAACAAATGAAATTTAAATTTAAAAATAGTGCTTTTAATAAGAGTTAGTAGGATACGTAGTACATAAAAAAATTCATTGGTTTTTATCAAAAAAATAAAAAAATTCATTTGTTCTAATTTGATTAAAAATCTTGTATCTATATAAATATAAGTATTTGGCCTTTTTTATAATCATTTGCAATATTCTATCTTTGGCTGACATATGAAAAAAAAAAACAGAGAGAGAATGTCTGTCAAATTTAAATTGAGGTGGAAAGCAATGAGACTTATTGGTGACGTATTCCTCGGCGCAATTAGCTCTCACTTCTCCCGAGACCACAAAATATAACAAAATCACTTTTGGCGTTGGTAGGGTTTATTTCTTTTTTCTTTTTACTCGCTCCTTCTACGTTTTGTCATATTTGAAATTTGTAATTGTAATTTTGTTCAAAAAAAAAAAGAAATTTGTAATTGTAATCGTAATGTAATTCTTATAGAACTAAATCGGCCCCACTTGGGAGTCTAGAGAGATTGTACTATTTTTGGCTTATAAATAATAGGAAAAAGATTTTTTACATTTTTTTCACTTTTTATTTAGACTATTAAATTGTATTTTATCGATTCATACTCAATATTTTATAAAATTATTATCAAAATATTAAATCATAATAAATAAATCTAAAATGTTAAAATTTTATCAAAACCATTATAAACAGAAATTGAAAAAATTTTATTTTATAAAATATTAAATCTGAATTATCCAAATTTCATCCAATAGTCTCCATGAAAGTAAAGAGAAAGCAAAGGAAAGGAAAGCGAAGTGAAAAAAAATCATAATATTGTGTCACTTTTTATAAACTATATTTTTTATATATTGTTGATTCATAATTCTGACAAAATAAATAAATAAAAGATCTCAAACCATCACTAATTAAGGGTACGGCACATTTCTGGAGGAGACAAAAAACATTACGATACATACTCGAACAAAAAAGATCCACAAAACTTTAAGACTGAAACACTTTTCAACCGTTCACCAAAAAGAAGAACACAAAAACATTATTCAAACAGTGAAATTAAAAAAAAGAAAAACTTAAACTACATCACGATCCTAATCTAAGGCATTTCTGTATTAGCGTAACGATTCACCAGCGCCAAGGCGTTGCTGGTGAACTTCTTCAAGTACGTCACCCGATCACATACATCCGTCTTCACCGATCCTTCGGGTACGTCCTCAAATCCGTCCGTACACGTGTCCTCGTCCGTCAGCGCCGCGCTCATCCACGTCTGCACGTTGCTCATCCGGAACCTGAACTGCTCTCCGCCGCCGGACTCCGCAACTGCGATCTGCCGCATCTGCTTGAGCGAGCCGCGGATTTCGTCGACGGCGTCCCCGAGGTTGGTGAAGCAGTCGCGGAGAGCCGAGGCGGCGCGGGAGTTGGTGCTGTAGTCGGCTTCGCGGGAGAGGCCGGAGACGTAGGAGGCCATGCGGCGAGCCTTGGTGAGGGTCACGGCTATGGCGACGCGAGCGAGCTTGCTGTAGCTCTGTTGGATGGCATTGGAGTGGGGAGAGAGGGAGGAGAAGCAGAGGTCGGGGTAGAGGGTGGTGTTGCAACTTGTGCGGATGAAAGCAGTGGGGCCGGGGTTGAAATCAGCGTTGGAGTCGACGACAAAGGTTGCCGCCGATGATCGACAGAGACAGTGTAAGGCGGCGACGAGGAGGACGAAGAGGAAATGAGGGCGTGGGGTTATCATGGTCGATTGCTTCTGTTGTCAGACTGCTAAAGGCTTGAGACTGGAGCTTCGAGCTCTTGAAGGGTTATGTAAGTAAAGTACGAATTTTAAATGGAATTACCTTTTTCCCATCATTGTTGTAGATAATTACAGAAATGCCATTGGAGCCAAAAAATAAACAAGAAAGAGAAAATTTCAGCAATGTCATTGGTCTAAGTTTTTCTCCTGGTCATCATTAGGCTTTTATTTTGGCCGATTTGGACATCATTAGTCTAAGTTGACGATTATGTAATTAAAAAATTAATAAAATTTAAGAATTGACTAAATAATTGACATTTAAACTTTTTGAATGAGAAAACTGATTGAAATATGTACGAATTGATGTTTTAAATGCAAAAGAAATATGTTTTTCATCTGTAAGATGAAACCCAACTCACCTATAGTAAGTTAATTAAAGTAACAGGAGCTAATAATAAGTTTTTGAAACTCAATTTACCTAATTGATAAAGAAAAAAAACTAAACTTACCAAGATTTCCTTTTCATAATAAATGAGATCAAACTCATTATTCATTATTCTTAATGAACCTACTAAATTTTTATTCTTTTTAGCTCAAAAAAACAATATAAACTTTTGAGATTAAAAAAAGATAGAGTAATAATCGAATATAAGGACAGGGGAGGTTTGAGGAGAAACTCTAGAACTAACTTTTACCAAAAAAAAGTAACCCAGCCTATTTATCTATTAATTTAAAGCGTTAAATATAATTAATTCATGACAGAATTAGATTAGGATAATTGCTTATTTAAGCCAGTAAGATAGTGAACAAAGGGGTCGCAAAAGAAAAAGTGGAGGCCATGGTCCATGTCTGAGACTCTGATGCCAAACTATGCAACAAGTTATTATGAAGGTATAAAGAAGACATTTGAAATTGACCACACACTAAAGACACATATGATATTATTACAGAATTTCATTTATTTTCAAATTTGTAAATATTATTATTACTAAAGAAACTTAATTAATATTTGATAAGCTTTTCGGTATTTTCTCAATTTTGAAAACAATACTTTTTTTATCATCAAGTCATCAAAACGGACATGGATAAAAATAATTTGCAATCAATATTGTTTGAATGGATCAATGATTTTAAATAATTTATTCTATTTGATTCTACTATTGTTTTGTTTTAATCTAATTTAAATACAAATTAAATTGGAATGAAACATAAAGTGCCATATAATAGTGAATTGAGTTGCAATCTTTCTTTTTTTAGATAAAAATATATTATAATAAAAATAAATAAATATAATACATAAAAACTAAGATAAATATAACAAAATACACAAAATGAAGTATATGAAATAATTATGATGAAAACATTTTAGTATGATTGATGTAATTATTAATATCAGATTGATTGAATTAATATTCCACTTTCTATGATAACATATTTTTGTTATATAGATTTAGGGAGGGTTTTATTTAATACACGTTATTATAACAATTGTAAATTTTTTTTAATATAAACATGTTTATCTCAAAGCCATCCGTATCAAATATCAATCAAAATAAAATATAAAAATTGTAATAAGCCGTATTGAAATTTGTTTATAAAACATATAGTTAAGCTGCACCGTTTGAAAGCTATTCATTAGTAGTGAATATTACCACTCATTTTACATTTTAGACAATATAACAATAATAATAACCTTATTTTATTATAATGCACTATTATGCATGGTTAAAGTTTATAAAAATTATCTATTCAGATAAATTATTTATAAAGAGATCTCATTTTATAATCTCTTTCAGATTTTATTTAGAAGAGGGGAAAATAGGAAAAGAATAATATTAAAAAAAAATCTAAATAAAGAGTATCAAGATTTCCTTTTATTTTCTACTTAAATTTTTCTTTCCCCCCCTTATTTTTTTTCTAGTCCAAACATAAGGTCAGTGTCTTTCTTGAACTGTCATTGACTAGACAAATTTTTTTCATGTTTGAATTTATCTAGTCAGTGATAATTTTCTCATTTATGAACCCCTTGTGATCCTTGGTTACGGTGGGAGTTTGGTTTTGACCTTGGTTGAAACTTGAAAATTTGAACAACGAAATTAGATTTTAGTTGAAAAAAAGGGATTATTGTTCGTTTTGTTTGGTGACGTGCTCAACGGCGCAACCGACTCTCTTTTCCTTTCCTCGAGAAAAGACAAGAAAGGAATAAAATCATTTTTTTCGTGGATTAGAGTGGCATAGCACCGATTATGTGTGTGGGTGTGTTTTTCATGGCTAACTAGCTACTGCAATTTATATTACTTTTTTCTGAACATTAGAGTGATTTTCATGTATTTACATGGAATATGGAAGTTACATTGATAATAGTTTGTAAATCATGCGGTTTCTATATATACTTTTTATATTTTATATTGATGAGTTTGATATTTTGATAAAAATTAAAAATTGAAATATAGTTGCATACCACTAAACTATTCTATTAGTTTATTTTTTCTGGCATTTATATACTATTTGCATGATGTTGAAAATTATTCCGAAAGCAATATGCATGTTTTCTAC
The DNA here is from genome assembly GCA_026686845.1 of Adenanthera pavonina. Taxonomy (NCBI): domain Eukaryota; kingdom Viridiplantae; phylum Streptophyta; class Magnoliopsida; order Fabales; family Fabaceae; genus Adenanthera; species Adenanthera pavonina. The sequence continues at coordinate 7,538,347 of JAIVEN010000020.1, read as the reverse complement.
ATATTTATCTTGACATAATTTGTGCAAAATGCTAATAAACATAAGAATCTAAATAATGAGCTATATAGGATCTCAGATAAATTGTTTTTTTTAAATTTATTAATGCAAGATATCGTTAATTAACCCCTATGTTTGATTGGGAGTTGGGACAAATTTGTGTCAAGTTATATCCTCTTATATGTATGTATATTGATGCAATACTAATTGAGTTTTTTTTTTTTAAATTGATGTTGATACATGGAAACTTGTATAATACCTTGAAGTTTCTAATCAGACCTTTTTTTTAAAAAAACAATTCTCTCCTAAATTTAAAATGTCTAAATGTAGGTTTTTATTTTTATTGCAGCACAAAGTATTCGTGTGTATTGCTCCCTCTATTCCCATCATAAGTTATTTTTAATTATTTTACAAATACAAGTTAAAAGTGATTAAAATTATTGAATTTTGAAAATATTACTTTCATTAAATCATAACTTATTTTTATTATATTTTTGTTAATTTCTACCCATCATGATTATTTAATTAGAGACAAATATAAAAATAAATAATTTTTTATAATAGGAGTAATTCTACTTCTATTGTTTTGGGCAATGCTGTTAGAACAAAACCGGACCAGACGGTTCGACCGTAACCGATGCCAGATCTAGTTTGGTTATATAGTACGACCGGTAGATTTTGGAACCAGTGGAACTGGCTTTGAATGGGTCCCAACTTTATTTTTTAAAATTTTTAAGACAAAATAAAATTAGTACAAAATATTTTTCTTATTATATTATAATATTATATAAATATTATTATGATATATAATTATTGAGAATTATAAATTTACTTAACAAATAATATAATAATATATTATTAGTTGACTATTTTGAACTCAAAATGTGATTATGGATGAATATTAACATATTTAGATTTAAATATTGAGTTATGAAACTTATTAATAATTTATTGGTGGTGGATAATTAATTAATAATTCAGTATTATTTAGTTTGAGATTTTAATTAAATTATAAAATTTGTTTAAAATATATTATTTTAATTACTACTGATTTAATCTCGGTTAGATAATAATTGAACCTTTAAATCTTGAACATGTGCTTTGCCCGATTCAATGTTCAGTTCAGTTCTGACAACATTAGTTTTGGGTATCTATAAAGGAGACAAGGCCTTTATTATGGATCTATAAGCTTAGGGATGATACATAAATTATCAATATTTTAAAAAAGTAGGTGCACACATATCTAATACACGTATCGTATTTCTATATACGTATCTATTTGTATCACTTTGTACCAATTTATATTGCTTCAAATTTTTATAGTAAAATAGGACCATTTTAAGTTTTTTATAAATATTTTATAATTTATTTTAACATTTATACTATAATTCTTTAAAATATTTAATATCAATTTTTTCTTTTAATGAGTTGATTTATTAATTATATATAAAAATAATATTATCTATGTATGGATATCACCTACACCCATATCCTAAAATTTTAACAATTAATATATATTCGATATCATACTATATGATATTTGATATACATACCCCCATTAGTGTTACATAGGGGATGATTCATTTCTAGATGCAAATTAAATTATTAATGCCAGTAGAACAAGAATCAAAGCAAATTAGACTCCATGAATGAAGGGTGATTTACAGAATAAGTCTGTTAATCTTGTTTTGGGTGTGAATCCTTGTGGATGTTGTTTGAATTTTTAAATTTTTCCTATCGATGATCAACCTAACCAAGGAAGTTGATTAGTTGGATAAAGGACTGGGATTTCTGAAGTTCTTTATAAACATGAAATTAGAGAGATATAAATAAATGAGCGGTTTCTCCTTCCTACATGTGCGCCCCACAAAATGGTTACCGATTTAATAGCAAATTTGAAGAATTCGTGTTTGATTTGGACGAGTTGTATAAAAAAATTTTCTCATTGCAATTTTTTAAAAGATAATAATTAATAATAAAAATAATAAATTTTAAATATGAAATCTAGACTACCCATATTAAAACCAGATGATCTAGATTTGTTACTACAAATTACAAGAAAAATACAAACAAGATCTCCAGCAGAGGTATTGCTCACTTTCTTTTTTTTCTAATTTATCTATTTCTTATCAGAAGTACTCTTCAGCAGTATGAGCTGTTAAATTAGGTTAGGAATGATTAATTGGAGTTGGATTAGAGAAAAGAAAGAAAGAAAGAAAGAAAGAAAATTAAGCCAGATCCCTTTTGGCCAGAATACAGAAGATAAAGGGGATAAACTCTTTCTAGCTAACTAGGTTTACTCCATATACTAAAACTGAAAATTTAACTCCAACGATTAACTTAAGGGATAGGAGCCACTATTACTCACGCTAAATTGAATTGGCATTTGGCAATTGTTTTCAAATCTTAAATTTCTTTATTTTATATTTTTCTTTTATAATTTATATTTTACCTTATAAAAACTCCATGGGAAATGACATTTAAGGATTCATATGAGATATAGATCATATTAAATGACTAAAAATTAAAATTTAGAACAAAATGTTGACTTTTCCTCTATTTTGTCTTTGTCACATAAACTTTTCCTCTACTATAAAATAAACAGTTGAATTATACACATATATTAAAATCACATAATTTAATTCTTTTTTTTATCAAAAAATGATTAATTAGTTTTAAACGTATACTATACTAATAAAGTATCCGACGCTTGGGTTCTTCCACGTAAAGTTGTTTCGGCCTTCACACGCGCGCGCACACATTATATTGAATTGAGTTTCATGGATTTAAATACATATATATGTATATTTTTTATTATAAAAATTTTTAATTATTTTACGTAAATTAAGAAATTTAGTTATTTTTTTAAAATTCTAAAAAAAACTAAACATTTCTTTTTTATTCCTATTTAATATAATAATATAATTCACATTAAATATTATTTGACTAATTGAAAATGTCTATTTCATCCAAAAAGTCCAATAATAATTTATGAGAAGAAATAAATGATGAGTACAAAATAGAAAAAATCTTATATAATATTATAAAGTTTCTTATAAAAATGATCAAAAATTTTTTTTGAAAAACCCCTTATAAATAGGACCAGATGAAGTATATATAAATAGTAGCCCACGACACAAATGCTGGAATATTAGGAGCCACATTGGATGGAGCAATTTTAAGTATCTACGTAGATCCCCAAATTAAGCAGCTCTTACCATGTGTATCGGTGATTACTACCTTTCATCTTTTTTATTAGTTATATTTTAAAATTTTTTTATTTTCTTAAATATAGGTCTATTTTCATACGTTTTGAAGTATTAATTATTTTATTTTCAAAATACCCTTATTTATTAGTAAAAGAGAATGAATTATTTAAATGAGTAAATTTATATGCTTTCCTTATATGTTTTTCATGCTATTTTCTAATTAAAATTTAATATGTAGACCTTTTAAATTTTTTTAAGTTCAAGAAGTTAATACTTTTAATATATAATTAATGACTAAATTTATAATATATTAAAAAACAATCAACATGTTAACTTCTAATTAGAAAACAACATGAAAAGTAGAGCCGGTAAAATGGGCCGGAGCCCGCGGGCCGGCCCGTTTAGCCCGCCAAAAATGGCGGGGCGGGCTGAAAAAATTGAGATCTTTATAATGGGGGTCAAAAACTTGGCCCGCCCCGCCAGCCCGTCACTTTAAGCGGGCCAGCCTGCCTAGCCCACGGGCTAGCCCGCTTTTTTTTTTTTATAAATATTTGTATATTTTTTTTATCTATATAATTATATCTAAAAAAAATAAAAACAAAAAAAAGGGTTTAAGCATCATTTTCTTTCTCAATCTTTCCTATATTTTAATTTTAGTTGTGTTTTATTTTGTTGAACTAAATGTTACTTGTGGTATTACCATATTAATGTATTAATATATTATGCTTTAAGACTTTATGTATTAAACCGATAAAAGATTTCATGAATATAGTTATTTTATTCATGATAGTGAATAAGGAATTAATAATTTAACTAAGTAGGGGGAAAAAAGGGGCTAACCAAATAAAAAGAGTAAAAAAAATAGGAGAAATTTTATGATTTAACAAAAAAATAAAAAAAAATAAAAAAAAAACAGGCTGGCCCGTTTAGCCCACCAGCCCGCGTATGGCGGGGCGGGCTGGGGATTTCCAGGCCCGCACTTATGCGGGCTCAGCCTGCCCCGCCCCGCCCAAAAGGCGAGCCTATGGCGGGTCGGCCCGTTTACCACCTCTAACGAAAAGCACACAAGGAAAAACATATAAATATTTTTCTTACTTCAATTTGTGATATATTTATTAGGGATAATGATAAAAATCATATCAATTTTAAGACAACTTTAATGTTTTAACAAATTTGTCCTAATTTTGATGAGTTAATTGAAGACGACTTAGATTAAGGTATAGAGGGAGTATTGTTTATTGCATTATTTGGATTTTTGATAATTATTATGGTTTTATGGCTACGTTATCTTTTTCTGTTTTTCAGCATTAATTTATTATATTTACATTATTGCCTTTTTTTTTTCAATTTCCAATTGCCCTTTGTTTTAATAGCTTTAAATTTCTGAATCAATAAATATTACCAATCCACATCTTCAATTTCTTTTAATATATTTTTAGTGTAATGTGTACAAATTTGTTAAATATTACTATACATTATTTTTAACATGTTTTTTCTTCATTAGTTTTAGAGCCACACTCCTTAAAATTTTTAGCCAAACTTTCTATTATTTTGGGACACGGTAGATTTATCCTTTTGTTTGACATGTTTTTACGAAATAATTATTTTTTTATTCTGAAGCTTATTTATTAAAAAATATGTCGCTAAATAATTCCGTCATTTGCTTGTTTTTTTATATAATTTAATTGTGTTATGTCAGAATTGTATATGAAAAATAAGAATTTCCTTGAAAGAAATTTAAACTTTTTTGCATTATTTTTGTCCAAAATAAATTTATTACATTTAAAAGGGATTGCTTTTTGTCTGATTTGAAATTTTCCACTTTAATGGGAATAAAATTTCATTCCACAATATCCCGAAACGTTATTATTTAGAATGATATCAACTTATCTTAATTTCAAATCAGGTCAAATAAAAATTAACATTAATTCAATTTGAACTCGGGAGGTTATAATCTGACTCATGCATTTTGTGCTTAATTATTGGATCCTCATGGCGCCTTTATCTACAAATTTAGTAAGATATTATTCATATATTTGAATTTAACGAGCGCCATGCAAAAATAGACATCCAAAATATTGATTGAGGCAATTATGAGTTAGATATTATTGCACCGAATGAAGGAGATAGATTAACGCATATATATATTACATGCTTTTGTCCATGATCATTGTATATCAATTGGGTGTCGTAGTTCAATTGCATTATGCAATCACCGCGATTTGTCTATAAGCCTTTCAGATTTTATATGATTGTTTCTTATATTTTAATTTTTTAATCCCTTCCAAATTGTATATATCTTTATCTATTTTCTATGCTTTTGTGAATCATCATCGAATAGCTCCATTGCATATAATCCTGCCAAACAGTTAGTCTCTAAGCTTTTCAGATTTAATACTATATAACGATTCTTTTGTATCTGTACAGCCAACATAGCTACCAAATATGATGCTGTAGTGCCATTAACGCTCTCCGTTTGACTCAATAAGAGTCAGTGTGGTTCGGCCTAGGAAAGTAATGGGTTCTAATATGTCGGCCGGCCAGATGAGAATCAATATAGAGATGCGTTTGTAGGATGTCGACGTTAGTTGTTCTTTGATTATTAATATATTTTCCACAAATTATTAAGATAGTATATATCTGAATTGAAATATACGATATTTATATCAATATGCATATTGTCTGTTATTTTTAAGAATCTATATGTATAAAATCAGCCGCCAAAAGCAACTACTATAGTGATTCTGGAAAGGAAAAGTGCAAATTCTTCATTTGTGATGGGTCACCTAGGATGCTGACTTTAAGGGGTTTTTTACTTGAATGCAGTCATCATGTTGTGACATGTTGAGCATAATTTATAATTAGTCTGGCAGAAGAAAAAAAAGAATTGACTATAATTATTTGCTATCATTTCTGCATTAAATAAAATTTGACTTTAGATTTTCAGTTATAATTCTTTTCAATTAAATTCGTGGCTATTGATCCTTTCTGCAAAACTCATGACTGCTGATGCAGGATGATCATAGTGATGCAATTTTGGTATGGTTTAATTCTAATATTTATGTTTTATTAGGTTGTAATAATTATCATTGTATAATTTTATATAATGTATGCCTTCAATTGATCTTAGCATGATAGTTCTCATTTTTTTTCATACTTTTATCATCTGGTATCCTGGGTTCATAATCTGTTCCAGACTGATCTGAACCCCATTGTATAGGACCTTATGACGGCTCATGGGTACTAATGAATAGACCTCTTTGAAACTTTAATTTTTTTAACGCTGCTGCACCCTTAAAGAATTGAAACCTCGACTCCAAGGAATGCTAATCAAATCCCTTACCACTTGACCAGATACCCATTAGTAGTTCTCATTTTTTTTTTAGTTAGTGAAATTTTGTTTTTGAAGGTATGATCCATTCATTTTATACATTTTGTATTTCATTGGAGATGCATGTTTTTTATTTTCCGAATACTATTATATATTAAAGCATGTGTCCACAATGATTGTTATTCATCCTTGAATTTATACATGATATATCGTACTCCTCAAACTTAGTTCTCTCTCTTGTTTCTTCACTATAGATTCAGTGGTTCTGATGGGCAAGTGTACAGTGTATAATATACATATGACCCTGAAATGCTTGGCTGTACTAAGACATGGCTCGGAAATGGAGGTTCAAAAAGATGAGTGATTCAAACTTGTGTTTTAATATTGACATCATATATACGTGTGATGAACGGGATATTGTGTATTTTCAAGTAGGTTTTCTACCTGCATTTATCTAAAAAGTAATTTTCAATCCCATTTAATTTGTTTTTAAATTTTGACTCTTTGAAGGCAAGGCTTCATGTGGGAGAAGAACTGCTTTAATCCTCCCTCATAAAGCATATAAGGCATGAGGGGAGAGAATGGTGGAGGAAAAATCCATTTTGCATTTCAGAGAGTTTTGGTAGTGATTCTATTGCACTAATGGCCATGAACTTTCCTGTGAGTCATAGCTCATGGTTGATACCTACGCACCCCATGTTATCAAATTTGGTATGAAGAAGGAGCTGCGGTTACTTAGGAGATATTTTTTTTTTATTTTTTTTATTGAAAGGATCTGATTTTTTACTTTCCACCCTATTTGAGAAATAAAAAAAAAAGAGAATGCCAATGTGAGAAATAAGATATTATGAGTTTTTATCAAGTATATTTATTCTTTTTTTTTGGGTGCAAATCTTGAATAAAAAGTAAAAAATATAATGAAATATATTTTTTAAACTTTATTACATATTAAAGTTGTTTGTTTAAAAAACAACAGTTTTTGGATCGGAGCACTGATGTTGGTTGTTGCTAACAGGAGTATAGTACTTTTCAAAAAAACAATTATTTACATACTTTGCTCCTGAAAGAATTAATAAAAAAAATTACTATGCTCCAGTTATTAAGAAAATGACAAAAATGGTAAATATTGTTTAATATTTATTATAGTATAGATAAAATCTTATTAAATATTTTTCCAAAAATATTTTTGATAACCAACATTAGATATTTTAAATCGTCAAATTGAATAATTAATTAAATGATTCCAATTAATAAGTATTTAGCTCAAATTTCAATAAATAATTTGAATTAAAACTTATTTTTTTCATAATTAAAATTTGAGTTTGTAGTAGGTAATTAACACAGTTCCGATATTACAAGGATGAATTAATTGGGCCAAAAGAATCGGTCTTCATCGATAATGTTAAATTTTCAAATTATATATACTTCTTTTTACTTATCAGAATCGATACACATATATATAAACGCCTTTTAAAAGCATAAATGCTGAAATTCTAATCTGCCACATGGATGCTCAATTTCTATGAGGATCACACGTCTCTCAATTGCTACCATTATCTCCCTATAAAGTAATTAGCATCTTGGTATAGAGGGAAGGCATAAATTATGCTGCATAATAAATGTGACATATGTATAAAATTATGAAAAAATTAAATGTAATTGCTAATATTTATATATTAATGTTGCATCCATGTTGCGTTATGGCAATATATGATTTAAGTTCTCCCTTATTTTTACAAATTTGTACATATTAATCATGTAATCCTTTTGTTGTAAATTATAATAGTACATTCAAACTTTTAATTAATGATTTAAATAAATTTCATTTGAATCTTTTTTTTTGGCCAACAGATTTTGAATCTATTTAAATAATGTTTAAAATCCTTCAGTTGATGACCATATATTAATAATGATTTCAAATAGTTATGTTTTTAATTGATCAATACCATTGCTTGGTTTAGAAGCATAAAGCTTGGAATTTAGATTGTGCAAGGCCACGCTGAAAATAGAAGATATTCAAGTAATGATTAAGTGGGTCAATAAAATCTTACAGAAAAGCAATTGAATATTGCATCTATTGCCTACATTAAATTTGATATTGATCTCACGAAAATTTTTTCCTTGCATCATCATCGGCTTAGGAGAAAATAAAAATTTTTTTACGAGGTTTTGAACCTTGAAATGGTTAGTCTGTGGATTTAATGAACTTTTTATAATTGATTAGTTGAAAATTTTTTTTGGCCTAAATTAATTGAAATTCAATACAATTTTTTTTGGCCAAAGAAATTCAATACAATTAAATTGCTACAATTGATGTTATTATCATTTAAATTTATTACAATTTTACTATGTTTGATAATATATTGGATGTATAATGAGAATTTTTAGTTTAAGAAGGCATATAGAATGTCATTTTATATTTTTATTTAATTTTGCATTAAAATATAAGTCATCATCAACAATCAAATCAATCAAATTAAAATAATTTATTCAATATCAAAAATTGAAAATTGTTTATAGCTTATTAAAGAATTAATAGTGGACTACCAAGTACTTGGTTTAACAAAGAACGGATTGTGACCGTTTAATAGTGATTTCAAGTTTGAGTCCTAGCTAAGAATGCATGCGGTTCTACCCATCACTCATATTGATCTAAATTAGTATGAATTTCAATAAATTAATCCTCTAGTTGATGTGGGGTAGATCCAAAATATTAAGTGTTCACATGAAAAAAGGATTAATAATAGAATTTTGCAATAGGTTGAATGGGTCAACTCATTTCAAATTATAAGTTGAACGAGTTAAGTGAGTTAATCCATTATAGGTCAAGATTTATACAGGTCAACTATGAGAAAACCCATCATGGGTCATGGGTTGAAGGGTAGACCTAATATGAGAAAATAATAAGTTGGTAAAATTTGTTATTTGAAAATTAAATAACAAATAAATAATTTTAAATTATTTTTTATTTATTGGTCAAAAAAGTTTTTTATTGTCTTTTTTAGTCTTAAATTATTTTAAACATTGTGTTTGCTCATTGGAGAAACAGTAATATATTTTAAATTCTATATACCTATAGCAATAAATGAAAATTCAATATACCATATAATAAAGGAAATTTATCTAGCTACATGCATCCCTTTCTATATGAGATGAGAATATTATTAAAAGCAAGTATTGCCTTTAATCTTTTAATTTAACATTGAAACATATTCTCAAATTATATAAATCAAGACGTCTTAGATAGGCAAATATTATCCTTAAATTTTTTTGCAACAAATATATATTATACAATGCTTATATACTAGAGTATTTCGTGTATCGCATGGTTGTATTGCTAATTTTTATTAAAACAAAAGTTTTATGGGATATGACTCTAATAGCTAATTATTTTAAAGGAAAGGCTTTCCCACCTCCAACATGGTTGTTCGTCATAATGTGAAATGTTTGTGTGTGTGTACATAGATAGATATATATATATATATGGAACAGGCAAATTGATCCTCTCCAATCAATTTTTTCAATACCACTTTATAACCAAATCTGAGCCATTTAATAATACATTTTGTGTACATATGATTAACTAGTTGCAATTCATTTTGTGTACATTTGAATAACTAGTTACTCTTTGTTTTGCAAATTGTGTATTCAGACGTTCGAAACTAAACTTCTTCTTATTAATTTGAATCAAAACTCTCTTTAACCTAACTGTTATGTTTCTTGTTAGCTTATGATATAGCAGTCAAAGAATTAAGGTACAGGATAAGTTCTATATGATCACCTCTCATGTCGATGGCTGCTTCATGAAAGTGTATGCTTCTGACATCATTGTAGACATTCAATACATGTGTACTATGGTCTGGGCCTATCTAGAATGTGAGTTTTTGTTGGAATAATGTTTGTTCTAAGTAGCCATGAACTTTTTTCCCCCTTTTTTCTCTCTCAAACTAGCTGCTACTTGTAATTATTTTTTTATTTCATTCATTAATCAAGTTTTACTATATGCAGGCCTAGGAACCCTGTATAATGAGTGTTCATAACCTTACTGTTCACTTGATATAATTTATGATAAGTAGCTTTTTAATAAGGAAATTAACTTTTCAAAAAATTCATATATAATCTGGTTGTTTTATTTTCTATTTTTTACGAGGTTTAAATAATTTTTTAAATAAATATATGATATTTGAATTTTAAAAACAAAAATACCCTATATATTTAAAAAATTAATTAAGAAATTAAGAATTATTTTAAAAAAATATCATAAAATGTTCGGAAAGCAGAACTTCCTTAGTTTTACTAAGAAAATTCTA